>CM054113.1:231287377-232608210 GCA_028673005.1 Tanypteryx hageni | reverse complement strand
TTTCACCTGATGATGCTACGATCGTAGTGAAACCGGTCGTGTTATATTAAAGTTGTGGAAACCACAAAGTATTTGTTTCATTATGTTTTTATAAGGTTTTGAAAATTTCAAACAGTTAAAATATCATTGCATCAAAATATCCTTATAATATTATAAAGTTTTTGGAAAAAATTAAATATATGGGTAATATGGCTTCAAAATATTTGAAAGCCCTTGTATTATCATTCTTGATTGTTGTGTTTTCCAAACTGGTGGTAAAGTCTCCATGCGGCACGTGTGGATGCAAATATTTTATATATTATTCATTTACCCTTTTAATTCTAACTGTGGGACCTCTATTATGCAACCATATGGTTTTAGCTTTTGAGTATTTAAATATTTTAAATTTTTGTCAGCATATTAAAAAATGTATGTGAAAGTACTGTATTTACCGAAATTCAAGACAAGGTTTTTTCCAAATTTCAACTTGTGAAAATTGAAGGTTGTCTTAAATTTGAATACAAAGTGGTATACCATCAATACATCACAATCAATTCATTGTGCAGCAATTTGTCACACAACAAACTCATCACACATCAAATTCGTCGCTCGACAAATTCATCATGAGACACATTTGATGTAAGACAAATTGGAAGGTGAGACACCATGACTGGTGTATGGCAGGAGGATACACTTGTTGGGTTAGGAGCCATCCCCTGCCACACTCCATTCAATTGTCTCGCCTTGCTTAATTCACAAAGAGAATTGAGATTCATTCTGGTATCATTGAAATATAAAGAAAACTTTTGTTGGGGAAATGTGTCTCCTCCTGCCATACACCAGTCATCGTGTCTCGCCTTCCAATTTGTCTCACCACGATTTTCTCGAGCAGTGTATTGACACACGACAAATTTTTCATGCAACAAATTGACAAGCAATGAACTGACCATGATGAATTAATGCACAACGAGTTGTCATAGAACCATTGGAAGTATGGTTGCGCGTTTTATTGGTGTTTTGAAACAGATGAAACAAAATAAAATAATTGTCTACTGAAATTTTTCATTACAAACTTACGATTCAGATTTCAATTAATACAGTATTAATTTTAAAAAGTACATTTAAAAAATTGTTTTTCTCAAACAAAAATTTGTTAAGAACCATTTCAATGAATGAACTAAATAGTATGCCTATACTGAATACGTGTGTTTGAAATATACCTACACCAAATATGTTCAGTGAGAAATTAGGTCAAAATTTTTTTTCTGTTTTGACAGTCAGCTAAATTCAGATTCAGGGTCGTCTTAGGTTTAGGGTCATTTATTTATAAAATATGATTGAAGATGGTAAATGGGAAGGGAGAGGGAAAGCAGTTTTCTTGGGTAAGGTGTGTGAGGCTATGTGAAGTGTGGAAATCGCTGCTTTATTGCATATTGTTCAATTATTTGGTAACTAGGATGCATTTATTCTTTTTTTAAATTTAGTGGTGAAAATTACATCGACACTAGCTGAAATTATGACAGCTCTTGCTTCCCAGTATAACAAATTAGACAAACAATTGTCATCAGAAAAAAGTAAACAATTTAATAAAAAATCAGTTGAAAGAATAGAAGTTTTGGAGAGCAGTTTGGAGAAATTAATTGACCAGATTTCTGAAATTGATGATAGATTAATTTTTCTTACAAATACAGTCCTTCCACCAAGATTCAGGTGAGTATTAAGAGTTTTGTTGTTTTTATTCTATGTATCCTTATTTATATACAGAAGTTGTCAGAAAAACTTGTTGGTCTTAGTAACATGAAAATTTATTTATGTTTTATAATGCATTTCTTCTATCCATTTTTATTTTAAGGGATGTTTATAATGTAATTCGCTTAGTTTGCATGGGAGAGTTAGAATTATGGTTATTAAATTACCCCAGGGCCTTTTTGAAAATGGAATATTTGAAGTACTTGGGATGGGCCCTTGGTGATCCTGTGGCTGCCATGCGACTCAACTGCCTTCAGGTGACTCATACCTCGAGAAGTTATTAGCATTATAAAAACTAACCAATGGAGATGGAAAATTTTATTACTACATCCTCAGTAAACAGTACAAATTTTTTTTTTATTTCATAGTTATGTTGTATTTAGTAGTATGGGAGTGACTTGAGTGCTAGCTTTCCATTTAGTGGGTCTAGATTTGAATCCTGGCAAAGGTCAGTTATTTCAACTTTGGGTTTCTCTGCTCCAACTCATGTATCATGGTAACATGCAAAAAGAGCACTCTTTCTTTCAGAAGGGATGTTAAACAGTGTGCCCCTTGATTCTTAATGGAAGAGTAGGCACCAGATTTTTCTTCTCTCTTCTGTATATTTGTGTTTATGATGTTATCACCTGGAAAGGTTGTTATATGATAAGCTGGCGACAAAAGATGCCTAAGAGCATTACATGTGGAGGGCAAGTCCCAGCTTTGAACTGCACTGCCATGGAAGATAATTATGATTTCTAATTCATGTATTCATTTAAAATACTTGCGGGAGCTTGTTGACTCTATTCCAGAGTAATGATTGCAGTATAATGATTGAGTAGGAACAAAATTATCCAAGGACCTCTTTATTTAATGAATTTTTGTGTTAAATTGAGAAAAGAAACTTAGCTTGGTGCAATGGATGTTGAACTAATTTGTATTTTTTTTATTTAAACTTCATTTTTGTAGACATTGAAGCTGGTTCTCTCAAACTGTAAGCTCACAGAGGAGATGCTATTTTTTACTTCAGAAATTAAGACTCACATTATCACTATGTCTCTTGACAAGAGCTATGCTGTCTCTGTTGTAGCCATCCAAGTGATTTCATTAATATACAGGTATGTTTGTAAATTTTGGTTCAGTTTACAGAATTAGTCTCACATATAGTAAGTACACTTTACTATAGAAAATCACTTATGCTCTAATGATAGCTTTTAATTGATTGTTGAGTAATATAACATTCATTAATTAACACATTCTCCCTGGAATAACCCTATAAAAACAAATCATCTGAAACTTTCAGGGATTTTTGCCTGGCATTGACCACAAAGTTACCTCCATAAAGTGAATGCTATTGACAAAATATCCCTATAGACATCATTATATATATCATTGTATAAATACCTGTGTGAATCAAAATATACATAATATAATCATGAGAATAAGAAATAATACAGGAGATCCCAGAATTATGAACGGATTGTGTTACAAACATTCCTAAGTTTTTTGTTCATAATTCTGTATTCAAACAAAATTTTACAAATGGTGGTTCAGTTCTCAAGGCAGTCCAGTGAGTGGACAGTCATAATGTGCAATAATGAAAATGCATCATCGGAATTCACATTGCATAAGCTTTTACTGTATGTATTTACAATTTTTTTACTATTAATTATTAATAATGTATATTTGAATGATTTTGTGACAAATGACAGTCAATTATTCAATTTTGTTGGTGATTGAGTTCATGAGTGTCACTACTAAATATAGTAATAATCTTACCTTCAGTCTTGAACACTCGGACAACTGGACTTAGCTCACCCCCTAGAATGCCCAACCGGGTCAATTTGCCCCGTACTGTGAAATATTAGCTTTTATAACTTAAAATTGCGAAGTTAAAAGTGATACATTATTTTCATCATCTAAACAATTATAAGTTATGTTTTTGTTTAGTAAATTTTGACAAACTGATACATTCATGATCAAAAATAATGTTTGTAACATTTTTTCAAAAAGAAAGTTATTTTATAGGTATTTTTCAACATGATAAATATTTTACTGCTCTCTTATGAGAATGTATGCCTAAAGAAAGACATCCTTTTCCATAGTTATATATGTTGGGATGTGGAACCTTAAGAAACTGGATATAGTGATAAACCATTAATACAGTAAAACCTCGCTTAATCGGTCCCTGCTTTAACCAGCCAGTTGGCCGTGACGACGTTTTCATCAATGGTGCCCCATTGTGTTATTTTTCTGGCAAATTTGAAAAAAAACGGAATTACACATTTTACCTTCGGGGTGTTATATGTCACTTTTAAAAATGATAACAGAATTTTAGACTACATTCATGTCATTAAAGCTTCCTGTAGGACAATTTTCATAAAGATATATCATGCATTAGTAGTAAGGAGGCATGAAATCTGATGAAGTTGGTATCAAATATATGTTACTCAATTTAATTTTGAGTCGCAATGGGATATCCGGGAAGAAAATGACAATATAGCAGGGAAAATGAATATGCTACAATATACAATATGGGGGAGTGGCTAGATGCCGACGAAGGAGACTCTGGGTATCACATTCTCACAGAAGAGGAAGTTGCGACAAGTGTTTCATGCCCTGATTTAGGAGATCCAAGTGATGATGACGAAGACGAGCACGAAGAACAAGCTCCAAAAAAACTCTCTGTAGTTAGAGACCCTGTAGACTCTGTGATTAATTTCATCAACGCAAGTTCTGATCCTGCTTTTGAAGTTTACTACGGACATTTTAGAGAATTTAGAGACAATCATTCGGAAACAACGGAGTAGTGCAAAGCAAATGAAAATTGACAGTTTCTTTAAGCCTGCTTCACATCCCCAGTGCATATCTCAAAATCTTGAGGAACCTCAGTCATCAACTTCAAAAGGCATAACCTTGATATTGTATAGATATCTTAAATTTTTAAGCCCAAAAGGACAATTAGATTCCTGAGTTGAGAGTTTTCGAGGTTCAAGGTACCCTTCATGGCTACTGTATTTTATCTCATTTCATTTGTTTAAAAAACATCGATTAAATGTATAACCATACTTCCTACAGTTCTATGACAACCCGTTGCATTCATTTTGTTGTGCATCAATTCATCGTGTATAGTTCGTCACATGTCAATGCATTGCAGGACAAAACCATCGCATGTCAATTCATCTCTCGACACATTCATCATGGTGTCTCGCCTTCCAATTTATGTCGCGATGAATGTCTTGTGACGAAATTGTCACACGATGAATTTGTCTAGCAATGAATTGACGCGCGATGAGTTTGTCGAGTGATGTATTGACACGCAATGAGTTTATCATGTGACGAATTGATGTGTCATAAATTGAAGTGCAGCGAATTGATGTATGATCAATTGACTGCGATGTTTTGATGGTATATGACTTTGTACTCAAATTTAAGACGACCCCCGATTTTTGCAAGCTGAAATTTGGGGGAAAAAAACTTCATCTTGAATTCGAGTAAATACGGTAATTGAACAACATATAGACATTATGCTCTTCAATGGGAAAAAATTGGGCTTGCCTTTTTCGAACAAAGACGCTTTGTGTTTCTTTCAATAGCAGAAAGAGCTACATGAAGTTCATCGTCTAGGTTCTTTAAACCTGTCCTTTATTTATTTTTAATAAGGTTGAGGTAAAGCTTAATTCACATAAATACGTAATTGGAAATTGGAACAACACATCTATTGCTAATTCAGATATTGATGGATATTCACCTTTAGCTTTTAGTCAAAATGCATCCAAAGGTGCCACATCAAATTTAAGTTTAATTGCGCAGTTGCTTCTATTAATTCCTCATGTGGTTTCAGGATAATAAAATTTGTGTAAATTTTCTTTGTTGCAAAGGCTTTAGTGAAAATTAAAACATTTAAACAAAAATAAGTTAGTGAAAACTTTGATAGGGAGTGTCGCATTATATGGATATGATAGATAGAAGGGAAGATGCTAGAAAAATGGCAGAGAGGTAAGAAGAGGAGTGGAATATTAGATGAATATGTGATAATATGAAAAAGAATTTTTATATAGATTAGTGGTGCCCACAAAAACTTTTGCAAAGTTAGTCAGAAACCTGTGTTTAAAAGTCATCTTAGAGAGTTTTATGTTAGTAATACTTTAAAATTGTTTCTTTTTATTGAAATACTAGTATAATTGCCCATCAAATATGATGGGATCGTCAAAAATATTCCAAAGATATTTGATTTTGATATGAAAAATTTAATATGATCTGGTTTAGCTTTCATGCACAATCAAATCAGTGCTATGAAAGTTATTTTTGTTTTAATTATATTGTTTAAATAATTATTATCAGAGAGGCCAAGTGATTATCCAAATATTTGCTAAAAATAATAGGAAAATCAAACTAATATGATATAATAAATGAAGAATCAGCAGAAATTTAGTTGAAATATTTTAACAAATTATAAGTTATTTAAAATATACAGAATCTAAATTAATAATTGAATTATTTTACTATTTTTAATGCACAAAAACAGGATAAAATGTGAATGAACAGTCAATTTACCATTAAAGTAAAATGTGTAGCAATTTACGATGAACTAAATATATGAACTGCAATGATTTTAAACTATATTTAAGATTGCACTTTTCTTTTAACTATAGTAGTTTTGAAATTTTTAAAAGAAAATTGGCCTAATTTAAAGAAATTTAAATACAAGTCATAAAATGTTAGGTATTTTTTCAATCTTATTAGACATTCATTTTGTAATATTTACTGCATTATCATTTAAAGAAATTCATAGAAAATAATGTTATATTTAGTTTTATGAATTCCCACCATTTGACAGTGGCACATGATTCAATTGTATAAAATGCATTATAATCAATTATAATTTCTTATTGTTATTTTTGTATTGGAGCTCCTTTTAATCATATACAAATCTTACGTCCTCTTGCTCTTTCTCCATTTTCTCTCATTCCCATTGACTTTTCCTTCCTCCCCTACTTAACAGATTCAGTAGATGTGTTATACCCATGTATAAAAGTCTGATCCTTATTAAAACACTAAAATGGTGCATTTATTAAGCATGAATATGAGGCCAAGAATATAATTCAAAATTTTGGACAACAATGGACCAATATAATTAAAATGCATGTAAACGTGAAAAAAATTTTATTAAAACATAATTTATGGAGATTAATGAATGAGATTGATAATTTTTTTCTCTGCATAACTTAGCTAAATATCTCATCCTTGAGATATTTTTAAATGTTAACGAAAAAGGTCTGCATGTCAGGAAATAACTTTTTTTGTGTTTCATATATGCGATGTGATTTTATAACGCCAGTTAATTATAAGGAACACTGCAGAAATAACTATAAAAATAACTATGAAAATAGTTAATTAAAAAATGTCAATGTGAATTTAACTGAAAGGAAATTAATGAAGAAAAAAATGATTTTAATTATAAAAAATTCGTGCGCCCTCAGGATCAAACCCCAACCTTTGCCTTTGGGAGCATTGGCACAGACATTTAAAGCACGCTTTCCTTATGCATATAGTATAAGGATTGAGATGACAATACAATCTTGAGTTTTAACAATGACAAGGTCAGCAAGGCAACAATCGTTAAAAAGCTTAAATTTTTTCAATAAATATGATTTAAACGTATAACTTCAGGGATTTCAAATTGTAGGAAAAATGTGATGATCAGAATAAGAAACATTATTTATTTTTCTTTTAAACGGTCTAGGTTTGAAGATCATAGTTTTTTTATTATTTTAATTTGCAAAAAAGTAAAATCAATTTTCATGTGTTATCTTATGGAAAAGAAAAATTATCTCCTGGAGTTTAACCTGTCTTTTATGGAAATTTTTTCGTAAATGGCTATAAGAGGATTCCTACCAAATTTTAATTTTTTACCTAGTTGAGAAATTTGTCAAAACATGTTAAAAAGATCACGATTGAGCTTCAGATTTCACTCAAAAAGCAGTTCTGACGGATGGACAGAATAAGAATATTATGTATATGATATGCAATATTTTTATATACAATTAATTCAACCATTTATTTCATTTTTTACTTATGCATTATTACCAACGCAAATGTTTTTATACTTAACAATGTGTTATTCTTCATTTATTAATAATAAGACATTCTCCTTATAAAATTAGGCAACTGACATTTTGAATGTAATGTTTGTTTTTTATAATTTATATGTGAAATTTCCATTGCTTCTCCCTTACGAAAAAGGTAATATTCTAGTATTGAATTAAAGATTTTTTTTGGTTGATCGTTAAAAATGTCTACAGCCCACACAGTTTACTGAATAATAATTGTCTACAATTATTAACATTGCAGTCGATTATGTTTGGCATTCATACAACAATAATTTGGATGCTTCATAAAATGCACAAAGCAAATAATGCAATTCTTTTGTCTGTTTGAAGGCTTAATAGATGTTAATTGAATTGGTGTCAACGATGCGGGTCACCTTGGCAATGCCCGGATAGAGTACGAAAAATCCATAAAATCTCAAAAATAAATGTGTATTTCTGAAAAATTCTTCCATGTAACATCTAAGCATTGCAATAATATGACATTTTATAGTTTTAGCCATCGAATAAAGTAAAAATTGAGAAAATTGGTCCTGGTGTATGTATTTTAATGAATGAAGGAAAAAATCTTGCACCTTGAAAAATCAAAAATCTCATGTAAACTTATGGGAAAACCTGGGACACTTCTGTAAATGAAAATAGTTTTCTTGGGGTCTCCTAGTTGGCAAAAACAAAATAGCATTTACAGCATTTCTCTATGACAATCTGTCCAAGAGACAAAAGGGAGAAGGACAGACATTGAATAATTATATATAAAAGATATTCTGTCACATATTTTACTTCCTAATTTAATTTCTAATGTTTTAGGAGTAGGTCTTCCTAGGTTTAATCAGAGTTTTTTTGTTTTTACTATTCCAGTCTGGAGGCAAGTAATCCTCTTGCCTAGGATAGACTGTGCCTGAGTCACCCTCAACACTAACTCACTATTTGGGAGAAATTTCTGTAGATTTTCACTTGAAAATAATCTAGGTTTATTTAAAATTTTAAATGTTTATTTTGGCTTTCAGTGGCCATATTGTGGAGTTCAATTTCATGCCATTCCAGTTGCACTTTTCAGTTGCACAATGTGAAGAAAATGATACCACTGGTTTCAATATACTTACCTATCTAGTGGCACAACTGCTTGCTAATTACAATGTCTAAACCAGCGTTTCCCAACCGGGGTCCACAGGGACCCCCAAGGGTCCATAGAAGCTTTGAGGGGGTCCACAAGAAAAAAATTGTATTTCGGGGGTCCATAATATGAGCTAAGGGGTTCATGATAAAATATTATAAATAAAATAATTTAATAATAATAATAAAATAAACTAATGTCATAGAAAAGTCCAGAAATTCGTAGTTAGAAGATACTCGTATTTTCTGGAACCTTGTTTAGTTGACGGAAAAAAAAATTTCTTTCCATAGAAAATTCTCGAAGAAGAAAACATTATTTAGGCACCGACTAATCTAGAATGAGTCAGTCAGTCAGAGGCAGTCATTTCATTCTATAGTGAGTAATCGACATCGTCGTGGTGAAATCTATTGTTTGTGTTATTGAACGTTATTGTTCTAGTGAACTATATTTCCATTAGTACCTACAAGCATTTCCAACATTAAATATTTGAGGTTAATAATATTATTATTGTTATTAGATTACCCATGGCTCATGCAAAGAAGTAAACAAGACAATATTCGACTGATTATCTGTCGTATGATTTTATTGAATCACCAGAGAATATCACAAAACCAATGTGTCTTATATGTATGACTGTGCTGTCTAATGATAGCATGAAGCCAAGTAAGCTTCGTCACCATTTGAAGACAAGGCACAGATAAAAGAAAAATAAATCAGTGGAGTATTTCCGAAAACTATGAGACAATTTCCAAGGAAGAAACAAATTGGATCAGATTTTTAGTAAACAAGCAAGCAATAAAGACCGGTTTATTAGCATCATATGAAATCAGCAAAATAATAGCAAAATCTGGAAAGTCACATAGCATTGGTGAAACTGTCATCTTGCCTTCGATATCAGTTGTAATTTCAACAATGTTAAACAAAAATGCACGTGAAATTACCGATAACCTTCCTTTGAGCAATAACACAATATCCAGACGCATTGATGAAATGTCTGAAGATGTAGAAAATCAACTTATTGCTCAATTACGAGTGAAACAGTTTGCAATGCAACTCGATGAATCAACTTTGATGGGCAATGAAGCACTTTTATTGGCATATGTAAGATATATGGATGATAATCAACTCAGAGAGGAAATGCTTTTTGCAAGCTTCCTCAAAACAGATACTAAAGGTGAAACAATATTTAAGGAAGTCCAGTCTTATTTTAGAGAAAAAAATATTCCACTCGAAAATGTAATGGCTTGTGCTACTGATGGCGCTCCTTCCATGGTCGGTAGGTACAGAGGGTATATCGCTCATTTAAAAAATGCATTGCCAAAATTATTTTGCATACATTGCGTGATTCACCGCCAACATCTGGTGGCGAAGAGATTGAGTGGACGTCTTCATGAAGCCTTAACTCTTGTAATAAAAGCTGTCAACCTCATTAAGGCTAATGCTCTTCAAGATCGTCTCTTTTGCAAATTTTGTGATGAAAATGAAGAAGGATTTGACCATCTTGTACTGCATACAGAGGTGCGATGGTTGTCTAAAGGCAATTGTCTTCGTCGCTTCGTCGTCCTTTGGGATAGTATTGTATCATTTCTAAATGAAAAGGAGATTGGAAAACAGTTGGTTGCCATGAAAACAGACATATTTTACCTCTCAGATGTGTTTGAAAAACTGAATTCTCTTAATAAGCTGCAGCAAGGACATAATTGTGATTTAATATCTAGCAAAGAAGCCATTAATGCATTCCTAGGAAAACTCAAATTGTACAGTCTTAATATCTCACGCCGTGCGTTTGACCAGTTTCCAAACCTTGCTTCAGTTAGCAGTGATTTAAAAGATGATGATTGTGTTGTGTATGTTGATCATTTTAAAAAAATTTATGAAGACATGCAAGTTCGGTTCAAGGACCTACTAGAACTGAACATCCCAGATTGGGTGCTGATTCCATTTGAGGTAAATGTTGCTGATGTTAAAATTGATTTACAAGAGGAACTTGTTGAATTGCGGTCTGATGAGACAGTCCGAAGTCTATTCAAAAAAGGAAAGCATGATGTATGGAAGAATAGTGACATTGCATGTAAATATCTGCTTTTATGAAAGAAAGCTAAAATGTATGTCATTGTTTTCCCATCATCTTATCTTGTGGAATCTGGCTTTAGTCGTGTAACACAGTTGTTAACAAAAAATCGTAATCGACTTGATATAGTAAAAAGAGGTGATCTTCATCTGACTCTCACAAAATTGGAGCCAGATATTAATATGCTAATATCAAAACATCAGCCACAAGGATCTCATTAGTAGGGCCTATTTAATGGGATCCTATTTAATAGCCTTAGGAATAAATTTATATATGTTGTTTGAAATAGTATTTTTAAATTTTTTTTACTATTTCTGTCATTACAAGTAAAAATATGTTTCAGTTTTATCAATTAAAATTTTCAAAATTTGTAATTTACATTTTTTATATTATATTGGAATTGTTTAATTATCATCTTCTACTAACTTACAAATAAATATTTCATTTAGGAATTGTTTAATTATTAGCTTTTACTAACCTACAAATAAATATTTCATTTAGGAATATTACATATGCGTATATGGGGGTCCACATACGTAAAGTTAGGACTCAGGGGGTCCACAAGCAAAAAAAGGTTGGGAACCCTTGGTCTAAACGCACCATGCAAGTAAATGGTGTCGGTACAACACCGGTTAGTTGTGCTGTGCAAACGGCAATGCACCTGTATGCTGGTACCATTAAGTGGCAGGGTATTCTAATTGCATAGTGTAAATGTCCCTTAATTCTTTTATGGTTCATTGGGTATTATAAATTTTATTTTTTAAATTATAGGTGTAAACCAGACATTATTGGACCAGAAGACAAGTTATATGTGTTATATTTAGTGTATTCACATGATAAAGAAGTTGCAAAGGCGGCAGGAGCATTTCTTCATGTGTGCATTATAGATGCCCTGAAAGATAAAAGTAATTCCCATAAAAGATTTTCATCATTATATTTACTCCAACTTAAGGACTTCATATTGGACAGCAAGGTAGGTATCAAATCTATTTTATATTCATGCATACATAAATACAGTACTAGATTTCTTATTCTTCACCTCAGGCCATGCCAGATAACTGAAACGGTTGACTATAGTTTCTCACTTTGACATTATCTAGGCAAATAATTGGAATTTATGCACATACCTTGCTTAAATTGCATGGGTCTAATACAATTTACTTAATACACCACCTTTTTGAACTTCGCGAATAATTGGTTCCGGAAAACTCACATGAAATACAAATTTGCGAAGTGTAAGTCCTATTTTCCCATAAGATGCAATGTAAAAATAGGAGTATGGTTCTGAGTCAACCTAAAAAAATTCACTTTTTATCATAAATAATGCAGTTTAACAAAAAATTAAAAAACAACAGCAAATAAAAAAAGGGAAAAAATTCTTTTAATTACTTTCAAAACATATAGTAACAAATTAAAACCCAGCATTACAAAACGATAACACTTATTTTGCCAATTTGCAGTTAACTCTGCAGCAGTTTCACATGTGATTTTTGTTCTTCTTTTGTTCATTCCAAGGAAATTCTTTAATTTAAATTGATCAACTACTGAAATGAAATGTTGAGAACGTGATGCATAGATGTTTTCTTGGGTTCTGCAACAAACATTTCCAAGCCCCAAAAAAACACTTGCATTAAAAAGTGGTAACCTTTCTTTTATTAATTACATTCGAAATGTGTAACAGAAAATCAAAACCTAGTGTAAGAAAGTGTTCAAAATACATCACAAAAAATAAAAACGAAGCATTAAAGTGGTAACATTTCTTTTAGTATTTGCATTTAAAATACGTGGCAGAAAATCTTACATTTACAAGATGATTACAATTCTTAGATTTACATTAAAAATTCGTAATAAAAAATGAAACCCTAGCAAAACAAAATAACATTTCCTTAAATTACGTTCAAAATATATACAAATGAAAAGCTTCCAAAATGATGGCATTTCTTTATATTTCAAACTAAAGTTTCATCATTGAAGTCCAAACAGCTACAAAATAATTAAGTTGAGAGTTATCACTAGGGTTGCCACCTTTTTTTGACCCAATTCCTGAACATTCTAATAAAATTTCTAAAAAACTTTGAACATATCACGAACATAAACGAAGTGTAAATTACATTTCCTAACTGGATTAATTATACTACTTATAAGTTTCTACACACATCTTTCCGTGACTATTGAATAAAATTATTGAAAGAGTAATAGTTTTAAAAGGAGACAAAAAAACACTTTTGCAATCAGGACTATCTTTTACCTGATGCAAATAAAATACACCTTTAATTTTGTAGCAAAAAACTGCTCTGCCTGAATAAACTGTAGAATTCCTTTACAAAGATGCCAATACACAAACCAATGCCCAATACACCACCTTTTTGAACTTTGCGTGCTTGCGGTTCGCAAATTTGCACTTTGTGACAAAATTTTTTATGACCATTACTTCTGTTTTACACCAATTGTTTGCATTTCGCGTCATGCGGTTGCAATGCCAACAAGCGGAACTCTAATTTTTTGTTTCCAAGTTCAGTTTAAACTTTGGTACCCTAGAAAAGGACTTATTATTATTATATTATATTTATAATACTCATTATTAGCACTTTTCGAAGTATACAAATGTGATAACTCTCGACTTAATTATTTTGTAGCTCAGTTTGAACTTCGGTAGTTTTTTTAATTGAAACTTTAGTTTAAAATTTAAAGAAATGCCATCATTTTGGAATGTAAGGTTTTCATTTACTATTATATTTGTATTTTGAATGCAATTTTGGGGAATGTTATTTTGTTGTGTTAGGTTTTCATTTTTTATTATGAATTTTTAATGGAAATCTAAGAATTGCTATCATCCTTTAACATAAGATTTTCTGCTGTGTATATTGAATGCAATTACTAAATGAAATGTTAGCCCTTTAATGCTTCAGTTTTATTTTTGTGACCTATTTTGAACAATTAAAAGAAATGTTATCACTTTCTTACACTAGGTTTTGATTTTCTGTTATGCATTTCGAATGTAATTAATAAAAGAAATGTTATCACTTTTTAATGCTAGTGTTTTTTGTGGCTTGGAAATGTTTGTTGTAGAGCCCAAGAATACATCTGTGCATAATGTACTCAACATTCCATTTCAGTGGTTCATCAATTTAAATTAAAGAATTTCCTTGGAATGTACAAATTAAGATCAAAAATTGCATATAAAAATATGCTGGAGGTAAATTGTACAACTGCCAAAAGAAGTGTAATCGCTTTGTAATGCTAAGTTTTCATTTGCTATTATGTATTTTAAGATAATTAAAAGAAATGTTTTCACTTTATGATGCTAGGTTTTCATTTGCTGTTATGTTATTGTAATACTTTCTTTCATTTTCTGTTAAACTGCATTATTTATGATAAAAAAGTGAATTTTTTAGTTTGACTGGGAACTCTTATAATAATATTGTGTCTTATGGGAAAATAGAACTTGCATTTCACGAATTTGCATTTCGCGTCAGTTTTCAGGAACCAATTATTTGCTAAGTTAAAAAGGTGTTGCATAAATATTCAAAAGATATATCTTTTTAACATTCTTTAGAAATGAATATATCGAAATAGATTTTCATTGGAATCAAATTTTGGTGCCCATTTGGATAGGTGCCTGAGGTTGACTCACCTCTATATTTGCAATTTCTTAGTCTGTTTTTAATACAAGTTGTCGCTGCTTGCATACTGCAAGTGTTCAAAAAAGCACCATACACCAAGATCATCATCATCATAGGTAGTCTGTCCGTAGATAGGTCCGTGATTATTCTTGGTTAAACCTGGTTCTCCATACGCTCCTATTTTCCGCTGTCCTCTTCATATCTTGATAACTCTCTTTCCCTTTCAAATTGTCTATCAAATTGTTATGCCTACATATGTATATGTCTTTGGCTGAAATCAAATGGATTATAATGCAGTCTAAGCATTAAACCAATGCTCTTTAAGTATGGAAAATCAATTCCCATTGAAATGCATTGGAGTCGTTGCTATGGTAGTTAATATTTTTCATTGTTGAAGACTGAAAAAAAATTCAAAATTTTATGATTAAAATTGAATTTTTATGCAAATTCAGCATGGATTTGAATTCTGTCTTCAAGATAAATAAACTTAATTCTTTCTTCCATAGTATGGTGCATGTCCCAACTTGTATCTTAATTGTAAATAATTTAAAAAAGCAATTTTATATAGCCCTGTGCCGTTTTCAATGCTTTTCTTATGGGTTTTTAAAATTGGACATTGGGGTCAAAAAATACATTTTCTGGAATTTCGGATTTTTTCCAAAGGTTGTATGTATGCCAAATTTTAGCTCTGTAGCTCTTCTAGAAGTACCTTAGGTTTTATATGAGTTGTGTGTGTGTGTGTGTGTATATATATATATATATATATATATATATATATATATATATATATATATATAGATGTCAACAAGGTGTTGGGATGAGGAAACCCAGTGAGCACTCACCAATCAGACGACTTCAGGTTGGCGGGCCCCGGGGATGTCGAAGCGACACACGTAAAATAACACAAAAACACAGAAACATCACAAACGTAAAGCTTTCGGAACTACTCCTTCAGCTACAGAGAGAGAACTGTTGGCGGTGACACTGGGTGGAGGCATGGGGGTGGAAGGGTAGTGCGGAAAGGTCGAGGATTGGAGGAAATGGAGGGGGTTGGGGATGGGTAGGGTGTTGGAAGAAGACAGAAAGGGTGTGAAAAGCTATCGAAGGTTGAGGCCTGGGGGAGTGAAGGAGTTTAGGAGATGGATATGCGAAAGCTCCCACTGACGGAGTTGGGGAGCCGAAGCATTGTCGGGGAGAGCGCGAATGACTCTCACTGTGAAGCAGTTGTTGAACTTTAAATTATGATTGTTCGCATGAACGGCCACCGGCAGCGGTCGTTTGAGAATGACGCTGTTGCGGTGGCCATTCATGCGGATGTTGAGGGGATTGCTGGTGAGGCCAACATAAAAGGCGGGACATTGGGTGCATCTCAGGAGGTAAATGATATTGCGGGTGGTGCAGTTGGTGGTGGAAGTTATGGGGTAGGTGATGTTGGTTGTGGGACTGGAGAAGGAGTTGCAGGGGGGTTTACCTTTCCTTTTCCGTAAGTTGTTATATATATATATATATATATATATATATATATATATATATATATATATATATATCCTGTATATGTAAGAAGAAGCTATTTATAATGATAATTGGCAGTGGTTTTATTATAGCATGTTACATGGATGAGAAAACTTGCTCATATGAGTATGTGCTTGCAAATCGACAGATGTGACACTGAGCAAATTTTCAAAGTTGTGTAAATTGCAAATGAGGCAACAAAATAACTAATTTTTAGAAGTTGATCCATGATGAGTAAACAATGCTGGGAAGAGAATAGGGATAGCAATGCTTTGTATGTGTCAGGTGGAATTTTTGGGTACCCAAGCCATCAAACAAGATTTCCTTAAAATTACTTGCTCACTAAATTCTTCACTTTCAAACCCATTTATTCATTCAAACCTCACAAACTAAACTGATATATCGACGCAAATGCAATAAAATTTTGAGATCATTCTTTTAAATCTCAGTTATTTCAACTGTGAAAAAACGAAATGATCTTAAAAATTGTTTGAAGTGCCATGTGCCACATTTGAGAGATGGATGCACTAAAAGTGGTGCATGCACCATAGGTTAGGCAGCACTGACCTAGAGTGATACTATCGCTTTACTTATACTTATTTGTCAAGTAAATAATTAAATGAAAATCATTGTTTTTATAAGAAAAATAAAGATGTAATTTATGCGAGGCAAGTAGAATTCCTGATTTATTCTTCATCACAAAAGAGGGAAAATAAGGCTGGTAAACACAACTGCGCAAAGAAAAATTTAAAGTTACCTCTTGAATCTCCAATTCTGTAGCATTTTGTTAATGCTAGCGTAGATGATTATTCTCAATTCTTCTCACTAATGAATTCACTTATCCTCCTTCCACACAAGCAGTCCTTGGGTGTAGTACATACGATGGATACCAAACACCTAAAAAATTTCCAAATTACCTATCTCCTCAGTATAGCATTGGTACTGAACAGTTTGTTTGATTACTGAACAGTTCAGGTGAAAACTAAACAGGTGGCAACCGTAGTTATCATGTTTGTTTACTTAAATAACTGATAATAATGTGCATTATAAATATAATAATAATAAGTTCTTTTCTAGGGCACCAAAGTTTAAACAACTTTGAAACAAAATTAGAGGGAGTTCACGCTTGTTGTCATTGCAAACGCATAATGCGAAATGCAGATAATCAGCGCGAAACAGACGTAATGGTCAAAATATTTTGTTGTGAAGTGCAAATTCACGAATCGCAAGCACGCAAAGTTCAAAAAGGTGGTGTACCTTTAAAAGTATCAATGTGACAGAAATGTGAACTTCTACTTAAATATCTAATGTAATTTAAAGCATTTAAAAATCTCTGTATATGTGTTTGAAAAGCTTGCCTGTACCTTGAACTATGGATTCAAATTATTTTAAGTATTAGTTATTTAAAAGATAACACAAAATTGCATTTTACAGTAAAATTTTTTGAGGTATCTGTAACAAGATATGTCAAATTACCTTTTTTCATATTTTTGTACATCTCTGTATATTTTTGTTTGAGAAAATTGAGCTAAATTGGTTCAAGGTATATAGTAGATAATGAAGTTTTAGACATGCGGGAATATGTCTGAACATAAAATTCAAGTTAGAGGGGAAGAAAAATTCTAAACACAACTGGGTACCTAACCTCAGTTTTCCACTTTCCAGGAGAATGCTTTAACCCCTCAATGTTGAGTGACGTACTGAGCACGTCAGGGGCAAACTTCATATGCTGTTGGCTGATGTACTCAGTACATTGCAGTAATCGCTCACCTTTTTTATTTTTTGACACGATGAATTTTCTTAAATCTGGATAACATTTATATATTTCAATAGAGGAACCTTTGATCTACCTATTTATCATCATTCTCCAATTTTTATTTTCTTATAACATTTAATGTGCATTAAATTTTGTTTCACGTAGCTACGCAAATTGGGGAATTGCATCTTCTAAAAAACCCCTATCCAATGCTGAAACAAACTGTATCTCAACAAAAATGCTACTACAAAGTGAATGGAGATTTTGACTGCTTATCTGCCTACAGACTTTTCTTTCTCTTGGGTTTTTCTTATGTGTCAGTGCTTGAGAACTATAAGATGAGGAGAGCCGAACCATTCTTCTGCTCTCAGGGCCATGTGCTTGCTTTAGCATTTCTTGAGAGCAATATAGTATGAGAAAGGGAGAAAAATCTGCATGTGTCCTAGGTCTGTTTACAAAACAGCCACTTTGATGATGTCTGCCACTATTTCTTGAGCAAGAGTGCTTTAGGAGCGATGCACAGATCCTTATGCTCAGGTCACAGGAAAAATATTCTCGTGTTGCTCTAAAGAAGTTAGTCTGAAGAAAACCTTTGCAGTGTGCAGAGGTAATTTCATTAGTGTTAATTTTTAGGAATTAATAATCATGGCAATGTCACTCATTTTCCCAAAGATTTATCTCTTTCACATCTCAGCTATTTTCGGGAGCATTATATGGACAGAGAGTGAAACACGAGTTTCTCATTCACAAATAACTAAGAAATTAACTCCTTAACCATAAAATTCAATTTTACGGTTAAGGAGTTAATTTCTATTTAACATCAATTTCGCCGCAGTCTCCATCTTTACTTATTTACAAATAACTAAAGAATAAACATCAGTGGAGGTCTCTTTGCAGCAAAGTTTGAGGGGAAGGTTATTCAAAAAAATTTAGGTTCCAATATCCCAAGCAGAGAAATGCAATTGAAAGTGATGAGTGGGGAGGCAAAGTGAGGTCTCCCCTGAGTGTGATCAAACTGATTGCAAGCAAAGTAAATGCTGGTAAAAAAATTCAGTATGGATGATTCATTGAAATTAAGATATTTTCTTATAGTAAATTTCATGGTAAATTGGACAAAGCAAATGCCTTAAAAGTTAAAAAAAAACTTCTAATTTTGTTATTACATATACATTATTATACATACGTCATATCTCCACTTCTGCTGAATGAAATAGGACAATTTTTACCAAGTAACTTATGGAATGCTGAGGAATGACTACTGTATAACTCAGAACTTTATAAGCTATATGAAATGTCTTTTAACAATTTACGAAATGGAAAATTTATTTTAAATCTTTAGAAAAGAAAAAGTTGACCTGCGAGAAACGTTTTCCCTTTTTGGTTTAGAGAGGTGCATCCAGTGAATGAAATGTTTATAAAAGCTGAAATGTTTCTTTGAAAAAGATTGCATATCAATAACATTAATATTTTTCACAATACTGAAAGATATATGAAAGCACAGGTGCACGCTTGCTAGTTGGTGATCAGGATGATTTATCTCCTACAAAGAGTGTGCTTGACGTAAGATAGTGTAAAAGGTATTGTTTATAAATGCCATGTTCTACTAAAATCCTCAAAAAATTTATTTCAGGCAAATCTTATAAAAATGGAAAATGTTGTAAAATTTTCAATATTCAGGCACTGAAATCACTATTTTTTTTAAAAACTTCTCCGACCTCAGAAATGGGATTTAATTGTCCTCTGAGCTTGAGGGGTTAACCAAGCTATCAAACCAATATCATTTTCCTTCACGTGCATCTCAAGCACAAACCTTTAGGAGCCAGGAAAATCAAGAATCTCCTTTTTTTAGTTTTAAGTGTGTTCATAACTTAATATTATATTAAATTTCAAATGATTGTTGAAATATGTATATTTTTTTATAGAAAAATTATTTTTTAAGATAATTCTAAATTTTTTAATATTATGACATTGTTTTGAAAAATATTTTAGAAATCAGTGTAAAGTGAGTTTCAATTATGTACTTTAAAGAAGATAAATTAAAAACTTGTTAATTTTTATGAATAAAAAGTAGATATGGAAATTTTTAACTTTAAATGACAGAATGCCTTTTTCAGGGTTTACTTATATGGCATTAAAATAGTCAGATGGGCATTAGTTTTGTCATTTCTTTATAAATTGTCATAAAATTTAGTTAGATGAAATAAAATTTATTCATTTATCAAATATAAATCTATAATGTGTGAAAACCTGAAATACTGTTTGATATATGAGGTTCCATATTCTTATCAATAAATCACAGGCAAAAATTTGCTTTGTATGGATGAGTTAGAATTCACATTCCCAAGAACAAAGCTATTGGAGATACCAAGACTAGTATTTTTTAAGTGCTTGTTATTGAATTAGCCAGTTACTTTGCTATAGAGTAACCCTCTTTATGTACATGTAGTATCCGCTACATATGTATTTACAACAATCAGAAATCCTTGAATCATGTTTCAATGGCCTTTCAAGTTGCTAAATATGTTATATAGTATATACCTGAAGAGAATATGCTTTTTTCAGATCCCAGATATAATAATCTGTAGAGGGAAAAAATATCAGCATGGAAAAAAGAAATTTAATTTTTTAAAATGATTACTTTATGCAACTTGAATATTAACCCTTATTGTACAGTATTTAAATCCCCACTGCTCCACCTCACAGCCAGTTTAGTTGGGATATTTAAATATTATATGTTTATGTTTGTATAAATTATCACATCTCAAGAAATCACATCATTCCACAGAGTCTGGATGATTTCATGTGCCTCTGAATTTGTATGAGCAGACTCAGCGCCCCAGCATATATTTAAATGTATGCGTGTCCATGAGTGCCTACATTTGGTGCACATTTAAATACACACACAGATGATAAGAGTTAATACACTAAAATGCTAAAAATAAATTAAATTTGGCATGGGGTATGTCATCTGTTGTGATAGATTCTCAAAGTTCCCTATTAGTAACAGATCTAGTGTTAGTATACAAATTAATGAAACTTTTACCTATCTTAATATAAAAGTTTGATGGTATCACTGGATATAAACTTGACTTGGCTTTACTTTCACATTTTGTATCCTATAAACACTAAATTGAACTAATGCATAATTTTTATTGAAATATAGGGAGTGGAACAAGTCCCATTGCTAATAGATGCCATGCTTGGCCAGTCTCAAGTTGAACATTTGACTGATTGGACATCTTATGCAGAAATTTTACTTGATGACGAAAGTACATCTGAGGAGCATCATTACCAAGAAAGTACACGTAATACAGAAACAGATATGGGTGATACAGAAGAAAGAGTACTAATCTCCTTAATGGCGAACAGTGTCAAGCAAATTGCACTGAATGAATCCCCTCGTAAGATAAAAAAAGATTACAAATTACAGTCAACAAAGGTAAAAACTATGAATTTTTTCCTACCTTTTTAAAGCATTAAAATAGAGCTTTAATGTAAATGTATAATGTTTCTTGGAGCTTTCATGACAGTTAATTGTTTTCTTCAAGTTGAGACTAAAACAATGTTTTCTGTTTTTTTATTTCATGCCATTATAGACTCGAAGTAGTTGAAGTAATCAGTGTTCTCAAAGGAAATTTGCATTTATCATGATGAAAACTGTGTGACTAAATTTTATTATTTGACGTATCGTTTTAATTTCCATGATCACACATCATTGACATATTTGGGATTGCTAACTAAATTGTCCTTCCTTGATGAATGGGAAAGACAAATTTAATTACGTTTTGATCGAATTTTCAACACATTTCTGTAGTACCTGCATGAAATTTAATTCCTATTCATATGCTATTCTCATTTCAAAAAATTCTAGCTGAGCAGAAGTTTTAATGATAATATAGTGAGAACTTAATAACTTGAATCGTAAGAGAAGACATTATTGTCTCGAGTATTTCGTGGGATAGAAGTAGCTGGAGGATCATCCATTAAAGAGCGTCAAACTTGTTGATGGGTGTAGAGAATTTTTGTTTTGCCCTAAAACTATTCCTTTCCAGCTTTCTGGAATAATTATGATGTTTCACATTCTTTGATTGTTCCTTGATTGCCTTCTCTTGTATTGCATAGATATACATTATTTCCTGCTAAGTTATGAAACTTCTTTGCTCACAAAATTGAATGGCTCTTGAGGAAAGCTTCAATGGATATATTGTTATTAGAAAATTCTTTTTTATCACTCTTACTAAGGTCATATCCACGTTTTTGGTTGGCAACTCTGCATGATAAATAACTAACCTGGGGTGCCATCTATTTCTTCTGTTTTAATTTTCCAAACTTTATAAATCATCTAAATTTTGCTTTTATGGAAAACAGTATTTTTAATTTGCACCACCTCTTGGCACTTCTCCTAATCAAAATATTTTATCACAAAAAAGCTTTATAAAGTTATAACTGCAAAAAATATTACATTAAAAAATATGATTTGAACTTTGCAGTTGTGGTGTTTATTTTTATTACATTCCTTCCCATCATAATTTTCTTGAAAATATGTTAAAATAGAATTAGTAAATATAATTCTTTATTTTTTTCCAACAAAATTTGCTCCACCCCCTAGTAGTCCACCAAGTCTGAATACCTTGTCCAAGGTATTATTTCTAATGTTAAATAGATATTTAGACATCAGCTAGTGTTCTATACATGTACTGATAAATATGGAGGCACTGGCTTAATGATAGGGAAATTGGAATAAACAATATGGTTTTAGATGATGTGAATGAAGATGAGAAAGATGACACACGACCCTCACAAAAAAATTCTTAAGTGTGAGAAGCATTAAATATGCTAGAAACATTTCTTATGAATATGGAGGGCTATGAAAAAAATCATCTTGCGTTATTGAAAGCATTGTTGCTAGAGAATTTGAAAGACAAATGAAACAAAAATCCATTATGATCAGGGAGTAGGATTTTATAACATTCGCATATGATGGTAATAGTGGACTGTATCATGTTTAAAATTGTTGTTAATTATTTAGGTTGTTAATTCAATCACAGAATTAATCAATACAATTTTATCTTTTCTTCACTGTAAAGTTTACAAGTGTATTAAAATATAATCGCTGATGAGTTACTATTTAATGAACCATATTCACTTCACAACACCCTGTTGTCCAGCAGACTTGGAGAGACTCATCTCCACACTTTCAAAGCACACTCTGCGAGAGACATCACATACCTCCAGCATCATCCCGTGCAAGAATACATAATCAAACTGCTAAACATAGTTCCAACTATTAAGAATACATAATCTGCCCATGGTATAATATTCAGATATCATTCATCATCATAATAGGTAGTCTGTCCTTAGACAGGTCCGTGATTATTCATGGTTAAATCTGGTTCTCCGTGTACTCCAATTTTCCGCTGTTCTCTTCATATCTTGATAACTCTCTTTTCCTTTCAAATCATCTATCAGCTGAAACCTTTTCCTACCTCTTTCCCTTTTTTCATCTAGTTTTCCTTCTAACACGTCTTTAATCATTCTCTCCTCAGGTAATGTCCAACCCAATTTGCGTTCCTCTTTCTAATAGTCTGAATATTCATTTGCTTCTCTCCTAGTCTTCATAGCACTACATCATTTTTCATCCTATCTGTCCATTTTATCTTCAGCATTCTCCTCCAAGTCCACATTTCAAAGCTTTCCAAGTATTTGATGGCATTCTTAGCATCCATGTTTCTGCCTCATACAAAGCTATACTCCATACATAACATTTTATGAACTTCTTGCAGATATCTTCCCTTTTTAAGTAGATGTTTCTTTCTTCTGAAAGCTGCTTTTGCTTTTCCTATTCTAGTCCTGATCTCATCTGTACATTTTGCTTCTCTTGTTATGGTGCTTCCAAGGTATTTATATTCTGAAACTTGTTCTAAAGGCTTTCCTTCAATATTTATGTTCAGATTCTCTTCTTTACCCGATATTCGAATGACCTTGGATTTTTCTGTATTTATTTCCATACCGTATTTTCTACCTGTTATCACTAGTCGATTTATCATTTTTTGTAGTTCCTCTTCCTTTCTTGCTAGAAGCACTTGATCATCCGCATATTTTACTGTTCTTATAATCCTTCCTCCAATTTTGAAATCCCCTGTGCCTTCTAAAGCTTCTTGCATTAGGCTTTCTTCATATATATTGAATAGGGTTGGCGATAGGCAGCAGCCCTGTCTTACTCCTCTACCAATATTTACTCCACACAGGTGTTCGCATTCTCAAACCTGACCTTTACAACTTGATTCACATATAGATTCCTGATCAGTCTCCTGTCTTTCCAGTTGACACCTATATCCTTTAATACCTTCATCAACATTACCCAATTTACTCTATCAAAGGCCTTCTGCCAGTCTATGAAACATGCGCAGATATCTTGACTCTATTCTATTGCCCTTTCTGATATGATTCAAACTACCCCTACCCTACCAATCCCCAACCCCCTCCGTATCCTCCAATCCTCGACCTTTCCGCACTACCCTTCCACCCCCATGCCTCCACCCAGTGTCACCGCCATCAGTTCTCTCTCTGTAGCTGAAGAAGGAGTAGTTCCGAAAGCTTTACGTTTGTGATGTTTCTGTGTTTTTGTGTTATTATATATATATATATATATATATATATATATATATATATATATATATATATATATATATATAAATTAATAAATTCCTGACAATCATATGAATTCTCCCAGAAAATGAAATGCTTGAAATTTATTACATTCTGACATCAATATACGACTTGATTTGCCACACTTTGGCTCTGTTATTCTTCCTCTTCGTATCTTTACTGAATAATAATATTCTTCAATTATTAACATTTCAATCTATTAAGTTTTAAATTTCAATAATTTAAAACTCGTATAGTGTTTTATTCTTTACTAGAGGAATTATCCATTGAACATCAATGGGACTTTGTAGTGTGATTTAAATTTAACTTCTGAGGGGTGTGTGTGTTAAAAACTTATATATAGACACACACAGACTTTACTGTTGATATATGCAATTGGTAATTCTGATAGTAAAAAGTAGTTAGTAAAATTAAAATAAAAACAGAAATATTCGAAAAAGATTTTACACTCATATTATATGTTCCAAAAAATCTCGTAGTATTTCTTTATGAACAATATTTCTTGTGTATAAATGACCATCTACACCTCGGATTCCAACAGTTTAGAAGAAGAAAATAAGAGAAGTTAAAAAGTAAGAATTAACATGAAAAAAAACCTGAGCTGGCTGGGATCATCATATGAAAAAATATGAGTGCAAAGGGTTAAAGGCTGCTACTGCTACAAATCAATACAAATGAGCTTTATAGGTTATCTGAAATTATTTACGTTGCTATCTATTACGTTTGACGTTGCTATAACAATAATTTTGATGTTTTATAAAACTTGCAAAGCGAATAACGCAATTATTTTGTTTATTTGAAGGCTTAATAGATGCTAATTCAATTGGAGGCAACAATGGGGTCACCTTGACAACACCCGGAAAAAGTACGAAAAAGTTATAAAATTTTGAAAAGAAATGCATGCTTCTGCCAAATTCTTCCATGTAACATCTAAACATTGCAAGAATAAGATAGTTTATAGTTTTAGCCATCGAATAAAAATGGAGAAATTCAGTCCATATTTTAATGAATGAAGGAAATAAACCTTGCACGTTGAAAAATCGAAAATCCTGTGTGAACTTATGGGAAAATATAATTGTCTCCCGGAGTCGAATCCGGGACTATTTCCGGGATGTTTGATTTTTCTAGAGACCACAGCATGGGGGTTTAACGATTGTGAAAGTTTCAGCTCTTAATTGCATTGGGAAATGTCCAAAAATACCGGGACAGACAGACAGACACTTGAGAATTATTATATAAGGATGCTATACCAGTATCAAGTATTTCAGGCTCTGCAGCAGATGACGACTTGCTAGAGCAGTTTCTGGAAAAAAATGAGAAATCTCACACAAACACTAAAAGCCAACCTGACTACAGAAATCAAAATAACTTAGAACTTGCATTTGAAATTTATGAGAAAATTCAAAGGACAGTAAAGTTCTAAACTTCTGGGGAAAAAATAAAAACCAGTATCTTATTTTGTATCATGTTTCTCAGGTCACAGTGATACAATTTTTGAACGCAGGAGTAAAACCAATTGAAATACACAGAAGGATGGTTAATGTGTATGGAGATAACTGTTTATCACCGAGGAGTGTATAAATGGGTTGAAAAGTTTAAAAATGGTGTGCAAGATGTGGAAGATGCTGCTCGGCCAGACCAGGCTGATTGTGTAGTCACACCAGAGAATATTTCTGCCGTTGATAGGTTTATTCGCGAAAACAATTGCATTAAAGTGAAAGAAATCAACAAGAAATTGAACATCAGTGTTGGATCTGTTCACAATATTGTCCGCAAAGAGCTTGGATTCAATGAAGTTTGTGCAAGGTGGGTGCCCCAGCAACACACTGAAGACCTGTAGCAACAATGTGTTGATGCCTGCTCTGTGCTACTCTCTCAGTATGAAGCTGAAGGGGAAGATTTCTTGAACTCTGCAATGACCAGGGATGAGACATGGGTCAATCACTTTCAGCCTGAGAGTAAGCAAGCAAGTAAAGAATGGCGGCATCCAAGCTCGCCGATTCCAAAAAAATTCAGTGACACTATCTGCTGGGAAAGTGATGTTGACCGCATTTTGGGACAAAAATGGAGTAATTTTGGAGAGTTATATGGAAAAAGGGACAACTGTCAATAGTGATTTCTAGAACAATCTTCTTAAGAACGGACTGAAGCCTGCAATCCTGTCCAAATGTTGGGGACTCATCCAATAAGGGGTTCGTCGCAACAATACAATGCCCGTCCTCATAGTGCCTGTGCGACTCTTGAAACCATTCAGGATCTGCATTTTGAAGTGATATCCCATCCCCCTTCTTCCCTAGACTTGACTACGAGTGATTTTCATCTTTTTGGCCCACTCAAATAGGCATTATGTGGGAAACACATTCATTCCGACTGCGATCTTAAAAATGCGGTGCATGATTGGCTGAGCAAGCAGCCAAAAAAGTTCTTCTCCGACAGAATCTATGTGTTGATTTCGCGATGGTAAATTTGCATTGCAAGAGGAGAGGACTATGTTGAAAAGTAAATGAGTATTTTGTCAAAGGTTTTAATAAAACACTTTTTCTGTTTTCATTTAAACCACTCGCATATTAAAAAAGGTAACAAAAAATTAATTCTAATGTTTTATATATAATACCAAATACCTTAGTTCAAAAACATTCGTTCACTTATAAAATGCATTTCCAATGGAAGTTATTAGTAATTATACTTGACAAATTTATAGAAATGATTTAGTGTTGGGGAAAATTTTTACTGAAGATTCCACTTCAAATCTTATTAAAACCATTCTAGTTTTAGCGCAACACAGTGGCATCAATGGAAAAGGTCAATTTCTATAGATCAAAAAGTTTTTTGTAATTATGTAAACAAATGATTAATCAAAATATGTAAAAGAATTTTAAATATACTAATAAACTGCTACACAATGAGCCATTTGCCTACCAGTGTCATTATAATCCAAACACAACAAAGCATAAACAAATGTTTTTAAATTAATTCTGTGGGATAAAACAAACATCTTCTATATAACCTAGTTACTCTGTGGTTATTTTCTATATTATTTCGGATGTGATTCTCTTCTAGTTTTTAGGGCATATTTTTTTATTTCAAGTACTATTTTTTTGTCTCTTTAAGCTGAAAGTCTTTTTTTAAGTTAAAAAATTACTACTTTCAGGTTCAGAAGCAAAATACTGAGGAAACAAAATTGTCGATTAAACATTTGTTGGATTTCCTTCCAAAACTGATGAAAAAATACATGCCTGATCCTGATATTATTACTGACATTTTATCTGTTTGTCTAATGATAAATGTAAGCCTCATAAGTAAACACCAGGTAAGATATCCATTTAATGATGTTACTGATTTTCATTAGTCTTAGCTAAATTATCTTTAATTTACAGTAAGTGCATTATCATTCTGTCATATGGCCATAACTAAAAGTTTAGTACAAATCTATTAAAGAGTACTCAGAAAATAATACAGACATCTGTTTCTTGGTGTCTTTCTTATACACCCAATCCCTGACACACAAATTCTACCATCACTATTTCAGTTTAACATGACTTTTAAAGTAGGGCTAGTTTTTGACTAAAACGACTGGTCGTTCGGTTTAACATGATTTCTCCATGACCTCTCTATGATCATGAAAAAACTCATTTCCTACAACATTTATTCCAATATTTTTTACATTAATCAAATATTAAAACATTTCAAAAAACGGATGTGACAAGAGTAAACACCCACTTCCGGTCGACCAATTTTTACCAAAAACTAATCAGATCTTCTAACTTTTATAAAAATGTTAAATATAAAATTTTGTGTTGACCTGATTAATAGTTTTTGAGTTCGAGTAACCACAAAAAACTAGCATACTCTCACACACAGACATAATTGAGAAAATGGTCAAAATGTATTCAGGAGACCTTAACGTGTATTGCCATTGAAATCTCGAAATTTGTTGAAAATTCTTCACAAGCATTCCTGTATGATTAGTTTTCAATGATGTCAAAAGTAGAGTTTTTAAGAGGAAATTTTAGCATTTATTTTGATATAATCATATTAATTTTGGTACTTGTTTTCTTCGTCTTTCTCAAATTGAATGGAATGTTGATGTTTTAATTTTTGCAGGATATCCACAGTCTAGTTGCATCATTGATGGAGGTTCCAGAAAAGCATGTCGATTTAGATGTTCATTTGGCTTGTGCTAAAGCTATGGCTCACTTATGCAATGGTAATTCTTCCACCGCCATATTCTGTTCCTCAACTTATCTTGGGCCATATTTGGAACAGATTGTTTCAAGTTGGAGGAAATCACTGACACAGTATTCCCAGATGTGTTCTAGGGTAAATAAAATTCAACTCTTTTATTTTTTTATTTAATTTGTAAAACATCCCACTCAAGGCATGACAAGCCTTCATTATCTGAAGCAGAATTCTTGTATATAATCAACCAGCATGGCTTACAAGTATATGTATAAAGCTCCTGCACTTTTTAAATTTACTTTCCTTTCAAAAAATCTTATTTTTTACAGTTGATTCCTTTCAACAGTTTCAATAGTTTATCATTTTAAACTTTAATTCTACCCAACTTTGCCATCAGTGGGGCAAAGACTGAAATAAATGGGTCAAGCCTTCTGCCCTCTTGATACCAGACTTTGGGTGACTGCCAGGTTTACCTGTACAGTGTGTCTTCGGTTTAACATTGCTTTGATTAATGTTAATTCGTGTTAACATCATTCAAAAATTAATACCATATTCGAAATAATGTAGTCGATGATTCGAGTTAATATGGTTCTCACTCAGTTCTGTTCTTCTCTTTATGTGCTACTGTTTGAGTACATTTGAGGTATGCCTCTTGAAAATTTTAACTTCAGTTCATACTAGCTACATGTTGCAGCATCAATAAAATATGTAGTTACAGCCTCCCAGAATGGTAACAATACCAGTTCCTTGTATGGCAGAGAGATGGCAGTAAGACAAAAATGCATGATAAATTTTTATATCAGAATTTTGTTCAGATGATGTTTTGGGACAAATGCTACTATTAGGTATTCTTACTTTTCTATTTTAATGTTTTTTGAGATATTAATGTAATGCTATGGAAATTTAGAATATGTGTGGGTTTACTTTTTTTAAATGCATTTCAAAATCCTACAGAGCCTCATGGTGGAGAACACTTACTGATTTTGATGTTCATGCTCTTAAGGTTATAACAGTTCCTTGTAAGGCCAAGAGATGGCAGTAAGATAAAATTGTATGACATGAATATTTTCTATCAAAATTTTCTCTTCAAATTAGGTTTTATGACAATTGCTACTATTAGATATTCATACTTTTTTATTTTAATGTTTTAAGTGATATTTGCAACAAAAAAAGGAACTATAAATACTAATATTAATGGGATTTCAATAATGTAATTAATAGGTCATGGATCAATGTTGCTCAATAACCATTCAGGGACAAAAGGTATCGGTAATTGTCAGGGGAGCTGGAAGTGTGTGATTTTTTCTGAGGATGCCCGGCCCCATATTTGTGTGTTGGAGATGAGGATGAGTCAATGAGAAAAAGAGAAATGAGGAGCACACTCAAATCAACACTCCGTCCTTCGGTGCTCTTCATTTAGAGCAGACTAAAAGCCGGCACCAGATTTCTCTCCTCCCTTTCTATCAAGCTAGTCATTGCACTACCTCTTAGATGCCCATTGTGTGTAGGAAGAGGTGAATCAGCTGGGAACATACAATATAAAGTAAATTGTCAAGGGTGCTCGTGGTGTAGTGGTTAGGATGCTGGCTGCTACTCACTTACTGCTGGTAAGGGCAGCATGTATGAATCCAGCGGAAGTGGGATTTTTTCCCAGCCCCGTTTGTGTGATTTGAGGAGACTGTGCAAAGTCAGCATTCCATCCTTTGGTAGGGATGTGAAGCTGTTGGCCCTCTTAGTGCTCTCCATTAAGAGTAGGCTAAAAGTCGGCACCAGGTTTCTCTTCTACTAAAGCTGAGTTTTATGATACAATTACCGCAAAATGCAGATATTTAAGAAGTGACTTCTAGAAATGATTTTTAGTACACCAACTTTTTGAACTTTGTGTGCTTGCAGTTCATGAATTTGCACTTCCCAACAAAATTTTTTTATGACCATTACTTCTGTTTCACGCTGATTATTTGCATTTTGCGTCATGCGTTTGCAATGCCAACAAGCGGAACTCCCTCTGCTTTTTTGTTTCTAAGTTCATTTTAAACTTTGCCACCCTAGAAAAGCACTTATTATTATTATATTATATTTATAATGCTCATTATTAGCAGTTTTTGAAGTAAACAAAAGTGATAACTCTCGTCTTAATTATTTTGTAGCTCTGCTTGAACTTCACTGCCAACGCCACTATTTTTTGTGAAACTTTAGTTTAAAATTTAAAGAAATGCCATCATCTTGGAATGTAAAGTTTTCATCTTTGTATTTTGAACGTAATTTTGAAGAATGTTATTTTGTTTTGTTAGGTTTTCATTTTTTATTAGGAATTTTTAATGTAAATCTAAGTAAGAATTGCTATCATCTTGTAATGCAAGATTTTCTGCCACGATATTGAACGCAATTATTTAAAAAATGTTACTACTTTAATGCTTTGTTTTAATTTTTTGTGACATTTTGAACAATTAAAAGAAATGTTATCACTTTCTTATGCTAGGTTTTGATTTTCTGTTATGCATTTTGTTAGGTTTTCATTTTTTATTAGAAATTTTTAATGGAAATCTAAGAATTGCTATCATCTTGTAATGTGAGATTTTCTGCTGCCTATATTGAATGCGATTACTAAAAAAATGTTACCACTTTAATGCTTTGTTTTCATTTGTTGTAACGTATTTGGAATGATTAAAAGAAATGTTATCACTTTCTTATGCTAGGTTTTCATTTTCTGTTTTGCATTTCAAATGTAATTAATAAAAGAAATGTTACCACTTTAGAATGGTAGTGTTGTTTTGCGGCTTGGAAATGTTTGTTGCAGTACCCAAGAATACATCTGTGCATCACAAACTCAACATTTCATTTCAGTAGTTGATTTCACCTAGAAAAAAGCAAATTTTACAGAAATAAACAGTAACCATTCATGCACAAAATAAATCCTGCAGACATCGCACAATACCAAAAATAAACCATTCACTAGACTCACTGCAAAAATTATATTTACATAAAAGTGTTTTTCATGTTTCTGCAGATAAATTATATCACTTACAGCTTTCAAAAAGCATAAACGAACAACTCCAACAGCTATTTAGTGACACATTTCCATCGCAGAATGTGTTCTTTGCTTTAATGCAGAGTAATAAAAGTATATTCTTTTAGGATTGCATAACGTAAAAGGAACCCATAAAAATGCAGTTACGGTAAAATGTGATTGGAGCATGTCACGAATTACAAGACAATCAAACAGAATGTCTTTGTATTTAATGAAAAATATATGCAGTTCAGTTGTTTATTCCTCTTACATCACCTTTTCTACGAGAATAAATTGACTCATCTATTTACATAGAATATTTATGTGATTTAGGTTTACTAGTGACAGCTGGCAAAGAATTTTTCAAATACCTGATAAATATTGTGCTTATTATATTATTGCATGCATTTTTGAAAAATACCTTGCTTATGAATTGGGGAAATAAAATGCACGGTGTATTGCATCTACTGAAAAAACCCCTTCTCAAGCCAGGCGTGTAGTATTGAGTAGGCATTTCGCAGGTGGCCTACCCTCAGCAGATGAATGGGCAAATCTCATGTAATGCCCGCACCGCCCTTTTTTGATGGGAACTTTAGGGGAAAAAAGTGCGGGTATTATACAAGTAAATACGGTATTCTCCAACTTATGCCAATGAAAAAACATTGAAAATCTATATTTATATTGGTGCTCCTTTTATTTTTAGAAGAAAGATTTTGACCTCATTTTGGAAGAAAATGATTCAATTTTTGCAATTGACAAAAACTCTAAAGGCTTATGGGCTGTCAGCTGTCACTTCTGTTTAGAGGATCAGTTGGATTGGGAGGAATTATATACTCTTTGTACAGGAACAGTTGTTGATGAAAATGGAAGACATAGCCCAGTAACCAGTGAGGTAAGGTTCTCCATTGTTTTTATTATATTATTAGTGTCTTTTGAAAACAAATTAGAGGAAAATGGCAAACTGTGATTGCATTTACTGATTGTGTTTATGAAGATTGCTTATTTGTTTGCTGTAATCAATTTGTTCACATGAGCAGCCTAGATGCTGGAAATTATTATGGAGTAGTGCCAGTTTGAGTTAGATGTTGTCTTGTTAATGAGTTAACCTTGGCATAATTAACAGATGACATGTTTTTGATAAATTTATTTTGAACTCAAATGAGCATCTAGAATAATTGCACCTGAATTATCTATCCATGCTATGTATATTTTCTTTAGGTAATGAGAAACAGTTTAAAAACAGCGATGATGTATATTTGTTGGGAGGCAGCAACGGATAACATAGATGGAGAAGATTTGTTGAGATATCATGTAAATGATTTTTTTCTTGTTGGAGAACAAATTTTGAAATCAGCATCTGAGATAGACTACACAGTCAGAAATACTGTAAGTACAAAAATGAAATATTTAGCTGTTTATTTTTGGTATATTCTATGATAAATATGTTGTTAGACACTTTTTATAAATGAAAAAATTGAGAAAACATTGCACGACAAAATATTAATTATTTGAGTTCATTTAATGTAACAATGCTGGTATGTGTTGCGTCGTTGATGGCTAGTGTGTTTTATTGCATTATAACTTCACTAAATAATATATTTTTGCATTGCATAATGTAAACACACCTTAAATTGAGGCAATGTCCATCTAAGGACGAGAATTTGTCTCTTAAATGCGGGCAATTCACAAAATCGAGAAACACTAAATTGGGTAATATAATACATTATTTATATGGAGCTTTGGTTAAGGCCACAAAAAAACAAACAAATGTAGGAAAACCTTAAAAGGAGAAACCTTAAATCAAGATTCCACTCTATATATAGGAGGATACTAATGTTTAGGCACTTCCAGAAGATCTGGAGATTAGAAATTTCTTACATAGGCAAGATTTTGTGCAAAACCGACTAGAAAAATCTTGAAAATGTTTAACAATGTGGCCGCTAAAATTTCGCATTTATTAAAAAAAATTCAAGGTTTATGTATTTCCGAATGTGCTACGGAGCTGAATTTTTTTAAAGATAGAATTTGTAAAAAAAGTGAAAGAGGAATTATAGAAATTTTGATAAAATTTAATTTGTTTGGCTGTAAAAAATTCTTACAGTTTAAAGAAATAGATAAATGTTTAGGTGCTATGGGGCAAACTAGGAAGCTGAAATTTTAAAGTTTAAAATGAAATTTTCAGTGTTGCTATATGGCCGCAATATCTATTAGGAATTATTGTTACTTTTGCTTACAGTGTCCTGGGTTCGACTCCAGATGCCCTGGAAAATCTCCCATAAGTTAGTATGGGAAAAAGTTATTCCAATCTAAGAGGTTAAGGGAGATGAAATTTTGCAGGATTATAGAACCAACTATAAAAATCGAAAATTTCAAAATTGTTAATTTTTAGGGATTGCTTTAACCCCAGTTGAACATTATAGTTTAATAATATTTCTCTTGGAAGCTATAAGTTGTAGGTTCGAGTATTTGCAAACATTTTGTAGCAAATTATACATAGAAAAAAGAAATTTCGAAAAAGTTCAACAATGCGACTCCTAAAAATTCATAATTGTATAAACATACTCGTATTTTTAAGTTTTATGTATTTCTGAATGTGCTACAAAGCTGAAATTTTTTTACTGGTAGACTTTGTTAAAAAACGAAATAAGGATTATAGAAATTTTGATATTTTAATTTGTTTGGATGTAAAAAAATCTTAAAGTTTAAAGAAATGGATAAATGTTTAGGTTCTTCGGTGCAAGCTAGGAAGGTGAAATTTTAATGTCTAAGTTTTGAAAAATTTATAACGGCTGCAATAACTATTTTAAGGAAATACTCAAATGTTTATTTGTGCATTTGCACTAACATCTAAATAACTTTAAAATTTCAGCTCCCTAGCTTGCCTCATAGTACCTAAACATTTACCTCATTGTTTAAACTTTAAGAATTTTAAAGGTCAAATAAATTAAAATCTCAAAATTTCTATTATTCCTATTTCGTTTTTTTTTTACAAATTATACCCATAAAAAAATTCACCTTTGTAGCACATATGTAAATACGCAAGCCTTGAAAATTCATTTAAACAATTGCGAATTTTTATCGGCAGCATGGTTGAACTTTATCAAGATTTTCGTTTTTTCTAATTGGTTTTGCACATAATCATACCATCATAAAAAATTTCAAATTTTCATCTCTTCTGGAGGTGGCTAAACATTAGTATACTTCTATATATATATATATATACTAGTATATATATATATATAGTATATATATATATATGTATATATACTAGTAGTTGGTGCTTGCATACTGCAAGCATTTCATCTCACATTAAAAGAACATTCATTTTTCAGACAGAAATTTCAACATTACAAATAGTCATTAGATTCTAAAGATTTCATTTCTGCAGCGATTTTCGTTTTTCCCACATGTAAGAATAATAGTTTAAAACAATCTCCAAATGTCGCTATTTTAAAAATTTTACACTTTCTTCATTATAAGGTTCTAATGCTACACATTTTAGCAAAATTTTAAAGTTGTAGCACTTTTAGAAATAAAATAATATTTTTCTAATTGTTTAAATTTAAATAATTTTTAACGGCCGCCGCAATACATATATGGTAAAATTGAAATGTTTATTTGTGCAAATTTACTATACTGTAAATAACTTGAAAATTTCAGCTTCCTAGCTCATCCCATAGTACCTAAACTGTTATCTATTTTTTTAAACTTTAAGATTTTTTAACTGCCAAACAAATTAAAATATCAAAATTTGTATAATCCCTATTTCGTTTTTTTAAGAATTCTACTTATAAAAAAAATTTCAGCTCCGTAGCACATTCGAAAATGCCTAAACCTTGAAAATTTGTTTAAACAATTGCGAATTTTTAGCGGCCGCATTGTTGCTCTTTTTCAAGATTTTCGTTTTTTCTGGTCGGTTTTGCACAATATACTACCTATGAAAAAAATTTCGAACCACCAACTCTTCTGGAAGTGCCTAAACATTAGTATCCTCCTATATGTTATATCCTCCTCTGTAAGAGTCGTCGATATATAATGACTAGTAGTTGGTGCTTGCATACTGCAAGCATTTCATCTCACCTTGAAAAAACATTCATTTTTCAGACAGACATTTCATCGTTACAAATATTCTTTTAATTCTAAAGATTTCACCTCTGCGATTTTCGTTTTCCCACATGTAAAAATAATAGTTTAAAACAATCCCCAAATGTTGTAATTTTAACAATTTTACACTTTCTTCATTATGGGGTACTAATGCTACACATTTTAGCAAAATTTTAAAGTTGTAGCAGTTCTAGAAGTAAAATAATATTTTTCTAATTGTTTAAATTTAAATAATTTTTAACGGCCGCCGCAATTCATATATGGTAAAATTGAAATATTTATTTGTGCAAATTCACTACTCTGTAAATAATTTGAAAATTTCAGCTTCCTAGCTCATCCCGTAGTACCTAAACTGTTATCTATTTTTTTAAACTTTAAGATTTTTTAACTGCCAAACAAATTAAAATATCAAAATTTGTATAATCCCTATTTCGTTTTTTTAAGAATTCTACTTATAAAAAAAATTTCAGCTCCGTAGCACATTCGAAAATGCCTAAACCTTGAAAATTTGTTTAAACAATTGCGAATTTTTAGCGGCCGCATTGTTGCTCTTTTTCAAGATTTTCGTTTTTTCTGGTCGGTTTTGCACAATATACTACCTATGAAAAAAATTTCGAACCACCAACTCTTCTGGAAGTGCCTAAACATTAGTATCCTCCTATATGTTATATCCTCCTCTGTAAGAGTTGTAGCACTTCTAGAAGTAAAATAATATTTTTCTAATTGTTTAAAATTTAAACATTTTTAACGGTTGCCGCAATATATATATATGGAGAATTAAAATGTTTATTTGTGCAAATGCACTGTTCTGTAAATAATTTGAAAATTGCAGCTTCCTAGCTCATCCCGTAGTACCTAAAAAATTATTAAACTTTAATGTTCAAATGGGGTTAAAACCACCCCTAAAATTTACAATTTTAAAATTTTCGATTTTTATAGTTGGTTATGGTAAAAGTTCTATAAACTTGCGTACAGGAAGTGAAAAGAAGAATAGCACTTGCAAAGCAAGCTTTTCATTGCAAAAGGAACCTACTGACAAGCAGTCATATGAATTTGGAAGTAAGGAAATCCTTTGCAAAAGCTTTTGTCTGGAGTACCTTACTTTATGGTAGTGAAAGTTGGACGTTAGGAAAGAGGGAGAGGTCCCATCTGGAAGCAACAGAAATGTGGATATGGAGAAGATTGTTAAAGACAAATTGGACAGAGAGAAAGACAAACCTTGAAGTTTTGGAAGAAGTAAAAGATGAAAGGAAACTGATCAGAGGAATGGAAGAAAGGAAGGCAAAATTTTTAGGCCATGTGATTAGACATAATGGATTAATTGTGAACATCTTGGAGGGGAAACTTTTAGGGAAGAAAGGAAGAGGCAGACCAAGAAAGAAATACCTAGATGACGTGGAGTCAGTGATGGGAGTTGAGAAATACGAGATGTTGAGCCTTTTAATTAGCAGGAATCAGTTCACATAAATATTAGTGACATAATGATTTCTTATTGTATTTTACTGAAATTTTCAGTAATTATTTACTTATTAATGTATTATTTATTAAAAAATTTCCTACCTTGTAATGGTTTTAGTTTTCCACCTCTACTCCCTTCTGGTGATATTCCAAAAAGCATCCCTCTTTGCATAAAGCTAAATCACAAATGCGACACATCCATGATGTTTGGATGCCTTTTCCAGAAGGGGCCCACCTTTTCTTACAGCTACAGTTGACACAGATTTTTTTTCTTCCTTCAATTTTGGTGAGTTTGTGGGAAATCTTCGATGAAACAGCCTGTGGCAAATTTCTTTTACGCCCCAAGGTTTTACAAGATGATAAATTTGCAATCATTTGCTTATGGAGGGCATGCCTGAATTCTTTTTGTGTATATCCATGCTTAGACGTGGCCGGAGAAGTGGTTTCGCTAAATAAAATGAAACTGTTAACTATAGCAGTGTTGAAAACAAATATTTCCACCATTTTTTGTTTTTCTTCCCAAATCATAATAGCATCTTCTCTGGTCAGCCCTATCACCCATAAATTTTGTATATTTGGTGATAGCCTGAGGACAATAAACCATTATCTGTTCATTCCCTTTTCCCGTTTTTCTTTGCTCATATGTGGCCTTATTTGGGTCACAATTTATTGAGAGGATGCCTATGTCTCGGTTGTCTTGCCATACTGTGGCTGTAACTACACCACGCTGCAACACTTGACTCTCTCCTCTTTTCAGTTTTAATTTTTTAGGATATCTACAATTTTCTGGCCAACCCTTACGTTTTGGTCTAGTAGTTGCACACACGTTTTTTTCATATAAAATATTCATAAGGCATACAGATATAGAAAAACTGTCAAAATATACATGATGATTCAACCCAAGAAAATTTTCTAGTAAGTTTATAATAACTTGGTTACCAAGAGGAATGTCTTTATTTCTAATCTCTTTTTTTCCTACATAAACACTTCCTTGAAATACATAGCCATGAGGACTAGCAAGAACCCAAATTTTGAAGCCCCATTTCGTCGGCTTATTTTTTATGTACTGTTTTATACGGTGACGTCCTTTGAATGCAACCATTGCTTCATCAATTGCTAGTTTCCTACCCACTCTGTACTTCTCATGAAATGTGTCCATTATATCTAGAACTGGCCTAACTTTATGGAGAATATCATAACCTTCATCCCCTTGCTTCCTTTCATGAGTAATGCCACTCATATGGAAATATTTTGAAATAGACTTATATCTATTAAAAGTCATGCAATTACACACAATTGGGCAATAATTATAAGGGCTTTGCCAATAATCCCTGTTTTCTGACAAATTGGATATTCCCATGTAAATGAGCACTCCTAATATGCCTTTAGTTCTTCTATTGTAATATCAACCCACTCTTTATCAACCCTCCCTGAATTACTTTGTTTGAATTGGGCATATTTATTGGTGTTATTTGCGATCTTTTGAAAAAATCCTCACCACCTAACATATATATCAGGTAAGAAAATTCATTTGTACCAGAAGCTAAATCATGAAGAGGAGTGATTCACCTGATTGAAGATCTCTCAGAGTAAGAAATTGCATAATATCATCCTCGGAATCATTTTCACTTGGAACTTACATCAACTCTGAGTCACTCGAAGTATCAGAACCACTGGAATAAATTTCTTTATTCAGTTCTTCTGTAATAGCATCCGCACTCATCTCAGCCATGGTCACAACTGAGGGCTATGGTCGAAAAACTAATTTTTCCAGCCCTCATCATATTAGTGTGCGAGAGAAGGTTTGCTTACAAACGGCATGCCAGTTCTATTACAGAGTAAAAGCTCATATGCCCGAGATGATGATGGCCTATCTCATTCATCTCAGCCATGGTCACGGCCAAGTGATGTCATCGGAAAAAAATTTAAAGCACTCAGCATATTGGCGGGTAAGGATTAGGTTTGCTTACAAACGGCATACCACCTCAATCACAGAAGAAAATCTCATATGCCTGAGATGATGATGACGTATTATCTGGCTCATATATAACGTCTCCACTGCTTCATTCATCAGTTGAACCAACAGGCAGTTTAGAAGATTATTTTTTTCAGAGTGTTTATAAGAGAGGGGAACTAATACGTGAGACGAAGGAAGTGTATATAGTGAGAAGAAGCAGGCCCAACACAAGGAAAACATTCATAGCATACCAGAAGAGAAAAAAGAAATCATCTTTTCTGCGGACGCTTACGGGCATCTCATGTCGAAAGATTGCTTTAGGTTCGGAGGCTTTCGGATGCTTCATGCCAGAAAGGGTTAATGGCTGAAAAAATGCAGTTTAAATAATTATTTGTATACATTGTTAATTGTTGAAAAATGTATTATTTAAATAATAATTCGTTTACATTGATACTTAATCCATTGTTACAACAATTGTTCAAAATGGCTGCCTTCAGTTTGGATGCACAATCTGACCCGTTTGAGTAGAGAGCGTGAAACAGTACGAAGACTGCAGCGTTATTAACGTGCCTCGCAGCATCAAAAATTCGCTGAATAAGTTCTTCTCTTGTGCTCACTTTCGCTTCATACACAATCTTTTTCATTTGCCCCCATACATGGAAATCCAACGGAGTGAAATCCGGAGACCTCAGTGTCCCATCCTGCGCACTGCCACAACCGATCCAACTGTTAGGGAACTTATTGTTAAGATACAGCGTAGCGTTCCTACTAAAATGGGGGTTTGCCCCGTCATGCTGGTAGTACATCTGAAGTGTTTGCAGAGGAATGTCTTCTAAGCAACCCAGCATTTCATTTTCCAAAAAATCAGCATAAATGCCACCTGTAAGATGTGGCAGGAAGAAGTACAGCCCAACCAGCTGGTTCCCAATGACACCACACCACACGTTCACAGAAAAACGGAGTTTGAAATTGCTTTCAACTGTTCCGTGAGGATTTTCACGAGCCCATAAATGGTAGTTTCTCATGTTGTTTATTCCGTCATGAGTAAACTGTGCCTCGTCCGTGAACAAGATGTACGGTTCAGGAGGGGGTGTGCATTTAACCAATGGCAGAATTCCAACTGCCTAGCCATATCCCCGGGTTGAAGTTGCTGAACTTGCTGGATATGGTATGGATAAAGTCCCTCATCATGTAATGTTTGCCAGACTCGCATTCGCGGAACATTGAGGCAAGTGGACATTCTTGGTGTACTAAGATGTGGACTTCGCTGAACCATTTGAATAATGTATTCCTCCTCATCCACATTAACTTGTACTGAACGTTCAGCTCTCAAATGAGCTATTTTCTCATAAATATCGGTGATCTTAAATAAAAGTAGGTCAATCTGGTGTTCTTCTTTGTGGAAATCGATGATCGACAATGTATACGAATAATTATTTAAACAATGCATTTTTTTTTGTCATTAAGTTGTACAAATCAAAGTATGAGATAATTTCAATTGCACATAGTGCTGTAACAAATGAGAATCAGACCCATGTTCAAAATCACTTAAGGAATAGGATGCCGAAGTTATGACATAAAGTTGCCGGGCACCCTGTATATATATGATAAATGTTATTTCACTTCTAGAAGTGCTACAACCTTAAAATTTGGCAGAAATGAGTAGCATTAGTACCCCACAATGTAAAAAGTATAATATTCTTAAAATTGAAATTTTTAGGGATTGTTCCAATATTGTTACATAAGGAAAAAATGAAAATGATGCAGAGGTGAAATCTTTTAAATTAAAAAAGATATTTCCGATGATGAAATATCGCTCTGGAAAATTAGTCTTTCAAGGTGAGATGAAATGCTTGCAGAATGCAAGCGCCAACTAGTAACATATATATGTATATAGGAGGATATTAATGTTTAGGCACTTCCAGAAGAGCTGGAGAATGGAAATTTTTTATGTCTGTAGGATTATGTGCAAAACCGACTAGAGAAAATGATAATCATGAAAAAGTTCAATAATGCAGCCGCTAAAAATTCGTAATTGTTTAAACAAATTTTCTAGGTTTATGAATTTTCAGATGTTTTTTAAAATGACAATTTATAGAAAAACCAATTAGGGGTTATAGAAAATTTTATATTTAATTTGTTTGGCTGTTAAAAAATCTTCAAGTTTAAACAAATAGGTAAATGTTTAGGTACTATGGAGAAAGCTAGGAAGCTGAAAATTTTATATTATTTAGAGGGTAGTGCACATGCTCAAATAAACCTTTATATATCTCCATAGAGTTGTTATTGCAGCCGTTAAAAATTTTTAGAAGTTCACCAATTAGATAAATGTTATTTCATTTCTAGATGTGCTACAACTTAAAATTTGGCAGAAATGTGTGACATTTGTATCCCACAATGGAAAAAGTATAATATTCTTAAAATTGCAAATCTTAGGGATTGTTTTACTCCAATATTGTTCCATAATGAAAGATCAAAATTGGTGCAGAGGTGAAATCTTTTCAATTAAAAAAATATTTTTAATAATGATATATCTCTATGAAAAATTCATGTCTTTCAATGTGAGATGAAATGCTTGCAGAATGTAAGCACCTACTATAAGTATATGATATATAGAAGGATACTAATGTTTAGGCACTTCCAGATGAGCGGGAGACACGAAATTTTTTCGCCTGTAGAATTGTGCAAAACTGACTAGAAAAAACGAAAATCTTGACAAAGTTCAACATTGCGGCCGTTAAAAATTCGCAAATGTTTAAACAAATTATTAAGGTTTATGTATTTTCAAATGTGCTACGAAGCTGAAATTTTTTTAACCCTTAATTAGTCGCGTGGGGTCAATATCTAAAGAAATGTATTGTCAATCTAACCCAAACTTCTTCTACCTTCGAAACTGACATTCTAGAAGAGAAATTTGCATTTTTGTTTATTTTTAAATTTGTTATTTTTGATATTTTTATATTTATATATATAGTATAAATATTGTAAATATTGAGAAAATTAAACTATTTTAAAGTGCTATTTTGGTGTGTATCCATTTGTTATGTATATATGAGGTTAAAAAAGTTGCTTTTATTTTGACATCTCTCTACCTGTTGCTTTTTTCTCTATTGGTCTAGAAGGGTTAAATGCAATACAGATTATTATTATCTCATCAGAAATACAAATAATTTTCCTGATAAGCAGTATTTCATTGTTTTAACACTAGGTTCTCTTATGATACATTTCTACTTCACTAATTTTCACTATAGGTTGGTTACCCTTCTTCCTCCCATCTCCCCCCCCCTCTCCCTCCTCCAATGTAACCTTTTCCCTCTTTTCGTAATTCTCCGGGTGTTTTCTTACTTCGGCCGCACACATGCAACTTTTTTCTTCCCATAGTTTTCTACCCGCAATAAAAGTCACAAACAAATGCACGTGGTCTCTCTAAAAGAAAGCGGTTTGCCTTTTATTACCGCTCACCCTTTTTAGCACGAGTTTCTCCCTTATTTTTTCGGAATAAGCATGAACACGAATGAGATCGGCAATCTTCAAAGTTTTTGAACCTCCTACCGGTATATATAATATTGTTCCATAAGGAAAGAACAAAAATCAGTGCAGAGGTAAAAACTTTTGAATTAAAAATATATTTCAAATAATGAAATATCTCTCTGAAAAATTAATGTGGTTTTCAAGGTGAGATGAAATGCTTGCAGAATGCAAGCACCTTCTACTGGTACTATACTACAATCCATTCATCATTTTGCAGGCTTATTTCTGTCTCTCTGAAATGATGTGCATATTATCCAAGGCATCTTTATCATCTTCTGGGACTTGGAAGAACATTATGGAATCTGCCTTGAATATACTGTTGAAAATGTTTTTAGCAGTGGTATCAAATGAGGGTGAGTAATGAGAACAGTATATTTTAATTATTTTTTGTTTTGTTGCTTTAATAAGTTAAGAATGTTTGCCTTTAAAAATTTAGTTTTCTGCTTTTTTATGTTGAACATGCATTCAATTTCTATTTATTTAATTGTAACAAAGATTAATTGAAATAAAAGAACTTTGGTGATTCGCATAACAAAATACAGGCAGTCCATGACTTACGGGTGACACGACTTCTGTATTTCAGACTTTACGTATATGTTCATTGCCGGGAACGTTTTCTATTTATATTACAAAATTTGTTCTAACATTACATTATTTATTTAAAAAATATATGCATATTATATTATATATACTATATATTAATAAATATTTATATAATTATATTAAAATAATTTATATAATTATATTAAAATAATTTATATTTAATGCTGGCTGATTCATTGCCTAAGAGTGCACATTTCTGTTTTCACTTGTTATGTTTGTGTTAGTTTAACATACTGCTTTCATCATGCTGTTTTTAAATTTATAATTGAAGTTATATACCAGCTTTTTGTGAAATTATTAATACAATTTCAAGAAAATTTCTAACAATGCAATGTTTACATTAGCATGGCAATGAGTGCAATGCTTTGATAGGGGAAATATGTATCCCAATCATTTTTGGTGTATCTGAACTTATATCTAAGATTCATCGAAAGTTTGAATACGTAATTTTCATGAAATTATAAGTGCATAGTAATTATAAAAACTGAATTATAGTTAATATCTGAATGCTCCTAAATTATGTTATGCAAGCGTGCATTTTTCTAACTTGTTAAACATACATGAACGTATGTGTAAGAGACTGGGACTGCCTGTACTGGACGAACTAATTAATTTTAATCTAGAAAGAAAGCGATAGTAATCTCTATAGTCAGCTAGGGACACATATAAGTAAATAGAAAACAATTTAGGAAAACATCATGAATGTAAATCTCTCTGCTACTTCATTCACATTTAGTTCAGAAATTTATAGCCTTGTAATTTAATAATATGAGTGAAGAAATATGAAGTATAGGGAGATTTAATTCAGATTCAATAGTTACAGTGATTTGTTTTCTGATTTATCTAGATGGATTTGAAGACATGTCAGAAAAAGAGAAATTGGACGTAGTGACGAATTATTGTTCACTTATAATAAGAGGAGCCATGCCATCTGAGGCTGCAATTCATTTGCTGAAAAACTTAAAGAATGAGGTATGCCGTGACCATAATTAATTTGAATTTTGTTTAGATTTAATATATTTTCTAGCCTAACAGTTTCCATTCAAGTGTTTTTAGTGTCTGCTGAATTAACATCCATAAATTCTTGGTAGTTCTCTATTAATGCAAAATGATAACCTATATATCATTTGGCTATTTTTTCAGCATAACTTGCAATTGCCTATACATGTGTAAAATTTCAACATTTAGTTTCATCAGGAAATTGAGTAGTTTCCAGCATAACAAGGTGGAACTTCTTCATGACAATAAAAAAAAACAAATTCCAAATCTAGCACAATGGGATGGATTCCCAGAAACATCAAGAGACCAAAAAGAAGACCAAAAGACAGATGGGACAGAGAACTTGTGAAGTTCTTAGGGCCAACTTGGAGAAGGGAGGCAGTTGATAAGGGAAACTGGAGGTGTCTGGGAAGGCCTTCATCCATCATTTGATTTTAAAGGGGTGATGATGATATCCTCTTATATATATTTTGCTATTCCTGGCACGAAAAGGAGAGGCAGGAGGTGATCGTCGCTTTTAGGAGGGGTGGGAGCTTGGAGGCACACGAAGCAACTTGCAGGCGAGGAAATGGAGGGGTGTGGTATAGATGTAACAGAGAAATACCTGGGGAGGGGAAGGAGAGGGAGAAACGGCGGGTTTAGTATTTAATTTGTGATACTTTGTAGTTAAACAGTCCGTCGCATTCTCTCGAGGTTTGACTGTTATTTTTTGTTTGTTCTTCATTTATCATTGTTTTTTTAGTATGTCTTTATGGTTCTTACTTTGTTCTTAATTGTTTGTTCATCATTGTTGATTGTTGTGTTTTTTTTGCTATTTATCCTTTGTTTATCTTTTTATTTGTCATCATTGTATGTTCGTTGTTATAAGGTGTCGGTTTATTTGTAACTAAAATTTTACCGTTATTCTATTGAAGATTGCTCAATTGTGATTTTGAAACCATAGATTACCTTTCTGGCAGTCATATTAATTGTTTTAATGAGATGCTGTCTAACCCTGCTAATTACAGGCCAAAAAATACTTTTTTTAAAGAGCATTGAAATTTGTTAAATAAGGACGGAAAGGAAACATAGAATACATAGTCTTTCAAGACACAGGCCATTCCTGATGATCAAAGTGTGAAGAACCTGAGGCCCCGGAGTGAATAATAAATAGTACATGCTTAATAACCAGGTTTCCCAAGTATCTGTGTACTGTATCTGCAGAATCATGCATCCACGAGTCATTTGCTAATTTTCTCACCACAATTTACTGTATATTTTTTTTCATGAAAAACTGACCAAAATTTTGTGTGCGTATTATTCATGGTAACAAACCCAAGTATTCTTTTTCAGCCTGTCAATAATAGTTACTTGCAGATGCGGTTTGGTTTTCCCTCATTGAGAGAGAGAAAAAGAACTACACATTCTTTATGTGGAATCAGACTATAGAACAACTTGTGACAAAATTTTCAAAACTAACAAGGAGAGGCAACAACCTTCGAGTCATGGATTTTGGTGAAACGTGACCAGGTGATTCTGCATCGAAAATAAGGAGACCCATGTCTAGGGGTTTTTATGAATAGCTCCTTGGGTTCGAGAAATTTGCCTCGAAAATAAGCAAAAGCTTCGCATGCAACTTAATAAGCTTCATTGTGGTATGGTTGATAAGAAAGGGAATGGCTGACTGCCTAGCTCCTATGGCAATGGCCAGGGTTTGACCCCAAATATCTTCATTTATTTTTATTTATTTTTTCAAATTATCAGCATTATTTGAAAAGTAACATTTTCTGGTAAAAATACGCTGTAAAATTTTCATTTGCAGGTAATGAATGCAGAAACATATAATAATGAATAAATAAAAAATTAAAATGCCCATTACTATATGTTTCTATATTCATTACCTCCATATAAAAATTTTACAGTGTATTTTTACCTGAAAACATTACTTTTCAAATAACGCATGCATAATTTGAAAAAAAAAAACATTTGGGGTCAAACTCTGGCCAATGCCATAGGAGCTAGGCACTCAGCCATTCCCTTTCTTATCAACCGCACTGCAATGAAGCTTAGGGGCCATCCTTAAATGATGTCACGCTTAAGGGGGAGGGAGGGGGTCTGGGAATATGTGACATTTTGTGACAAGGGGGGAGAGTATATGTAAAACAATGTGATGTCACAAATAAGTAAAACTTTTTGCCAAGATCTTGTGCTTTATTTTTTATTTCCTTAATTTTCTTGAACCGACAAATTCAATAATTTTTATTTGGGGGTGAAGCTCTATGTGACACTTTGTGACAGAGGGGGGAGGGGGGGATCAAAAATCCCGAAAATGCTGTGACATCATTTAAGGATGGCCCCTTATTAAGTTGCATGCGATGTTTTTGCATATTTTCAAGGCAAATTTCTTGAACCCAAGGAGCTCTTCACAAATATCCCGAGACACAGGTCTCCTTATTTTTTATGTAGAATCACCTGGTCGTGTTTCATCAAAATCCATGACCCTCTCCTTGTAAGTGAAAGCATGTCTCCTGCTTTATCTTGGAGATGGTTATACATTAATACAAATCAGAGTAATGTATTTCTTGGATATGGGCCTTAGACTTGCCAACTCTACAGGTTAGATCAAGTGCAAAGAGAATAACTGTAGCTATATAGTTGGAACAATTTTTAAAACGAGAAAAAAGTCTGCTATGACCGGGAATTGAACCCGGGTCTTCCACTTGCCGGGCGGATATTCTACCCCTGAACTATCGTAGCAGAACATTTTCTCTCGTTTCTGAACACGGATGTTTTCCTTTGCGGGACGGGAACTAGCCAAGCTAGTATCAAACTGCCCCGACAGATGTCCTCGAAGAGAATCATCGAAAGAAACTCCTACCTCTCAAATGGTGAGATTGCCAAACATGAAATTGATGGAATGATATGATCCGAAGATCCTATGCAGACAGGCATAAGCTGTGAAAGTTGGAACAATTTTTGAAACGAGAAAAAAGTCTGCTATGACCGGGAATTGAACCCGGGTCTTCCACTTGCCGGGCGGATATTCTACCCCTGAACTATCGTAGCAGAACATTTTCTCTCGTTTCTGAACACGGATGTTTTCCTTTGTGGGACTGGAACTAGCCAAGCTAGTATCAAACTGCCCCGACAGATGTCCTCGAAGAGAATCATCGAAAGAAACTCCTACCTCTCAAATGGTGAGATTGCCAAACATGAAATTGATGGAATGATATGATCCGAAGATCCTATGCATCCTATGTATGATTTTAGCAAAACTCCTCAATACCAAATTTCATCATAATACATACTGCGGTTTCCAAGTTTTAACATTTGAACGGATGGATGGAAACGATCTCCCCTATATGCATTCACTTCGTGCAAAGAACGCATAACAACCATTCTAATTAAGAATTGTTTCATATTAAAGTAAAAGTTGCTGTAAAGTAAAAAATAATAGCATAAAACAAGGGGACTGCTGAGCTAGGTAAGTCGTAGTGACCACGCTCAATCATGGTAATTGCATTACCGGTGGTGGCGGATGTCAATTGACGTCCACTTTTATTATTACAAATAAATATATTTGTATTATTACCAACTTGAAAAATACTATAAAAAATCTTTCTAGGGATGCATTACAATAGAAAAAAAAGAAATGTGAAATCAATCACCGGTAAAAGATTTAAATTTTATGGCTGCGTTCAACGTATTAAAGAAAAAATTATCAAGTTTCTTATTCTGTTCATCTATTTCCACTTACAGTTCCAAATCTCTCATCTTAAATGTTTAATTCACGTATTTTGGAAAAATCATGCCATTTTAATGGGATGTTCCCCTGCCAAATTACATTGTCAAACCTTAAAATTCAATTGTTATTTATGGGTGAAAGCCTTCTTTGAATACTTTTAATACAAGAGAGAGAAGGAAGGAGAGGGAAATGATTTTCATAGCTACCAATGTAAACAATTTCATTGCGTTATTTACGAGAAGGAATACATTTTATAGTAGAACATTAATCATTTGCATATTAAAATTACTTAGAATCATCGTAGGAGTTCAAGACTTAAAACAATGAATGCCTAAAAGAATGAAAGTTTATTTTCCTGTAATCGATTTTTCCTCTATCGAAACGATCAACAGACCCGTTTTAACGTGATAATTTGACGTATTCTCATTGAGTTGCATTGGGACCAGTATTGAGTAATCAAAACTGCCCGTCCCTACACCACTGGCTATAGCACTGCATCCTTGACTGCTTTTGTAGCTGTTTGGATCTGTTTCAAGGATAAAAATACCTCCAGGTTCTGGGGCTTCCTAATTTATGCATTTCAACGGAAGTCAGATTTGCTATTCTGCTTTCTTGCCCAATATTGGATTTGATATGAATAGCATCATAGCATTAGGCTCTATATCAGTATCCTGAGTGGCATAATCATAGATACCTGACAGGTTGGGTGGAAGTGATCAGACAGTGGTTTGTGATCTGTCAAAATGGTGACAAATATGTAGATATTGATGAAATTTGGTGACACCAAACATGACAGCCAGTACTTCATATACTATGTGAGGCTGAAATGCCACAGCAGCTTCTGCTTTGTCTTTCCGCGAATTGTCGATTAGGTGTTTCTTTGTTTACATGTTATGGAGTTACCATATTACACGTCTTGCTGCCAGTTTTCTGTCTTGCCGCCAGTTTTCTGTCTTGCAGCCATCATGCATCATGTTACCAAATGTTAGGTTTACCAAAATTGCTTAATTATTTGCAAAGCATCGAAGATCAACTTAGGATCACCAAATTATATAGTAAGTTATTCTGTCATATACATTGGTATTTAAATATTCAATAGTTATTGATACAGTTAAAGTACAACAAGAATGTAAATTCCATCAAATTTCAATAACCGCAGGGCAAATAACGTCATGGGTTTAAACCTATCGAAAATATTTTTCGTGTATATGTCGACCCCCGAGTTTTTTGCGAAAAATTTTGTCTATAAACCTCGATCTATACATGAGTATATACAGTAATTTGCGGTCTAAAGTTGAAGTAAAACTCAGCGTAGTCATTTTTGTGATATTTTCCATGAATGAGTTAAAGAGGATGTCGGAAAAAGAGAAACTGTACACAAATGAGGGAACACTAGACAAAAACACATGAAATAAGCTTTGGAAGAAAATTCTGATTGTAATACCTTTTGCAAAAAAAGCACGCTTGTAGTTGTAAAACCAAAAACAGGATCAAAACCTAAGAATTATCATGATCACAACAAATAGCAAGACCACAACCCGATGAAGTGATCATCAAGTTGTTTTATTGCCCTAACATAGTGAAAAGATGCTACTGCCCCCACTCGGAGGGAAAATCACCTTTTGCGAATTCTACTTCGTGTTTTTTGTCACTTTCGCAGTTCAAGTCGTGGAAAGTATTATGAGAAATTTTGTTTTGAATTTACAGGTGCAAATTATAAATTAATGAATATTCTAATTACATTTATGTATAAATAAAAATGTATATATCCACTGTGATATGACAATCTCTCTCGTGCTCGAACACATATCTCTCACATTTTATTTGGTATCTTATGGTATTTATGCATTTGCTTAGAACGAATTCGCTTAACACGAAACATTTTAGGAATGTATCTCTAGTGTTAATCAGGGACTAACTGTACTTTATCTATACCTTGAATATAAGAAAGTAAATATCAGAACAAAATCCTAGAAACCAATTGATTTTTGTATTTATTGTGTATCCATGTGTTAAATGACATTTTTCTCTGTGCTGCAATTTTGAAGAATGCTGCACGATGCAGAAGAATCCTGTGCTCACCTATAATGAGAAGAAAATGACAAAAAAATCAACAATTAATGACAGATGAATATGATTAAATATAATTTTTATTTACCTGCTTATTTATAAACTTAATAAATTAAATAAACAGGCTTTACATTTTAAATAAATTTATATTTGTTTAATTTTCAGTTAATTTCCCGGTCTTGGAGTTTTATAAGGACAACTATATCTATTATACAATCATGGGACATGGAGAATTTTGCCTTGATTATTATTGATACTCTTATATTGGCTTATGATGAAATTGCAAAGAAGGAAAAAGATGATTTACAAACAAGTGAAGGCTTTTCTGAATTAATAGTAGGTATAAATTGGAATGTCAAAAATGTTGTCACAAATTTGAAATTTTCAATTAAACTGCTACCTTTATGTTTCAGTAAATTTAAGATTATATTTTTTTATTACATGGGTTTTATTTTTATTGTTAGGTGATAGTGGTACAGTTTATTAGAACTACATTAAAACTTATTCTTTTATATGTCATCCATTGTGTGTTTACCATGTGTAGCTATACAGCAAAATTCTTAAATTATGACCTTGCATTTATTTCCTTTCGTACAACATATTTCTCAAGCATCCTAGTTCATTTTTTCACTTGTACAGTCTTTGAAAAATGTTATGAAGGCTGTTTCTGAAATCTACCAAAAACATGCTTTGCTAGAAACAATCTAACTAATAAATCTTTCATTTTTATGGAGATGGATTGGTGCCCTCAAGAGGGCATAATGACCTCTTAATTGGAGATCTTTGCTTATCTTATGCATGGGGGTTGGGTCATTAATTAATATCATGTTTGCTTTCGTGTTACCCTTCCTCCCCGACCGAGTTCGTTGTCTCATACCATCATCTCACCTGTAATTAATAAGTTTAAATTGCCATCATATTATTATTTTCCTTATTACAGTAAAACCCCATTATAACGCAGGTATCGGGAGAAATAAGAACACCCATATTATAGGCAACCCATGGTATATCGGGAATTGTCATATTGTCCCGAATATAACCCGATGTTTTTTCCAAAAAATGAAATTTTAAAAGTAGCATTATATTTGAGTACTAGTGATTTTAAAAGACTGTAAAAATCATGTTTTGAAAAATCACTGTACATTCCGCACATCTGTTTACGAGATATATGATACTTGTTACAATGTAGACACATTAGGTGTACTTGAAAAGCATCTGAGGCGAGAATAGATCAAGTTCAATTGGTGGTTGAACCCTCGATAGTCATTGAAGCTATTGATGCGTCGGCGTATTCTTTGTAACTACCATAGCGAGTTTTTAGCCATCCATTATTTTAACAATAGGTGACAAAAACGGTGTTGATTCATGTTGAGAAAAAAGGTTCTTCCAAATCCCAGGTTAATAGAGGAATCCGACAAAGTTATCACATGAATTTTAAAATAGTTGTAGCTAAATCGGTGTTGTTAAAATCCACCGGAAATGAGAAATCAAGGAAAAATGTTATGCTTGCAGTCACAGCCAACAGGCAAAAACTGACTCCCTACGTAATTTTAAATCGTAAAAGAATGCCAAAGGAAAAGTTACTCATCAGGTGTAATCTTTCACGTGCAGGAGAAGGGGTGGTTCACGTGCAGGAGAAGGGGTGGTTCACGTGCAGGAGAAGGGGTGGATGTATGAGGAACTTGTGTTAGATTGGCTGAAGACATTTAAATGCAAAATTATATAAAAATGCACAGCCAATCTCTAAGTCTATGTACCATGTGAAAGCAGTAAGTGAATGGTGGAAGCAACTTAGCAGAAAAATCAAGTAAACAAATTGGCATGGTAATGTCACAAGTGGAGGCAGCTACGCACAGGTGGATGGAGCACGCACGACCTATGCAGTTTGTTTTCGAAGTGAGTGACTAGAGCAGGGATGGGAAAAACTTTTGATGCATTAGCAGTTAACTAACTAACTTACACTTGCTGAAGTGATAAATGGAGGAGAGGTTTTTGAAGAACAGCATTTTGAAAACAGAAGCTGAAGGTTTATTAAATGGATCAGGTTTTGAGGTTTCGAAAGTATTATTTTCCATTTTCTTCATAAACAAGATCGGACCTGATCCTTTTAAAAACTATCACAATTACTCTTGAAATATTTTTTAGCCATTTCCTGGATATGTGCCAAAAGTTTTTTTGGAAAAAAATGAAAAACAAAAAAGTTACATCGGACTGACTGTATATTGTTTATCGAATGCTTTGTAGAAATACTTTTTGTGGGACATGACATGACCTCAGATTCTGCCATATAGCGAGGCACGTTATGACAGGGTTCTACTGTGCATATAGTATTTGCAATTTATCTTTATTTGTTTTATAGCTCCAGGGTCAAAGAGCATAACCACTGCAATATTAGTCTTATGGGGAAAATCTCTCTCGCTTATCATATTTCCACTTAACATCCCATTCTTCATGAATGCAGCTACAACATTATGTGTGGGTACCTTTATATTGCCAATTCATAGGCCCACCTCTTGGTCATTTTAGAAATCTGTTCTAGAACTCAACAGCTTCATATTTTAAGGTTTATCGAGATTCAACAAATGGCATTTAAATAGTAAACATTCCTGGACAAGCATGATACCACTGTCAAGGTGCGATCAAAGTGCTCTGCATAAATGGAAATAATAGTTTATTATACCACTTTGTGGTTATTTTTAATAATTAAAATTAATATTGAACATGCTAAGTAAAACAGTTTTTAGTTAGATACTTTTCTATAACTCAACAGCTTTTTATTTTTTTGGTCTGTTGACAAATGGCGTTCATGTAGTTAGCATGCCCAGATGAGCATGGCAGCACCATCAAGAATCATGATCAAAATTCTTCATATAAATGGATATGATAGTTGAATAAATAGGAATTGAAAAGAAAATATGAATTTTTACAGTCATTTCTAAATATTGAAGTGAATATTAATTTGTGCTGTAGAAGCTCACCTTCATCCCTGTTAGTAAATATGATAAGTCTAAAAAGTTTCAAATAAAATAACATTGAAAATACTTTTTGAAATAGAAATTTTTTTGCATACTTAAAAGCTTAAAACAAGAAATTCATAATTAAATAAATGTATGGCTTTTTTCATATTAAATATTATATTACAATTTATGTCTTCTTAAAGTGAAATGTGCATTGCAATTAAAATAACATTAAAATATAACATAAGCCTCAAATTTGTGAAAAAAATCTTAATAAAAAAATTTGGTGTTTTATTCTAATGAGATTTTCAGCCTCAAAAAACAAAACAAAATTCTTTCTGTGTTTGCATGTATGTAATTATCATTAATTACTGCAACTTCTCTTCATTTACACACAAAAATGTTATTAAACTACAGCTCCAAAATGCAAAAGAAGTGACATGAGTGCTGAGAAATGTGTGAAAAGAGTTCATTACCCTAACCTCATTTTTCCCACAATTTCTTTTTTTTATCTGTAATTTACATTTGCTAATTATGGTATTACTTATTGTTTTCAAGTACAATGAAAGTGCAAATTGTACATGGTCTTCAAAATGTTATAACATACAAGGTGCTATCGAAAAGTTCCCGGACTGTACCGATTACTCGGCAACCTAGAGAGGTAGGCGGGTGCAACATTAGGAGTCACTGCCCGCAGGCCTAGAGAGTCTGTCTGCCAAGTGGCGCTGTGCTGTTTTTGTCTGAACCAGTTTCACATGTGCTTTTCTGACCTTGTGTTAGGGCTGTCCTGCGATCCCACGATGGCTGACAAAAACGAGCAACTGTGCATCAAGTTTTGTGTGAAGCTCGGGAAATCGGCAACCGAGACACTCGGAATGCTTTGTCATGCTTTTGGTGATCAAGCTTTAGGCCGTACACAGTGTTTTGAGTGGCACTCGCGTTTCAAGGGCGGTCAAACGTCGGTTGAAGATGACGAATGCTCGGGACGACCGCGCACCAGCACAACCCCTGAAAATGTCGAAAAAATTCGACAAATCGTTCACGAGGACCGTCGCCTAACCATCCATGAAATCTGTGACATGGTTGGGATCAGTTATGGACCCTGCCAGGCGATCCTTACCGATGATTTGAACATGCATCGAATCGCTGCGAAGTTCGTCCCCAGGCTCCTGACACCCGACCAGAAGCAGCGGCGCCTCGATGTGTGCCAGGAGCTTTGAGAAACCACAAATGGCAACCCAACTTTCATCTCCAGGGTCATCACAGGCGACGAAAGTTGGGTTTACGGCCACGATCCAGAGACGTCGCAGTCGCAGTGGAAGAGCCCGTGTTCACCAAGACCGAAGAAGGCACGGCAGGTCAGGAGTGCGACAAAGAGCATGTTGATTGTTTTTTTTACATTAAGGGGGTCGTGCACCGTAAATTCCTCCCTCCTGGTCAAACAGTGAATTCCAAGTTCTACTGCAACGTTTTGAGGCGGCTGAGAGAGGACATGCGGCGCAAACGACCAAAACTGTGGCGCGACTGCAACTGGCTCCTGCATCACGACAATGCACCCGCTCACGCCCCCCTGAAAATGACGCAGTTTTTGGCTTTCACTTTTGCTCCAGCTGCTTCGCTGTATCCCGTAGTATAGCTGCCTTTGGCTCACCATTAGTTTTTAAGAGTAGCTGTAGCGATAAGTACAACCTTTACTTATTTATAGTTATTGTATTATTCTAATATTATTGTGTTCTTAGATTATTATTACTTCATTTTAATTACAAACTTAACTTAAATTTCCATAGTCTACCTTTATCATTTAAGTTTGCATCCTTAGCAGTGAATTTCCCAATAGTGCAGCCTTCTTAGCTCTAAGTGCTCTCTATTTAGTTTATTTTTAATGTATTTTACTTTATTTTTAGTCTACTTCCTTATTATATCTCTCGCTGCCAAATTGAAATCGATACTTTCATATCGAAAGCAAATTCTTAAATAACTAACCTTATTGAAGGTAAATTTATTATTATTATTATTTATTTACAACCTTCGCCGTATATCTAGTATACTCCTGTTTACTACCTTTTGTGATATAAAAATATTTTTTACTTGTTTCATTTCCTTCTTAATTTTATAAATCGTCTTTACTTTATACTGTATAATACCATGTTTGTTAGTGTATATGTGCTTAACCTTTACTAATGCCTACTTTTAGAAAAAGTTATTTTGGTTAATCTTACTATATAATATCATTTTCTTCTCGTAGATGTAAATTTTAGTGTTAATTCAAAGCAAAGGTTTATTTACTACTTGTGTAGTTTCAGCACTCTCCTTTCACTTCCTTTTAGCCTAGTTGACCTTGACTTATAGCGTGCACGTTGAAAAACCCTAAGTTGTTTGTCTCCCGTCAAGTAAGACCCCTACTGCATGGCTAGATGAGCTTAGAACTCTTATTGCCAAATTCTTTATCTTCTTTGTTTACTAAAAGTCAACGTTTATCTTGCCTCAGATCAAGTAACCTATTCTATTTTCACACCATAGAATGACCCGATTCACTTTTTTTATATAAAGAGTAACTTTCCAATCCTAGTGCTTCTATTTCCTATTTAGTCCTCAAGTACGCACATTAAGTAAATTCCATTAACTTAGTAAGGTATGGCTTCCCATAGGTCTTCTGTTTCTCTTTTCAAAACCTCTGTTGAATGTGAGCTGCTCCAAGCACGCATCACAGAACTCGAGAGGATTGTGGCGAAGCTCCTCTCTAAGGTTAGGGAGTTGGATGCTGCTCCAAAGGGGGGTGAAGATGTGGGGACCTCCGAGTTGCCTTGCCATACCAAGGTGGTACCTCGAGCTAGCTCAAGAGTAAAGGCTGGCTGGGTCATCGAAGAGAGAGCCGTAGGCAACACTAACCCGGAAAGGGTGGCTTCATCTTCCGAGCCCGACGGGTGGAAGGTGGCTACCGAAGGTCGCGGGAGAGTAGGGCGGCCATGGCGGGGAGACGGGAAGGCGGAAGCTGACTCTATCCCCATCAAAAACAGATTCGAAGTGCTATCGGAGGATGGTACGACGAATTCTGTGGCCGCATCCGCTCCCCCCAACTTGAGGGATGCCGCACCTAGGGGAGGTCGGGTTGGGAGGGGGGAATCTTAGTGATAGGTAGCTCAAACGTCCAGCGTTTAGTGGCACCATTGAGGGAAAGGGACCACCGGGAGGGAGATGAGCAGGTGTTCTCCTGGTGTATTCCAGGCGGAACAGTGCCACAGGTGACAAAGGCGGTTCAGGCGGTGGCAAGTGGCACGGGATGCTCCAAGCTGCAGATAGTGGCTCATGTAGGCACCAATGACACAGAGGATTGGGGTTCTGAGGAGATATTGGATTCCTTCGGGGATCTGTGCTCTGAGGTTCACTGACTCCGACGGGTCATGGGTATCGACATGAGCCTGACCGTATGCAGCATGGTCCCGTGGACCGACCGGGGTTCGACGGTTTGGAGCCGAGTGATCGGCTTGAATCGGAGACTCTGGAAGTTTTGCGAGAGCATGGGAGTAGATTTCGTGGAACTTGGGCCGGTTCTCGAATCATGTAGGGTGCCCCTGAACCTATCGGGAGTTCACTATACTGCCGTGGCAGCCCAGAAGGTAGGTGGTAGAATCTACGAGCATTGTAGAGCTTTTTTAGATTAGAGAGTAGGCCAGTGCATAGGTCAATCTCGGGGTCATCAAATAACTGCACTAATTATCAGAATAACTTTATTAACTCGGATAGTAGGTCAATACCTAGGTCGACGTTAGGACTCGATAAACTCTGCGCTAACAATAGCAAAGATAACGCCGCTCTTAGAAGTTGCACCATCCATAACACAGAGACAATTCAGAAGTGGCCCAAAAGCCACTCACTAAGAATTTTAAATATAAACTGCCGTAGTATCAGGAATAAGACAGCAGAATTTCAGAATTTATTAGAGGAAACTGAGGCAGATGTAGTGATAGGCACAGAGAGCTGGCTAACTTCAGATATACATGACCAAGAAATTTTTGCCTTACGATATAATATTCACAGACGAGATAGGGTAAATAGGAACAGAGGTGGAGTTTTTATAGCGGTGAAGGACATGCTTATTAGTTTGCCAATTGAGTTTACGGAAAACAGAATAGAAAGCATTTGGTGTACAATCAGCAGGGGAGGTTTAGGAAACATCCACGTATGTGCATGCTATAGGCCGCCAGGTGCAGACGCAGAAGAAATATATGAGCTAGAGGCCCAAATCAACTCAATACAGATGAAAAATAACAAAAGTCTTATTATAGTAGGGGGAGACTTCAATCTATCCTCGCTAAATTGGTGCAGTTGCAGCTTCACATCACCCGGTAGAAATCGTGAGTCATGCTAAGCACTAATAGACATCTTCAATAAACATTCCCTTATCCAGGTAGTCAGAGAACCCCAGAAAGAGGACAATATATTAGACTTAATAGCAATTAATATCCCTGAACGTGATTCTGAAGTAGTTATTGAAGAAGGAATCAGCGATCACCGAGTAGTTCAAGTTCTCTTGAACATAGCATTCGTAAAGTATCGCAAGCCTAAGCGAAAAGTGTACATATTTAAAAATGCTAACTTTGCGGACTTTAAAGAGAAACTTATTAAAGATTACGCAACTTTCAGAAAATTAGCAAGCACGAAGAACGTTGAGGAAATTTGGAAAGCTTTCTTAGCAGTAATTAGAACAGGTATAAATACGTACATACCAAGTAAATATATTACCGATAATGGGGAACCTAGGTGGTATAATCGGCAGGTTAGATGTGCTCTCAGGCAACAAAGAAAGCTTCACTCGAAACTTAAATGCACCAAAAATAATACGTCACAGGAGGTAATAAATACAATTTCAAACAAGTACAGAAATTGTCGGACTTGGACTAAAAAGATTATGCGCAAGGCATTAATGAACTTCAAGAAAAAGATTCTCTGTGAACATTCAAACGAAAATCCCAAAATCATTTGGTCTTATGTTAGAGAAGTTCAAGATCGACACCCAACCATAGCACCATTAAGAAACGACAAAGGAGAGGTAGTTTACTATAGCATTGATAAAGGAAACTTGTTAAACTCATTTTTTCAAAGCGTATTCACGACTGAAGTGGAGAAAGGGAAGGACGATCCTCCCGAACCAAGCGAAGAGATGATGAACGAAAGGGATAGCAGAACAGCTCAAAATCATCAATGCAAACAAATCCCCGGGACCGGAAGAGATACCAGCTAGAGTACTAAGGGAATTAGCGTTAGAAATAGCACCTTATCTCGAAACAGTTTTCAGTAAGTCACTTAGTCATGGCGTTATACCTAAGGAATGGAAATTAGCGTTTATAACTCCGCTACATAAAGGCGGGAAAAAAGACGACCGAGAAAACTACAGGCCGATTTCGTTAACCTCAATATCTTGCAAGATTCTAGAGCACATCATCGTTCGTTCTGTGATGGACTTCTTAGATAGCCAGGACTTGCTCAGTAAATATCAGCACAGTTTTAGGAAGGCAAGATCTTGTGAAACTCAGCTCGCTCTGTTTGCACATGATATACTACGATCCGGTGATCGAAAGACCCAGCTAGATGCGGTTTTTCTTGACTTCAAGAAGGCATTCGATAAAGTCCCTCATATTAAGTTATTGAAAAAATTACAAGCCTGTGGAATAAATCGAAAAATAATCGAGTGGATCAGGGACTTTCTCAATGACCGGGAACAAATAGTAGTCATAGATGGATTTAAATCAGATTCGGTCAGTGTGGCCTCCGGCGTTCCACAGGGAAGTGTCATCGGTCCCCTATTATTCCTTATATAAATAAATGACTTAGATAAGGTTATTAAAAGTAAAGTCAAGTTATTCGCGGATGATACGGTAGTTTACAGAGAGATTAACAGTCCTGCTGATCAAGCATTACTTTCTAACGACCTACACGCAATTCTCAAGTGGTGTAAAGAGTGGCAGTTAGAGCTGAACTTAGGTAAGTGTTCCGTCATGAGATTCTGGAGAAACAAAGAAATTGAGGCGATGAATTACAGTATAGAAGGCATACATCTAAAATTAGCTGAATCCGTCAAATACTTAGGTGTCATTTTAACAAGTAACCTCTCGTGGGACACACACATACGAAATATGTCCGGGAAAGCTAAGCAGAAACTAGGATTCATCAAACAGATAGTAGATAAAAGCGAAGAAAAAGTCAAAGAGACATGTTACTTTTCTTTGGTTAGACTGCTGCTAGAATATGCGTAGAGCATATGGGATCTGTATGAGAAAGGATTAATCACTGAGTTAGAGAAAGTGCAGCAAAAAGCTGCTAGATTCGTCAAAAATTGTTATGATAGAAATAAAAGCGTTACAAGCTTGGTACAGGACTTAGGATGGGAATCACTAGCTGAGCGCCAATTACGTGCTAGGTTAAAACTTCTTGAAAGATTTAGAATGTGTACTTTCTCCAGCAACATCAAAGAAATAATAAGAACTCCCACCTATATCGATAGAATCCTCTTAAAATAAGAGAGATAGCCTGTAGGACGGAGAGATACAAAGGCTCATTTTCCCTAGAACGATAGCTGAGCAGAATAAAACTTGCGATCAAAAGTAACCTCGTGTAGGGGTGTAAACCCAGACCTAATTTTGGAGTTTTCCCCTTGGTGTTAATGCACCCCCTGCCACACACCCTTGCGGAGGCTTGCAGGGTTAACTGTAGATGTACTTTCAAGCATTTCACATTGAAGAAACAATAACTAAACAAAATTGTTATTTGTTCCTATGAATAACAATCGATGCATGATTAAAATTACCATTTGCGATAGCTGCGATTGCTGACAATATTTACAAAAAAAATTGTTTATAAAACATGATGCTAGATGCCATAGGGATAATTTTGATAATAATTAAAATTACACTTGGCATCAAAGGCATTGCTATCAACAATTTGAAAATGTTATCATAGCAACAGAAACAAAAGTATCACAAATTCTGACAAATAATCAAAATATCTCTTAAACAATCCATTTTATGAGAAAATCTTTCAAACAAAACATGTAAAAAATTATATTTTCTACTACTTGTGTAATAACAAATATTTACATTAATTAAGTCCTAAAGTAGATATTTGGAAAAAATTGAAAAATGACGAGTAAATCTCAACATTCGATTGACCAGTTTCAGCTAAAACCTTTTCAGATATTGAATTTCTAATGAAAATCTTAAATACTAGTATAATATATCTCAGGAATGTATAGAAGAATAAAATTTCAATTTCCTACTAACAAATTTTGGTAGTTTCATTTTCTTCCAGCTAATGGAAGTTTCCTTTTCACCTTCCAAAAGAAATTGATAGCAAATGTCCAGATCCAGTATTGATAATGTTTTGTGCTGATCTGGTCATTTGATTTAGTGCCTCCAATATTCCTACCACACACACACACAGACATCGAGTAAAATATTGAAAACGTCCTCTGGAGGCCTTAAAACCTATATTTCAGGTGAAATCATGAATTCAATTTTTTCATGAAAACAATTGGGCTATTCATTGTAGTAGTAGTTTCTTTCAGCATGTAAGCAGTTATTTTATTTACTTATGATATTTATGTTTGCATGTGTATATTACTACCACATTTAATATACATAATTTGTTTTATTTATCCAACGATAATACAAACTGATGTAGGACACATGAGATTAGTATATATGGTACAGTTAAATATTAGTACACAATTATAATATCAATACACAATATTACCATCTGCTAATTTCAAGACTTAGGTACAAGTCACTAATATTATAACACTTTTTCTCTGGCAGCAGAGATCTCAATTAAATTTTAAACATGATAACACTGTTATTTAAATCAATTGGTAAATGATTATATAGATGTAAAATCACATTTGGGCCATTTGTTGCCATCTTGCAGTTTTGTTGTGGAGTATGAATATTTACACAATTTCTGGTTTGATGAGTATGAATATTGCTGTTAGCTATACCTATTCTATTCTTTACAAAGAGTAATAAAAGATAGATGCAAACACATGGTAGTGGGAGGATTGATTGACTTGGTGCATAGAGAGGTTTATCTGCAACATAACAAATGAATCGTTTATGGAGTTTAAATATCTCGTCTAGTTGTGGTTTGCAGCCCCATAAAGTGGTCCTGTACAGGCATGCCTCATTTAGCGCATTGTTGATATAGCGCAATTGGCATCACAATTTCTATTTTGGAAATAAAGTTCTTAAATGGCTACAGTCTGTTAATACACTTCCAACTTTTTTCTTGCTTACCTTTACTATTTTGATCCAATGATACTCGTTTATGTATTATACAGTAATTGAAGTCAAATTTGTTGCTATTTATACATTCATTCACTTTATTTCTGTCTATTTCACCTGATCACTTTTGCTGTTTTACATTGGTTTGCTGTGATTCTACGGTCTTTTGCAGTGATGCAAACATTTGAAATTTTACACTTGTTAACGTTACTGTTGGGATGGTTAGGGTTAGATTCGTTTTGCTTGGGTTAGATTAAGTTCACGACTGAATTTTAACCTTCTTAATTGATATTCATATCTGTTATTTTTACGTTATTTTGCTGTTGGTACCTATGCTAAATTTAGGTAATAATAGACCTGTTCCGTTTTTGTTAGAGCTTTAAAAAAATCTTATGTGGCCACCACATGACTTTCTCCATACCTGTAATATTTCTAAAAATTCCAAATAGGTTAAATGATAATAAATATTTTAAGGAATTGTGAGAAAAATTTAAAGACTTTATAAAGAACAGAAATAAACTCAAACCGTAGCCTTCTGATATCGGATATAGCTATGGAGCTCCAACAATTAAGAAAATAAGGAGTGTTACTAAGACATAAGTAAGTGTCAAGTGTTTACAATAGTCACCGGTAGGTGGTGTACTGATGTCAGCTAAAATTTAGTTTTAAAAATATCTCTTAAACAATAAATTATATGGAAAAATGTTTCGAACAAAAATTGTAGAAAATTAAATTTCCTACATTTATTCGAGTACTTTTTTACATTCATCAAATATTGAAGCAACTATTTAAAGAAAATGAATAAGTGACAAGAGTAAACACCCACTTCCGGTTGATTGATGTTTGCCAAAAAGTTTCAATTCTTGTCCTTTTAACAAAACTGTCAAATATAAAATTTTGCGTTGATCTGATTAATAGTTTTTGAGTTAGAGCACCCACAAAATTCTATCACATACACACATGCACAGACATCATCGAGAACATGGTCAAAACGTGTTGAGGGGACCTCAAAACGTGTATTTCTGTTGAAATCTCAAAATCGATTTTTTCCATGAAAACAATACTGTTCCCTATACTACGTATGGAGAAAGTAAAAAATTGATTGTTTTCACTTCATCTGTCCGTGGGAAAAATTTCGAAGTAACGAAGGAACCTGGGAAATTGTGATTTTCAGGGCAGTTTTAGATACCGACAGGCATCATAAACCCTGTTGATTTTGGAGTACCATCTGTTTGCCCTTTCACAGGATTCCAAGAAGCCCCTTATCTATCTATACGGGGCCGTACTGTGGTAAAGTTTGGCTTTGTTTACGTTTATACAACAATAAAAGGGAAACGCAAATAAGTTGTTTACTTTAGAAAATGGATAACGATCATATTAAAACTGCTTAACTGCGGTGAGGTTTTTTAAAATAATTTTAACTGATTTTGGATTTTACATTTTGTTATAAATGCTTAGCTCTAATGGAAATATAATGTTACATTATAATTATGCAGTTTGATAGCTAAATCTGAAGTTTGTTGAAAAATGCACATAAGTTAAGTATTCCGAAATTTGACGTGAAATTTCTAAAAATGCACTTTTGGAATCTGCTGTAACAATTTTTTAACCGTGTTTTTGTTTGTACTGGATGATCATCATCCAGGGTCTTCAGTCTTGACCAATTATGATGCACTAGTTATTTTGCTTCATTTCTTGAGCCAAATATAATTTAACAGCAGAAAGGTAATTTAATTTAATCATCAGTAATACAGTAGATCAGGGGTCCACAAACTATTCAATGTGGCGAGCACCAAGTTACATTTTAGGGTACTGAGCGAGCACCACTATACTTTTGTAAAAGTGGGAATGATCATAAATAAAATCAAATAAACTTCAAAGTGATCGAAAATGTTCTTTTGTACGTTTAGAAAGAAAACAGGTGAACAAATCAAATTAATGGTACTAGGAAAGATGATTTTTAGCATTGTAGGAGTGCAAGGTAAGATGGCTGATGAGCAATGCGGTGCTCACGCTCACCAGGTTGCAGATCCCTGCAGTAGATGATTATTTATCCAAAATAGTTGAAACCTGAACCATTTAAGATAATAGATATTTTCGGATAATGAATTCCTCAAGCATAAACAGCTCGTCAAACAAAAAAATGTTTTTACCAATATATATGGCAAAAATTAACGATAATATCGACAAATTAAATGCAGTGAATGTTTAGGTGCATTTCGTTTCCAGCATGATTGCCTATTGGCTTCCTTTCATCCGTCCATACTCATGTTTGTTCTCGGTTTCTACCAAACAGATTTTCATGGCATTCGGTAAAGTAAAGGCAATTAGAAAAGGATATAAATGATTCACGTAACCTAATCAAGGGTATCACTTTACTATAAACAAAAATTAACAAACAAACTTTCCGTTTACCATTAAAATCAAAGTCATAATTCACTTTGAACTTTGGCAATTTTGTATGGTTATTTAACTGTTGTCAATGAAAACAGTCTTTGCAGTAACTGAAGTAAATGAGATCTATCATAATTATGAAAATATGTTTAATTTACTTTCATGTGCATACAGTAAACGGATGAAACTGGATTATCAAAGATGAAGAAATAAACATAAATACATACATACATCTTTCATGTACACAAAGCATTTTGTAAGTGAAAAGAAATGGATGATTTACGATGAAGGAAAAATGTCAATGTGAAGATTACAGCTACTTAGAGAGAGATGTTTTACATAATTTTTGATTGTGACTAATTACAATTGATTAGAAAATAAATCGGTACACTATCAAAAATTTAATATTTGGTTGGCACCATAATTTTTCCGTTTGGATGTTTTTGTTATTTGACTCTTTGGGAAAACGATCTTCTACTGTCATAACAAATATATTAGCTAAATATTTAATTTAAAAATATAGCTTTACAATGGTACGTAAGAATGATAAAATTTCTGATTAATAAAAATCAATTAGGTTAAGAACTGCGTAATAAACATTTGTTTAGTGCAAATTCTATTAGCCCATAGATCTTCCGGAACACATCCCTTGTGCTATGTGAGGCTTACCTGTATGTTTCTTGTGAGTAGAATTCACTATAATATATGGTTTTTAGAATATGTACACTTACAGTACCTTTGATAGTTCTGTTGTCTTTTTAGTATGCTGTATTAATGAATATCCCATGATAAATTTTGTGATGTATTAATCCCAAGAAATAAAGTATGACTGACTTATTCCAGTTACTTGATACTTATCCTAATGAGTCGACTTTTTTTACTTTTGTGCTTATTGATAAATTTAATCGAGTTTGTTTTATCACAGCTTATGGTAATATGATTATTGGTACACCATTCATTTATTGTACTTGCTCTTACATGAAAAGTATTGTATTTTAGGTGATATTTCTCTTTTGAATTGTCTTGGAGTCTGGAGTCTTTCTACCCTTACAAGCAGGCAGAAAATGTAATAATTATTATAATATAATAATTTAATGTTAATCTATCTGTTGTCTGTATGTGTGCCTATTTGAATTTCCATTGAGAGGACTTCTCTCAGCTGTTTAATCATGGCTTAGGGTCGAGATTTTCAACCAGGAATGCATGTACTTTTAGGGAACAGCCTGACCGAAGAGCAAGAGAGCGACAGCCTGGCCAGACTGGCAAGTTACAATTGTAGCTATGACAAGTATTGTTTTGGCATTCAGTACTTGACATAGCATCATGGAAGACTCTTCGAAGTGCTCTACTAATAGAAAATTCGTTTGCAAAATATTGTTTTCTATTAAAGAAAAAGAGATGTGGTGTTCACCTGATTAATCGATTAAGAAATGTTAATTAACATTTCCTTACTAAATTTTGGCATAATTAGTAACAGCAAATACTGCAGTCACTTGTTCCAATCTCTCTTGAAATTACAGCACACAGTCATGTGGTTGTAGTGCTACTCGTGTGCAGACATTGAGTCGAGCGATGTCACTCAGAAGATAGAACAGGCTTTAATTAAAAGCGACATTGCTTGCGTGCTCAGCAACATTAATTATGCGCTCACGTCAGTAGGACCACTTACATAAAGAACAATGTGTTCTATCTTTTTATGTTGCTCACATGCCTGCTCTTTAGTCTGGTCGTACCCTTGGAAGTAAGTCAAGAGTTGATGCAAAAGTGATGTAGTTTATAATTTTTCTTCTTACTTCGTCCTTCATGCACAACTTTAGTATCAAAAATTACGACTAAAAATAATGCAATAAAACAAAAATATGCCAAAACAGTGAATTTTAAGCTTATAAATATGAGTTATCAGACTTAACATAAGTGTTATTCATTTCATTATTACTTTAAATGGAAGAAGGGTATGTGACTGTTAACAATCAGGATATCTTCTATTCTCCTTTTTTTCACATTTGCTGATGTAGTGGATGTGCATCTGAAGTTTTCATTGCAAAAATATCATCCCTAGCTAGTGCAATGAAGCAGTTTCCTGAAATCGATTCAATATATTTTTCCTCTTATTATTTTATTCTTAATTTCTAATATATTATCTCATTATAATACTTATTTTTATAACTAGCATGAGAATTGAACTTGTTATGTGTTATCATTTTTATATAAGCATTAGGTTTTAATATTTCATGTGAATTCTGAGGATGTACTGTTTTAATTTTATTTGCATATTATCACTACTGCTTTCTGAAATATTTTTAATGTTAATCTAAATCTGATAATTTTTGCAGATACTTGCCAAACAACTGTATAGCATGTATGGATCTGATATAGGACATCATAGGAAAGCCACTGTCAGGTTGCATTTAAAAGGATTACACTTTGCATTTGAAGTAAAGCAGAATAATGGAGATCCACTGCCTAAGATACAATTTGCACATGTTTTAAAAGTATTTTCTCCACTTATTCATCAGAATGACCAAAGAAAGTTGTGAGTACCTTCCATTACCATTCTTTATTCTCACTACACTAAAAGCGTGTTTATCTGAAACTTGATCAACCAGAACATTTGAGTAAACAGTGCCTAGAAGACATAATGTAATATATAAACTGCATATGTGTTATGTAGGTTTTTGATTTTGTGAGTCAATTTAGAAATAAGATACGAGGCGCGATCCAAAAGTTCCCGGAATGGGTCAATAACTAAGTGTAGGCTTACCATAGTCACTGGTCAGTGTTGTCCCCTTTGAAGTAGTTCCCTTGGGAGTTTATACACCTATTCCAGCGGTTCTGCCACTGTTGAAAACACTTCTCGAAATCATTTTTGAGTTTGCTTTTAGGACCGTTTGCAATTGTTTGGATTTCAGTAACGTCCTCAAAATGCCGTCATTTTGGCTTCTGTTTCATTTTGGGAACAAAAAGAAGTCACAGGGGGCCAGGTCAGGCAAGTAAGGAGGGTGGGAGACCACAGCCATGTTGTTGGAGGCCAAGAACTGCTGCAGAGACAAAGCTGTGCGTGCAAGCACATTGTCATGTTACAGCAACCAGTCCTGATTGAGCTAACTTTCTGTATGTTTTCAGCAGACATCTTCTCTCAAATGCCTCAGGGCCCCCAGCAATATCATTAATCGTTAGTCGTCCGTCTTCATGGATGATTTTTCGAACTTTCTCCACATTTTCATGTCCGACTCAAAGACGGACAACCTGACCACTCTGCATCCTCAACCAACATTTCCTTGCATTTGAAACAGGAAAACCACTCAAATGTCTGTGTTCTTTACATAGTGTCATTACTGAATGCAGTTTTCAGCATTTCATGCATTTCTGCTCAACTGACTGAATGCCACTTCATTAAAAAATTCGAGGACAAATCAGATAGACCTGAATGCTGTTTGCTCAATGAAGCCCTCACAGGCAGACTTCATTCTACTGTCAGGCTTATCCAGGATAACCTGTGCTGTGTCATCCTGTCCCATCAGGGAATAAAGAAATGTCTGCAAATTCCATGAATGGGATAGATAACATGTGAATGACTAAAGCATGGGATTTGTAAAGAAAAAAGAATAAGATTTTAATTTTTTCCACAAAATTTAATTACGCAGCCAAGGGTTTCTTTATTTAGGGAAATTATGCAGCGAAAGAATTACGTAGAAATGTTTGTTGGCATTGAGACTGTCAATATACAAATAATTCTTCTTTAAAATGACAATGAAGGTGGTAAGTTTTATTCAAAACATGAAAAAGCTCATCACTATTACCACAGGAATGACAGTCGTTATATGAATGAAACTGGAATTAGATGACATGGTTCAATTCTTCAAATCTTACCCTAACAACTTTTACTTTGGATATTTTAGAAGATCAACTATGCAACTTCCACACAAATTTATTTGTGTGGAAGGAAATATATCTGTATGAACATCCATGGCTTTCCAAATTTATTTGTTTTGCTATTGAAAAATATTGATAGGATATTAGTGCAGTAATCAATTTCAGAGAGACAACTCAAAACAATCCTAAATCTATAAAAGTCTTATTCTGTCCCTCTGTAACTCCCTCAGTCATGCTTTGTAAGTCGAAGAAGCAAGGTGGAGAGGGAGCTTACTTACTTAGTATCGCATTTTGTCAGAGCTGTTGAAAATAATAGCAGATGGAGGAATAATAGGTACCGATTTGGAAAAAACAAATGCTGATTGGAAGACAGCTCACCGGAGAGGGAGATGGTTCCCGTGCCTAGCTCCACTCATATTCGTCCTCCCTTCTCCACTCAAGAGGATTGCACTTGAGATTTTTATTTTGTTTTTAAAATATATTTTTGCTCCCCACTTAACTCTCCAAAGAAAAGCAAAGCTCGAGTTAACATCAAAGAAAAAATGCACAAATTCTTTTTTTCCATTCCCCTAATACATTGGTAATGATTAACAATACGACAGTAACAAAAATAAATAACTATTCCATTATTTTTTGAGTAACACAAAAATAAAATTGATTTTAATGAAGCAACCTTGTATGTGCACTAAAAATATAAAAATAAAGACTATTACTGTTCTCAATACTGAAATTAATGAACCCACTCATCCCAAAAATGGAATACTTTCCAGTCATTCATCACAAAAACAATAAAATATACATTATTTATAGTTAATAGGGAAAAATTTGTTAATACGTATATACAGTAATACCTTATGGTACATGAATTTCGAGGATGCATTTTCATTACTGCACTTTAATATGTCTGCTCACAGTGATTACAATTTTGGTGTGTTTGCGATGTTTTAGTTCCTAATGAGCATGTTGAATAGCTAGATTAATGCCACGGAACAGTAAATATCGTGTAGATGTCATAAATATTTTATAAATAACTAGGATAAATAAAGTTACATGTATTGATATTGCAATGACTACAAGAATGAAAAGATATGCTTACACTATTAACTATATACTTCAGGTGTTTCAATACGTAAAACACACAGAACCCAAGCAGCAGCACGTCATTTCAGTCCAAACAGCTATGAAGGCAATTCTGGAAAAGCTTGACTCGACACAAAATTCAAATGAACATTTCCCGGGAATCATTAAAAATTTTCCCGAGAGTCGAGAATAAGAAATATCGAGTAAATTCCCGGGCACGGGAATTCCCGGTTTCAAAATTCTAGCCACAAATAAAGGAGAAAGTGATGAATAGTAGAACAGAGGAAGTTTGGTATTGCTGTATCAATCAAAATTGTTATGTATGAAACAAAAAGAGTTGCAGAAGAAAAAGGACTAGTTGAGTGCATGTATCATTAAGTAAGTACTATCGGTAAAGGGCATCAATACAGGCAATGTGTGCAGCGCAGTCCGACAGCCTAATTAACAAGACTGCCAAGTTCACGCAGGGCACATTTAGCTATACGAATCTTGAAGCAATTATTTATGCTTTAGATCAGTGGTTCTCATAGTATGGTCCGCGAGGTTCTTAGGGTCTGTCAGGTGTTCCGCAGGCTGCCAAAAAATGAAACAAATACTAATCACTAAAGCTGAAACCATATGTGAGAGCTAACCAGAAGCTTAATCGTGCATAACATCAAACTACTTGACCGACTCACGTAATTAATTACCTATATTGGAACAGTAATATAATTTACTCCATTATTCGAAATTGATTCGTTCAGGTAGCTCAACCAATTACTCCTAAACGTTGAAAAAAGTAATTAAGACAGTTTTCTGAGAGAAAAGTTTAACTAACTTTTAGCTCCACATATGTCCGGAGTGTCCTGGATTCACCAAAGTGGCATTGAAGCGGTGAGCCCCTTCTTATCTATTTCCTTTTATAGTATCTCGCATTTTATTTTTATTATTAAATTTTTTGTTATTTTCTGAGGTGCTTATTTAAGTCGGTTGGACTTCATTTTTCTCCTATGGGATTCATGTGAAATTCTTAGAAACTATAATATTTTCTCTACACGCAAGAGACGCCTTGAAACTTTGTAGAAACAGGAAAGTAGGCACTGTTTTTTAGGAGTTCTGGTACTACCTGTATGCGATAAAAAATGCCTTTTTCATGACTCCCTTGTTTGTCAGTCCATTCATATGTCACGAATTTCATCGTTTGAACCGCTCAAACTATTTCAAGTAGATTTAGTATGATCAATCCTCACACAAATCTATCACCTAATTGTGGATTTGAGCATCATGGTTAATTAGATCCTCCGATTTTTTGATAGAGTTTAGTTAGCTTACATTCATACATCATTAAATGAAATAAAGAAAGCATCAATTGGAACTCAAATTTCCTCTCCCAAGTTATAATACGAGTTGTCGGTGCTTGCATACTGCAAGCGTTCCAAAAATTCATCATTATATATCGACGACTCTTACAGAGGAGGAGGATATAGAAGGATACTAATGTTTGGGCACTTCCAGATGAGCTGGTGGTTCGAAATTGTTTTCTTAGGTAGGATTTTGTGCAAAACCGACTGAAAAAAACGAAAATCTTGAAAAAGTGCAACAATGCGGCCGCTAAAAATTCGCAATTGTTTAAACAAATTTTCATGGTTTATGTATTTCCGCATGTGCTACAGAGTTGAAATTTTTTTTATAAGTAGAATTCTTAAAAAAACGAAATAGGGATTATACAAATTTTGATATTTTAATTTGTTTGGCAGTTAAAAATTCTTAAAGTTTAAACAAATAGATAGCTGTTTAGGTACTAAGAAATGAGCTAGGAAGCTAAAATTTTCAAATTACTTACAGAGTAGTGAATTTCCACAAATAAACATTTCAATTTTACCATATATGAATTGCGGCGGCCGTTAAAAATTATTTAAATTTAAACAATTCGAAAAATATTATTTTACTTCTAGAAGTGCTACAACTTTAAAATTTGGCTAAAATGTGTAGCATTAGTACTTTATAATGAAGAAAGTGTAAAATTTAAAAAAAATAACATTTGGGGATTATTTTAAACTATTACTTTTACAAAAGGGAAAAACGAAAATCGATGCAGAGGTGAAATCTTTAGAATTAAAAGACTATTTGTAATGATGAAATGTCTGTCTAAAAAATGAATGTTCTTTCAATTTGAGATGAAATGCTTGCAGTATGCAAGCATCAACTACTAATATGTTATATCCTCCTCCTCCTCTGTAAGGAACGTCTATATATAATGATGATGATAACAGGAGGATACTAATGTCCAGCCCAAACTACAAAAGCTACAGAGCTGAAAGTTTCAGTTTTTGTAGATATGATGGAGAAACCTTCAGATAAAATGAGACTTCTTACCTAAGTGACATGAGTTCGACTCCAGAAATTCCGAAAGTTGCTTTTTTTCCCATAAGAAAAGCATTGCGCCATTTTTGTAAATAATTTATGGGCACTTGCCGGTAAGCTTGAAAGATGAAATTTTCACTGTTACTAGATGGCCGCAATATCTATTAGGAATTATTGTCACTTTTGCTTAAAGTGTCTTGGGTTCGACTGCAGAGACCCCGGAATATCTCCCATAATATAGCATGGGAAAACGCAATCCAGTGTGTAGACCAATCTAATAAGTTTAGGTAGCTGAAATTTTGCAAGATTATAGAACTTTTCTCATAACCAACTATAAAAATCCAAAATTTTAAATATGTCAATTTTAGGGGTTGTTTTAACCCCATTTGAACATTAAGGTTAATAATTTTTTAGGTACTACGGGATGAGCTAGGAAGCTGCAATTTTCAAATTATTTACAGAACAGTGCATTTGCACAAATAAACATTTCAATCTCTCCATATATATATTACGGCGGCCGTTAAAAATGCTTAAATTTTAAACAATTAGAAAAATATTATTTTACTTCTAGAAGTGCTACAACTTTAAAATTAGGCTAAAATGTGTAGCATTAGTACCCCATCATGGAGAAAGTGTAAAATGTTTAAAATTGCAACAATTGGGGATTGTTTTAAACTATTATTTTTACATATGGGAAAAACGAAAACGAGAGATTCTCTAGCTGTGAAGGAATAACTCCGAAAGCTTCTACGTTTGTGATGTTTCTTTGTTTTAGTGTTCTTTTACGTGTGTCGCTTCGACATCCCCGGGGCCTCGCCAACCTGAAGTCGTCCGATTGGTGAGTGTTCACTGGGTTTCCTCATCCCAACACCTTGTTGCCATCCATATATCTATTTTACCTTTCCTTTTCCGTAAGCTTATATATATATATATAGACTTAAGGAAATGAAAAGGTAGTGATGAGGGTGGCAACAAGGTGTTGAAGGAAGCCCAGCGGACACTTACCAAGTCGGAGACCAAGTTGGCAGGCTGCTGGGGGCGTCAAAGAGACACGTTGAACACAAAAACACGCAAGCTTATCGGGCCTATGCCCTTCTTCAGCAGTAGAGTAAATGAGCAAAGGCCTGCTTTTTCATTCTTCAAAATTTTAACCGCTGCTATTCAATAATCATGGAAAAAACAGGCAAAGAACAAGATCTTAAAATTAAATTAAAATTAAATTATATATATATATATATAGTATATAGGTATATATATTTGCATGTTTCATCTACTTGTCATTCAATTCTTTATTAATAACTGGAGTGTTCACAATTTTAATGGAATAAATGTAGCATTTAATTGAATTAAATCTGAATCTCATCAGAAAAATTAGGCAGTGGTAATTGGGTGAAATACATTTCCCTTCACCTTCTACAAAATGAATGGAAACTTTTGTCTAAAATACAGATTTTTTTGTCAACTATCAATTAACACTCGGTTGTGATAACAGTTGCTTGTGTCATCACTACACATAATATGAGTTGAACCATATGCAATATCAATCACAACTATGGGAACAACCAAACTGAAGTGAGTGAGTTTGTTGGTAGAACAGGCTTTTTCATATTGGTAGGATAGGAACAGTAAAAAATATTTTCATTGAACTTAAATAAAAATATGGTCTCTTATGATAAATACAATATTTTAAAATAAAATTTAAAGAAAATAGTTTGAATGCTTTCCATTAAATAACACGTTTCTTAAGAAAACATTCTTTAAATCCTTCAGTTTTTATATAAGCTGAAACTCAAGATTTTTTAAATTGCAGAAGTACATTATTATTTATTCATTAATGCTATAAAATCTAATTTGATAATTATGATCTAAATTTTAGTGCAGCACTTCAAAGCTGCAACTTTTTTTTAGTTTTGAAGATATCCTGTTGAATTTCAATGGGGAATCCACTAGTGTAGATCATATTATCTAATTCTTATATTTTATATTCTACAGATCTCAATACTTGAACAACCACATCGAGGCAGTTAAAACGAAGTTACAATTATTATCTCAAGAATTTGGCAAAAGTTGGTCTGTATTAAAGGAGTATGAAAGTAGCTTATCGTCAAGAAAGAAGCGGGTTAACACTGACAGAAATCCAAAATTATCAAAAAAGAAAGTTCCATCTGATCAATTATAAAGAAGCAGAAATGCAAGTAGAGAAAGAAGAGGAAATGGATGATTGAGGAATTACATAGTGAACCTCGTCACTATTTTGATGGATGTGGATTTTTTGTGTTAGAGTAATAATTAAATATAATGAATATGATAAAGTGTATGTTGAAATAATATTTAATGTTATCTTAAAGCTTTAATATTTGCATTTTCAGTACATAAAAGTTTTTGTCATTACATTTAACTTCAAATAGGAATTTATTTGACAAAATTCAAATTAAAATTCCTGGATTACACATGTATTGGTGGTTTTATGATTTTTCGAATAAATAGCTTCTCTTGAACCATAAAGTAGATCTTTTAATAAAATTAACATAATAAAAAATTTGAACTCGTATGCAGTTCATTGTTTTTCATTTCCACTGATATGTTAAATCAAATTCATAAGTTACTAAGTTAGATTGAATAAATAGATAATAATTTCATTTAGAAACAAAACAATTTATTTCCATGAAAAAATTTCTTTATTCCATCATTAAGAGGGAAATATCTGGGCTTCTCTGGGAATCTTTTCAAGCTCATATCTCTCAAAAAATTCATCAGCTACAGCTTGTCGCAATGGTGCAACATCCCAAGTTGAAAACAAATTGTACTTTTTCCTTTTCACTTTTTTACTTATTCCATCATCATTTTCAAATGTAAAAATGTTCTTTTCAATGGCTGATACCTATAAAAGAACAAAAAACTTATTATTAATCAAAATATCCAAGGAACCAAATATTAACTTATAATAAATCAAAAACTTCAACACTAAATTCAACTTTTGCTTGTATTTTTAATAATGGCTTTTGTGACAATAACCAAACGCTAAAAAACTATCATGTGCAGAAATTCAAAACTCACAAGTTCTGACACATTTCTATTGGAATTCACAAAAATATCAGTTTTTGGATGGTAATGTTCAATATAATTAGAAGATTTGTTTTTCGGGTAAAAAATATTGTATTCAGGGGTAATTATCGTTTTTTATTTTTAGAAAGTTCAGGTGAAATTGGGTTTTAATGAAAGCAAAGCATTACATTTTTTTTTAAATTCGGGTTGAAACAGGTTTAACAAAAAATTAATCAGCACACTTTATATTCACCGTATCCACCAAACAAAAAAATTATTTATTTATAAACCAATGGGCACAAGCCCAATACACAGATTATATATTTTTACATTGGGCATTAAATACAATTTGTTTGTCATTAAAAATAACAATGAAATAGATGCACATACAGAAATAAATTTAACACAAAACATAATGAAAACCTTGAGAAGAGTTTACACATGAACATATAAATGATATGTAGAAAACATTTTTGGATTGAACAGTACAAAGACCAGTACTTGAATATAATATGTGAATTCATTGACCGAGTAATATGTAAAATGTTATAACAAATACTCATTGATTGTAGATATATCACAATAAAGTATTTGTTTTGCAGAAAATTTTTGTGCATGTTCTTCTCTGTGAGATGTAGCATGCAAATGAATTAAATGATTTATTTTCTGTCCATAAATCTACGTTTGTAAAATTTACAATTAAGATCCAAACTCAAGATTTTAAATAAGTTACATCGAAATAAGTGAAGGTTGTTTATAACAAATGCAGCCAACAAATCCATGTGAATGATTTTGTTAGTGTTATGTATTTTACCCAGTAATTTCAACTCATGTTTTGAAAATTTTTAACCTTTGACTATTTAAACCATGACTGGAAGTGCTGAGCCCCTAATTTAATTTTAATTTTTTATTACTAGTGTAGTGTAGTGTTTTTGGGTTTTTTCGGGTTTTACCTGAATTTTTAAAAAGTGATTCGGGGTAAAAGTTGGTTAAAATCAGGTAAAACCCAAAAAACAAATGACCTGAATATAATCTATGGTTCTCCACATACCTGATAATCCATAAATACTTGAGCACATGACACCACTTGATCCAAAAATCCACTAGGGAGAGAATCAAGGGGAAACAATGGAGAAGAATCAATGCTTTTACCTGAAATAAAAACATTAAAGGGAATGAAAATTTAAAATTTCAATTTTCTTAATAATAGATGAAGCACGATGGTTTCTATGGAAACAATGAAACATTCTTTCTTATTATCTCCTTTCTATTAATGTAAAGGTGTTACACTTTAGTTCAATTAAAATGCCAAAAAGTTAAAGAAACACATTTATTTAAAAGCAAAATAGAAGTTAAAGAACATCAAACTGTCAAATGGTATTGATATTCAGCAAGGAAAGTCACTGCAGTGAAAAGCGTTTGTCCTGTGAGGTCAAATGAACTACGTGAATTGAAAATGGCAAATAAACATCAGCACTGAGGCGTTCATTATTTACAGACTTTCTTCAAACTCCAGTGTGATTGCACACCTTACTCGTCTCATTTCTATCTGAACTAGTCTTTGAATAACACATGGTTTTATTGGTTAGAGGACATAGACAACTCCTGAGAACTAAAGATAAATTGTATTTTCCAGTAAACCTAATATGTAATGTGTTTTTTGGAATATTAAGATCTGGATAGAGCTTAGGTATAAATTAATGAAGTTTCATTTGCATGGGAGCATATATCCAAAATATAAATTGCAAGGGAGAGGAGAAAAATTCTGTGCTTGACTAGGAATCAAACCCAAGTCTTTCACTGCTGGTAAGATGCTTTCACCAACTAAGCAATGATACCAGTTGTAATGAGTTGGGTATGAATCAGAGGCGGATATAGAGCCAGGCAACCACCTAGGGCCTCGTGCCTCTGGGGGCCTAATGTCTAGAGCTGCAAAAGTGCTATTTTTAACAGTCAGGAGCTATGTGCGAAAGAGAAAAGAAATGTACAGATTGAGTGTATAAAATTCCCAACACAAAAAAATGCTCATGTAAACGTTAAATGATGAAGATGATCAATTTAAACAATATTAACCTAAGAACAGTCTCAAATGAACGGTATAATTTAAAAAAATTACTTCTGAAGATTTCTCTTGAAAACATTGAGCTACAATCAACAATGACCTCTATTGTGAATATATATTCACAATAGAGGTCGATGTGCATATAAATCATTAAGAATTGAATAGCCTGTTTTTCTCCATAAATCTTAACCATGTTTTCAGAATTTGCAAGTCGTGGGCTTTGCTAACTACTATCACCTAGGGGCCTCACAAACCACTGTCGCCTAGGGGCCTCACAAACCACTGTTGCCTAGGAGCCTTGCAAACCACCGTTGCCTAGGAGCCTTGCAAACCACCGTCGCCTAGGAGCCTTGCAAACCACCATCGCCTAGGAGCCTTGCAAACCACCATCGCCTAGGAGCCTCGCAAACCACTGTCGCCTAGGGGCCTCACAAACCACTGTCGCCTAGGGGCCTCACAAACCACTGTCGCCTAGGGGCCTCACAAACCACTGTTGCCTAGGAGCCTTGCAAACCACCGTCGCCTAGGAGCCTTGCAAACCACCATCGCCTAGGAGCCTTGCAAACCACCATCGCCTAGGAGCCTCGCAAACCACTGTCGCCTAGGGGCCTCACAAACCACTGTTGCCTAGGGGCCTCACAAACCACTGTTGCCTAGGGGCCTCACAAACCACTGTCGCCTAGGGGCCTCACAAACCACTGTTGCCTAGGAGCCTTGCAAACCACCATCGCCTAGGAGCCTTGCAAACCACCATCGCCTAGGAGCCTCGCAAACCACTGTCGCCTAGGGGCCTCACAAACCACTGTTGCCTAGGGGCCTCACAAACCACTGTCACCTAGGGACCTCGCCCTCTCTAAATCCGTGCCTGATATAAATAATACAACTGCAACTTTAGTATGAAAGACTTGATCCTTTACATAAATCCAGAGGGAAAAAATCTATTGGGGTGATATCCGGGGAGCAAGTGAGCCATGAAATTGGTCCTCCCTATCCAACATTCTCGTGAACATTTTCCTGACTGATAGATTGAACAAGAAGGATCAATTTCTTGGTCCACTTGCTCTTCATATATAGGCTTACTATATATTCAGGAGACAAAACGATTTATGTAGATGAAAAACTGGGACATAACCAGAACATGTCTTTTGTTATTTTTATTTGTTACATGACCTCAAATGCAACAAATGAACTCTGCATAGCTTAAACATTTTCTATTGCTACTAAATAATTTTATCGATTTGCCAATATGATATTTTAATAGCTAGGCTTACCATATTTTCTAACAACCTAACTGGGACATTGGGGGATGAGGGATATAAAGGAGGAAGGGCAATCAAAAACTATCTAAAGAATCCCAGAAATGTTTTAATATTACAATATAAAATCTAAAATTCAATATTTTAACAAAAAAGAAATTCTTTGACACTAGGAACCCCTTTATTTATATCAGAAACAGATTTTTCAAATACCCCTGACTTCAGCTCATTTATTTTCCGGGACAAAACAACAAACTGACCGGGAAAAGACCTTGAAACAGGGACAATCCTGGTAAAAACCAGGATGTATGGTAAGCCTACCCATATACCATCCGAATGGATTTTTTTCCTCAGGGTTATGTAAATCAGGAGTTGGCAACTTTATATGCATGGTGCACAACACATCTGTAGTTGTGAATTCTTCAAAGGGGCACAATGGAAATCATGAGTGCTTCAGTGGGCTGGATGAGCATTTACATCAGAGGTAGCCTAGAGATTTTGTGGGCTCATAGTAGTGAAAATCAAGTCTAAAAAATTTATTAGGTTGAAACCTCACCAGGAAAGTTTTGAGATTGCAGTTTTATTAAAAAAATACAAAATTGTCGGTTAAATTTTACTGATCACTTTTTCATCATAGATGGTTGCCAACCCGTGACATAAAGGGTTAAATCTTTGGTATGAAAGTTGCCGATCTGGAAGAACCCATGCACAGATCAACAATGCAACTGCTTCTGCAGTTGTCCCAGATGTGGGAAAACATTTAGTGCGAAACAATACCATATGGAAATCCTACACGCTACAAATGGTGCCCATGTAAAGATAGTTGATGTGGAACAATTTCTTTAAGTTGCTCTTCCAAATGAAACAAACAGTTTTCCAGTATCTCTTTAGTTTGTAATGTGGCGAATAAATTATGGGCACCCTGTACTTTCTGATCAGGCAGTCAGGGAAGCATCCTATGGGGGATCCACACAGGCTCACTTCCCTCTGACTCCAGAAAAAGATTCACTGCCAACCCACCCTTCCCCCTCATAATTCGGGAGTCATTTCAGGAGGATGATGGCTCATCAACACCCCCTTTCCCAACAAGTGCATGGGTCTTCTGGATGTTCCCCCACACCGATTCACCACCTACCCCAAAGGGGCAGCTTTTGCTTGCTCAATTGGTGTGTATGAAAAGGAGACTAAAAACAGCTAAAAGGAATGGTTGTGTGCAGCAGAGGAGGTGCTGTCAGAAGTACAGAGGAGGTGCTGCCAGAAGTACAGTGGAGGTTGATGTGCTGCGGAGGTGTTTGGCAGGGAGCAAGGACGAGAAGGTGACATTTTTGGGAAGGACTGAAGATCACAAAGAGGAACCTACCCCAGAAATCTACGTTGACGGCCAAACTCTCTAATGTATATATTGTTAATTCTTTTAATTGTATGAGTCCCTTCAGGAATAATAAAGACTTGAGAGAAAACTAATGCTATGTCTCCCTCTCAAAGCCCCCAGGGCAAGAGCCCTAAACATTAGGTAGTGGAGACAAAAATATTATCCACCATGTCTTGTGCACAAATAGTTTCTCAAATAAGAGAATTTCCAGTGAGGATTAAAGTATTAATCCTTATGAGGCTCTATGTCCTTGCTGAGGCATGGCAGAGCATTCCCTTAATCTATCTATATAATATTACTAGTAGTTGGTGCTTGCATACTGCAAGCATTTCATTTCATCATAAAAAAACATTCATTTTTCCTATTTCATCATTACACATATATTTTTAATTCTAAATATTTCACCTCCGCAGCGATTTTCGTTTTTCCCACATGTAAAAATAATAGTTATAAACAATCCCCAAATGTTGCAATTTTAAAGATTTTACACTTTATTCATTATGGGGTACATATGCTACACATTTTAGCCAAATTTTAAAGTTGTAGCACTTCTAGAAGTCAAATATTATTTTCTAATTGTTTAAATTTAAATAATTTTTAACGGCCGACGAATTTCATGTATGGTAAAATTGAAATGTTTTTTGTGCTAGTTCACTACTTTGTACATAACTTGAAAATTTAAGCTCCATAGCTCATCCCGTAATGTCTAAACAGTTATTTATTTCTTTAAACCTTAAGAATTTTTAACTGCCAAACAAATTAAAATATCAAAATTTATATAATCCCTATTTCGGTTTTTTAGTAGTTCTACTTATAAAAAAAATTTCAACTCCGTAGCAGATGCGGAAATACATAAACCTTGAAAATTTGTTTAAACAATTGCGAATTTTTAGCGCCCGCATTGTTGCACTTTTTCATGATTTTCGTTTTTTCTAGTTGGTTTTGCAAAAAATCCTACCTATGAAAAAAATTTCAAATCTCCAGCACATCTGGAAGTGCCTAAACATTAGTATCCTCCTGTTATCATTATATATCGACGACTCTTACAGAGGAGGATATAACATACTAGTAGTTGGTGCTTGCATACTGCAAGCATTTCATCTCACATTAAAAGAACATTCAAATTCAGACAGAAATTTCAACATTACAAATAGTCTTTTAATTTTAAAGATTTCATTTCTGCAGCGATTTTCGTTTTTCCCACATGTAAGAATAATAGTTTAAAACAATCTCCAAATATCGCAATTTTAAAAATTTTACACTTTCTTCATTATAAGGTTCTAATGCTGCACATTTAAGCCAAATTTTAAAGTTGTAGCACTTCTAGAAGTAAAATAATATTTTTCTAATTGTTTAAATTTAAATAATTTTTAACGGCCGCCGCAATTCATATATGGTAAAATTGAAATGTTTATTTGTGGAAATTCACTACTCTGTAAGTAATTTGAAAATTTCAGCTTCCTAGCTCATTTCTTAGTACCTAAACAGCTATCTATTTGTTTAAACTTTAAGAATTTTTAACTGCCAAACAAATTAAAATATCAAAATTTGTATAATCCCTATTTCGTTTTTTTAAGAATTCTACTTATAAAAAGAAATTTCAACTCCGTGGCACATTCGGAAATATATAAACCTTGAAAATTTTTTTAAACAATTGCGAATAACAGGAGGATACTAATGTTTAGGCACTTCCAGATGTGCTGGAGATTCGAAATTTTTTTCTTAGGTAGGATTTTGTGCAAAACCGACTAGAAAAAACGAAAATCTTGAAAAAGTGCAACAATGCGGCCGCTAAAAATTCGCAATTGTTTAAACAAATTTTCAAGGTTTATATATTTCCGAATGTGCCACGGAGTTGAAATTTTTTTTTATAAGTAGAATTCTTAAAAAAACGAAATAGGGATTATACAAATTTTGATATTTTAATTTGTTTGGCAGTTAAAAATTCTTAAAGTTTAAACAAATAGATAGCTGTTTAGGTACTACGAGATGAGCTAGGAAGCTGAAATTTTCAAATTATTTACAGAGAAGTGAATTTGCACAAATAAACATTTCAATTTTACCATATATGTATTGCGGCGGCCGTTAAAAATTATTCAAATTTAAAAAATTAGAAAAATATTATTTTACTTCTAGAAGTGCCACAACTTTAAAATTTGGCTAAAATGTGTAGCATTAGTACTCCATAATGAAGATAGTGAAAATTTTTAAAATTGCTACATTTGGAGATTGTTTTAAACTATAATTCTTACATGCGGGAAAAACGAAAATCGCTGCAGAAAAGAAATCTTTAGAATTAAAAGATCATTTGTAATGTTGAAATTTCTGTCTGAAAAATGAATGTTCTTTTAATGTGGGATGAAATGCTTGCAGTATGCAAGCACCAACTACTAGTATGTTATATCCTCCTCCTCTGTAAGGAACGTCTCTATAGAATGATAGGAGGATACTAATGTTTAGGCACTTCCAGATGTGCTGGAGATTCGATTTTTTTTTCTTAGGTACTGGTAACTCTCGGTTTGTGCCGGTCCCAATTGCGCTGATTCACAATAACGCCGATTTTGATATTGGAATTAAAAAAGAATTCAAATTTTAAAAATTCGTTCTTCGCTCTAGGTTGCTGACGTCGGCTGCAGTGACTACTGACTTGAGCAGTCAGCCTGCAGCCGCTGTTTCGACCGGTGTGCATTCGCATTAAGAAAAATGAGTGAGAAATTTACTCGCGACAAATAAATGGCTAAATAGAAATTGTGTCATTCCACAAATGCATGTACGACGCCTCTCATAATTTGCTAGGACAAAGTCAAACTGGCTCCTTGTCAATCGGAGAAAAGCATGAAATTTCACTTCATCATCAAGGAGATGTCTTGTGATTAAATTATGGAAAGCGCCTTCCTCAATCCCTTGTCCATGCAATCTATGCCGTGGTCTTCTTTCCTTGTTCATTTCCATGATCAGACGAATGATTTCTTCGTTCCATTCCTCTTCCTCTAAAATATGAAGAACTACAGCGAGTTTCATGCTTACAACTTGAACTCTCAGAATGAACTAAAGGGCTTTTCCCTCTCACATTGGTTGACAGCAGTCGCTGCAGGCCACCACTGCTCTCGTTGAACCACCTTCACTGCCTACGACTGTCGCAGCAGTCGCTGCACGCAGCGCCCAGTACGCTTGTTGGTGACACCATTGGATGGGTTGAAAATTATAATTTTTATTTAATCTATATGTATGTACTTGATTGTACTGTTTTTACATTCATAACCATTATTTCAGAGCTTTAAATATAATAACATTATATTGCTTATGTCAACTTTTGGGTGCCTGGAACGCAATTCACTGACTTCCCCTTTACTTCCATTATAAAATGGTTTCCATTTATGGCGATTCCAATTGCACCACTTCCTCCAGGAATGCAATCCCGGTGCAAACCAATGGTTACCTGTATGCAGGATGATGCTGAGGGATTAAGAGCGTTTCTTACAATTCTAAGTGATCGTCCATAAAATACGTCATGCTTATGTTTCCCTTTTAAGTTTTCCCTTCCCTTAAACTCGGCTAAGTTTGACCCCTACCCCTTCCTCCTGCCTGCATGATGCAATTCATGGATTTAAATCCCCTCGCCAGGAGTCCCAAAGGGAAAATGCGTTGAGTACATATTGCAGAAAAGAATTCGTAAGTACATAATTGTAAAATCATTACCTATCATAACAAATATGATCACGTTATTTTGAGAGCATGTATATTTTATTATAGCTGTGTAATACGGATGGAAATAAAATTACAATGCAATGTATGAAATTGTCTATAGCTAATAATGAATTAATTAATTATTTTTTACCATACTGATGGCATGGAAAGTATGAACGAAATTGAAGAGAATTACTATGTGATGGTTCCTATCTATTATATTTCACACAAGCATTTTCCCATTCTTTTTAGCAGGCATTTTCATAATCTTTTGGCTGAGTACGCACGGTTGAAAGTCTTTTCTTCTGGAACGTGGTGTAAAAGAGTAACTTGAAATACACACTGGACAAATTGGGATGTTCACTCGATCCTATTTTTCACACATGGTGATGTTCGTGACTCATGAATTAAGTGGTTACTTCAGCTCTGTTCACGAATTAGCCGTGTTAATACATTTTGTAGCAGAACTGATAGATAATGTTATATTGCGATTTTACTGTCCAAGTAGCAGATTGTCAGAAGTTTCAATTTTTTTAAGTTCATTTATTTTGAACCCGGATAATTCAAAGTCGTATTTATGTGGTCCCTTGAATTTCGAAATAACTAGGTTTTACTGTACATGCTAATATGTATGGATCAACTGTCCATTGCTGAAGGGTAGTTGAGTGTAAAAGAAAATAATCCATTTGTTCACATGTCTATGCTCAAGCTGAGTTTGGTAATAATCGTCTCTATGGCAACAAACTAATAAAATACGATTTAAAATGCAAAAATGCTGTTTTAGTAGAAATTCAAGAAAATACGATAAATTATCAAAATTCTACAATAAGAATCTACATTCTTTTATTCTTCGAACAGTACAAACCTCGCTCCGATATCACAATTTTAAGATATTTTAAAGTATTAAAGAAAACATCTCTGCATGATGGATTTGAGATTTCCTATGTAAAACAAATAGGGAAAAACATTCCTGGAATCGAACCCGGGACTTCAATCTTCGTCAAATAAAATATAGCCTGGAGGTGGGCCCTGGCAGCATGAGCCTCATACCGAGTTTCATGAAAATCGGTCCATTGGTGCAAAAGTTGTTAGTGAGGGGGACACATAACCATTTCATAAGGCTATGTTTCCTTTGGAAACCAGCCTAAAAATTATGTTGAATTTACTTAGTAAATCTTATTTATGCCAACTAAGTGCAATGCTTAAAATATGTAGTTAATTTAATTACTTTGATGTGCTAAAATTAAACAATTTTATTTATTTTAGAGAATCCTCACCTCAATGGGGGACTGTCAAAATATTTAATTATGTTTTTTTTTAAATTCTTTGTAATTGACTTAATTACTCTCTGCGAACATTTTTTTGTTAAATCGTCTTCATTATGCAAAAAAAATATTTAAAATAACTCTTAAATATCCCGCGAAAATGGCATCCTGGTTAGAGAGAGAGTAGTAAGGGGTACGTGACGTCATTGCATGCCAATCATTTAAACTTATGGCCATACTGAAAGCAAGCAGTTTTTCTACTTCGTCCTGTTGCTTTTCCTGATATTGTAGCTAAAATGGAGAATATGGAAATTAAGAAGGGTTTCAAGTATTGTCTGGTAGCTCAGTGCTTAAATACAATGATTAAAACCCCGAGAAAATTGTTCTTCACGCTACCGAACTCCTTGGGAAGAAATAAGAAGCGGAGAATATTGTGTTTGAAAGCCATGAGGAGATACGCAGTTGATATATGGGAACGTACAACTGCATTTGTCTGCGAAGATCATTTGAATCTAAGTACTAGTTATATGTATGTATGTAATTTTATTGCTTCGTATTTTAGTTTATGACTTATGTCGGCATTACATTGACATGATGCATATATTTCTGGAGAACGATGAAAGAGTAAATTATATTTTTATGTTTCAAAGATTAGCATATATATTTTTAAAAAACCTCCATAATGTAATATACCTATTCTAAATACGTAAGATCAAACTTACAGAAATCGTTGGGCTATGGGTTTATTAAGCACATAATTACTGTTGCAGTGCATATATTTAAGTACCAAGTTTTTAAGCAAATACTTTTACAAATGTGACATATGTATTAAGTTAGTTCTGTAATTTAAATAATTTAATAAATTTGTTCCCATAATAGCCAGGACAGCATGGTATTTTGAAGGACCATGTTTTGCTGAATAAGGGCAGTCATGACACTCCACCGACGTGACTAAATCTTCTTCTTCATCTACAACTACACTCACTTCATAACCTCTTTATCTTATTCTGTGTTCAGGGCAAATCTTGCCTTTAACAATACAAATTTTTCCTTCTCGCCTCAGTTTAACAAATCCAGCAGCATTACTAACAGAGTCTTTCCTCACTGACCTCAAAGGGAGAAAAAAGCCATAAAAGCAACGATGAAATTCGCGACATATACAAAAGAGATATGCAGTTATTACAAACACTTCTACAATTTTTCTTTTCACAAGTATAGGTAATAACTAAGGCACATAGACACTTAAAACAACAAACTTCACCACATTTCATATAGACAAGACACACGGAAACTAAGTTTATTCACATTAATTTTGTATATTTGTCAATATTTGACCTGATGATTCTGTAAAGGCAGATGATGGTGATTATTCGCCGAAACCGGTCATGTTTTACTTAATATATTTTGTGGAAATTAGCGAAAGTTTAATATCAATAAAAAATAATATCTAGTATTGTTCATGTTATTTTATTGTGGAATTCCACGAAGACTCGGCCTCGTCCATTTCCTTTTGTATACTTATCTAACTATATTTTACTTACTAGATATTAGAACAGCATGGGAAACAATACATAAATAAATATTCTATAATATTAGTTAAAACGAGTTGTTTTATTCATTTAATAAGGGAAAGCTGTTTTATGACGTCAATCTATCTTTTGCATTTCAGTCGAAATAATAATACTATTATAATAACTAAAAATAAAAGCACTACATCGAACTTGCTTTATCAATTAAATGTAATACAAACCTATCCGTCTTCACTCCACGCATTTCTACATTTGAATATTGCTCCCTACGACTTCCAATGTACTGCAAAAGCATGTACGAATCAACGTTGGGCAAATTATCAGATCTGGCTACTGCCACTTTGCAAAACACAAAGCAAAATAAATGCAGGAAGGTGCAGTACTTCTACCAATATTTCTTCTAAGACAACATATAGAGGAAAACAACAGAATTATATCTTTCAAGATTCTACTTCTATATCGGCATAATGGCTTCTCAGCTAGTATCAGCTAACATGCTTGTGACATTCATTGACGTCACTAAACACTCGGCAAACTTTTTTGTAAATATCTGTTAAAAATTTAACGAAAAAACTTTATATTTGCCTATAACAATAGCCATAAAATACAACTTCATAATATTTTTGGTAATTCCTGATATTTGAGTCCCCCATTCTCAATTTAAAAATTCTCATCTTGATCGAATTGAAAAAACCTGCGTTTCTCACAACCCTAACAAAAATATGTCTAGTAAAAGCATCCACATCAGTACTATGCCAGCATTTTCTGATTAACAAATTACTTGGTTGGAAAGTGTCACAGACAATATGCTGACTGCAGGTCATAAATTGGGAAAAACTATTCCAGAGGCTAACTCTCACCATATTTCGTAGAAAGGACATCCAGCCATGGTTGTAATTTTTCTTTTCCGTGGTACTCCAAGCACACCAAATAGATTTCTGAATTGCCTTCACGGCTGGTGGCAGGCTTCCATGCCACAACAGATCTAAATGAGCATACTAACAGATAACGGAGACAAACACTTTCTGCTTCAAAGGAGGTGAATGTCTTCAATAACAAACTTCCACCTAAAAGGTAAGAGAGAAAAACAAATATAACCAATACATGAGCAAACACAAATTTTTGAGTGTTAATGTAAATTAAGAAAATCCTAATGAATTATAGAATATATAGTATAAGTCCTCATTAAGAACCTTTTTGCATCATATGGCTCTAAATTTGTATCATCTCTATAATCCCAACTTATTTTACATATTTTAAAAGTAATTTTACTTCTTTTTTCGACTCCAAATTTTTATTATACCATTGTCGGAATAGATATAGAAATTATGTTCCATAGGTAAAATATTCCCTCATATGGCTCTCTAGTGAGAATTTAACATGTTCATGCCCGTGACTGCAGACAACGATCGTCGTCCGAACTCAATGCCCCTTTCCATGCCAGTAGTAGGGAGACACCAACCCAAAACACTTTCCTCGCCCACTTACCTTCACTGTCCCGAATCTCACTTGCCCGAATATCATAATCCCGAATGCCAATTGCCCAACTGTCACTTACCTAAATATCATAATCCTGGATATCATTTTTTCGAATATCATTTTCCTGAAAATCAATTTCCCGAATATCTTAATCCTGTATGCCAATTGCCCGAATTTCACTTTTCCAAATATCACTTAACTGAATACAATTTTCCATATCACCATCTTTTTGACTAGTTCAGCTTTACTAAAACCTTTTTCTCGAGAAAATCACTCCACACGTTCCTTAAAGTGACACTGTTAGAAGAAAGAACTCACGATAATAATATGCTGTTGGAACAAAGAACTCACAACAATAATGTTACATTTATTAAAAATGATATGAAGTCGTAATGAAATACACATTAATAAAAATGTCAAATTTATTTACATTCACACACACAGTGACTGTTTATCAGCTCATCCCCATAATGGTTTGGAGAGTATTACGTAAAAGGTAGGCTCCGACGAAGAAATTCTGAAGGAAGAGAAGTTTGCTCTGTCCCAATGTTCAAACCATCCCTTTGGACTGTGTATGGAAACATAGAAAATGGATTTCCTCAAACTGAAAATAATTTTGAAGGCTGGCATAGGTGGTGGCTGGAGTTGCTGTCACGTAAAAGTCATATAGTGCCAGAGGAGGAGAAAAAAGGGGAGGGGGTAACGGGGGAGGGAAGAAGACGGTTAACTGAGGTATAGGGAAAGTGAAAGGAGTGAGAGAAGGGGGGAGGTTGTTGTAACCATCAGCTGAAGCAAAGGCACAAAAGAAAAACAACGTAAAGGAAGTGACACAAAGAAACCCAGGGTCAAATTTTTCTGTCGGAAAGTGCATACTGTGGAATAGGGCCATCACTGCTTCCCATCCCGCACATTACTTGACCTTCAGGACTCTGAAGAGGGCTACTTGGTAGCCGAAATACCCATATTAGTCAATACTCCCTTCCTTACGCTATCCTCGAATCGGATTCACCGATTCTTTGTTTTATTTTGATAATTTTTCATGTTTTCTTCTGCCTTCTTTCGTTTGTTGCAATCACTTTTAATTATTCTTGGCTTCACTGAGATTTTATTATTTATTTTCCTGACTTCGGTTTGTTTTGTTTTTATCTATGACAAGGGTCACTACAATTTTTTCGCAAACCCGATCTGTGTGAATGTTGTGTTTGTAGGTCTCTGGCATGGAGGAGTCTCCCATAAACCTTGGTTGGCTGACCTGCTGTCCCTGGCGCTGGCCTTAAAAAGCCCCTAAATGGCAGGTGGAGTGTCTGGTTGTATGGGTGAGATTTCTGTTTATTCAATTTTAAAAAAATTTTCTCCCCTTCCATTTTCTTAGTGGAGTATCTCAACTTTAAAATTTTAGTACTGCATTTGGAGATTTGTTACCTTTTATCATGCATTTCTAAGTACATTTTGATCATGTTATTGATATTTTCATATAAGACTAACCTTCCCATCCTTTTTTAGGTTATTTCTTGTAATACTACTTTTGTGAGAAAAAAACCAAGTGCAGCTAATTTCTCCTCCCCCCCCTCCAACTTCATTTCGATACATCTGTTATAACATTTTCAATCGTATCTAACCAATTTGTGTCTATTTTAGGACTTCTCTTACTGAAAAATGTGCAAAAGAGGAAGAAAATAGTTTGGACTTCAACAAAGCCAAAAGTAATTTTTTTTAACAATCAAATTTTTTATATTTGAAATATTTACTACTATTGCTGTTTTATTCTGAGATTTTCTTATTGTCTTTTTTCTTTTCCCAGTGTTCCTTTGAAATATGTGTTTATGGGAAAATTAATCCTTCTTGAGAGGGAGAGAAATGTAAGTTATTTTTACTTATGTCATTTTAATTGTTATTTCTTGCAAGCAACTATTTATTGTTCTGATTATTTGTTATTTTCTGTTATCTAGCTACACAAGAACAAGCTACAATTTCTCGATAGCTGCCATTTCTGAACAAGAAGCTACAGGGAGGAATAATGTACATACATTCACTGCCTCTCCTTTTATGAAACACCGATATGATAAATAAAAATAAATTTCTACATTTGTAATATTTTTTTATTTTATTTTTAGGATGGTCCATACTCGAGGTGCTGGTCGAGACAGAGGGGAAGGCACTCCTCAAAAGAATTCCCCCTTGGAAAAAATATCCTCAACCTCCCACTTTGAGGAATAATCCCAAACCCTTGACTTCCCGAAACAGCCCCCAGCCGTCAACCTCCTGGGAAGATTTCACACATCTTCCTCCAACCACACACAAGAGAAAGTCAGTAGTTGTCAGTTGAAAATTTTGAAAAAGTTCAACAATACGACCGCTAAAAATTCGCAATTTGTTTAAACATATTTTTTAGGTTTTTGTATATCCAAATGTGCTACAAAGCTGAAATTTTTTTACTGGTAGACTTGGTAACAAACAAAATAAGGATTATAGAAATATTGATATTTTAATTTGTTTGACTGTTAAAAATTCTTCAAGTTTAAACAAATAGATGTTTAGGTACTTCGGGGCAAGCTAGGGAGCTGAAATTTTAAAATTATGTAGAGCTTAGTGGATTGAAACTAACAAATATTTGAAAATCTCCAACAAAGTGTTATTGCAGACGTAATAAATTTTTAAATTTTAAACAATTAAATAAATATTATTTCACTTCTATGTGTGCTACAACTTCAAAAGCCAACAAAAAATGTGTGGAATTAGTACCTTACATTGGATAAAGAATAATATTCTTAAAATTGCAAATTTAAGGCTTTGTTTTAATCAAATATTTTTCAATAAGGAACGATAGAAATTGGGTGCAGAGGTGAAATCTTTTGAATTAAAAAAATATTTCTAATAATGTTATATCTATATCATTAATGAGGTCAGGCTCAACTCGGTGGAATTTACTCATATTGAAAAATGAAGAACTTTGTATTTCCACAAATTTTAATTTAAACACGACCGGTTTCACTATGATTGTAGAATCATCAGGTCACCTGTTATATCTCTCTGAAAAATTAATGTTTATCAGGGTGAGATGAAATGCTTGCAGAATGCAAGCACCAACTACTTGTAATCAATTAAAGCAATCTTACCTGGATCAAGAAGAAGCATTGCAGTGACTGCCTCACACAATTGTAAAGCAGATACTGTGCTCTCTTGCTCACCAGGATTGCCTTGGCAATCGACACTTCCATCAGCTGTGACCTATCATTAGGAAAACACAATCAAGAGGGTAAAAAATATTACAATACATATTGTATTTTTCAGGCTATAAGATGTATCCCGATTTTTAGAAGATTTTTCAGAAAAAAGGTATTTTGGTTCACCGAATCATTTAAAAAGGGCTATGTCATGTATCATTTCTAGCTGTGATTAAGTCCATATCTCATAACATTTAAATAAAATATTATGGCGTGATAACAGTTAAATATAATGTCTTAGAGAAACTTAATGCCTGAAAGTAAATATGGATAAACAAAAACATAAGTATGTAATTGCTTCAAAACTTGTATAGCTAAATGTGCCCTGCATGTACTCGGCAGTCCTATTAATTAGGCAGTCGAAGTGTGCCGCACATGTCACACGTATAGACACCCCTTACGGATAGTACTTCCTCAAATTTAAGCTCAAGATGAGATTTTAATTTCTAATAAATGGAATGCATATGTAATAACAATATGTATGCTCAACTAGTTCGTTTTCTTCTGCAACTCCTTTGGCCTCATGCATAACCATTTTGATCAATACAGATTTTTGGCTTTTAGCCAATATATCCCCAGTAAGCCTGCAAAATATGGTTTGAAAACTTTTGCTCTGGTTGATTCAAAAACTGCATACACTTTCAATCTTGAAACTTACATAGGTACACAGCCAGAAGGACCACATAGACAAAGTAACGTCTCACAAGATGTTGTAATGATAGTAGTTGAACTAGTTCGGGGACAACGAGAAATATTACAGGTGACAACTGGTTTACCAGTGTTCCTTTAACTAAAAAGCTACTAAAAGAAATAGGACTGACATATGTTGGTGCAGTCTGTAAGAACAAGCGGACAAAAAAGCACACTCCTACTTCTGGGTTAAGCACATATCAAAATTGTTTCACAAATATTATGATATCTATTTTAGTTACAAAATAACCACCATATGGTACAGGAACAAGAGAGTTACTTTGTTGTCAAGATACTCATCAGTAGTTTTCTAAGACAATTTTGGTTATGGTTTTAAAGTTATAAGGGAAACAAAAAATTTATCAATTTTATCCCAGACTTAAACATTTCATTGCAGGTGTACGATGTAGCAAATTCCACATTAGTGCAGTGGTTTCCTAAGTGTGGGACATGTCCTCCTGTGGAGGTGCAAAAGATTTTACATATACCGTATTTACCCAAAAGGAAGATGACTTCGAATTTAAGACAACCATAATAAAAGATAAGATTGTTCAGAAAAAACTTTCTAATACCGATTTTAAAAATAACATATGGTGGTAACTTTGTACCAATCACTAACACTGCCAGCATTACAGAAATGTGCATTTTTTCAATCCCTGCAGTTTTTATAATGACTTTTTTGTGGCCCTTTTCGTTAAATGTGTAACTGAATGGCATGTCGTAATAAATAGGTGTCTCATCTGCATTACCCAATTGGCTCAGAAGGTAATCACGTATTTTTAACAACACAATTACATGCTTCTCGAAAGCAATACAATTTCCTGTGTAGTCAGAAGGTAAATGCTGGCAAAGAGAATTCTTGCTGTGGGATGTATTGTGATCATGCTAATTCATGAGCTTTCAGTTTAATGATTTCTCATGGCACTGGATTTCCATCCATTCTATGAATATGCACAAATTTTCCAATTATTTCTTCTAAATCATGAAATCGATATCATTTGCATCCACTAAATGATTTCTGTGTTGAGTTAGCAAAAATTTTTGGAAAAAAAATCTTGTCTTTCCTTCAAGTTAATACAGTATTTACTTTCTGCTTAAGTATACTAAACCTGAGATCTACAATATGTATCCATTAAATTCTAGCCCATAAGTGGCTAGGAAGTCCATTTCTTTTCTTAAGGTGGTTATATTAATGCCAATTTTATATCCAGTAGGTACTGTTTATGAACTGTGATTGAACATGAAATAGAGGGAGCCATGAAGATAGTTTTCTTAGGTGATAGGGGGTTCTTTTTAATGTTTGGAAACCACTGCATTGGTGGATGCCTTGTTGATGTTTTTATCATTATTGAATAAAGTAATTTGCTATTACACATGAGTTTAGAAACTATGTCAAATTGTATGATATATAGACTTCACTTTACTTGGTTATTTTATTGTGCTACTTAGCTGCTTTTCTTCTCATAAACAAAAGTATAAATTAGGGATGTGCAAACTGCTCAAAATTTCAAACCAAGTCTAGTTTCATTTTAAAATTTGAATTTACATTATAGATCATATAAGACCTATGGAAGGGGAAATATGCTTTTTTAATTATTGTCCACCAAAAATATCTTTATGACAACCATTGTAAACAAGATGTTATGTTTTGCCATTCCTCTTAGTTACTATTGCATATCTCAGACAATTTTTTTAAAAATATCCTTTAATGCATCAGGTTTAATTTTTTAATTCTAGTGTTTATATTCTTCGGTAAAAATCAAGCAAAATTTACAATAATAAATATTCAGAGAAAAAAGGCTTTGTTAAAAATTTGTTCCAAATTAAATAAAAATGGTTACATATATCATAATTTATTAATAAACTCGAACTCGACTTGAACTTTTCAATGACGTTCGACTTGAATTCGATTCAACTTGAAAATATGATGTTCACACACCTCTACTATAAATTTGTGTAATGGGATATTTTCTGAAAATTTTGTATTGAAATCTAGGTGTCTTATAGGCCAGATAATACAGCACTTCATTTGATAAAAATTTGTGTAATCAAATTCTGAAAACTATATGTTGAGCTCTTTGGGTGGAAGTTCATGTTAAATAATTACCAGCAAAAGTGTTCCTCTGCCACTAAGACCTCTTCTGTTAGCTTCATTCAGTAAGTGTTGCATATTGGAGGCATTCATGATGTCGCCTGTATGGTCTGATCCATATGTCCAATGCTGATGTGTTGTCAGAATGAGACGGTCATCACGAATGGTACTCATTGGATCATTGCCTTCATAATGTGGGTTCAATGTTGTTGCCATCCACTGCCACTAAAAGAAGAAAATGTGACAATGCAGCCAAAAGCAATACAGTATAGAACCTTTTATCCAGATTCCAGTTATTCGGAAATCTAGTTAACGGGCTATTTTCAAAACTAATGCATTTTTCCAAAATTTGTTAGGAGAAAGAAATTTAAATTTGGCACCTTGCTAGTAATTACCCAGCTCACCACCATGCATTGGATGCGTTTCAGTGCTCTGAGCATGATTTTTCAGTGTCTCGCTTGTTTACTAGTGTTAAATTTCTCCTTTCCTATTTTGCCCCATAAAATGTCTAAAAACCAGAAGTCCAGATGCTTTAATAGAATCAAGGTTTTCCCTGTGCACTAGAAAGCCTATAACAGAGCATGGATTACATCTTCAATATTTATTGAGTGGTTCAAAAAATATTTATTTATCTATTATTAATTTGTCGTTTATCTGCCAGAAGCCTTTTTTAATTTTAAGCCAAACCTCTTAAAATGCAAATAAATGGATCAAATACGCAAATATAAACTTGAAATTTAACGAAGGAAATTTTATGAAAAAGGTCCAGGACTTGACTCCAGGGTATGATTTGCATTCACTGTACCATAACATGTAAAAAATCAACTTTTTGACATGGTCTTTTCTCCTTTTGAAAATTAAAATTAGAAAAAAATGACCTACGACCTTTGGATCTGGACCATTCTAAAGAAAACATTTTGAAGTTTTTTTCTTCTATTTGTCCTTTTTCATCTTCAGCTCAAAAATGCTCTCGTTGTTTGAATGATATATTTTGGAAAAACTAGGCCTTGCCAACCAATTACAGTGTTAAACCTTGACATCCTATTGTTATTTCAATCCTAAGACCAAAGAGCGAGCGACAAGAGACAGCCTGGCCAACCTAGCAAGCTACAATTGTAACTATGAATATTCTTGTTTTGGCATTTGGTCTGTGACATGGCATCATGGAAGACACTTCGCAGTACTCTACTAATAGAAAATTCATTTGCAAAATATCGTTTTCTATTAAAGAAAAAGAGATGTGACATTCACTCGATTAATCGATTAAGAAACGTTAATTAAATTAAAATTTCCTTACTAAATTTTGGCATAATTAGTAACTGTAAATAATGTGTGTGTGTAATTTTAGGCGAATCAGCCTCTTGGGCTATTATCGCCATAACTATACATTTTAAACACAACCTATTTGTGATGCACTACCTACATCACCTAACATGATATAACGAATAAATAAATAAAGTTAAAAACAGATTGTAAAAGACTGTATAAGGGCCCACCACAATCTGTAGAATAAAATATCAGTGAGACTGTATAAGGGCCTACTGACATATGTAAAATTTTCTCACGACACAAGAAGGAACTATTATGCCTGTAGCACAAAGAACTTTTAAAATGGATAGGGGATTAATAATATTTCACCCTTCTACCCCATTGTACAATGATTAAAAACACTTAAAAATTAAATAAATGCTAAAATTCTGGCCTCCCTTAGGAATGACAGTGTTCTATTTATAAAATCCGGATTATCTCCAAGAGAGACCGTGAGGTTCGCAGCCATACGCACCCTCTCTCTCTCATTCCTAAACTGGATACAGTCCAGTAAAACATGTGACACTGTCAACGCAGTATCACATGTCTCACAAACTGGAGGTTCCTCGGACCGCAATAGGTAACCGTGTGTCCACCAGCAGTGACCTATGCGTAGTCTTGTAATGGCAACCTCTTCGAGTCGGGATGACCTGGAGGAGGACTGCCATGGTTTTACTGTGTTTTTTATTTCTCTCTAACTGTAAATAATGCTGTCACTGATTTCCAACACATTCTCTCTTGAAACTACATCACTGAATCATGTGGTTGTAATTCTACACATGTGCAGAGCCAGTATTATGACATTGAGTTGAGCGATATCACTCAGAACATAGAACAGGCTTTAATTAAAAGCGACAACGCTTGCACGCTCAGCAACATTGCTTATGCGCTCGCGTCAGTATGACCATTTACATAAAGAACAATGTGTTCCATCTTTTTTTTGTTGCTTGCTCACATGCTCTTCGGTCTGGCCGTACCCTTATGGGAGAAAGTGTGCTTTGAAATATTTTAATATGAAAGAGAGAAGAATGAAGAAATGATTTTAATAGCAACCAATGTAAACAACATTCATTGAGTTATTTATGAGAAGGAATACATTTGAATGTAGAACATTAATTATTCGCATATAAAAATTACTTAGAATCATCATAGGAGTTTGAGAGTTGAAACAACGAATGCCTAAAAGGACGATAGTTTGTTATCCTGCCATCCAAGGAAAGTCAGGTATTTTTATGTTCATCCTAGGGAGATGCCCTTTGAAATTCAATGGGAAAGTTTTTTGTGAAATAAAAAATATACCTTGACTTTCTTTGAAAACAAACTTTCGCTCTTTTAGGTGTTCGTTGTTTCAAGTTTTGAACTCCTACAATGATTCCAAGTACCTAATTTTAATATTCGAATGATTAATGTTCTACATTCAAATGTATTCCTTCTCGTAAATAACACAACGAATGTTGTTTACATTGGTTGCTATGAAAAGAATTTCTCTCTCCTCTCTCTCTCGTACTAATTGTAAGAGCATTCAGAACATGCTTTCACCCATAAGAATTGAAATAACAATAAGATTTCAAGGTTTAACAATATAATTGGATGGCAAGGCAACATCCCAATTAAATGCCAAGATTTCCCCAAAATATGTGAATTAAACGTTTAACATGATAAATTTCGAACAGTAGGCAGGAAAAGATGAACAGAATAAGAAACTTCATAGTTTTTTCTTTGAAATGGGCTAGATCCAAAGATCATAGGTTAATAATTTCTAATTTAGATCTCAAAAAATAATAAAAACCTGCAAGTCAAAAAGTTGATTTTCACGTGTTATCATATGGGAAATGGAAATGCCTACATTGAAGTCGAACCTAGGACTTTTTTTGAGATTTTATTTTGTCATCATCTTAAAATATGCAAATCAAGCATTCCTGCCAAATTTCAAAAATATATTTCGATCTTTTATCGAGTTATTCACATTTTTATAGCGTGACAAAGGGAGCCACAAAGGGACAAATGGACAGAAGTAGCCTTTTATTATTGTTAGATTTTATTTCATAAATAACTTTCCCATTTCAATGGGCATCTCCCTAATATTGGTATATATCCGATTACTGTAGCATGTTTATTATTGTACAGTAGAGGTATATTTTATAGAAGTGCTCAAAATAGAAAATATTACGAAACAACGTTTGTCCAGGAAGTGGGACCGAAAGCAGTGGGTGCCAAATAAATGACAGAACATTTACGATCAAGCTAAATTTGGATTTATTTCATATTACTATGATGACGAAAAGAGAAAATAAACTGATGAAATTTCCTACAACTTTTATTCCAATACATTTTTACATTTATCAAATATTAAAGCAAATATTTCAAAATAATGGATGTGACCAGAGTAAACACCCACTTCCGGTCGACCGATTTTTACCAAAAACTAATCAGATCTTCTAACTTTTATGAAAATTTTAAATATAAAATTTTGCATTGACCTGATTAATAGTTTTTGAGTTAGAGCGCCTACAAAAATCTATCAAATACAGACAGACACAGACATCATCGAGAAAATAGTCAAAACGTGTTCAGGGGACCTTAAAACATCTATTTCCATTGAAATCTCGAATTCGATTTTTTTCATGAAAACAATACTTTCTCTATACTTTGTATATGGAGAATGTAAAAATATTTATATTATTCTATTAAATGAAGTTAACACTGGTATTACTAAATGTTTGACCAGATGGAACAATTTTACCAATGCGTGTGATGAACTGGAACATAGTTCCTGTGTGTTCCCGGCTTGTCCTCACTCATTCTGAGTATTGCTTATGAGTCAAGCCAGGAAGTTCAGACAAAATGCCATAAATGACTTTTTTACTTTTTTTAATTAAAAATTCCACAAAACAAGCAAAAATTTTGGTACTTTGGTATTAACGGGACGACCTTTCCACAGCACACCAAGGGACAAGATATGGAACTACAAGGAGATGAAAGTGGCTAGATTTGGAATTATGTGGAGAACACAAATTTCTAGTCAGCGATGAAGCTTGCATTCTGTTTGTACGATTGGTATATATTAAGATGAACGTTACCTAACCCGAGGGGGGGAATATAGTGAACATGAAGAGGAACCAAAAACACTTCAACTAACTTACCCAACCTGGTGGGGCTGAGTAAAATGTTCCTTCATGTTCAAATTTCCCTTCCCTGGTCCAGCCGAGTTCCAATGGAGTAGTGCTCCATGTAATACCAAATCTCGCCACTTTCAGTGCCTTGTAGTTCCATATCTTGTCCCTTGGAGCGCTGCAGAAAGGTCATCCTGTTAAGATCACAGTAAAATTTATATTGGATCCCATAATTTTCTTGAATATCTTAGGTCTTTATATTACCTCACTCATCATCACCCTCTATGCTCTCTTCATCATTGTCCTCACTCTCACTATCTTTATCACTCCAAACTTTGTCTATAGACTCCCACAAAACATCATTTTCACTTCCATCCATGGCATTGGATAAGCAGCACTTCTTAAATGCACTCACAATTTCTTCTGTATTTATCTGTTGCCATGATGCCTTGAGCCATTGACAGAGCATTGAAATAGTAGGTTTCTTCAGGAAAAATCACTTTTCTCATGAATATTTGGTACTAAAATGTTCAAATAAAAAGCGTTTTATTGTAAAAATAATGAGGAATTGCATACTTCTGTTTTGTAGGGGGAAAGAACCGTGTTGAAAAAATATTATGAAAAATATACGTTCGTGAGCTATAGCATTTTGTGTACCCGTATGGGCACATTCAACGTTTAAAGGATAAATAGATTGTTGTCAACAACAAGTAAAAAGTCGATAAATGCATAACCCTACTTTATACATGAATTTATGACAACCCCTGATTTTCCCAAGCTGAAATTTAGAAAAAACCCTCTTCTTGGATTTGGGTAAATATGGTATATTAACACAAATTGTACAACCAGTGTTCGCATTTTCATGGTATTCATAAATGAGATTCAAATTCGCACATAAAAATGGTAGTAAAACATATTTTAATGAGTACAAATTAAATTAAATAGTTCCACAACTATAGGCATTATAGCATGTACTATAACAGTGGTTCCCAACCTTCTTCTGCTGCGACCATAAACTAGCCACCAATAGGACTTCGTGACCCATACCTGGACTCTTGTGACCCATGCTTCTAATTGAGCTAAGATAGAACATAGATAGCTGTAAATACACCCTTGCCAGCAGATGCCACTATTATATTGCTACTGCCCTGCAACTTTGGTCGGTCTTTCGAAAAAAGGGTAGAATTAATGTATGAAAGCCATGTTAGCAGGGTTGTAGTTGGAAAATGTTTGCTTGATCTTGCATTCCTGCTTTTCCGCATCTACTTTCCCACATAGGTGCCAAAAGCTTTGAAAGAGGAGTTTGGCTTGCATCGACTGTTAAGACTGATAAAGATTAGAAAATTTTCAATAATAATAATAAACCACCTTTTTGAACTTCTCATACTTGAGGTTCGTGAATTTGCAACAAAATTTTTTATGACCATTACTTCTGTTTCGCGCCAATTATTTGCATTTCGCATAATGCATATGCGATGCCAACAAGCATTAACTCCCTCTACTTTTTTGTTTCGAAATTCAGTTTAAACTTTGGCACACGAGAATAGGACTTATTATTTTTATATTATATTTATAATGCTCATTATTAGCAGTTTTCAAAGTAAACAAACTTGATAACTCTCGACTTAATTATTTTGTTGCTCAGTTTGAACTTCACCACCAACGCTGTTATTTTTGACATGAAACTTTAGTTTAAAATATAAAGAAATGCCAACATTTTGGAATGTAAAGTTTTCATTTAGTATTATCTTTGTATGTTGAATGTAATTTAGGGAAATGCTCACCAATCAGACGAGTTCTCTCTCTGTAGCTGATGAAGGAGTAGTTCCGAAAGCTTCTACGTTTGTGATGTTTCTGTGTTTTAGTGTTCTTATACGTGTGTCTCTTCGACATCCCCGGGGCCTCGCCAACCTGAAGTCGTCTGATTGGTGAGTGTTCACTGGGTTTCCTCATCCCAACATCTTTTATATATATATAATGTTTCTTGTAGAACCCAAGAATACATCTGTGCATCACATATAATACTCAATACTCCATTTTAGTAGTTCATCAATTTAAATTAAAGAATTTCCTTGGAATGAACAAAAGAATATCGAAAATCACATTCGAAAATGCACTGGAGGTAAATTGATCAAGTGCTGAAATAAGTGTAATTGCTTTGTAATGCTGGATTTTCATTTGTAATTATGCGTGTGAAGATAATTAAAAGAATTTTTTTCACTTTATGATGCTAGGTTTTCATTTGTTGTTAAGTTTCTGTAACATTTTCTTTTATTTTCTGCTAAACTGCATTATTTATGATAAAAAGTTAATTTTTTAGGCTGACTGGAAAAATAGCACTTGCACTTCGTGAATTTGCATTTCATGTCAGTTTTCCAGAACCAATTATTCACGAAATTCAAAAAGGTGGTGTATATTGATAACAACCTCACTGTTGGGAAAATTTTTTTTCTAATAACCCTTCTCCAAAAATTTTCATTCCAAGAGACCTCACATGAATGTCTTATGGACAATCACATTGCCATCACAATTCAGAAGTATATAGGGCAGACAAAATAATACAACAAGAAACAAAGGTGTTGAGATGACTTGTTATGCATGCTCACATAAATCTGAAATTAAATTTTGACATTTGAGAAAATAATAGTTTATTGTATCACGTCTCCAACCTTGCATGAACCCATAATATCTACCTACCTAGTGTTGTCTTTACTCTAAGAAAAACCACTGTACTTTTCTTTTGTACATGATCGGGCAAACTCCTCAAAGATCCGAATTCCTTGATTTTTCCAACATGAAAAATTAGTACAAATGACTGAATGTCATAACATCTGTTTCTGTGAATTATCTAAGTTGTTATACTCTAAAACTCTCTTGCAAAAATTCATGGTAGGTAAAGGATACAGGTGATATGGGAAATTATGCTGAAATGTTCCACACATTCCCTCATTTTGTCTCTCATTAGCACAAGAATTAAACACATATAGTACTATGAGGCAGAGCGAATATAGACATAAATAAAACTTTTAAATTCAAGAAGGAATGCAGGCATCCCTCACTTAGTGCTTTTAATTGGCATGTACCTGAAAAACAGAGCACTGCATTAAGGGAGGGAATTTTTCTTATAAAAACTAATATGAATAGATTTTATCCATACTTCCAACATACTCTCAATGAATTCCTATTATAAGGTATATTTTCATTCTTAGATCAAAGAAATAATTAAAATATATAAAGATGTGCTTTTTATGAACACAAAAATATACAGCATTTTATCTTATTGTCGATCTTGCTAATTTCAAGGATTTGCAGCAAACATCAGCTTGCTGTTCTCCAACTTCAATTCATCGAATTACTTTAAGTTTCCCTGAAAGTGACCAAGTTTTTCTTTGTTTCTTTTCAGAATCATCCTTAGCACTTGTATTTTCCCACTTTTGATTCATTACAAATTATTTGAGGGTTCAAAAAAATGGAAAATAACTTAAACAACACACTAATGACACCACTAATACCACATCAGACAGAAGATTAAATGAGGGTGAAGGGGGTTTACATTTGTTTCTCACAGGGATTTTCTTCTTGCTAATTAAGGACAATTGGCCAACTTGCTGATTGAACTATACTGTCATCCAATACATTTGCACATACTATGATGTAATATATTTTTTTAGACATGAACTGGCCTCAGAATGACACTAAATGAAAATCCCTTTCATACAAGGTTATTATTGTAAAATAATTCGTAACCAAGCAGAAGTTAATGGAGAAGCTAATAAGTGCTACATGTAGAATATACAGATAAGAAAATAAATGAAGGCAACTTGTCGCATCTAAATTGGATTAGTAAGATCTATTAATCCTGATATCAACAAAATCAAATGTAGATTAGCTGCCATCAAAATAGCAACAAAAACTATAGAAGAGATTAAATTTTTTATTGATTGGATAGTTTAATGATGTTTAACTTAACCATAACTTACCTACAAATACTAATTAGGAATAATAAATGTTATGAGAAAGTTATGTGCTTGTAATATACAACAAAAACCATACACCAATGATTCAGCACTTAGAGAGAGCACTATAACGAAACCACACTAGTGTAAGATAGCAAAATAGCAAATGAACTTAATCAGTGGTATGTCAGTATAGAAAAACCATAACAAACCTACAATACTGGATGATATAGCAATGACCGGAAAGCAGCACAATAATGACAACACTCAATATATTAAGATCCACGACCATAATATATTGAAAATATTTTGAAGGATAGGGAAAAGGGAAAAATAAATCCAGAAGGCCAAAGAGTATCTCAAGTGAATATCTTAAATTAGGTTTAGAGACAATTTTATATTTTAGATTTTCAATTACTACAACATTAAATAATAGCAGTATTAGGAAGGTCTGAAAAAAGTACACACGTTTACCTTAATTTCCGGTAATTTTGAGTTCAAAAAATGGTTGAGAGAGGCCACAAATGCCCCAGGTGCTTCACATAAATGCACGGTATGCAGCTCCTTAACATCTTTGGCATATTGAGGGACGAGGTCAAATCTGGATACAGTTTCATAGAATTTACACCATGCCTAAAACAGAATTGATAAAAATAATGGCTATAGAAGGTTTTGCATAACAAACATGATATATAATAAGAAACTAGACTATCCATTACAGGCTCACTTGCAAAATGATATTTGTAATCTCCACCCAGTCTGAGTTGCAGTACAACAAGAATTGCAGATATTTGTATGAGGGATGCAAAATTTTCTAATTAGCCATATTGAATAGCAACTTGGGTATTTGGAAAGGTGTTCAAAAATGTTTTAAAAATTGTGTGTTATTTGTAAGATGCTTGTATAGATAAATGAAAAAAGGTAATCCTAGAATTTTGTCACTGCCCAAAACAACATAAATCTTAAACTAAATAACTGGTGTCCAATTAGGTTTTTAAATAAATTTTTAGTATTAACAAAATTCACCATTCATTAACCCAGCAATACTCGTGCACATTTTTGTAACGTGGTGTCTCTGACACCCCACGGATATTTTTGTTTAAAAAAGTATTAATCATAAATTTTCAATAAATGTTTCATTTTGTATCTTGATGTATTTTTGAATAATTAAAATTTATTTTAAGGTGTGGAAAATACCACATTTGTTCTTAATTTTATGAAATTTTATATTTTGCAATCAGTAAAGTAACTGTTCAATAGTGATCCCAGATCATAGACAACAACACCAATGATCGAAATAGTAACAATAATTTCACAATAAAACATAAACCACTCGCAAAAGCAAAAACAACGCTTTGTCGCACTGTCTAAGAAAAACGTCCGAACTCAAAGAATAACCAAAGGATACCACTTTTTTAGGAGAAAATGGTTGTAAGCACATACCACTCCAGCTACTGAAGAGTAGGAGTCATAAAACCTAAAAGTAAAGGAACCCTGTCATGAAACATAGGGCTGGGGTGTCTACAGCACCCTGCATGACTACTCCTGGGTTAAGTGGGGATTAGCTTAAGCAAGATCCATTGTATCTTCTTACAAACATTTATTTAAATGAGAGAAAGGAGACTACGGTGAAAATTTACATTGAAAGAAATTTTTTACAAGAATTCTTCAAAAACAAACTCCTAAAATGAACGAATCTTTAAAATAATTTTTTAGAAGAAAACATATCAAGTTATGGAATTTTTTTTTCACACCAGGGACTTGATATCTCAAGCATGTCTGATGGTTTATGCGTCTCATGACAACGACAGGGACAAAACAGACTAAATTGAAACACACACTCATACCCAAAGGCAAAATATATCAACTTTACAAAAAAAATTTGTCTCACGCCAAGGACTTGATATCTAAAACAAAATGTCTGATGGTTTATGCATCTTACAACAACAACAGGGACCAAACAGACTGAATTCAAACACACACACACAAGCACTCAAACTCAATTGTACAGATCTCTAAAAAAATTTTTAATGAGGAAAGTATTCTAATTCTAAATACGCATTTCAAGAGCAAAGCTCTCATCATCAGTAGATGATAGTGAATTACTATCATCTACTGATATCGGTAAACTTGATATATTTTAATTGTTTACCTCTAAAAATATTTTTTGAGAATCATATGGTTAAGGAGCTTGTTGTAATTTCTAAACATTTATTTAATCAACAGTTTTCAATATATTGTTTACATGTCATCATGTGAAAAATAATAGATTTTATCTCATACATAACAATTTTGTTTGTTATTAGGTGTTTGAGGATCCAATTATTGATGTTTTGTTAAATAATTTTCTATTATCTACTCAAATCATTTCTAGGAGTATCCAATAATCCCTCAAATCACATTCGTTGTGGGCATTTCTCCCATATACAGCAATACCTCAATTAATCAAGTAGATGCATAATGTGTCACTTCATTGTCAGAAACTTCATCAATAGGTGTAAAATTCACCTATGAGTCATGGGGATTAGTCCCAACACTTCAGAGATAGGAAGTACAGTGAAAATGTCATTAAATACTAACAAAAATAAAGCAAGATAAACATGAAGTATGTATTTTATTTTAAAAATACATTAAATAAGATAAAGAATTAACCTTTCCAAGCTGGCAGCGGTGAGAAGCATAGTGGCTGGAGCCACACAGGGCAGCCAAGGTCCTTGCCAGTACATGGACCTGGGTATGCCTCATTTAGCTGTGGCTTGGAAAGCTTCTTGAAAATAGCATCAAGGATAGACTGTCTCCCATGGCTATCCAGCAGCTCTTGCACATTGTTGGCATTGACTTAATGTAATCCAATGAAACTGTTCACTAAATAGGGTTACACATTCTGTGGATTCAAAAATATTTTATCCAGTATCATGATGTCCAAGGATGTTAGGTCCCAAGACATTTCGTCTAAAGACATTTCGTCCACAGCTATTTCATCCCAAGACATTTTGTATAATGGATATTTCATCCAAAGAGAATTCATCCAATAGATATGTCATCCAAAGATATTTCATACAATGAATATTTTGTCCAAAGACAATTCATCCAATAGATATTTCATCCAAAGATATTTTTGCCCAAAAATATCATTCTTCCTTGTAGACAGTGGTAAAGTAAGGCTGAGAAAGTCATATAGTCATATATAAAAAAAATAATTTAAATCATATGCTGGGACTCGAACTCCAGTTCCGCCTATCTGTGAATACGAGACTTGTGCTCAGACGAGCACGGCAACTTATGCTGCGCTAGTGCTAGAGTGAAAAACTGTAACCATAGCGATTGAGTCAAGTATAGCTTAAAACAGTCTGCTTTACTTCAATTATAAATACGTTATTATTCCGGATATCCATATCAATACAGAGCTATGAAGTGGTGTATAATACTACCAGACATGCAATGTGTTCACAGCGTGTGTTTGGAGCTAAGGAAATGGCAGATGATTTGCTTGACTTCAAAATTTCTCATACTGACGATTTCGCAGGGTGTCGGATAGGCAATCCTGCATAGCCCTTGCATTTACTTTTGCACCCGATAGTACATAACCCCACAGCCATTCATTGTCACATGATTCAATAAACCGAAATAAGGCATCTCAATAAAGGGAGAATTTGAAAATGTTACATACAAAATGGTTTTGGCATTCTGGTTTTGATTAAATAGATCGAGGGTAGAACCAATTAGCATTCGCGAGTGCAGCGCAATTTACCGGCACTTCACTGCGAACTGAATTAGAGAGGGAGAACGAGATAGGATTTGTGATTCCTCAAGTGGACATTTCTACTAAGTATTGTACTATATTTGTACTTTGTATTATGTCACTGCAATATAATTGTTAGTACATTTAGTGACATTTATCCAGTGTATGCTATTTGATTTGTGGTTGGCAGCAGCAGTGTCACCAAGGGTATCGTATCGTTTAACTATTTTCAAGTACTTTTAGTATTACGAGAGAATAATGTAAAATGAGACAGTTTCGTCTCAATGTGATATGACAGTTTATCCAAAGCAATTGGCTGCAAAATTTGTATGTAAATGTATGATGAAATATTTTGTTAAAATGATGTATTTCATCATATAACAGGCATTTAGGGCATTATTGAAATAAATAGGTAAGAAAAATCTATTTAACCAACAAAATTTAAGCTAAGCAGTAAGTGCACATTATTTGTACTTGTTTGCCTTGCCTTATAGAAATTTGTCAATCATTTTCACTCAATCTGCACCACACAAGCTCTCATGGGTGCTTTTACTGCATATGGCAGTACAGTTTTCCTCAGGATGCTCTGCCATGTTGTTGTTTCCCGACATTGACAATGTTTTGCCTGCAGAATGTCCTGAGGTAAACTATGCTACCAGAACATCAACGCAAAAGCATTCACACCAAATTTTACTGCATATTTGCCCCCAAGTGTGAAAATAAGAAAACATTGGAAACATACATCAGCTACCAGTATGAGTGCACAGCTCCTCTTCAATTGTAAAACAAAAACCCTTAGACATAAAAAAGACGGGTCGAATCTTATGCATGAGGTAGAAAACAAAAACTCTTGAAATTCCTCAACTTACTTATAACTAAAAATGACAATAAATAGAATTTGATGTTTACAGAAAACCTATACACAGTAACAATTAATCATCCAAAAATCATATCACCATGAAAAATTCAAGATGGCAGCTTTTCACACCATAGCATACAGAGTAGAGTACATAGTTTATTATCATCTTATGTGTACATTTTGCACAATCAGTAACCATCATTCCACTTAGCAAAACCAATTTAACAAATAAATCAAATTTTATGGTTATTGGAGTTATATAATTTATCAAGTGGATTCCAACTATAAGGCAAATTTGACTAATCTCTTTTGAATTAAATTTGATTACATAAATTCTTTTTTAACAAAATATCTATCATGAAATGTAATAAAGAAATTGCAAAAAGTCAACTGTATGAACTATTTTTTCTTACTTTTGGATATATTCATAAAGTAGTGATTATAAATGATGGTGAACAATTAATGCATAAGTCCAGAATAATTAGCAATACAACATACTTGAGTGATAAATGCTGGATCCAATTCACAACGTAATTTTCCAACAACTAAGCCAGCAGGATTCATTGATGACGTATGTTTATGCCACTTCTGTAAAGGGAAATCACTTAATCTTCCCTTAACTTCATTTAAATGTCTCTTGAAGGACATGAGCACAGGCAACTATAAAATAAAAAGCACATTCATTCACTTACATTTAAATTAATACCGTATATGTCGATCTCGCGTATATGTCAACCACTGACCTTTTTATAGAATTTTGGTTTTTCATATACATCGTGTATAAGCCGACCCTAGTTTTTGAGGCAAAATAGAATGACATTTTTGAGTTTACCTAGTAGATACTGATCCATTTGATTCAATAGTTCAATATAATTCAATACATTTATAATAAATAAAACAATGTAATAAGCTATTTAAATTTATTATTGGTAACAATATATCCTGAAATATGTAAATTTTCTTGAACACCAAAGTCAAAATAATATTTAAAACATTGTCAAATGTAGAAAATAAATATTTTCTATTAATTGAATTAATTTTTATACATTTATCTTTGCATTTAATTTATATATAACTTACTACACTTATTTCGTAGGGCTTTGAATTGCGACCTGAGGTCCGTTCAACAGCTTGGTTTGCTCAACATGTGACATCATGTTCTTACATAGATATTTTCCTGAACACCAGCACAGCTTCAATTCTGATTTCTTAGTGTTGTCAAGTAGTGTGTTATGACATTTGAGCCTTCAAATTAACTTCTATTACTTCATGTCCTTTAATTTTATATAGGAATAATTTTGAAACAGGAAAAAATTCTGCTGACTGGGAATCGAACCCGGGTCTTCCACTTGCTGGGCAGATATTCTGCCACTGAACTATTGTAGCAGATTATTTTTCCCATTTCTGAATGTGGGTTTTTTCTTAGTTGGGTTCAGTCTAGCCAAGCTAGTATCAACCAACACCAACGAACGTCCTTCAAGAGAACGTTGAAGAAAACCCCTCCCTCTCAAATGGTGAGATTGCCAAAGCTAGAAATTGATGGAATGATGTGATCTAAAGATCCTATGCAGATAGGTATAAACTGTAAATTTGGGAATAATTTATTCTTGTTTCAAAATTATTCCCAAATTTCCATCTTATGCCTATCTGCAAAGGATAATTAGATCATATCATTCCATCAATTTCTACTTTCATATAGTATTTAAGAAATACCATTATGAACCCACACTTTTAAAAGTATGGATTCCAAAATATGCAGTTACACAGCAAAGTTCAAACTTAATAATTGAATTTGCAGAGAAAAATAACAATTAAGTTGCAGGGAGAAAGTTTAACGTATCTGAAAAAATCACAAAAATGACATATAGTACTATACCACAGAAATTTTTAATGAAAAACATGACCTGGTTTTGATGCATAGCATCCTCATCAGGTAACAAAGATTATCAAAACACAATATATATATAGGTTAGGCCCTATACGAGGGGTGGGGAGGGGTAGATTAAAACAGATACGAGAAGAAGGAATAAGGACGAAACTATTGGCTAGAAGTAGGCAAAGAGGGAGGAAGGATAATTGGAATCTTGGTGATTAGCAACAGCCACTAGAATAGGAGAAGAAGAAAGGTACAAATATTCGTTTAAAACTGTTACATTATTAATTCGTTTACATTTTATAATTTCTAAAATTTTTGTGGTATATGTCATTTTTGAGATTTTTAAAGATGGAATACCACCAAGTAAAGACCAATACAGTGAAGTTTTTGTAACTGAAAAGCTGAGGTAGAGGCCTAAAAACGTATGTCCAAACAGAGGAAAGTCTAGCAAATGGCAGGAGCTAGTAAAAGGAATGGAAAAATATTTTCTTGAAAATCATCAAAAAACTGGTTTCCCATGATTCCATTTGAATCTTTGCCTTGAAAAAAGCAAAGACTTTTAGTATTAAAGATTTCATAGCAAGCTCTGGGTGGTGCACAAGGTTCATGAAGAGAGACAATTTTGTTCTGCGACAGAAGAAAAAATATCATAGTGCCTACTGGCAGAGCTTAATGACAAGATTATGGCATTTCACAAATTTTTTATTAAACATCAACAGATGAGATTGGTCTGTATTGGAAATATGGATGAAACTCGTGAATTTTGATACCCCCCCTCCTATGATGCATGCACTTGTACATAATGCCACTGGACGATATATAGTAATTTTTGTGGGACATATGGCTTAGTGAGTATTATTTGTGACCTCAGGATGTACAATTGGATGGATTTTGATCAAAATCCTTACAGCCATTTTTGAGTAAATCGAATTTTGTTTCAAAATATCCAAGAATAAAGTATCCTTAATTATTGCGCAATATCGTTCATCTTTTCATTGTGTCTATCATGAATGATATTATCCACAAATATGATATATCACTAGATTTAGTTTAACCCTTTAGGCTATAATAAGATTTTTAGTGGATCGTGGCGGAGGCGTGACATCATAGGTAGCTTAGCGTACGTTGTAATGTCACTGGATGCCATATAGTAATTTTAAGAGGTATATGGCTTACTTAGTATTATTTGTGACATCAGGCTCTATAATTGGATTATTTTAATAAAATTCCTTAGAGCCATTTTTAAGTAAATCAAATTTTTCTAAAAATCACCAAGAATAAACTACCCTTTATTTCTGTGCAATATCATCTTTATCAAAGAAGGGCCTGCAATAGATGATATATTGCATTAATACGAGATATCATTTGATTTTATGTATGTGTTTGGACCCTAGAACCATGAACAGACCGATAGACAGACGGCAAGGCAAAAACAACTTTTATGGACTCGGGACACCTAAAATGTGTATTTCCATCAAAATCTCGGAGTTGAATTTTTCACGATTACAATACTTTCTCAATATACTATGTATATGAGAATGTAAAAACTAGATTCACTGTAGTGCTGGTATGTATGGCTGATGGAACTAAACTGAAGACAATTCAAGAGAAAAACCAGTCCTAAACAGACATTCCCAAAAAAATTAGTAGCTCATATTCACAATAAAGGATGGATAGATGAAGATGGTTTAAAATTATGAGTGAAGAGAGTTTGGAATTCACGACCAGGAGGGTTACGGAAGGAAAAAAGACTTCTCATTTGGGATATGTTTAAATCACACCTTGTGAGTTGTGTTGTTAAAGAGTTTAGGTTGCAAAACACAGATATCACAGTAATTCCCAGCAGCCTAACTAGCCTTGTGCAACCATTGAATATAATAATATAATATATATAATAAGCCATTTAAAGATGTTATGAGAAGTGGAATAAATGGATGATAGGAGAATAAATATTCACCAAAGGAGGTTCCATACAGACTCAGACACTGGCAACATTGTGTGAATATGTTGTACAGGCTTAGGATGAAATCAAAATGGAAACAGTGGTTAATTGCTAATGTAAAATATTCAATCACCTAGATGGGAGAAAAGATGATATTTTGTGAATGAATATGTCTGATGAAGAGGTTGCTACTGATGAAGAATACCTTGATGATCCGTACTATCAGTGGCGGAGCCAGGGGGGAGGGGGCTTGCCCCCCCCCACAATTTTTCCTTGCGCTGGAAAGTTTTTATTTTGATTCACATTATCAGCTAAATTGAGCACTGCAATGATAAGATCACGTGACGCTTCAATCAACGTGAACTTGAAGTGAACCCATCCCCATAAAAAACCCTGGCTCCGTGAGCACCCTCACCATAAAAAATTCCTGCATACTATGATAATATTTAATAAAAAGATTGGGATGAACTATTTGGATGTGATATATCTGATGATATATATTTTTATGGATTTTAAGATTTACATTAATACAAATGTTTTCTTTGAACTGATTCAAAATGTAAACATCAATATTTGCTCCATAAAAGTTTAAAGGCCCCCAGACCAATAACATCATGGGTATTATTCATGTATAAGTCGAACCTCTACATTTTCGCTAAATATTTGGACTTAAAAACTCGACAAATTACTTAAAAGCCCGAAGTCTTATCTATTATCCAAATCATGAAATGCTAAATTGAAAATTTTAAATCAAGACATGCATATGAGAGAAATATGAGCACAAATAATTACTTATTTCCATGTAGGGCATACAAACATAAATACAAAAAATTTCTTTGTTTTGGTTCTATAAAAAGGGATAATGCCAATCAAAAAGCACAAAATAATGAGGCAGAGCTTTTAGTAAGCAGTCTCATGTTAGTAAGTCATCACAGATCAATTTTATTCATTCCATTGGTCTAAATGAGCAAACATGGAATAAATCACAAAGAGGATGGACAGATAAGAATAATACGCTAAATTATATATCCATTATTAAAATAGGTACTGATAATTCGGTTCTAATTAAATACAATAACCATAGCAGATAAAATTAAATACAAAAATAAATAATAAATAGATTATATTTCTCTAAATGTAGAATATTTTATAGCCACATAGGTGCTATACATCTAATTTCTCATGGATTACATGAGCCTTGGTAAGAAATAAGAGAAATATGATGGTTTTTGGAAATATAGTTATTTTTATCATTCAATTAGCCATTTAAGAGGGCAATGCGTGAACATTAATAAGCTCATGAAAATTGCAACTAGACCTGGATAAATTTCATAGGGATCCACAAGCAAGCATAAAAACTCATAAGCTGTATCAGAGATGAGAAATGTGATGGTTATGTCAACTTAAAACTTCTCATAAAGTTTAAAAGGTTATACACAACCTCAACTAGCACTGTCCCCCACCTAGCGTTTGTAATTTGTCCAGATCTGACTCCAAAATTACATAATTTAAAAATATTTTCCAAAGTTAAGATTACTTACTTTCCATTTCTGTGGATGAAACATTTTATCCGGACTCGGCAGGGCCCACTCTTGCTTGTAACTCTTGAATTCGTAGATTTTTTCGAAAAACGGGGCTACATCCATTATATCGTATTAAAATACAAGCGAGTAGTTTAACCAAACTCTATTAATTGCAGATTTAATCAGTTCCCATTTTTTAACATCAGCATTTTAATACAGTAGGTGGAACTTATTATCATTAGGTGTTATTAGCCGGTTATTGTACTCACACGCGGAATTCCAAAACAAGATCGTTTAAGAAAATTAGCCGTTTAGTGTCATCAGTCGCTTAATATAATCATTAAATTGCGATCCAATATATTATTCCATTAAGCAGAACTCGATGTAGCAAGGAACCTTTCAACGGATTATAGAAAAATAACTCCGCAGTTCACTTAAATTGAACATTATTGACACAAGTGTATTCCTATTAAACCTGTTATTATTAAAAGATCACTCTCAACATAGTTTCGAGGCACTTTAACGAAGTTGAAAACTGAGCCTACAATTAGTTGTTCGAAATTACAGCCATAAAGTCGCGACAGTCATTTCTACTTACGCACGTCTGAGATTAAAGCAGCGCAAGCAGCGCTGTCTGACACTCTGTTTTTCGGCAGTCACATTTTTTCCTACCCATGCAATTTAATTTTTACTCTTTAAATCCACTTCGTGACTTCGTCGCATAACTGCATTTTAGTATGCGTACGGACATTAACTGAGTAGCGTCCACACGGGAGCAGATAGAATTAGCAGACCAGCTTCAAAAGTTGTCATCCTAAGAAATATTAATAACGTTACAAATATACTTTTTGAAGTAGCGTCTTTGCCCTTATGGTACCCTTGCATGTGATACCTGTAATTAAAATATTTGGAAAATTAAAACCTGTGTAATGTCGACAATGCAACTTATCTGCGCATTTCACAATATTTGACTTGAAAGCTAATGTGTAACATTCGTACTTGCATTTACATAAAGTGACCAGACGTCCCGATTTCGGCGGGACAGTCACGCCTATGAGCAACGTCCCGCTGTTCCAAAAAAAAACAACGGGACGCAAAATTGATGATGAATGTACCCCTATTATTCAAACTTTTTACCAGTCAACTATGTGATATGACATAAGTGACCAGATACATACCTATACTTTCGCTAAACTACACTTAAAAACAACGTATTTAATTGATATAATTTCAATAAAAATCGAGTTCTTTTCCCCCCCGATGATACCTGTTTCCTGGGCAAAAATGACAATAGTACCTGTCAAGGATTAATAATTTTTTACCCTCGTTACTACTCATATTTTTGGAATAATAGCAAGTGAATTAAACAAAAACATTCAAACAAAAAATTAGCTCAAACATTGGGTAGTTAAATTGAAATATGAAAATTACAAAATCACAGAATAAGACAAACTTATCTCTTTTTACTTGTTGAATACACGAAACAATAGTATAGTACTCGGTCGTTTAAACAATATTACACCAGCCTTAAAATTATGCATTATTGTTACGCATCTCCTAAATTTCCAATAACACCTCACAACTGCGAAATGCCGTTGTTGGTATCGCCGGCTATTGGTATCTCGTATACGATATATCGTATACAAATTCACATGTGACTAATTGTAGTATATTCGTCGATAGTGGGAGGTATGTGTGTGAAGTTATATACGATATATATCGCACAAATACGATATAGAAATAAAAAAGAAGCATCTAATGTTTTTTCCAACCTTACGGATATTAACTAAAAAAAAGTACAACTTTCCGAGTGTAGTTGTATGGAAAAGGCGCTGTGGCTGACAGAACATACATGTGTAGCGTATTAAGGGATTGTATTGTACAAAGTGTCATTTTATAAATTTTGGGAAATATAGGCGATTCGAAGAGGTAAAGGACATCTGGTAATTTAAAATATATCGTAATCAATTATTTAATGGGCATATTATGATGAAGATGCGTAGGAAAAAAATAAATGTTACTTGTATCGCGATTCATCGTCAATCAAGGGCTGAAAAACAAACGGAATATTAAGAAACGAAGCAGTGTTTAATATTCGTAATGAAAGGTAATACCCAATTGTCTTTTCTTAATCTGTGTATGTGCGTCACTATTGCGTTCTAGTTGTTAAACATTTCTAGTTTTAATATCCAATGAGTTATCACCAATATCGGTTGTTTTTTTAGGTAGTTATTATTTTTGAAGGAATGGAAGAGGATATGCAATTAGCCATAATAGCTGTAATTAACCATAGATTTCTACGTAATTTGATATGTAATTGTAAAACCTATCAGGTTTACAATATCCAATGTTTTGGTGTCATAATCATCTAACGTCATGTAGAATCAATACCAGTTATATCCACAGAAAGAGACAATATTTTGCTGTGAAGTGCCAAATACCAAACCTTCAATTTCTTTGTTTATTTATAGGTCACCAAGTGTAGATTAAAATTCCTTTTTATCTAACAAAAACTTCAATTTCTTTATATGTTGATTTGTAGGTCACCAAAGGGAGACTTAAAATCCTTTTTATCTAACCTTGATAAAACATTAGCTTCATATAAATCCTTTAAATGTAACATTATCATCTATGGTGATTTTAATATTGGCTTCAATGTTGAGAATCACCAAAAATCATTATTTTTAGATTTAACATCCTCTTTTAACTTGTCCCCTACCATCTCTAGTACCATAAGAATAAATTCTAAATCATCTACCACCATTGATAATATTTTCATTCCCAATTCCTTATTTCAATATAGTTGCACCATGCTAAATCTTCCTCTGAAGACTTTTTATATATGAAAAGAGAGCTCTTATGCCCATCTTTAACATAAATCAACAAACCTTCTGTGGGAATGTTTTTATGAAAAACAAAGTCTTAACACTTCCATGCATCTTTATTTATGAATCAGTAATGTTTGTTAATCCTCAGACTACTAAGGGGGGTAACAAGATTACCCCAGGCGCTTTTTTTATATTTTCCTTAAAAACATTTTCTGATTTTTATCCTCTTATGTAACTGTTTTATAATGTATGAAGAGCATAATTATGTAAAAAAACAAGGTATCTAACACTTTCTGAGAAGAATCGAAAATTGTTTTGTGGTAACCGAGTTACCCCTCTAGGTATTATTCAGAACAGTATTCCTCATTGAAGAAAATAAAAAATTTCGGCCTAAAGAGCCTGCAATAGCATTAATATACTTGTTTGCCTTTTTATAAGGCTGTAGTTATCTTCTAAATGTTGTACTTGCTACTATAGGCATCTGCAGAATTCTTATCATATGGAAACAACAGAAAAATAGTCAGTAGTAATTTAGAATGTCTTACATTTACATATTATAATATATTTATTATGCAGGCAGAGTGGTAGCCAAACTAGTATAGTATTTACTGCTAACCACCCAGTCAACGGTTTGAATTCAGCAGGGCTTTTTCATGTGCCCCCAGACCAACAAACCAACTCATAAATAGTCAATGAAATTTTCAATTAAAAACACATCTGGTTTGTTAATGTATTAATATATTGTAATGTTTGTATTTGATGTATCAAGTAAATTGCAAAAATAAAATTAATTTCACTGAACAAAAAATATTTAGATTGTTTAAATAGAAATAATTTTCAGTATGGGTAGTTGAAATGACTTTTAATTACTAACAAATTAAAGTAATCACCGATTTTGATGAAAAATGTTTATTTACAATAGAAATTTTGTGGGTAAATTCAGTTACCCCCTCTTGATAGGACTGAGGTGCAAAATACCTTGGTAGTCTGAGGGTTAAAGAAAACTTCCATCTCCTCTACCAAAATCAATCCACCCACAACTACACAACAAGAGCTCACAACAACATGCACACAATACAGCACCATCTCTCCATATTTGAAAAGGGTCCATGCTACTGCAGTAAACTGTATAATGCTCTCCCAAATAATGTAAAAACTTGACAATCTATAAATGAATTCAAAAAGGAAACCAAAATCTTTCTTGTGAATCACTCCTTTTATAATGCAAAAAGAGTATTTTGAAACTGTCAAGATAATCTGTTTTCTTCTTGCTTTTAACCCAGATTCCATTTTATTATGTTTTGTATTGAAATTTCCTTTTATTAAAATGTAGTGTATGACAAAGTCCACTTGGGAAGGCTCCACCTTTTGGAAAGATTCCATTTAAAAGAAAAAGAAACTTGTAAATTTCCACTAACAATTTTAATATACGGCCAGTTTTGCATGTTACAGCATCATCAGGTGAAACCAGTCATATATTAACATTGTTAGTGGAAATTTACAAGTTTCTTTTTCTTTTAAATGTGCTGCATGCTTTGCATGGTATATATATATATATGTATATATATATATATATATATATATATATATATATATATATATATATATATCCTTGTTTGTATCTTTTGACAAGCTCCATGTTACATTTTGTGGCCAATGTAAGTAATAAAGATGAATGAATGAATATAATTAAAAAGCATTAGACAAAACATTAATTTTCTTTCAAGAGCTAACATAGTTCAAGAAGAATTTTATATTTATTGATATTTATAATTAAGCATTACCTATATAATTCTTATAACACTGTCTTGTAAGAGTTTTACATTCAGTTCTAAGTCTACAAAAAGCTATATAATCTGTAGCAGAATGGAATCTTTATAATTTATATGATAAAATGTTTTAAATAACAACAATCTGAAATTCTGGAGAAAACCATTTAGGATATTTGGAATTACAATTATACTTTATAATGGGAGTATGAATATTCACTATTGCACAATATTAATAAAACTAGAAAAATCCATATTTACATCAAGAGCATTTTTGAAAATCCTAGTTTATACAACTTAGGTAAAAATATACTTTATCAAGATAACAGTTTTTTAAATCACAGTGATGATGAATATAATTTAATTATGTAATATTACATTCACTATTTATACACAAACCCAATGGAGGATGATAACCTTCCATTTTAAAGAGAGGATCATTAACAAGGTAAGTAGGTGATAGTAGATAGTAGGTGATGGGAGAAAAAGGGGGAGAGGTCATCTAGGTCCCCCCCTTTTCCTCCCCTCCCCCCCCCCCTGCCCACCAACCAGGTATAAATACACACACACAGCCCTGGACATCCACTTGAGAGCGTGCCACTGGTCTTGGTTTCAGTCGCCCTCTCTCAAGTCCCCTTTTTTTAATTCCTGATGATGGTTACTTTGTAGCCGAAATACGTATTGGGTTTTTATCCTGGTTCATCTGTTTTTATCCGGCCTTTTAACCGGGTTTTATCAGTTTGACTGGCTTTGGGGAATTTCCTTCGCTTATATTTTATATATTTGCCAGTGTAGCTCGCTCTCTTTTACTTAAGGTAAGTAGAGTCATCTGAGGAAAATACATGGTCTAGTAGTTTATCTTTGGAATTAGTGATTCTATTGACCTGGATGAGAGCAAGAAAAGAAAATGAGGAAAATTCCATGTTGCATTTAGGCTGAATTTGTTTTATTGTGAGGACAGACAGCATTTAGGAGGTTATAGTCACCAAAGAGAAACATGGGAGTAGCAAGAACTTCATCAATGGTAGAACAGTGCTCTTCATAGTCTGATAAAGCACAGGCTGAAGGCAGAAGCAACTGCAGCTATTAAAGTTTTTGTTTTGCCATGACATAATACAACAAAGATGCTAAATGTTTTACCCGGTGACTTTTGCCATGTATGAATTAATGTCAATCTTAACAGCAATGAAGGTACCACCGTAACTCAATTTATCACTAGTTAGTTGATCAAGATCCTTTCTGTAACTTTTAGGTCAGAATCACTTATACCTTGATTCAAATTAGTGTTAGCGATTACAAATATATCAAGATTTGAAGAGCAAACATTAATTTTTAATTCTGCAAGTTTTGTTTTTAAATCTTTTTATGATATCACTACCAGGTCTTTCTATCAAAAGCTCACATCATCTCATAAAAGCTTCCTGTGCTATTGCTATTCTTGTCCTGATCTCTCCCATCTTGTGACATAATATTACCTAAATAAATAAAACATTCCCCATACCAGCTTTTCCCCATTCACTATTACATTAACCAGGGAATACCCACCTTTGTAAAATCTCATGAATTTTGTTTTCTTCTTATTCATCTTCATCCTGATTGCTTTCACCTTTTCATTTAAGGAACTAACTAGCATTTGCAGGCCTTTTTCAGTATTACTTGCCAATTCTTTTCATCCACATATGTAACTGATGTAACCAGGCTTCCTCCGGCTTTTACTTGTTTCTCTACATCTTTCAATGCCTCCCTTATCATTTCTTTTAGCCGTATGTGAAATTAATCAAGCAATCATTTATTTAACACAAACAGGTTTCTCCAAATTACATTTGTTATAATAGATATACAAGAAGCACATACGACCATGTCCTCGGTGGGATTCGAACCCGCAACCCTGGCATTGGAAGCTAGGCATGCTAACCACCCCTCTGCCAAGGCCGGCATTATTCTGTGATCTTGACATTTATTTGATTAAACCTTTTTCTTTACGGAAATTGATGTAATGAAGTCCTCTGGCCCATGTCCCTCTTCATATATCTTATGATATAATTTACAAAATCTCTGAAGAAGTTATGGCTACAATAATCCAAGAGGTTGATTAGCCAGAAATTCCATACAAACAAACAAAAGCTCTCTTTCCCCCTTTTCCTAACTACTTCAACATTTTCATGGAAAGTCATTAATACCTACTTCTTTCTTCAACATCAAATCCTGAAGAGCATTTTCAATCTCACTAATCAATATTAGCAGTCCAACACTGTTGCTGTCTACATCTTTCTCCCTCTCTATCTCAGTAGATTCTGACTTCAAATCTTTAGCGTATAACTCCTCAATATACTATTTCCATCTATTCCTCACATCCTCAGGCTCAAATAACAGTTTTCCATTTTGTCTTTAATTGTAGCCAGCATATTTCCTTTCACTTTTCCATACCATAAGTCTGTTCTGCCTTGTCTCTGCAGTTTTTCCATGTCCTCACCTTGTCCTTCACAGCACAACTCTCTTGCTTTAGTAATTTCTCTCTTTATCTTATTCTTTTACTCTCTATACATTCATCTTCCATATTCTGTGTTAATTTGCTTCCCTCTTTTCCATTATTTAATCATCTCCTTGGTTAACCAGGGCTTCCCTATTTTCTTATATTATTTTGTCTGTACTTTTAATTGTGCTTTCTATGATACATTTTCATATTCCCTCAGTTGTCTTCAACCATTGTTTGCCTACCTGCATTTTCTAAAGCTAATCAAATAGCCTCCTAATAATCATTCCTCTTTATTTACTCATTTCAGTATTAGATTCACCTTTACTATTTATTTATATATATATATATATATATATATATATATATATATATATATATATATATATATATATGGAAGTCAACAAGGTGTTGGGATGAGGAAACCCAGTGAACACTCACCAATCAGACGACTTCAGGTTGGCGAGGCCCCGGGGATGTCGAAGCGACACACGTAAAAGAACACTAAAACACAGAAACATCACAAACGTAGAAGCTTTCGGAACTACTCCTTCATCAGCAACAGAGAGAGAACTGATGGCGGTGACACTGGGTGGAGGCATGGGGGTGGAAGGGTAGTGCGGAAAGGTCGAGGATTGGAGGATACGGAGGGGGTTTGGGATTGGTAGGGTGTTGGGAGAAGACAGAAAGGGAGTGAAAAGCTATCGAAGGTTGAGGCCAGGGGGAGTGAAGGAGTTTAGGAGATGGATATGCGAAAGCTCCCACTGACGGAGTTGGGGAGCCGAAGCATTGTCGGGGAGAGCGCGAATGACTCGCACTGTGAAGCAGTTGTTAAACTTTAAATTATGTTTGTTATATATATATATATATATATATAAATTTTCTCTATGAAAAATACATTTCAGTGTATGTAATTATATTTTAAGTAGAGAAAAACAATTCTTGAAACAATGTGAATTACTAATTACAAAAATGAAATATAAATCAAATTCAAACAACATATAGTAGCTATAATAATAACCACATGAAGGTTAATAAAAATTATGAATGCCTTCTCTTGAACTTATCTTAAGAAAAACAAAAAAGATACGTTACTAGTTTGGCACTCGAGAACTGTTTACGAATAACATCGCATGGATAGGATGTCTGAGAACGACTCCTTTTCTCACGATGCCTTGTCCGCGTCAAAAAGACGTGCATCTCAACTTTGACGCGCGATAATTTGCGCTACGTTTATTGAAAAGAATATACAAAAATACTATAGGAAAGCTTATTTTATGCTTAATAAGGTTTGATTTTTTAATATTTTTAGACAGAAAATGTAAAATTTTACGGCGAGTTAAACACAGAAACTACCCGTAAAAACCAGCTACGCAGCCAACTTTCGCGAAAGTAGTCATATATAATAATTCATAAACGAATAACTACAGAACAAAATCTTTTGAAATTTAAAACAGTGATGAACTAAGATATAGTAGGGGCAATGCAATAATTTTCTAAGCTCTATGTTAATTACAATGGTTTTAATTGGGTTACAACTTTAAAAAGAAACTCGTCAGTGGGGAAAAATGATAGAGGAATTATGAAAACACTGTTGTAAAGAGAGACATAAAGAAATTTTTTTGTAGGAATCAGATTTTGTTTTAACGTTTTTGTTTAATTAATTTTAATCTACACACAGTACCGTATATGTTGCTTTCTGGGCGCTTTGCGATGTTGCCAAATGTCTCATTTGTCTCCCTCGCTGGTAGGCGGTCATGGCCCGCACAAAAACCCCCTGATCTCCTCTTAAGTTTCGTCCTCACTGATTTCGTCGCTGCTGGAATCCTCATCGAGGTTAATAATTAAGGGTTCCACGATATTCTTTAGCACTTGGTCCTTGGCGGCGTATAAGTCCTCCACCTTGATAGTGTGCTTCACAGCGTTTTCCTACACGCGCTTCGGGGTGTTACGCAGTGCCTCGGTGCCTCCTTGCACAGTTGCAGGACGTCTTTGATTTTGTGCGTTTTGTTGCGCTTCGCCACGTAATTTTTAACCCAAGCCCATATAAGCTCGATTGCATTGAGTTCATAATGGGCCACGAGCTGACTTTGTTTCCCGAATAAACTTTTTTGTTAATCACAAAAGGTTCACTTCCTAAATTATTTTCTGGATCACTCGAGAAAAGACCGTATTTGTTATTACTAGACCGCGGATTTTTAGGTTCTAAAAATTAAGTTTTAGGCGATTAAAATAGGCTCTTTAAGTACCTTAATTAGGCTTTATAAAACGTAAAATAGGCTCTAAAAACTACTTCCAAAAACTATGTCCAGTAAAACACAACATCATTTCTGTCAACTTTCAACTTTAATTCACGAAAAAAGACTGAAACATGCACGCACGCAAAAATTGCCCGTCAATGAAACTTTATTGATTTGTGTTTTCAAAGAACAAAAATATTTTACTACTATGCATTGAAACTTATTCTTATGGTTAATATCCCATGCGTTACCGAGAAAATACTATCTACATTGCATATAGTAATACTGACTGAAAACACTATACAAATATATATTTAAGTACTACGCAGAGTGTTTGACTAAGTGTTTCATTCGAAATTCCCATAATGAATTTGTCACCTCTTTGTGTTTATTTCACAAATTTCCCGTAATTGGCCTCACAATAAATAACAAGCACCTTTTCTAAGTTTTCTACCACAAAACTATGGCGTTTGTCAGTTAATATCATTTTGTAAGCAGAAAAAGAACGTTCGACATCAACTGACGTGACGGGGGCGAACTTCAACTTGGGTACATGTTGAAATGGAATTTTGCTCACAACTTCACTGGATTTTCCTGCCAGTATATCTGCTGCTGTACATAGGCTCTGCAGTCCTGAGTTCTTTTGTAGCAACTTTTCTAGTTTTGCTTTTACTTTTTCCCCCACTTCACCTGGAGCTTCCTTTATTTTTTGTTTCACTTCATTCAGCATAGCAGTTTTTTCGTAGATGGGTTTTCCTGAGCCCTCTAATTCAGCAATAATCTGCACAAGGGATGTATAGTGGGATCTAATATACGCCAAATCCTTGGGAATGGAGGGATCATCTAGCAACATTTTTGCCGAAGTGACGCAGGCAGCATCCTCGGCTAGATTTGTCACAACTTCCTTGACATGAAGGATATGCTCGCTGTAATATTCAGCTGCTTTCAGCCATGTGCCCCAGTGGGTGAGCACAGGCTCAGGTGGCAGAGGGACATCGGGCAGTTTTTCTCGAAAAGCCTGTATTCTTGTTGGTGCCTTGACGAAGACCTTCTTCACGGTGGAGATCAATTTGTTCACCTTGGGGAATTCCAGTCTTATTTGCAATGCTACGCGGTTCAAACCATGGGCAAGGCATGTCACATGCACAAGGGAGGGATAGAACACCTTGAGCAACTGCATGGCAGCAACCATGTACGATGCAGCACTTTCTCTTCGTCTAGATTTTTGGGATACAGCACTTTCAGTCCGTTGTTCACGAAGTGTGCTATTGTTTCCTGGTTTGTTTTGGCAAGTTGCTTCGTGCAGATGAGGTAGGCTCTGGATGGCGCATCTGGGTCCAATTTCCCAACAACCAAGTTGGCCATGTATCTGCCAAGAGCATCAGTGGTTTCATCGACCGATATCCAAATATGTGAATCTCCAATGTCCTCCCGTATCCTGCGCATTGCGTCATCGTACGTGGGTTGCACGTAATTCTTGCGTAGCGTTGACTCGGAAGGTACCGACTGATGGCAGTATCGTTCTAGGAACTCCTTGAATGTTGGATTTTACAGTGTTCTGAATGGAATGTTGGCTGCCACAATTGCGTGACACAAATCTGCATAAAACTGATTCTTCTTGCTGGATCCCTCAGAAGTTTTTGTTAAAAGCATTTGTTTCATCTTAGATTTGCGTTCAACATTTGCCTTATGTAGCACTCCTTGGATGTGCTGAGTTAGGTGGGATTTTTTATCACTTGAAACCTATAAAGAAAAATTATGAAGAAATAATTAACCTTAAAAATACGGAAATAATCTAATAAATATGGAAATGGGACAAAAATATAAAATTTACTTTACAGCTACGAAGGTCCGCAGCTGGATTGCTGGACATTTTGAATAGCCACTTCCATAGTTACCATAAAATGGCTCGTATAAACAAAAGATGTGGATGGTTTTTGCCTCAAAGATGACAAGCAATTCACGGCCAATAATTCGTAGCAAGCCAGCATTATAATGTACTTACCTCCTTGTTGCATGCTTGACAGAAGATAATTTTTCCATCCGTTGTGAAGTACGGGAACTCTTGTAACCACTGACGTATTAAATAAGCTTTCGAACTTGATACTTTAGGCATTGCACTTTCACAATTTTCACGTTCACACTTCTCACCTTTACCCTCTGCAGTCTGGAGATGGACTGCGGGGTTATTCTCGTTTTCCCGTTTCGCACGATATGACAATGTAACAACGAGAAATAAACGCAACATCAGATTAAAGGCATTGTTACATTGTCGTATCACGTGACACTGGGAAACAGAATAACCCCGCCGAACGCGAGACAGGTCCGAGCTGCTGTTCGCCACTTGATCGTGACCGTGGTGCGAAGGACATTTCCAACCCATGACTGAACATTGCAGTCAGTTTAAAAAATATGAATAATACCAAAATCTGCTTTTATAGTCGATTATTTTAGAAAATTAGTCCTTTTTAGGCTTTTTTGCATGAAAAAGACAAAAATAAGCATTAACGTCGAAATAGGTATTTTTAGACATTAATGTCAAAATAGGCATTTTTAGGCACCATAAAATATACGTTTTCGGGGTTAATTATTCATGAAACGTATATATACAATTGTATATTGAGATATCTTCTCAGGAAAAAAATAGGTTTTTACCTAAAGATCCGCGGTCTAGTTATTACTAATATTTTCTATTCGTTGTAAAGCTAGTCGCTTTCTTCGAGGCATAGCGAAAACACGAGGCACCAACTGGACTGAGATGAGACACTAAATGAACTAAGAAAACAAAACTCTAGACAAAACAAGTACCTTCTTTATTACTCATTATATGAGTCATTAGCAACCTCCAATGAGGCTAGATAGAGAGAGAAAGAGATAGGAGTTTAAATCCCGCTCAGCCATCCCGCACGCCAGATTGGTGTGGCAACGTCGCTACCTACATCAGCATAGGAAATGGCTACAAAGAAAAATATCTATATATAAATTTATTAAAAGTCTTTATTAATAATCTGATTCCTACAAAAAAATTTCTTTATGTCTCTCTTTACAACAGTGTTTTCAGAATTCCTCTATCATTTTTCCTCACTGACGAGTTTCTTTTTAAAGTTGTAACCCAATTAAAACCATTGTAATTAACATAGAGCTTAGAAAATTATTGCATTGCCCCTACTATATCTTAGTTCATCACTGTTTTAAATTTCAAAAGATTTTGTTCTGTAGTTATTCGTTTATGAATTATTATATATGACTACATTCGCGAAAGTTGGCTGCGTAGCTGGTTTTTACGGGTAGTTTCTGTGTTTAACTCGCCGTAAAATTTTACATTTCCTGTCTAAAAATATTAAAAAATCAAACCTTATTAAGCATAAAATAAGCTTTCCTATAGTATTTTTGTATATTCTTTCCAATAAACGTAGCGCAAATGATCGCGCGTCAAAGTTGAGATGCACGTCTTTTTGACGCGGACACATTAACGTAAAACTACAACATAGAATAGCAAATTATTTTAATTACCTTACTAGTCCAATTTTGTGTGATAATTCAAGAAGCATCCAAACACAATTGAACGTCACGCTCTCTGCAACAGTAGGAACACCGTATCCTTCTTTTTTTCTATGATTAGTGCACGCAACACATCTCCTTTGTGGCCTCGATTTCCTCCCCGTTGGCTGTACTTGTCTAATGTCTTTCTTTGAGTCTCGGAACCGTGTTATCTGTTGATTGTCGACCAGGCACATTTCCTTTCGCTGCAATTGCATATTTGGCAAAGATTCCTTCCATTAACATAATTCGGTATGACAAATGGTCCACTTTTTCCCCGGTATTTTCACTATACATATATAATTAACGACTTTAAAACTGCGGCATTCAGTGAGTGTCTCTTGAACAGTTCGATGTACCATTTTGCTATTCTTTTTCTTTCAATTAAATGTTTTTTGCTTTCCCGGTTAACCTTATTGATATGCAGTCCTTTTCAAGGGAATATTTCAGCTTTTATAAACATTTCATTCGATGGATGAGCCTCCCTAAACCAAATAGGGAAAAATTTTCTCGCAGGTCTACTTTTTCATGCCTTGACTAAAAATTTGAAATAAATTTTCCGTTTCGCGTATTGTTAAAAGACATTTCATATAGTTTATAAAATTATGAGTTATACAGTAGTCATTCTTCATCATTGCAGAAGTTACACGATGAAAACTGTCCTGTTCCGTTCAGTAGCAGCGGAGATATGACGTTGTATGTATCGGAATGTACGCGTAATAAAAAATTAGAAGTTTTTTAGGTAATACTATCGTCTGAATCACTTTTCATCAACGCTGCCGTCTCAATTTCCTTACTTGGTTCGCTTGACCTTTTCCTACTCGTTGATGCTATGATTATTTAATTTCTAAAAATTAACGCTACAAAACACAAAATTGTCTCTGCACAATGCTAAGCTTTCCTTCAGAGTAACTTCTTTAGAGCGACACGAGAATATTTTCCCTGCGACCCGAAATCATTTCCGCTCAAGAAATAGCAGCAAGACATCATCGAAGTGGCTTATTTGTAAACAGACCTAGGTTACGCGCAGACGTTTCCCTCTCTCATACTGGGAGGGGGGAGGTTGGGGGTTATAACTAGTGATGGGCATAATCATTAGATCATAATGACATATCATTCTATTCATTCGATTATGCTCATATCATTCGTTAGTAATATCATTCGTTAGTAATCTCTCGGTAAGGGATATCTCGGTAGAAAGTAGTAGTTAAGAATCATTCGAATGATTTAGTAGTTAAGAATCATTCGAATGATATTAGTATATAAGAATCATTCGAATGATTGTAGTAGTTAATGATCATTAGAGTGATATCAGTAGTTGGGAATATTCCGAATTATATTAGTAAGTTACTTAAATCTCCATTATTACCGATTATTCACCCGGAAAGGAGATTTCGTCTGATATTGACGTAGGTAGTATCTTGCTAAATAATTTGAAAACATTCATTTTATAACAAAAATCATGTGAAATTAATTGTCATATTCTTTATATCCAAATGCATGCGGAAATTAAAAAATCTTTCGGAAGAAAATCTCAAAAAATATTTTTTTACATCCAATTGAAAAAACTTGCCTTTTTATGCTTAAAAACACGTTTTGAATCCCTTTTGCCAGTAAAACATGTGAAACGTCTTTATGGACTTTTTTCGTGCAGTAGAGGATTTCATTGAATTACAAGTTATTCTTTAATATTTTTTGTTCCAAAGGTTCGAATTTCAGTTACGTTCATGGCCATATCTTATTATTGCACTATATGAGATACATTGAATTAGAATCAATGTGAAATGAAAATATTTACTGCACAGTACAAATCATTTCTAATGAAATAGTAAGAAAATATTTCTTCATGGAACCCAGTGGTGTATTTCCCGCTTAAGATTTTCTGCGTGTTCCTATAATATCTTTCCGAACAGCAGTTTACATAGAGAGACCCTCGCCCTTCTATTTTAGCGGTCACTCGAGATGTTGACGTTTTTTATACATAGGTTGGGTCTGTTTCTCTCACCCCAAGTCCCCAGGCAAGATCTCAAGATCCTAACTTAAGGACTTAGGGGAAGTGACCCGCTTGTGGATCAAAGAATGCGGGGGGAGATCACAGTGGGTTGCGTCGTCTGGAACAAACACGTTAAACAAATGAAGAAGGGGAAATGAAAAAGCAACTCGAGTAACCCTCTGAACCAGGGAAGATACTGTTGGTGCTTGATGTCTATAGTCGACAAACTTAAATCTTTGAATTCCAAATGTTAAAAATATGTTTGCCCAGAAAAAAGGGAATTGTAAATGGGTTACCACGTATGGCTTACAAATTAAGAACATCAGCGTATAAGGTCTTGGGTTAAGTATCATTGGGCTCAACAAATGAATTTATTCATTCAAAACAAACAAATTTCCTAAAGATCAATAACAAATCAGAAGATTTGCAGAGTCGGTAAACGCGATTTTCTCTAAAGTAGGTATATATTTTTAGATTGACATCTGTTAGTGCAACTTGAATCTCCCATAAAATGCATGAAGATAATCACCTCGCCATCGAAATTCAATAGGCATTCATTGGACCTTATAACAACAATAATAAGCTAGTCTTAACATAAACAGTTAAGAAAAACATTTAACAAATTGTACTGTCTTTAATTTTCGTCGCGAAATCTGTTGAGATAAAACGAAATAAAACTGATATCAAGAGAAAACGAAAAATTCACCATCATATCCACTTGCATATGGGGAAAGACGCACATAAATAGAATTTGTATTGGTCCAAAAGACAAATATAATATTGTATAGGGCAAGGCAAGGTATATAGCAAACAAATATTTTCCTCCTTACTGAATATTTTGTGAAAAATGATTCTAAATACATTTAAGCGAAGATTACTTAAAAACATATGCGTTCAACAATTACCAAGTTCAATATACTTAACTTCTTTTTTGAGATATTTTTAAAACATTCAGGAAAACGAATTGTCTTAAAAACACAACGAATTGTAATACTCTCCTATCGAATGATTTTACGGAATAATCTTAAAGAATGATTTAGCGAATAATCAAAACGAATGATTTTAAAAGATGAGTTGTGCGATCAGGGCTTCCAAAACTGAAGCAGTCTCGTGAGAAAGGGACCCATGTGCACGGCACTCGGCGGAGAGAGAGGTAGGTTGGCCGGAGGAGTGCCTCTCTCGGGCTAGGTGGTCGATTCTATTCGGGCTTTTTTCGGGACGTAAATGTGACCCATGTTATTAGTTAATGAATGTAAACGCCTTAGCTCTGCTTGTAGTTTCTCTCTTTAATAATACCTAGCTCTTCATCGGCGGAGGCCGGTCCCAAGGTGGGCCGGGAGAAGAGGGGTCTGTTATTGATAGGAAGCTCGAATGTCCAGCGTTTGATGGCACCTTTGATGTTACGGGCCCGCCGGGAGGGTATTCAGAAGAGGGTGTTCTCCAAGTGTATACCTGGAGGCACGATACCCCAGGTGACGAGGGAGTTAAAGGCATCGATCTTGACCACGGGTTGCTCTTCGTTGAATGTCGTTGCACATGTGGGTACCAACGACGCCTCGAGACGCGGGTCGGAGGAAATTGTCAGCTCTTTCGAGAACATGGTATCCGAGGTGTCCCGTGTCTGGGAGGATTCTGGGGCGGATCTACGTCTCACCATTTCCAGCATTGTCCCACGCACGGATTGTGGTACTATGGTCTGGTGCCGGGTAGTGGGATTGAACGGTAGACTGCGGGACCTATGTAAGTCCCAATGAGTCGACTATGTTGACCTGATGCCGGCCCTTGATTCGTGTCGGGTATCCCTCAACGGCTCGGGTGTCCACTACACCCCCGAAGCTGCGAAGACGGTAGCGGGTTTGTTATTTGAGCATGCTAAGAGTATTTTCAGTTAAATAATACTGTAAGGTAGCATAAATTTTGATAGTAATTTAAACTGCATGGCATGAGACATAACTGCATGTCCCTCTCAAATCCTAACTGCTGCCTCAGCATGGCGAGAGGGTGTAACAGGTATCTGAAATTCTTCCAAATTAAATACCTTGCTAAAGCAGTGGGTACTTATCATTACTTACAGAATTTATATATTTGACCTTTATTACATGAAACGTTATACATTCGTTTAAACTAAATAATTGCACAGCTTTGAAATGTATTTTATTACCCAATTCATTTTACATAATCAGCCTTCCTTCATCGCTTGTTCATTGGAGAATGTAATTATTTTTTTTCACATTTTCCATAATATATGTATTTATAGGGTTCACAAAATTTTGGACTGATATTTTTGCAGGAGAAAAGCAAGTCGAAGATTATTCTAAACTGGAGATTGTCATTCTAGTGATCTCCTTGGTATTATCACATTTCTTCATAGTTGCCTTATATTGATTGTAATCATGCATTTTAAAAATAATTCCCAGGTCATATTACGAGCATTTCGAGGAAAAGGAATGTCCATCATCGATGTAGCTCAACTAGGGGAAGTTTCAGCTGCTCTTCCTCCAACCTGCACCATTGCAGAAAGCCTGAAAAAATCAATCTTATTCAGAGTTCCATGAGCATTCCATTATTGCGACTGATTGTCTCAGCATCTATTAAAGCATGAAGTGTTCCTCAATGTTAATTGATACCACTAGATAGATGTATGTCACAATTTTTTAACAAATAAAATTTCTATAGCAGTTTCATATTTTTCATTAGATAAGTGATATGGATTCCTAAAAATCTAAGCTCCCTTAAGATTTCTAAGTTATAATGAGAGAAAGAGGACATATGCGTCCTACCATCTCAATGAGATGAAGATATTCTTATTTTTTTCAAGTGATTATTTCATATCTATTCTTAACTACTTCAGCATAAAAACTGCTTTGGCAATTTAAGGGTAGTTGCACTTGGCACATACCAGGGGCTCCAAAAATATTTTTTTCATGTAAAATATCAAACTTTAAATTGTCAATTTAAAATTAATGAAGAAAAATTCACTTTTTGTACTGGGATACTTTGTTTTCACTGCATTCTACCATCTCAATGAGATGGTAAGAATTTATTGAGTACGATAGATTTTTCATTTTCTGTCATATAATACATGACAGAATGATTTATTATTTAAAAAATATTATAGAAGAAATTATGGCGCTAATTCCCCAATCAATAGGTTGATGCAGACTGAATAAATATATCTCTGAATATTTTTAACTGTACATATAGAGATGTTAAGTGGTTATTTGAATAATTATGTATTTAATCAATTCAGAATGTTGATTACTGTTTTGTAAGCATATATTTAAGGTATGCATGTATTTCATTTTAATGTAATATCTATCTTACTATATTTTATTTTGTATGTGCTATTTAAATGTTTTGTATATTCTTGTAAATGGTTATATCACTTTACGATTAAATAAAAAAAAACTTTTAGTGAATTATGCATTAAAGAATTTTACTAAAAATTAATATTAATCTTGGGGGTCCAAACAGGAAACAGCATCAGCCCCCTACTTATTGAAGGCCTGCACTGCTAATGATTGATAATTTTACTTGAGTTCAAGAGAAGGCATTAATAACATTTAGCTCTCTTTATGTCCTTTGATCTGCACTGTGCTAATCATGAGCCTACTAGACTAAAATCTTGTCTGGATAATGTTATAACCTACTTTCCAAAAGAATTATATAAATTTGAAGTAATATACTCTTGTCTATCTAATCATTCAGCATTAGAGTTCAATGTTAAAACTACAGCCAGTAATAGTAGATTGAGCAATTCCCACTCCATTCTCATGAGGTCTATCACTTCTGTATGAATAAACAATTTCAAATCCTTGCTAAGGTCAACTGATACAGTTTGCTTACTATCAAAGAGGGAAATCAATCTTTTTTGAAGTATTTATTAGTATGTTTGAACACTTTCCCTAAGAAATTAATGAATCAAACTTATAATAAGAAATTTAAAAATAAATTGTTTACTCCCGAAAGGAGTTTATCAGTTCACATAAAAGTTATAAGATGACCATTAATGAATCAGATAAAATTGTTTGCAATAAAATTAGACAAAAATACAACAAAATAAAACTTACTAAAAATAAATGATTTTATCCATGTCTGTGAATGAGTGCAAAGCAGCTTGGATGGTGATTAAAGGAGAAGTGGGTTCTGTTTATACTACATCTGTAATGCCTTTCACTCCCGGTGATCTAAACAAATGTTATAAATTCTGTAGAAAATATCATTTCCAATATTAGAAGCCCACTATAAAAGACATGACATGCTCCAGAACTGCAGAGCCATTTTCAATTGGTAATGGGCCACACCCCAAGATATTGTAAACATTATCAACAATTTTAAAAGTTCCAAGTGCAGATATTTAGGGTTTGTCCAATTATCTAATCAAAGAGGTCAATGAAATATCTCTGAGCCCCTAGCAATAATATTCAATTCTTGTTTACAATCTGGCATTTCCCCAGTGCCCTTAAATATGCTAAAACTGTGCCCGTCTACAAAAAAGGGGATAAGGAGTTACCCTGTAACTATAATCCAGTCTTCATTGTCCCTATCATAGGCAACGTTTTTGAAACCACAATTAAAAGTCAATTATATATATGTACATTTTAAAAGTAATAACATTTTTACACCTTCCCAAATTGGCTTTCATATGCGTAAATCAACAGCTTTAGCTGTTGACCATGTTATCAATAAAATTCTAAACGCTTTCAAAGAGAAATGCTCCAGTGCCCTAACTGCATGTGACCTTTCCAAAGCCTTCGACTGTGTCTTCCACTCGATCCTACTATAAAAACTCGAATACTATGGGATTCAAAATTTGGAGTTCGAGCAGGCTGTTTCCTTCATATACGATTTATGTAGACGACCAACCTGCACACTGCAATTTTTGTGTACTATGCTTACATTTACTGCCATAATAAATATGGCATTACGGTCTGGAATCGCTCCCACCATTCTCTTCGGATATACAAGCAGCAGAAGTGGGCGGTGAGAACTCGAGCCAAGACTAAAAAGCGTGATAGTTGTCGTAACTTGTTTACAAACCTTCCAATTCTGTTCTCTGTTTATATATGTTTTACTTTATTCTATATATAAAAATAATATAAATTTTCACAATTAAAATCCAATACCGATGTCCACGACAACACTGGCCCCAAATAAGATGGATGTCATCTATTACTAAAAATGTGCGTTAAGTACAGCACATACTGGATTAGTATTTTACAATAAGCTATCTGCTACTCATAAAAAAGGAGGCCAATAAAAAACTTCCAATAGAAACTCGGAGAGTACCTCATAAAAGATTAGAATAAAACTATACCGTTGAAGAATTTACCTGAAACTGAATCTCACCGACGTAAGTCAAATCACCATTTGTTACATATGGATGTATTGTGAATGCTTTCCTACGTCTGATTTATTTTTACTAGATATAGCATCTTTCTGCAAACAAATCTCTTGGACGAATATCACGAATATAGTATGTAACGTTAATACTAATGCATTTAGTATGAGATCCTGTCGCAAGAGGGTGAGAGTGGACAGTGGTCGATTCTCCTGAATTTACATTTAGTTCAAATTTTAGATGCAAGATAGCGGATCTTAACTAAACGTAAGATTTTTGGGTCTTAGTAATTCTAATTTCTCAAGACAGATGGCTATTACAGACAATATCGTATAATTATTGTAAGTAATTATAGCAATGGATTGATTACATAATTACATAATCTGCCTAATAGAATTACTGCTGTCATCGTTATGTTTAGTAAGAATTTCATTAGAAAATTAATTCTTACACATTTTAAAAATTTTTTATAAGTAAATTCCCTATCCCTTGAGTTGTATAAATTAACAATAATAAAATAATTCGATCCGTGGAGCTTTATCCAATAAAAAATAAAAATTATAATGGAGAAAATTTAGTGCTGCATCAGTTTTTTCGGAAAACCCTGAAAATTTTAGGAAATTAGTAGAATTGGTGTTAGTAAAATAATCAACTTAAAGCGTGATTAAGGAATCTATGTAACAAATGTATTTTTAACCATCTACCTATAGCAGTTATTCTGCAGCCGTATTAAGGCTTTAAGAAAATTTGAGTCCGGCTGACGGCGAACAATAGAAACCTCGCAAAAATATTTCATCGAGTTGGCAGGTAACTTAAAACGATGCCAAAACCAATAGACGGTTACAGAATATAAAAACAAACTTAAAATTATAGTCTCAATAGAGGATAAGAAAATTATGAGTGGTCCTGTCGAGTTATGTAGTAATTTAATTTTTACATTACCGGCGCGGGAAATTTGAAAAAATACCTCATGGAACCTCATATGCCGTAACCACGGGGGGTAGGCGTTAGAAAAAAGCATTAATTTACGCATAATTTAATACTCTATATATAACTACTATTTGCAGACACCTACTACCCGTGGTTTTTTCTCCATTGGTCATTTACCGTTTTGATGAATTTCGAGCCGGGCCGACGCCGAACCGGATAAACCCCGCAAAAATATTTTTTTCCATGAAATAGGGAAGTTTCGACTACTCAGAAGCACTAAGGTAATAACAGGTATTTACAGCTAAATTCGCTGCTTTTGTAGTTCGTTTTTTTATTACGGAAAATAATCGATGATTTTCGCGGAAAAAATCGAACGCACTTTCGCCATTTTTGGAGAAGCCCACTTATATCAAAAACCGCGGGGGTTATGTTCAAATGAATTAAATCTTTTATTACATAATTATAATGCGCAGTAAACACAATCACCCACCTTACGTGGTAATTGCACAATAGGCTACGACGTGCGGCGTCGACGCCCCACTGGGGACGGTAGCCCATCAGTCATCGCGGGTTAAAAATACTTATCGATAGGATAGGTGACGATAAACAATATCGACAAATCAATTATACCATGAAATGCTGTTTATTTGAAAATAAACTTCCTACACTGTTTAATTAAAAAAAATGTTTGTCTTAAAAATGGGAGCGCGCTTTTTCCATTGTTTTTGGAAAAATCAACGTATCTGACAAACGACGCGGTTTCAGAAATAGCAACATACACTAATGAACGCGTAATTTAATTTTCTATAGGATACATGTATTGACAAACACCTACTTTCCCCAAAATGTTGAACTATCGTAGGTTCAGCCCGGGCCTGCACTCGGGAGGGGTCCGTCGCGCATCCGGAATCCTTATTGGAGAAACATTTCTGGGAGGGGCAGCTTATTGAAACATACATAGGATTACAGATAATTTAGCGTTTATTTGGTAGGATTAATGCTAATTTCCTATCTTACGTCTTTATGCTCGAAAAAAATTTTCAGTTTTACGTTTACGTTTTTTCGCGATTTAGGCGTTTTTTGAAAAATCAAAATATCTGAAAAACGGGGGGGGTAGGTGAATTTAGTTTTCATTGCCGAACGTCAAATGTAATTTTTGACATTTTGCCGTTTACCGCAATAAACTACTTTGCTTGGTTTGGGGGACATGGTTGATTTATCATCTTCGAGAGCGCCGGGCGCGGCCGAACTGACTGTGGAGATTTCCGATTAAGCGTTGTTTTAAACGTCCCAGATTCAAATTGACAACGTCGTGCAATTTAGACAAAAGTGCTTAATGTGGTTGGTCAATATCAATTTCGTACGCCATTGAGTTTTTCTATCAATTGGTATTTACCTCAAATAAAGTCTTCGATTCGACGCTTTGGTGTCTTTGAGCGTACAGAAATAAGTTTTCTCTCAATGGAAGTTAAAAATAATGTTAAACACAAAATAATATAATTAGTTATTACTGTGAACAATATTATTCTATCTATTGTTTTAGCTCCACTAGAAATATTTAAGTTTTACGCAAAATTTAGACCGCGGCGCGTCGAGGGTTGAATAACCCAATACAGCGAGATATCTTGTGGGGGTAGGTGATTATGGTATACATTTTCAAACTTGTCATGTAATTTTTAACTATGCCTGTAATTTTTCTTTACCTCCTCTCTTTACGTTTATCATGATTGCTGCTTATACAAATTTGTGATCTTCAAGCATATTTCGTTGTTTTTTTCAAAAATCGTATTTTATAATATTTGTTTTTTGGTACGTCAATTTTGTTTGCATCTTAGAACGTATTAGTATGTTATTTATCATATATAAAAAAACCATTATGCTGATATGTTATTATAAATTTTAAATATTTTTTTAGTTTTACAGTGATGTATGAGCGACGCGTCGAGAAGGTCGGATAACCTTTGATAATGAGAAATCTAAGAGAGGTAGGTAATAGTCTTACATATCATCATATGTAGATTATAATGCTACACGTGAGCTGTTAGTGGCTATTACCTGGATTTCGTAGATTTTTCATAATTGCAGATTGTGTGTTTTACCGTTACTTGACTTACGTCGGTAGCGCATCAGAAATCTCCGTTGAATTTTTTGTTGTCTCATCATAACTCATTGGCAACAATTTTAGTAAACGTGAGATGTTATATTTAAGTATCTGTAAAAACTTTATTTCGCTAATGTTGTTAATATTATCAGAAAAAATATATTCTTGTCAAGGTGCCTTGCGCGCGAGATTTTTGTAGTTTTAGATAACTCGATGTTACGAAAAAACTGCAGGGGGTAGGTGTTTAATTTTTATATTATTATACGTTAATTATAAGGTGTTATTGTCTTTGAGAAATAAAATAACCTACTCTACGTAGTTCTCTTGTAATCCTTGGCTAAGCCCGTCCTAGAGCGTACATTTCAGCAGGTAGCGTATCCGAAATGTTTTTTAAAATATGCTATGCTAAGTTTTAGGTCACAGAAAAGTATATATAAACTATTGCAAAGTATTTGTCTATCAATTTTATTAATCTTGATCTCTTGCGTTTCGTAGTTTTTTCGTTTGCGATTATTAACTACGATGGGTGAACTAGATTTTGCGCAAGGCCGTAATTGACAACGAAACAATGGACATATGTAATTTGTAGGTTATAAAATTATATATCAGAATACGTATAATTCTATGCTTAATAATACCTATGATTTCTGGCATTCTACTCTCTTCCATTTCTTCACAAACAATAACTAAAGTTTATTGCGTAATTTGATAGTTTGTGCTAGCTCTTCGGATATGTTATAATTTAAAAAAATTGACACCTGGAAGGCTTTAGTCACGCACACAAATTTATTCATGAATATCTGCTGTGTATTACCTGTTATTGCTGATATCCAACACTGCTTGTTTTTCTCGTATTCTGTTACTTTCTCTGCAGTTGACTGATGATGAATGACCATGAACGTGTGAAGTATCATTTATCACTTCTTTATACCATTATGTGTCATTAAAATTGCTGATTACGATAAAATAAGATGTTTTTCAAATTACGTAAATGTTTTTAAACATCTTAATGGCATATGTACTCCATAATTTGCAATAAAAAACTTTCTACACGTTTCAACTTCTTTGTTGGTCACTCCGACTATTGATATATCGTATATGGCATATCGTATATACCTAACTTCACGGACATGTGGGAGGTAGCAAAATACGTACCGATTTTTCACCAAAAAACCTGTTTTCTGCATAAAATCCATGTGATTGTCGGTAACTAGTCCTTAGAATGTGACAGCATGTTCAGTTTTCATGACTGATGATGATTGCCGATTAGCAGTAGGATATATAAATAAAAACAGTAATTTTACTTGGATTAAGAGTTAATACCGATGTCATGTACAAAGCCGGTCTTCGTAGTTATATGTGAATGAAATTTTGTAGCAGCAGTGATCGTTTTTTCAAATTAGTTGAGAATCGTTTGGCTAAAACATGGCAGAATTTTTGGCAGAAAATAATCCTTGTGGACAAAATATTCTCAACGTAGTTTCTCGAGGGAATGCCATTATTGCTGAGTTATTAAGATTAAAGGATTTCATCCCACCCGTATTTAAGTAAGTACTTCGTGGAGGTAGTCTTGTAAACGACTTTAGCTATTTCACGTTTGCACGTCCATTTTTTCAGGTTGGAAACTAAGCAAGACCAACAAAAATATGGTGATATTATTTCTGACTTCAGTTACTTTAAGAACTCTGATGAATTCGATAGAAAAATTGACAATAATCCAGTAAGTATGACTAACATAAATCGTTCATTATTAAGGTCGTTCCGTTAATAATTTAGTTGTAATTAATTTTCAGCAACTGCAAGATTTGGATGAAGAATTTAGAGAAAATTATGTAGAAATTCTTTCCAGATTTTATCTAGCTTTCGAGAGCATACATAAATATGTTTCCGATTTAAACCATTTCATAAATGATCTGGAAGAAGGCGTCTACATTCAGCAAAACTTGGAGAGTGTTCTTCTTTCAGAAGATGGAAAGCAGCTTATGGTAAGAGTTCTGTATATTAATTAAATTATTAAGGTCATTTTTAAGTTACTTAAACTTTGTACAAATGATCTACTGTGTCATAGAATAATTTATTTACCCGTCCGTAGACAGGTTCGTGATTATTCATGGTTAAACCTGGTTCTCCATATACTCCTATTTTCTTCTGTCCTCTTCATATCTTGATAACTCTCTTTCCCTTTCAAATCGTCTATCAGCTGAAACCTTTTCCTACCTCTTTCTCTTTTTCCATCAGGTTTTCCTTCTAACACGTCTTTAATCATTCTCTCTCTCCTCAGGTAATGTCCAACCCAGTTTGCCTTCCTCTTTCTGATAGTCTGTATAATCATTCGCTTCTCTCCTATTCTTCGTAGCACTTCATCGTTTTTCATCCTATCTGTCCATTTTATCTTCAGCATTCTCCTCCAAGTCCACATTTCAAAGCTTTCCAAGTATTTGATGTCATTTTTCCTTAGCGTCCATGTTTCTGCTCCATACAAAGCTATACTCCATACAGCATTTTATGAACTTCTAGTGTATATTTTCCCTTATATTCCCCATAAGTAGGCGTTTCCTTACTCTGAAAGCCGCTTTTGCTTTTCCTATTCTAGTCCTGATCTCATCCGTACATTTTGCTTCTCTTGTTATGATGCTTCCAAGGTATTTATAGTCTGAAACTTGTTCTAAAGGCTTTCCTCCAATACTTATGTTCAGATTGTCTTCTTTGCCCGATATTCGAATGATTTTGGATTTTTCTGTATTTCCATACCATATTTTCTACCTGCTATCATTAGTCTTTTTATCATTTTCTGGAGTTCCTCTTCCATTCTTGCTAGAAGTACTTGATTATCTGCGTATTTTACTGTTCTTATAATCCTTCCTCCAATTTTGAAATCTCCTGTGCCTTCTAACGCTTCTTGCATTAGACTTTCTCAGTAAACTCTTCAGGTGTCTGCATTCTGCAACCTGACCTTTAGAACTTGATTCACATATAGATTCCCGATCAGTCTCCTGTCTTTCCAGTCTACACCTATATCACTTAATATCTTCATCAACATTACCCAATTTACTCCATCAAAGACCTTCTGCCAGTCTACAAAATATATGCAGATATCTTGACTGTACTCTATTGCCCTTTCTAATATGATTCTAACTACCCCTATCACATCTCTAGTTCCTCGTCCTTTTCTGAAACCGAATTGATCTTCCCCTAGCATTTCTTCTACCTTTTTCTCCAGCCTTTTATTAAGAATCCTCGTGATGATCTTCAAAGTATGTGACAGAAGGCTTATCATTCAGTGCATTGCCTTCGGCTTCTTCTTTAGAGGGATCATTGTTACTTCTAGGAAATCCTGAGGCCACTCTCCCTTGTGGTAAATCTTACTAAATAATTTCGTGATCGCTTTGAGTTCTGATCCCATGACTTTAAGTACCTCAGCCGGTATTCCACCTCTGCCTGTGGCTTTCTTTCTCTTTAGTTCCACTATCGCTTTTTCTAATTCGCTCTCCATAATACTTGGTCCTAAGTTGTCTTCTTCAATGTTTTCTGCATCTTCCAGTTCTATTTTTGCCAATCCTGCCAGCTTGCTGTATAGTTCCTTAATGTATTCTTCCCATACCTCTGCTACATCCTTTGTTTCTAAGACTATCTTCCCATCCGTATTCATTATTCCTTTACCATAAATTCCATTTGACTTCTTACCTTCCAATTCCAGTACCCTGCACTGGTGGTGCAGTGGTTAGCGTGTCACCTTCTCATTACAGAGTTGCTGGGTTCTAACCCTGCCAATTGAGGTTTTATTTAAAAAAACTCATCGGTGAGTGGCAGTAGGCAGAAGTACTGGCAGTATTGTATAGAGCCGAAAACAAATGATGTTGGCTGGGCCTATATCCAATACAGCTGTAGGTGTGATCAGAACGATTTGAACGGCTACAGTACTGCGATGTGGAAAGCAAGAGGGGAAACTACCACATTACAATCCCTAGTAATGATTATATGATTGAACAATATGAATTCTCTCGAGGTAAAACAATCCGGAGGTAAAATAGTCCCCCAATTGGATCTCCGGGCAGGGACTGCCTTGAGGAAAACATTTGTCTAAAGTAATTTATGAATAGGCACTTGGAATGTAAGAACTATGAGAAAGGCAGGAAAGCTAGAGAACTTGAAAGAAAAAAGGAGAAAAAATAGAGTTGACATTGTAGGACTGAACGAAACTAGATGGGAAGGAGAAGGACAGGTGGTTGACTCGGAAGAGTTCACGGTAATTTACTCTGGATGAAATAGTGGTGAAACAAAATGCATGGTATTATTATAGCTTAAATCTCCTTGTTGTGTATATTATTATTGAAAGCTGAAAAATATTTTTGAAACGGTTTGTTGGATTCACATTATTTTTCATGTATTTACTGCCCTGGATTTATTTATTTATAAACGTTGCACATACCAATATATAAACTAGCTACAGTTAATGTATTTAACTTCTCATGCAAAATTGTATTACTTCTTGATCTATAAACATTCTATTATCATTGTTCTTCATGGTCATCTATATACAATTCTCCAATGTCTCTCTGTCACACCTTTTTTAAGACACTTGAGAATGGAATTAAGAGCTGATACTTTCATTATGCTTAAAAGCCTATGAATTTTGGCTGAGAAAAATAAAATTACCCCTGAAAGGATCCAGGTTTGATGATTATATTTTTCCATAAGTTTACTCAGGATTTTCGATTTCTCAAGGTGCAAGAGTTTTTCCCTTCATTCATCAATTTTCTCTGTTTTTGCTTTGTTCAGCGGCGAAAACTATAAAATATCTTATTCTTGTGATGGTTAGATGTTACATGGAAGAATTGGTTAGAAATACACATTTCTATTTGAAATTTTATGGCTTTTTCATACTCTTTCCAGGCATTGCCAGTGCGACCTGCATTGTTGTCTCTGATTCATTTAGCATCTATTAAGCCTTCAAATAGATGAAAGAATCGCATTATTCTCTTCATGCTTTTTATAAAGCATCGAAGTTATTGTTTCAACAATGTCAAACACAGTAGATTGCAGCGTTAATAATTGCAGATTATTATTATTCAGTAAAGTGTGTGTGGACTGTGGGCGTTTTTACGGCTGACTAAAAGAAAAAATCTTTGTTTATTTCAATACTGGAATATTACCTTTCTCATAACTAAAATCATTATATTCTACATATTTAATGTATATTAATGCAAGGAGGCATACACATTAGTTTAAAATTTGATGACATGGAGATTATGGGCTCTTATTAATAAATGAAAAATAACATGTTGTGAAGTAAAAAATTTGTGTTAGCAACATTTCACGAGTTAAAAAAATTAAATAAATTGTTGAATTAATTGTAAATTTGAAAAATTGCATGTCTGTATTAGTAAAAGCATTAAAATGGAACCCAATCCAATGAAAGTTAAAATTCAGTCATGAACCTAATCTAACCCAATCTCAAGCAAAAACCCAACCCAACCCAACCCAACCCTGCACATCTCAACAGTAATATTAACAAGTTTATACTTACAATGTTAGCATCACCGCAAAAGACTGGAATTGCGGCAAACCAATGTAAAAACAGTAAAAGTGAATGAGTGAAATAGAAATAAAGCTAACAAACGCGTAAATAACTACAAATGTCTTTAATTAGAGTGGATTGACTATCACTGAACAGAGTGAACTACAAATGAATGTGAGAAAAATGTTTGCATGGTAATAAAAGACCGTTGCATTTAGAAATTTTATTTAATAAATTTTCAAAAATAAAAATTTTATTCCCAAGATGTCAACCATGAAAATGTGCTAAGAGAACATGCACTAAATGAGGCGTATCTGTTTTTAAGAGTTTTATTAGTATGTAACTCATGGCCTGAAAAGGTTTTGGCTGAAATCGATCAACCGATATTGTAGTTTTATTCTTGTAATTTGTCCATCTCTCGAAATAGAACTTAGTTTATTTAATTATTTGTTATAATTAAAGTTGTAGACAATTTAATTTCCTCTAAGTTTTGTTTATAACATTTTTTATAAAACATAGTTAAGAGATATTTTATCTATATTATATTACCCTAACCTCTGCTGCTGCATGGTCAAGCTGGGCATTTTGATTGGTTGCTGAGCAACAGCAGCTCTGCCTCGAGCAGCAAGGAGTTAAACCATATTATTATTAGACGACTGGAGAGCCAGTGCCCTGCTCTGTAGTCAGAGCTGGCTAGGAAAATCGTGGGGGTCCGGTTCAAAGTGCACATATGCCACATTTGCTTCAAGCATTTTTACTTTCTCCCTATGCAGTATAAGAGAATGTATTGTTTTTGCAAAAAAATTGAATTCAAGATTTCTATGGAAATGCACATTTTAAGGTCCCCTCAGTACGTTTTCACTATTTCCTCTATAAGTGGAAAAGAAGAATACATTTTGATGAGTCAATGAAACATTTGTTCTATATTTTCATGCATTATTTTGTTTTACTTCATGTAGACTTTTTTGATAATTCATGGTTAGGCTATGTATAGCCCAAAAATCAGAAACATCCAAAAACTGGCAACCTGCAAGTCCCAAGATTACTGGATTGGGACTTATTACTGTTTTGTTTTTCTAGTAAAAATTTCAGTCTGTAGCACTGTGGTTTCTTATTATTTTATTCTTATTGTTTTAGTGTGAAGCTCTTTATTTGTATGGTGTTATGCTGCTGGTAGTTGATGGCCATGTTTTTGGGAATGGTGCTGTACGAGAGCGTTTGGTTGTATCTCACCTGCGTTATAGCACACGCAGATCTAGTGCTGACAGCAATGCTGATGATGTATGTAAACTGCTTCGCTCAACTGGGTTGATAGCTGGCTCCAAAAGACCAATAAATTACCCAGAAGATTACTTCCGGTATGAATACTTGTTGTGCTTAATAAAAATATATTAGCTATCTATCCTCCTTATATTGTTCATAGCAGTAAAGTTTTGCATGCTCACTCCAGGTTGCCCATTGTTACCTGTATCTCCATCTGGAAGGCACATACAGTAGTCCCTCACCAACTGTGGGGGTTATGTTCCTTACTTAACCTGCGGTAGACAAAACCACAGTTGGCGAGGGCCAGTACTTGGGGAAAGTTTGGTCTCATGGGGAGTGATCCTTCAGAGACAACTAAAATCCTATAATATATACTTCTATGTTAAAAATAAGTATGCTTTACTTTAAAAAAACATTTATTATATAAAGATAAAAAATACGAAGTACAAACAAGTACTGTGCATGTAGTTTTACAATAGAGCAGCCTCTGATGATGCCATCTGCCTGGCCTTATGCTTCTAACAATGCTGATAAAACCAATGCTTTGATAAAATTTCTTGAACCTCCACCTCTTGACTAACTCATGATCTTATAAAGAACTAAAAATCCCCTTTCTTATGTCTCTACTTTTAGTAATGTCTAGTGATTCCATAGCTTCTTCAATAACATAAATTTAAATATTATTAAAAATATCCAACTGAATATGGCCATGGGGAGAACCATGGATGCTGAAGACTGGATATTCATTCAGTAATTTAATTTTATCTTCCTGTAGGTAAGCCTACTCGCTACAGTAAAAGTCCATTATCGGCACCCAGTCTACTGACATACTTGCTCTTCCTGCATTTTTGGTGTGGAAACAATCCACATACAGCTACTAGGTGTCATCGTAGTTGTGATTGATACTGCATATGGTTAAACTTGCATTACGTGCAGTGATGTTTTCACAACCAATTGTCAATCAATAGTTTACAAAAACAATTGGTTTTTTAGACAAAAGTTTCCATTCATTTTGTGGAAGGCGAAGGGAAATGTGTGTTTCGATCAACTACCACCGCGTAATTTTTCTGATGAGATTCAGATTTAATTTCAATTAAATGCTACATTTGTCATATATTCCCTTAAAATTGTAAACACTTTTGTTATTAATAATGAATGAATGAAAAGAAGATGAAATTTATGTTAAGGACAGCTTTCTCATTTCATAGAATTTTAAATGCTATCATTCAATCTGCTTGTATAAAAAGTGACAAAGAACAGTATATTCAAAATGTATTAATTTTCTTTTAAACGATTAAAAGACTCACCTTTTGAGTTTTATGTAAAATTTTATACATTACTTTTGTTCATAATACTATGGTTATTATCGTTTACCATATTCATAACCTATCAATATATTTCCATAGTAAAAAATGAATTCAGAAACCTGTGAATGTTCATACAGTAGATGATTAATTTTGTGCAGAAAAATAATTCTGAATAACTGTAAATTATGAATGTGAAATTACAATATATTTAGTTATAATTTCATTATTCTTCCTGGAGGGCAGTGGGGCGCAGCTAACCGGCAGGCCAATTGGTTGGTGAAATATTCTAAAATAAGAAAAGTTTCCCCTTAAAATACATTTTAAGTGGAAATATACAACTTTTCTTATTTTAGAACTTGGAGAGATTCCATGAAATAATGCCTGCAACTGTAGACTTTGTCAGTAATTAAAAACTACTGCAAACTGCTTAATGAAAATCATATCCCATTGCCTGAATTAAAATTGCATATTATAGAATGATATAATAATTTACAACCACTAGCTAATAGAATGAAACCCAAGGTGTGTGGTTCTTCCTGCAAAACATAATAATATTTAGAAGAAAAAAGTAATGCCTTCCTGCAGCAACAAGAACTTTTTACAGCATTTTTTTATTAGGTATTTCATCATTTGACAGGAGTTTAGGTAGTATACAAAGCGATTGAAAATAAAAAAGATATGAACCAAACCTAATTTATGCTATGCAGTTAGCACGTATTATTTATACAGTGGAATCCCGATTTAAGGTTTTTCCATTTAAGGTTTTCCCGCATTTAAGGTTGTTTTATTGTGGCCCTGACCAAAGCTCCATATAAATAATGTATAATATTACCTGATTTAGTGTTTCTCGATATTGTGAATTTCCCGCATTTAAGGGAAAAAATTCTTGTCCCTAGACAGACATCGCCTCGATTTAAGGTGCATTTACATTATGCAACACAAAAATATATATTATATGCTCATCTGAGCGAACAAAAGTTCAATAAAATAATTAAATACACATTTTTTGTCAAATAACTTTTCCCATAAAATGTTTACGATAAATTTAAAGAAAAGGAAATGAACATTTTCGAATTTTTACGATTTTCGATGTTCTTTTGTTCATTCAAAAAATATTAATTAAAAATTTTACAACTCAGGAAACTTGGGAGATATTTTAATGAAATTTGGTATTGGGGAGTTTTACTAAAATTTTTCAACGAATTCTAATTTTGGTTAAAATTAGATGATAATTACGACCACTTTACATGAAGAACTAAATGTAGCTTACAATGTATGTTTCAGCTGGGGAACTGCAGGATGAATTTTGATGAAATTTAGTATTGGGAATTTAACTAAAATTTGTCGATTTCAAGAACGCATTTGGAAACTGTGTACTCTCCCATGGAGTACACATTTCCAAACTTGTTTATTCCATATAAAAATCCTGTAACTTGACAGGAAGCTTACCTTTCAATTAATGTATTCTTAATATTTGTGCTTTGATTAATAATAATTGATATTGATAAACTGCCATTTAATCTTTCAATTTTAGACTATCCCCATTTAAGGTATTACTCGATTTAAGGTACAAAAAACTTGTCTCTCAGGCAAACCTTAAATGGGTATTCCACTGTACTTGTTTCCATTGTAATAACAAATGTTTTATAGTGAGTCATTCACTATACTGGCATATTCAATTTAGCAGCATGATTTTGACCCACGGGTGCCACTAGAACAGGCTTTTACTATGTATTGTAAATATTCAGTATGTGTGATTGCCCCACTTTTTATGTTTTTCACCAAAATGAGGGTGGGGTAATACGCCGTTTTCTCCATTGTAGTAAAAAAGTGATCTTTTCAGAATGGAGCAGTGGTGTAGCAAATTTTTTGGGGGTCCCAGTGAAAAATCCGTTTTGGTCTGTAAAGTTATTATTTATTAAAAAAATAACAAACTTTCAATAAGAAACGAACTAACTACTCATTGATAAGAACAAAACTGTACAGATTTAAGTATGATAGATAGATAGATAAATAATCGTCTTTATTCGGGCGAAATTTAGACCATAAGGTCCATTCTTACATTTAACCCTTCATCAATATAATAAATATAAGAAATGGTAAAGTAAGATATTACAATACGCATTACATAAACAGTATATACCTAAATAATTCAGAGTAAAAAGATATAAAATTGAAGACAGATTAGAGATTGTGGGGAAAACCTAGGTAAAAGAGACATGTATTTTTTCTGATGGGTGGCTATCTCGTTTTAAACATCGTCACAGGATACAAAAACTGGGTGTCTCAGGTGAACTTCAATCAGCTGATAGTGAGGCTACACATGAATATTGTCAGTCTTTTGCATCTCTTATTGATGAATATGGTTTAATTGCAGAAGAAATTTATAACACTGAGGAGACTGCATTTTTTGACGATGTTTACATTTTCCAGTTAGTAGGCGAAACTGGTGCCTCCGTATAAAAAAAAATAAAGACAGTCACTGTTCTTACTTGTGCAAGAGCTGCAGAAACACACAAGTTAAAATTACTTGTTATTTGTAAATATAAACACCAAAATCTATTGCTGTTCCGATAACCTATCTAAAGATTTTAATTGGAAAACAAATCAATTCAGAAATTCATGAATTTATGAACTCGATAAAAAGAAAAATAATCTGCTAATTGTGAATAACGAATGATGGTTGAAGTAGTGATGTTATTCTCGATGGACACTTATATGATTCCTAGAAAGAGCATTACAAAAATTAATAAAATTGTAAGTTACGCCATCATAATTCTGTCAAAAATAGTGCTTAAGATAATGAAGAACAATATATGCAATATCTTCTAGGGAGGAAGATCCTTGAAAGATAGCAAATATGTCCTCAATGTAATTGAAATGTGATTTTGTGGCATCATCGTTGTATCGGCATATTCACTTTAGCACTTTGGTCCCGTGGGTGCTGTTAAAATGGGCTTTTGCTGTACTTGGAAAATTCAATTGGTAGAAAATTCATGTGTTCATAAGAGCTATCTAATTCAAAAAGAGTTCTCTAAATATCTCTCAAATCAAAAAAGTCGATTGTTCTCAGACAGACAAGCACATTTCTATAGCTACTTTCCAGAATGGAAATAGGTATATAGTTTCTTCATTGTGTCTGGCTGTCTTTCTCCCTATTTATTTTTGCACTAATAGACTGATTTTCATGACACTTGGTGGAAATCTCTTGCTACTTGGGCCAAACCTCTTAGGATAGTTTTTGTTGCAAAGATTGAAAGTCCCTGGTACGATTCCTGGAACTATCCTTCCCATTTGATTTGTAGGGGAAATCTGTAATCCATCATGCAGGGTAATTTTCTCTTGCACATTAAAGTATCTTAGAATTGTAATATCTGAGGGGGATTTGTACCGTATTGACCCGAATATAGTGCGATGTTTTTTTCCTCAATATGTACCTTTGAAAGTCGCATTCGCACTATATTCGAGTACTTGTTGCATTCGTACTATATTCGAATACTTGTATCTTTAAAAAATAACTGCGTATCGGCGCGTTTCATGACGCGCGTTTCAGCGCATATTTTTATAATTGCTACATTGTAAGTGAATTGGACGTTCATGTTATGATGCTACATTGTACAAATATACTCGGTAAGGGTCTGAGGAGACTTGAAAGTAAATCAAGGTCAAATTGCAGCAACCACAGCACCGGCACAACTTCACGCAGGGTCGCGACACTCAATGTTAGAAAACGAAGACCGTCTAAACATGGCGTCACATTACCCCCCTTTAGTACATAATTCATGAGTTTACAGGTAATTTAAATGTGCAAAATAGAGAAAATTAAATGTTTTTCGTCTTTTTCTAAAATTCCTTTCAAAATACTTGGGGTCGCACTATATTCGGGGTTGCATTATATTCGGGCTTATACGGTACTATTCTCTGAGGAAGAGAATGGATAATATAATTTTTATGCAAACTTCATTTAATGAAAACACAATTAGTTTCCAATAGGAACCCAGAGAGTGTAAATGCATGAGTGTTAGGTCCCTGGCACAGAGTAATTTCCCTGAAACCGGTATGTAGGCAGTTCCTTTTTATTATTTTTATGGTTATTAGGAGGCTTCTCCATTCTTTATTAGTACCAATCTTTACTGCTTCTGTTTTACCCCAACCTCCTGCATTGCCTTAAGTATACTGTACCTATTCAATGACATGCAGATTCATTTTTAAGATGTAAATTCAGTTCTGCATTTCTGATTTACAAGCAACGTACGTATATTATTTGTATGAAACTTTTTGAACACTATATACGAAAGATGTAATTAATTTATGCTATTTCGTGCCACAGATTCACTAATTATTAATTTATATGTTGTAACTTAGGAATAAAAATTTTTGTGGGCCGCAACATGTTTTCTCATTTTACTGGGTCATGGAGAAAAAAGTTTGAAAACCTCTGGTCTAGTGCATACACACGTTATTTTTGCCACACAATTTTGTGTGATCGATTTAGCTTTCCATTCCAATGTATTTGTAATATTTTATAACGCTAAATTATGAAATTTGTGAACACAAAGATCAACTCATCCATGGTGATTTTAAACCTATTAAAATCAATATAAGTATTAAATAAGTAATTATGTGGAAAGGAGGCATAATAAGTTCCGTTTGGATCATCTTTTTTTCTTTTAATAAAACTTTCTAAAAAGGAATACAGGAATAAAGTATGTTTTCCGAATGCTAAATGTATATTTAACTGCTAGAATGTCATTTTCCGCAGCCCAATTGTTGTGGTGACATGGTTTTGAAAGCTGTATGTCTACGTCTATATATTCCTTTTTGTGTTGAGTGAGTGGGTATGCATGTGTAATAGACACTTGACAGATTTTCTCACAATCCTGAGTGTTTTTGTTCATTCCTTTATTTCGTCATTTTTCTTTGTGGTAATTATAAGTAATTGCATGTTTTTTCTCAATTTACTTTCAATGACAAAACTACTTTGTACTTCACCTTTCTGTGCTTTTAAAAGATTAAATTTTGTATTTAAAAAAATCGTAATAACCACATATTTGAATCATATAACTTTCAGAGCTGCCATCTTACTGTTATAACTTGAAATTTCAACTCCTAAATCTCCTGAGAGAAATTTTCCAAAATTATGGCATCCTACTTATTTTTTCATTGATGCCATTAATGCGGACGAGAATTGTGACACAATTTAAAGTCCTACATTGGTTTGCAATTGGTTATTTTTCTCATATTAGTTTTTCATTTCCAACAGGCGAATTCCTGTAAATGAAACTTACATAGAAATGGTCTTGGGACGCCTGCGTTCTGATGATGTTTACAGTCAAGTTTCTGCATATCCATTACCTGAACATCGAAGTGCTGCACTCTCAACTCAAGCAGCTATGCTTTATGTCTGCCTTTATTTCTCACCTGAAACGCTTCATTCTCAAACAGCTAAAATGAGAGAAATTGTTGATAAGTTCTTTCCAGATAACTGGGTGAGTTGATTTTCATGTAATGCATCATCTATGAATGAAAAATTTATGAAAAATATTAATTAATAGTAGATATCATAAAATTGGTTTTTAATCAGTAAAAAACAGTTATGTTGCATTTTTATTCTTCTTATTATTATTAGTATAAAAGCCCATCAATATGATTCGAAGGAACATATTTACATAATAGCTGAAAGTACCTGGCAATGCCCGGGCATTTTGAATTATTTTGCTTTGTATTTGCGTATAAGCCGCACCTTCATTTTTCGAATGAAAATTTTGGAAAAAAGTGAGGCTTATACACGAGTAATTATAGTATGTTGACTTGAAAGGGTTTTGTAAATAGGGAATCTAGTGATAAAAAAATGGACGTGAAACGCTCTGAACAGCCATGCACAGGAGTGATTTTTTCACATCCAAGCTGGCAGCAGAGCATTCATGCAGGATATATTTACTATTATGTAATGTTTCAAATTTATATGCAGTAAATTTTCACCTCTCCTGCATTATTTTAATAGTTTCATTTCTTTAGCCATTTATAGGAGCATAAAATTCTCGTAGTTTGATTTCATTTAAGTAGCCTTCTTTCACCTGCCTGCGCCTTTGTTTTTCTCATCAATATTGAAATTCATTGAGTGGGCTGAACTAATAGAGTGACTTGGAAATTATTATGATAAGGAATGGCTGTATTATGTAATACCACAATATATTATCAGTGAATTTCCATTTTCACATTTCAGGTAATAAGCATATACATGGGCATCACTGTCAATTTGGTTGAGGCGTGGGATTCTTACAAGGCAGCAAAATCAGCCTTTTCCAACACAGTACAAACATCAAACATACATGAATGCTCTCTAAAATATGGTAACTCCTTACGGGTAAGTAGAATTATTCACATCAGATCTTGCTCAATTTATGAAAAATACTTGATTTACATTTGAAAGCCATTAAAATAGTATTTGTTGTCGCTCTTAATCAATTTCTTTCTCATGTATAAAATAATTGATGGCTGCCAGATAACAATGTTTCATTGACTTTATCCTTTTTATATTTCTAGAAATTGATTCCACAAACGCAAAAAGTCTTGAAAGAAGGAGCACTGACAGAAGAGAGCTTATTGGATCATCAAGCAAAAGTTATAGGTCTTGTTAGAGAATGTAATGTCACCTTGCGATGGCTAATGCTGCATTCAGCTAATCTCACTTCTGGTAATGAGAAATTATTTTTAACTATTATAGGTCATCTGAGCTTTTTTTATACAATTTAACCAACAATTTATCCAACACTCAAACTAAAACGTGAGCTAAAATAGAAATTCCAATGGTTGGGAGAACACCTGGTGTTATGCAACCCACAATTTTCTGCCAAGACTAACTAAAATCTCAAGCAGCGACATGCTAAAAATGTCACAATAATGTAAAACAGACAACAATGCACAGTGTTTGCCAACAGTCTATTACCTGAAGCCTCCAATCTACATTGCAATTGCCTTATTTTAAAACAGCCATAACTCCTTAACCTTTCTGAATCAGACCCATGTTTATAGGAACTTTTTTACTCAAAATCACTTGATTAATCTATCCTCCAAGTTTGGCACATTCCTCCTAAATCACCCTGTATATATCAAATCCATAGCGTTAACAAAATATTATTTAACAATTACAAATGAAGTACTAACCTGTTATAAAATAATACACCTTAAACAGTTGATATCTTCAAACATAAACTGGTAAAACTAATTCCAGTCACGCTTCACAAAACACTGATGCACTCTCACTAAGGATGTTGTTTCTACGATAATTCTAATGAAGCTGATGCAGAAAGTGTGTTTTCCCTTTTCCACAAAGGGTTTTTAATTTATTAAAAACATTTCCTGGAAAAGCTAGCTGTCCCGTCCATCTGGAGAGACTATTAGGGTTCCAGGGTCATTTTGCTTTACCCATTGCGTAGAGAGAAGACAAAGACCCAGATGCAACCCCATTTGGAGTGGGGTGTCTTCCAGTCATAATTCCGTTGGGAAATGGGATGAGAGAATGAGGTACAGAAGGAAAAAAGAGGAACAGTAAAAGAAATGTGCTTCAGTAATTCGTAAAGAGAAATGATAGAACGAAAAATTAAACCATCTGCCAATTCGTATTTTTTTGTGTCAATCAACGTATCCCGGTTTGGGAAAACTTGCTTTAGAAGATTCAATTTTCGTTAAATTAATTAAATAATCCAGAAAATCGGCCATCCCCTATTTAACATTTTTGTACCCCAGATGGCCTACGAAATAAGCTAGATCTAGTGGAAAATACCCCAAATTGGCAACACTGCTCACTTGGTACTCCTAATTGGTTCCTGAAAACTGAGGTCTAACTGAAACCACATTAAGTGAGTGAATTTTTCTCATAAAAAGTAATGTAAATAGATTTAATCTGTACTTCCAACCCACTTGCATTGCTAATGAATTCCCAATATAAGGTATATTTTTGTGCTTGAATCAGAGAAACAAAATATACAAAGATGTGTTTTTGTGAAACAAAAATATACAGCATTTTATCTTATCTTTGATCCCGCTTTAATCAAGCCTTTGCAAATATCAACTTTCCATTCTCCAGTTCATTAAATTACTTCAAGTTTAACTGAAAGTGGCAAATTTTTCTGTTTCTTTTCAGAAACATCCTTGGGACATGTATTTTCATGCTTTTCATTCATTACAAAGAATGCAAGGGTTCGAAAAAATAGAAAATGACTCTCCCACACACTAATCACGTGACACGCAGCTTCAGCAATTAAACTATCATAGTCAAGGTTTTTAAAATTTTGTTTAGAGATGAATTTCTGCTTAAACTTTGGAGAGTTTAGGGAGTAGGCTAGAAAAATTAAGTCATGGGAAGAAATGCCCGGGACAGGTAGTTGACCATGTGTGCAAACTTTATCTGGGTTAGCAGTAACTAATATATCAATCCAAGTGGAAGAATTTTTAGTGTTATTTGTGGGTTTTAAAGGTAGTATGCTGATTGATAGTAGCTCAATAACTTTGGCCAAAACTAACAAAAGTGGAATACTCCTTTAGCCAAAACAACTAGAGGGCTGCAAAACCCAATGCATTTCGCCCACAAGGTGGGCATCGTCAGGGGTAGAACCTGTTTCAACAGTGACTGGAAGTTGGTTGTGCGATGTAAAAGAGTTTTTAAAAAAGACAGCATCGGAGGAGCTTGAGGGAAAGTTTGCATTAAAGTCACCAGATATGATTAAGTGCTCATAATCGTGTCTTAAGTTGGCAATGATCTCGTCAATGTCAGATAGATAAACAATTTTTGGAGGACGATAAACGATTCCTAACAATATTTTTTTGAATTGACGACTACTTCAAGGAAGAGATATTCAGGTCTGCGGGAGTATTGTGCGTCGCTGGTGGCGATTACTTTACAAGCAAGGTCTTTACGGACGTAGATTCCTACTCCCCCTCCTCCTTTCCCTATCCTATCATTGCGAAACAAGTTATACCCAGGTATTTCAACAGAAGAGCTCGAGATAGCGGGTTTCAGCCACGTCTCAGAAATGGTAATAGCATCTAGATCGTTGGGCGGGAGTAATGAGCGCAGTTCATGGAAGTGAGGGACAAAGCTTTGGGCATTAAGATAGATAAGTTGGAAGGATCGAGGAAAAGGTTTAAGTTCTTCTGTAAGAAGACAATGTGTTGGAACTGGGATGGGTTGGGGAAAGCCATTATGGGATGGGGGCGGACGGTTGGTGGTAAGATGAGGAGTGTGATAATGAGTTCATCTGTGGATGGTTGGTTTGACCAGTGGGAAAAATTCAGAGGCATTAGGGTTTAGGTATGGCACCCTACAGTGTGACGGGACGAAAGCAGGTGCATTTGAGTTGAGAGTAGAATTAGGCTGAAGAGAAACTTTGGTGGAAGGCTCAATGACAGACATTTTGCGGGTAGTTGAGTAAGCGGCAAAATGTAGAGGATGATTCAGGTAAAGAAGTGGTTGAGAAGGGCTACGTCCTGTTTGCAGAGAATTATTAATCAATGAAGTAGAAAAATTGCCTCTTCTTTAGGGTAATAGTATTTAAGAATATAAAGAAAGAATCAAATAAAATTAATTACAATTACAGTCATACCTCGTTTTGCGTGACCCTGTTTTAAGCACGAAGCATACTTGAGCCTACCAGCCATTCAAAAAACAAAGGGCAGCCAACAATTGAGATGGCCTAACCATAAATGTATTATGAATTCTATTTTTACAGGCTTGTGGGTTTTAGCATAATTGTCTTTGGATCACCATTTAGGGCCAGAGTGTGGCATGCCCATGCTATAAAAGAAACCTCAAGGATAGCACACTGTTTGTATTACTCGATCGATGTTTATTTTGGCTTATTATTTATAAAGAAAGGTGACTCCGAATAAAGCTTACTCGCCGGTTTATTTAGGATTTCATTCATATAGGAAATATTTACAATTTTCCATGAATATAATTTAGTTTTCTATACCATTTGAAAATTACAAACAAATATAAGTTATTGAGAAAGTGTAAAGATTTGCATCTGGCATTGATGGATGCAAGCCGACAAGAAGCTGTTTTTTTAGGTTAATGGCATATTTTAATTAATTAAGTGCTCTTTATTTTTCGCGTCCGTGAAAACTATCCTCAATGGCTAAGAACCCCATTCTGTGCGAATTTTGCTTAGCGCAAAAATTTCAGGAACGTATCTGTTGCATATAGCAAAGTTTTTATCTATTCAAAATAACTACAAAACAACATAAAAGTTATTTCTGTTAATAAGTAACGCTTCAAACTGATGGATTTGACCGAAGATATTGCTTGAATTTTTACATTATAAAACCACGCAGCCGCAAACCAAATATTGAATACCAGAAATTCGGAACCCATCATTCAATTTTTTGATAGATATTTTTGTGGAACTATCGTTTGTTGAACTGATTCGTCGTCCTGATTTTGGTACGCACTACAAAGCTCTTTTACCTCATGAAATAAAGGAAAGTCACACTAACTTATCCCATTTGAAACTGATAACACATCCAGCATAAAAATATATTTTACGTCATCATCGATGTATGCATCGAAAATTAAAAGCCGTCATGGAAAAATATGGCGGAGTAAGGCAGTCGCTTTTCTGGTAGTGTCTGCTTCCAAGTCGCAGTTGTTTTTAGGTGTTCTTTACAATAAGTAAAACAAAGAATCCCATATGGTCAGGTCGTGTCTGTCCATCTGTCTGCATGTTTCATCCCATAAACTACTGAGTGGATGTTAATGAAATTTGGTATTTAGGACATAGGAACAAAGAAACTAAGAAAATTATATAAATAGTTTACCTGATCTTATCGGGAGTGCCACTTTACAGGTGACAAATAATGATCTTTTCTTTATATTTTGTACAATATAACGCATAACTAAAAAGTCTTTAAAGAACTTTGTAGAACTAATCAAATAGCATATGTTTTGTTCAGTATGTTTTTATTGAAGGAGTAGCCGATTTCAATAAAATCAAACTAGAAAGTCATAATTCACTTTTTTAATTGCTGTCAATGAAAACAATCTTCGTGACAACTGACGTAAAAATATCTGCTGTAAATACCTAATTAATTTAATTTTCTTTCGTGTGAACGCAACATTTGGTAAATGAAGGGAAATAGAATGTCTACGATGAATAAGTGAATGTAGATGTCTATTTTCCTTACGTATACACAGCGTTTGTAAGTGAAAGGAAATGGGTAATTTACGATGAAGGAATGAACGTGAACATAAAGATTACATTGCTACTATTCGAGTGAGGTAAGTTTTAAATAACTGTCAATTGTTCTGTTAATTACAATTGATTAGGAAATTAGTCGGTGAATCAAAAATTCGACATTTCCTTGGCATCACCAGTGTCATTTCAGTTCGTAGACATTATACTAAGCCATTAATATAGAACGTCTCTGCCTCGCATGTCTGCATGCATGATATGTGCATCTTTCCACTCTTGTTTTTTATTAAAATAAGGATCGGAACCGAAAAATTGGATTATAAACAGTCGTTCCAGTTATTTTGGTTCTTGAGAGAACCGAGGAACTGAAGAACCGATCGTCCTATCCCTACTAACAATGTTATTGGAATGGAGCCTTTTCTAAAACTTTTAACACTTGATAAACCCCTAAAATACAATAGGAAATAATAAAAAATAATTATGTACTTGTCTAGCTTCTTATGTATATTGTATGGCTCATATTTGATACTTTGCCATTAAAAATTCATATAAAGATATATTTCCTATTCGTGGATGGATAATATGTAAATTTGATAGTCTACATTCAGCCAATGGAGAATTTACTTTTTATATATCTACTATTATTTCAGATTTTTCACTAGAACTGCAATCAGTTGTTTGCCTAAATATGCTATTTGAGAACAATTAAATGAAAATTATATTTTATGCGAGAGATTGGATTTATCTATCAAACTTCTGTCTATGCACTTTCGGTAGATTTCTTTGTATATTTCTTCTGTAAGAATTGTATCATGGTATGTACTCTTACTTTTACAAACTTATTTATTGTTGCTCAGTTTAATTATAAATATATAATAAATTATTAATCTCATTTATATAATGCACACTTGATCAGACTTTCTTTTGTGCATGTTTCATTTAACCTTAAGCAGTATTATAGAAAACTATTTCCATCATCAGTTTTAACTTTTTCTTCAAATCTAAAGCAGTAATAAAATGCAAATTATTGCAGTTGCCAGGAATCATTGTTTTTCTTACTCAAGTTAACTCTTAAATGAATGCTCGAGTTAATGAAGCCTTAAGCTTTTATCTTTAAAAACTGTGTACCATGTTATTCAGAAGGCATATTATTTTATTGTTTTGTAGTTGCTGAAGGTCATAAGAAATGTAAACAAATCAGAGACCAGGTTCTCACTGATACGAAGCATGATCCATTGCGGGTATTTGAACTTCTTCTAAATACTGCTCAGCTGGAATTGAAAGTCAAAGAAATGCTTAAGCAGGTGAGGTTTTTTGATTGAAAATATTTTTAAAACTCCATATTTATCATTATTCTGATATGTTCTTATCAGAGTCATTATTTGTTTAAACTGATTTATCAAACCTGAAATTTATTAAAATCCCACCTTCATTTTGGGTAAATGTAGTGTTTTATTGGCAACACTAAGTTTTTTGCAGTATTATGTAATGTGGCTTTTGAACTAATTTTCACAAGATTATGCCTTCAGCAGTTGAGATAACTAATTTTTAATTTTAGTTGCTTGCAGAAAAACAGAAAAGGTGGGAAAATTATAAAAAAGAATGTATTGAGAGAATGCAAGAACTTTCTGATGTTTTCTCTGGAGCTAAGCCGCTAACAAGAGTTGAAAAAAATGGTAAGGAATGTGGCTGAATTATATCTATGGAAAACAAAACCAATTCAGTGTTGACAAATATGTGTAAAAAATATAACTATTAATTTTGTAAAAATTTCCTATCAACATTGGAATAAGCTGCATAATAAATAAGATGTAACCAAAGTAAATAATTGCAGGACATAATAAAGTCATGTTATTAATCTTTATGTTAAAAGCTCAAGTCTGTTTGTTGGTTTTTCACACCTCTGGTGATGAATTTTAGTAATGTGATTAACTCGAGAACAGCAAGTACAATTTTGATGATTTTTCCCCACTATAGTGTGATCTATCTCTTGCACCTTTTAGTAATTCATTTTCTGTTAGAAGATCATGGGCTTGTCCAGGAGCATTTATTTTCTCTGTTTGATTAACATGGGTATTTCTAACCTTCAGAACCTTTGGATGTTTTAATATTTGAGGCTTTGGGTTAAATAGGAACAGTATCATTTGTTTGAAAATTTCAACAATATTATCATGAAAATGTAAATATTAAAATGATTCTGCCATCTAATAACTAATATTATAAATTAGGATTGTAAATCAAAATTTAGATCACCCATCACACATATTGCTGTTAGTCTTTTTAGCTTCCTCACTTTAATTTTCATGTCAAAAAGTCTATCAGGCTGTAAATCATCAGTGCATGGATTCCATTGTGACAAGCAACTGTTTAATATTGAATTAGAAAGTTGAGTCCTTATACCCATGGCCTTAATGTAAGGTGCCACCATTAACACTGAAAAACCAATTCTATGCATCATACAGTATATGTAATTGAATACATTAAAAAATTACTCATTGATTCTTCAGTTTTAACTTCTCATGCCATCACTTTGGTACATGCCACCTATTCCTCAATCTACTGATAAACATATTGCTGAAATGGTTATTTTTTCAGTAAATCTTCAGGCTTGGTTTAAAGAAATGGGAAAGCATGTTCTCTCCTTGAATCATGAGGATTCAATGGCTGCAGGAAGAAAAATAGTGCAACTTATTCAGGCATTGGAAGAAGTCCAAGGTAATATAATTTTTTCCCTAGACTTTTTAACTCATATTGTACTACCTTCTGCACATATGCAATTTTTCAACAGTAAAGACAAGATTGATAAATTAAAAAGTCTGGAATTTGTCATTTAATGCACAATGATTGTAATGTGGGCTACATGGCACAGGTGAGAAGGAATATCCTCATTAGAGTCACTGACAAGGAGATGCTATGACCTTCAGGTAATGGATTTTGATGAAGTACGATCAAATTATACATTGAAAATAAGGAGACACATGTCTCGGGGCTTTTGTGAATTGGTCCTTGAGTTCAAGAAATCAGCCTCGAAAATATGCAAAAACAATTCACAAAAACTCCGAGAAATGGGTCTCCTTATTTTCGATGTAGAATCACCTGATTGTGTTTCATCAAAATCCATGGCATGGAGATCCTAGCCTCTCATTGTTAGTGTTGATGATCCTTCAAAAAGAATTCCTTTGATTCTTATTTTGTGGAACACCTCATTCTTAGTGAGCACATCACCAAAAGTCCTGCCAATAAAGGCCTGAAACAATACTTCATGTGGAATTAGCATGCTATGCTACATATATTCTCCTGGAAATATATTATTGAATGAGCACCTTTTTACTTACAAATCCTCATTGCTAACATTTTGCAAATATTTATATTTTTGTTAAATATGGCATATTCTTTTTTATTGTTGCTGATATTTTAGAATTTCATCATCTGGAGAGTAATCTTCAGGTCCGTCAGTTTTTGGCTGATACTCGTGACTTTCTCCACTGCATGATGCGAACTGCTAACATCCGAGAAGGTGCATTGGTTACTGTCCAGGTCTGTGTAGTATTTTAAAAAGTGGATATACGTTGCTTTTAACTTACCAAGCTTATAGACATTTTTGGAATAATTTCTTTTGTGAATCGTGTAGATCAGTGGTAAGCAGCCTGCAGGCCACATGTGACCTCTGAGTGCACTTAATGTAGCTGGCAAAGCTTTTAAAAAGTGATTTGTAAAATTCATCACATGAATTCGTATCATATACATTCAAATTATGACAGTAAAACACTTGAGATTGAAATGTTAACCTTAAATATCTAATTAAGACTCGATTTTCACTGACGTGATACCTCTGAATCTCTAGTTACTTATTTATTTTATTTATTATAAAAGAATCCACCTACAACACAGAGGCCAATTACAGCAGACTGGGTACAAGAGATTAACACAAAAAATGATGAAAATATGACAAAATCAACAAAATGATATCACAAAATAACAATGAACAAAGAACTGAGGGAAAATAACAACAAGAAAACAGCTACATCAAGTATGAATGATCAATGATTAAGTGACTTGGTGACATTGTTGAGGAGGGTTCTCAGTGGAGTGTGAAAATGTCAAAGTTAGGTGATTAAGAAGAAGAGGGATTCTGTAAAACAGAGAAAAGCAAATGCAGGATAAGCAGGGAGTGTTTATGGCAGAAATGGAATGGAGGCCAGTCTTTCTAACTGTAATACAAAACTTTACGATCGCTAGTAATTCAGGACAGTTGATTTTGGCATTTGCCACTTTATAAAGGAAAGTAAAGTAAAATAAAGAGACTTGTTTTAATTCCACATAAATTTATTTAAAACGACCTAGGTTTCGTTGACGATGTTGCATTGCAACAAAACCTAGGTCGTTTTAAATAAATTTATGTGGAATTAAAGCAAGTCTCTTAATTTTACATTATGAAGAAATTCCACCAAGTGACGTCGGGTGTGAGTTGAGGGCAGTTAAAATTTGGGATTCGGTTAAATTTTGAAACAAGGTTACACGATAGCAAACTAATTTGGGAAAAATATTTAGGACTGGATCAAGAAGAGTGAGATTGGATGGGGCAGACATGGACCAAATGAGAGAGCAATATGTAATGAGGGAGAGAATGATGCTACAGAAATAAATGTGGAGACCAATAGGGTCTTTAATGTCGGTAAAGAGATAGAGAATCTAAAGGTGAGGCATTTGTTTTTTTACCCAATAATCGCATAAATTTAGTGCCCCTACCCTCTGAGAAGGAACCTACAGTGCCTGCAAATCAGTCAATTGATGAGGAAGCTAGTGAACCTCCGTTGAGGATGATCACCAGATTCCAGACTGGTGCCTTAAAGAAGAAAGACATCTGACATCAGAGTGATCCATCTGGTCATGGCTCAAAAATTCTAGCTCTAAACATACAAGAGCAAGAATCTCAAGTTGCGGTATGTGATATTCCTACAACCTCACACAAAAATAAATGTATTTCTAATCATTTAGGCATGTCCACAAGTAATAGTTTAATACCTCCCAAAGTACTAAAAGTATTGCATTTGAATATACAGTGCCTAAGAAATAAACTTCTAGAACTCGAAATTCTAGTGAGTGTACATAAACCTGATGTTGTTTGTGTTTGTGAGCACTGGCTTCACCAAGATGAAGTATCTGACATCACACTTCCTGGATTTACTGTAGCGGACCACTATGCACGCTCGGCCTGTAAAAACGGTGGTGTTATTATTTTTGTAAAAAATGTGTTACAAACTGTACCCATTACCTTCAACTATAGTTCTTTACTTCTTGTTGAAAGAGAATTTGAGTGTTGTGTAACTTGTTGCTCCTTCAATGAGTTTAAGGTTTTTATCTTGTCTTTTTATAGGTCACCATTGGGTGATATGAGTGTATTTTTAGAAAATTTTGGTTGCCTTATGGAACTCATATTTTATATCTCTCCTAATCCTAATATTATTGCTACTGGTGACTTTAATTGCAATCTTCTTATCAAGAATGCTGCTGCAAATGAGTTTTTAGATGTCATTAATATTTTCAAATTAACTGTGACTAATTCTGAACCAACAAGGGTCAGTAACAGCTCTGCCTCTTTGCTAGATCTTGTTTTAACAACTTTTGATTTACTATATGTTAATACTACTGTAATTAGTTCTGATATCTCCGACCATTTTCCTCTTTTGTCTACTTTTTCATTAAACATTAATCCACAACTTCAACCAAGTTATAAACGTTACTTCACAGAGGAAAATAAAACTAATTTCATAAACTTGTTACTTTTTGAATCATGGAGTGATATCTATAGTGCAGGTTCTTTTGATGATGAATTTGAATTATTTTATACCAAATTCTTGTATTTTTTAAATATAGCCTTCCCTTTAAAATATAAAAATAATATATAGGAAGCCCCAGAAAAATTGGATCACAAATGAAATCCGTCAACTGTCAAGTGAAAGGTCACTTTACTCTTGATAAGGTATCGAATGATAACGAAAGCCTTTTAAGGTATAAAACCCTTAAAAAACAATACCACAAATATATTTCAAATGCCAAAAAATCTTTTAATAATGATAGGATATTAAGCTCTGATAATAAAACTAGAGAATTATGGAAAATCATAAAAGAATCTAGATGGCAGAGATCGCAATGCGCTCCCATTCAGCTGTCTACTCCTTCCGGTGAACTTATTTCTGATGCTACATCCATCTCTTCTCTTTTTTCAGATCATTTTTCAGTGAAACCAAGCTTTAATGCCTCTTCTAACTCTGACATGCTTCTTGCTCCCATCTCCATTGCTAATTCTTTTTTTCTCAATCCCTGTCAGGAAAATGAGTTGAAAATATAGTTCTCAAACTATCTCACAAGAATGTGGCTGGTCCTGATGAAATCCCAGGCAGCATTATCTTATTATCTTTTGATCTCATCAAACATCCTCTTTTATAATTTATTAATGAATCTTTGAGCCAAGGTGTTTTCCCATCCTCACTTAAATCTTCTAAGATTAAACCCATCTATAAGAACAAGGGAAGTGTTTACAACATTAATAACTTTCGGCCAATTACTCTTCTTAACCAATTTGCAAAAATCTTTGAGAATATCTTTTATTCCCGCCTAATTAGATACCTGGAAACTTTCTAATTGCCAACATGGCTTCAGACGAAATAGATGTACAACATCTATTTATAATGCAATTGATTTCCTGCTTCTATCCCTAGACCATAGACTTAATACTCTGGGATTATTTTTAGATTTCTCAAAAGCTTTTGATCATGTAAATCATAAACATCTGCTCAATAAACTCAGCAGGATAGGTATCAGAGGTACACCGCTTAACTGGATTCAATCTTACCTAGACAGTAGAAATTGTAGAGTAGTCATCAATGCTGGTGGCACAAATCATTCTTCAGCGATCAAAACAGTAAGTCTAGGTGTTCCTCAGGGATCAATACTCGGGCCTGTCTTTTTCCTGATTTATATAAATGACCTACCTGAATACCTCAGTTCAGTTAATGGGTCTAAAATAATATTGTATGCAGATGATACCAGTATTTTACTATCTGCTCCATCTCAAAGCAGTCTAATATCCAGTAGTAATTATGTCCTTCAACAGTTGACTAAGTGGTGTGATATCAACCGCATTAAGCTTAATGTTGACAAATCTCAAATGATATATTTCTCACCTAATTCTCAACGTGAAAGTCTACTATGTAGAACCAATAGAAAAACAATAAACAGGTTAATCAAACAAAATTCCTGGGCCTTTATATTGATGCAAATTTTAGCTGGGAATCCCATGTCATTGCCCTAGCAAGCAAACTAAGCTCACTTTGTTTTATGTTAAGGTTTTTAAAACAATCTGTAAGTAATAGTGTTCTTCTCACCATGTATTTCAGTGAATTCTATTCCAAAATTACTTATGGAATCACTTTTTGGGGTAATTCTTCATAATCCCTGAGGATATTTAAGTTACAGAAAAGAACTGTTAGAATTGTAGCAGGGAAACCCTATCACTCTCCATGTCGTTCAATTTTTACAACCCTCAAAATCTTGCCACTGCCATGTATATATATTTTCTTTTCCATAATCTTAATCAGGGAAAATATTAATCTATATCCTAAAAATTCCAATATACATAACTATCCTACTAGGAGGCAGAATGACTTACATTTATACCAAACACATTATAAAAAAACTGCACTGGGGCCCAAAGAGCTTGGTATTCGTCTGCACAAATTGCCTGTTGCACTGAAATTGATATCAAGCACAGAGGTGTTCAAAATTAAACTAAAAAGTTACTACTGAATAAATTGTATTACACTGTGTCTGAATATTTGACTGACAATACTCTATAAGTTACTCTGTTTGTGCATTACTGTTATTCTACCTTTATGGTGATTATGTGTAAATTATATTTATGTGATCTCTTTTGAATGCATTTCCTATGTTTATATTTTATTTTATATATGACCAAATAATGTTTTATGAATATCTTTTTTTTGCATTGTTGAACTTATTTGTATCTTTAACTTGTACTTTTTCACTTTTATGCTATCCCTTGTATTAATCTCCATATGTACATTCTTGTTTGTATTCTTTTGTATTTTATTTGACCTGTCCTATACAACAGTACAGTTGTCTCTTGGACCAATAAACTTCTATTCTATTCTATTGCCTTCTTAATTGCAGTCAGATTTTGAAGAAAGGTAAGTTTGGAGATTAGAAAGACACCAAGATCCTTCTGACAAGAGACTCTTGGGATCAGGCTGTAATTCAAGAAGTAGGAGAAGAAGATAGGGTTTTTGTTGAGGGAAATAGGGAGTAGACTGCATATCTCAGGGTTTGGATTAAGTCTCCAGTTGGTTCACAGAAGTCCAAGAAGAAGTGGAACCAGAAATGACAACACGCTGCATCTTGTCAGTAAAGAAACTGCAAAGTAAGGAAAGATAAATGCCATGGAGGCCAAAGTGATGAATCAGTTTATGGAGCAGAAGCTTGCGAGCCAGGGAGTCATAGGCTTTAGCCAGGTCGATAAAACAAATGTCAATCTGAGATTTAGTGGAGAGAACATCAATTGAATAATGCTGCAGAACAGAAAGATTGGTAAGTAAACCATGTTGATTAGTTGACAGGTGTGATGAGATAAAATCAAATAATCTCCTAAAAAGAATGCATTTGCAAATTATTGACAGTATGGAAAGTAGCAAAATGGGGTGATATGACGTTACTGAATTTTTATTACCAGACATATGAAGAAGCATAATGTCAGCCAATTTCCAATGAAGGAGGAAATAACTCGAAGAAAAACATCTTTAAAAAGAGGGATACAGGTAGAGCTAAAGGTGCTGTGTTCTTCAGAAAGAAAGCATGGAGTTCATCAGAACCAGATAAATGGTTGGAAATGAGAGAATTAGAACACGTTTTCGATGCACCAATCAGAAAGATTATACTGTGGGGAGGTGAAGTTAAAGAAAGCAGTAGGAATTGATGATCTCACCATGGAAATGTTAATTATAATTAGGGAAAAGAGAGTTTTTATAAATTGTGCTGTAAGATATATGATGAGGGAGAGCGGACAGAGGACTTCACTACGTCAGTTTTGACACCCTTGATGAAAAGAATCACACAAATATCAAGATAATAGAATAATCAGCATGCAGCTAAAGCAATTGTAAGAATTTTGAATGGGAGGTTAGAAACAAAAGCTAATAACTAACTAGGTGTAGACCAGTGATCATTTCAGCAACCCAGTCAGCCCCTGCGGACCACCTCATTACTTACAGTGATATGAAGGAATGGGAAAATATTTAAGTAAAAACACCATTAATAAAAATATTCAATACCTGTGATAGTGTACAACTTTCTTAATTTCCCCAAAAAAAAATTCCAGCTAAATATGAGGTGGGGCCTAAAAATAAACCAATTTTGGAAACCTCCGCTGACCACCTACAAAACCTTCGCGGACCACAAGTGTTCCGTGGACCATAGGTTGAGGAAACACTGGTGTAGACTAGAGGAAATTAGTTGGACAAAGAGGAAAAAGAATAAGTTTTGGAGATAGTAGAGGAAGAGAGGACCTTAATTGGAGTAATAAGAGATGGAAGAAATAGACGGGTCAAAATTTGAAAGGAAACAAACTTGACTGTATGGGCCTTCACTTGGTGGTATTCCATCTTAACCACTTGCCTTATTTTCCTGTACCACACACGGGCATGAAAAAATCACCCCTCGTCTTAAATGCTAGGCCGAGAAAAAATTTTAGGTTACCCAAAAATGGCAGCACGTCTCTCATTGCAGTCGCATTCAAATGATAGATAGTATCTTCTATATTTTTCATAAAGTAAATATTTGATCTATGATGAATATTGATAAGTAAATAATGAGTCTATAGTAAAAGAGTTCAAAAAAAGCTGCATTTCAAATGATATTGATGGATGCGAGGATGACGTTCTTTGGGACGATGATTCCAGTGACCAATCTTCCAGTGGAGAAGAAGAAAGTGATGTAGAACATACTCATAGTGGTAACTGATTCAGTAAATCAATTTTAATTTTTTATTTATGTTGAAGAATATGTTCTTTCATTTCTAAATGCTATTGGATATTTTCTTTCGTTTCTCAGGACTATGCATATGTATCATTAAGAATAGTTAGCAATTTCTATTGTTTTTTCGTTACCCATTAAGAGAAGTTTCTATTAGTTGTACTTGGCTATTGTAGTTATTGCTATAGCCATTGTAATGTTTATATGCATGTTAAAATCCCATTCATGGAATCTATTAAAATGGCATACATTGACTATGCAGACAATTACGCAAAATGGAATGATGGCTTTGGAACTGTTTGAATTTCGGTAAATCTTTACACGGAACTTGTATAATGATAAAAATGCAATTTCTTAAGGCAATGTAAATGCTGATTTCATTGGAAATAGACTTGGATGAAAAATTATCTTGGCGAGGTCACTATTGCTTTATTTGACCTTGTGTGAAAATGAAAATGAATGAGAATATTGTCACTGAATGTGGAACATTGTTCAAAAATGTCAACAGCTAAATCAGTTCCCACTCTTTTCTATTCTCGAATAATGTATTCTAGGCAATGCATGCATGCCTGGCAGACTTCAGCATAAAATCTACAAAAATTACTTTTTTACCAAAAAATGGTGGAAATTTTTGGGGGATCAGTTTAAAACCGAAGTCGGCTTCTATTTGGGCAGATACAGTAGCTCTACTTTTACTAAATTATTCTTAATTCTTAATTTCATTTAACATCAATTTCGCCGTAGTTTCCACCTTTACCTATCCAAACAATAAGAAGCTGAGAGGTGAGATATTATAGCTTTTCAGCAAGGGAATGTCATGAAATGAATGGACAAAGAAGACCTCATCGCTTTCCACAATACCCAAAAATAGTTGTTGACTATAATGGCAGAATGGGTAGAGTGGTCAGGGTGGATCAGCATCTCACCAATTACCCATCATCAAGAAAAGAGGTAAAAAATATTTTACCATTTACTGGACCAAGCAATTTGGAATACTTATGCCCTGTATTCCAAGAATGGTGGGTTGAGAAGTCACCTCCAATTTAAATTGGAATTAGTGGAGCTTCTCATGGATAAATATCACACTGAGTTCAAGAGGAGTGCAGCCAGGATTAGATTCTAACCCTCTCTGCTTGACAGAACGCCACATCCCGGACTTTATTTCCCCAACCAAAAAGAAGGAAAAGCCAGCAAGGCAATGATGTACAGTATGTTGCTCAAAACGCGATGACAAAGGTACAAGAGTTAGGAAGGAAACTAGGTACTACTGTAAGGAGTGTGACGTAGGACTGTGCTGTGCCATGCTTCAAAGTGTATCATACTAGGAAGAATTTTTAGTTTTTTATTGAAGATATATAAATATTGGTTTTTCACATTTGTTATTGTATAGTGTAATAATTTTGATAGAGTAAATTGGGTAAAGTTGATGAAGATATTAAAGGATATAGGTGTAGACTGGAAAGACAGGAGACTGATTAGGAATCTATATGAGAATCAAGTTGTAAAGGTCAGGTTTGAGAATGTGGACACCTGCGGAATAAATATCGGTAGAGTAAGACAAGGCTGCTGCCTATCGCCGACCCTATTCATTATATATGGAGAAAGTCTAATGCAAGAAGCTTTAGAAGGCACAGGGGATTTCAAAATTGGAGGAAGGATTATAAGAACAGTAAAATACGCAGATGATCAAGTACTTCTAGCAAGAAAGGAAGAGGAGCTACAAAAAATGATAAATAGACTAGTGATAACAGGTAGAAAATACGGTATGGAAATAAATACAGAAAAATCCAAGGTCATTCGAATATCGGGTAAAGAAGAGAATCTGAACATAACTATTGGGGGAAAGCCATTAGAACAAGTTTCAGAATATTAATACCTTGGAAGTATCATAACACGAGAGGCAAAATGTACGGATGAGATCAAAACTAGAATAGGAAAAGCAAAAGCGGCTTTCAGGAGAAAGAAACAACTACTTACAGGGAATATAAGGGAAGATATCCGCAAGAAGTTGATAAAATGCTACGTATGGAGTATAGCATTGTATGGGGCAGAAACATGGACGCTAAGGAAAAATGACATCAAATACTTGGAAAGCTTTGAAATGTGGACTTGGAGGAGAATGCTGAAGATAAAATGGACAGATAGGATGAAAAACAATGAAGTGCTATGAAGAGTAGGAAAGATGCGAATGATTATACGGACTATTAGATTGAGGAAGGCAAACTGGGTTGGACATTACCTGAGGACAGAGAGTATGATTAAAGACGTGTTAGAAGGAAAACTAGATGGGAAAAGGGAAAGAGGTAGGAAAAGGTTTCAGCTGATAGATGATTTGAAAGGGAAAGAGAGTTATCAAGATATGAAGAGGACAGCAGAAAATAGGAGTATATGGAGAACCAGGTTTAACCAAGAATAATCACGGACCTGTCTACGGGCAGACTACCTATGATGATGATGAATAATTAACGTTTAAACAGCGGAATTTCAATGCCCTATTCTGGGTCAGCCAGCTGTTTTTTCGGTGTTTAAATGCCCTGATATGAGTTACTATTGTTATTTTGTCATAACTTTCCTTGAAATAATGATTGAGAGATGAAATGAAAAGTGTTTTTATTCCTAAAAGCATACCTATAATATGCACCCCTTTGAAATCATTGGAGATTCATCGAGCTCCATTTTTTCATTGACAAATCAATGGTGCAAGATAATTTTTGAGTGGCAAATCCTGAAACTACCTCTGAATCTTCATTGAGACAAAACATTGATTTCCTCGTTGTTTGGTCCTCGCTGCATTTCTGCAGCAGAAAAAAACCAGGGCAGATAAGGAACAACTGGACGGCACAAGAAATCGCAAAGATTCAGAATCTTTTCTTCGACAAACATCTCCCTTTCCTCCTTCCTCTCTATCTCCGTCTTTCTTCTCAGTCTTTCCTTACTCAGCACAATTGAACTCCTTTTGCCACCAAATCATGAGAGGGAAATCCACTCGAACTAGACCGCACAAGGAGGAGAAGAAAACGTTTAATTGCACTACTCCTCCCTCATGTGTGGATTGGCTTCCATTCAATTTTTCCTCCAGTGTTCGTGTCCTAAGCTATTCTCTAAACATCACGAGCTTATTCTATATACGAATAAATTCAAACAGAGGACGGAAATCCCCTCACAAAAAAGCCAATGCGCTCCAGTCACCATAGGTTTTCTGATGGTCAAATGCTAACATGGGTTCCCTCTGGCCTCGGAAGAGAGTAGAAAAATAATGTAACATATGTTTTCATTACATATATCTTTCAATAACTTATGTCTAAGTTTTAGAAGGAAAACATCGATTAATAACGGAGAAATAATTTTTCAAACAAATGAGATAGCAGCAATGCCACAGTGGTGTCAGCTGGCAGTCTTAAGGCATAGAGTCGGCGACGCTACAGTGGCATCAGCCGTCCGTTAAAGGTTAACAATCAGTTGTGAAAACAACCAGTAGTGCCCATCACTAAAAGTAATACGAGTTTAACTATACACAACATCAGTCAGGACTTGGGCGACACCTAGTAGTATATGGAACATTTCTGTGTTGAAGATGCTGTCAGACCGAGTTTGCCGGTAGATTGGGTGCTGGTAGATAAGGCTTTTACTGTATATACAATGTTTGGTTGAAGTTGATATCCATCAAAAGTAGAATAGTCCAGCTATTTGTTGTTGCATAACTTTAAAAAATGCTGGAAACAATGGCAGAGCACATGTCATCTGCATGTAGAGTACGATACTAATAGGTTGCCAGACAGGAAAAAACTAGTAGCTTATATCATTATGTACTAGAGTTATTGCCCATCAGAAATGATGGATATTCGTGAATTACATTTTGTTAAAATGTAAATAAAAAAATTAGTGAAACAAACTTTTATATGCACTAAAAAGTAAGCAGTAATTATAAAATTCAGATAATTGAAAGTTCCAGAAAGCAAAAATAGTTTTGGACAAATATAAGTTTCGTGGAAAAGAAATATTAATGAGTATTTATTTGTTACACAAAATGCAGAGAAAATGCGATTTCATTACAATAAATATTTATAATTTTTGTTTTTCTGTTTTAGTCAAAGATTAAAAATGTCCCCAAAGACCTTCAGAAATTCAGCAGTTTTAATCTTCACATCTGACTTCATCAACACAATATCAATGAGTAATTTAATATTTGTTAATTTTGTTACCATCATATTATTTATCATAACCAAAGTATTGTTTAAAATTCAAAACAGCGTTGAAAACTCTTGAACATTATCAGAGCCATCTAGCAGAAGAAAGCTCTACTATTGAGCATTATATCAGACATCACAGAAACTATATATAAAATAAGATATACATATAAAACTTCTTTTTATTTGTGACATGAAAATAATAATAAGACAACAATTTGAATATTGAATGGTGTGTGTAAATCAATGGTTTTATTTCAAGAGGGACCTGTCATTAATTCTTGCACTAGAAACCATGCAGCCTTTGTCTTTGTACTTAAATTTTCCTTCCTAATTCAATCAGAAAATGCCCAAAAGAAGCATAGTGATTAATGCTTAGGTATTATTGTATATAATATAATTACTTATTGCATAAAAAGGGTATAAAACTCTAAATTTTACCCTTAGAATCAATTTCTGATTTGTTTGCAGGTTGTTGGCGATTTGAGCTATGCTTGGGGCATCATGGATGCATACACTCCATGTATGCAGATGGGAATAAGGAGAGATCCATCTTTGGTGGCCAAATTGAGAGCTACATTTCTGAAGGTAAGCTTTTATTTATTCAGCTTTTATTCCTAAAGGCGTTCATTCGCTATATATTTTCATGGTAAATGATTTAGATTTTGCACTGTGAATGAATCTGCAGCTGATGGACTTGGGGAATATGTTTGCCTCATATGGAAGTTTTTCTCAATTGTAAACCTAAAAAATGTACAAAGCTTGGTGCAAAAACATTGAAATTAGTCACAAAATGTGTATTCATCAATTACCCATGTATATGTATATATATATATATATATATATATATATATATATATATATATATATATATATATATATATATATACACATATATATATATATATACATATGTATATATATATACATATATATATATATATATATACACACACATATATATATATATAAATAAATTATAGGGGAAAACTATATTTGCCCCTCCCTTGTTTTAGTGTAAAAAAAATCATGAAAAAGTGGGGAAGTTACACGAGTAAATTCAGTATTCAACAATTTATTATTGTTTATGGTTACCATATTTTCAATCTTACTCCCCAGACAACAGCATACAAAAATCTGGACAAAATCCGTACTTTTAAAATGTAACTTTTTAAGCACAAAAAATTGTAATGTGATGTTATATAAATGAAGTAAATATAATCCAACAACATTAAAATTAATTGTCGGACAAATTGTTTTATTACTTTAACATTTATGCATAAAAATATCATAAAATGCAATAATACTTAAAATTTCATGTGTTATTATGATTCGTTATCCAAAACATAGTAATTCTGACAATGCAGATTAATTAGATATATAAGAGGGATGGCTAAACCATGGCTTGCAAGCTGCATGTGGTTCTTTTAAATTTTTTATTCAGTGGCGTGTCAACGGTTTTCATTACAGAACACAATGACATAGGATGACTTGAGACATATTGGGAAGATGCCTAAGGAACATGCATTATATCTGACTTGCTTCGGATACAGGTTATGTTTTCTGTTCGTAAATTTTTGAGTATAAAATGTGTCATGCAGCTCTCAAACTTCTGAAGATTATTGTATGCAGGTCTGAGGGCAAGTATAGTTACTTGTGCCTCACTCACTCACTGACATAAAACTCTTAGGTTCTTCTAGAAGGGTTAGAAATCTGAAATTTGGCATGTAGGTAGGTCCAGTAACACAACCGATGAGAAAAATCGAAAAATCACAAAGTTAATATTTTAGGGCTCTTTTTAATCCCAATGTTCCATTTCAATACCCAATAAGAAAAGCATGGGATTCAGGGCAAGACTTTCTAAAAATGCATTTTTAAATTATTTAAAATTGGGATTCGAATTTGGGAAAAGAACAGTTGTCTATCTGAAAGAACGGAGTTCTTAATTTTTGAAGGCAGAATTCAAATACCTACCGAATTAGCATAAATATTTGCTTTTAATCGGAAAAAAGTGTGAATTTTTTCTCTTTTCAACAATGAAAATCTTTAAATACTGTGGCAACGAACTCAATGCTTTTCAAGGGATCTGATGTTATATGTTATGATTGCATCGATTTATTGCTTTTAATGGGAATTAATGAGGTCATAATGAATTACAGCGGAGCTTCCATAACTCAAATCTCAAAAGAAAGTAAAAATTATTCGAGTTATAGAAAATTCGAATTACGGAATTATATTTTTTCAATTCTCTTTAATCGAATTAACTTCAAGTATATTCACATAAGCATATAAGTTAACTTATTCTAATTTTCAATATTATGAAAACATCATCATTAATATTTTCTTCCGATAATATGTAAGATTTTACTGTATCCTAAACACTAATTGCATCTCGCACTGTGAGAGTATCATAGATAATTGTAATTCTCACATACTACCGAAGGCACAAACACGATGCTTAAATTTGGGATATCGACTATAGGAAGGAGCCAATAGATTTTTTATTCTCTAGGACTATAAGAGATCACAATCGGGGAAGCAACCCTGATAGCAGTGACAGTAAAACGTGAAAAGTATTTTAATGTAGTGTTTCGTAGTTTTTTAAGAAATTTTAACTCTTTTTAATTATTAAATATAATGCCATCATATCCATTTCACGATTTTTTATCCAAATACCTGCTAAAATGAATGGTGATGCCATAATCTTAACAGAAAATATCCTAATTTTTTCATAAATTTAATGTATATGTCTTAATGATGATTATTCTTATAGGTCAGGCAGGGCAATTTGAGTCATGAAACTTAAAACACAAAAACTTGGACACGAGATGATTGCAAGAAAATTTGGAAATTATGGATAGTTGCGTTAATTTCAGGGAAAATTATAAATATACTGCTAGAACTCATGGAATTACGAGTTTACATCTATTGTCCACGTCACTAAATAAGGCAGCTTGGAGAAAATGCAGCATTGCCAGTTCGAGCACCAAGTAGAGGAGCCTGCTACTGAACTACTAAAGACGCGAATGGAGAATCCAAAAAAATATAAAAACTCGTAACTTTTCACCTTTATATTGGAATTTATGACATTTTTAGAGGATTTGCACACAACATGATATTTTAAAACTATAGTATATATAGTATATAGTTACCTGAATGTTACTACTAATTAAAAAAATATTTCCCAAAAATTAACGTAAATAATATAAAAAAGGCACAATAGAAGGAAATAATCAAATTCCCTAAAAAAGAGGAAAAACCAGATGTCTGGTAATCGTATTATTAATATTAAAATCCAGACAAAATCTAAGAACACTACGTAGGTTGTCCATTGTTGTATGCTGAAGTCAAGTTGTTAACAGTCATATAATTCATGTGTCCCAGCACTTTCAGTTTTTAAGAAAATAGTCAAATTGTCGCTGAATAGATCACATTTCCTCCCTGCATGGAGAAGTTGCTTTCAACATATCCCCTATTTGTCCATTTGCTCTGCACCTCTAGTTATATTTTATCTGAGGGGTTTCAAACATTACTATATTTATGCCATAGATTTTGCATTGTTTCATTTCAGCTGTCTTCTGCCTTGGAGATACCTCTTCTTCGCATCAACCAGGCACACAGCTCTGACCTCATTTCCGTATCTGCCTATTATTCTGGAGAATTAGTTGCATATGTTCGAGCTGTATTGCAGGTTATACCAGAGACCACGTTTGCACTGTTAGCTCGTGTCATTCATCTTCAGACAACGGTATTAAAAGAGCTGCCTACTAGGCTTGACAAGAACCTCTTAAGGGAGTTTGCTCAGTTGGATGAACGACATGAGGTACATTTTAGATGTATTCAATGATATCTATGAAAATAAAGAACTTATGCAGAAATAAAGTCAATGGATGAGGCTGAGACTTTGTGAAATTCCATAATCAAATAACATGAACACTAGATAGGTAGTATTTTTTATTTATATTAAACTTTTGCTAATTTCCAGTATTGTTCATGTTATTTAACTTATGCAGAAGTGTCAAGCACTAAATCCAGAAACATTTCAACTAAAACTGCTACCAGTTTGAACATCACTCAGCAGGCTTCTACATGTTTTGTGAAAACATACATAAATAAAAAGCTAACTGTATAACTGCAGTAGTTTTACCCTGTGCAAATTTACTTTCATCTCCAGTTAGATGATTCCTTTAATATGTTTTGACTTTTGCAGGTTGCGAAATTAACTCATGCAGTTTCTGTTTTCACTGAAGGAATTCTTGCAATGAAGAGCACTCTTGTTGGTATTGTGCGTGTGGATCCAAAGCAGTTGCTAGAAGATGGTATACGAATGGAACTTGTTAAACATGTCGCTCATGCACTCCACACTGGATTAACCTTTGACAGTAAATCCAAAGTAATTATCATTTATGAAATATTATTCACATTCATTAAAGCAAACAAAATAACTGCATAATTTGTTGTCAAAGTGTAGTAATTAATTCCATTTGAATGCCATGCATCACTTGTTTATATCAAGTTTGTCCTATTCAGTCCAGTGAACTCATACCAAAGTTAAAGGCTTTGGGAGTTGCAATAGATGCTCATAGGCGGTCTTTTGAGTACATGGGAGATTATGCAGGGGTAAGCTGTGGAGGGCTGCAAATATGGCAGGAGGAGTTATCCCGCATAGTGGGGTTCTGTGTGGAACAGGAGTGCGCTAATTTTGCACGTCTGGGAGGAAGTACTGAGAACCGTGCACCTTGGGAAGAGTGGCAGAGCATCCACCAGTCACGTTCAATGCCTGTGCCCACCTTCCCTCCCACTGATGCCCATTCTGTCAATTTCATTGGGCGACTGGCACGTGAACTAATTCGCATCACTGATCCTAAGCAAGTATCTCTCTCTACCTAATCTGATTGCACAATATCATCTTGGTCTTTGACTATTGGTGGATTAATGCATGGTAAATTTATCTAGCCAATTTGAAATGTAAATAATGGATTAAAATTTAATGGCAACAGATGTAAATATTTGTTGAGGTATGTGAACAATTACAGGGCCAGATAGATTTTTAAATTTGAGGTCTGAAATAAAGATCATAAAATTTTTCAATTCATTCTTTAAGCATGTCTATCATCTCTTGTGCATTGCTCATTACTTCTATTAAGTAGATTTTCAGCCCTACGGAGCATTAATTCCTAGCTCCTGCGGAGGGCTTGGAGGCCTTCGGCTCCAATTGCCTAGCTTTTGGCTTATAATCCTAATCTTTATGCAGTAGTAAAAGGATTGCATTTGAAATTTATTACATTTGAATACTACTACTACAAATACTACCAAGTATTTAAAAAGGTCATTATAATTTTCTGTGATGTTAAATTATGGTATCTATATACCATTTTCTTTTTTTATGACTTGATTTGCCAATCTGTGTTCATTGTCCTTCCTCTTTGTTTTCCCGGTTATTTTATAGCCTCATGACTTAACCCTTCAGTGATGGAGGTGATTTAAATTCTAGTGTACCCAATGGATGGAGGACATTTAAGTAGAGGTTGAGATTTTAAAATATGGAGACAATTATTTTTATCTTTCTTTCTATTTAATGGATTTGCATGAAATTTTCGGAGATTACAATAAAACTATTCTTATTGTATCTAATTCTTTTTCATTGCAATATTCTTATAAAGTATTACAATATCACTCGGCGAATAGAATATCATTTCTTTGGTAATACCACATAAACTTTATTCAAAACGATCTAGGTTTCGTTGCAATGCAACATATCATTTCATAAAACAAATGATTAGTGTAATAGTATTGTTTTTAGGCATGTGAGATTTTTTGTGTGGCCTTCAACTCCATTCTGATGCCATCACTAAGATGTTCGTAAACAGACCAGATGATTTGTTAGCTCTTCTTCATTCTCATGACTGCGCTGTACAATCTCCAAGAGGTCATTCCCTCTCAGTGGCTCTGCTCCACATTCTCTCGCACACAATTCATCAATCTCAAGAAGTGTTTACAAAGAACACCACAATGGTCTATTTCAGGGGTGGCCAACTTGTTTCTTGTTGCGATCGACTTTTTTATATAAAAAGTAGTCACGAGCTACCATGACGAAAAACTTTTTAATGCAATTATTAAATACAAGTATAAAGGGAAAATAAAAATTACTCATTTCAAAATATATAAGTTTTGATAGAACAAAGTTTATTGAATGAACGAAGAACACTTCAAAATAAACATTTTGACATTAAACATTTTGAAATATAAATATACAAAAAATGAATATAACTTTTAATTTTAATTAATGAGAAGTTTGTGTCTTCATATCTTCTGCTAAGCTTTCATAGTGGGGCGTGTACCTCGACAATGACAATCTTAAGGCATCTTCAGTATGGGAATCGGTAAGCAAGGAACGATGCTTTGTCTTCGTTAGCTTTAAATATGAAAACGCTGATTCACATAAGTATCTGGACCCAAAACAAGAATGGATATATTCACTACACTTTGAATAATATATGGATAAGCTTCATTTGGAGAGGTTTCAGAAAATTTTAAATAAATTTCTATGGCTTTTCTTCTGAAAGAAAAAAACTTGAGCACTTCAAACACTTTTAGTACTCGATCAATCACTGGGTGTAAACTTAACCAGTGAGGTTTCCTATGGGACTATAAATTTGCATATTGTATATTTATAAAAGAACAAAATTCTTTCAATAACTCGATACAGACTGCATACGTTGAAAAAAAGGATACTATTTTCAGTATTATTAGGGAGTGGTGATTGGTAAAAGAAAGGGCAGCATGGGATGCATGTTTTCGGTGCTAGTAATGTAATGGGGATGGTAGGCTCATAAAGAGCATCACATTTTTGTGCTACATAATAGGAGATGGCAACAGCTCTGCAGTTTGCATCCACAGTCTTGGGTGTTGCAAAACGACCGTTTTATCGAGATTCAAATAAATTTTCCGAATATATTAGATTGTCTGGATTCCATCTTTTACTGTGCAGGGTGTCACAGAGTCCTAACCTGCTTCATTAATGATGATCATAGATAACAACAGTAATGGGCACTGAGGGGGAAAGTATGTCCAGCTGTAATTATTATTTTCTTAGAATTACGACTTGGCAAAATCCCATGCATCAGTGGTTTTTCCAAGATCTTAATCTGGTGATAATGGCCCACAAGGCTGATTCGCCATCCAACACACACTCTCTTAAACTGGTAGTTCCTTGTATGGATTCATATTTGGTCTTGATCTTCAAAATTACTTCATACAAACTGGAGATGAAAAAAATGCTGTATAATCCATTTATATCTCTTACTCCGTCTGCAATAACTTCCACCATGTGCCACCAGACTGCGCCACTGAAGCACCCATACCGATATTAATTTCGTTTATCTCAAAAACAGTAAGAGATAACTTTTCAAAATTTTACAGAATTGCTTTATTCACATATAAAAAGTGATTGATGAAAAACTATTTGGAAAAATGTCTCAGGTTCGACTCCAGGGAATTATTTCTATTTCTCATAAGGTAACACACAAAAATGGACTTTTTGACGTGCAGGCTTTTCTTCTTTTGCAAATTTAAATTAGAAAAATTTAACCTTTCATCTTCGGATCTAAACCATTCTAAAGAAAACATTTTCAAGTTTCTTATTCTATCGTCTTTTTTCACCTATAGCTTGAAGTTGCTCATGTTAATCGTTTAAATGGTATATTTTTGAAAAATCTTGACATTTTAACGGGATATTGCCTTGCCTACCAACTACATTGTTAAACCTTAAAATCCTATTGTTACTTCAATATATATAGGTTTAAGCATGCTTTGAAGGCTTTTATTATGAGAAGGAGAGAAAGACGGAAGGAGGGACACATGATTTTCATAACAATCAATGTAAACAACATTGGTTGCATTATTTACAGGAAGGAATACCTTAAAATCTGATATACTATTCAAAGAGATTAAAATTCATAATAATGTGCTAAATTCAATATTATTGAAATAGAAATGGTATGAAAATCTGAGGAACGTGCTTGACGTTTTAATAAACCGAGCATGTAAAAATTTTATGGGGTGAAGGATTGTGCGATAGGTTACGAGAGTTAGGTAGAAGAATGGTGGACTTGAGGACAGTTTTGAAAATAGGGAGAGAAAAAGAGGTTTAAAAGAATCACAAAAATAACAATAAAAGGCAATGTTATCCATCTGTTGCGCTGAGTGTCAAGCTATTAAAACTTGAATAACTCGATCAAGGATGTAGATAGAAAATTGAAAATTGGCAGAAATAATCTATTCAAATATAAAAATGCTTTGCCGTAAGAAAATTCACAAATAAATTCCAGAGTTAGACTCCAGCGTAATATTTCCATTCTTCTTAAAACAACACTCAAAAATTGACTTTTTGTTGTGTAGGCTTTTCTTCTTTTGGATGTTAAAATTGGAAGAAACCTGACCTACGATCATCTTATTTTAACTATTTTAAAGAAAAACTAAATCAAGTTACTTATTCTATTTTTCTTTTTCCAAAATCGCTCATTTGTTTATCTTGACAGCTGACTGCTGAGAGAAATAGAATCAATATAAATTGTGATTGTTAAAATAATTTATTTAAAATTAAAAATTTTAACTATTTTTTATTAATTTGAACCCGTCATTTTTGATGGGAAATTACGCGTGCTATACTTATATTTCCAAACAAGATGGTAAAGTATACTCCGTAAATGGAATACACAGAGATTTCAAAGGCATTCTTAATAGAGAATACGCACAAAACAGAACTGAAAGATTGGGCAGTTCTTGAATATACCCAAAACCAAAAGTCGTAATTATGTGGTCTCGTGGACTGTTTTGTGACAAACGTTGTCCTCTTATCTGAATAATTTTTTAATATATAGCTTACTGATCATGTAAGAGCTAGGGAAAGAAAAATGTGATATTTAATTGTTGCTTGCGATCGATGTAAACACAATATGCGATGTTTTGCTTGGGATATTCTCGAATTTTTATCTCAGAAACTATGACTCGTAATTATGTGTTCTCACAGACTTCTTTGTGGTAAATGAGGTTCTCTGTCCGAATAAATTTTAAATCCATACCTGGATGGATTTTAATTTAATTACGTATGAGTGGCCTTTATTAAAAATTATTGTCCAATTGTGATTTTCAACTGAATCCGTAAATTAGAATTTCCATTCTACATAATTACTTCAATAAACTTATACTCGTATCTCGTAAAATGGTATCCGTCAAGCAAAAATGAAATATTAAAATTTTATCTCCCTAGCTCTTTATGATATGATCTGTAAGGTGTAGATTAAAAAAATTATTCGGATAGAGAACAACATTTACAACAAGAAAGTCGGTGAGGCCACATAATTACGAGTTATAGTTTCGGAGATAAAAATTCGAGAAAATCCTGAGCAAAACATTACATATTTTGTTTAAATCAATCGCTAAGATAGTTCTCTCAGCAAACAATTAAAAATCCATATATTTCTCTCCCATTTCCTTATATGATCTGCGAAGTATAGATTAAAAAATTTATTCAGATAGAGAACAACATTTACTACAAGATGGTCCAGAGACCACATAATTACGACTTATAGTTTTGGAGATAAAAATTCGAGAAATTCCTGTGCGAAACATCGCATATTTTGTTTACATCGATTGCTAAGATGGTTCTCTCAGCTAACAACAATTAAAAATCCATATATTTCTCTCCCATTTCCTTATATGATCTGCGAAGTATAGATTAAAAAATTTATTCAGATAGAGAACAACATTTACTACAAGATGGTCCAGAGACCACATAATTACGACTTATAGTTTTGGAGATAAAAATTCGAGAAATTCCTGAGCGAAACATCGCATATTTTGTTTACATCGATTGCTAAGATGGTTCTCTCAGCTAACAACAATTAAAAATCCATATATTTCTCTCCCATTTCCTTATATTATCTGTGATGCATAGATTAAAAAATTTATTTGGATAGAGATCAATATTTACAACATGATAGTCCCTGAGACTATAGTTTCAGGGATAAAAATTCAAGAATCACCTAATCTTTCGATACCGTTCCATATGTATTTCCCATTAAGCTTTGAAATCTCTGCGTATTCAATTCATGGAGTATACTTTTCCATCTTGTTTCCTATAGCAGTGCTCCCCAACCTCTTAGAGTAAGTGGGCTACGCATTTGAAACAAGGAGAATATTAAAGTGAAACATTAATTATAATTTTTTTCACATTTTATTATCATGGAGCAATAAAATTGAGGTTCAATGTAACATAATGAAATATTAATCAACTTGAAAATATCAAACTAATGAAAACAAATAAAGATAATCAACATGATAAGGAATATGACAAAAAATTTCATGCACCTCAATCTACAGTTTCTTAAGTGAGTATTATATGTAGTTGAAGAGTGAAACAAACTACTACGGAATCGTTCTGAAGAGCCATTGTCAAATAGGTTTGGCCTTTCTCAGTGTTAAGATGGGGAATCAAAGTTAAAAAGTGTGGAAATTGTGAAGCTATTTAGTATGAGTCACAGGAATGTGATATCTTGCCATTGAATGGAATTTATGCAAAAGAATTCATGAATTCAACTTCATTCTTCTAAATAAAGACATGATGCCATATTTTTTCATTTTTTTGAAAGGTACTCATTCAAGTAATCGCTCAGTAATTGAACACATGCTGGTTTCCTATAGATATTAGATGTCAAAGTTGGTATTTGCAATTTCATCACTTCCATGAATCTTGTAAATTTTGAAAATGATGGAATTAACTGAAGTATTTTCACAGAATTTATCAAGTTTCTGTAAGATTTTTATGTTCTAAGTACCTCAAGAGTTTTTTCAAATTTCTAATATTCTCCTAAAAAGAACTATTTTCTACCAAAATTTTACTTTGAAGCATGTTGAAAATCAAAATAATTTTGTGTGTGTTCTCTTTCAAAAATTAATTAAAATGAATGTTATTCAATTATATTAAATCCACAGGACCACTGTTTATGTGGAACACATGTCTGCATGGTTTGAATTAAGAACTAGGAAAGAGGTGATAGACCTCAGCTTTTTCTCTTTGGTGACTCAATCAATTGGAACTGCAGGCCTTACAGGATTAGACCGCTTTTTCTCATTCATAATTGTCTCCAAACTTCAGGTTAGTGAATGTTGAATGTGTTATTGAAAAATTTTTAATTTAAGTTTTGTTTTATGCTTGGGAATTGTTCAAATTTAATCCAGTTTTATGCACAAAAGTTCAAAAAATTATTTTTAGACTTGATATTACTCTTGATGATGGAGTTACAGATGTCAGTTTTTGCAGGCGATTGTTACAGTAGCACCGGGGGGGGGGCGTGAGAAAAATTCTGTAGTTTGATAGATATCAAGGCATTGTCAAAGTTTGGTCTCATTTTCTATTGTAAGAATCATTTCGGTGGTGTTTCTTTCAGTTCGAAAGTCGTTGTGATTTTTCATCATGTTCCACGTGCAGCATGTTTGGGTAAAAAGTGCATTTCATGATTTTCAGTAATATTGTACTATGTAACCTGCAAATTAAATAAATTGCTGATTGGTTACAAATTTTATGCCTAATGATGATTTTTGAAGCGCGGCTTGTTTTTGGAATTTTTTCCCCCTAGATTTGGTCTTAAAAAACAAGGGTGTGGCTTATATGCAGTGGCAGCTCTTATGCAAGTAAACATGGTATATATAGTATGGCAGTCCCCTACTTTCATACATCATGCATTCCTGAAAATGTGTACGAAAGTGGAATGTAGACATAGATTAGACATTAACTTTTATCCGCTGGATTTAAATGCCCCTGAGTAGGTTCTATCTGCTGGATTTATTCTGGGGCATTTAAAAAATATTTGCTTACATTCTGAAAAAATCGCATATATAATAAACTATTTGTGCTAATATGTTCAAATAAAAAGTATTCTGTAGTTAACATATTGCAGAATTACATAATGCTGCTTATTAGTGTAAAGAAACATGTCGAAATATAGTATTGGTATTCAAATTTAGATCATTGCAATAAAATGCAAATTAATTCCACTCAGCCTGGCAGTAAAAGGGTGCACACCGATGTTTCGTCTTCTGCATTCATGTGGAGATCTCCATTTATATGAATCACCACTCCTTGCTGAGACATCTTCCTTGGGTTCCTTGCCGTCGCTACCACTTTCCGCACTTTCTTCTTTGTAAGCATCAGAATCGAAAATGATTTCCTCTCTCTTCACGGGCCATTTTACATTTAGTAGATATTTAAAAAATTACTGCTAATAATAATAATAACAAAAACAACAATAGAATAACGAGGAAACAAAAGTACAATTTCTAACAAAAATATTACGAAAATGGAAACTTCGGTAATCGTGCTTTAGCCTACTGCTGCACTATTTGGTGGTCTAAAGACGACTGAAGAAACAAAATCATAAAATGTAATTGTACAGAAGGAAGACAAAAATATAGCGAGTCTTTGGGTTGGAGCTTACTCATGGGTTTGTGTTTATTGCATTTCGAGTACCGAGAAGGGTCTGACCACCTAGGCCAACATCGAGCAAACAAACAGTTTTCAGCGTTTACTTATTCACCCCCTGACCAAAAATTTTAGGCCATTGACTTAGGGATATTAGAAAGATATGAAACACCTCCTTATCCCCCTAATCACCTGACTCTACGACAAGTACGACCTCTGTAGGAATCTTCAGACCCAGTGGGTCAATATTGGCCCATTTGTTAGAGAGCAGGTATATTTGGTGTGCCAATATTATAAAATAATAAGGGAAAAATGCAATAAAATATTCAAATAATTGCACAAACAAACACCATGTGATAGCTCGAAATGTTCATTTGTCAGCTGTTGTACGAAAGTCCGAATTCGGCATACGAATGGTGGTTTAGGGGTGTCAATGTATAATATACGAAATTGCGGGTTGTACAAAAGTCTAATGTACGAAAGTTGAGGACTGCCTGTATATGCTTAAGGAAAAGGAAAGGTAGTGATGATAGTTGTGTTGGAGGAAGCCCAGTGGGCAGAGTTTGGCGAGCTGCTGGGGGTATCGAAGTAACATGAAAAAACACAAAATTGATATACAGTATAGAACCTTTTATCCAGATTCCAGTTATTCGGAAATCTAGTTAACGGGCTATTTTCAAAACTAATGCCTTTTTCCAAAATTTGTTAGGAGAAAGAAATTTAAATTTGGCGCCTCGCTAGTATTTACCCGGCTCATCACCATGCATTGGATGCATTTCAGTGCTCAGAGGTTTTTTTCGGTGCCTCGTTCGTCTGTTTGTTTACTAGTGTTAAATTTCTCCTTTCCTATTTTTTTATATAAAATGCTCAAAAATCAGAAGCACAGGTAATTTTATAGAATCAAGGTTTTTCCCTGTGCACTATAATGCCTATAACAGAACATAGATTACGTCTTCAATATTTATCGAGTAGTCCGAAAAAACATTATTTATCTATTGTGAATTTGTCATTTGTCTGTCAGAAGCCTTTTTCAGTTTTAAGCCAACACCCTTAAAACGTGAATAACTTTATCAAATACAAAGATATAAACTTGAAATTTGGCAGAAATAATCTACTCGGATATAAAAATGCTGTGACAAAGGAAAATTTACAAAAAACGTCCAGTCTCCAACTCCAGGGGATGATTTGCATTCCCCATAAGATGACACGTAAAAATCGACTTTTTTGACATGGAGACTTTTCTTCTGTTGAAAATTAAAATTAGAAAAAATTGACCTAGGACCTTTGGATCTGAATCATTCTAAAGAAGACATTTTGAAGTTTTTTCTTTTATTTGTTCTTTTTTCATCTTCAGCTTGATATCGCTCATGTTGTTTGTTTGAATGATACATTTTGGAAAACTTGGCATTTTAATAGAATGTTACCTTGCCAAACAATTACAGTGTTAAACTTCGAAATCCTATTGTTACTTCAATCCTTATGGGTGAAAGCATGCTTTGAATGCTTTTAATAAGAGAGAGAAGGAAGGAGAGGGAAATTATTTCCATAGCAACCAATGTTAATAACATTTGTTGTGGGATATAATTTTGAAACAGGAAAAAATTCTGCTATGACTGGGAATCAAACCCAGGACTTCCACTTGCCGGGCAGATATTCTACCACTGAACTACCATAGCAGATGATTTTTCCTGTTTCTGAACGTGAGTGTTCTTAGTTGGGTCCGGGCTAGCCAAGCTAGTATAAACCAAGCCCAACGGACATCCTCCAAGAGAATGTCGAAGAAAACACCTCCCTCTCAAATGGTGAGATTGCCAAAGCTAGAAATTGATGGGATAATATGATCTAAAGATCCTATGCAGATAGGCATAAGCTGTAATTTTGGAAAATAATTTTGAAATGAAAAATTCTGCTATGACCGGGTCTTCCACTTGCTAGGCAGATATTCTGCCACTGAACTACTATAGCAGATAATTTTTCCTGTTTCTGAACATGGGTGTCTTTCTTAGTTGGGTCCAGGCTAGCCAAGCCAGTATCATCCAGCCAGCCAGCAATCTCACCATCTGAGAGAGAGAGAGGGGTTTTCTTCAACATTCTCTTGGAGGACATAAACAAATAAAAAAACAAAACATTAACCAAAGTATAGTCATAATGAAGAAATAAAATATAAATATGCCAATCAGGTTAGGATGCTGGAATGTATCACTCCCATTTACATTATTTCTTATGAGAAATTCTTGTTCGATTAACACGATTTCACCTTACATGGAATTTTTTAAAAACACATCTATCATGTTAATCGGGGAAAAGGAATGCTTGTCCAGGTAGTGCAACCGAAAGCAGTGGGTGCGAAATAAATTATAGAACATTTACGATCGAGCTAAATTTGGATTTATTTCTTATTACTATGATGACGAAAAGCAAAAAAATATTTTATATTATTTTTATTAAATGAAGGTAACACATCGGTTTTACTAAATGTTTGACCAGACAGAACAATTTTACTGATGTGTGTGAAGGACTGGAACGTAATTCTTGTGCACTCCTGTAGAAAAGTCGGGGATTGGAGGATTCAGTGTGGATGGGAGAATGACCAAAAAGGAGAGAAATGCTAGCGAAGGTTGAGGCCAGGGGGAGAGGAGTTTAGAAGGTGGATGTGGGGAAGTTCCCACTGATGGTGTTCATTGGACTTCCTTACCTCAACAACTTGTTGACATCAATTAACCTTATTGATGCTTCCTCTTCCTTAAGCATTTATAGATATTACCCTGAAAAACATCACTGTAGTAAACCATACATTCTTATTGCAAACATCTATCAATCTTTGGTGTTTTCTAGAAAAATATATTGTCAAATACTAGTGTATTCCTGTGTAATCATTTGAATCAAGCTGCACTTCTCAAAATTCAGAATTTATTTTTTATCAACTCATATTTTTAGTTAATGAGATAATATATATTGTTTGCAAAATTTATTTATTATTATAAAATAAATTTTTCTTGCAACTTTCTTTTACAGAATTTCCTTAGCAACCTTGAAAAAGGGATTCTGAGAGATAAAACATGGCTTGCCATGTTTGACAATGTTTCTAAGGAGTTGGGAGATACAATGAAAACAATAAGTAAGTTTATTAAAGGAACAGTTTAGGTTTCTATAAGGTTTTCTGCATTTGTAAATGATGAGATTGAATGATAATCAATGAACTAAATCCAAACACACTAGCATTCTAGTCATATAACAAATAAAAGGCAGGCATGGATAAATTAGGCTTACACAGAAATTAAGAATTGCCTTAAAACAAAGATTTGTGGATTCAAGGAGAGAGTAGAAGACTTATTAAGTTTACCTGGAATCAAACAAAGGTTTTCCACTTGTAGGACAGATGCTTTAACCAACTAAGGTATCAATTTGGTATGGTTCTCTTCTCTCAGATTAGGATATTTCCAGTGAAGAAAAGGAAGAACTGGGTTTGACACTTGATCAAGTGCAGAATTTTCTCGTCTCTTTTTGAATTAAATATATATAGTATAGGATAAGATGTTGACATTCAGTTGGCCTAACCTGTCCTTACAACCTGGGTACCTTCAGACAATTAGACTACTTAATTTTAGGTAACTTTCCCTGAAAAATGTGATCCTTATAGACTGGTAAATATGCTATGAATTTATTTTCAATTTAATTTTGCTGCATTTGTGATGAATAAACACTTTAACCTGTTATACTATTGTGTTAGTATATACCACTATATCATTAAAGATGTAATGGAAAAGAAGGTAGGAAAGGTAACGGGTGAAAGAATCAAAAAACCCTGGATCACAGCAGCCATGCTGCAAAAAATGGAAGAGCGGAGAAAGTGGAAGAACATAAACACTGAAGAAGGCCAAAGAAAATACAAGGAGTTAAATAATGCTTTAAGAAGGGAAACAGATAAAGCCAGAGAACAGTAGATAAATGAGAAATGCGAGGAGATTGTCGAGTGTGAAAGAATTTGTAGAACAGACCTCATGTATAGCAAAGCAAGGGAACTATTCAAGAAAAAGGCAAGAAAGATAGGACGTAAAGGAATCATGAACAAAAGTGGTAAAATAGTCTCGGAGCCAGACAATGTAAAGAATGTTTGGAAAGAATACATTGAGGTGCTGTATGACAAAGAAGGAAAGCCAAGAAATATTGAATTAAATGAAAAAGAGGATGTGGAAAAAGATCAGCTAGGACCAAGTATTCTCGAGTCTGAAGTTAAAAGAGCAATTGATGACATGAAAAGAAGGAAGGCTGTTGGGAGTGATGATATACCAGTGGACGTTCTTAAGGTTTTGGGGTCGAAAGCAGTTAAGCAACTAACAAAATTTTTTAACCAAGTATATGATACTGGCATATTGCCTGAAGATTTTTTAGATGTTGTTATGGTACCACTGGAGAAAAAGAACAATGCAAAATGTTGTAAGGATTACAGAACAATTAGTTTAATTTCTCATACAGCTAAAGTTCTAACTAGAATAATAACCAAAATAATTGAATGTAAAATAGAAAAGGAGCTGCAAGATAATCAGTTTGGTTTCAGAAGAAAAAGAGGGATTAGAGATGCTATAGGATGTATGATGATGATGATAGAAAGAGCACTAGAAGTCAATAAAGATATGTATTTTTATTTTGTAGATTGGGAGAAAGCTTTTGACCGAGTGAAATGGGATAATGCTGGGTATTTTAAACAAAATTGGAATAGATTGGAAAGATAAAAGACTGCTTAAAAACCTTTACTTTGATCAAAAGATTAGAGTCAGGGTTGAAGGAGAAGAAACAGAAAGTACTTCAATAGGGAGGGGAGTGAGGCAGGGTTGTCCTATTTCACCAGCGATATTTAATATTTATGCAGAAACAATAACAGAAGAAGCGTTGATGGAAGAGAAAGGATTTAAGATAGGAGGTGAAAGTATTACCACCATTAAATATGCAGATGATCAGGGATTAATAGCAGAAGACGAGAAAGAGCTTCAGAGGATGACAGACAGACTAGTGGAGGTTGGCGAACAATATGGAATGAAGATCAATGCTGAAAAAACGAAAGTCATGGTGGTTTAAAAGGAACATAAAGAATTAAATATAATGGTAAATGGACAAAAATTGGAACAAGTATGTAGTTTCAAATATCTTGGCAGTATTTTAGCACAGGATGGAAGTAGTACACAGGACATCAGAAGTAGGATTGCAATGGCAAAAGCAGCATTTAATGAGAAGAAGGAGCTTCTCACAAGCAAGAAAATAAATTTAGTAACAAGGAAGAAATTAGCAAAATGCTACATATGGAGCATAGCTCTTTATGGTGCAGAGACGTGGACGATAAGGAGAAAGGAGGAAAAATATATAGAAAGTTTTGAGATGTGGGTATGGAGGAGAATGATGAAAGTGAAATGGACAGAGAGGAAGAGAAATGAAGAAGTATAAGAAATGGTGGGAGAAGATAGGATGCTAATAAAAACAATCAGAAAAAGAAAAGCAAATTGGATAGGGCACATATTGAGAAGACAGTGTTTACAAAGGAAGATCCTAGAAGGAAAAATTAGTGGAAGAAGAGGAAGAGGGAGAAAAAGAATAGGAATATTAGATAACATAAAGCAGGGATATAATACTTATAGAGATATAAAAGAGGCTTCTAGGGAGAGAGAGAAATGGAGGCAGTGATTCAGTTAAAACCTGTCTTCGGACAGAAGCATGATGAATGAATGAATGAGTATGTTATACCACTGTTAGATATGTATTAAAAATGGTTTTAAAAAAAATTAAAGTACAAAGTGTTACTTTTTGAGACAGATAACCTACTTCAACATTTTACTGTAGTTTCCTTTAGAAGAAGAAATTATTTCATATGACACAATAGCGCTTATCAATTTTTTGTAGTCTAAATCAAGCTTTTACTTTACAGCTAATCCTGGAAGGACCTACCCAAGCTTCTGTGCAAGAGCTGAACGTCTTTGGCCTTCAATGTTAGAACAGCTGCTAACTGTTGGACAACTGCAGTTGCTCCGACTGCATGCTGCTCATCAACTTTCAACTCACTGTGCTGCTGACTCACAACAATTATATTCAGCCTTACGAGCAATGAATGAGTTAGTTATCTTCCAATATTTCTTTTTTTCATGTAGCACTAAGCTCAAGCAAGATCTTATAAATCTGGTGAAATTTACATCTTTGTACCAAAAGCTATATTTTTGAAGATGCCTAAGATGCATATATTTTGAGGCTGATTTCTCGAACCCAAGGGCCCATTCACAAAAACCACGAGACACTGGTCTCCTTATTTGCGATGTAGAATCACCTGATCGCATTTCATCAAAATCTGTGAACCGAAGGTCGTAGCCTCTTGTGAGTTTAACTCTCCTCCATTTTCTAACTTGGTTCTTTTCTCTGATGCAGATCTCTTATCTCGGATATCAAGGCTCATTACAAGGACCCAACAAAGAAGCCATACCCAAAAGAAGACAATCCTCTTCTTTACGAGCTGTCTCTGTACCTGGATTGGGCAGGAATGGGAGATCCTTTGGCAAAAATCTATGTCACCACTCGCAATCACCAACACCTCTCCCTCCTGTCTTTCCTCTTCTTGGCTTACCATTTGCCAAAGTTGCAGTATGTGAAGAATGCTGGTCAGTTGCCCGCTTAGGAAGCTTGATTTAGATAAATATTATTCACTACAATGCACTTCGGTTATAATGCCGTCATTTCCATCACAGATTCAGATATATTTTTGCCTTCCCAGTAGAACTTTTCAATATTTGACGGATATTTAGTAAGTTTCAATTGAAGTTGGTTGACTTATTTTGACTGAGCATGTAAAAATGCCTAATTTTAAGTTTAAGATTATTTTATTTAGTCATATGCAAAGAGACTTTTCTTCCAGTTTTATGTGATTAATGTTTTTGTATACAGGTGGACTGATGTGTCGCAAATCATCAGATCCGTTAGATGGAGTACCTCTTGTAGTTGGTCTTCAAACTCTTCTAAGGCAATTTCATCCTGAAGTGAAGACAAAATTCTTGGCATATGCCGGTCAGTACATGAGATCACATTTATTGGCTTCAGCTGTACCTGTCTCATCTTCGTTTGGATCCACAATGTGAGTACCAATTGTGCATACTATGGAGATGCATACTTAAACTTTCTTCAAGCTCATTAATACAATGAGTAGATTTTGTACTAATTGACAAGTTTAACCCCTCAAGGGTGATTTGAAAATTGCAATCAGTGTCATTTTAATTAATATCTCAGATAATATTCGAGAAAAAAATTAAGCAGCATTTAATGCTGTTGGCTCACTATACTATATGATTTTTTTAGGCAGGTAATATTTAATTTTGAATAGATTTTATACTACAGATATATTCTTCAAGGTTGGATAATACACCAAAATCCCATTTTTATGGAATGGTTTGGGACTAAGTTCATTACATATCAAGGATTTTCTGTAAATCCGGTATTGGGTAATGTACCCATAGAATTATTGTGAAAAACACATAAATATGAATGACTTTGGAAACCAACGATCGTTTAATTATGACATTTTAAAAACTACAGCACATAAATCAATACAACATTATTGTGCAAATATTGTATGTTAAAGTGCCAGTAAGTAAGTAAGTAAACAAGTGAAGGTATAAAAATGAATTTTTATGATCAAATTTTATATAGTTAATACTTAAATATGAATAAACTCTTATAATATAATTATGATAACCTTTCTGCTTGCATGGGTGTAAAAAGTTGCAAAAGTGGCTACCAACTGTTGAGTTATGTGGGGGTGTCTATATTTAACCTTTAATCTTTTTACAGTTGAGAGAATGCCCGTCAGAAGTAGAGAACTCGGTGGCAAACGTAAGAATGTTTCGTATATAAGTAGTAAGAAGTTTGATAGTATCTTTTGTTTCATTAATGACTGACTTATCCATTCATATTGCTTAAAATCAATGAAAATATACTGCTAGTTCAGGGTAATTCAGCTTTAGATACTAGTAGGAGTGAAACTGTTGATCACCAGTGAGGTTTTCAATAGTCTTTTCATAGGGAAAACAGTTTTCAGAATAATCTTAAATAAATAAAGATAAAAAGTTTTTAAGATAAATAAAAACTTACTATCAATAATAATTATGATAAATAAAAACTTACAATTATTAGCAGAAATATTCACCTTATGCAAAGGAACTTGGCATAATGAACAGACATACCGAGTTTCCTTTCTCAATTTTGTAGATGCAAACACACTGCATATCCTTGAGGGATATTTCTTCTTCTCCTTCTCCCACTCTCTTCTCTAAAGTATGCTTCCACATATCTCCTGAAAGTCTATCTGGATGGTTCTTCCAATGCGCTCACTGAGTCGGCTCCTCTCTCACAATCAGTGTTGTCATCACTGGATGATGCACTTCTCTCTGCCTCACTCTTAGCCCTAGTTCAACTACAAATTTTTTGAAGCTGAAGTTGCATGAAGGATTCAAGGTTTAGTAAACTCTAAATGAATTAAATAGTGTGCTGCACCATGCAAACTATTCGAATACTTGGGTTAAAACTCGCAATGGAGAATGAACTTCGAGCAAAAGGGACAAACAGTCACACAACCAAGAAGAGACTAAGCAGTCAGAAACGGTGGTTGGAAACACAGATGGCCCTCAACCAGATGAGTCATGCCCACGTTATCTTAACCTTTTTTTAGCTGACTCTTAGGTCCTTGTAGAAAGCATTCAGTTCCTTATAGAGGTAAGCTTATTGGATTCCTTTTGAATGGCCCAGCCCCGCTTGTTTACGAAAAGAATTGATGACAAGACATGGCCTGCTAAAAACCCAGCTGATAGTAAGTTGAAGGATCACGCCTGTACGTGAGAAACACTAAGTGATGACAGATACATTATCCATTTGAGTCTAATCTGCGTTTAGGAAGAGGAAGAGTGTTCCTTGTGCCTACTAATATGCATTGAGTAAGAAGCATTCATAAGGAAGTTTTTGTTCCTTGCCGGCTAAACTTTTATGCTTCTCAAGTTTGGAGGATTATAATCATTCATTATTATTTTTTATAACAATTAATTAATGTCCACATGCATTCATTGAGCGGATATTGTGCAATCAAATTTCCATCATAGTTATGATGAAATCAGTCAAATATAAATGTTTAAGATATGAAAAACTGAATATAAAATTAAATGTTAGCGTATATATTTTTGTTTGATGGCAAAAACATTAGTAAATACATATAATTGACAGAGAAAAATATTTTTGATAAATTGTAAGTAAAAAAATTATTTAATTTGCATGTGGCAAAAAACGGAAATCTCCATGATCTGTCGTCTATGTTTGGCTGAGAAAACACGGAGATCTCCGTGATTGGTCATCAATGTGTTAATATAAAAGTTGATAATAAGGACCCATTTTTTTAAACTTTAGGGAGCCAGATCCAAATTCTACCATCTAATATTTTCATTCCATAAAACCGGCATTTAGGATAAAACTACTACATGAAATTGGGATTTTGGTGTACCTTTAATTGCACAGTACCACACTTATGGCAGGATTCCCCAGACAGCTCCATACAGTGATGGGATGTCTCTTCTTATTCCCTTCATCGAGTAAACAACACACTTTCTTAATCCTACTCCTCTCTCTCCTGAAGAAGGATTTCCATCTAAAATGTTATTTACTGTTAGCCTTATTGCATCCGAGTCAACGTGTGTTTCCTTGCCCTTAATCTTTTCAACTCCACATTCCAAACATTTGATGAATATGTCATTTATTAATCTTATTCAGGATTAAAATCTCTCAATAATACCTTCCTCATTTTTTAACTCACTTATAGATGACTAGTGCAAAAGTCCATCAATATGACGGGAAGCAATGTATTACTTATTATTTTTCCATATCATTTATTCATATCTTTAAAATGTAAAAATTTCATTCCAAATAGAAACATAAAGTAACTAAATCCATATTTATTTTCCATAGAAAGCAATAGTCAATAATTTAATATATCAGAACCAACTTGATCATTAAAAATAAAATTTCATTCTTTTGTTTGTTCTTCCATCCCTAATTCATGCTGAGACCCTCGGATGCAAATGTAATGTTCACCATGCCACCCTTGTGTTGTCGAAACATCGAAAATTGTTATATATTCATGCTTATTTCGTTCCTTTTAGGGAAATGAATATAAATTTAGCTTTTAAGTAATAAAGGCAAACTGTATATTAAAATAATTACAATACAGTGGTCCCTCGGTTTATGATGCCCTCGATTGACGACATTTCGATTAATGATCCACCTCCCATAGGGTGTCATTGTTTCTAATAACTATAAATTTTTTATTAACGATATGTTTACAATAACACGCAGCTGCCAATTTTGGCCAATCGGAATGCTTCTAAGTGGATTCAGCAGACCTCAGCCAATCAGCAATGCTCTATTATAAGCGTTTAGAGCTCAGCTGGCTTGCTTTTCGGTATTTGTTGTGTACTGCTTATTGAAACAACTTACTTAGTGGTTTTTTGACTTAAAAGTTAAATAAGATCAATAACAACAATGGCCCCTAAAGTGAATGTAAAGAAAGACAAGAAAGCGAGGAAAACAATTAGTGTACAAATTAAGAAGGAAATTATTGAAAAACACAAAAGAGGTATAAAAACAAGTCCTCTGGTTAGTGAATATGATCTGCAGCAGTCCACCATTTCCATGATTATTCAACAGAAGGGCAAATTTAAAGCAAACAGTGTTAAGGACGCTCTATTTATTCATTATTTATCCATGTTTCTATTATTATTGTTTTACTGTTCTTATAACATTTATTTATTAAAAATCGCATGTTTAAATATAATAAACTTTTTGGGGTGAAAAAGGTCAACTTCCGATTGTCTTGGAAAGAATTAAGCCTTTAACATGTATTTCCTATATTCGATTAACGATAATTTCAATTAACGATGGCTTTTGTGGAACCAATTAATATCATTAACCAAGGGACCACTGTATTTATTACTAAGTAATAACAGTCGTCTTTACATGCTTGTAGTTCAAAAATTGGATGGTTGGGAGAGTGACAGTGGAGAGGTGGCGAATGCTGTAAATTTGTCCAAGTAGCAACAATGCGACTGCCCTTGATGACGGAAGATTTTTAACACAAAAATGCAAAATTTTCATGTTCAAAATGAATGTGACCAGATTCGACGAATATATCCAAATTGACAGTAAGAAAATTAATTTTCAGTCTTTAAGGCGGTGTTTGGTTCAAGTACCATATTCGTACAACAATTCTAAGTAATTTTACAATGTGAATGAAAATTATGCTGCATTGATACTCGTAAACGTAACTCCCATATATAAAATATGAAGATACAGAGGGAGATACAAAACTGAGATTCTACTCTATTAGTAATAGATAGTAAATATACTTCACAAGTATTACTCATAAGAAAAAAATACTTGCATCATCACTACCTTGATTTTCAGTTATGTTTAGCACTTCTAAATCATCAAGCATCCCACTCCTTGTTGATGCTGTGGTCTTCAAGCTGTGGGGGAGAAACCTTAGTGAAAAACATTCTTTAACTGGAGTAAGAGAAGGAATGTTTGTTTAGGAAGGTTCCCTGATCCAAGGAGCTTAGAGATATTTTTGATTCATGAAAGTAACTCAACACATAAAAGATTAAATAGACCATAAAATTGGATGCTGCACAGGGCCACACGTCGTCGCACATGCTTGAGGGGTTAAATAATATTTTCATTTCCAACAGGAATGGTATAGGGTAGCTCTCAAAACTTGGTTGTGATCAGTTCTCAAAATTTTTAAACATGAAATAATAAGTTATGAAACCATAGTTAGTTCTTGATTGATGTTTTATATTGTTAAACAATTTTACCTAGTCTTTGTTTGCTGTTATTTTAAGGTGACCTTATTTCATTACTTTCTTGTTATTTTTTTCTTTTTCCCTGAAATCCATTTAACTACATAGTAAAAATTAATGCTCTTCGCGCATACCTCAGTTAGGGGTAGTGGTGGCAGAGTGGTTTCATTAAAAGGTAACATCCTGAGGATGTTGTTACCTTGTAACGAAACCAGTCGAAATTAAAACTTTTTTTTATGAGGATTAATACGTTGTTCTTCCGTTTCTCTGATTTATAATTATGGAATCATTCCACAAAGTTAAGCTTAAGACTATATATAAATCTTCTTGACTTGCGATAGTGAAGGCAAACTTGGTTTAAATAAAAAATAACATTACATAATTAATAAAGATTATTTTGGAATTCTCTCAAAATTTTCTCCAAAAAATTCAATGTTGGAGCGAAAAAAACTGGTTTGAACTGGTTTAATGGTGGTTGCTGAAACAAAACTAGAACCGAACCAAAATGTTGTGTTTTGTGCTGAACCGGAGTGAAAACCAGTGTGAAATCTGGAGTGAAAAAAAATTTGGTTTAATGCCCTAGCCTCTAATCAGGGTATGATTTGTATGGCACCCCACTCCCCAAAAAATCAAAATTCTGGCCCAGAGGTGCACATCCTCAGTGTCTCCTTAGTATGTGTACGAAGTTTTAAGTCTCTAAGTTCCTTGGTTCCCCTTCACACCCCAAAATCAAAATTCTGGTCCGAGGTGCACGTCCTCAAGGTTTCTTTAATAAGTGTGCCAAGTATTAAGCAGAGATGGGAAAATTTGGGTTCTGGAACAAAGAATGGTTCTAAAGTGGTTCCTGTTCCTGGAACCAGATCAGAAAAAATGCATTGGAACCCGATCTGGAACAATGTTATCAAAATTTCCGTTCCGGATCAGTTACCTTAAAAACGGAATATTGGGTTGGAATTCAATTCTTGATATTTTAATAATCCAAAGAAAGAAATCTATTGGAAGAATATTATTGCATAATTGAATTTGTTGTTTAATTGATCAAAGATGATGACTCGAGAAAATTTTATGAATTTCAAGATGAAAATATAAATCCAATATCTTGATTCAATTGACAAAATGAAACTAAATTTTAATAATCCACCAAAACAAATTTAATTTTTCTCATAAAATACTTGTATTTATCGCTTATAAATTAAAATTAATCCAAAATGTCACATATAAATCTTATAATCTTATAACAACTTATATGTGACAAACTTGGGCAGATGGCGGCAATATTTATCTAGCCTCAAGGTGGCCAACCATCTGTAGCCGACCATGGCTGAAAATGGTGTAATGCCAGGGATCTCAAACTTACAGGGACGCACGGGCTGCATAATGACATATACCTGAAGCCGCAGGATGCAATTCCAAGATACCACCCTTCATAGTCCGCTCATGTTAACATAGGAGATAGCAGGAAAACGAGTGCACTGAAGAGTGTGGGGGAGTGCCGTCACCCAACACTCGCTTAATCCCTTCCTCACCCATTGTTCAAATTTTGTGTTCGAAATTTGGATTTCCTCATGAAATTTTCACTTCCTTGTTAAATATATGTTGGTCTTAAATTTATATGTTGCTGTAGATTTAAATATTAAAGAAATAATAAGTTGATATATGAACTTAACTAAATATGTTGATACTTGATTTACACCTTCAATTTGATATTATATTTTAGGTAGGGTGACGAAATTTTGAATTCAAGAAAAGAGAAAATGTTTTTAAAAATAATAAACAAATATGTTGGCGTGAAAATAAGTTTGATTAGGAATTTACTGGCAAAATATTAGCTGACGTATATAAATTAATCATTTCCAAACGTAATAGGAACTTGTACCCTTTATGTTTATGTAAGCAGTGCTTAATTTAATCATATTCCTAATAGAGAATTTTTAAGATTTTGTCAGTGCACAGTGGTCCAGTTGACATTCAATATGGCACACAATTATTTTCTTTGATAATTTGATACCCTTTCAGACGTGAATTATTTTTTAGGATCATAGTTCATTCATCATCATCGGTAGTCTGTCTGTAGACAGGTCCGTGATTATTCATGGTTTAACCTGATTCTCCATATACTCTTATTTTCTGCTGTCCTCTTCATATCTTGATAACTCTCTTTCCCTTTCAAATTATCTATCAGCTAAAACCTTTTCCTACCTCTTTCCCTTTTTCCATCTAGTTTTCCAAGCCTTCCAAATATTTGATGTAATTTTTCCTTAACGTCCATGTTTCTGCCCCATACAAAGCTATACTCCATACATAGCATTTTATGAACTTCTAGGGCATATCTTCCCTTATATTCCCTGTAAGTAGTTGTTTCTTTCTTCTGAAAGCAGCTTTTGCTTTTCTTATTCTAGTCCTGATCTCATCCATACATTTTGCTTCTCTTGTTATGACATTTACAACTTGATTCACATATAGATTCCTGATCAGTCTCCTGTCTTTCCAGTCTACACCTATATCCTTGAATATCTTCATCAATATTACCTAATTTACTCTATCAAAGGCCTTCTGCCAGTCTACGAAACATAGGCAGATATCTTGACTGTACTCTATTGCCCTTTCTGATATTATTCTAGTTCCTCGTCCTTTTCTGAAATCGAATTGATCTTCCCCTAGCATTTTTTCTGCCTTTTTCTCCAGCCTTTTATTAAGAATCCTCATGATGATCTTCGAAGTGTGTGACAGAAGGCTTATCATTCTGTAGTCTTTACAGTGCATTGCCTTTGGCTTCTTCTTTAGAGGGATCATTGTTACTTCTAGGAAATCCCTATGCCACTCTCCCATGTCGTAAATCTTATTAATTAATTTCGTGATCGCTTTTAGTCCTTCTGATCCCATGACTTTAAGTACCTCAGCCGGTATTCCATTGCTGCCTGTGACTTTCCCTTTCTTTAGTTCCACTATCGCTTTTTCTACTTCGCTCTCCATAAGTCCTTAGTCCTAAGTTGTCTTCTTCAATGTTATCCTCATATTCCAGTTCTATTTTTGCCAATCCTGACTGCTTGCTGTATACAGTAGAAGATCGTTTATCCGGAATATCCGGGACCTGGCCTCTTCCGGATAAACGATATTTCCGCTGTTTAGATAGCTTAACTACAAAAGAGCACAATCATCAAAAAAAGACGTTTAAGCACGTAATATGTATAATACGTAATACGGGACCAAAGTAGGGTAAGAAATAAACGAGTTTAAAAAGAGTATATGTTTTAGAAAATCTTTAATTTAATGCAAACTTTTCATGCGATGAATTTGAGAATGTATGTATTAAATATCGTCGTCAATTTTGCAGCAATGGAAGACGTAGTTGGGTATATCTGAAAACGGAAAAAAATAATATGTATGTTACAACGTAAGTTGACAAAAACATTCGTAATTACATAATTTGAAGTAGACATACATAACTGGTTAATATTATTTTACTATCATGCAAATAGATTTCACTTCGGATACCATGCTGTGTGTGTACTCCCACATGATCTGGATGTAAGCCAATCTAATTCGCTCGTCAATATGCGATAAACACCCCAAAACAATTTTACAATGATCGGTCAACTCGTTCGTACATAAAATAATAACTATTTTATACTACATATATATAATAATCATTATTAAGAAAATTCTCAATTTTCAAAGCCCACTCATTTCCGTAAAAACCGCAAAAAAGAAGCATATAGAAATAAAAATTGAAATTTTATTTACCTGGAAATCCTTGTTGATCTGCAGATAGGAATGTAGAGAATCACTTAACAGTAGGATTTGTGGTAACAGCATCTGCAGAAACTGAAGGAGAGGATGATGAAACAGTTCTTTTAAAAAAATCTGTCAGTGTCATCTGCTTGCACTTGCTACGCCCTTCTTTTTCAAATTTTTCTTTCAGCCTGTACATCTGGAGTACCTCCTGCTCAGTTGTAAAGGACCTTTGCTCCATGAACTTGATAAGATTATCACAACATACAATAGCCTCGGACATAGTCATTTTCTTCTCCTCGTCAACTAACACATCACTGTCCTCGCTGTCTTCACTCTCATTTAACATGGGGCCAATAACAGCATCGATAATTTCAATGTCAATAAAAGTTTGACAAATAGGAGCATTTTTATCACATTCAATCCATCCCTCAATTTCATTATCGGTTAGGTCTGGGATAGCATTAATTCCCTTCGTATATTGCACAAATTCTACAAAATCATCATTAAGTTCGGATAAATCAAATCCAAGAAAGTCGTCTGTGTCTCTGGAATCTTCATTAAATTTTGATTCTGGCAAAATATTATGCCAACACCGTTTTAAAACTGAGGGTGTTACTTTATTCCATGCACGTGAAATACACCACACCGCGTCCTTCAGTGTTATATCCTTTTTGAACCGTTCGTAGCTGAAAGACCCCTCAAAATTTTCAATTTTTCTCATTAATTCACTTCGATAATGGCATTTAAAATTTTTAATTATGCCTTGATCCATTGGTTGGATGAGAGACGTACAATTTGGGGGTAAATACGACACAAAAACATTCTCCTTGATGAGAGTTTCTACTGGAGGGTGAGCAGGGCAGTTGTCCAACAATAATAATATTTTTGCATTTTCAGGTAAGCCAACCTTCTTGAAATGATCCCTTACCTCAGGTAAAAAATGACCATTAAACCACTCACCAAAAATGTCTTGAGTGATCCAAGCACGTTTGTTTGCACGGTAAATCACGGGGAAAATCTTTATGCCTTTTTCCTATTACCATGAGCTTGCACTTGTGTGTGCCGGCAGAATTGGAACACATCATTACAGTAAGTCTCTCCTTAGACTCTTTTACTCCCGATGCTGCTTTTTCATCAATGCAAACAAAAGTATGCCGTGGGAGACAACGCCAAAACAAACCTGTCTCATCCATATTGTATATTTGCTCCGTGCTAAGTCCATGTTCTTCCACCAACTTTACTAAATCATTAACATATTCCTCCGCGGCTTCATAATTTGCTGACATTTTTTCACTGGAAACTTTTAAATACCGTATACCATGGCGATTTTTGAATTTCTGCAACCATCCCGTAGAATAATCACATTCTCCTTCGATTTTTAGGCGTTCGTGGTAAGATTTTGCCTTCTCCATTATCATAGGACCTGAGATAGGAATCCCTTCACTCTTACGTTGGCGGAACCACTCATACACTACTTTGTCTAGGTCACTACTCTTGGGACCACGTAAAGTTTTCCTTTTTGAGATACCGGCCATTGAATCTGATTCCGCAACAAATTGGAAAATTTTATCTTTCTGCGCCTTTATGTCATATATTGTAGATTGTCCTACACCATACTCCTGACGAAGTTGAGATACACTTACGCCGCGATCTATTTTTCTCAAAATCTCCACTTTTTGCTGGATAGTGAGATTCTGTCTTTTTCTCTTGCCGGCACTTGTTCCAGTCCCAACGTCTTCTGGATGCGTCTTCTTGGGTATTCTCTCCATTATTACGGTTGAGGGACAGGATGAATAAAATATTTGCAAAACTGCTGTTTACCACTTAAAACAAAAAAGGTTTAACACCTTGTAAACACACCTTTAACACCTCTCGCGCACATGGTTAGAAAGCAACAAGCGGTGGTGGTGGCTTTCGGAACTAATATGGCAAATCGTTCTTCAATTATGTATTAAATTGGCGCTACTGAAAAAATGGACCGTGATAAAATTCTTTTAGAATAATTCCGTTGTTTGGATGTTTCCGTTGTTTAGAATTCCGGATAAACGATCCTCTACTGTAGTTCCTTAATGTATTCTTCCTATACCCATGTTACATCCTTTGTTTCTGAGACTATCATTCCATCCGTATTCATAATTCCTTTATCACAATTTCTATTCAACTTCTTATCTTCTAATTCCAGTGCCCTAGCATACATCATATCGTACCATCCTAACTTCTCCATTTGTTGCATTTCATCACATTTTTCTTTTATCCAATTTTCTCTAGCTTTATCTGTTACCCTTCTCATTGTTTATATGTCTATAGTTGGCTCTACCTTCTTCACTGTTAATGTTTTTCATTTTCGTCTCTCATCCATTTTCTCCAGCATTTCCTTAGTGATCCATAGTTTTCTAATTTTTTCTCTTGTTTTCCAATCTCTTTAACCAAGGTATCCTTGATACTGGTTTCCATTCTCATTCTATATCCACAGTCTGGTTTGTTTTCAAAATTTCTTAGGCAATCTTCCAACTTCATGCTGACTACATCCTGCCTTTGTTTCAGTTTTTCTAGGTCCCAAGTCTGTCTTTCTCTTCTCATTTTTCTTATTTGTTTGAGCCTTGTACTTACGTCAACTATTAGAAGGCTGTGATCTGAATCAATGTCTGCTCCTGGTAATGCCGTGGTGGTCTTTATGCTGTTCCTGAATCTTTGTTTTACTAGGATGTAATCTATTTGGCATCTCATTCTATATACAGTTAAAAAGAGAAAAAAATGATTACTTTTTACTTTCTCCATATGTAGTATAGGGGAAAGTATTGTTTTCATGAAAAAAACTATTAATCAGATCATCGCGAAATCTTGTATTTGACATTTTTGTTAAAATAACTAGTTGATTAGTTTTTGGTAAAAATCGGTCAACCGGAAGTGGGTTTCCCTTGTCACTTATCCGTTTATTTTTTTATTTTGTTTTTTCGATGTTACAAAATGAGAAATAAAGGAAAAGAGAACATGATAATGTGAAAGATGATGTTTTTTTATTACATAACAACTCTTATGTCAGCAGGAAAAAACTCAATTTTACCCTCAGATCTGGCTCGACATCCAATCTATTCCTATACTTTCATTGGATGAGCTCAGAGAGTAACATAATAAATTAGAAAAGAACTTGATGTAATAATAATAATAAACAAATAAAAAATAAATAGATGTGCACAATACTGCTACGAACTAGAACACACAATCAATACTTGTTAATACTCACCTAAATCAGTGGCAGTGTTAGCTTGGAGGAACTGAAATTTGCATTCAGTATTATACACTCACCTGCATAAAATAGATCATCGAAATAGTGAGATTTGTGAAAATAATTATTTGTTTTTTTTAAATATGTACAGACATTTCGTTGATTAACTAACATTTAATATCCAAAGTTCTTGTCCTACCTTGGAAAACAGTGACGGCATTCTGCTTTAGGGGTGGCCAAGGGAATCTGCTGATGAAGTCCTCGTTGTGGAATTGTTCACTGCATCGCTGCAGTTGCAATATACTGAGACATATATAGGTAAATGCAAAATGGTTGAAGCTTAACTTCCTGTTCTTCTTCTTCCATATACCTACCTACTACAAACGTTGCAAATCAACTGAATGGCATACTTGCAGCTTCTGGCATCACTGTCAATCCGTCGATTTGACTCACTGGCAGCATTTATCCAATTCGTGCCGCTAGGCTACTAATATATACAATCTCTGTCGGAGATCACGAGTCCTCAATTTTGTATGGTAAGAGCTTGTTCCAAAATCAGCCATTGATCTGTCTCGGTTTTGTAAAACATTCTTTAGGCAATTGGAACTCTGCATTCAGCCAGTCCGAATTAGTTGCTATGAAGCAATTACATATTCTATTGCTTGCCTTCCATTTCACTTTGTATATTATATAGACGAGTTTCACAGCATTTTTCAGTGCACTTTCTTGAGACGGGGATAAGTTCTTCAAATTTTTCTTTGTATGTACGAAAAATGTTAAAATATTGACCATCTCTAACGTTTTTTTCCTACTACTTGGCAAAACATCTGACATCTCCTGTCTTGTACAGCTCACACCTAAAAGTTGTTCTAGTTCATTTGAAATAGTTTTATATTTGTAATTAAAAGTATATGACAAATATTGGAAAATGGATCTATGAACTTAATTTCGATTTTCTCAAAAACAGGCAAAAATGAGCAAAAGGTAAGTAGGAAAGTACGTATACAGGTGTCTTGATTAGCGCATGTTCTTTTAGCGCATTTTCGATATAGCGCAGTTGGCATCTCGGGACTAAAATTTTAATAACATTTTTAAAATAATGCTCCTAAATGCTACGGTCCTTTATTATGGTCCCAGCATTTTTCTCACCTTCATTTGTACTTTACTCTCTTCAGAGTTAGTCATACCACTCGAATTATAGACAAGTTGTTGTTTATTGACTTTATTTCTATTTCATTTGTTCACTTTTATTATGTTTTTTACATTGGTTTGCCGCAATTCCACAGCCTTTTGCAGTGATGCTAACATCAGAAGTTTTAAATTCCTTAACGTTACAGTTGAGATGTGCAAGGTTGGGTTTGCTTTGGATGGGTTTTTGATTAAGATTGGGTTAGATTGGGTTCACAACTTTAACTTGAGCTATCGTTAGTCATTTGTTATTCTGATGTTGTTTTGCTGAGGAACATGTCTGAAGCTGCGGCAACGCCACTGAATCGTAATATCTCTCGTATTCCGATTTTGTTTACTTTTGTGCTGGCCAATCATCATCAAAGATCTTCGTAATCATGAAGAATTTTAGGAACATGTCAAGGTAATACATTATATTGATGTTTTACCAAGTATATACCAGAAATACTTATGATATATTGTATATCTCATTTATTTTATAATACGTTTTTTCATCCAAAATATTTTTTATACTTTTTTAACGTAAGTATGTTAACATGAAAAATTCACATCTATTGCCATTATATTACACGGAGACAACTCAAAAACCAATTTTTGAATGTAACTCCTTGATCTAACGGAAATTTTCAATTTTGAGCCGCTGCACATTCTGAAGTTTATTTAAATGAGTTTATTTAAAATGAGCAATTTTCGCTAATTTTGCGAGATTATGCTAACTCAGCCATAATTCACCTAGAAAAAGATCGAATTTTACATAAATAAACGTAAACTGTTCATGCTCATAATAAATCAAATCCATCAGAGATCGCGCAATACCAAAAATAAACCTGTCACTAGACTCGCTGCGACCCGGTTACATAGAAGCGTTTCTCACGTTTCTGTGGATAAATCACTTACAGCTTTCAGAAAACACAAACGAACAACTCCGCCAGCTATTTAGTGACACATCGCAAGATTGTTCTCTTTGCTTTTATACAGAGTAATAAAAGTATGTACATATATTCTTTTAGGATTGCATAATGTAAAAGGAACCCAAAAAATTCACCTACGGTAAAATGTGATTTGGGCATGTCACGAATTAAAAGGCAATCTAACAGAATTCGTTTGTTTTCAATGAAAACTATATGCAATTCAGTTGTTTATTTATCTTACATCACCTTTTCTATGAAAATGAATGACACTTCTATTTACATAGAAATTTACGTGATTTAGGTTTACTAGTGGCAAGGCAAGAAATTTTTAAAAATATCTGATAAATATCGTTCCTTTTTTTATTATTCTACGCATTAAAAAAAACATTGGTTATAAATTATGGAAATAAAATGCACGGCATATAGCGCCTACCAAAGAAAATGCATACTCGTCTTACGCCAGGCACGCAGTGTTAGTAGGTGTTTCGCGGGTGACCTACCCTAAAAAGATGAAGGGGCAAATATCGTGTAATGTCGGCACCCCATTTTTTTATGGGAACTTGTGGGGAAAAAGTGCAGGTATTACACGATTAAATACGGTATTTGGTTTTCTTGACTTTAAATTAATATATAAAAATTTCCTATAATTTTATATAAGTTGCAAGATAAAAATAGTAAAATTTCTGAAGTGTAAAATTCGACTGGGTTAAGTGCTATGTTAAAAACTGTTCTTTTAGCGAAAAATTCTGATAATGCACAGATGTCTCGAATGCCTCTTATGCACTAAGCAAGGCATGCCTGTATTAACACAAATGTATTAGTACAATATACTTTTTCAACCTTATAAGATAACTCTTTTTAAAATTAACGTTTGCGAAAAAATGGAACAGATTTTCATCACTTCAAAACAAATGTATTGCTTCTATAGATATAGCATATATTTAAAATTTAAAAAATGGGTAAAAAAGATAGTTACCTGAGACAGTATCCTCCATAATTAGAATTAGTTTACAAGTTATCCCTAAAAATATATCACTCAGCAAACTTCCGTGATAAAAACACAAAAACGTCTTTACACAGCAGTCACAGAACAGACTACTTCAAATATAAATAACAGCTATTCGACCCAGTTTTAAGGATATTCCCTTTCACTGACACACACAATGTAGACTAGTGAGTCATAATATGTGGTTTCCAATTGGATAATTCATACATTATTTTTTCCATTTTGTCTCATTTTATGGTACAAAGGTGTAACTAGGAGGAGAGTGTCCATTGCAAAATGTTACCAATGGTCCTCTAATAAAATATAAATCGAGGGCTCCTCAAGCTCCTTCCGGACCCCTGGGCCTGTGGCATTTGGTCACCCACGTCATCCTATTGTTACACCACTGGATTTTGTGTGATTTTTGTTCTAAGGTTTTTTTTAACATCCCCTTGAAGAGTAAACAATTTATTTATTATTTATCAAATTTTTTTTAACCATTAGTGGTTTTCAAAATAAGATTACTCTACTTACTGTAATTTTATTTCAACAAATATCATATAACATGGGTAGGCAACCTCAGTTTAATCTGGCCCTTGGTAAGACTTCTAAGAATATACTTCTATGATATTAAAATTTTTAAATGTTTAACATGCCAAGGGATAAAATTCTGTCTTTTTCTCAAGTTTCTTGTTTGTTGCATTATTCTTTGGAAAATGAATCTCCATAATCTTTTCATATTTAAGTTTAATCTTGGCCAATCAAGCTGCAGGTTATTTAAATACAGCCCACCTAGAGCCTTGTGACTATAAAAGGTTTTTCACCCGTATTGTAGAGGTTCACCTGAAAATGCCTGATATTTATATAGGCAGCCATTTGCAATATAACTGAACCTAGGCAAATGAATAAAGAAATCGAAAGTGTAAAAATGCAACTTCAATATGTTGAATCTAAAAAAAGAGGACAGAAGAAGAGAAAAAAAATTTTGAATTAAGAAAGGAAATTTTCTTTAAAAAGATGACCTTTGGCCACATTACTTATGAGAAACTTTCGTAACATCTTAACATAATTGAAAATGTTGTAATTCATGTAAAATTTTATCAATAAAAAACATTTCTTTAAAACTAGGAATGGTTCTGGAACCAGAGCCGAACTGTTCCTTCTTTCCATTACTCAGTTCGAAAATTTAAGGTTGGAACCGGTACTTCTCAGTTCTGGTTTTAAGTCTCTAAGTTTCCTGGTTTTCAAGAAAACTGTCCTCACACAGACAGACAAACATCACCTTTTATTTATTAGATAGATTAACAAAATTGTAGTATTACATGTAAACAAAATTCAAATTATGAAATAAAAAGACCTTCCAATTTTGAATCAAATTTTTTAAAAAATGTTACTGACAAAGGGCTAAGCAGTTGGCCCCATTTTTGCTCCTCGTAAAGAGTAGACTAATGCCAACACTGGGTTTCCCTCCTCACTTCTGTGTGCCTGGTGTGGAAGGCAATGGAAAACCACTACACATTGTCAATAAAACCAATCTAAGGATTGAAAACCTATTATTACTACCATATCATACAATATATATTGCATAACATAATAGCTTTTTAACTTTTGTGAATGACACCAAACCAGAAAGTAAAATTAGAGAAATATAGTGTATAGGAATCCATGAATAACTTTTGTCCTTAATTGCAGGAGTGGAAGCGGATCTTCAGGAAAGTGGTCCTCTAGTTGGGGATCTAGTGATAATCCTCCAAATGATGTGATCACCATGCTTGTGTTTCTTGATTGTTTTGCAAGGCTAGCAAGGCTTCCTAAGGAGTCTATACTTGCCCACATTCCTCATCCTATTGTGGACCACTTGAACTCCATCATTTCTGCAACTTCTTAAGGTAAATAACCCAATGTTGCATTTCATTGTAATTTATCAGCCATCAAAACAGCCAATATCTCTTCCAAAAATTGCACTATTAAACGAATTTCTCTTTTTCAGGTTCTTGAATTTTCCTGTGACAGTAATGAGTTACGTTTTCCTGCTTAAATTCAGAAGTGATTGACTTATTTTCTATTTTTCCTGTAAAAAGTTCTTTTGTAAATAAAAATGTTTACAATATTATGGTCATCTCTTATTCAGGCATAATTAACAATAACTACTTGTGAGAACAGTCAAACACAAATTAACTTATCTTTAATAAAAGTAATAATTTTAAAAACATTTTTGAATCAAGTATTGTCAGTGCAAAACTCCACTTCTGGCACATTTTGCATCTTCCTCTAAACTTATAAGTGGATGATGTAATGTGCATCATTGGGATTCCTGCATGCCTTTTTCCGATGATGAAATATTTGTAATTGGAACGTTAAAGTTTTGTGTGTTGTAGAGCAGCAGTTCTCAACCTTTTTAGGCTGATTTCCAAAGGAAATGTAGCCTTATGAAATGGTCCTGTGTGTGTGTATTTCTCCTACAAACAACTTTTGCATCAATGGACCGATTTTCATGAAACTTGGTATGAGACTCGTGCTGCCAGGGCCTACCTCCGGGCTATATTTTATTTGGTGAAGATTGAAGTCCTGGGATTGATTCCAGGAACATTTTTTCCCTATTTCTTTTACATAGCAAATCTCAAATTCATCATGCAGAGATGTTTTCTTTAATACATTAAAATATCTTAAAATTGTGATATCGGAGAGAGTTTTGTACTGTTCTAAGGGAATAAGAATGTAGATTCTAATTCTTATCATTGAATTTTGATAATTAATCATATTTTCTTGAATTTCTACTAAAACAAAGCGTTTTTGTGTTTTAAATTGCATTTTATCAGATTGTTGCCATGAAGACGATTATTACCGAACAAATGGGTTATTTTTCCACTGGTCTACTCTTCAGTAAGGGACAATTGATCCATACATATTAGCACATAAACAGTTACATTTAGCAAATTCGTATATTTAAAAAAACTACATGCAAAATATAATGTCAGAATGAGATTTTGACGTATTATTATTATTTTGATATTGTATTAATAATGTTTTCCAATTTTTCTCTGTCATTCATAAACTATTAATTACAAATGGTATTTATAGTATGAGAATTCCATGGAATGACTAACACATACTGAAACATTTCCTGTCAATATAAGTAATCAATTCAGGACTTCAACTTTGGGAAACCAGCCTGCATTAGTCCTGGTTTGGACTTCTTGTTTTCTGTGTGACTCGCATGACAGTCGATGCTCATTTGTGCGACACAATGCGAACTACAGTCAATCCAATCAGAGTTTAAGCCTAAACATTGTTTTTATTGTTGTTAAAATGATGCAAGACAAAGACAAAAACTCGGCTTAACAAAATTTACTTCATCTTTTACAAACTGTTATTAAAATTGGCAACACACCTCTCGGCTCTTTGTGACACACTGATTGAAAACTGCTGTTGTAGAAGATACGAATGAGATTCAGCTGTTTAAAGTCTGTCATTACTTTCTACAATTAGTTCAGTATAGCAGTCGTTAGATGGTAGTGATGAACAGAAAGGCTCGCTTCCTAAAAATCAGCCCTATGAATAAAGTATACAGTTGCAGGCATTATCTTGTGAAATCTGTCCATATTCTAAAATGAGAAAATGTGTATATTTTCTCTTAAAATACTTTTATTTCAACCTTAGTTTCGATGTATTACAACCATGCTCGAAATAAAAGTAATTTAAGTGGAAATATAAACATTTTCTCATATAAACCCTATGAATAATTAATGCCATGCCTATCAACTAGATGTTACTTAAACCCTTTTGATTGGCTGTATGAATGCAAAGGGATGATAATTTCAATATATGGAGGTATATTTTGGTTGTAGAGACATATTTCTACTTCAATATACAGAGGTTTATGTAAGTATGGAGGCTTGCAATAAAGAGGCAATTTTTCTTTATAAAGGAAAACTTCATTAATTTGATATCAAATAATTCGAAGACCTGATAATTCCAAGTATTTGCCATTACCCCACCAACAGGATAGGAATTTGTTTGGTTTTTACTATGTTTAATTTGAAATACAGTTAATTTTTAATTCAAAGAGTGTATTTTGTCTCATCAACTGCTCAAAATTCATCTTATTTAAAATAAATTGCGAAAGTGGTATATGTAGCACATTTACAGAAATGTTATTAATTAGACCAACTAATACTGCCATTTCATTCATTCAACTTTGATCCTTAATTACTTCATAATTCACTATGGGTCAGGTATCGATGTGATACATCAGCCCAACACCATGAATTTTATACTTTCTCCATATTTAGTATCAGTGCTTGGAATGAGCTGGAATGCACCAGAATGGCATTTTGGTTCATCACATGCATCAGTAATATTTCTCCGGTTCGTGAAATGTGCTCGATAAGAAAAACTGACAAATGGCAGATGATGGCAAGGTGGAAATACAATAAGGGGTTAGAGAAATTCATCACTTGTGTCGTCATTTCCATTTGGAAAAAAGGAGTAATTTGCTGTTTTCAGGTTTACAAAATGGATGGAGGGAAAGGGTGTATTCAGAAAGACTTGAAATCCCTTTTCAAGGCCATAGCAATAATCCTTGTATCAAATAGAGTTTGTGGAAGGAATCGGGAATTTCCTTAATATTTCTTGTTATCAATTGTTTTTTATTTGGTTGTTTTGTAGTTTTATTTTTAATTCTATGCCTTTAAAATAAGTTCACCTCCTATTTATTAAGTTCATATATTTCATTCATAAATGTTGGCATTTACATTTGACCACGTGATTAATATTTAAGTTAATATGTATATATTGTAAAATATTTTTAAGATTTTAACTGGAATCAATATTTTTTGTAAAGATGTTTTAAGATTCTATGACTTTTTATGCACTACCTAATTTATTTTTATAGAATCTCTGCAAGCACCTTGATTTCTGTAATGTGTAGATAATATCGTGCATTTTTCACTAATGCACTAAATTGATTGTTCTCATAAATTAGATTCTTAATCTGATTCTTTAGATTCACAAGGTTTATGTAACTTGCCTCCTATTGAGAGTTTATATTAACTTCAATGATTAATGCAATCTGTGTTATATATTTTACTGACTTGCCTTATGTTTCGCATGCCATTAGGATTCAATAAAGATTTGCTCATGGTGTCTCTGACACACCACATATATTTTTGTTTAATAAAATTTTAAGATGACAATTAGCTAACAAAACTGGAAGAAAAAAAATTGGAAAATACGTTTGTTCTTACTTTTATGAAATTTTATATTTTATAATCAAAATTAAATGAAAATGATAATCAGTAAAATAACTGTTCAATAGCGATCCCAGATCATAAACAACGACACTAACAATGCAAATAATAACAATAATTTCACAATAAAACAAACCACTCAAAACAAATAAACTGATGTGGGCAACACATGACTTTTTCCATATTTATATGGCAAATTACATGATGTTACCTCTGGGATCGTCAATATTTACTTCCGGTTGACAATTAAGAAAAGAAAGACTAAGTTACTAAGACATAACTAAGCATCAATTGTTAACAATAGTCTTCAGTAGGTGGCGTGGTGGTGGCAGCTAAAAATATAAGATAACTCTTAAACAATGCATTATATGGAAAAATGTATCAAACAAAGGTTTCCTACAACTTTTATTCCAATACATTTTTACATTTATCAAATATTAAAGCAAATATTTCAAAATAACGGATATGACAAGAGTAAACACCCACTTCCGGTCGACCGATTTTTACCAAAAACTAATCAGATCTTCTAACTTTTATAAAAATCTTAAATATAAAATTTTGCATTGACCTGATAATTAGTTTTTGAGTTAGAGCGCCCACAGAAATCTATCACACGCAGACCGACAGACATCATCGCGAAACTAGTCAGAACGTGCTCAGGGAACCTTAAAACATGTATTACCGTTGAAATCTCGAGTTCGATTTTTTTCATAAAAACATTACTTTCTCCTATATGGAGAAAGTAAAAACATGATTTCCCCACAATACACTGCTACGAAAAATGTCCGAGCTCAAAGAATAACCATAGGATACTAGTTTTTTATTTCGATATAACCTCATTCTTCTCCCCAACCATTTGGTTTATATTCTGATTCCGAAATATATTTATTTCATATTGCAAGCGAATTATTTCGCATCACAGTTTCCTGCTTTTCGCCGGAAATAAAATTAGTGTTGTTTTTCACATATTTAAAGGGCAGCTCGTAAATACGACATATCTATCGACAAAAGCATTTGAAGACTAAATAAACATTGAACGTTTGGTTGATATCGTATCTTTATTCCCGCTGAAATTCCACAATGATATCTGTAGTCGAAATCTCGGATAGATACTTTTTATTCTTGGATTATGGTAGATAATCTTATCGAGAAATATGCCTGGTGTATTACGTGTCAATGCCAATCGAAACATTTATCGTTCCTTGTGATACTGAACTCTCTACATTCATACGAAGTTATTAGCTCAAACTTCGCTTCATTTAAAATAAAAACTTCAACAAATTTTAGAAACTCATCCGTCTCTACGAATCTTGTTTATCACGCGGACCATGTAAGTTCTATTTTTAAAAATTGCTGAAGGGTAATGAAATATTAAAATATACCCTTTCCAGTTTTTCCTACGGATAGGATAAAATTAGTGAAAAGATTTTTATTTAATTCACTCATGCTATCGGACGTACAAAATGTCCGTAAGGGCAATGCGTGCGTCCTTGAAAAAATGGAAACGATTGCTCTAAATCCGATATAAGGCTATAAATATTGTAAAGAGGAATACTGGATAAACATTCTGCTATTCAGTGAACGCTATTCGTTTTCACCTCTGAAAAATGTATAAGTATGTTTTTCTGAAGAGAAAATTTTTAATACGTGCAGCGATATTTCTGTGGAATGGGAATCTAAATTTACAAGGACACGAAGGTAACTGAACACATTCATCCTTTGGAATGTTATAGTAGGTTAGATTTGTGTATGCCTAATGAATGACATTCTGGGTTCTTAGTATTACAACATTTTCGAAATTTCAGAAAAAGTTACATTTAACACTTTCAGTGCAGCATGACAGGAATTCCTGTCATGGAGGGTTCTATCCGGTGGCGGCACGACTGGAATTCCAGTCATGGGTCTAAGTCTCTTTATAACGCTTTGGGTGAGCGACTGTCACACCGATGAGTTCCCCCATCTGTTTTCAGCCACCCGTTTGACTGCAACCTTCCATTCGATAAGGTCAGTTTTTCAGTAGGTGGTTTTTCTTCGAAATTTCAGCCTTCTCGATTGTGCATTTTTTCCCATAAGAAAAGCATTGCACCATTTTTGTAAATTAATTTCGGACACTTACTGATAAGCTGGGGTAACAAAAGTTTGAGTGTTGCTAGAGGGCCACAATACCTATTAGGGATTTGGTATCATTTTACTTAGTGTCCTGGGGTTTACTCCAGATGCACCAAAAACTCTCCTATAAGTTAGCATGGGGAAAAGTTATTCCATTGGGTAGACCAATCTAAGATGTATAGGGAGCTAAAATTTTGTACGATTATAGGATTTTGCTCACAACCAAAGAGAAAAATCAAAAATTTCAAAATTGTTAATTTTTAGGGGTTATTTTTACCCCATTTGTGTGTTAAAATTTAATAATTTTTATCTCGGAAACTACAAGTCGTAAATATGAACTTATGCAAATATTTTGTAGCAAATTCTATATAGAAAAAAGAAAATCTTGAAAAAGCTCAACAATGCACTGCTAAAAATTTGCATATGTTTAAACAAATTTTTCAAGTTTTTGTATTTTCGAATGTGCTACGAAGCTGAAATTTTTTAAAAAGTATAATTTGTAAAAAAAAAAACGAAATAGGGATTATAGAAATGTTGATATTTTAATGTCTGGCTGTTAAAAATTCTTAAAATTTAAACAAATAGATAAACGTTTAGGTACTATGGGGCGAGCTAGGAACGGAACTTTTACGTAATTTTGAGCTTAGTGCAAATGCACAAATAAATATTTGAATATCTTCATTAAGTTCTTATTGCAGCCGTTAAAACTTTTTAAATTTAAACAATTACATAAACATTATTTCACTTCTAGGTGTGCTATAACTTGAAAATATGGCAGAAATATATATATATATATTTCTCTTACTCTTTCGCTGAAGGAGGGCATACATAGGCCCGATAAGCTTGCGTTTTATCTGTGTGTGTGTTTATTTACGTCTCTCTTCGACACCCCCAGCAGCCTGCCAACTTGGTCCTCAACTTGGTAAGTGTCCGCTGGGCTTCCTTCAACACCTTGTTGCCACCCTCATCACTACCTTTCCTTTTCCTGAAGTTAATATATATATGTATACATATATATACACGAGTTGTCGCTAAAAAATCACTATATACCAAGATCAAACTCATAAATAAACCAACACGATCTCCAGGGCAACAGCACTTTAGCCACGTGGAGCATATATGTATCAGAAAATTCCATGAGTAATAGTAGTATATTCATAATTTTTTGTGAAATTAAGGCAACATTGTAATTTCCAAGTTCTCGGGCAATCGGCTCATGTCCAAGTGTTCGTATTTCAAGTTTTGTCGCTCAGATCGCCCTACATGAGCAATAAGAATAATCATAATTAAATTTATGGAAAAATTACTATATTTTGTGTTAAGATTATGGCATCATCATCCATGTATTTAGCATGTATTTGGATAAATTTAATTGTGAAATATGTATGACGCCATTATATTTAACAATTAAAAAGAATTTCTCGTAAAACTACAAAACAACATTAAAATCCTTTTCATGTTTTGTACCACTGAGGAGGTCATTACCAGAAATCCAAAACAGGTATAGAATTATTTAACAAAATTTCAATCTATATTATTTATTTACATGACTGGTTTCCGTATGAAATCGTATTCTGGTATGCCCACTAAGCCTTCAAAAAGGTTTGAGATAGAGGATAAAAGCAGGTAGTTGGAAGAGGAGAGCGTGGGGAGAAAGGTGTATTTTTGCAGTGAATGCAAGGGTCGAAGGCATCGCATCGCAGAGTGTTCGGGTAAGAACTGGGGAGAGGGGAGTAGGGATGACTGCGGAGTTTCCCATTGGAGATAAATATTTATTGTGAATGACCAGGTAGGGCATGGAATGAGCAGATGAAGGGAAGGAACAAAAGCGGGTATATCTTCTCAGTTTTTCAGAATGAAACGTCAAAAAGGAGAGTGAGAAGGATAGAAATATACGTTGTATATATGTATAATAAAGCAGCTGTTGGATCCAACCAATTTACCATGGCTTCCAATGCACCAAGTCTTTCTTTCTTTTTTCTTACTATGTAACTCTTTTAGGGAAAAATCAAAAGTGTGAATGTTCATTGATGTTCAAATTTTTAAGTATTGAAAAAGTTGTTATCGAGAATATACAAACAAAACAAAGCTAAAATTAATTAAAAATTTTCAATCCGTAGCAATACAGTGATAGATAGGCAAACCCGCAAGGCAGGCCCAATGTTCTATCCGGTGGCAGATGACTGGAATTCCAGTCATTATTTTTTTAAAAAATTTTAAATCCATTTTTGGTACTTTTCACAAAATTCTTGTAAACCAACATTTATTGTACCAAAATCTAATGGAAAACATTGAAAACTAGATTCAGCCACCGGCAAGAAATTATGAATTTCACTGCCGCATTGAAAGTGTTAAGGAGTATTTTTGACGCCAAAGACCAATTTTAAACAGCCATAGGAAAAGCATTGAAAACTGTGCAGAGCTATATAAAATTGCTTTTTAAAATTAAGAAACAAAGTCGGGACATGCACCATACTGTGGAAAAAAGAATTAAGTTTCTTTTTCTTGAAGACGGAATTCAAATCCATGCTGAATTTGCATAAAAATTTGATTTTAATTATAATTTTTTTTGGTCTTCCACAATGAAAAACATTAACTACCATAACAATGACTCCAATGCCTTTCAACGGGAATTGATGATCCATATATATTATATCTATCTATATTTTGTATCAAGTCGAATGGAATTCCCACACATTTCCACCCAATTTGAGCAGTTGAACAAGTTTTGATCTGTTCCATTAAGTCGGAAAACATATTCACTCATATGCAAGCAATAGTTCAATTAAACTTACTATTCATATCTTCTTAGGTTTTTGTTGTTTCCAGTTCCAGCGTCGAGCATGAAAGTGAAAAATTAAAAATAGGGAAAAAGGTGAAAATTGTTTCTTTGTGGCAAAACATTGATGGAAAGTTTAGAAATAAGAGACCTGTAAGTGATAAGTCCCCTGAAAACAGTGATGCTCTGAGCAGTTTGCATGGAAAGGCACCTGCCCAAGTTTGGAATTTGGAATGACAATAGCTGTGTAAAAGTTATGTCCAACCACATAGGTTTACTCCCACTTGAAAAGATAAAGCAATGGTCGAGGCAAGAAAGAACTAAGTGTCCTGCAGCCATACATGATTGCGCAGTACAATAAACACATGGGTGGGATGGATAAATTTGATTGGAGTGTCCAAAAATATCGTATAAAATTTAGGAGCAAAAAACGGTATTTTTACAAATGCAATTGATGTGGCAGTCATCAATGCTTGGGTATTGTTTTCTCAGGTTAATGAGAATATTCCTCTTCTGGATTTTAGACGCATAATTTCTCGATACTACCTAAAGGTAAATTCCATTTCTGATCCAAAAATCATGGGAAAGTCATCGCATCAAATACCTATCAGTAAAAGCCACGTTCCAAAAGATTATTAAGCAGATCCTGTTGGATATTTATTAGAGAGAACATTCGAAGGGAAACAGTGAATGTGCTGTGTGCAAGAAAAATGTAAGAAAGCAATGCAAAAAGTGTAACATTGGGTTGCATGTAGATTGTTTTCAAAAATGGCATGTGATTTTTTAATTTTCTCTATTTTCTTGAGACTGTTCAATGTTCATGAAAACTGGCATATATTTTGCAGCAAAAATGTTTAAAACAAGAAAAGAGCAATAATTAGAAAGAATTTAGGCTGTCAGAATGGCGTGAATTATATGTTTTTGTGTTGTAGTTTATATTGATGGTTTCATGATAAATATGTGCATGGGATGTGCCACGATCCCCAAATGGGGATTAAAGAAAAAAGATTAATAACATTGTCAGTTTATGTTAAAATTAAAAATAAATATTATTTTCGTCACCTATGATACTGTTTTAAATTAGATATGAAGAAAGTTTAAATATTAAAATGTTGGCAGTTAATGGATTAATTGTCATGTAGACTGATGTACATACAAATATATTTTGTGTAATGTACTTGGATGAATATTGATAGTTATATCTGGTAAAAATGAAAATAAAGATATAGGCCAACGAAAGTGTAAATAATTAACATTTCATTTTTGGCACTGAGGGTTTTTTTGCTCACCAGCCTTGGGGTCTCTGGGGCACTAGCGATTTTCAGTTGACGAGTGAGATATTTGCCTGATTGGTGAGCAAGCATGAAATTTTTCAAGCACTGCCTATATTGGTTAATCGGTGGTGTAATGGTTAGTGCTACTTGCCCACTGCTCTAAGCAGCAGTGGCCACAAATCTTGCGAAAGTAGGACTTTTTCTGAGGTCGTCTCCTATATGTGTGTACAGATTAAGAGAATGAGCCAAGAAGGAAATAAAAATAAGAAGAATGCACAAATCAGCACACCATTTTTTGGAAGGGACATTAAAGCAGTTGGCTTCCTTGGCACTCTTCATAAGAGTAGGGTAATGTCGGCATTAGGTTTCCCTCCTCCCTTCTATGTGGCCGGTGTGGAAGGCAACCATATGTGTCTGTATATTCACAAGTCAATATTGAGCAATGAGAACTATTTATTTTACCCCTATATTAGACCATGCTATGAGAGGAAGTTAATGGGTGTAACAAAGTAAATCGCAGAAGCAATATGAAGAAAATATTGATTAATCATTCATTAAGAGCACTGACATAATTTTTATAAAAGTAAGTACATAGATTGAATTTTAATATAGATGCAATTTTATTTACTACAATAAATTGATCAGATTTTATATATGAAAACATTGTAGTACAACACAAGATGAAAAAATATGACAACGGAATGGCATTTTAAACACTTCACATGCAAAGCAACATTTTGACTTTCCTTTCAAATTGTATCCAGCTACAACTTAAAACCAGGTCAGCTTGGAGTAACATCCATTTTTGTTTCTTCTGAAAAACATTGAATGACAACGATATAAATCCATTGATTTTCTTTACCAAGACTAAATAAAATCAGTATTGACAATGTCCATTGTTTTGTACATACCTTCATTAAACATAAACTCATCTTGATATTCTTTCAAAAACTGGGTTGAACGATGCTCATCAAGGAACAAAGAATAGACTTTTTTAATTTCTTCTATAGTAACCTAAATAAAGAGGCAAAAGTCAGATAAATGATAATAAAATTAATATTGTGACTGGTTCTCACAATTATACAAATTGTTGATGAGAAAGAAACATTTTAATTAAATGTTGAATCTAAAAAGGTTTCACTGCTGTCATTAGTAAACGCTTTCAACACTTGTAGATCTCCTGTAATTTTAATTGCGCATCAATGCAATGCACAATGTAAGCAAGTGCAAGTAGGAGCTAGCCATTATATAAGAAAATGTTTCAATTTTAACGTGTATTTCTATTCAAATTCAAAATAAAAGAAGTATTAAAAACTAATAAATAAATATATTACACATGACATTGAAATATGGCATTCGCGACAATATTAAACGTCTTTTAGTTATAGCGGAAGCAAGAGACACAGTTCTGTTGCTTAAATGCAGTGAGTGATCAAGAGATCACAAGCGCGCTGGTGAAAGCAAAGAGAGATTGCATTGGGATTTGCGATTTACGGTGAGGTTGCGGCGGTACGCGACAATATCCTTTATCCTCATTTTATTAAATATTATGTATTTTCCGATCCTAAAAATTTTCATTCATAACTATCGAGCATAAGTCTTATAAAAATGATAAACCCTCTAATCAACTGAAATTAAAGAATTATTAAAATTGGTGGTTCATTTTTATCAACTGCTTTTGGAAGTAGACTACAGACTAAATAAATTCATATGAATATAGTCAGATCTACTGAAAGCATTAAACTAAAGATTTAACAATAATTTTGTTATTAATTAAAATTTAATAGTATTCTTTTCGTCACGGCAGCAATTGTATACCCGCATTGTTAAAGATTCCAAATTTTTACCGACAGGTTCCTTTTCTTATCTTTAATTCTAATATAGAGCATAACCGTTACAACACTAATATTTTAGTCTTAAATATGTGTTAAGTTCATTAACTTGAATATAATACTTTGAATATGAAAATCCGTAATTTCATACATGATCTTCAAAAACGAAAAATGTGCAGAATACTTTGAAATCTTAAAAACATTCCTGATCTGCAGTATATATTTAGAAGCCCCTATAAATTAGTATTCTAAATGAGAAGCACATAATTAAGGTGGATATGTAAGCTCTAAACAAAAAAAATAAAAATAAAAGTGTAACTACACTTCATTATTTTTTATCGAATTATTTTGTTATAATGTTAAACGTAATGGAAAACGAAATGTAGATTTTAGCGTAACAAAAAACGAAATCGCTTTTTTGTCTTTAACGATAACCGTAACGAATCTTTTTTTTCGTTTTCCAGCACTGATAGCAACAGATAACAACTTTGTTCAATGTTAAAACTGTTTATAAGTATTTTTTACTGAGAAAATTATTCAAAGCATTTAAAATAATTCATAAGTGTATGAAGTAGGATCTGGTGCTTTCCCGGTGGATTGCTTGTAGTTTCTGATATTTATCCTTTAGGATGATGATATTAATAGCAATCGTATTCATTCCTCTGTATGGAGAAGTCATCCTGGACACTTCATATTTTTTCAAATTTGAGTCAAGTATTGTTTAATTTTACAATGTTACAAGTACATGTACAGGTATGCCTCGTTCTTTTAGCACATTTTCGATATAGCGCGCTTGGCATCTCGGGACTAAAATTTTAACATTTGAACATTTTAAAAATAATGCTCCTAAATGCTACGGTCCTGTATTATGGTCCCAACATTTTTCTCACCTTCATTCATACTTCACTCTCTGTTTAGTAGTCATTAAACTCTAATTAAAGACGAATTTGTTGTTATTTATACATTTATTAGCTTTATTTCTATTTCACTCATTCACTTTTACTATTTTTTTAGACTAGTTTGTCACAATTCCAGTCTTTTGCAGTGACACTAACGATGGAAGTTTTTAAACTTGTTAATGTTACTGTTGAGATGTGCAGGGTTGGATTCTCTTAGGATGGGTTTTTGCTTAGGATTGGGTTAGATTAGGTCATGAAAACTATAACTTTCACATTCGTTAGTCATTTTTATTGATGTTTTTTGCTGTTGGTACCTATGCTACAGTTACGTGTCTGAAGCTGCGGCGGTGCTGCTGAATTGTAATAACACTCATATTCTGTTTTTGTTTACTTTTGCGCTGGCCAATCATCATCAAAGATCTTCGTAATCATGAAGACTTTCAGCAACATGTCAAGGTAATACACTATATTGATGTTTTACCAAATACAGTAAAACCTCTACCTTACGAACCCCTTTATAGCGAAGACCTCCGAATAACGAACAATTGACGGGGTCCCGCCAAACTTGTATACAAAATACCTAATTATAACCTCTTTACTACGAACTTCCGTACTACGAAAACTTCCGAACAACGAAGGAAAAAACTGGTCCCTTCCGTTTTTATTTACCTCTTTAGAACGAAGTTTTGCTCGCTAAACATTTTTTTCAGTTACATAAGTACGGAAAACTATTGAAAACAGTCGCCAACGTGCCAATTAGCGTTAAGCATACAACAAGCCAACCATAGCACGTTTTCTAGCAAGATGACGTATTTCCTGTGTTTCCGGCATTCTCGCGCCATTGACCGGTGTGTCCTAGGTGAGAGAAGTGCGACAAGTTATTGAGTGAGAAGAAATGCGTTAAATATCAATTCCTTTTGATATTTAGTGCTTAACGGTCGTTCACAACGCTAACTTTTAGCTTTTTGCTTGCTGCTCTTCATTTTCTGCTCTTAAAGGTAAGTTTGCAGTTTTTGAGCCATGTGGCCTTGAACCATACTTTCATGAAAATTGATCACGTAAATATTGCATTGAAAACTTGTATTGTTACAATCCCCAACAATCTTGTGTTGAATTAATGTGCAAAAATCTCAACGCCCGAGTACATTTACAGGAAATTAATTCATTGGCTTTAATGCAATATATTCTTGGTTTAAGGAAACGCGTGTGCATGGTATATAATTCCTTCAACTTAAATTCAGCTCTTATGTTTTTTCTAAGTAATATCGATTTTTAATTTGTAAAGGCCATGTATTCTGCTCTTGGGGCTAAACGGCGGCAGTTTTCTGTCGAGGAGAAGTTGAAAATATTGAAAGCTGTGGACCAGGGAATTAAGAAGTTGGAGGCGGCCCGACTATTTGATATTCTGCCATCTACGCTTTCAACCATCATCGGGCAACGTGCTGACATCCTTAAATGCAGCACAATTGGGTCCAGATAGGAATCGTGCCCGGACCTGCATTAATGAAGATCTCGATCGGGCGGTTTTCAACTGGCTCTCCCAGGCACGGGCCAAATTGATTCCCGTATCGGGGCCTATCTTGCAGGAGCAGGCGAGAGAAGAGGCGCTAAGATTAGGGATGGACGATTTCCGGTCATCCAACGGATGGCTGGATAAGTTCAAGAAGAGGAGGAACTTGGCTACACTTAAGATCACGGGAGAGGAGGCAAGTGTGAGTCTGGCTGTTGAGCAGAGTTGGAGAGAGAAGTTGCTGGCGTTGATCGGAGAGAGCTACAGCCCCAAAGACATTTTTAATGCGGACGAGGCAGGATTTTTTTATAATCTTCTTCCTGACCGCACTCTTAGCGTGAAGGGAGAGGCGTGTCAAGGGGGGAAGATGTGCAAGGAGCGCTTCACGGTGCTTTTCTGCACCAACAGTGACAGGTCAGAAAAGTTACCTCCCCTTGTAATAGGGAAACTTGCAAAGCCGCGATGCTTTAAAGATGTGAGGCGATTGCCATGCACTTATGGCAACAGCAAAAATGCATGAATGATGGCATCGATATTCAGGAATTGGCTGGTAGGTGTGGACGCACGCATGGGAGGGCAGAACCGAAAAATTATGCAATTTCTCGATCGCTGCTCAGCGCATAATTTGGAGGGGATTCATTTAAGAAACATTAGGGTTGTTTTCTTCCCTCCAAATTGCACCAGTAGCCTCTTGACCAGGGGGTCATTTCGCAGGTTAAGCGATGTATCGGCAGACTAGGGTGCAGTATTTGCTGCGCAGGATGGCGGGAAATGCAACCCTCCTTAAATCGAACCTCTTGCAGGCAATGCAACGGCTTTGCATTTCATGGGAAGCCGTCTCACTGACAAACGTAAAAAACTGCTATGCAAGGGCGGGATTTTTTTGTGATTCCATTGCAAGTGAGGAGTGTGTGGAACCTGAGGGAGAAGGGTGGGCGGAATTAAGGGCAGGTTTAAATTTAAACTCGGCGTCTTTTCAAGATTTTGCCCATGTAGACGACAATTTGTTGACCTGCTCTGTGGAAAGTGAGGATCCCGAAGGGGTAGAAGTGTCCAATATGGAGGAAGACGGAGAATTGGAGTTGGTGCGGCCGAAGTCGAGCGACGTATGTGCAGCACTGGATGTAGTGGAAAGATATTTACTCTCATCCTAGAGTTGTAGTGCTGCAGTTATGCACGCTTTCAGGGAAGTGGAGACGGCCGTTTCCCGAGAATTTACGAAGAATTTAAAACAGAAAAAAATACTCGTTTTTTAAAAAATGTTGATTTATTAATAAATCTTTTTAAAAAAGTGTTGTATTTGAAATCATTCCCGATTAAATTAATCCCCTAATCCTTTTAGAGAGAATTTCAACAAAAGATTTCAGCAATGAGGTATGTATCATGGTGAGGTGGTTCCTATGCACTTTTTTGTGATAGATAATTTATTCGTCAGAGACGGAGCTGGAATGTTGTTAAGAATGTTAGTGAAAAATATTGGAGTCTTGATTTGGAGTGCTAACGACAGTTAGTGCTTTCTTATGGGGAAAATGCTGCTTTCTTTCATTTCGTTTTGAAATATTTGCAACCCGCTCCGTGGTGGTCAAATAGTAGTTTATTAATTGGCGTTAAGAAGTGGCGTTGCTGTCAATATTTTTTATAAACTTAGCGACTCAACAGATGCTTTAGGATAGGCTCAGCGAGTATCACACATTGCAACCTCGAAAAAAGTCGCATAATAAAAAATTGTAGAGGATGTTTTCGTGCAGAACCTGCCAATCAATGCTAGAAAAAATAACATTGCATTTACGAGTTATTTGGTGCTTGCCACTGTCAAACATTGCAAAATGAGATGAATGAAAGTGGCCCTTCTTCCCATAAGAAAGCATTGCGTCGTCGGAGCTTCAAATCAATATGGCCGATTATTAAACATTGAGGGCGCGTTTTGAATATCGTCCACTTATGTGATACTTTTTCCTGAAGAGATGTAATGGGCATAATTTAGTAGAGTTACTCCGTTTCTGAGCATATGCCTTCATTTGGATAGCCCCGTTGCTCCCGTATAATCTAACAGGCAATGTGCTCCTGAAGTTATGCAACGCCCAATAACCTCCGATCAACGAATTTCCGAATAACGAATAGACGAAAAATTGGGTCCCTTGATATTCGTTAATGAGAGGTTTTACTCTATATACCAGAAATACTTATGATACAGTAAAACCCCATATTTACGTTACCGGAATGTATGTTTTCCCGCTATTTACAACGTTTTATATGGGTGCCATCAATTTTCCTATGATTCTAATGCAGGCCTGCACAGCTCGTGAGTGCTGCGAGCGAACTCCCGCTCGCGAGCGGAAAGGCTAGGCCAGCAAGCGGGAAGCAGGGTTGCCAGCTGTCAAGAAGTCGCCGATAGAAATTACGCAACACAATATGTGCGAAATTTGATTTCAATCACAGTGATATTCATCGTAGAGGGTGTATTAATAATAATAAAAGGGTGCATAAATAAATATTTCCCTAAGCTCATCTCATTGAAAAAACTTTCACAGCAGAATGTAAATTATGAAAAACAAAAATTAATACTACTAATGCTCCGAATGTCTAATAAATAACCGCATGTAAATAATATCTTTATATAATAATTCTCAAATGTCTTTCTGTCTGTCGCACCTTTTTAAGGCACTTCCAGACGACCTAGAAAACTGAAATTTGGCATGAATATAGGTAGTTGGGTAAATCTAAGGGGGAAAAGAATCTTGCAAATATTTTGATTTTTTGGGGTTCTTTTAGACCCCGTTGTTCCAGTTCAATAGCACATAAAAATGGCACGGATATGAATGTGATACATTTCTTGGAAGCTACAGGTCTGAAATATAGCACGGTGATGGGCCATAGGGCAAAATCTGACGGGAAAATTTTACCGTTTCACTGGGGTGTTTCTCACCTACCTTAAAAATAGAATTGAAATTGAAAAGTTAAACTTCCTGGTTGTCTATTGATCTGAAATTTGGAGAAAGGTTTAACAATGAACTGGGGTATTTTTCACTTAGTTACTATCAATTTTCAGAATACAAGTTGAAAGATAAACTTTTGAAATTTTGTAAAAACTGATGGGAAAATATCATTTCATTGGAGTGTTTCACACCCCCTTCTTACCTACCATTAGAATAGAATTGAAATCAAAATAATTTAAATCCATAACAAGAGATAGTGTGGATGATGCTCAGAATAACATAACAGAAAAATACATTTAACGTTTTTAAGCCAGATGGACCCTAATAGGCAACGGAACTATTACCTCTTGAAGATTAAGAAAAAGTAACCAAGTTTGTCAAGTTAATACATTTTATTTGCAAATGCAGTTGCAACAGGCTGCTAGTTTGATAATAAAAGCCACAGATGGATTGACAGCATATTTATTTTTTCTGTCTCTTTTCAATAACCAGCCTCTCAATAATTGGTCGCAAGCAGTTGGCAGCTGAAAGAACTAGGATGGATCTCAATGAACCATCAGAAAGAGATGTTCGGGGCTTGCTCTTGTTCAGATTCACGATGGAGAAGAACTGTTTGCATACATAAGTGGATCCAAACATCGATATCATTATGGTAACACGCTTGTGTAATCGAGGGTACAGCTGCTGGGGGAGGAAGCTGTAAAATTCAGCAAGGTTAGTAGTGTTATTGAAACGATCTTTCAGCCTAGTGCAGATCAATGAGTTCAAGCTGAAGAGAATTCGGTACTGTCTCAACTGCTGAAGAGAACGGCAGCACCACAACATGAAAATCTTTCTCGACTGATTCAAAGTCCTGAAATCTTCTCCCAAACTTATTCTGGAAATCAACCAAAACCTGGACATATTCGAAAATCTGGCACCAGCATGAACCATGTCTAGAGTTGGGAAGTGGGCAGTGTTCTCAACTGCCAACTGATTTATAAAGCGTGTCAATTTGCATTTGTCCGCCATGTCAAATATGAGCTGTCCTTTTCCCTGCAGAGAGACATTCAATACATTCAGATGGCCTGTGATATCCAAGAGGAAAGCAAGGTCTGCTACCCAGGTTGAATCACTGAGCTCTTGTACAGATTTTCCCTTCATATCAAGGAATAGGCATATCGGCTCTCAAAGATGAAAGAATCTCTCAAGTAGCTTCCCGCAGCTCAGCCAGCAGACTGCACAGTGGTAGGGAACATCTCCATACTCAGCATCTACTTCCTGGAGGAACTCCAGAAATTGTCTGTGAGTGAGTCCATGCGATCGCAAGTAATTAACGTGCTTCATGACGGTTTCCATCACATCATTGACTTTTGCCATTTTGAAGCACAGGGCTTGCTGGTGAATGATGCAGTGGATTGCAGTCAATTCACAGCCACCAGCACCTCACACTTTCTGGTGAATCTAGGTGACAAAGCCAGATCATTCCCAGCGCATTGCTGGGGCACCATCAGTGGTAATGGACACAAGACGATCCCATGGCAGCCTCACTGCATCCAGAGACTCCTCCACGGCCAGGAAAATATCCTCTCCCATGGTGGTGTCCTTGAGAGACACAAGATCCAGCAACTCTTCTTTGACCTGGAGATTGCGATCCACTTCACGGATAAATATTGCGAGTTGAGCAGTGTCAGACAAATCTATGGATTCGTCCAGTGCCAAAGAAAATGCCACAAAAGTGCCAAAGAAAATGCCACAAAAGTACCAAAGAAAACGCCACATAGTGTGATGCCCTCTCAATGAGTTGCCTATGGATGTCCTGTGCCATTTCAGTAATGCAACGAGTGACCGTGGTGCGAGAGAGCTTTATTGCCTCGAACTGAGGGAGATTATTTGGACACAGCACTTCCGCCACCTCCAGCATATATTCTTTCAGGAATTTACCCTCAGTGAATGGTTTGCCGGATTTTGCCATCAGAAGGGAGAGTTTGTAGCTCACCTGCAATGCTGGCCCACTATAGGCATTGCCCAGGTCGCTGTCCTTTAGAAACCACAGAGAAAAACACGATAATACGATTCCAGCAGTTATTTGAAGTTAGTACCTTAAGTACACATCGAGTAATTCAAGTACATTTTTTATAAATTCCGACTCACCTCGGGCTCAGGAGACAACCGACTTTTCAGTTCCGCAACTTTCTCCAGATGAAACAAAAATGTATTTTCCCAGAGAGGATTAAACATTATTGCCTGATGCGCATTCTTCATACGCTTCGGATCCATATTCCTCTTGTTGCCGATTGCCTCTCAAAATGACAGTAACTCGAGATACTAGTTCCGACATGTGGCCTTACCTCTGCGCCGCAGTGGTCACTCACTACACCTGACTTCCCTCCTTTCCCTCCCCTCTGCCCTCCCCCGCTCACCAGCTGACTCACCCGCTCTTGGCAAACGCTCCCGTTCGATGAGCACTAAATGTGGAGGCCTGTTCTAATGTAAGTAAAACCCTATATTTACACTTTCATTTTAAGTTTTCCCGCTATTCACGTCATTTTACATTAGAATTTCCAATTTTTTAAAAACAATTTAGCATGTGATTCCCAACAGTTTTTAACATTTTTTGAGTTAGCTTTGCAAAAAAATCCCAACTCTTTTGGGTGAAAATTTCAAAAATGGCGGCAGAGTAGGAACAGCGCCCCTAGAAGCAGAAATATAAACTCTTTCTTTTCAAAACAGCACTCGCTTTAACAGATGCTACTCAGGAACAACGTACTTAGAGATGGAAATACGTATGAACTCTTTTGGGTGAAAACTTCAAAACCTCATACGTAAATCACACTAGCAGAGCATAAACAGCACACCTAGATACGGAAATACTATTTATTCTTTGAACCAAGAATGAATGCTATTGAAAAGACGTTAAAGTTTGGCGCTATCATGTTTTAAACCTTTCTACTCAAATTCTGCCCCTTGGCTCCCACGGTTTGTAATTAAATTTAAGTTAATTTGTAATTTGTTGTAATTTAAATTACCATATTGTCCCAAATATGCTTTTTTTTTCAAAAAAAAAAGAAATTTTAAAAGTAGCCCCTGCATTATATTCGAGTACTAGTGTTTTTAAAAGATCGTAAAATCATGTTTTGAAAAATCACCGTACATTCTGCACGTCTGTTAAGTGATACAAGATACTTGTTACAATGTAGACACATTAGGCATACAAGTTACAATGTACTTGAAAAGCTTCTAAGGCAAGAATAGATCGAGTTCAGTTGGCAACTGAACTCCTCATTAGTAATTTAATTGAAGCTATTAGTGCATCGGCATATTCTATGTGCCTATCTTAGCAAGTTTTTACCTATCCATTATTTTAACAATGGGTGACAAAAAGGATGCTGATCTTGTTGAGAAAAAAGATTCTTCCAAATTCCAAGTTAACAGAGGAATCCGACGAAGTTATGACATGAAGGCGGAAAAAACGAACAATATTCAAGCTTCGAAAAAGTTTGATGTTCCTGAAGCAAATATACCTATGTCTATGTATAATTTTCCAGACAAATGTAATGTGGGGAATGTAATGAAAACCCAAGCATACTCTACGTACTAGCATTTTAATTCAGTACATATTTTAATATTATTATTATTAAAAAATTGTGCTGGTTAAGTAAATGAATAAATAGATATACTCTTTATAAAGTTAGCTATTTTAACACCGATTTTATTGTTAGTCTTACTGTAACAAATGAGCGAGTTTAAAAGTAAAATCAGTTGAGCTATTTTTCTTTTTCTCCCAATTTGCACTTTCCCGCAATTTACACTTTTTTCCCAGGTCCCTAGAAAAGTGTAAATAAGGGGTTTTACTGTATTAGATAAACTTAATTCATGAAAGTAAATAGGAATGATCTAAAAGAAAAATAATTGCTTCAAAACTTGTATAGCTATATGTGCTCTGCATGCACTCAGCAGTCTAAGTAATTAGGCTGTTGGAGTGCACACGTCGTACCCTCTACTGCTAGTACTTACTTAAACTTAAGTACATGATAAGATTTTAATTCCTGATAAATTAAATGCATATGTAACAAGTAGGAAAAGTATGCTCCATAAATGGAGTAAACAGAGATTTCAACGGCATTCTTCATGGGAAACGCATATAAAACTGTATGTGAAGATTGGGCGGTTCTTGATTTTTTTAACTCTGAAACCGTAAGTCATAACTATATGATCTAAATGACTTTTTTGTGGTAAATGGCGTCTTCCATCAAAACAAAGTTTTTGATGTATACCTCACATATCATATAAGAGCATGGGAAAGAAAAATGTGGTTTTTTAATTGTTGATCACTAATAGAATTGTCATAGCGATCAATGTTAACAAAATATGTGATGCTATGCTTGGGATTTTCTCGACTTTTTCTCTCAGAAACTATAAGTTGTAATTATATGGTCCTGCAGACTTTTTTGTGAAAAATGTTTTCTTCCATCTGAATAAATCTTTTAATTGACACCTTATACGAGGGTCATTTTTAAAGTAAGAACCGTTTTGTCATAAAAAAATAAAAACTTTATATATCCAAATAATTTTATTGCTACTACTACGTACAACATTTCTTTATTTTTCTACATAGTCCCCATAGAGATCCAGGCATTTGTTCAGACGTGGCACGAGCTTGATGATCCCCTCATCATAGAAGTCGGCCGCCAGTCCATCCAACCAACCCACAACTGTTTCTTTCACTTCTTTATCAGTTTCCATCCGTTTGCCACCCAAAAACTCCTTCAGTTTTGTGATAAGATGGAAGTCCGAAGGTGCCAGGTCAGGACTGTAGGGAGGATGGTCGAGGATTTCCCAATCAAATTTCTCCAGCAGCGCTTGCGTTTTTTGTGCAACATGTGGCCACGCGTTGTCATGAAGCAGACACACTCCCCTAGTGAGTAGGCCACACCGGCGGTTTTGGATAGCGTGCCGTAGCCTTGTCAATGTTTAACAATATGCGTTTGCATTGATGGTTTCTCCACAAGGCAAGAAGTCAACCAACAAGTTGGCGATGGATTTCGGCAGGGTGAATTTTTTTCACGTTAAAAAATCTAATCACCGAACACACTTCACAATCGGCGGGATTAGTGATAGACATGGTTCTTTATAAAGCACTGTAAAAAATCAGCCAACTCACTCAAATGCTCAGCGCACACTGAGAACGTGGCTGGGGCCCTAGAGAGAGCATTCAACCTTGAGTCGTCTCAGATCAATGACCTGCGCGGGTAGGGTGCGCAAACGGTTCTTACTTTAAAAATGACCCTTGTAGATCATATAAGAGTTAGGGAGAGAAAAATATGGAATTTAATTGTTGCTTGATGGAAGCCATTTAACAAGATATAAGTATATGTTTATTTAATAACTTCTCAGGAATGTAATGTAACTAACTTACACAAAAAACTGACATAGATAAATCATAGACCGTCCAAACTGAAAACAAAGGAAATAAACATAATGCTCGGGAACAAGGGGAAACTGTGACCCATTCCATTCACCACTTAACAATACAGTCAAGGAGCACCCTTCCCCATACATCCTGCTTATGTTATTTTGTAATGTAACACTTCCAATTGATTAATCCTTTCTTTCTGTTGGAAAACTTCCTCAAAACTCATTTGATTCACCAATCACCTTCCCCTCACCCTCCCTGATCCGCTCTTATGGCAACTGGTCTTATCATTTTTCAACTATTCGAATCACATCTAATTTTCCATCCCAATTCAAATTTGAGGCCACATGCAATGAGTATGGCAATTGCTTAGATCATTTTCATTGCAGCTCCGAGGCTTCAGTTTAAGCATCCCCATCAAATCCCATTTGGTAAATGCCTTTAATGTCAAATGGTTCTTGGACGTATAAATATTAGATGCATTAAAATTGCTAACATTAAAATTGCTATTCTAGGTTCACTACCTCATTTTTCTTCCTCTTGCGTGCCACCAACCCTGAAGTGGTAATGAGCTGAATTGCATAGCGAAGAGATGTTTCAAGAGCAATTCTTGTAAGTACAATCATGGCATCATCAGACATTTCAACATCTTCCTCTTCACACCTGTAGTAGGTCATAACAGTAGAGTTTGGTTTTAAGACTTATAGTTATCCTTGATAATTTCATTATAAAATTAATATCATTCAACAATAGAGTAGAAAAATTTTACTGTTAGGATTTATTTAAAAAAAAACGAGAAGCAAGTACATATCTTGGTAGAGACTAGAAAGTTGAAACACACAGAAATCATATAAAAATATGTAGCATAAAGAAGCAATTACCAGGCACTTCAATGATTTTTGTTACCAACTTCACTATGCTACACTGAACAATAAAACTTTAAACAATTAAAAATCACTTTTTAATAACCCAGCAATAACTTCTTTTAAGCTTTCAAAATTTATTTAATGATAGTTACAGCAAACCTTATTTTCAGTATTTCTTTAAGCTCTTTGTCCTTGTATGGTGATGTACTGATGATAATCATACGATCAAGAAGATCAATAGGGATTCCATGAGGTGAGCGGTAATTGGTCCCACGAATCCTTGTGATACCACGGTTGGTAGCCATTATAACAACTGGTGCCATTTCATCCTCAAGTGCACGGTTGAGAAAGGAGAAGCATTCTATATCTAACATGTGAACCTGTTTTAAGGAGAAAATTCAAAAGTTACATATTGAGATATGAATTTAAACCCACACATGCAACCAACAACAATACTGATGAGATATTTAAGAAAGCAAATCACCTCATCGATAAAGAGCACACCAGGAACAATTTCTGCTTTTCCCTCTTCCCTCCATTCTGCTACTTTGGTGTTGATCTGTTCACGGACTTCTGGTTTTATCTCTCCAGTATCACCTAGATTTAGCATGAAAATATATGAGATTTTATTGTAAATAAAGGAAGTCACTTCTAAACATATATTTTGCAAATGTTCTGGATGCTAACCAGAGAATAGTGCCAAGAAACCATGGGTACGACTATTAATAACATCCACTTCATGCAGAGTAACAGTGTGTACCACTTCTTTGCGTTTCTGCAGCTCTCCTTCAGGACACTGTACAAAGCGCAGTTGTGCACCAGTTGCATCATAGTCACGAGCTCTGGTGAAAGAGCGTCCCAGTCTACTCACTTTCCCAGTTGCCTTATCAATGGTCACAACATCGCCAGCTTGCACCTGTCAAATTTACACAATATTACAGAAACTAAAAAATATCGAATCTATATTGTCACCCTTTATGGATAAAATTAAATTCTGAATGTTGCTGCTCAGAGCCAGATTTGATTTGAAGCATCTAAATCATTCAATGCATGAATTTTAGAAAACCAAAATATCTCTCGAAAAAGTGATGCAACCTTATTTAAAAAAATATATTAAAGATAATACCGTATCTGCCCAAATAGAAGCCGGCCCCCAAATATTTTCAACATTTTTTGACAAAAAAGTAAATTTTGTAGATTTTACACTGATGTGTGCCAGGCATAGATGCCTGGCCTAGAATACATTATTCGAGATAGAAGAAAAGTGGGAAATGGTTTAGTTGTTGGCATTTTGAAATATTACTCCAATTAATAATTTTGCGTTGTTGAATAATGTTCTACATTCAAATGTATTACTTCTCGCATATAACGCAATGAATGTTGTTTACATTGGTTGCTATGAAAATTATTTCCCCCTCCTTCATTCTTTCTCGTATTAAAAGCATTCAAAACACGCTTTCACCCATAAGGAATGAAATGTCAATAGAATTTTGAGGTTTAACAATGTAATTGGTTGGCAAGGCAACATTTCTCCAAAATATGTGAATTAAACATTTCACATAAGGAACTTCGAACTGTAGGCAGAAAAAGATAAACAGAAGAAGCATTATAATTTTTTCTTTAAAATGGTTCAATCCAAGATCGTAGGTTAATTCTTTCTAAATGAGATCTCAAAAATAATAAAAGTCTGCATGTGAAAAAGTCGATGTTTATGTGTTATTTTACAAGAACTGGAAATGTCTTCCTTGGAGTCGAACCCAGGACTTTTTTTGAGTTTTTTCGTCATTACCTTAAAATACGTAAATGGAGCATTCCTGTCAAATTTAAAAAATATTTTGATCCTTTATCGAATAATTTGCATTTTTATAGCATGACATAGGGAGCCACAAAGGGACAGAAGAAGGCTCTTATAGATTTTAGATTGTTTTTAGTGCTTTTCGTCATTGCTGAAAAGCACTATTATCTTTGTGATGTCCATCCGTATGCATATACGTATCAGGGAAGAATTGGCTTGAACGATTTCAACTAAATTTGGTAGATAGAATTTTCACATAAATATAAAACCAAAAGCGCATATTTTGACCAGATCTACTCAGCAGGAGTGCCAAAATTTCAAAATTAAACTTTTTGGTATTAATGAATTTGGAAGGAATTGGCCAAACCGATTTCAACAAAATTTAGTATAAAGAAGGCGTGCAACATTAAAAAACAAAATCGATATTTTTAACGTAGATATAGAAATCAGGGCAGCCACAATACAAGTAATAAAAACATTTCTTTTTACAAGTATTTCTGTTGACTGTTCACATCAATTTTAACCAAATTTAAAATGCACAGATTTATATAAAACCATAATAGCATATTTGGACTGATCAACCAAACAGCAGTGCCACACAATTAAATACTTTCAGTAATTATGGATTTGGAAGGAATTGCCTGAATGGATATCAACTAATTCTGTATATAAGATGTTCAACATACCATAATGAAATCAAGATGTTTAAGGTGGAGATAAAGAGGAAAATACATTAATATATGATTACCTATGGTGAATTTGACGTAAAGCACTTATGTACCACGGGAAACCTGTGCACATCCCTACTTGTTAAAACTCGATCATACATTTTCTACCCTCATTTTTAACTTTGAGAGAATTGCAATATAGGATACATTAGTAGTTGGTCTCTTGTTATCTCCATATTGTCAACACTGAGGAAAGATCGGTTGCGCAAGTCAAAGAATATTGAATCTGCTAACAATTTGTCACAAATAATGTATCACATGTCATTGTGATTTATTAAAGACTTATGTATTTATGTTGCATCAATAATAAATATCATGTTTAAATGAAAAATGGTGAATTAAATATAAGAAATGTGAAATCATTCTTGTTCCCGGGATATTTGACAATCTAATTCCCATTTTGCAGAGAAAAAAATATCGCCGGGAACCCCTAATCTCTATTCAGTGCCGATCTGTGCATAGTACGACCCTCGGTTTCTTACCGTATCGTCGGCCTCTGTGCATGGTACAGACACATGCCACGCCTCTTTTAATTTGCTATAAAGAGACAAGTTTTTAATTTTTTTCGATTGGCTTTCACAATATTATATAGAAAGGTTTTTACCTTAAGAAGACATTGAATACAATATTTCTCTAACCGTTTTAGTTACGCAAAACTAAATTACGTCTGCTCTGCTGGTTGGCGAGAGTAAAAATGATTTACTGTATTTCTTCACCTTGAATCTCTATCAGTTACTAAAAATTTATTAATGTCTCTAAATCACTTTTAGAAATTAGCTCATTCTCTATGGAAGGAAATAATTTTTTTTAAAGTCTACAATTTTCATCAGAAAATCCCGCCTTCAGAAAGAATACGATCATGTAGATCTTCATGTAAAGTAGTCATAATTGTTGTCTGATTTTAACAAAAATTGTAATCGGTTGACCAATCTTAGCAAAACTCCCTAATACCAAATTTCATTAAAATAAGTCCAGTTGTTCCCGAGTTGAAACCAAGGAACACAGTAAACTACATGTAAGTCTTCATGTAAAGTGGTCAAAATTAATTCCTAATGGCGGGTCTGCCCGTGTTAATGCAACCCTCCGTAACATTCCTACAACGAACCACCATACAATCAACATCCCTTTTTTTCGGTCCCGCCAATTTCGTTAAATGAAGGTTTTACTGTATTCTTAATGATACATATGCATAGCCCTGAGAGATGAAAGAACATATTCTTAAACATAAATGAAAAATTAAAATTGAATCAGGTACTATGAGTATTTTCTACATCACTTTCTTCTTCTCCACTGAAAGATTGGTCACTGGAATCATTGTCCCAAAGAATGTCAACTTGCATCCATCAATATCATTTGAAATGCAGCATTTTTTTGATGCTTTTACTATAGATTCATTATTTATTCATTAACATTCATCGTAGATCAAATATTTACTTTACAAAAAATATAGTACAGTCAGTCCTCGAGTTACGGTGGTTCGACTTAAGACGCACCGAACTTACGACATTTACAAATTTAGAAATGTCCACCAGACTTAAGATGCTGATTTCCACTTACGACAGCCCGCTGGCCTGGCCGAAACGACGTTTGGTGCCTCAAGGTTGACTCAGGCTACAATGTATATGGTAGGTAACAACACACCGTGCAAAATGTTCTACAAAGTAATTGAACATGATTTCAAATGAGAACCAGTCAAGTCATTGTCTCCTTAAAATCCCATCTACACAAGTTATTAGATTTCAGAGGAGGAAAGACATTCAGTGATTCCGAACATGATTAAAACCAGAGGTAGAAGGGAAGGAAGTAGTATCGGTAAAAAAGGTAATTTTAGCGCATAGGGTAATTTATATTTCTGCAACTTAAAGGTTTAATCCCTGGGAAAACAATGATTATGTAACAGTGAAACAGTGATTAGGAAATTGTTATTTTTGGAGTGGCATTTCTCAACTTATGAGTCATTTAGTGTTAGGATGCTAGTGTTTTGTAGAGAACTGCATATTGTTTGCATTATTTTTTTAAAACTTGATCTGTGCCCTTAAAAATGGCTGATAATAGAAAATCAAGTGCTGGAGATATTTCAGGTTCTAAGAAACACAGAACCATAACAATGGATACAAAGATGGATGTAATTAACAGGTTGACTGCCGAGGTTAAATTTCAAGTTTTTGTTTTCAGGCCAACTTGTGTTATGGACGAGGTTTTACTCATAGATTAATGGAAAAAATTTTAAATTTGCAAATATTTATTTTTAATAACAATTATCAACATTTTATGTAGCGGACACCGGTGTATGCCACAGCCTCCAGGTAGGTGGTCATTCGGATATTTATATTACATAATTTTGTAATAGCTGTATTTTATTTATGAATGTATTTCGCACAACTGGTTGTTTGTTTTTGGATAATGAAAAAAACTTACATAATTTGCAAAGTGTTTGGTTTCAAATAATTATGCAATAGTAAATATAAAAAACTGATAATACTAGTGAAAATTTTGAGGCCTTTATAAAATGGAATTAAATACTTAAAAAACATTTTCTTTAAATTATTCTAACCCACAATCCTACTATTATATCTTTTCAATCTGTCACCTCATACTGAAGAAGGCTTATCTAAAGAAATCTGATGTGGCCACCACATGACTTTCTCCATATCTGTAATATTTCTCAAAATTCCAAATAGGTTACATAATAATAAATATTTTAAGAAACTGCAAGAAAATTTTAGACTTTACAAAGATCAGAAATAAACTCAAACCATAGACTTCTGATATTTGATATAGCCACAAAGCTCAAACAATTAAGAAAAGAAAAAGGAGCATTTATAAGACGTAACTAAGTGTCAATTGTTAACAATAGTCGTCGGTAGGTGGCATGGTGGAGGCAGCTAAAAATATAAGATATCTCTTAAACAATGCATTATATGGAAAAATATTTCAAACAAAGGTTGTAGAAAAGTAAATTTCCTACAACTTTTATTCCAGTACATTTTACATTTACCAAATATTAAAGCAAATATTTCAAAATAACGGATGTGACAAGAGTAAACACCCACTTCTGGTTGACCGATTTTTAGCAAAAACTAATCAGTTCTTGTGACTTTCATAAAAATGTTAAATATAAAATTTCGCATTGACCTCATTAATAATTTTTGAGTTAGAACACCCAAAAAAAGCTATCACATACATACACACACATCATCGAGAAAATGCTCAAAACCTGTTCATGGGACCTCAAAACACGTATTTCCATTGAAATCTTGAAATCGATTTTTTTCATGAAAACAATACTTCCCCTATGGAGAAAGTAAAAATCAATAAGTTACGTAACAGAATAATTTTCCAAAACCAAGACTTATGCATGGTCGGTGGGGTCGTAGTGGATGCAAGGGATATTCTAGAATAAAGGGAGTAGTCACACAGCCTCTGCGGAAAGAAAACCTTGAGCAGACACCAGTGTACACCATGGTGCCACGGGAAAGTACACAGGTGGACACTGGTATCCACCACGGCAGACAACCTGTTAAGTGTTCTGAAAAACGTGAGGCACCTGCCAGCATTGGTCAGGCCTTGGATATTCCTTCAGTAATTTTTTCGATGATATTTTTTCAAGTTATTATTGCATCTCTATTAGAATAAAAGGATTTTTCTAGTCTTGATAAGTTATATTTATGTCTATTTTTGCCCGAGTACAATATTATGAGTCATTTTATAAAAATGCATTATCTGGCCGCTGGGACGGGAACGTAACAAAATTTTTAACATTGCTCTTATGGGAAAATGTGCATTGACTTAAAACGCTTCGACTTAAGATGCAACTTTTGGGAACCTATTGTGTTGTGAGAACTGCCCAAACTATCATCTGACTGTGATGACAATGAGAGACATGCTGCCATCTATGGGTGACTACGAGACTTAACCCTAACCCCAAATTTTTTCTTGGACTCGCATTTAAGCCAAGGTGTGATTTTTTCATGACAGATTTTGACAAAAAACATCAACTTGTATTCAGGCAGATACGGTATATTGCTTCTTTTACGGTGCAATTTCTTTCCCAAGTTTTGTTAAATGCAAATTAATTACACAGTATCTGCAGAAAAATGAAGATAAAAGCATCACCAATGTAAACACATAAGCAGTAGCCATAATTCCTGCAGCAATGATGAGTAAACAGGACAAACTATTGAATGCCAGTATGAGCCAATGTAGAGATCTTTCTGCCTATATGGGTTAACTATAGTCAATGATCCATAAAAGGCTATTTTCTAATCTATATCAACTATAATTTAATATAATGAGATATTTACATTAAAATGTCATGTTATATGATAATAGCAAGAATTTTTATTAATTTGACTTAAAATATAAAATTGTTAAGTAATATTTTCAGACAATAATTTTTTGGAATTTTTCTAAATTGAAATAGCACAAGGTTGTGTTGTAAATATCCAGTTCATTAAAATGAAAATTGGGAAGTTTATACTTTGCATTACAGTGCTAACCGGTTATACTGCGGGTCTGGAGGATTAACAACGATCTGCAATATACAATCTCCCACGATATAAAAGAACAACATACAGCCTTCCTTCAATTTACGAGTTTTTGCTTATACTGAGCAATTTCATACATATTTTTCAATTTGCAAACAAAATTTCACTTAACCCCTCAAGCCCGGAGGAGATTTATTGAATCCCACCCGTACGGCCAGATGAGGTTTTTAAATTTTCACGATTGCGTTGCAAAAACGTTCGAAAATATTAAAATAATCAAAATTGAGGAGTTTTCTCTTGATTTTTCTGAATTTTTTTGTGGATTTATGAAAAACATGAAATTTGTAAATATCTATTTTGCGTATAATATTTTACATACAAAGATTGTTGGAGTAGAAGAGAATGTACACCAATCGCTAATTTTCTGGCGTGCATTCGCGCTTTATATAACATTCAGCACCGGAAAATCTATAGAAGATACTGATGTGCAATCTTAATAAAAAAATAGCTTAAATTAGTAACTATTTCATTCTGCAAGTCTACCCATCTAAACCAATTAGGTAAAAATTTCACGAATCTCAACTTTTTCATGTCTTGACTAGAAATTTTTAAGCAAATGTAGTATCATGGATTTACTAAAAGATGATTTATTTATAATATAAACGTTTTAGTTATACAGTCATCATTCTTAGTCATTACAGAAGTCACATAGAAGAAAAGGTTGCATTTCGTTCATTGGAAAGGGAGATATGAAGTTGTATAAAACACGGAAAACTTTAGCTTATAGGTCCTTCCCAAATATTTTCAGAAAATTTACACGTGCGTAATTGGAAAGAGCAAGAGGGAAACTACCACATTACAATCCCTAGTAAAGATTATATGGTTGGACAATATGAGTTCTCTCGAGGTAAAACAATCCGGAGGTAAAATAGTCCCCCAATCGGATCTCCGGGCGGGGACTGCCTTGAGGAAAACATTTGTCGAAAGTAAATTACGAATAGGGACTTGGAACGTAAGAACTATGAGAAAGGCAGGAAAGCTAGAGAACTTGAAAGAAGAAATGAGAAGAAATAGAGTTGACATTATAGGGCTAAGGGAAACTAGATGGGAGGGAGAAGGACAGTTCGACTCGGATGAATTCACGGTAGTTTATTCTGGAGGAAATAGTGGGGAAAGGGGAGTAGCTCTGGTACTTAGGAAAGATATGATGAAAAGCGTGACAAAGATAATAGCAACGAACGATAGACTGATGGCAATAAAGCTAAAAGCAGTCCCAGTGGACATGCTGATAATCCAGGTATATATGCCAACGTCAGCTCATGACGATGAAGAAATAGATGAGATCTATGAGCAAATTAATGAAATTTACGAAGAAGACGGAAGAGGAAAGGTAAACTGCATAATAATGGGAGATTGGAACAGCATAGTCGGAGAAGGACAGGAAGAAAATGTTGTCGGGCAATACGGACTTGGGAAGAGAAATCGAGGAGGGGAGAAACTCGTAGAATTCTGCATCAATAATGACCTTGTAGTGACTAATACATGGTTCAAAAACCATAAACGAAGGTTATACACATGGAAAAGCCCAGGAGATAGAATGAGATGCCAAATAGATTACATCCTTGTAAAACAAAGATTTAGGAACAGCATAAAGAACGCCAAGGCATTGCAAGGAGCAGACATTGATTCAGATCACAGCCTTCTAATACTTGACGTGAGTACAAAGCTCAAACAAATAAGAAAAACGAGAAGAGAAAGACAGACCTGGGACCTAGAAAAACTGAAAGAAAGGCAGGATGTAGTCAGCATGAAGTTGGAAGATAACCTAAGAAAGTTGGAAAACAAACCGAAGACCGTCGATATAGAATGGGATGAAATTAAAACCAGTATCAAGGATACCTTGGATAAAGAGATTGGAAAACAAGAGAAGAAAATCAGAAAACCATGGATCACGAAGGAAATGCTGGAGAAAATGGATGAGAGACGAAAATGGAAAAACGTTAACAGTGAAGAAGGTAGAGCCAACTATAGGCGTATAAACAATGAGTTGAGAAGGGTAACAGATAAAGCTAGAGAAAATTGGATAAAAGGAAAATGTGATGAAATAGAACAAATGGAGAAGTTAGGACGGTACGATATGATGTACGCTAGGGCACTGGAATTAGAAGATAAGAAGTCTAATGGAATTTGTGGTAAAGGAATTATGAATACGGATGGGAAGATAGTCTCAGAAACAAAGGATGTAGCACAGGTATGGGAAGAATACATTAAGGAATTATACGGCAAACAGGCAGGAGCGGCAAAAATAGAACTGGAAAATGAGGAAAACATTGAAGAAGACAACTTAGGACCAAGTATTATGGAGAGCGAAGTAGAAAAAGCGATAGTGGAACTAAAGAAGGGGAAAGCCACTGGCAGCGATGGAATACCGGCTGAGATACTTAAAGTCATAGGATCAGAAGGGCTAAAAGCGATCACGAAATTAATTAATAAGATTTACGACACGGGAGAGTGGCCTCAGGATTTCCTAGAAGTAACAATGATCCCTCTAAAGAAGAAGCCAAAGGCAATGCAGTGTAAAGATTACAGAACTATAAGCCTTCTGTCACACACATCGAAGATCATCACGAGGATTCTTAATAAAAGGCTGGAGAAAAAGGCAGAAGAAATAATAGGGGAAGATCAATTCGGTTTCAGAAAAGGACGAGGAACTAGAGATGCTATAGGAGTAGTTAGAATCATATCAGAAAGGGCAATAGAATACAGTCAAGATATCTGCGCATGTTTCGTAGACTGGCAGAAGGCCTTTGATAGAGTAAATTGGGTAAAGTTGATGAAGATATTAAAGGATATAGGTGTAGACTGGAAAGATAGGAGACTGATTAGGAATCTATATGAGAATCAAGTTGTAAAGGTCAGGTTTGAGAATGCGGACACCTGCGGAATAAATATCGGTAGAGGAGTAAGACAAGGCTGCTGCCTATCGCCAACCCTATTCAATATATATGGAGAAAGTCTAATGCAAGAAGCTTTAGATGGCACAGGGGATTTCAAAATTGGAGGAAGGATTATAAGAACAGTAAAATACGCAGATGATCAAGTACTTCTAGCAAGAAAGGAAGAGGAACTACAAAAAATGATAAATAGACTAGTGATAACAGGTAGAAAATACGGTATGGAAATAAATACAGAAAAATCCAAGGTCATTCGAATATCGGGTAAAGAAGAGAATCTGAACATAACTATTGGGGGAAAGCCATTAGAACAAGTTTCAGAATATAAATACCTTGGAAGTATCATAACACGAGAGGCAAAATGTACGGATGAGATCAAAACTAGAATAGGAAAAGCAAAAGCGGCTTTCAGGAGAAAGAAACAACTACTTACAGGGAATATAAGGGAAGATATCCGCAAGAAGTTGATAAAATGCTACGTATGGAGTATAGCATTGTATGGGGCAGAAACATGGACGCTAAGGAAAAATGACATTAAATACTTGGAAAGCTTTGAAATGTGGACTTGGAGGAGAATGTTGAAGATAAAATGGACAGATAGGATGAAAAACGATGAAGTGCTACAAAGAATAGGAGAGAAGCGAATGATTATACAGACTATCAGAAAGAGGAAGGCTAACTGGGTTGGACATTACATGAGGAGAGAGAGTATGATTAAAGATGTGTTAGAAGGAAAACTAGATGGGAAAAGGGAAAGAGGTAGGAAAAGGTATCAGCTGATAGACGATTTGAAAGGGAAAGAGAGTTATCAAGATATGAAGAGGACAGCGGAAAATAGGAGTATATGGAGAACCAGGTTTAACCATGAATAATCACGGACCTGTCTACGGACAGACTACCTATGATGATGAATTGGATTCAGCAAGAAATGCCTTATAGCTTAGTCAACACTTCTAGTAATCTATTGTGTAAATATATGGAAGAACTTTTCGTGTTTTTGCTGGCGTGTCCTCTTCTTGCCTACTCACTTCATCGCTTCTTTGGCCCTGCTAGCACAACAGCGAAGCACTTATCTGAAGAGGAAAACAGACCTCATCTTCTTTCAAATGTCAAAGAAAAGGAACCCAATTTGGTGGGTTCCCTTTCCTCAGGTATTTATGGGTCAACTTTAGAAACCGAAAATCCGTAGGTCCGTGGTAAAAACTAAAATTCTATCACAAAACTAAACGTATATTATACGTAAACAAATATTTACAAATAGATATACTCAATTCCCCGCAATTTTCGTCGAGATTAAAATAAAATTCTAAAGGTCTTTAAAATTATATGACAGATATTATCCTTCTCACAAAATGCCTCTCTTTGAGGCGTGGCACTAAATTATAGGAAGAATGTCGGCCTTGGATTTTGAAATCAGCTGTTTTGACGTTGACACTCTCCTATGAAGCGATGAACGAAGGATCGCGCGGTAATGGAAGGGAAAGTTTACAGAAATGTTTTTACTCAAACTAATTCCATTCTTCATCAATTGCATTGTAAACATTTGTAATAAGCTGTGCATAGACAGACATAAGATGTTTTCCTTTCTTTCTTTACATACCGACGAAGACCTTTGTCGCATGACATAAACCAAATATCTCCACCAGGAAAAAAGAGGAGAAAAAGCGTGCTCTCCTTTGAAATGATACACATTTCCTACATTGCATTTCAAACACCAAGGAAAGGTTCCTTGCTGCATTGAAAAGCAACTTTTATACAGCGAAACACCACCATATCATAGCAAAATTGAAAATTCTATCGCAAAATTCAACGTTGATTATATATTTTATAATAGAGAAAAAAATACAGGACAGACATAGTTAGGAAGAACAAAGCTTCCTTTTTCAAAATATATATAGGTTATTTAGATTTAAAGAAGTCTCTAGCGTCAAAAGATAAAATAAATTAGGGCTGCCGCATGACGTAATAGTACGCCTGACGGCGTTGAGGGGTTAAACAAGTTTGTTACGTTCGCATGAAAATCCTATTTTTCAAATATCGAATAAATTTTTGCTTACACGTGCTCTATCCGCTTCGGGAAAGTTGAGAAAGTTCGTCAGATTGCATCACACTGTTCCGAATAAGAACCATCATCTCGGTCTCAGTACGCACGTTGCCAGCTATTGCAGGTGGTAAAGTGAAAAAAGAGGTCTTTAAGTGTAGCCCAGAAACTAAATATTATTCAAAGATTGGAGGAAGGCTAGCGGTCGAAGGACATATGCGCAGCACTTAACTTATGCTAACATAGGCTAGGATATCATAGGCTAATACCGCTAATATATAGAGTAAGACATCATAGGCTAATGACTAAGAATGTCATTTAAATACATTAATATATCATTATTGATGTTTTTTCTCAATTTGGTATCGTTCTGTATTGTTTTTAAGTGAACTATGGGATATCTATTTTATTTTGACCTTCGGTACTAATTAAAATTTTTTACATAGGAAGTAATGGGAAAATAATTTTCGTTTTATGAGTTTTTGCCTAATGAACAGTTTTCGTGGAATGAGTTAAGTTCGTAAAATGAGGGAAGGCTGTAGTAACACTGACCCATGCCCAAGTGCACCAACCCCGGATAGGAGTTAACCGCGGTAAAATTATTTCCTAACCACGATTAAGACCATTTTGGTGTGCACCAATCCCGGTTGGGGCTTAATGGATGTTTAACCACGATTAAGAATTAACTGGCCAAAACTGAGTGGTTAAGTTCCTTAATGCGTCAGTTTGGAAACAAACATGGATGGGATAATTTTTGTCACCACCTGGAGTATCCAACACAGAGAAATAAGCCTCTTTTGCCGATGAATATACTTTTGACTGAGCTATGGTTTTACTACACAAGAGCTTTCCACATATTAATTTGAGATTCGGCCGGAATTAACTGTTCTACTGCTTTGCATGTCATTGATGAGGTATCAGTTGCATTTAACAAGCCTTTCACTGCACTTCACCCATTTTTCCAGTTCTATACCATAACAAAGAACGGTTACAGATGGGTTCCATGGAATTGCGAACTTTCCCGGTGTATTAGGTGCCATAGACTGCACGCGGTGACCAGATAAATGCGCACACGAAAAATCCGCACAGAAAAAACCCGTCATAAATGCTCACATGAAAAATACCCACACGGAAAATTGCTCACACAGAAAAATGCACACATGGATAAATGCACACACGGATAAATGCTCACACGGAGGAATGCTCACACAGAAAAATACGCACACAGAATAATTCTCACATTATTTTTAGTTTACAAAAAAACAAACAAATTATTTCATATTTTAAAACGCAACAAAATGTTGAATTTATATATTTTATTTCTACTTCTATACGATGTATTTTAATATAACTTTTATTTTGTTATTTTAACCTTGAATAAGTTACAGGAAATAAAATGCTCTGGTTTTATTGCAACTAAACACTTTTATTTTATTTATAAAAATAAATTATTTTTTCTTTGTCCTACAAAGTAAACAGTAAACACTTTTTGGTTTTTTTATCAACAAACAACTAATTCAGACATATGTCAGTGATTTATTTCTTTGTCAAGGTTTTGAATATAATTTTCATTACTGTAAGTTAGACAATTTCCGCAAGTATTTCAGTTTGTCTTCCACCTGCTCATATTCCTGCACAGAAGGGGCAACCAAGTCATGCAATTTCTGGAGTGTTGTTAAGAAGGTTAGTGAAAAATATTAATTGGAGTCTTGATTTGGAGTGCCAATGACAGTTAGTGCTTTCTTACGAGGAAAATGCTGCTTTCATTAATTTCGTTTTGAAATATTTGCAGCCCGTGCCATAGTGGTCAAATAGTAGTTTATTAATTGATGTTATGAAGTGGCGTTGCTGTCAATATTTTTTTATAAACTTTGTGGCTCAACAGATGCATTAGGATAGGCTCAGCAAGTTTCATGCATTGCAACCTCGAAAAAAGTCATATAATAAAAAATTGCCGAGGATGTTTTCGTGCAAAACCTGCCAATCAATGCTAGAAAAAATAACATTGCATTTCAGTTATTTGGTGCTTGCCACTGTCAAACATTGCAAAACAAGATGAATGAAAGTGGCCCTTTTTTTCCATAAGAAAGCATTGTGTCGTCGGAGCTTCAAATCAATATGGCTGGTAATTAAACACTGAGGGCGCATTTTGTATATCGTCCACTTATGTGATACTTTTTCCTGAAAATGGGCATATTTTAGTAGAGTTACGCCGTATCTGCGCATATGCCTTCATTTGGATAACCCTGTTGCTCCCGTATAATCTAACAGGCAATGCGCCCCTGAAGTTATGCAACACCCAACAACTTCCGATCAACGAATTTCCGAATAACGAATAGACGAAAAATTGGGTTCCTTGATTTTCGTTAATGAGAGGTTTTACTGTATTGAAGATTCTGGTTCGGAATCAAGTTTTTCAGAAGAGACAAGCTCCGACTCCAGAGATGCAGCTGAATCAGTGCAAGAGGCAGAATGGGGTGAAGTGCCCTCATCAGACCCTCCTCCTGCACCACCTAGGTTTTATTTTGAAGGTGAATCTTCTATAAATTTTGAAATCGACCCAGATGGTGGTACATTGAAATATTTTGAACTTTTTTTATGACAATCTCATTGGTTATATAACCGATGAAACTAATCACTACACAAGTGATTCATTGCATGAAAAAGCTTTGGGATTGAGCAGTGATAACGAAAGACAATGGCGGGCCATCACTGGCCCCGAAATTTGTATTTTTGGCACTTGTTATGCTACAGAGTACTGTGCGAAAGCCAGATACCAAGTTCTATTGGTCGACAAGACCAATACTTACCACCCCCCTTTTTTGGGCAGACAATGTCTTACCGCAGATTTGTGAGAATTAGGCAGTATTTGCATTTTAGTAATAATGCTGAATACAATCCAGAAACACATCCCAACCCTAAATTGAATAAGATATGGCCGATTCATCAGAAGTTAGAAGAAAGATTCAAAACACTGTACATACCAGAGAGGGATATAACAATCGACGAAAGTCTTTTGTTGTATGAGGGAAGGTTGTGGTGGCATCAATTCATGCCTCTAAAAAGGGCAAGATTTGGCATTAAAACTTTCATTTTGTGTGAATCTAGGCGTGGATATGTGTGGTCTTCTATAATTTATACCAGAAAAGGAACACTTATTGATCAAGACTTTGAGGATATGCCGATGTCCTCCCAGGTGGTCATGTCATTGATGAAACCTTTGCTCAATAAAGGGTATTGCTTGACAACAGACAATTTTTATACGTCCCCCGAATTAGCTGATTTGCTGGTTTCCCGGTCAGTCAATACATATGGTACAGTGAAAAAAATGCGAAGGGGAATACCAACAGCACTGAAAAATAAAAAATTGTGGAAAGGTGAAGTAGCCGCATATCGAAAAGGTAAAATTACAGTGCTTCGATGGAAAGACAAGAAAGAGGTGACACTGCTATCTTCCATCCACAACAGTAAAATGGAAAGAGTGGAGAAAAGGGGAAAAACATAAATAAAGCCGATGGTGGTTGTGGATTACAATGACACGATGGGAGGGGTGGACCGTGTCAATCAGCATTTGGCCGATTACTCCATTCCAAGAAAACAGGGTAAAAAAATACTACAAAATTTTTTCCCTATTTGGTAGAACTGTCCCTGTGGAATTCATTCATTCTCTAACTGGCGGCAAAAAAGTTCATTTAGGCTACAGACTTGATTTGATTGAGTAAATAATCGAGGCCTACCACCCTAGTGAAGTTTCCCCGAGAGTGGGTAGGCCACCTGCAATGCCACACCCTTGCCGCCTCACTGAGAGGCTCTTCCCCAAGACAATCCCTCCTATGGAAAAGAAGACGAACCCCATGAAGCAGTGCTTTTTGATTTGCCACAAACAAGATGCGAGGGGAAAAAAATAATAAAGGAAAGCAGGTATTATTGCCCCCAGTATGAAGTGCCTCTCCTTGCTTCAGACTTGACCATGTGGCAACAAATATTAGAGAAATGTTGTGGAGTGTAATAAACGTAACGAGTTTTTCGTATTTTTAAAATATAATTTTTTCAAAAATTAGTTCTTTATTTCAATAATTAAATGAAAAGGTGCTTACTATTGAGAAATCACCCAAAAATAATTTAAATAAAGAGTCAAATAATATGTTAAATATAACTTTTAGAGCAGAAATGAGTAGGTTTCTTTATTTAACTACTTGGAAGTATTAAAAAATAAAATAAAAGTGGTTTTTTAGACCTACTACTGAAAAAAAACTCGTCAGGGTAGCGGTTAAAGTTTCCTTTATTTCAATTAACAAAATATAGAAAAAATGTTAGCAATTTTTAATGAGTGGTGGATTTTTTCAATTTCAATATGTAATAATGAGGGAGGAAGATGTGTTATATCTGAATCTATGGTAAAAACGATTGTGCTATAAGCATGGACCAGTTAAAATCAAATCATATTTTGAGTCTCACTGAAAAATGTTTACATTTACTGTATTTCTCGGCATGTAAGAGTCACTTTTTTCCAGAAAAATTAACCCCAAAATCAGTCTGCGCCTTATACGCTGAAGGCAAGATTATTACTGTTCTCAATATGGACATTAAGAAGCACACTCATCCCCAAAATGTAATAATTGGCAGTAATTCATCACAAAACAATAAAATATATATTATTAGTAAATAATAGTGAAAATTTGTTAATACAATACAGTATTACCTTATGCAACATGAATTCCGAGGATGCATTTTCATTATTACGCTTTAATACATGTCTGCTCACATTGATTACAATTTTGGCAAGTTTGCGATGTTTTAGTTCCTAATGAGCCCATTGAATAGTGTGATTAATGCCACGGAAGAGTAGCATTTGTGTAGATGCCATAAATATTTTATACGTATCCAGGATAAATAACGTTCCATTGAGATCGCAATGGCTACAAAAGTAAAAATATATGCCTATGCTATTATAGGTCTACCGTGATCAAAAGAACATTTTGGATGCACAGTGGGTGTCGCCTAATCCCTCACTCCACTTGGCACCCTCCCCTCATGCACTTCCTTAATGCACAGGCTATCGCTGTCTCGGTCATTTTCTAACTACACTGTTGCCAATTATTCACAAAATTTCGTCCAGGCAGCAACTGTAAATAGTGAGAACTGACAACCTAAGGAGGAGAAGGATGGGCTAATAGTGGGGTGGGGGAAGTCAAGACGACTGAGGGAACTTCCTCTCCATGACAGAGAAAATTCCCCTCCATGCACGGCCGAAATCCGCACGTTCTTATCTTTGCGGCATACCTATAGTTATAGGCTTCAAGCAATTTAATATGCAAAAATGCACAGAAACCGAGCAGCAGCACGTCATTTCGGTCCACCTTCCACAGAAAAAAATTATCCGTGAATGAAAAAATAAGGAAAAACTGAAGCTGATGAGATAAGAGAAACATAGTCTTCGTAAGGTAGGTTTTAAATGGGCACAACTAGAGGAGGAAGTAATGGATCGTAGAACAGAGAAAATTTAGAATTGGTGTACGATCAAAATCGTTATGTACGATGCAAATATAGTTGAAGAAGAAAAAGGACTAGTTGAGCATACGTATAGTTATTACATATGCATTCCATTTATTATTTATCCTATTATATTAAAATATCATCTTGAACTGAAGTTTCAGTAAGTACTATAGGTAGAGGGTATCTATATGTGCGACGTGTGCGGCACACTCCGACTGTTTTAATTAATACGACTGCCAAGTTCATGCAGGGCACATTTAGCTATACAAGTCTTGAAGCAATTATATGTTTTAGATCATCCCTATTTATTTTACAAATGAAGTTTATCTAAAACGTTATATTTAACTGTTATCATGCCAGAAAATTTTCTGTAAGAGTTGCAAGATACGAACTTAATCACGGCTGGAAATGATACACGACATGGCCCTCCATAAATGCCTTGGTGAACCAAAATATTTTCTTCCTGAACAATCTTCTAAAACAAACCTGGGTGTCTTAAGCCCCGGTGCATCATATGCTGCAAAATATCGTATTTAAAATGTGGATTGTAATAAAAAGACTGCCTTTGACAGTTTTGACCAAATTCTGAGTAACTGTCCAAACATTTTGATTCATTGTATCAATCATTAACCAGTCTAGGATTACTTAGTGAATACATTCATTTAAAGGAAAACCCAAATTTCTTCACCTCTATCTGTGAAAGCATCTAGTCAAATCAAGACATGCTAAATGTGGTCAATGTTAGCTGTGCTAATAAGTAAATCAAATAAAAACCTTTTCTTTCATGAGGGACTCAATCATCTTGTTTCCAAGATCGTAGATGGTCTCCATTTCTGTAGTCTTTAGAGTAAGTTTCCCCACTTTGGCGCCAACCCCAGTGGCAGGTCTGTCTACTTGCACCTCCACTACCTCGCCTTCAATAATTTCTGTCTCCTCCCTAAGGAAATACATTGTTTGCAAGTAATTCCCAGAGGTTCCAACATGGTCAAAATCCAAAAAATACGAAATAAATAAAAATACGCCACTAAGAACTAAATGCTACGGAAAACATTTTTGGTGTCTCTACTAACTATGAATAATTCATCAGAAACCTTAAAGATCCCATAAATAAGACTTATGGTTTTGAATTGGTATTCAGACATGTAAAACACTGAGACCGTATTATTATAAGTATCTTACTTAATCCGAACGCCAATTGATTTTCTGATAGCTTGAGTGAGAGCTTCAGTTTTGCCCATTTCTAAGCTGTAAATTTCAGAACCTGCCATACTTGTGAACGGAGTATCCTGCCCTAAAGCCTGGGCTATGCCCATGGCAATAGCTGTTTTACCTGATAATAAAGAAAACATTCATCAATTAGCAATAAAAGAAAGCGTAATTTAATGAATATATACATTAATATAGTTTTACGTACCAGTCCCAGGTTGCCCAGCTAATAGAATAGATCTGCCGGCAATTTTTCCTTCCTTAATCATCTCTAGCACAACTCCAGCAGCTCGGCGAGCTGAGAGTTGACCAACCATTCCTTGGGAAACCTTAAATTAAAAATTTGATTTGCCTATAAACTATACTATAAAAACATTTTGTACACCAAGTTATTACAAGGTGACGAAAACAAAAAATACAAGCAACGTATGAGGGGAAAAAAATAAGAATCGCAATTAATACGAACAATGAGCTTTCGAAATAAAACTATTAGACTTTAACTCACATTTCTCGGTTCCAAGCAATCATCTAGCCCCAAACCTCTTATATGGGAATGTGCACCGATACGTTCGATCCGAGTAATGTCTCGAACTTCCTGAACTTTAGCTACTGCACTAGCCTGAAATTGAAATTTTATAAACTTTACTTCATTATCCAACATAAGCGCACGATCTACAAATTACAGATATATATATATATTATCATAAGCGTATGATAAAAGCTATAAACATTAAATTCAATAATAAAACTGAATGAAATATAAAATTAGACGTAAATTACCGCCATGCTTTCAGCTTGTTATTGACGCCGCTATTTATTTTCACGCGCTACGCTACTCGAATGTTTTAAACGTTGATTTTTGTTTGTAGTAATTTCGAAGAGGCAATTATAAATTAGAGTTGATGAAACTTAGATTTCTGAACTGTTACAATTTGTTTTTCTTTAGATTTGAGTTTTGAAAAATAAACAAGGTAGGATAGGGGCCCTTTTAATTTCTTTTAATATCTCCGAATGTATAAAAGATGGAAAGCTGAAATTTTTACATTGATGCCACTTACAAACGAGGGTCTGGTGACCGAATATGTGGCGGTGTAACCTAGTGCGGCCAGAGGTACCCCATTGTGGGTTACCATATTTTTGATCTTACTTCCCGGACAACAAGAACACAAAAATCCGGACAAAACCCGGACTTTTAAAATTTATCTTTTTAAAGACAAAAAATTGTACTGTGGTGTTATATCAATAAAGGAAATATAATTAAATATTATTAAAGTTAATTTTCGAACGTAAATGTTTTTATTACTTAAACATTTACGCATAAAAACAAAATGCAACAATATTTATAATTTCATGCGTTATTATGACTTGTTATCCGAAACAATTTGTGGGGAACAATCAGGGCCGGCCAAGTGGTGGGTGCAGCGGATGCATGGCATCCGGGCCCCCGATTTTTAGGGGCCCCCAAATGTTGAGTATAAATATATTTACATCTTTCAACAAATTTTTGCTTTTTTATTAAATTAATTATCATTATAGTTACTTTATAATTAATAAAGAGATATGTGTGGATGTGGGCGAAATATAGCTTTAATGCTGGCGAAATATTTTTTGTGAATGTGCACAGTAAAATCTTCATTCTTCACACCATCTACGGTTTGAAGTTTCAAGTTGATATGTTGGGTTATATTAGCATGCTAAAGTAGTATCAATGCTGGTATTATATTGGTATATTAAAGCATAACAATTAGTTCTGGAAAGAACTATTCCGCCTATTTTTCTTTTAATACAATTTTAATGTATAACAAGTAGTGGTGTATACAGGTTTCTCGGGGTACAAAAGTACTTTTCGTCAAATTCGCCCTAGTATAATCGTATATTAACGTACTTGCTTTGAAAACGAAAATTATTTTTCTTTATATTGTGTTAGCCCTGCTTTTTTGATCCGTTCTAAACATATCTCGTTTTCCTATTCTATACTCGACCTATAAACGAAATTTCTTTGAAATCCATTCAGCCAATGCCTTCGAAATTCATAGTTACAGAACAATTCTAACCTTGATATAGTGGTAGTCCAGTTCAGTGGACCCAGTTGAAATATGATATTTTGGTTATTGATTTATGCAAAGATTAAATATACTATATTTGGCTAAAATCCATTAGCTCGGTTCTCTATAAATATGTGTAAAAGAAATATTATTTTACTTTTTACTGTGGCAGCCCTTCTCGTTAGCTCAGCTATAAACATGTTGATTTAATTATTGTATGTTGTATAAATCTTATATGCAAAATTTTATTGAAAACCGTTCAGCCAATTCCTTCCAAATCCATAATTACTGAAAGAGTGTAATTAGTAATTGTGGCACCCCTGTTTGGCCGATTCGGTTTAAATATGGTTTTGTATATATTTATCAGAGGCGTATATTCAGGGTGTGCGGTGCACACCCACGGATTCGCAATGTCACAGATATTACATTTTTGCATTTATTCCTGTTAAAGACTCCCCTAATCGTTTTCTGGCTTCGCGTGATTCCTAAAATCAAATCCAATATACAATGGTTCATGAAGAGGAGAAGTTTCGGCGCGTAAACATTGTATCACATTCACGTTAATAGCCCGGGTGTGCGGTAAGAAATACGGATAGCTTTGAGCCCTTTAAACATACGTACAGATGGCGCAGCGGGTCAAATTCTTAGCCACCTTGTGGATTTAAACCGTCCAGAAGGCGTGGCAGGGTGTGCACTGAGACAACAGCACCCAGAAGTAGTTAGCGGTTGTGATTGGCTATTGTGTGAAGCAATCCAATTCAACGTTGTTACTTGTCATGAGATGCTGTTTTTGTTTTCTGAGTTTCGTCTGTTTTGCGTGCGTGGGGTAAAGTGTGAACCGACGTGTTTATGACACCGATTTAGACAAGTTTTTAACATATATTTATAATTTTTTAGATATAATTTATAACTTTTTGCTCATATTTACAATGGTAAACAGTGTTGACGATGTACTGAATGCCCCGTTTTCTGCCCGAGCTTTTGCGGATTGTATGAACATAGTCGAAGAAGGTAAGCCTCGTCCTCCTCTTCCAAATTTACTGTGCAAGCACAAAGATGCAAAAACTGAGTACATGAGACATTTCTCTGTTTCACAATACGATTCAGTAGAATGGTTAACTGGATGTGAAGTGCTGTCAAGACTTTTTTGTTGGCCTTGTTTATTATTCTCCAAAGAGAAAGGTGTTTGGAATAAGCACGGGTATTCCGATCTTAATAATTAGGCTGCAGCAATGCAAAAACATGAGCGCTCCCAGCCACATGTTCAGTCATTTTTAAATCTTAAGATGTTTGGAAAACAAAGAATTGACACTCTCATTGACAGACAAAGAAAAATTGAAATTAGTCGTCATAATGAACAAGTAAAGAAAAATAGAGACGTTTTAAAAAGATTAATTGATGCTGTATGTTATTTGGCTAAGCAAGAGCTTCCTATGAGAGGTCATGATGAGTCTGAAGATTCAGCCAACCGAAGTAATTATATAGAATTTTTAAATGTTCTCCGTGAGTATGATCCTCCTTTAGACTGTCATTTAAAGGCATCGACTGTATTTCGAGGAACTTCTCCCATAGTACAAAATGATATCATTAACGCTATATCTGATGTAGTTAAAGATGCTATAAAGAAAGAAATTTCTTCCGCTACATTTGTGGCCATTCTTCTGGATGAAACTTCTGATGTAATGTCAAAATCGCAGCTATCAACTGTTTTCCGTTTTGTCCATAATGGGCAAACACACGAAAGGTTTATCGGATTTACAGACGTAAGTGATGATAGAACGTCTAGTGGTCTTTTTAAACAAGTTGTAAACAGAGTTGAGGAATTTAATATTAAGGACAAGTTGGTCGGCCAAACTTATGATGGTGCCTGTGCAATGAGTGGACATATTAATGGGTTGCAGAGTAAAGTTATCGAGGCCTATCCTTTAGCAATATTTACGCATTGCTACGCTCACGTTTTGAACTTAGTTCTGAAGCAAAGCCTCTTGAATATCAAGGAATGTAGATTGTTTTTCCAAACTATCAGTGGATTGGCAGCATATTTTTATAAATCATAGAAAAGAGTAAATGCTTTGCAAGATTTTGTTGCTAAAAAATTACCCTCCGTCGCACCAACCAGATGGAATTTTACTTCCCGTTTATCAAACACAGTAAAACGCCACAGAAGTCAACTTATTGCATTTTTGAACACATTGTGGAGAATTCTGGGGATTGGGACGTGGATGCTGTAATCAAAGCTCGTGGTTTTCTGAATTTCTTGCAAGATTTTCAAACAATTTTTTTGCTAGAAATTTTTTCTGTTCTGTTTGGCTATATTGATGTTTTGAATAATATATTGCAAACATCATCCTATGACATATTGTACTGTTGTAAAAAAGTGCATGATACTATGAAATAGCTTAGGAATGACAAGGAACATGGATTTGATGATATTTGGGTTTCTGCAAAGAAAAGGCATACGGTTGAGTCGTCAAAGCCTAAAAGACGAAAAGGATCTATAGAAGAGGAGAAGAGCGCGTGCCTTCGATTATACCAGAGAATAGTCGACTGCTTGTGCCTGGAGATGGAAGAAAGATACTCTTCACTTTCGAAACTTGAGTTTTTTCAACTCCTTTGTAGCGAAAGATATGATCAGTATGCGAAAACTTTTCCTGATGGTATTCTAGAAAAATTAAAGGATTTCTACGGACCAGTTTTTGACTACGTTCGCCTAAAAAATGAACTAAAAGTACTCTTTTCTTCTGATGAATTTGCGAGGAAACCAGTGCATCGCCTATTAAAATTCATGTAAGAAAATCAGCTTCAGGTTGCATTCAAGGAGATTTATAAATTAGCGGAACTTATCAGGACGATTCCGAGTTCTACTGCTACAGTCGAGCGTTCTTTTTCGGCTACGAAGAGAATACATACGTTATAGAGGAACACAAACGCAGGAAAGGTTATGCGGCCTAAGTTCACTCGCCATTGAAAAGACATTGCTGGCGGAACTGAAGAAAAGACCTTCATTTTATGATGATGTGCTAACAAAATTCCTAAGGCAAAACAGGAGATTGGAACTGGTGTATAAATAAGTAAGTAAAATGAGTTTTTTAAGCCTTTCTTTGATTCAATCCGGAAAATAATATTTTCCCAAGTGATTACTTTTTCAGATTTCTGTGCGTATTATATGGTTGTACATATTTAAAAATCGTAACAAAATACAGATAATTCGTACCTCACTCTAGTATCTTCTCACAACGAAGCGTTAACCATTCTCACATAAACGGCGCGCGTGATGCATAGCTCAAGTCTATTTGACGGGGAACCCTTGTGTTGTCCATAATTATGGATTGTATAGTTAAAATCATATCAGTTAGTAAATTAAAGTATTCAAAATTATTCTAAGATTAATTGCATTAGACCAATTAAGAAGAGCGCTGCTGCGCTATGCTCTCTTGAAACTTTCACACGTCGATAAAAATGCAATCGTACTTTCAAATTAACACGTGAATTTTGTAGCGCGGGTTGCATAACCCCCCCCCCTCCCCAATAAAAGCACACCCAACCTAAATGGGCACGCGACGCCACTGATATTTATATATTAGAAGTATGGAATATGTTTAAAATTTATGTGGACAGTTAAACACAAATACGTGTAAAAAGATTTTCTTATTCCTTGTATTATGGCAGCCCTGCTTTCTATATATGTACTAAACATCTTGATTTGGTTATTTCATATTGCACTCCTACTTCATTCAATATTTCGTTGAAATCGGTTGTGCCAATTCCTTCCAAATTCATAATTACCGAAAAGTTTAACTTTGCAATTGTGGCACCTCTGCTAAATAGATCCGGTCCAAATATGTCATTTTGGTCATTAATATATATGCATATTCGATGTCCCAAATTTAGTTGAAATCGGTTAATTCATGAAGAAGATTTTACTGACACCGAGGCGATCTCATAAGAGTACTTTCTATTTTTTGGAAAGTAGGCTAAAAATTGTGCCATTTTTATTACTTCTCTATAATAATGCACGTAAAGCGTTTTTTGTTGTTTACTGACTCCTTAAGCTACAAAATACGAATCACTGTATTAATATCGCCTTTTATAATAGTGATATACTTATCCAAGTGAAAGTGTATTATATAATTATGAAAAGGGAATTGCATAGCAGGCAGGCCCGAACATGAGACCCAGGGCCCCTAGGCAGTTAACAGAGTCCCCCTTTTTGATAATTTAGCAAAAAACAAACTTTACTTTTATTTTTTATTTATTTAACGTACTTTGACTTTAGAAAATAGACAAGCAGACTTAGAAATGAAATAGACAAGTACCAACTATACTTTTTTACACATTATAATTTTTACATTTACACACATATATATATATATACATATATATATATATATATATATATATATATATATATATATATATATATACATATATTATGGGGGTGCCGGTGGTGTAGTGGTTAGGACGCTGGCTGATACTCGCCCGATGCTTGAAAGAGTCATCGGGTACGAATCCTGCGCGAGTAGGATTTTTCTCAAGGTCACCCGGTCCCCTGTTTGCGTAGTTTGAGGAGACCGCGCATTCAGCTGTTCCGTCCTTCGGAAGGGACGTTAAGCTGTTGGCCCCCCTGGTGTTCTTCGTAAGATCAGGCAAATGCCGGCACCGGGTTTCACTCCTCCCTCCCCGGTTATTCATTGCACTACCTCTGAAATACCCATTTGTGCTGTAAGAGAGGCGAATTGACTGGGCATACATACGTACATATATTACAAGATGGCGCCAGGCGGAGTAGATGTGGTTGTTGATATTGTTCCGAAAAATGACAAATATAATACAAATAAGTGTAAGTTTTGCTCAAAGAGAGTAATTAAAGGATTAAGATGTGATTTGTGTTCCTTATGGATACATAGCAAATGTGCACAGGTGGACGTTAGTGAAATAAAAGACGATGGAGTATGGCTATGTAGCACGTGTACGCTTGAAGAAAAGGACGCCCAAGTGAAACGTGAACTAGAATCTAAAGACAAAGTGATTTCTATACTTATGCAAGATTTAGAAATCCTAAAAGAAAAAAACAGAGTACTGGAATGCTTAAAAAATAAGCTCGAGGTCGAGCTTAAAGCTTGTAAGGAAAGTAACAGTTTTTCTGTTGTTAAACAAAATAAGCATGTTCACTATCTTCACTGGAATTCTTTTCCAACTGACTGAGTGTATCAAAAATATCCTTACTGCAACCAGGAACTGGCACCGAGTCATTCTTCGTTACTTGTTCACTGAAGTACTGAGTAATTCTGGAAGCATTTCTCTCTCTTTCTTCTTCCCGTTTCCTTTTATTTATTAAATTTTGATATCCGGAAAGTTTCTTTTTCATTTGCTCTTGGAACATGTTCCAAAAATCTAATTAAAGAGGTTGCGAGTGGCGGCCGCGTATTACCCTCCTGGACAAGACCTTGATGAGGATGATATATATGCTATTTTTTCCCCTGATGGAGTCCCGACGGTTGTGCTTGGCGACATTAATGCCAAGCACAGAGCCTGGCACTCCAGGCTGTCTAACCCCAGGGGGCGGAAGCTCTATCGCCTCATCGAGGATGCGGGGTTACCTGTCTTGGGGCCCAGAACCCCGACCTACCATCCTACTTCTGACGTTCTGGACATTGTCATTTCCTGCAATGCTCAGTCGTCTCTAAACGTGTCCACCCTGAACGAGCTATCGTCAGACCATCTGCCGATACTCCTTCATTACGGCAACCTCCCGGTCAGGCTCCCCCCCCTTCAACGGCGCGACTTCGCCAAGGCGAATTGGGTAGCCTTCCGTGTCCAAGTAGCTTCTGCCCTCCCGGCTAATGCTGAGGAGCCGCAATCCCCTGAGCAAGCTGATGCCATGGCAACTTTTGTGTCTGGTGTCATCCGAGAAGCAATGGAGGGGAATATTCCCTGGAAATTCACTCCCCGGCTGATCTCCCGACGGCTCCCTGAGTCAGTCCGGCGGATCATCACCCACAGGAACAGCGTGCGGCGGAGGTGGCAGCGCCACCACACGCCGGATTTGCGCAACCTGCTCGACCGTCTTAACAGGGAGGTCCGAGAAGCGATCCGGGAGATTAAAACCGACGCCTGGGAGGAACAGTTGGCGGAAGTGTCCCTTGCTGATCACTCCATCTGGCGGGTTTGTCGTGGTTTAAAATCCACCCAGCGGAGGGACCCTCCCCTCTCAACTCCTACAGGACTTGCCTGCTCCCCCAGGGAAAAGGCGGAAGTGTTTGCAGAACACCTTGCTAGCACCTTCCGGCCTAACCCTTCCACTGCTGACTCGGCGGATTCTGAGGTGGCGGTGGAAATAGCCATGAATGCTATTCAGAATTCTGCTGATGACGATCGGGACTTCTTTCCTCGGATTGGCACCGCGGAAGTAGTTGCCGTCATGAGGAACCTATCCTCGCACCACTCTCCAGGTGATGATGAAATAAGCGGGTTGGTGATTAAACAGCTCCCTGTTGCAGCTGTACAGTTCCTTATAGCGCTGTACAATGGCTGCTTACGCATCCGGCACTTCCCTGAGGAGTGGAAAAGGGCGAAGATAATTGGGATTCCCAAAGCTAATAAGGCAGCGGGTGTTGCCGAGAATTATCGCCCCATTTCCCTCCTCAATAACTTTGGGAAGATGTTCGAGAGGCTGATCCTCCCAACCCTGCGGAGACACCTCTCCGATAGGAATGTCCTCCCTGGAGAGCAGTTCGGCTTCCGCCAGCAGCATTCCAACTCGCATCAGCTTGCCAGGGTCGTCGGCTTCATTACCGACGGTTTTAATGTCCGGCATAGGACGGCGGCGGTTTTCTTGGACATTAGCCAGGCGTTTGACCGAGTCTGGCAGGAGGCACTGATGGCCAAAAAGCTTTGGGCTGGTATGCCTCTACCCCTAATTCTTCTTCTGAGGTCCTACCTGGGGAACAGAAAATTATGGGTGTGCTGGGAGGGAGAGCGATCCGGAACTCACCTGATTCAGGCGGGCGTCCCCCAGGGATCCGTCCTAGGTCCAGTGTTATTCAACACCTTCACCCATGACTTCCCTAGGGACCACGGGCCTCAGGTCAAAGTTGGCCTGTATGCCGACGATGCAGCCATCCTTGCTAGATCTACGTACGAGGCACAGGCAGTCAAATACCAGCAGCGAGCTCTGGATAAGGTCAACGCCTGGTACTGCAAGTGGAGAGTTGCAGTAAATCCATCTAAAACCGTCGCCGTCATGTTCCGTGCCCTCCCTCGGGTGCAACCGGCAGCCACGCTCACCCTGCAGGGGCACGCTATCCCATGGTCCTCTGAGGCTAAATACCTCGGAGTTACCATGGATAGAGGGCTAACCTGGCGCCTCCACATCTCCGGCGCGAGAGGGGCTGCAACAGGTGCAGTACGCAGACTTGGCCCTATCTTTGGCTCCAGGGAAGTCACCCTGGAAACCAAGGTTAGGCTATATAGGGCCTGCGTACTGCCGATCCTCACCTATACCTCGCCGATATGGTCCGGCACGGCAGCCAGCCACATCAAGAAGATTGCAGTAGTGCGAAACAATGGGCTACGCATGATCTTAGGGGTGAGCTGGAGGAGCTTCGTCCGAGTGACGGAGCTCCAAGCCACAATTGATTGAGCCTGTAGAACGCGTCCTGGAAAAGAAGGCCAGGGCATTCTACCGGAAGACCGCTGGCTCACAGCATGCCCTCATACGGCAGCTCTCAGGGATCCGCGTGATGCCCTGGGACTGGTTCAGGCGCCCGATAGCGTCGATGGGGGCGGAATTTTCTCCTCTGCCCAAGTGGCTGAGGCAGCAGCATTTCCTGCCGCCGCAACATAACCTGTAATATCACAAACTGCAGAAACCTTTTCAAAACCTGGCAGGCTTATAGCTTAGCTGGCAGCCTGGAATGGGGAAAAGGCCACTGCCTTTTCTCTAACACCCGCTCTGCAGGACCGGGGGGAAATCGGCAGTTCATGTATTGGCGGTCAGTCGTGGGTCTTTCGGCTACGAATTCCGAGTGCAGGCGGAATTACTCCTTATCCCCTCTCGTTCCTTTTTTATCTCCACCTCATTCCTCCTTTTTCTTTTACCTGCACTGGCGCCCAGTAAGTCTCCTTCCTACGCCGGCGAATCCCTCCCCGCCGCCCCTGAAGTGCCGGCGAACGTTGCATCTGGCGCCCAACGTGGGGCCCGATACCGGTAATCGGGAGGAGACCGAGAATTTTGAGTTACTTCTACTCCGTTCGGAAGGTCTGTTTGTTTCGATAAGTTGCGAGCATTGTTGGTTTGACCTCAATCCCTTGTTTCACCCTCCCATGGTCCACCCTTGATTCCTGTAGTGAATCCTCTGAAGGACCTCAGGGGGAGAAGAATAGAACCCTGGTACTCCTTTCCTTTGGTTTAGTTTGTTTCGGTGAAATCTGACAGAATGGCATCTAAACGGAAGGGAACGTCGTGGGTGAATGAGTTGAGTAAGGCTGAAGCGGAATCTCACTGCCTCCGATTTGGCCTGTGCGCGGAAGGCATAATAGATCAATTGAGAACGAGACTTCGGGAGTATTGTAAGGAAAGCGATGTTTTGATGCCGACGGAAGAAACCAAATGCGGAGCAAGTGTACTAGAGGAGCTTTTGTGTAAACTAGTCCACTCAACCGCCTTGGATGCGGGAAAATGCCGTAATATGTGGGAGTTGGCTAAACACGCGAGTCAGAAAGGGCTAGGTTTCTTGGGAGAAGAGAATCAGGGTATCATTTCCTACTTAGAGCGATGTGACGATTTTCAATCATCAAATACCGTTTCTGACGGGGTCATGTTGCGGTTGTTTCCTGATTTGCTAATAGGAAAAGCTGAGCGATGGTACCGCGTGAAAAAGGAATTGATCTCGACATACGCCCAAGTTAAGGAAGAGCTTAGGGAAACTTACCAGCCGTTTAATTACGATATAAGATTAAAAAAGGATCTGTTCTCGAGAACGCAAGGTATAGGCGAACGAATAAACGATTACATGGTTTATTTGGCAGCAATGAATAAGCGTCTCCAACGACCATTACAGGAGGACGAATTAACAGAATTAGCATATACCAACCTACGCCCTGATTATGCATCTCATCTTGTGGGAAAACATTTTCATACCTGGGAAGAATTAGTTAAAGCTGGGAGGAGCGTCGAGGAAATAGAAGCACGCCGCCTTGCGTATAGACCACCCACACCTGCTTCGGCAACAGTTGACCGTGATTTTGCTTTCGTGGGGGGGAAGTGGAAAACTCCCTTTTGATAATCAAGGATACTAGAAATAACGATCGGGCGAATAAATTTTGGAATTGAGGGTCCTTAGAGCATTATTTTCGGCAATGTTCCTCGGCGCGTCGCAAATTTTGTCATCGTTGCGGGAACCCAGGGAAGCTGACCGATATGTGCGAGTGCTCGGGAAACGCTCGGGATGCGCCTGTGAACCGGTCCTAAGGCGTCTCGGAGCCGGTTGTAAACCTCGAAACCTGGAAAACAATTGGGAGGAGTGGCTACGGAAAGTTCGGGCTTTTATGACTCAGGAAGTTGACGCGCTACGTGATAGTAGAGGGATTTTGTTCCTTCTGGCACAGCCGCCATCTTTGATTGCGTCATATCCGGTCGGCCATCTTGGATTGCGTCATATCCGGTTGTCGGCCATCTTGGATGACGTAATATCACGTGACGGCGGCCATTTTTGGATGACGTCATATCACGTGCCGGCGGCCATTTTGGATGACGTGAAATCACGTGACGTTGGCCATTTTGGATGAGGTCATATCACGTGACGTCGGCCATTTTGGAAGACGTCATATCACGTGACATTCGACGTTGTCATATTTCAATCGATGTATCGAAACAAGAGACGATCGTGATGCGTTTGTGGGTGATTCCGACGTTGTCATATTTCAATCGATGTATCGAAACAAGAGACGATCGTGATGCGTTTGTGGGTGATCCCAACGTTGTCATATTTCAATCGATGTATCGAAACAAGAGACGATCGTGATGCGTTTGTGGGTGATTCCGACGTTGTCATATTTCAATCGATGTATCGAAACAAGAGACGATCGTGATGCGTAGCGATTACAGCATCACCGTTCGGGTTAAGTTGGAACTAAATCAAATCGGCTTCTCATGTGGTGGATATGAATTGGGGTTAAAATTTACCAACTGGTAGTAGGTTTGTTGATGATTTCTAAATCTAGCAAAATGAAACAAATGTTGAGTAGGTTGATTAAGTTTTAATTACATGCAAATATTGTACTAATTTTTTTTTCATACATGTATAACAATTTTTCTTTATAGGAGGTGGTCCATCAATATGAATGACCCCCTTATTATAGTGTTCAAAGCATGGTTGATATTTATCCTCACAATATCGATTATCAATATCTTGTAAATGAGGGAATTTTCTCAATATCTCATACATCTCACGTTGATGATTCAATTCGACGTACTCAAAAGGCACATAATACAACTCATTTATGTGCATAGTCCTCCAATCTCTATTAAAGTGTTGGATAGCTGCCCCAACTTTATGTATGATTGCAAGTGTATGCGAGTCCACCATACTACCGCCCGCAACGCCGCAGTCTTCGGGTGATTGTGGGTTCATGTTATAACTGGAACTGGACACCTTTTTTAGAACGATCCGGTTTGTTGAAGAGATGAATGTCTAATGAAACTATTGTTTGTGAAACTCAGACGATTGTGATGCGTTTGAGGATGTTTCAAAGTAGGTATTACAGCACCACCATTCGGGTTAAGTTGGAACTAAATCAAATCATGTGGTGGATTTTCTTACAGCACCACTATTCGGGTTAAGTTGGAATTAAATCGAATTATGTGGTGGATTTGGATGGGGTTCTGGAGTTTTAATTCAGTCAACGACGATGAGTTTCGTTGTTTGCAGCAAGTGTGACGTCATTATCGGTTCTCACCCGAAGTGGAGGTGTGGTTCGTGTAAAACTGTGGTGCATAAGATATGTTTTTTTCAAGAACTTATAGAACATGATAAATTTGAATATTTCAAGTGTGATTGTGGAGCAAGTATCGACATCAAGAAAGCTGAGGGATGTGAGCATTTCAATTTTCAAGGAATGGATCTTTACGATGGATGTCATAGAAAATTACTATGTGCCGGTGGATGTGACGTATACCCTTGCTGCACTAAGAATTTGCGAGATATGGGAATTTGCTGTCTACTAGGTGAAAAAAAGAATTTATTTAACATCTCTTCTGAAATGATTTATCAATTCTACGATTGCGGTGATGGTGATTCTAAAGAAATTATTAGTAGTATTGCAAAGACAATTAAAGATCATTTTAATTGTTTGGATGATAATAATTTTAAAGTGAGTCTTATGAAAATTATGTAATGATTGTAATTCTATAAAAATAATAAATCTCTTTTAATAATAAATAGAATTCATATTCATTGGTAAATAAAACGCAAAAAACATCGGACGACAGGTTTGAACAGGTTTATTTATCAAGATTACACTTCGTTTCGGACAGGTTTGAACAGGTTTATTTATCAAGATTCACTTCGTTTCGGACAGGATTGAACAGGTTTATTTAGATATAAAACACAAAAAACATTGGACAGGTTTGAACAGGTTTATTTATCAAGATTTCACTTCGTTTGGGACAGGTTTGAACAGGTTTATTTAGATATAAAACACAAAAAACATTGGGGAGGTTTGAACAGGTTTATTTATCAAGATTGCACTTCGTTTTTTATTTAGATATATATATAAAGGTTTGTGTTTATGTAATCAATAGGATTATTTATCAAGGTTGCACTTTGAATTTGTTATTTATTTATATATTTATAAAGGTTAGCATTTATGCGATCGACATGTTGCAGGAACCACTGTTTAAGTTTTTCACAGTTTCTTGAAGCACATGTGTAGTATATTGTTCTGTGAATAGGTAGTAAGCAACTTACACCATTGCAAGGAAAGTTTTTTAAGTGCTGGGCAATTAAAGAGCTCTAAGTCAATAACTCGATTGTCTAAAATGCTTTTAAGGAATCGGTATTTTTGTAAACCTTTGAAGAAAATTAAATCAAAGTTTAATGTATATTTCTTCAAAATTTCTTCTAATTTTTCGTATTCAAGGTCACCATCAGTTTCCTTAATACCATGGAAATTAAATACTAACCAGGTATTCTCTTTATTTCGGGTATACCATTCCGGACACTTGAAAACCCACGACTGTCGTCGGTCATTTTCGAGGTCGATAATGGATAATTCCCGAATTATATAATTCTCATCCTTGTGAACACAAGCTTGGAAATCTAAAATGCATTTTCGTGGAGGTTGGTTTACGAAGAGTTTTCTTGCGCCAGGGACCGCCCCATCCATGAAAAGAATATTTCCAGCTTTAATCTCTTATAATCTATTTCACTATTTGGAGGTAAATCAATGGTGCCAGCATAACCATGAACCATTAACTGCTTAATATAGTTATTAATATTATCAAGTTCAGCTGTTAGGAGTTTAATTATATGATTCAAAGGTTTAATAAATGATAAAAACCGATTCCAATCCTTAGCATTTAAGGTAATCGAGGAATTGTCTTTTATTGTTATGCGTCTAACACCAAAATAAGTGTTAAATTTAAATGGGAATCTTGAGAAGGTGGGTCTCACTCCCGAATTAAAATAATCTGATATATCTTGAGGTCTATCAATGAGGTCATACCACTGGGAGGCACTTAAAGAAACTGATCCTTTGCTCGCGTTCACAAATTTCACTTGCACTTCAAAAGAATGCCAACCACTGCAAACCCATGTCGTCCCACTATCGTTCAAGCAGTAAAAAGTACCCAATAAAAGTGGTTTTACATCAAACTTTTTTGGTACGCGTTTAGTATAGCGTGGAATCTTTTGCAAATTTGGTGGTGCGAAAACATCCTTCCAAGTTCTCTTGGTTGGTATGGGGCAGATACGTTTGCGTGAGGGTGGTGGGGGATTATCACCCTTCTCAGGAGAATTTGATGATTTAGACTGTTGTAACAATGGGGGCGTCGTCTTACGGTGGCGTTTGTGGGAAGCGTTGTCTTCCAGCAATCGCCGCTTCAACCTCGATAATTGTTTTTCTTGCAGTACTAAGGAAGTGCTGACCTCTTCATTTCCCGTCTGCTCCAGTTTCGATGAGGACTCCCACCGTTGTTTTGAGGAGGGTATTGGGGGAGGTAACGTCTCACCACTTTCTTCCTCCACCAATCGTCGCTTCAACCGCAAGACATCCTCTTCTATGGACTGCGTCATGATGACTGATGTCGTTTCCTTTTATATAACCATTTACAAAGGATGTGATAATACGGCAACACTGGAACAGCAACCTTGCGATGTCGAGTGACTCTGCTACCCTCTTCTTATTTTTCCAAAATGTTGATGGAAGAGTTGAATGACTCGACAATCGTTTAGGTCAGGGCGGTGGGGGTGAAAGAGGTTGTAGAATTGGGTGAGGGTTTTACCAGTGGATTTATGAAGTGTATAGAGACAGCAAAATTCTCCACAAAGATCAGAGCTATAGCTTTGGAGTCTAACATTATTTTCAACGATTCTACTGAATGATTTCAAAAAGTTTGATATCAGGTGGGTGAAAGAGGGGTAACCGTACGAATCAAAATATTCTGCTTGAAATTTGTTTATAATATGTACCGCAATCCAGTGGCTACCTGGCATATAAGAGGGATCTAAATTTATCACGTAAAGACCAAATCCCGGTCTTTTCGGAAATTTATCTGAAGGAAAAACTCCATGAAAATGGTTTCTTGTCCGAAAGTCTTCCTTTAAGAGTGCATTAATCTGGATGGTATCCATGGTTATGAATAGTTGACGAATACGTTTCTGGTTATATCAATTTCAAAAGAAGCGTCATATTCCGCGTACACTATGCATGTTACCGTTTTACTAAGGGGATTTGCAAATTTAGCAACAAGCCTAATATATCCATGATCCATTAAGCTAGTGTGATCCTCATGACCTGTATTATCTGGTGTTAGGTCAAAAGCTAAAATAAAATATCCATGCATAAACATTTCTTTTGTTATTTGGTTTCCTCTATCACCATGATGGTAACCTAAACCTGTATATATAGAGCGATATGCTTGGGTGCAAGTATTACTATGAGTACAATCTGTAGATATGCCTTGAGGAGGAACTTGCACACCATTATGAAACGGATGTCGGGATGTATGTAATGGAGAAGGAGAAAGAGGGATCCCTTCCCTTCTTGGACATCCTGATGAGCCGCAAACCCAATGGCACATTGGGACACAGTGTGTATCGCAAACCTACCCACACCAACCTATACTTAAATGGGATTATCCACCACCACCCCTCCCAACGACAAGGAGTGTTGACCACTCTGATCGACCGGGCAAGAGCCATTGCTGACGAAGATAGTTTAGGGGCAGAAATCAGGAACCTACGCCTCTCATTCCGACAGAACGGCCACGGAGAACGAGAAATCGGCAGGGTCCTGAAAAGGGCCGTTTCCGGGAAAGCGAAGAAGAAGCCGGAAGAAAAACCAGTAGCCACGGCATGTATACCCTTCCTGTCAACGATTTATGGGAGGATCTCGAGGATTCTAGGCAGACAAGGCATCAGGGTGGCACATAAACCGCCGCCAAAAATCCAGAGCTTCCTACCACAGAACAAGGACCAACTAGGGCTCAAAACAGCCGGAGTTTATAAAATCCCTTGCTCGTGCGGCAAGCAGTGCATCGGCCAAACGGGACGGACAATAGAAACGCGAATCAAAGAGCATTCAAGGTGCATCCGCTTAAATCAGCCAGAAAAGTCGGCAATCGCAGAACACAGCATATCCACAGCCCATCGAATTAACTTCACGGAGGCCAAAGTAATTGCCAAGGCCAACGGTTTTTGGAATAGGCTAGTGAAAGAAGCCATTGAAATCAGAATTGAGAAAAACAACATTAACAGGGACACGGGATTTCCACTCAGCAAGGTGTGGAATCACATACTCCCCAAAATCACGGAACGCCATAGGCCGACCCAACAGCCAATGTGGAACGAGCCTCCAATACCGGAGTAGTATATATACATGGACGAAAGAATGGTACGGCACTCAGAAGACCCCTGAAGATGGCACTTGAGGAAGGTGCCGAAACGTCGGTAGACAACATATTCACCTGGCTGGAAACCCGGGAACTCTTCACCTCATCAATATAACTAACATCGTAAAAATTCCTGAAAAAGCGTTCTTGCAGCGGGCGTTGTAAAGTATACGCATCTTGCGAATTTAGCCAATATTGAACACTTCTCTTTGATACTGTTTTACCTATACCCTCCCATAATTTGTCTGCGGTAGAGAAACTTGCTGGATGTGAAGGATCATAGAAAATTACTGAGAGTATGGAGTCCAAGGCATTTTCCGCTTCCGTTTTCGACTCGACCGCCTTGGTTCTACATCCTTTTCTACTTTTAGCGCTAATTCGTCTACATGATCTATTCTCTCCTGCATATCGCGCCATTTGTCTTCTAAGTTACCCCAATGTGCTTTAAGGCGATCTGTAGAAATGCTGCTGTTGCTACCCTCCGATTTAGGTTTAACCGTTTTAACATTTGAAATAGTTACAGATAATGGGGTTTTCCTTTTTGAAACGGCATCTAAATATCTATCCAATATACGTCGGTAAAGATGCCATGTATCAACGTCATTAACCCCTTTTTTGCGCAATATAATACGCATTTCAACATCAAGTTTTGAAATATGTTGCTCGTTTCGCTCTCTTTCATAAAGTTCTGGCTGTAGTAAAAGCATTTTTGTCAAACTCATTATAAATCATTTTAATAAACTTCCTATTACTCCATTTAAAATTGAACCAAGAAGCATTGGTAGAAAACTCCCCTTTTGTATCAATAATTGACGTTTTTTTTAATGCACCTTTTTTACAACTTAACAATCTCAATATATTACAATGTTTCTTTAATTTCTTCTTAAATGTGGGGCTTATTTTATGATTACCGTTCAAGGTATTCAGACAACATTCACATAAAGCCTTTATAAAATTATCATTAGCTGATTTTAATATCGCTACTCGTAGCTTTGGGTTTGCCTCCTTTAATGCGTATAGTAAATATTTGTTAGATTTCAACATTTTCATTTTCAATCATATGTGTAGGTGAATAAACATTCGTAACTTCCTCAGGGAAAATATTTGTTAGAAATCGAGTGCGGTCATCAGCCTCCTGAGAAAGGTCTAATACTAAATAACCGTAAGGATTGGATGTCGCATCTTTATATACTCTCACCAATTCTTTTGAATTTTCCGGATACACCTGCCTTGCTAAATGACTAAACTGCAGTTTATCACGGGGATTTCGAACAGCAACGATATATTTCGAATTTAGAGAAATGTTACGTGATTGCGGGCTCTGATAAAAAATATTTTGAGTAATGAGTATAACTGATATATTAAAATGATGGGAACCTCTAGTAAATAATTCGCTAACTTCCTTATTGTAAGCATCATACATTAAATCATCGATTATGTAAAGAGTAGGTATTCTATGAGGATTATCAAAAGATGGTAAATGATTTTGAATTTCTAAACCACACAAATTAGGTTCACTTCCAAGACTGCAACACCATATCAATCGCTCGATTTGTCCATCAACTAAATTAGGTAAGTTTTTTAAAAATCTTGTCACGAATGTTGTCTTACCGCAACATGAGGGACCAGCGCAAATGCAAGTAAATGGATGTTTCCACTGCAATGTCATCTGTAATACTACCTTACTTTGAAGGTTAAATTATAATTTATAACAAATATTGCAATTTATCAAATTGTGCTACTATATTCTTTAAATCATTTACAACTTCTAAATAAGAAAAAGGAATTTTTGAGCACTTTAATCCGAATACTGAAAGATTCTTTTCTCCTGCTCTAATTAACGAATTTTTAAATTCGTTGAATTCATAAAAAATCTTCTTTGAAAAAGTATAACATACCGTTTATATATCTGAACGCAGAATCTATTCTTGGGGGTAAACCGGGGAATATTCTACTAATCATACCATACTGTTTTTGCCTGAAAATACATTCATTTAATTCCATGACATATATATCATTATAAAGTATAAACGTGTGACCGGAATAAGTGTTAACTGCAGCGTGAATCTCTGCGTTTGGGGGTAATCCAATTGATGAAAAATTTTTCGGGTAGTCATTTATAAGTTTTAAGCTAGGAAAATCAAGCATATATATCATATTTCCTTTAAATAATACAATCTCACCAGAAGGTCTTTGATAAATGGCGGATATATTTTTAAAATTATAGGGTAAAAAAGGTAACCAATGTGTAATAAGCTGCGGATTTGCGATATTAAGTGTCGCAATATTTTCAATATCAATTATCCAAACCCATTTTTCATAAAATATATACATCACATGATTTACGATTAGAAATGTATTAATATCATTTAATTCGCACAATTTAGGTTCTATTTCTGGAGATGCAGGTATTACATTATCATCTGGGCTTTTATCCAACTCAGTATCGTTCGGTTTATTATTTGGAAACTGCGGTAAACCATATAAACTTTGTATTGCTAAAATATCATCTTCATGTAAAATTAATTTGTCATTATAGTATGCATACATAATAGAATCTTCATTATTTGAATGAGATATCCCTAATGCATGACCAATTTCATGTAACAAAACCACAAATAAATTGGATTGTTCTTCGGAGGTTTTATTGTCTATATTTAAATACCATGATTCATCCTGATCAATATGAATTTCGATAGGTGTATTATTTTTGTTCGGATATTCCGCGTGAGCTAATATACCCCCTTTACCATCTAAATGATGTGGGCAATATTTGTTTAATTTTTGATATTTGTGAATACCCCGTTTATTAGAAATAACTATATCTGGATTCCGATTGCTATATTCAAATACAAGATTTGTATTCTGCTGCCACATTTCAAAGGCAGCTTTAACTAGATCTAAAAGTTTTTGATTAGCTAAGGCGTAATACCATTTTAAATATGCAGTGCCCCATTTATACCTGTGCGTAGTAAAACTAACTACATCATCATGAACCCCACATCTTGGTGTATTTACCAATTTTAATGTCTTATTATTCAATTCCCCATCTACTTCCAAGTTATAATACCCTTGAAATAGCATAAGAGCATTTTTAAATGCTGTGGAATTTACTTGTGAAATTTCATCATCAGGTACATCTAAGTATCCATATTTATGTAAATAATGAGTTACACACGTTTTATTTGCGGAAGATGTTGGAATAATATAAAAAACAATAATAAAAAATAGCAAAAAGAATCCCTTAACCATTATTTGACCGTAGATGTTTTCTCTACAACGGTATTTGTAATACTACGTTAGTTTGAAATGTGAATTTATATTTATTGGTGATCGCGTGAGGTTCCCATTCAAATTTCGGAAGCTTCTCCCCATTTCCTTTTCAAGTTTGGAATTTCACGATGTCCCCACGCAAAGGTGTTTACCCCATCTTTGCAAATGAACCGTTTATCATCCGAGGCGCTCAATGTTTTTTTATTTATTTCTACCGTATACAGTTAATGCTTTGAAGATCTTATTACAGACATCTTTCGATAGATGATGGAATTATCGCGAAGGCAGTTCTCATAATCATCAAATTTTAATGATTTAATGGTAACTGCCTTCGCAATACCCTTTGCCCTCTTCCCCTCCTCTTTCCCCTGCACACGGTAGGAATAAAGTTTGCTTCTCAACCGTACAAAGTGCGTCATTATACCACCACCACACTCGTCCTTCATTTTCCCTATCACTTTGTTATTTAAAGTTGAGAAGCAGAAATGGTTGGGTGCGTAATTGGATGTGTCATAATAATTAAGATCGTTAGCCTGGTCTTGAAAAAAGTCGTCAGTCCTCATTTCATAAATGAAACTGTCAGTGTCAGTATAGCATAAGGCTAGTCGGTCATTATACTTTGATTTCATCTTCACATAGTGGAAATCGTACATAAGCGTTTTACTCAAGTCTAAAACGGTCTCCCCGACATAAATCGGTTTGTCCATTTTTATTACCGATTTCCTTAGGTGAACTGCAACCAAATTTTCGTCAAAAATAGTTCGGTCGAGGAAAGTATATTTTGAAATTAGTTTATCTAACTTTTTTGGGTTGGAAACCAATTCCAAATTCATCCTCTTCCGAACGTTTTCCATAGTTTTTCGAAAAACTGCATTGTTCATTAATTTATAAAAATCTTTTTCAAAATCATTGGTTGCAATTTTCCTCATATTAGTATTGAGGTCTATGTACGACTTCATCCATGGCGACTGATGAAATTCGATGATTCTATGTATAGTCTTTAGTCGGAGTCCTAGGGAGAGCGCCTGTTTCAAATTTCTGTAATGGATAACATACCTCATTTTATTATCCAGAGTAGTCAGTAATTTCTTATGTTTACCACCTGGAGGAATCTTATTTTCAGGACAAACTGGTACGTCAGAGTGTGCATCATGAAGGTGGGGTGGGTACTCCAAATCCACTTCCAAAATATACCCTTTTAGGTTATCGTCTGATATAGTCATGATGTCGGGAAATTCATTTGGTGAAAGCCACCGAAAACTGTCAAGGGGGAGGGATTGCGATAATGCCCATCCGTACAAGTTATTTACGTCCAGGTAGACGATAAAGCAAGACTCACTCTTAGAATCAAAATTCTCCATATATTTGTTGTTCGCCTTACTATATCGCTTGGAGCACTGGCTGATCACTCCCCGAATACCCCTCTCCATCATAAGAACCATATCATAGTCTGTCATAAGTTCTAAAGTTATTCCTGCGTGTTTGAGCATGGCATCAAAAGCGAGACCTGGTGCTGTATTGTACCACGCTGGATCTAATTTATATGTCTTTAGACAAACTTTCCTAAAATTTTCGAATACGTCAGCTAATAGTAAAACGTCAGTCTTTAAATATAAATCAGAATAGTCGCCTAAATTCTTACAATTAAATTCACTCCAAATTTTTTGAGCATACTCATAGTCTTCAACCGAAACTCCATCCTGAGCTATATGACTGTAAAAGTCCTCCTTGGGCGGTAAACACTCGTCATTTAATTTCCCCCAACAGTCCGTATACTCATATGGAAAAACACCCTTGCGTGTGACTAATTTTAATTTTTCTTCACCAAATTCCCTCACAGTTTGGTTAAATTTATCGTGAGGTAAGTTATCTGCTAATTTAGAAAGGGGGGAGGCCATAAATCGAAATGTATCTAAATATCGGATGGAAAAACCTACCCCAACACTCTTCGCGAAGGAAATATACCGCTCCTCCGAATTTGGGATACAATGTATTTCCTTTTCATCATACCCCAATTGGGGTACGATTACATGGGAGTCATACCCAGAAAGATTGTGGATGAAAACGGAGAAAATTTGGAATTTTAAAATTCAAATTACAATTTGAATGGGCAGCACCCCTAAATTCACCAGTTATGTGATCATGATCTTTAACGCGATCGTTACTTAATTCTCCCCCGCAGATATGACATGTAGATGCGGATTCAAATACATTTTCCTCATCTGAGGTCATCGCAGCCATCGGTACTGCGTTTTTATACACTCCCCGAACAAAAACGACAAAACCCGGTCTTTTAAAATTTACCTTTTTAAGCACAAAATTGTAGTGTGGTGTTATATCAGTGAAGGAAATATATTTAAATATTATTCAAGTAAAAATTTGAATGTAAATGATGTTATTACTTCAACATTTACGTATAAAAATATAACGGAATAATACCTAAAATGTCATGCGTTATTATGATTATAAACGATATAATTAGGAATAAAACGTTAAATTTACAAACTGCAATACCGACCCAAATTGTGCAGATGAACTCTTGAATGTAACTACTAATTCTAAACATATTTCTCAAAAATTAACATAAGTAAAAAAAACGTGCAATAGAAGGAAATAATGAAGTTCAGGACAAGTGTTAAAATTTCTCCCGAATCTCCCCGGGCAGGTCATGCCTGCGAAAAACTGGACATCTGGTAATCCTACCTCCAGAGGTTGAGAGAAAATCATCCCTAACTAAATAAACAAAGCAAGAGTTCTTCATTCTCAGAAGTCCATCTAAATATAATTTTCTTAGATATTATTTATAAATTTGATAAGAATAAATAGAACGGCATTTTAATGTTGATTTTAGTACCAAAAGTCAGGTATATGCAATCACCACTTTTGGATATTTTCCTAGTGTATAATATATAGGTATATAGGTAATCTATACATCAATAGAGAGAAATTACTAATACCTACTTCTCCCATGACTATTAAAAATATTTTATAATGTAAATGCTAATAATAGCTATGTACTCAATAATTGTCTCACTGATCATACAGCCCAAATTTCAGAATTCCCTTTTCCTGCCACGCTTGAAATTCATCATAATAAATGTTTTAAAAAAATGCTTTTTTTATACTTCTCATACAAATTTCATTTCTCTTCTCGAATGTAAGAGCTGGGATACAATTTTCAATTCTGCATCATTTGAATAAAAATTTGAAATTTTCATACCTTGATCATAGCTTTTCTATAAAAATATATTATGCAGAAAGAACGATTCATTTAGATCGATTCATTCATGAACTACCCATCTCTACATCTCTAGTTCGAACGGCATTCTAACGGTTAATACGGATTTGAATCAGCGTGTGTTGTGTTGCTGGGAAGTGTTGCAAATTTCGTCATGGTTTGGCCACCGTGTTGCATCCCCAGTTGTAGGGAAAAGGAGGTTACTCGAGTTAGGTAAGTATTTTGACATCATTAATTTATTCAAGGTATGCAAATGAATGCAGCTCGTAAAGCATTCAATGGGTTGCCTTTAACCATCATAGTAAGAATATGATACCACCACGATTCTCGTTGTGGCATCAAAATTGTATAGAGGTGCATTAATTTTTAATAGGTTAATATATCTATTCCCTTATTGCAGCGAACTATAATTTTCGGTGCAAAAACATCCACTGATGTGCTAAGTGCTAATGACAAACTATAAATAGAACATAGAAATATAGACATATAACAATCCAACAGTTGAATTTGAATAGATTTAAGTAATACCACAAAACAAAATACACCTCGTAGGTGAGGGCGATTCGAAACGAAACTTAGTTAAAGTCAGTTAAATCACATCCAATAGTTACTGTCCTCTTCCGGCTCCCGGTAGGTCAATGTCCACTCCACACAATGTTTTCCTGCCGGATAGTATGAACTCGAGAGTGGGACACCTGCGTCGACTTCACTCGTTGCTCTCCTGTGCGTCTCGTCGCTCGGCAGGCCACTATCGGAATGGACTGTCACGTGACGCCGGTGGTGAAGGAGGGAGGTAATGACGTCAGGCGGGTAATTCGAAATGGTCGAATTATTCCCGGTAATTGGTCGCTTTTCCACTGTTCTTGCATAACCATGGGAAAGAGGGAAGGTTAAAGAGGCGAGGGGTAATTAGGGTATATAAAGCAGAGAGGCACCACGGGAGGGCGTGTCGACCGTGGCGTGGCGTCCGTGGGCGTGGTGTTCAGTCCGGCGATATCACAAATATCGGCGATAACGAATCGCATGTACGAACATGCAAGTACGAATATCGCTAGTTCGAATATCGCCGCTATCGTATAAGTGCTATCGTATAAGTGCGGGAGTAAAAGGGGGGGAGGAAAAAAATCGCCTACGGATAAGTACTTATTGCATTAAATATTCATGTGTTAGGACGTTTGAAAGAGCATTCACATTTCGAATGGTGGCATTATTACAATCGTCATTAATAAAACTCAAAATAAATGTTTCTCATCGGAGAAACAGAAAAATGTGAGGGCATTTGGACCCATAATGATATTTATTAATATTTAGAAAAGCCTGAGTGTGAATGTATATTTTTAAATGATGAATCCAGGTTCCCTCATCCCACTTCCGACTCAAATCTGCGATTCAATGTTTGGATGAAGCTGATTGGGGATCCTAAGCTACTGAGCATGGACCCAATGAATGTCTACAAAAACAGGAGAGTTTGCCTGAAGCATTTCTCGCGAGAGAATTTTATTGAAGACACCATGAAACTTCGGAAGGATTCGATTCCGAATTTACTCCTCCCAGGTAAATAATTTTAGTGAAGTTTTCCATACACGCTGTTAATCTAGTGATTACTGTGTTTTTGTCTTTCTATACATCACCTCTATGCATGCTGAGCCATTGTCTCCTATGGTCTCCTCTCCACCTGGTAGGTGTCTTGTGTTTTTAAAAAATCTTGCGTAACATATTAGTAACATTGCTACTGACCATTTTCTTGTTATTCATTGTGAATTATTTGATAGTGTTTGTTGTTAGTAAACTCAATGGTTAACTTGTATTTTCTTCCCACAGCAGCTGAGCAAGGTGAAGTGGGACTGCAACCTGGCCCCTCGGGGTTTCAGACCCCATGCAGGCCTAGTAGTGCCATGAGGAAGAACCTTATGAGGTATATTTATTTCTATAAAATACAATTCAGTAAAACCTCGATATTACATAGCATAGATAGGATAAACCCTGACTATTTCGATCGTTACTTATTACTTATTATTTCCATGTTTCTCATTAAAGGGGTCCAAGTCAACTTGGAGTCTGGAAGTCTGTTGAATTGACACCCAAAGCTAAGTCTTTGTATAAAGCTAATAAGTTATTGAGGAGGAGTGGTTTCCGCTCCTCCAAAAAACTTGTTAGTTTTTAACAAAGACTTAAAGCTGCAGATTCAGTTTCTCACCTTGGTGATGTGCTGCTAAAGAAGCTCTTATGTGATATCCATTCATGTTTATACTATGTCAACCTTGTCCTATATTTGTTTCTACAGATCAATGAACCAATAATATTATTGTTATTTTTTTGTAAATTGATTTGCCATATTTTTTTCTCAATAAATGTGTAAAGAAATCTGTTCTTTTCTTTTAAAAGTGTGTACCAATTCCCACCTAAACATTTGAAGGGTAAATTGTTTTCAGAACTGTAAAAAATTGGAGGATCATTGCGCCAAATTTATGGAATAATTAAACTACAGTCAAACTCCTTTATAACGAGCACGGTTGTAACGAGTTCACGGGTATAGTGAGCAAATGCTACCTCCAAGATAAGTTTACGAGCATTTACATACAAATATTTCACGTATATAACGTGCACGCTTCACGGATATATCGAGCAAACTTTGACCACTTCTCACTGTCTCAAACGCGGCGGCGGTCAGCCCCTTCAATCCTCATAGTGACCCAAAATATGTAACCTTGTGTTCTTGAGTCCAGCCTCTACACCCTATCCCTCGGGGAGGTTAAAGAACGCGGCGTTGTTGTTAAAAAATAATCCCTTCGTCCAAACCAAGAATTCCCAACTTGCAGGTACAGTGGCACTCGCGGAGGTCCTTTGTCCTCTCCTCCCAACCCCCAGCTCTTTTACAGCCAGGAGGTTGTGTTTGGAAGGGGTTAAGGGGTAAGGGCATGTACAATGGCGCCCACCCCCGTCGCTCACCCGAATGCACCCAACACCCTTTCCCACGTAAAGATGGGAAATCCCACGTTTAATCCGTCTCCTCATTAACTCTTTCTGGAATTGGTATGCTCACAGTTTGCAAAGAAAATTCGTAGCGTTGATCACAAAAATCAGTTGAGATTTTGCCCTTGAACGAGTAACATGTCCGTACATAAAAGGAAGTGTTTGTCTATTCGCGAAAAGGTTGATATTATTCGAGAGTTAGAACGTGGTAAAAAAATGTTGAAGTAAAAAATTTAATTTATCGTCGTCTACGGTTTCAACCTTATGGAAAAACAAAGAAGCATTTTATCTGCACTAGAGAACAACCTAACAACGAACAAGAAAATGAGGAAGTGCGACTTGGGTACTGTTGATCAAGCACTTCTGGAGTTGTTTAAGACGCAGAGAAATGCTGGTTTCCCCATCAAGGTACAGGCAGATAAATTTGCAAAACAGTTAGGACACGAGAACTTCACATGCAATAACGGGTGGCTTGATCGTTTTAAAAATCGGCATAACATTGTTTATGCGAAAGGCCCTGTCAGCAGATTCAAAAACGCCAAGTGAATGGGTGAAAAGTGTTTGGGAGGAGTGTCGAAAAGGTTACAGAGAAGAAGACATCTACAATGCCGACGAAACTGGACTGTTTTACAACATGATGCCTGATGAAACGTTTAAATTCAAAGGTGACAAATGTGTTGGTGGCAAAAGACCTAAGAGTCGTTTAACAGTTTTAATGTACGCAAACATAAATGGGACTGACAAAAAAAAACTTTTTGTTATTGGTAAGTCACAAAAGCCACGTTGTTTCAAAAATGTAAAGAAGCTTCCCGTTGAATATGCAGCTAATAAAAAGGCATGGATGACTTCCAATATTTTTCAGAAATATGTAAGTCAGTGGAACAACGAGTTACGGAGGAAAAATAGAAACTTTCTATTCCTTGTCGATAACTGTCCTGCGCACTCACATATGCAGGAGTTATCCAATGTAAAACTGGTGTTTTGCCTCCAAATGCGACTTCTATTTTGCAGCCAATGGACATGGGGATAATTAAAAGTTTTAAATGCCATTTCAAGCGATTTTTTGTTCTACAGTTGATTGAAAGGAGGGAAAGAGGTTTAGATGGCAACGACTCTGTATTGGATGCAATTCATTTGATGGCAGATGCATGTTTCACCTACAACGATCATAAACTGTTTTCGAATGTCTGGTTTAATATCGCGAGAATTTTCGATTGATAACCATAACGTTGATGAAGATCAGAATGGCTTAAAGAAAATGGAATTGCGAATTTTTACCATGTAAATGACATTGACAATTTTGTTCATGTTGATGATGAATTGATTACCAGTGGAATTCCTACGGAGAGTGAAATAATAGAGACAGTATAAAGCACAGCAGACAGTGATGAAGACAATGTTGAATGTGTCGAAGACACAATCCTTACTCAGGATGCCGTGGAAACATTAAATGATTTTTTTGAAAACATTGACATTTCCGATGGTGTTTTTAGTTCACTAAGTGTAATAAGAGGAAACTTCAAAGTGAAATCTATGAAACAGGCTACTATTCAAAGTTATTTTTGTAAAAAGGGGAGTGATTAAGGATGCAGCTGTGAGTAAATTTTATATGTACGTATGTTTACTTTAAATTATCTAGTTTATTCTCATTTTTAGGATTTTTCATAAATTTACTAAATAACCTTTCTGTTTATATATTCACTTTTACTTCTTATGTCTTATTTCACCATACGCATGCATGCTTTTGCCTTCACGGATATTAAGTTTAACGGCTATAACGAGCAAAACTAAACGGTCCCGTGGCGCTCGTTATAGCCGAGTTTGACTGTATATATATATATATATATATATACACACACAAGTAGTTTGGTGCTTGCATTCTGCAAGTATTTTGTTTCACCTTAAAGAACATTACTTATCCACTGTAGGTTACTAACTCCACACACATCTGCCAAATTTTAAAGTTATATCACATCTAGAAGTGAAGCTTTTTTCTAATTGTTTAAAATTTAAATATTTTTAACGACTGCAATAACATCCTGGAGACTGGCAAATGTTTATATGTGCATATGCACTATGATCTAAATAACATGAAAATTTCAGGTTCCTAGCTGGCCCCTCAAGTTTCTTGAAATTTATCAATTTGTTTAAATATTAAAAATTTTTAACGGCCGCCGCAATAAATTTATGGAGAGATTAAAAAGTTTATTTGTGCAAATGGATTGATCTGTAAATAACTTGAAAATTTCAGCATCCTACCTCATTTCTTAGTACTTAAACAGTTATCTATTTGTTTAAACTTTAAGAATTTTTAACGGCAAAACAAATTAAAATATCAAAATTTCTATAATCCCTATTTCGTTTTTTTTAGAAATCCTACCTCTAGAAAAAATTTCAGCTCCGTAGCTCATTGGGAAATACATAAACAATGATAATTTGTTTAAACAATTGAAATTTTTTAGCGGTAGCATTGTTGCACTTTTTTAGATTTTCGATTTTTCTAGTCGACTTTGCACATAGTCCCACCTAAGGAAAAAATTTCGAATATCCAGCTCATCTGGAAGTGCCTAAACATTAGTATCCTCCTATATGTTATTGACTCACTGAATCATCTAGGCAACTGAATCGGTTTCCTAAGATGAATCAGTGAATCACAATGAACCACTGAATCAACCGATTCACTGAATCAACAATCGACTGAATCGATTCAGTGAAATGAATCGATATTCCCACCTCTAGTTCGAACGCGTTGGAACCAGCATAAGCGCGCGCAAACAAGCGTAAGCCCCCGCTACCTACTTCCCCAACTCCCGTACTTCCCCTCAAGCGTTTTGTTATATTACCCCCCACCCTGGCTCCAGACGGTCCCAGTCAGGGGACGCGCACTCGGATAGCAAAACGAGGACCGCCTTTGGATTGGCTCTCCAAAGCACACCAGAGGCGATGGAGGGGAAGTAGGAAAGGAAGTAGGAGGGGAAGTAGGGGAAATAGGTGGCGCGCACATTCGAACGGTTTTCGTGTTTCAAGTGGTTTCAACAGTTTTCCAGGTTTCACGTGATTTCGAGCGGTTAGACGAGGTTACACCACCACACGTTATATCCAGTTATTTCTGGGTATGGTTTGCTTTTCGTGTTGCGTCCCCAATTGCGGGAATAAGGAGGGTACTCGAGTTAGGTAAATATTTTGACATATAATTCATTTATTAATATTTAGAAATGCCTGAGTGTGAAATACGCGAGATCGGCAAGAGTATGTATATTTTTAAATGATAAAAAACCAGGTTCCCTCATCCCATTTCCGACTCAAATCGTCGATTCGATGTTTGGTTGAAGCTGGTTGGGAATCCTAAGCTCATGTCCATGAACCGAATGGCCATCTATAACAATAGAAGACTGCCTGAGGCATTTCTCTCAGGAGAATTTTATTGAATGCACTATGAAACTTCGGAAGGATTTTATTCTGAATTTACATCTGCCAGGTAAATAATCTTAGTGATGTTTTGCATAGACACTGTTTATCTAGTGACTACTGTTTTCATCTTTTCAAGCATCTTCTCCAATCATGCTTGGATCATTCTATGAAGTGTTACTTGTTAGTTGACTCAATGGTTAACTTGTATTTCCTTCCTGCAGCAGCAAAACAAGATGAAGTTGGCCCACAGCCTGGCCAGTCGTGGGCTGAGCCATTGACGCCTGTGGTTTCCTCTCCACCTGGTAGGTGTTTTTTGTGTTTTAAAAACATCTTGTAAAAAATATAACAATATTGCTTCTGATCATTTTTCTGTTATTCATTATTAATCATTTAATAGTTTTTGTTGTTAGTTGACTAAATGGTTAACTTGTATTTTCTTCATGCAGCAGTAGAGCAAGGTGAAGTGGGCCCACAACCTGGCCCCTCGGGGTTTCAGACCCCACGCAGGCCTAGTAGTGCCATTAGGGAGAACCTTGTGAGGTATAGTTATTTATATAGAATGCGATACTCGGTGTATAATTTATTGTTGTCTGTCTTTATAATGTAAAGGACTTCCTGGAAATTGTTTTATGTATATATTGCGATATAACTGTAATCTATTACTTCTCCTTGCTTAAAATATAGCAACCTTTGAATGTACTTTTATTATATCAATGATGTTTGGAATGTATTGTTTTTGCTTATGATGTCCTCCTAAAGAAGCTCTTATGTGATATCCATTCTTGTTTATACTATGCCGACCTTGTCCTATACTTTTTTCTACAGATCAATGGGCCAATAATATTGTTATGTTTTGTACTTAATTTTTTACGCAATAAACGTGTAAAAAAATGTTCTTTTTTCTTTAGAAGTGTATACCAATTCCCACACATACATTTGATGGGTATGTTGTTTTCAGAACTGAAAAAAATTGATGGAGGATCATTGCATCAAATTTATGAAATAATTAAACGTTTTGGTTTACAGAAAAACCGCTGCCCTACGATAAGCGGCAGTCGGGGAGGGAGTGGGGGGATGGAAAGGGGAGGGAGCAGGAGGAGGGGAAGATGAGACGCGACTGCTTACGTAGCTCGTTGCCTGGCAACGTCTTCGATTAATGGTAAGTGAAGGAAATGGGAAGGTTCTCCAAAACGCACTGAGGAGTTGGAGTGGTCACATTTAGACGGTCCTCGTTTTTTAACATTGAGTGTCGCGACCCTGGTCCCAGTTTTGCTATTCGAGTGCCGACTTCCCCCCGGCCGTAGAGCCACGGCCTTATATACGGTGCCCGCCACTAGCGACATCAGTCGCAAAAAAAACACAAGAACAACGGCGGACGCTACTACCGCATGTCACATCACTCCCCTCCTTCAAGAATTCACCACGGTCATTACGACCACAGTCCGGCGTCCGCCTTGAAACCCTACTATACCCTATCTTACAGCTTACAGCCTTTCTCTGCGCCTCCTCAGCCCTCTGCAGCATTTCTTTAAGTGAACGGCGGAGTTCCACCGCGTAACTGCGCAAATCGAGTTCCCCTAGACCCCCCGAGTCGGACTCTCGGTATATATCCTCGGGCATTCTCAACTCTCTTCCCAAATTTAAAGTAGTGGGGGAGTAGCCGGTACTCTCCAAAGTGGCGGAACGCAAGGCAAACATCAGATCAGACAAATTCCCGTCCCATTTTCTCTGGCAACCTTCACAATAAATGGAGATCATGGTTTTAAGAGTTCTATTGGTCCTTTCACATGGGTTGGCTTGAGGCAAGTAAGGGGCCGTATGACAGAGTTTTACACCGAATAGGCGGCACACACTTCCCAATACTCGACTAACATATTGGGGTCCGTTGTCTGTCAGCATCACTTCCGAGCAACCCCACTGGTTAACTACCTGGGTTCGGAATTGCTCAGAGACATGGGTTGCTTTCACCGAGCGCAGCGGTATCGAAATGGGCCACCTGGTGCCCACATCTAAAAACATCAACACATACCGATTACCTCTGAGGGATCGGGGGAGGGGCCAATTATGTCGGACGCCACAATCGTCCACGGGCGCACCATCTCGTGCGGCCTCATTTTACCCGCAGGTTTCGCTTGTTCTACTTTATATCTCTGACAGGTACGGCAGCGCCGGACGAAGTCGGCTACGTCTCTTCTCAGGCTTGGCCAGCAATAAAAATTTTGGACCTTTCTGAGGGTTTAAAAAAGAAACCTAAGTGACCTCCTCTAGGACATGTATGATTCGCTTCTAATAGTCCTGGTCTTGTGCCCGCAGGAACCATTAGTTTCCACTTGACGGCATTTTCCTAGAGCCATCTTTCACATAGAGCCGTCCCTCTTCAACGCGAATCCTCGGATACTGTTCCGGATCTGCCACTACCTTCTCGTGCAGGCCAAAATACCACGGGTCGTCATTTGCTTCCGCGTCAAATCCGTGGACATCGTCTATTGCCCCTATCGTCGAGAGCGCGTCTGGCACGACATGGCATCCCCCTTTTCGATGGACTATCTCACAGTCGAATTGCTGTAATTGCGACACCCATCTCGCTAGCCTACCCTGCGGATTATTGAATACGAACAACCACATAAGAGAGGCATGGTCCGTGACCACGGTAAAATGATACCCCTCGAGATAGGACTTAAATTTATTGATAGCAAACAGAACCGCTAGGCATTCACGCTCCGTTGTGCTGTATTTTCTTTCCGCAAGAGAGAGCACGGGAACAGTAAGCGACAATATGCTCTTCGCCGCCAATTGTTTGAGCTAGTACTCCCCCAATGCCAACGCTGGACGCATTGCATTGAACAGAAAATGGAGACGAAGTAATGAGGTCGAAACGAGGACACGAAAGATTCGGTGCGGACACCAGACAAGCCATCAGCTTAAAGAAGGCGTTCTCGTGTTCCTTTGTCCAAACGAACTTTGACTTTCTTTTTGAGAGAGTCCGTCAGAGGAGCCGCTAGCGTGACAAAGTTCGGAACAAACCTTCTATACCAACCCACAAACCCCAAGAACCTATGCAGTTCGCTAATGTCCCCAGGGGGAGGGTAATTAACGACCGCCGATACCTTTTCGGGATCCATAGCTAATTTCCCATTCCCTACAATATACCCCAAAAATTTTAACTGAGGTTTGGCGAAACGGCATTTATCCAAGTTTATTTTCAAACCCGTCTCACGCAAGCGTCTAAATACTTTTTGCAGGTAAGACAAGTGTTCCGAAAACGTCCTGCTTACGACCACGATATCGTCCAAGCACGTGAAGCAATTTAGCTCCATCGCAACCCCAATGACCTTGTCCATTAATCGTTGAAATGTGGCTCCGGCACTGTGCAGACCTAAGGGCATAACATTAAAGTGAAATAGCCCTTTTCCTGGCACGGTAAAAGCAGTTACTTCCTTGCTCTCCGGTTCTAGTTCGACTTGCCAGTATCCCTTTTCTAAGTCAAGGGTCGAGACAAATTTCCCCGACCTTAGTTTATTTAAAATATCGGCAATATAAGGCGTTGGGTATGCGTCCTTTTTACTGACGCTATTAACCTTTCGGAAGTCGACCACGAACCGTTTCGAGCCGTCACTCTTGGGAACCAAGAGCACCGGAGACGACCAGGAACTAGTTGACGTTCAATTACTCCGTCCGCTAACATTTTTTCTTTCTACCTGTCTGTTGATCGCCTCCTGCATAATGGGAGAGACAGGGTAATATCTTTGCTTGATCGGCGTAGGATTTTCTAACACAATTCGATGTTTCACCAGACTTGTCCTACCAGGGACCTGGTCGAACCGCTTAATCTCCGAATCTAGAAAATGCATTCAAGTTGCATCCTCTTGCGCCGATAAGCCTTTCTCCTCGGTCACTTCCTTGAACCCCCCGTGAAAATTTCCCGAGCGGCCCTCCGCGCACCATAATGGAACGGCGCTGCAATCTGCCATTCTAACCGAAAAATCCGAAAAATTAAGGCTCGCCCCGAGAACTCTCAAAAATCCTGTCCCCAAAACAATGAAATAAGACATGGAGGGCAAGATATCAAACCGCGTCACCGCGACGACGCCATTTAAACGAACCGGAAGAGTGACACTTCTCGAAACCGGTGATCGCCTCCCGTCTGCCATTTCCAAATGAGACGGGCGCGTATGTATAGAGGTTCCGATATCCCTGAACCACTTTTCCACCACCGAGTTTATCACCGACTGCGTCGCTCCTGAGTCTAATAAGGCGGGCCATTTTTCTGTGTCAATTTCTACCTCTACGAACATCCTATGCAAAAACCTTGCCTAGAAGCATCTTACAAGGTCGCATTTTGTAAAAAACAAGAAGCCACACAATATTGTAGAGACCTTAGTCAAGCCTTGTGCCCTGGAGATGATTGAGCCCGTTGAATAGCACAATTAATACTATGGAACAGTAGAATTCAAGTAGATGTCATAAATATTTAATTCATATCTAGGATAAATAACGTTGTGTGTATTGTTCATAATTATTTAACAAGTACAAAATATAGTTAATAAACTATTGATACAATTAAAAGTATAGAAAAATAATGGAAAAATTATTTGTTAAAATATAAATAGGAGAGTATTATTTAAATAAAATTCAAGTAAAACTAAAAACCAATCCAATTATATAACAACTTACAATAATATCCAAGATATTGATTGATTTTTATCAATTATTAATCTGTAGGAATTTGTTGAAAACAACAACTGAATACATATTTGAAGTTAAAATATATATGTACTAGGGAAATGCCTGTTGAAATTCAACGGGAGTTTTTTGTTAAATAAAAAATGAACATAAATATACATTGACTTTCTTTGGATGGCAATAAAACAAACTTTCGTTCTTTTAGGCGTTCGTTGTTTCAAGTTTCGAACTCCTACGATGATTCTAACTACCTAATTTTAATATGCAAATGATTAATGTTCTACATTCAAATGTATTCCTTCTCGTAAATAATGCAATGAATGTTGTTTACATTGGTTGTTATGAATAGAATTTCTCTCTCCTTCTCTCTCTCTCTCATACTAATTGTAAGAGCATTCAAAGCATGCTTTCGCCCATAAGTATTGAAATAAAAATAGGATTTCAAGGTTTAACAATGTAATGGGTTGGCATGGCAACATCCCGTTAAATGGCAAGATTTCCCCAAAATATGTGAATTAAACGTTTAACATGAGGAATTTCGAACTGTAGGTGGGAAAAGATGAACAGAATAAGAAATGTCATCGTTTTTTCTTTAAAATGGGCTAGATCCGAAGATCATAGGTTAATTCTTTCTGATTTAGATCTCAAAAAGAATAAAAACCTGCAAGTCAAAAATTCGATTTTTACATGTTATCATATGGGAAATGGAAAGGCCTACCTTGGAGTCGAAACTAGGACTTTTTTCATGATTTCTTTTCATCATCATCTTACAATATGTGAATCGATCATTCCTGCCAAATATAAAAAATGAATCTCGTTCCATTATCGAGTTATTCGCATTTTTATAGCATGAGAGAGGGAGCCACAAAGGAAAAGAAGTAGCCTTTTATTATTGTTCGATTCCCAGGACCAGCTCAAGGTGTATTGGCGCCCCAAGCACCAAACTTGTTCAAGCACCCCTCTCCACCAATATTTTTCATTGCCATTACAAAATTCATTATATCATCTAATATAATTGTTATTAATTTATAAGCTGTTCACCATTTACTACAATGAGATACATTATGATAGAGATTTAAGCTAAAATGACACAATGAGCCACTTCAGAGAGGTTGGTGAAAAATTGAGAGTAGAATCATTGCATGAAAATTCTATAAGACAAAGTCATAAAGTATTTTTAGATTGGCACTTTCCAGTATTATGTGACCACTCAACACTTAGTTGCAAGAGCTGAAAGTTTTAATGACACCTGAACAAACCTCGGTGAGTGCCACAGTGAACCTTAACGAGTGCCATGCAGGGGCGTCGAGAGCTAATGCAGGCCCTGGTGCAAAGTGTATGGCGGGCCCCTCTTGTGTGTGTCCGCATGTAGATATGAGGGTTAAAAAGTAACAAGTCATTTCTGAAAATTGCGCAAAACAATGTTTCTTGTTACTGGGTGAATTCTACAGATGCAAACTATAATGCTGAAGGTGCTGGACAATGCAGTTGAGCGAAGAGAAACTGGTATCAAATGCCATATACCTAGTTCCTGAGTGGATTTTTTCATGCAACTATGTGTCGTATAGCTATACCCTCCCAAATAGTCTCAACAGATTCTGGAGCCTAGTTCTGAAAACTCATTTCCACCCCTGGTTTGGACATATCCATTTGTTGCTACTACACCATAAGCAATTTATTAGAGGAAATATTATTGCTCTAATGACCTATCAACATCTGCAAATCATTGATTTATTTACTTATCAAAGTTTTTTGCAACCCCTAGGAATCAACTGTGGCACCCAATTTGATAAACACTGATTATATCAAAGAGTGCTCTTCATATTATTGCTGGGTTCAAAAATCATAAACAGGCCATACCTTGTGCCCTCCATGTAAAATAAAGACTGAGACAAGAAGATGGAAGTGCTAAACAAGTTGTGCAAAATATTATGAAATAGAATACACAAATCTACATAATTATATTGATGAAAGATGAAATGTTTGCAATTCACATAAATCGTTTACTAGATAATCATATTCTTGTGCTTGAAAATATTACCCTTTAGGTTAAGACTCCTTTAATAGAAACCCCTGGAATTTATTAAAAAATCTGATGTGGCCACCACATGACTTTCTCCATATCTGTAATATTTCTAAAAATTCCAAATAGGCTCCATAATAATAAATATTTTAAGAAACTGAGAGAAAATTTTAGACTTTACAAAGAGCAGAAATAAACTCAAACCATAGCCTTCTGATATTGGATATAGCCACAAGCTCCAACAAATAAGAAAAGATAAAGGAGCGTTACTAAGATGTAACTAAGTGCAACTGGTGCAATAAAAATTGTTTTTAAACAAATAAATGTTCAATAATAACCTTTTACCGATCCAATTATATATAATTATATGCTTTGTGGCCAGAAACTCCCTCATACTGATAAAAAAGATCTTGGTGTACTTATGGTTCCTTCTATGGAATTCAACAAGCATATCAACTCTGGTGAACAAATCACTTAAGATCCAGGCCTTCATCACAAGATTTTCTTGAGACTTTTCCAATGCCTACATTTTATTGTACTCTTGTCCAATCAATTCTTGAATATGCATGTGTTGTCTGGTCCCCTTACACTAAATCGCTCTCCGAAAAAATATAATGTTTCCAGAGGTGCTTTGTAAGACTAGTTGCAATCTGGCCAGGTTATAGTTATGACAACATTCCCTACTCAGACATGAATATGTTGCATCTTGAACCATTATACCTCAGGCGTGAACGCTTCAACTTAGTATTTTTGAATAAAATTATACTTCTGGATTTCATCGACGTTAGCAACCTTTAGACATATGTGCTTTCGCTCATGTTTGGAGCGGATGCTCCAGTTGCGGGTAATAAGTGTCTGTGTAGAGGAGATCAAAATACACATGCTTGGAACCTGTTGAATCCTGTCCATGTCTATCACTCCAGATAAGTACGCGGTGAGCTTTAGACATGCCGGCATAACTCAGGGTTTTGGAACATGCTCATGAGACCCATGAATTTCTTGAAATTTACAAGAGCAATCAGTGTCTGTGGAAAATTAAGGACAAGCAGTACACCAACAAGAATTTTAAAAGTTCTACATACGAAGAGCTTATAAAGTTTTGCAAATCTTTATGTCCCATTGCTAATAATTCAAAGCTTGCTTGGCTCTTTCCGAAAAGAATTGAAGAAAGTAATGGATTCAAAACGAAGTGGCTCGTCTTCCAATGATGTTTATGAGCCAACATTATGGTATTACAAACTACTTCTTTTTACAAAAGAGCAGGAAATACATACCGACAGTATAAGTAACTTGAATGACGATCTATGTTCGTTCACTGATGATAATTCAACTTCAGTTGAACATGGATACCCCAAGAATTTTTAAACGAAATACCCAAAAGTGCAATATTGGCCAAGGTGCTAGTGCAAGGTCTTAAGTACCTGTAGTGCGACTATACACTAATTATCAGCACAATTAAGCTCAGTGGCACTCAAATTTTTTGGTTTTATTTAATTTGTTTATTTTTGTAATTTGTTTTATTATATCTTCTAATTCAGTTATTTGTACCTTACTACCAATATGTATTTATCATGTTTATTGTTTACAAATTGTTTTAAAACTCATGTACTTTGATCACTTATATCTACACTTCCATTATTATTTATTATTAGTACGTCACTTATTATCAATCGGAGCATGAAATTGCTATGAGGGCCGCATCTGGTCCGTAGGTTGGGCATCCCCAATTTACATCATGATATGCATTATGTAACTACTTATTATTAGTAGTAATAATTGTTATTATAACTTCTATCCATATGTTGATGGTATATCCTAATTATTCTCAGAATTTGTTATTTACTACCTTACCTTTTGACAATTATTATAACCTTATGTATTTTGGGCTCGCCCGTTGAAATAAATAAAAAATAAAGAACACTTGAGGATTTTATTAAACATGGAATAACATGGTCAGGCCCTGGTCTAATTTGTTTTTTTCATCTACTCTGAATGGACGTTGAAAAATATCCATTTTCATCATATTTGAAATTAAAACGTATATCAAGAGGTTGGTAACAAAAACAAGAAAAGAGCTTACTAAAAAGAATAGCGATTGATTTCCTATCCCCCTCTACTTAAGAATTCATCTACACTAGGAACTTTATTTACTTTATCGAGAATTTCTAGCAAAAAATATAATACATATTAGCATACTACTAGCTACCTCATGCATCACAGATATCAAGGAAAGGAAAATCTCATTTGGTTGCATAATCACCCTAGAATTAATTTTGTACGTAGAGTTACTGCATATACATTTGCTCTAACCCGGATATGTGGGTAATAATTTGGAAACAGGAGAAAAATTCTACCATGATCGGGAATCAAACCCAAGTCTTCCACTTGCCGAGCGGATATTCTACGGTTGAACTTTTGGAGGCCGACGATGTGGAACTGTCATTTATATTAACAATTCAAATTATCAGTATTCTTATACTCACCCTGTAATTAAGATTTTAATGTAATACACACTAATAGTTTTTCAAAATACGTCCAATAATTACCGAAAACTAAAAATGCGGGGTTACTCAGCTATGCTAACTAAACACGCAGATTTGAAGTTGCCAACTCTTGAGTCAAATTTGTTGTTCATACAATCATAGGATTTATCATATCTTAATACAATATTCTGATAGCGTTAAAAAAAATAATTTTGGGTGTTCTGGTTAAATTTCGAGTTAATGAAATTGTTTGCTCTCCCTCTATCTCCTTTGGTTCCTATACATAAACCGTGTAGCTAACTTAAATTTAGTAAAGATAAAATGTTTAAAATAATTTCATCGTCATTAAAATATAAAACTCACTCCAGGATAAATTACCTCGTACTTGATTAACCATTTCATTGATGAAAGTTGATGAATGCGCGGCATGCGCGGGGACATTGCGCATTCTGTAGCTATGTTGCTACGCAACCGCCTTGTTTGGAATAGTATGAATTCCATTTAACACATTTAGCGCGAAGGCTATGTGTATTCCTGTTCCAAATCTATTTTGCTTCTAACGCGCGATTGAAACTTTGATTGGATAAATTTCTTTGAATTTTGTGGAGGAATGGGTGATAATTCTCCAGTAAATTGGGAATCAACTGATGCTTTTCCGGCCGAAATTGATTTTCTTCGGTCTGATGATAATGCTAAAACTAGTCCTTTGGACACTCATTCTATTTTAGAAATGAGAATATCGGAACTATGGAAAAAATTAGAGGTAAAAGTTTACAATCACCATTCATATATAATGACGCAGAATTTATTTATTAATTATGTAAAACGTATCAGGAAACCACCAACAATCTTAATTCTTGTGACACCATGTTGGAAACATATTGTGAAACTGTTGCAGAGAAATTGAAAGAAAAGAGATGCCCCAATTGTCTGAACGTATCTGCTATGGATGAGGCCATGATCTATCATTCAAACAAAGTACTGTGTTCTTTAGAATCTTGTTGTTTAATATTAAAAAAATCCGGGTTGCATCACCTATAATTTATTTTACATTTATTTATTATTTTCTTGAATAGGATTTAACTTCTATCAGCTGGCCTCCTAATACACTGATAGAAGGAATTTCTTCCTCTCTTCAAAACGTTGAGAAGGCGATTATTAACAGTGCAAGTTTTAATTTTACTCCTGAGTTAGACTTGATTGATGAAACAGTAAATCAGCAGAGGGTAAGCTTGATTTTTATACATTTAAAAAATAGCCTTTCTATTTAATATGCTGAAATATCATCGATCCAGTAGATCATTTAATTTAATCAAAATGTTTTAAGAATTATTTTAGCAGCAAGTATAGACTTATGGTATCAAAAATAAAGGCCAATTTTTACTTTATTATTTGTGATAAAATTACAGGAACAATTTCAGATTTACATAACTGCATGTTAAAGGGAAATGTCTTTCACCATAATGTCACAATAGCTTAGCATTGTTATAAAATATAAGTATGCCCATTAAAATTTTGTTGTTATATCAAATACATAATAAAGTTGCATAACCAATATAAAAATAGAAAGGTAAAGGTGCTTTTTGTAATAGGTGACAGTCTCATTGAAGAATTTATAAATGTAATTTGAATGTGCAGTCATGTTGATTTTTGTTTGACAAAATACTTATATTTCTACAATATCTTTTTTTTGAGAGCAGTATATTTAGTTGATTTCTGTGGAATATATCTGGCCTTCATTTTGCTAAAATGTATGATTTATAAATTAATGTTCACTTCATTTATGTATTAGGCACTGATATTTCAATTTGAAGAATAATATATGGTTAAGTTTAGGTTTGATGGATTTAATGACATAGGCTTTGCAAATTTTACTCTCAAAATCATTTATTATACAGTTTTACTATTAAGCACAAGACTTAAAAAATGACATTTAATTATTGTACTTGTATTTTTTGAACTTACTATCATGTAAAGCAGGGGAAACCTAACTATGGCCCGTGCAGTGATTTCATCTGGCCCACCTTACCTCATATATTTCTTTAAGTTTTGTGTATTTACCAGCAGGAGTTTTCATTAGATATCATTTATGATATCTAAAGGATATTTTCTGAGTACTTGGATGCAATATACTTTTAATATAGGTAGGTAAATGACATATTACACAATAAAAAAAATTCTCAAAACATGTTCTCTGAAATTTCCACATACCCCAATCAGTCATTTGAAAGGTTCTATATGGCCCGCACAGTGGTTCATGAAGCTTCATGTGGCACTTTCAGTAATAAGTTTGGTGATCCCTTATGTAAAACACCATAGAGTGGCAAACAGGATCAGTTCAAATTGAGATTCACTTGAGATACTAAGTCAGAGGTCCCAAACTATGCCCCGCTCAATAATTTAATTTGACCTTCCATACCTAATCTATTTCTTTATAACATTTATATTTGCTTGCAGTAGGTGTCACTAAATATTATTTATGAAAACTAAACTATATTTATTGTGTACATGGATGCAATATACTCTTAATATAGGTGTATGACATATTATACAATCAAAAACATTCTCAGAAATTGAAATTAAAATATGACCCAATCAGGCATTTGAAAGGCCGTGTATGGCCTGAACATTGATATGTAAAGCCTCATAAGACTTTTATTAAAATATTTGGTGACACCAGCCCTAATTGATTGGAGTATTGTGTGAATTTTAATTATATCAGAGTGATTTTGTAGTGTATTGAAAAGTTATAGAATAAAAATGAACTTTGCATGGTAAACTAGAAAGTGCTTTCATTTCTGTGGTGTCGAGTGGCTGTAAAAGAATTTGTTGAGCCAGTAACTTGCAACAATATTGTAGAAATTTATTTAACGGATAAGTGACAAGAGTAAACACCCACTTCAGGTCGATCGATTTTTACCAAAAACTAATCAGTTCTTCTGACTTTTATAAAAATGTTAAATATAAAATTTTGTATTGACCTGATTAATAGTTTTTGAGTTAGAGTGCCCACAAAAATCTATCACATACAGACAGAGAGACTGACTGACAGACAGACACACAGACAGAAAATAGCCAAAACGTGTTCAGGGGACCTTAAAACATGTATTTCTGTTGAAATCTCGAATTCGATTTTTTTCATGAAAACAATACTTTCTCTATGCTTCGTATATGGAGAAAGCAAAAACTTTCCCGCAGAATTTCAATGGGCATCTAACTAGTTAGTTAATAAAGTTAATTTTTTAATAATATAAAACATATTAATATATTTCACATTAAGACTAAAAAGAAAAAATAATTAAAAATGAAATTTACTTGTACTATGTATGTATTCAATATTTTAGTGCAACCAGCATAAATTGTATGGACTTACATTTTCAAGACGTTGGGATTAACAATAAAGATAATCAATCGCTAGCTATTTACTTACACCTTTAGTTATATTTACTGAAGCAACAATATTTTAATTGATAATTACTCATAAGTTAAATACCATATTTATTCGTGTACTTGTTATATTTATGTTATATTCTTTAAATTGTTTTGGCTATTTAAAATTAACACGTTATTTTTTCAATAAATATAGACAATTTTATTCAGAATTGACTTGTTGCTTTTAAAGATCCAGTTTCGATACAGAATATGAGCTAATGCTTAACGTAAATTCTAAAAGAATAGCGTGGAAGTCAGACAATAATGATACTTAAAGTCATGTCTAATTCATATCATCACAGGCATACAGAGATGGAACAAGTAAGTTGCAGGCTCCGGGGTCAAAAAGATTGGCAGACCCCCTTAAATAAGATGACCAAGTGTACCAATTTATTCAGTACCTACCATAATGATTTTGATGACTTTTTACTGATAATTCTTTTATGCAAACAATATTAGAGCCATTATCATGTGCTTTTCTATGTTATTGAATTTACGATTCTCAATGGATGTGGCTATGTCTTTAGCTATTAATTATAAGGTGACCAGATTTTTTTTAACTAAAAGGAATGACATGCAGTTTTATTTAACAGAATGGGATAAAATGGAATTACAAATTTTATGATCAAAAACCTATAAATATATAATTTATTTAATGTTTATTTCAATAAAATGATGATTGTGAATGAGTCTGTTACAACAATGCTTAAGGCATTTGAAATTGTTCATTTTAAAACATTGTGTTTACATGAAAAAATGAGTATTTAATTTTAGAAAAAAATAATGTTTTCAAAATAGTACATTGCACGTTAATCTATATTTGCATGATGAAAAATCATGTCATGCTAATTAGAATTATTATCTTTGGATTCCAACTGATCTTTAAAATTTTGAAGAATATATATATATCAATAGTGTAAAAGAATGATGTTTTTAAAGCGAAGGTAACAGCCACAGCCATGTGTGATGCTTCAAATTAAACATCTCTATTATTTCAGCTGAACATATTTCTTTTAAATCTATTTGTTGAATAATTGTCTTTTGAATAATTGTCTGACTATGTATGAAATTCAAATTAAGTTCATCTAATGGATTTTAAAAAATCTTTTAGCACTTTTGGACACGTCATAATTTAAAAAAAATGATCTTCATGGCTCAAACAATAGAATAATCTGTTCAATGGCTGGTGTTAATGCCAACCACTTGGTATTTGAAATACCTAGCAATATCTTACATTTGATTGATACTTAATCACAATATTTTGTAAGGATGTCAACTTCCACTGTGAAACAATGAAAGTGTAAGTAGGTCTGTGGAAGTATTACCTCTACATCAATAGGTATTTTTGCAAATGTTTGTTTCATAATACTGGAATTCCCACATACTGCAATACTAAATTATACTAAAAATAAACAACATTGATTAGAAGAACTATTGTTTTCAACAGCTCTTAAATGTGGAAATTCTTTTTTAAATTTTGTATCCAAATGGCATTTTCTCTTTTTACTTGAGGACATTTTGTGGTGTATCCTTAAAAAATAGAAAAATTATTTTTATATAAAATTGAGGAATAAAATTATAAATAACTAGTAAGACATTTTCTTTTATCTTGATATTGATGCAATGCACATTTGCAGTTATTCAAATTTCACACTGACTCTATACAATATATACTTACTATATATAATATATACTTACTTTTCACATGAAAATCCCATTGAGACTAAATGGCCAAACTAACGAAGCAAACATCAACAGTACAAGTAGTTGCCCATTCATGAGCAGAACTCCCTGCCCTAGGCAGCGGCGGGCAACATGATATAATTTATGCACGTAGAGACAGCCAATCACTAAAATTACGTTTTCATTGGTGAAAGGAATGATGAAAACCGGAAAAAGGACTGGGGAAGGCAAAAAGTTTAAGGACAACGGTTGAAAAAGGACTGTCCTACCTAAAGGAGAACACCTTACGAATTATAGATTAAGTGCACCGTTGACTGTACCCCTCTGAGGGTCTGGGCCCCGGAGCACTGCCAATGACTAGTTCTGCAAATGCAGTCATAGTAAATATTATGCATTCAAGTCTTAAAATAAAGAATTTTCATAGAGGCTGTTTATCAGAGGTCTCAGCTTATAGGATTTAGGTATGCTAAGCAGTTTCTCTTTTGATTATGAGGAATATTTAATGGATTACATTACAGTAAAGTATAGAAGCTTAATTAGTGAATCACCTTCACAATGAGTTTATGGCAACAGTTTTATTGCATTATAGATATTTTTCTATTTAAAGAACTTCTGAGGAAAGTAGGCAGTAGTTTTGCAAGTTAGAGAAAAAGTGATTTCTGTGAAGTCTTGCAAATACATATATTGTTAGATCTTCATCGAATTTCCTCTGGTCACAATATAACATAAATTTTTATTCCTTTATAATATTTCATAATTTTCATTGTAAGTTTTCTAACATTAACACTTGTTCATTATATTAACTCTTTAAGTATTATTCTTACTTTCTCAAATACGTAGTATATAGAGAAAGTATTGTTATCATGAAAAAAGTAAACTTCAAGATTTTGATGGAAATAGGTTTTATATGCCCATGAGACCAAAGAATTGGTTTTTGCCATGCAGTCTGTCTGTGTGTGTGTGGGTCTATAGTGATTGAACAAAATCTCTCATAATCTCCTATTTATGTGTACTATTATACAGAATATACTCAATGAAGTGATGAACGATATTGTGAAACAATAAAGTGTAGCATATTATTGTCCATTTATTAAAAAAAGGCTATAATGATTTTGATTAAAATTCATTCAGTTATGGAGCTGGTATCATAAACAATACTACATAAGTCATATTTCTAAAAAGTAACTATATATCATTCAATGACATAATATTCCATCAGCTCACCCCAGTTCTGTCAACAATATTTGTCCAGCAATAAAATAATACTTAAGCACTTATGGGGCTTCATCAATCCTCATAATAATTTATATTTATGTACCGGGTTTCCCTCCTCCCTTCTGTGTGTGAGTCCGGTGTGGAAGGCAACGGGAAACCACCACACCGTGTATGTATAGTCCCTAGTCAAAACCAATTAATTAATTAATTGGTAGGACCTGTCGCAAGACAGAACACGAATGAATGAATGGTATAACTATTCATCAAGTATGATTTTCACATATATAAGGTTATCAATACATATATTAATACCAGTAGCATGCAGAAAATATTTTCTGTGGTTTTGTTGTTTTTGTAGCAGTAGGAGACCTTTCAGTCAGGAAAAGAGTGTAGTGAGAACAGATGCATATGTATGCGAGAAAGTTTGTGCAGTGTATATTGTGCCGATTTTTTAATTGTTTTAAAACTCTTTATATAGAATTTTTTATTATCTGAAGATCCATAATGCTTGCTTTTCTAAAATTACTAAGGGCTCTGTCCTTGTTCTGTGTACCACCTGCCCCAAGCATTAAACGACTAAGTAAATAATCATTTAGGATCTCTGCAGGGATCTACCTCCCATTAATGCCAACCATAAGATTTGTATTATTGTATTCCTATAAAAATTTCATTATTACCTATATCCCTAAAAGAGTAATTAGTATTGCAATTTGTTACTTCTCAAGTATATTACCAAGAAGTCAGCTGTTTGTAATAATGCATATTGCATATATAGAGTATCTTATCCTATCTTTGCATTTGTCTTATGAAAAAGTTAATAAAACAGATTTTAAAATTCACTTCCCTGCTGCATTGCTATGTTCCTGATTATCTATTTGATTGAATTTTAAGGTCAAGGATGAAAATAAATTTCCCATTGGAGTGTTTTGCAAAATTCTACAGGAAGTTTTATTCAAAATGAAAACTTTAGAAGCCAGTCTTGAGGGATCCAGCAAAACAGAATGTGTAACTGTTTGTGAAGAGAATATTGATGAGACGATAACAACATCATATGCTGAAAAAATGGTAAGCTTTTAAAAGAGAACCCTTGATCTTTTAATTATGCTTATAAAAGATTGATTTTTAATTACTTAATGGGGTATGGGAATAATTTTGAAACGAGAAAAAAGTCTGCTATGATCGGGAACCAAACCCGGTTCTTCCACTTGCCAAGCGGATATTCTACCACTGAACTATCTCAGCAGATCAATTTTCTCGTTTCTGAACGCGGATGTTTTCTTGGTTGGGATGGAACTAGCCAAGCTAGTATCAAACTGCCCCAACGGATGTCCTCCAAGAGATACATCGAAGAAAACTCCTCCCTCTCAAATGGTGAGATTGCCAAGCAAGAAATTGATGGAATGAAGCGATCCAAAGATCCTATGCAGACAGGCATAAGCTGTAAAGTTGGGAATAATTTTGAAATGAGAAAAAAGTGTGCTATAACTTTTTTCTTGTTTCAAAATTATTCCCAACTTTACAGCTTATGCCTGTCTGCATAGGATCTTCGGATCGCTTCATTCCATCAATTACTTAATGTGGTATATTGAACTAAAATTTGTGAGGATAAAATGCCATTTATGTTGTTATATGCAAGCTTATCTCACTTTGGATATTTATGACTATTAAATCAAAATTTGATAATGTTTATTTATTATGAAAAGTTACTATATAATCATGAAATATTTTTGTAGACACCACCGCTTGGAGCTTTATATGATAATCTTATGAATTTCAAGAAGTGCAAGACACATTCTGTGCACATAAATTTATGAACATATAGAATATATGTCTCTTAGGTATTCCCAACTGGTCTCAAGTCATGCTGTATTCTTGTTTTCAGTAATGAAATGTGCTGACATGCCCCTGAATGTAACTGTAAAAGAGCCGCACATAAAGCTAAAAGAGCTGCATACAGCTCATAAGCCAACAAGCCATGGTTTGCAACCTGTCTTAGATGAAAATGTTATATAAAGAATGGAAAGAACTCCTATGCCATAATTTAATAAATAGTTTCGCACAAAGGTAGAGGGAGAGGAAAAAATAAAAAGAAGGTTAAATAAAAATAAAGGAAAGAAATTAACACTCACATTTTTCAGGAAGCCTATGAGTCTACTTTTGACACACTCCAACACAAAAGTCAAGTGCCTTCTGGCTGCAACACAGCTTATACTGGTTTTGCACTCCAAATTCACCCTTTTGCAAATCAATTTTACCCTTTTGCAAATCAATTTCACCCTTTCGCAAATCAATTTCACCCTTTTGCAAATCAATTTCACCTTTTTGCAAATCAATTTCACCCTTTTGCAGATCAAGTTTTTCCACAATAATATTTTCAGTATTATGTTGTAATATAAATAAAATCCAATTGAAGTTGTTAAAAATAAACATTTTATTGCATGTTTGTAATAATAAACATAAAATACTTATTTAACATTTATTTACTTCTGCTTCATTTATAACGGTTCTCCTGCCGCTGCTTGTGGCAATTTCATATACATATTCATAATATAATTATGACAATCTATAGGAGTAATAGTTTCAACAGAATGATTAATAACATCCACTAAATGTTCATTTCTTGAAGGATCAGCCAAAATATTTCTTGCACAGAATTTAATTTTTGAAAAAACTTCTTCAATGGGGTTCAGCATTGGGGAGTATTGTTAGAAATAGTAAAGTGTGATTTGTCTGGCCAACAAGATCATGCACTTCCTGTGTTTTGTGGATGCTTACATTGTCCAACTCCAAGCCAAACTTTCTCCAGATTATCTTCTTGCAATTTCTGCAGTAATCTCTGAAGAAATTCGCAAAAAATATTGGAATTAAGTGTAGAATGTGCAATTACTTCATGACACACTATTCCTTGGATGGTCATTGCGGCAATTAGGGTAACATTTCTTCCCCTAACCATTGGCACGGTCACACGAGCTGATGTATTAATTTTCGATCGCGCCTTCGTTCGCCTAAGATGACAATTAAATCCTGATTCATCTATGAATATTATTTTTTGTCTTTCTTCGGGAGCGTTTCGTGAAAAATTTAAGGTACCTTGCGCATCTCAATTGTTCATTCAGAATTTCCACGATCAACTTCAAATGATGCACACTTTAATGTGATTCGTAACTGCTTCAACCTATTCCTAATGGAACTCAAGCTTAATTCCACATGTTCAGATTCGAAGATTTTGTCACGAATTCCCTTTAAAGTTATGGAGGCATTTTCTTGAATTATTTGATCAATTTTGTTTAATAGCGGCACATTTAATTTGATATTTCTTTTACCACCACGTTTTTTTTCTATTAATACACCACCATTCTTTTTATACTGATTTATAATTGACTTTGCCGTGTTTTTATTAATCCCAGATATTTCAGCTGATTCACTCACCGTTCTACCATCTTCATAACATTTTATAAAGACATTTTTTTTATTTTGACTGATACGATCGTATGCAGGTGGACGATTATGCCGAACAACAGGTCTTCTTGATTTGGATCTAGATGTTTCTGACAGTGTGATTTGCGTTATTTGGCATGAACAAGTGGGCACAGGACTTCCAGAACTTGATTCAAAAATGATGTTGTAGTCATTTTTGGGGTCTGAAATAAATATTCTAGATTAACATAAAAACGTCCTAATGGATTAAAATATGTAGAATGTTTACTAAAACGTTATGAAAGTCGGTATTCGCTTTTGGATCCATTAAGAACAGAATTAAAATTTTCGTGGATAATATATTATAAATGCAGATAAGTTATTAGTTCAAAATATTCATCTCGTTACCCAACAGAAACAGTTCTTTACATGAATGAGGTTAATGATGCTTGACGAAGATGAACGTTATCCTGTTTCAATTCACAATATCTCTCTATGGGAGCTAGACCAGAACTGATGCTGCAACTGCTCCTTAATTACACATTGCCATTACTCAATATGATGCCACACTAAATTAATAAGTAAATGATTAATACTTCATTTTCAGAGAGCAAAGACTCAATTAATGAAATTTAGGTTACAATGTAATTGTGCAGCATAACCATGACAATGGAATATTACTTTCCAAACCCTATACATTATCGAATTATGATATATTAAGTAGTCGAGTTAAGCAGTGAGTCGAAGTAATATGTAGCTAATGCTCCCAATAATACTTATACGACTCCACATGGCTGGGAGTGGGGTAGGTATCCTTAGGTTACTGAGCTAAGTCTATAGGGTCCAATGGATAAGACGCTGGTCTGTAGTGTTCTTTGATTAGGCGTAAGCTAAAACTCACAATTGGAGTACACTGGCAATATATCCGTATCCTTTCGTTATTATATGTGTTTTGGTGCTGTAGAAGTTTTCTCACACTCTAATAATGGATGTGGCTGCAATCTTTGATGATGGTATTGTTTTTGGAGCTTTTGCTTTTTTACAAAATCGTTAAAGTTCTTTTATTTATTTATATGCAGCTAATAAAAATCACTAATGAATAGAGATCTGTCTTTAGTATATACAGCTGTGACGTAATTTGCATAAATTTGATTCAATAATTTAAAATAAATAATGCTTGATTTGTAAATGAAAACAAATTAAGTTGAAAAGTTACAAAACATATTTAAAGGAATCAATAGCAGCATACAACATAACAATGAAAACTATCTTGTAGAAAAAATCTGCAAAAGGGTGAAATTGATTTGCAAAAAGGGTGAAATTGATTTGCAAAAGGGTGAAATTGATTTGCAAAAGGGTGAAATTGATTTGCAAAAGGGTGAATTTGGAGTACAAAACCTGTAGATGCAATAACACAAACACCCAACTGACACACACACATGATTGAAAAATAAAATAAATATGAAAATAATAATTAAAAATTAAATTAAATAATAAAAAAATGAGAGGAATAGGAGTGAACACTCTAAATATTGCATGTTTTTAAATGCCTAAACATGTGCTTCAAGAACCAAGCTCTTATCATCAGTTGTGGTGTATTCTGAATGTTATATTATGCCAGGGCTGGAAAATTCCTGGGCACCCGGTCGCCTGGGTGACTAAAAATGTTATGCTGGTGCGTAAAATGTTAAGTTCATCTTGCTTTTTTTTCAATAGTAAATAAATATTTCAAAGGACTACAGACAATGACTGCTTCCTCTATGTGACATGTTTTCCAGCATAGTAGTTTGTTTAGTTTGGGAATTTATTTATTTACTAAATGAGTTGCAATTTGGCTACATGCCAGGTGGCAGCATTACATGACTCATTGTCAATAAATTTCACATCATATAATTTACTGTGTGATCAAGGTCACTTGCCCAAAATTTAACAATAAAATTATTAATTTTATAAAAATAATACAATTTTGGCTAAAATACTTATAATACAATTACTTTCCGCTTGGCTTTAATCGGAGCCGAAGTTTTCGAGGTTCATGGTAGGCCTTCACGGTTACCATAGCGGTCCCGGGGCCCATGAAGTCCCCACCGTACTTCACCCGACCAAGCATTCACTCTACTTCCTCCGGCTCACTCGTCACCCTCTAAAAAAAAGAAAACCTTTACATTTTGACCTAAATTGCTTAAGCGATTTAGGAAAGGGTTTAAAGATTTCCTCCGGTAGCTCATTCCATTCACAGATTCCTCTATTTAGAAAAAAGTTCTTGGCGATGTTTGTCTTCTGCAGCCTGTATTTAATTTTATATTTGTGGTCGTTTTTTCCTATGTAGTGAGGTTTCTCGATCCCAGATGATAAATTTTCCCATGCCCCTTTATTATTTAATATTTTAAAAATCCCACATAGCCTGTTGAGTTTCCTTCTATTTTCCAATGATTCCCAACCTAACACTCTTATCATTTCCATTAAACTTTCAGTCTTCTCATGTTTCCCCGTCACGTATCTGGCAGCTTTTCTTTGGACTTTTTCTAACTTATTTATTTGCCCCACTTCATATGGATCCCATACATTTGTAGAGTATTCCAAAATTGGTCTAATAATGGCTTTATACGCTAACTCCTTGGTGGCTGTACCGTTCCCCTTGAGGTTCCTCATCACCCAATGTAGGGATTTATATGCCTTTCCTACCACATGGTCAATATGCTGACCCCACCCAAAATTTACTGAAATGATTATTCCTAAGTATTTACAGTAGTCACTTTTAGGTACGTAGTCACCCATTAGCTGATATTGCCTACATTCCTTAACTCTTCTTTTGGTAAAAGTTATAAGCTTACTTTTCTCAACATTTATGTCCATTTTATTAATTGCTTTCCAGGTATCCACCTTCACTAAGTCCTCTTGTAAGTTGATCCTATCATTCTGACTTCTTATTTTCCTATGCATTATATCATGAAGATCATTGATATACATGAGGAACAATAGAGGGCCTAGGACACTCCCCTGGGGGACCCCGGATGTGACAGGTACTTCTTTTGAGTATGCTTGTCGTACTCTGACCCTTTGTGTCCTCCCGGTGAGGAATTCTTTTATCCAGCTTATAACTCTTTTGTCAATATTTAGCTTCTTAACTTTCTCGTGTAAACGGTCGTGGGGTACACTATTGAATGCTTTTTTGAAGTCTATAACTATTGCATCAGTTTCCTCCCCATTGTCTAAGGTGTCAGCAATATCTTGACAGAGTCCTAGAAGCTGAGTCTCACACAAATATCCTTTTCGAAATCCATGTTGGTTCCTATAGAGCCAGTTACTTTTATCCCAAAATTTTCAAATATATTTCGCAATTATTTTTTCCAACAACTTGCACACGACCGACGTTAAGCTTACTGGTCTATAGTTTTCAACCTTAGTTTTCTTCCCTCCCTTGTATATAGGAATAACATTTGCTTTTTTTCAATCAGATGGTAAGTCATGGTTATTTAGGGTTATGTAGAACAATGTCCTTATGTATGGAACTATTGCTTCCGCACCCAACTTCAGTGCATCAATCGAAATATTATCAGGCCCCATCGACTTATTTTTTGGTTGCTCACTAATGACTTTCAGTATTTCACCATCTTTTACCTTTATATAGTCCATTTTGTTTGCGTCTTCCTCAAATTTCTTTGACGGCGAATCCCTTCTATTGTTTGAGGTATCCACATTTCTACTTGTACCATCACTTCCCTTTAAAACACTAGCGTACCACTTATTCAGTTCGTTCGCTTTGCCCACGTCGTCCGGTATCACAATACCCTCGTTGGATTCAATGGCTACTATATCCTCGCGATTATCCTTTTTCCTTTTAATATATTTGAAGAATTTGTTTGTATTCTTCTTGTCTAATATGTTCAGTAAATAATTATCCCTGGCTTTCGCTTTTTCTCTATTTAAGTTACTAAATAGTATTTTATATTTTTCCAGGTACTCAGGTCCTAAGTGTTTCTCTTTATGCGCAATTCTAACTATTCTCTTCAGCCTCCATATGTTTAAATTATAGTATTCGGGGTCGCTATTATTTTTAAGCATTTTTTGTGGAACATACTTTACTAGCCCTTCATAAATGATGTCCTTGAATGCATTACATATATCATTAATACTCCCCCCTTCACCTGCCCACATAGGGAAATGGTCCCTTAAGTGGTTTCTAAAACCTTCACTATTTCCTCTTCTATAATTCCAAATAAAATTTTTGCTCGATTTAGTTGCTTTGGTCGTGAGCCATTCTAATTCTATAAGCACTGCCGCATGGTCACTTAAACCTGGCATGATCTCCGGGCATATGTTTAGTAAATACGGCCTTAAAAGAAAGACATCAAGAATATTTCCTTTCCTTGTTGGTTTGTTTACCAACTGCGTGAACCCCTCTTGAGTTAGACGAATAGCAATGCTTTGAGCCCTCCCATCCCCCACTGCGTCCCTATCCCACCGAACGTTCAGGAGGTTTAGGTCCCCCGCTATTAGGGTATAACTACCTGGTCTTTCTGAGCATTTATCTGCCAGAACCTCAAGCGTAAACATGCCATCATTTGGTTTCCTGTATACTCCTATAATATCCAATGCCTTCTTGCAATACTTATGAAGTAGTTTAATGCAAAGCATTTCGCAGTCATCCCTTACCCATTCTAGCGTGCTTAATAGTTCTCCATTAACACAAATAAAGACCCCATCTCCTCTTTCATCTCTATCCCTCCTATACACAACAAATCCCTCCGGAAATATTTCACTAGAATAAATGTCCTTACTTAACCAAGATTCCGTGCCTATGATTATGTCCGGTCTACAAACCTCAATTAAAGACTGAAATTCGACCCGCTTGTTTCTTATGCTACAGCAGTTAAGCTGAAGGATCTTTAAGCCCTTTCCTTCGTACTTGTGAGCTTCCACAGAAACACCTCTAAATCCCCGTCCTAGTTTTCCTGTTGGTTGCAAAATTTCACAACACTGTTTATAAGTCTACCGAACTTGAAGGAACCTCTTCTGTTCAAATGCAGTCCATCACGGCCCAAGTCCCCTTCACCAATCCAGCAATTAGGATCAGCAAAAAGCAGACCCTGTTTACTGCACACCCAGTCTATCCCTTCATTTATATAGTCTATTCTCCCATTATCCATATCACGTCTTCTAATTATTCCACTAATCACAATCTTAGCACCCGTGAATTTCCGTTTGGCCGCAGTACACAGATCCCAAATCAACCCCACAACATGATCATCTGATTTTGCCATCCTGATATCATTTGTCCCCACGTGAATCACCACCACATGCTCCTCACCTCCCTTGCCGTGATTCTCAATTTTCCTTTGTAGCTGCTCTGTCTTTATCCCTGGAAAACACTCCACCAACGCTCCTCCCTTGGTGCATTCGGCCCCAGTGAAACGTAACATCGAATCTCCCAAAACTAGCACCTTAGGTTTTACGATTGCTTCCCCCGATCTCTCTATCTTCCCAACTTCAGTCCTATTTTTTTCCCTTGGACCTCATCCCTGAGTTTTTCTGCTCCCGTTTCCTTCCTCTTAATTTCCTCTCTCAGTTTCTCATTTTCCGCCATTAACTTCTTAATATTATTCCTGGCGGATTCTAATTCCCTCGTCAGCCTCTCTATAGTTTCCTCCTTTTCTTTCATTAACTTCTGGCTCCGTAATAACCCGCAATCACCACAATTCCACTCCTCCTTCACGCATTCTTCCAACTTACTTTTTGAACAATTAAAATGATACCAATACCCACACATACTACACTACACACCATTTCTTAACTTCTTCCTACATGCAGTACACTTCAACACAACCACACTACCGTCAACCCCCATTATAGCCTTGAGAACTTTCACTTTACGGAGCGTTCAGCAGGAACGTCCGTTCACTACGATGGTTCGACACTAACATGACGACGGTTCGACACTAACAAGAAGTTGCCGCAAACGCGCAAGTTGATTTTTAGGGCATATGTTGCTTATTCACAAATAAAGACATCCACGTACAAGTGACAGTGTTTTCAATATTAGTTCAATATTAGTGATCATTAGCTATAATCTGCTCCAGGCTAAAATGAAACATGGCAATAGTAGTTGTAGTGATTCAAGTGTTTCGTCGAAACAGCTTGAATTAACATCTTTCTTGTCATGATCATTTATGAATATTGAATATCTAAAACTAGAAGTATCTTCGAGTGTGGTCACATCAAAATAAGATACTGGTGAAAAAAATACATTACCATGTACTGCATCAGAGGAAAAAACTTGTGAACAATGGAAGAAAAGTTTAAACGCCAAGGAAAAAGTAGTTGATTAGTTCAAATGACCTGGCTTCAGTATGATCCAGACACAAACACTGCAAAATGCACCACATGCAGTTTATCGAGTGACCAGATGTCAACAATTATCCAAGGATTTGATTGCCATTTCAAGGTCAAAAGTTTAAGAAACATGAAAAATCAAATCAACATTTATGATGTGTTGCTGCACTGAAAAGAAAATTGTATCCTGAGGCAGCTTCCATTGTATGATCCATTTCGAAAGCAGATGAAAGAATGATTAATTATCTAAAAGTTGCTTTCAACTGCTCTTACTACATTACTAAAAACAATAAACCATTTTCTGATCTTGAAGGACTATTGAGCTGCTGACTAAGAAGTGCAGTGTTGATGTTTTACCAGAGTATAATAATAGAAAAGCATGCAAAGAATTAATCCATCACATATCAGCTGTTGTTGAAAATGACATCATATCGGACATTAAGAAGTCAACTTTTGTAAGCCTTCTGCTTGATGGCTCTACTGACATATCAGGGGAAGAACAAAATATTTTATATGTGTGTTACTTGAAAGGTAGCAGAATAGAAAAATCATTTTTGTCATTGTTGCCCTTAGAACATGCTTCTGCAGATGGCTATATGAATGCCCTCCAGAAATAGTTGGAAATCAAGAATTTGTCCGAACTGTTCCCAGGAAACCACCTGGTGGGTGTAGGAACTGAAGGTGCAAATTTCATGATGAGAACAAAATGGATTAGTTACAAAACTGTCACCGCTGGATGGATGAACCCATTTGCCGGGCATCCACTGTATTGCACATAGGCTAAACCTTAGCTGCATGAAAAGTGTGAAATATCTTGAAGAGATTGATCATGTCTTAGCCAGACTATACAAGTTCTACAGAAAATCTCCAAAAAGGATGTGGGAATTGCGGAGTGTGTCACAAGCCCTGGAGTCTCAATTCTTAAAATCACATTACAGTGGATTCCCTCTTAACCGGCTTAAACAGGACCGAGAGGGTGGTCCTTTAATCGAAAAATCGGTTAATCCTGAGTAACATTTCCAGATTGGAGAATAATAAATTAAGAAATGAATAGATAGGACAATTTTTATTTAGCATTTGTTTGATATAAATAACAGCAATTTTTAAACTACAAATACAATATACATATAAGAGTAACTAAGAAATGTAATTATACATGATTAAATGTATAAAATTAGTATATATACTTGAATGTAGCAATAAAATACTAAAATCATACTGCAACTTGCAAAAGTTTACAAATTTGAAAACATAATAAAAAGGCATGAAGACAAATCACTGAATAATAAAATCGTGTCATTTATGTACCATTTAAGTACTTATGTAATTGGCTATGTTGATGATGCAAGACAAATCAAATAAGAAACTTTCAATATTATCACGAGGGAATTTGTTCAAATTAATTATAAAGTGGATATATCTATATAAAATTATAACGAAATATTTTGAATAAGGCATTGCTTTGGCAAAATTTTCCTTTTCAAATTTTATAAGCAACTGACAAAACTTCATTCCAACAGTAAGTTAAAAGAACTTCAAGTCCAAAGGCTCAGAAATAGCCTCTTTTCAGGAGAGAATTTTATCTCCATAATATGTACTTATAAATGACCTTAAGGATGAAACCTAGATAAATGAAACAAAAAGTTAGCTAAGAATAGGTATATCATGAATATATATTTTTTGCACTAAAGAGTTTGAAAGAAAAGTTTAGCTAAGTAGAGGTATATCATGCATATGTATTTTTTGCACTAAAGCATTTGAAAGAAAAGTCTACTTTATAAACATTTATTATAGAAACAGTTTCCTGAAGCCTTAAGCTTGATTGCTTGTGTGTGTTGATAAAATGGATGAAAATCATACTAACAATAGAAATATTATGAGATAATTTCAAAAGATATTAGAGCAAAATAGAGAAATTTATATAATTATGTATGTACATTGTACAGTGGAATTTCCATAACTTGAATGTCTATAACTCGAATTTTCCATAACTCAAAGTTAATTAATTTTACTGGACAAAATAGAAATGAGAAAAACATTTCCATATGTTGAATTTTCAAAAATTCGAATATTTTTTGTTTCCCTTGAAGTTCAACTTATGGAAATTCCACTGTACTTATGTAATTCAATTACATATTGAAAAAATCATCCAATTTCTTCTGCTGCAGTGATGACAGTCATTTTATTGCAGGGTATTCCCTCCACTTCCTCAATATTAGAATGTCATTTTGTGTAGAAGAAGGCTGCTGTTCCACACATCTAATGCTTCTTTGCCTGCTGCATAGGTAACCCTATGCTCATCATAGAAATTGTCCGTGTTGTTAGGATGGTGGGATTTTTGTCTGAATCTTCCAAATATTTTTCTACATCAGGCCAATTTTTTTGCAATGATTTTATAAGAGTGGACTTGGGAATTTCTTCCCATGCTCTAGCCACCTTATAAATGGCATCTTTGATGTTAATGGCTTTTAGTGACTTAATAAGAGTCATATTCTCAGTCTCTATGTTCTCCAAAAGGGAACTTAACAACTTCCACCTATATCTTCTTTTTAAGCTTTCCAATACACCTTACACTAATGGTGTCACATTTGGTGTTAGAAATATGACTCTTATGTCTCCCTTCTGTAGAATTCTCTCCCCTCTTGGATGTGATGGAGTGCTTTTTCAGGAATATTTTTGGATCTTAAGTGCTGGACTAATAGAGACCCCCACATCACTCAACAGCTGGTTTTTACGCCCTTTTTACGCCCATGCAAGCAGAAAGGTTATCATAATTATATTATAGAGTTTATTTCATATTAAAGTATTAACTACATAAAAGTTGGTTATAAAAATTCATTTTTATATATTCACTTGTATAAAATCTACCAATGCCTTATAACCGCTGGAAGAAAACCACTTGCACTGGTTGCATTCGGAAAGAACAAATTTGATACATAGTGCATGCACACATTTATTTTTTTACCATTTATTTTTGGTGAATAAATCCTCTCATTGTAGCTAAGATAAATTTACCAGAGAATCGGTTAAGCAAGGAGTCCACTGTACCTGCATACTGTTCGCTGGGTAGGTAGCAAAATATATGCCCTGGCTGCTTTGGTAAGAGACTGGAAGTGTTTTGTTCTATAATTAGAAGAAACAGGAAGTAAGAAAGGGGAGGAAGCAGATACAGCAAAAGGTCTTCTGGAGAAATTAAAATCTTTCAGATTTGTAATTACAGTCCACTTTCTGAAGGAATTCCTAGAAACTTTTACAGAACTTTCCATTGTTTTCCAGAAAAACCCTCCCTCTCCCTGTGGGTAGGGGGATAGAATACTCCCTAAGCACCTCTGCTGGTCATAAGAGGCGACCAACAGGCAAGGAGACAACCTCATTAAAAAACCCACAGCTTGCTAAGGGTTGCTTCAAGAGAGTATGTGGGTCTGCTTTCTGAGTCAAGCCATGACATCTGGCTAGTGATCCACCTGTGTGTTTGCTGTGCATGGAGTCCCATAAGGGGGAGAAGAGATACCTGGTGGTTGAGCTTCCTGGAGCTCATCTGGGTTTCGGATGCCCGAGATGAGTTCTCCGAAGCAACACATCACTTCGGCCTCGGATTCTCAGTAAACGGGAGTTGGGTGCTAGCCACACCCAATCAATTGGCTTGCTGTCGTGTCTCGATGCGACGGCTGGCGAGTGCAGGGGCTACAGGGGTCTGTGTAGGGGGGTCAAAGGTGCATGGCATTGGAGGACCTGAAGCAGGCAACCATGTCAGAAGTGCCATATCCTTCTGGTTATCCCTGGCGACCGCATCAATTTGTGGTGCGGCATTCCATTTGTGGCTCTGTGGTGGGTGGAGAGATCAGGGGATGAAGAAAAAGTTTTTCTTAATGTAGGAAACAACTTTCCTCCACTAAAAAGATCCTGTCCGGATATGGATGGGGGAGAAAAAGTTCAGGTATGCAAAAAATACTTAGTGATGAGACGGGCTACAGAAGGTGAGACCTTTACGAAAGTCTCCCTTCTTAATTTATAACACATTATCAGCACAGGTACCAGGACCACTCAAAACAGTGAAGAAGCTCAGAGATGGTACTCTTCAGATAGAAACAAGCAATGAATCTCAGAGCACAAAGATCTTGAACATCACAATGCTGGGAGACATGCCAGTGAATGTGGATACTCACAAGACTAAACACCTGCCAGGGAGTCATAACAAACTATGACCTTCTCTACGTGGATATCGAGGAATGCAAGCGGGAGATGGCCTCGCAGCGGGTCATCGACGGTGTCCCACCAATTCGTCGCGTGCAATTCTTTGAGTGTCAAATTCGTCGCGATACAAATAAGTTGCATAGCTAATTCGTCGCAAGGCAAATTCGTCGCATGGCAAATTCATCGCGTGTCAAATTTGTTGCAGGACAAATTCGTCGCTTGGCCAATTAGTCGCATGGCAAATTCGTCACAAATTCAGGAATCGTTGAGAAATTAGCAGTATAGGGAAGTGACATGGGATAACGATTCTCCTATATGACATATATAATCTTCATATAAATAAATAATTAAACAGCATATTTCAACCGTGACGACTAGACAATGCTACCACAATATCAAGGTTAGAATTTTTCTGTAACTACAAACTTCGAGGGTATTGGTTGAACCGATTTCAAAGAAATTTCGTTTGTAGGGCGAGTATAGATAGAATGTTAAAACGAAATGAACATGTTTAGAACGGATCTAAAAAGCAGGGCTACCACATTGTAAGGAAAAAATAATTTTCTGATTTCAAAGCAAATGCATTAGTATACGATTATACTACGGAGAATTTCACGAAAAGCACTTCTGTAACACGGGAAACTTGTTTTTTAGTTTATTCCTATTTACTTTCACGAAACGTTATATTTAACTGTTATGACCCCATAATATTTTCTTTAAATGTTGCCAGATACGGGCTTAATCACGGCTAAAAATAATGCACGACATGGCTCTTTCTAAATGCTTTGGTGAAACAAAATACTTGCTTCCTGAAAATTTTTCCGAAAAATACGTTTCCGCTATTTGATTGTAATTATAAATTCTAAAATTTTAAACTGCAAAACTGTAACTTGAGCCATGAATGTCATAGTATAAAAATCACAAATCAATTAAAATATTGTTACAATTATTTAAAAAATTGATTTTATTGAAATTATCAAGTTTTAGTATTCTGTCAACTAGTTTCCTATTTGATTTTAGAGGGCCATTTCACAAACATTTGGAAATGCAGAAAAACGACAAGAAGCTGAAAAAGGAACTTGTTCTTTCACACACAAAGATGTCTCTGAAGCATCACCCAGTAATATGGTATGTTACAATGTTTGCTTTTCTTCCTTATTTTTTCCTTTTATACCTATGTTGTTTTTAATAGCTGAAAATAACTTCTTTATCAAATGTTTTTACAGTTCTATTGAAATCATCGGCAGGGCCGGCCAAGTACTTTCGGGGGCCCGGATGCGAGCAAGTTTTTGGGGCCCTCCTATGTCAAAAAAACCTGCCATTTTGTACACATCAATGTTACAAATTAGAGAGAACATGTACTTTCAGAGGTGATTAAAAATATTGCTTGGAACAAAAAATATAAATATATTAATAAAAACAAATTACATTTTAATTACAATAATTATTACATATGGGATTTCTGTAAGGCTATATTCTCAATAACATCAGAAAAATCACATTCTTTAACGATATCTTTTTCAATGCTTAACAAACTAAAAGCGTTTAAACGTTCATTACACATCGTCGAGCGAAGATAGTTTTTACTAATTTCTAATTTACTAAATGATCGCTCTGCACTTGCCACCATTATGGGCAAGGTCAAAAATAATCTAAGTACGGTCATAACATTGGGTAATATTTCACTAAAATTATTAGTTAATATAAAAATTTGTTTAAAGATTTAAATATATTATTTATACTCAACATTTGAGGGCCCCTAAAAATCGGAGGGCCCGGATGCCTTGCATCCGCTGCACCCCCCACTTGGCCGGCCCTGATCATCGGAAATACTTGTATAAATAAATATCATCCACCACTTTTTTAAGCTCGTTTTCTTAAAAGAAACATGTATGAAAAGCATATTCCATAAATGGAGTACATAGAGATTTCAAAGGCGTTATTTATTGGAAATGCGTATAAAACGGTATGAAAAGATTGAGCGGTTTATCTCCGAAGTTATGTCGCAATTGCATGTTCCCGCGAACTTTTCTGTGGTAAATGTTGTACTCGGTCCGAATAAAGTTCTTAATTTATACCTCACAGATCATATAGGAGTATGGGAGAGAAAAATATGGGTTTGTTCCCATTTGTTGTTGTTGTTCTCCAATAGAATTTTCGCAGCGATCGATGTAAACAAGATTTACTAATATAAAATGCCAGATATTTCTGTTTTTCTGTGTATAACGGCGATGACGCAAGTTATGACGTCAAAAAATTTCACGCTCAGGATGTAAACAGAAAATTGAAATTTATATAATGAGCTAATCAGAATTTGTTTATTTAGGGTTGACGTGATAATTTAAGAAATAAATGTCCGTTTGTGGCGCTATTTTAAGGGGGGATATATTTCACTTCCGCCGATTAAAATTTATAAATTTTAATTTAATGAAACAAAATTTTATGTGGACTGAAAATTAAAAAATATATGATTTACATTATAGTATATTCTAGAGAGTCTAAATAATTTTGGCCAGCTATAGTTGTCTAGCGTAATGTTTACCAAATAAATATTCTTTTTGTATGTAAGATTTGTATCTACGTATATCACGCTGAGAGATAGCTTCATGTTTGAGGGGAGAATGAGAAGGAGAATGTGAGGGAGTAAGGGTGAAGAATAGGAGGGAGGGAGAGATGGAGAGTGGGAAGAAGGAAGAGAGAGGGAAAATACGACGGAGAATAGGAGGGAGAGAGAATAAGAGGAGAGGGAGGGACGAGAATGGGAGGAGGAAGAGAGAGAGGGAGGAAGACTGGGAAGTACCTCAATTTTACTACATAATCTGCACATGCCCTTCATGTGCATGTACTAGCAATTACGCTAGTATGTGATATGCTTGGGAGTTTCTCGAATTTTTATCTCCAAAACTGTAAGTCGTAATTATGTGTTCTCGTGGACTTTTTTGTGGCAAATTTTGTCCTCCATCCGAATATTTTTTTAATCGATACCTTACAGACCATATAAGAGCTAGGGAGAGAAGAATATACTATTTAATTGTTGTTTGACGGAAGCCATTTAACGAGCTACGAGTATACGTTAATTAAAGTATTTATGTATAATGGAAGTTCTAATTCACGGATGCAGTTGAAAATCATAATTTTTCGATACATTTTACTAAGGACCACTAAAACTTAATTTTATTAAAATCCTCCCCGCTACTACTGCTTCGCTGGTAAAGAACGCCTAAAAACCTGCTTTTGTGATCACTCTGTCTGCCCGCCTGTAGACTTTTTTAAAGAGATACTTGAAAAATTAGTTTTTAATTTGATAGCTCTTATCAATCTATGAGTTTTCCAATGATTGAATTTTCCACATAGTTCATAGATTTTCCGCTAGGTAGCTTCAAATTCGGAAAATTCAAAATTTTGAAATGGTATTTTAGACAAACTATTGAAGCTAAAGGAGTCAAGTTTTCACGCATGGCAAGGTCTAGTGAAGATTTACATTACAAAGATGCGGATCCTCCCTCCCCAAAGGGGAAGACAAACCAGAACCTTGGATATATTTGAGAAACGTTTTTTTGCCTCTTACATTAGGAATGGTATCTTACTTGTTTGTCGGTTACCAGATGAAAGTCTTCCACATATTCTTTCAGCTTCCTCTATTGGCTGCCTCCTCTCCCTGCATTTATTTGAAGAATTTTGACATTTTCTCAGCTCCACCTGATCTCTTTCAACATCTCTTACCCCAGATGACCAGGGCTTTTAATACAACTGCCAATTCAACATTCTCACTCTTTCAATGATATTGCAGACTTCTGTTTGCTTTTATATTGTCATTTCTTTTACCGTCGCTTTGGCGTGCATCACTCACATGTGTGTGGGTGTTTATCTATAAAGGAAGATATAATATAGAGAATTTTACCTATAATGTTTAATAATGAACGAATGGATGTTTAATGCTAAAATCGCATTTACCGAATTATATTTTAAACGAGGAAAAATTAAGAATTTTAACTATCTTCTGTTTTACTGTGCATTTCATACTGCACCAGGTGATTTTATTGCACTCTTGAGTGCTCATTGGTTATCTGCTCTCACTATGGTTGTCTTTCTTCATGTCTTTGCGTTGATCACATTTTGGTTTTCACTGTCCATGATACCTTTCCAAATTTATAAACTAAGTTAAAAAAGTAATATTACAGTAAGATTGTAAAGCGGAGGGGGGCAAACTACAGCCCACCACAGCATTTTATGTGACCCGTGATCCGCGAAGCTGTGATGTAAAACCGATCCCTTTACTTTAAAAGAGACAGTTATTTCGTCTTAATACAAATTATGGCCAAAAACCTTGCCTGGAGAAATTTCAACGTGAAAATTTGTGTATGTATGATTTTACTATTTACGATAACTCAGTATATGTTAAATAATTTCCTATGTACATTCTCATATAGTCCGCCGAAGCACTCGCGATTTTCAATGTAACCTGGCAAAATGCTTGATCTAAGCATGCGATCCGTCGCATCTCTTTTGCAAAGCACTCACTCCGGAATTGAAATTTGTAGTGTTAATTCGGTTTGAAGCGAAAGAAACGCAACAAGTCACAGAAGTTTTTATGGAGGATATTTTCTTTAATGAAAGTGGTAACAAGCATAAATACGACAACAATATTTGTAACGACAGTACATTCTAAGAAAAATGTAATCTCAAATTTGAACAAATATTTTAAACAATTTCAGTAATCTTCGAAATTATAAGCGAACTTTTTAATTATTGGTGCCGAGTATGCGAGCTTAGTGACGAGTGGTGGTGGAGCTGCATAGGCGAACTTAGCGACAGGTGCCGCAGCGTAGGCGACCTTAGTCACAGCTACAGGCTGTTGATAGGCAATCCTAGGCCATGGAGCTGCGTATGGGATGGCAGAAGAAACGTAAGAGATAGTTGAAACGCCGTAAGCAATCGGGTGCGGAGCTAACGCAATCTTGGTCACCGGTTCCACGTATGGCAGTGGAGACGAAGCAATTTTTGTGATCGGTGCACCATACGTCAAGTGGCGATGATGAGCGACGGATATGACTGGCGCAGCGTCAGATGCATAGCCGTATCCAAATCCGAAGAGGCCCCTTTTTTCTTTGCTTCCAAAAAAGGTTCCTCTGGCAATATTGGTGCTGGAGAGCATCAATAGGACGACTGGTATCTGTTAATATTAAAAAATTTCTTTATAAAATAGGTGCTGTTTCAGCATTAAGAGCTTTTATCAAACGTAATTATTTTAGTCCAAAAATATGCACATGGAAAAAACGATATAATTTTTAATTATTTATTCGATATCTACTATGAATAGATGTTATTTCCATTATTTTGGATTGCAGTGTACAGATGATGCTACTCACCATCACTTTCATAGTGTGGCCTTCTTTTCCTCGGCTATTTGCTCCTGGATGAGAGGACGCAAGAATGCAGTCCAGGAGGAGGAATCACACTTATATACGATTCCGTCCCCTTTTCGGCAGTTCCTCCCTTCCCCTTTTCTCAACTCTTGTTCCGAGTACCTGCGTGCACTTGGGCGTTGGACAATCGGCTTTCCCTCTCTTCCGATCCCGTTTTAGCTATTCTGTATGTACGTTTATCTCACAAGGCACGCGCGGCATCTGCTTTCATATCCCATTGCTTTCTAAAGTATGAATTTGTTCGCTTTTAACATCGCCGTGTTTGAGGTTTGGCATCAAATAAACGTGCAATGGCTATCTATTTTGGAAGTGATGAGAAAGCGAGAAAGAGAAATTTTATTATAAAAAAGAATTTTTCGATAAAGACTTTGGATTGTTTATTTCGAGACACGACTCATAAAATCCTGTTCGGTTGGCTTTTTGCAACTTTAAATGTTATTCAGCCTGAACTTTTTTTGATCCATTCATATTTACATTATTGTTATTAATTACTTCCTTAGTTATGGAACATGCACTCGTGCCGTCATTATTAAAATACTAGGGGCTCCGCGCTCCAACCCCTTAAATGGCCTTCGGCTACAATTTTCCCTCGAAATTATAACTATTTTTAGTATATTCTATTTCAAAAAATAATTATTCTGTAAAAGAAATCATTTAAAACACCATTATTGAAATAGGTAGAGCATTTGCATTTAAAAAAAATTTATTAAAAAGTTTAAACATTTTTATTAATGAAATAAAATTCCTATTTAATAACTATTAAGTAAGGCTTCATTAATTTTCCCATTATTTGGAGCTAAAACACATAATTTTCTTTTATCACCTACTCTTGAGCATCATACATAAAGTTGCTCCTGTGCAAAGCAAGGGTTTCACAGGTCAAGCCCAACTAACTAACTTGAGCTTTATTGATGCTCATTTCAAAACTTACCCCAATTGGAGATTGAAGCCTCTTAAATTGAAATGGAAAAACTGATGGTATTATTGGAGTCCTACGAAAATAGGATCAACTTCTAATTAACAGTCGATGTTTGAGAAAAAGTAAAACTCGTTAACGCCTTTTATTTACGGCTCAAAAATGTGTCTCATAGAAACATTGATATTAGTAAAGGTTTCATCAAAACCAGTCAATTCGTTGCGGAGATATAAAAAAATGAAATTTGAACCGGCCCTTACATTACGACCCTTCGACCCCAGTAACTGATTTTGTCCATCGGCTCGAATATGTGTCTCATCAAAATATTGATATTGATAGAAGATTCATTGGTTGCTGAGATAAAAAATCTAAATTTGGACCAAACGTTCCATGGGGACCCCTCGGACCCCCGTGTGCTGATTTGAATTATTTTTGGCACTGCAACTCTCATAATCAATATAAAGCTGCTGCCAAATTTTGAAGCTCTTACGTTTATTTTCTGATGAGTTACCACTACCACAGACAGCTTCTTTTATTATTATAGATAACGTGGGTGATTGATGCACAAGACAAAATTTTAGCGGAGCATACCTTTCTTAATCTTTATGTTCTTCAAATTTTGAAGCTTTCCTTGAAAGTAAAATATGAATCTGATTACTATAATATAACCATCATTCAATTATTTTTAGGGGACATTCACTCAGGAGTAACTTATCGATTTTGAAAGCCTGGGACAATAATGACGGTTTCTTGACCACGATCGTGACTCTTGGCACGATCTTACCACGATACTCTTCTGTTTCTCCTTCTCAGCGTTGGAAGTATAACCATTCTCACTTTTTCCTCGACTTGTTGCACTGTGAATATTAACGAAGCTAATTTCCAATTTATTCCTACCATGGCTACCGTATTAAACGAGTATATGGGTCACAATTGAATTTTAGGAATAACTAACGATAGAAAATTCATATATATATATATATATATATATATATATATATATATACACACACACACTAGGGTGCAAGCCTCCTGTTCGCTGTTTCCCTGTTTCTTCGTTCCTACCATATATCTATTGATTTAGATTAGTTTCAAGTGAATATGTTTTGAATATGGGATTAATGTATTTTATACGGAATGTACATTTGGTTTATAATAACAATTTAACAAAAATGATAAATTTAAATGACATTTAATTTAACACTTATTATAAACTACATTTTTAATTATTTTATTTTCTGCTCTATTATCATTTCCAGTTATTTGTATTGAATTAAATGAATACTAGTGGTACCCGCAAAAAATTTTGCGAATTCAGTCAGAAATCTGCATGTTTAATAGGAATAGTAGCCAATTTCTCCTTATAAAATTAGACAAATGATATTGTGAATGTCATGTTTGTTTTTATAATTTATACGAGTTGTCGGTGCTTGCAAACTGCGAGCGTTCAAAAAGCACCATACACCAAGATCATCATCATCATAGGTAGTCTGTCCGTAGATAGGTCCGCGATTATTCATAGTTAAACCTGGTTCTCCATATACTCCTATTTTGCGCTGTCCTCATCATATCTTGATAACTCTCTTTTCCTTTCAAATCGTCTATTAGCTGAAACCTTTTCCTACCTATGCCTTTTTACATCTAGTTTTCCTTCTAACACGTGAATAACACCAAGATATAATCACGTAAATAAACCAGCACGACAGAATTTGAACTAAACAGAGCCCATTTATATAACATAATAGTTTTCATTTTCTGCGAAAGTAAGGCGTCTATCCAGAATTTCTAAATTCTCTGGCAATCGTCTTCGTATCCATGTTTTCCAATTTCAAATTTCATGGCTCAGATCGCCGTTTTTAAGCAATAACTATAATCATCATTAAGACAATATCCTATATGTTACACGAAAAGTTATGTAAAAATTAGGATATTTTGTGTGTTAGGCGTGTGCCTTTCAGTACGTATTCGGATAAAAAAATAATTTAAAATTGTTATGTATACATTGGCTGAAATCAAATGGATTATACTGCAGTCTAAGCATCAAATCAATAGTCTTGAAGTATGGAAAATCAATTCCCATTAAAATGCATTATAGTCGTTGCTATGGTAGTTAATATTTTTCATTGTTAAAGACAAAAAAAATCAAAATTTTATGATTAAAATCGATTTTTTATGCAAATTCAGCATGGATTTGACTTCTGTGTTAAAGATAAATAAACTTCATCCTTTCTTCCATAGTATGGTGCCTGTCCCGACTTTGTAACTTAATTGTAAATAATTTAAAAATGCAATTTTATATAGCCCTGCACCGTTTTCAATGCTTTTCTTATGGATTTTTAAAATTGGACATTGGGGTCAAAAACACCCCTTAAATATAACATTTTCTGGAATTTCGGATTTTTCCAGAGGATGTACCAAAAGCCATATTCATGCCTAATTTCAGCTCTGTAGCACTTATATAAGTACCTTAGGTTTTATAATATATATATATATATATATATATATATATATATATATATATATATATATATATATATATCAGATCAGTTCTCTCTCTGTAGCTGAAGAAGGAGTAGTTCCGAAAGCTTCTACGTTTGTGATGTTTCTGTGTTTTTGTGTTATTTTACGTGTGTCGCTTCGACATCCCCGGGGCCTCGCCAACCTGAAGTCGTCTGATTGGTGAGTGCTCACTGGGTTTCCTCATCCCAACACCTTGTTGACATCCATATATCTATTTTACCTTTCCTTTTCCGTAAGTTGTTATATATATATATATATATATATATATATATATATATATATATATATATACCAGTAGAAGGTGCTTGCATTCTGCAAGCATATCATCTCACCTTGAAAAAAACATTCATTTTTCAGACAGATATTTCATCATTACAAATATTTTTTTTATTCTAAAGATTTCACCTCCGTAGCGACTTTCGTTTTTCCCTTATGTAAAAATAATAGATTAAAACAATCCCCAAACTTTGCAATTTTAAGAATTTTATACTTCCTCCATTATGGGGTACTAGTGCTACACATTTCTGCCAAAATTTAAAGTTGTAGCACTTCTAGAAGTGAAATAATAATTTTCTAATTGTTTAAATTTTAAACATTTTTTAACGGCCGCCGCAATATATTTATGGAGAGATTCAAATGTTTATTTGTGCAAATGCTCTACTCTGTAAATAAATTGAAAATTTCAGCTTCCTAGCTCCTCCCGTAGCACCTAACAGTTATCTATTTGTTTAAATTTTAAGAATTTTGAACGGCAACACAAATTAAAATATCAAAATTTCTATAATCCCTATTTCGTTTTTTTACAAATCCTACCTCTAAAAAGAATTTCAGCTCCGTAGCACATTCGGAAATACATAAACCTTGAAAATTTATTTAAACAATTGCGAATTTTTAGCGGCCGCATTGTTGCACTTGTTCAAGATTTTCGTTTTTTCTAGTCGGTTTTGTACAAAATCCTACCTAAGAAAAAAATTTCGAATCTCCAGGTCATCTGGAAGTGCCTAAACATTAGTATCCTCCTATCATTATATATAGACGTTCCTTACATCCTCCTCTGTAAGGGACGTCTATATACTAGTAGAAGGTGCTTGCATACTGCAAGAATTTCATCTCACCTTGAAAAAACATTAATTTTTCAGACAAATATTTCATCATTGCAAATATTCTATTAATTCTAAAGATTTCACCTCCGTAGCGATTTTCGTTTTTCCCACGTAAAAATAATAGTTTAAAACAATCCCAAAATGTTGCAATTTTAAAAATTTTACACTTTCTTCATTATAAGGTACTAATTCTACACATTTTAGCCAAATTTTAAAGTTGTAGCACTTCTATGAGTAAAATAATATTTTTCTAATTGTTTAAATTTAAATAATTTTTAACGGCCGCCGAAATTCATATATGGTAAAATTGAAATGTAGATTTCTGCAAATGCACTATTCTGTACATAACTTGTAATTTTCAGCTTCCTAACTCATTTCGTAATGTTTAAACAGTTATCTATTTGTTTAAACTTTAAGAATTTTTAACTGCCAAACTAATAAAAATATCAAAATTTGTGTAATCCCTATTTCGTTTTTTTTACGAATTCTACTTAAAAAAAAATTTCAACTCCGTAGCAAATGCGGAAATACATTAACCTTGAAAATTTGTTTAAACAATTGCGAATTTTTAGCGGCCGCATTGTTGCACTTTTTCATGATTTTCGTTTTTTCTAGTCAGTTTTGCACAAAATCCTACCTATAAAAAAAATTTCGAATCTCCAGCACTCCTGGAAGTGCCTAAACATTAGTATCCTCCTATATGTTATATCCTCCTCTGTAAGAGTCGTCGATATATAATGATGATGATATATATCCTATATATGTAAGAAGCAGCTATTTATAATGATATGCAATTTTAATTGTCTCTCCCATACGAAAAAATGTCACATTCCAGTATTGAAATAAAGAAAGAAGATTTTTTCTTTTCAGATTCCCCACTTGGCATTTCTTATAATCGAAGCCATGGTAAATTTAAATTTGATTATGTGTTAAATTCAATCATATTTGTAGTCTCGATGTTATGTAAGTATCGTTTTTGAACTTTTTATGAAATACTATTCTTAAGGAATGTTATTAAATATATACCAGTACGGCATAAATATATTGATATTTCCTTGTTACAAGCAAAAAATCATTGTGGGATCATATTAACCCTACGAGACCAATTACAGAACTTTTTTCTCATGAGTAATTAAGGGTTAAATGCTGTAAAGTCAGAGCATTATTTGGAGGATTAGTTAAACCTAGAACTCTCTCGAAGAAAGTAGATTCGAAAAGATTGTATGATATTTTTTGTAGCCTAGAGCGGAATTTTAAGAAAGTAATTCTTTTTCCAAGAATGTAAGAAATTTTGAAATATAAATTAAATTAATTTCTCGAACATATGTGTTAACTTAGTTGAAATTTGTCATAATTTATGGAAATATGTGATTTGTGTACGATCAAATATATGTCAACCTCTGCAGAGATTATCTTATATTTTCTTGCTGCAAATTCCTAAAATACTTAGATTTTGCATCTTATCTCCCACCAACAATTTTATTCAAAACTCCGGATCCCACCATAATAAAAACAAAACCCACCCTTTCTAAGAAGTAGATTAGCGCGTTAAATTAATCATCATTGAACATTTTAAGGACTTTAAACATTTCAATAGTTTTGCCGCGAAAAAGTTTTATTATAATTATTTTCGAAACTTCGCGCCCCAACTAGACTACTTTCGCTTCCCACTGGTTGAGAAACATTGCAGAACCTTTTTTTGAGTTGAAAATGAGGTTTTACTTTTCTTAAAATCCTATATAAGTATTCTAAGAACATAAAGATCATTTATTTGCAGTAAAAACGATGGAGTTTGATTATTGCTCCTAGTCAAGGAAAAATATCAACAATGCGTTCCAAGAACAGCGTTAGTCATTATGGTGAACTAGTCAATCCGCAGTTGTAATTAGATGGTTCATGTAGCGGATAAATATTGGTTAGTTGTATTTACTTCTTAATCTATTGGCATATCTCCTGTAAAAACCAATTCTATTTGAATCGATTTTGTATCCATCATTTTATAATTAAATCGCTAGTTTTTCCTTTATTTAAGTATGGGATACGTTTCTCTGCTTGTTCCGCTTACTTCCTCATCTGTAATGCACGCCACAAAGGGAGCAGCGGCGACATCAAATTTTAGTATTGAGTCCGTCGTTATGAGTGATGAGATACGGGAGAGAAGGATGGAGGACAGGTGAAGAGAGAGTGTCATCGAGCTTTCTTTGATGGTTGCAGACGACAGAGGCAGTGTTACTTTCACTCGTATTTCAGTTCTCTTGACTTTATTATTTTAAGATTAATGTACTTTGTGTGTGATTTGTATTGACAATTCTTTTCCGAATATTTAATTTCATTTTCTAGTATCAAACCGAGGCTTGAATTTTAATTTGCTGGAAACGTTTAAATTATTCCACAGCTGGGATAGCCGTAAATTTATACCGGAATCTTTTGATCATAATTACTCTGGAAATTAATACGCGATTTATGTGATGAATTTACTGCTCGTAACAAATATGGCCAAAAAGCAAAAATTTAATATTTTATCGATGAGTCAATGGAAAAATTTGTCAGTGTGTGGATTCCCTCCAAATAAATGTTCGCAAGGTTTCTTATTGTTTTATGAAATTTTGTAAGAGTATTATAGATAGTACTGCATTCTTTATAACTTTTTGAACTAAATTGAAATTCCTAAGATTAGATTTATTCAACTTAAAATTTGAGTATTTCGAAGTTGATATAACGATAATTATTCTCACAGTTATGTTTTTATTTTACGGTTATAATCTAGTTTTATTCTTCACGTACAACATGTCGAATAACATAGCAAATTATTAACTACTTCAAAGCTTAGCTAAATTATTCTTTTTTGGTTAAATTGATTTTATTCGAAAAGCTTATATATATATATATATATATATATATATATATATATATATATATATATATATATATATATATATATATATATATATATATATTAAAATTATAGCAACATTAGAATTTTTTCAGTGAAAGAACATGCGAATCTTGAACTTTTTATCGAATAAAAATGTTCGTTTTTATATTCTTGTTTAGTATAAGTAACTATTTTCTATCCTAACATAGCCACAAAAATTTGACTACGTTTTTCCTTAATTATCTCATCAAAATGTTTCTTAGACATAATGGTCAAGCATTGCACATAAATCATGGCGATTCCTTCATTAGCAATTCCAATGGACCGTTAGATGCGTGCGTGGCTTACAAGACACTTTACTCTTGTAAAAATATTCCAGGCACATACTGAAGACGTCCTTCTCGGAGGCCTGGTTTGCGTACGGAAATCTACGTTGGTGTCGATCTTCCGCAAATAATTTCTTACAAATCTAGCAGAATAAGAAGTTTTAGCGATTGTATTTGTCCGAAAGTTTCGAATGATTATAAGGTCGTTGACAGGTTTTTAATGGAATATTTTTAGTCGAGAATGAAATGCCTTTCTCGTGCGTTCTTCATTTATTTCTTAGGATCTACACTACCGCATTTCATACGCAAGGTTTCATACACCCCTCTCCCTTGCCCCTTCTCTCGTTCGGTATTCCGTATTCATCTGTAGAATCCGTGTCCGTAGGTGAACCCTTTGTAGAGGCCGTATCCTCCCACGTAGTACGGGTATCCGTATGATGGATATGCCAGGCCATAACTCGGGTAGGCGAAACCATAGCCATAATGGGGATAGATTAGGCCTCCAAGTAGACTTCTCTTGGCGCGGCCATTTTCGCTGGACATTGGCTGAGACAGGGAGGAGGCCACGAGCAGGACAAGGAGCAACACCTGGGGGCGATAAAAAAGGCATTAATTAATGAATGCTTGACGTTAAAAGTTGCATCTATTGTAAGGTGCAGAGAATTTTTAAGCAGTAGGCGATGGTTTCTTTTCAAAAAAATCGATTGTAAGGGATCGCGTAAAGCTAATACCACAGTACTGGAAATCATCATTTAATATTAATTTGATTCTTTATATAACGACTAGATATGATGGCAGTAACAAGAACGTTAAAATTTAGAACTGGAATATTTCTGTAAAAACTCCAATGCGTAGTGTATTCAACTTTTACTCTGACTGTACTTACTTATATTTACATACATGAATGAAAATTTTCTATTATTGCGTTTAATCGAGTCAATTTTCAAATGCAGATGAAGAATTTGCTTAGAGATACAAACATAGTCTTCCATGTTTTATATATCATACCATAAAAGGTCATTAAGGCAAATGGTCGTTTGGACGGAAAGCTTCTATCTTCCTATTGAATGTAATTATAATTGCATATGGCGATTTAATACCTACTAGCAACTTATTCTTTGCAAATTTTGATTTATGTTTTGTTACTGCAATAAGATCGCAATTAAGACAAACGTTAGCAACAGTTTTAATAATTCAATGTTTGTAATTATATTCTTACTAGCGTAATTGCCCGTCAAATATGATGGGTATGCGTGAATTAACTATTAAATTTAAGGTACTTTCCATTTTTCCTCCCTTTCCTCCTCTATCCTTCTCTGATGGACTTTCTAATCTCAATCCCGCCCTAATAAATACCATTATCTATCTTTTCCGCTCTCCCCCTTTCTCTGTCTCCCTCCACCTCTCTTTATCTCTCTCTTCCTCGCTATCTCTCCCTCTCACTCCCCTTCTCTGGAAAAATAGACCTCTAGTCTCAATCTCGCTTTAATAAGGAACATGAGTATATATATATATATATATATATATATATATATATATATATATATATATATATCCTTCTCTTTCTCCCTCCCTCTCTCTCCTCCTGACTCTCTATTGTTTCTTCCTCCTATTAAAGCGTTCAATACACGATTTCCTTACGTATATAGTATAAGGATTGAGACGACATTGCAATCTCGAGGTTTAACAATGACACGGTCGGACAGGCAACATAACGTTAAAAAGCTTAAAATTTTCCAATAAATATGTTTTAAACATATTACTCGAGCGATTTTGAATCGTATGCGAAGTGTGACCATAAAAATAAGAAACGTTATTTATTTTTCTTTAATGGTTCAGGTCCGAAGATCGTTGGTTAATTCTTTATAATTTTACTTTGCAAAAGTGTAAAAGCCAGTAAGTAAAAAAATTGATTTTTACGTGTTATCTTATGGGAAACAGGAATTATCTACTGGAATCGAACCTGAATCTTTTTTGGGGAATTTGTTTTCCTAAATGGTTTTTACTAAAAGAATCAAACATTCCTACCAAATTTCAATCTTCTACCTAATCGGAAAGTTAGTTAAAATAGCATTACAGTCAGTCATAACTAGTTAATATATTAGTGGAGCGTGACTGGATTTCCTATCTCATTATTTAAAGAGATATTCCTTTCAGCTATATAGCTCATGCATATTCACTACACATGAAACTGCTATTTTCGGAGTAAACGAATTAAATGTCCTTAATCTATGATTTTTCTAATCGCTGTTGTTTCGTAGCAATAAAAAAATGATATCTTGGTATGTATTTATGCATATCTATCTGCCTTTGGGTTGGTTTGGTTTGTACTCCCTTTTGTAAAGATAAGGTATGGCTTTTTGAATCGTTAAAGCTCAACGTATAAAATAATGTGCCTTTAAATTAATTATTCTGCGTAAATTAGATAGTACGTGCATATTTGGGAAATACTACTAGAATACGTAGAATATAAAAACATGAATTTAAATTTTAGTTTAATATTTTAAAGATTGATTATCTCACAAAGTTTATAGTTACAGTCGTTATTTTGTCGAATCTCTCCATATTCTAAAATAAGAAAAATTTTATTTCCACATAAAATACTTTTATTTCGACGTGTTAAAACATAATCTTTAGGGTAAAGCTTGGGTAGAGTAACGCTGTATATATACGGAGGGAAAGAGTGGGGGAGGATGATGTTTTAACAACTCGAAACCATGGTCGAAATTAAAGTATTTTAAGTGAAAATATACAAATTTATTTTAGAATATTATCTCCTCAAGGGGAATAATTGCCCCATTTACTACTTTTGTATCCACCATTGCCTCCCCGTAGATGAATGTCTTAGCGTAGCAAGTTCAGATGTTACACGGAAGAATTTGTCAGAAAAACGCATTTCTTTTCGAAATTATATGGCTTATGAGAGAGTTTAATAAATTTGATAGAATATACCTTCTATGTTTAATTTTAATTAGTTTTAGGTTTGTTAGGTTATCTACTACACCACTACTACTACTACTACTACATAGGTTAAAAAAGAGTACCGAGAAATCATAGAATTTCGAAAAGAAATGTGTATTTCTGACAAATTCTTCCGTGTAACATCTAAGCATCGTAAGAATATGACATCTTTTAGTTTTAACCGTCGAATGAAGAAAAAACGGAGATAATTGGTATATATTTACGTATTTTGATGAATAACGGAAAAAAATTACACCTTGAGAAATCGAAAATCTCGTGTAAAAATATAGTAGGCAAACCTGGGACACTTCTGTAAACGAAAATAGTTTTCCCGGGGTCTTCTAGTTGGCAGAAATAAAATGGCGTTTGCAGCATTTCTCTATAACAAACTGCTCAAGAGATAAAACGGGGGACGGGCCGACATTGATTAATTATATAGAAAAGATATTTGCCCTTATATGAGGAGTGAGACCTTCAAAATTCCCGAATGAGATTCAGTAGAAATCAAAATGTAATTCGATGTATTCTAGCTATGATGATTAAATAGTAAATGTTAATCAACTTGTGCGTTATCTACTATACCAGCCGGAAATGGTGTCAAGGGAATTGTGTTTTTAATTTCTTGGATCTTCTAAAAAAGAAAAGATATGCGCAGAAAGATTTATTCGATTATTAAAAATATCACTTTAAACAACATTTTTAATGATGTTTTTCTTATTTTTATTTACTTCATGAGTACATGTCTTAATAAAATACGTACTTTATAATTGCCCTTTCTTTTCAAACATTGTTTTTCATCTGCACAAGCAGCACTAGTAAATTATCCCCATGTGCGTATTATTTATTTTTGACACCTGACATAAATTATTTGATTTAGATATATTGAAACATAAATGAAACGACATAAGCTATAAACTTTCATTTACAAACTGCGTGTTTTAGTATTGTTATTTCATTGATGACGCAGAATATTTTAAGGCTAACGGATTGATACATTAAATGAGAGAGTTTAATAAATTTGATAGACTATATCTTTTATGTTTAATGTTAACTATTTTTAGGTTTGTTAGGTTATATACTACACTAGTACTACTATAACATAGGTTAAAAATGAACCAGTGCGGGCCACTCCTCCAAATGTGAGTTGGACGCATTTCGCATATCTCCAACTTTGTAAGTGCAGCGCAACAGTCATTGCTGACAGCAACTAATTAAACTAGCGAGGAAAGAATTGCGGAACAAATTACATTAGGCGCATTTTTTCACCGACTGCTTTCCTTCCAAAGAATCGCAAATGCGATGTATTGCTGGTGGCCTTCATTAGCGATTTGTTTTTTATTTCTACTCAGAAAAAAAACATAGATCCATCAAACTTTAACCATGGTTAGCACTCATATAATACCTCTTCTGAAAATGTGGCTTCTTCGAGTTGCAGGATTTCTTAAATATTGCCCGTATAGACGCACGGATGGACGGACAAATCGAATACATAAGCTCTTTTATTTTAGAAAAAACGCTAAAAATTATAACAAATTTCATTCGCCAATCACGGGAGTTAGGTTCCTGATTGTTGGCAAAACTGCGATTGGTTGCGACAAATGTGATCGCCGATTAAAGTTCCAAATGGTTCGTTATGGTAACAATAAGCATTCTAAACTTACACTCAGCATGATAAATGTAAATAACTTGGGAACATCTAATCTACGAGTGGGAGCGCCGCAAGTGATTTCAAACGGCAGATGGCGGAATGATGAGCCTCCTCGGGAAATAATAGTTACTCAAAGCTGCATAAAGTGGTAGCCAAAACGGTACACAAAATATTAAACGTGGATGCGCGAAACCCTGGTTGGAAAAGGTTAGAGAGGGAAAACCTGTATTTGACATTGCTTCACATTTTTTTAATTACTGTCCATAATTATTATTGAGCATTTTATCATTTCTTCTAATATTTTAAATACTGTATAGTTAATCAAATGCAATAAATATTCACAATTACATTAACGGGAAGTCACCTTTCTTCCTACAATTTTTAAACTGGCCAGCTATTAATTACACTACCTCTCAGATACCCATTGCGCGTAGGCAAGAGGGAATCAGCAGGTCGTAAAACATTAATGAAAAATAAAAAAAAGCAATAAATAACTAACCGAAGAGCTAGATTTGGTAAATTGAAAACCTTATAATGCGAGCTTTTTCAATAAAAAATTCGATATGGGAGCAATGTGCACTATAATCATCTTTATGAATCATGTACGTTTTTATAGCATATTTTAAAACATTGATTTTTTAAATGAGGCCAATAAAAATAAATGATTTACCTCACTCAAATGACATAAAAGCAGAAGTACTTTTTGATAGATTTTTTAGCGCTGAGAGTATTTTATTGAGTTTTGTCCGTGAACTTGGCAGAGATTACTAGAATATAAAATTAGAAAACATTGCAATACTTTCAAAAAGCTAAAAACATGACAAAACAAACAAACGATGATTTTCGAAGTCTTTTAGTTATCAAGGAGGTCATTTGGATTTCTCGATTTTGCAGGACCGACAAAAAACCTACTATTTACGGAAATCGTGGTTACTTACAATTGATTTCATCCTGCGGCTGTATCCGAATTGTCTCTTTCACCGTCGCTCTTCTCTTCAAGCAAGAGGGCCACACTGTGGCGTCTTGTCTGTCTTAGAGGTACTTATACGGTCGGAGAACAATGGGTTAGAGGACCGGACATCCCTTGGGATAGTTAAGAGGGAGGGTTTCGAGGTGGAGGACACATTTCCTGCACGATAACTTACGAAATCTCCCACTGTATTTCGTCCCATAGGGTCAAATGTTTCCCCGCAATCTTAAAAATGAGAACTCTTGAAGGACATCGATCAATGACGGAGATTCGACATGGACGATAAAAGATATGGATTTTGCTATATTTTAGCTTTATGGCGTTCGTCTTATTTTCCCTTTGTGAAACTGAGTGGGTTTAAAAAAGTTTTCGTTATATTGAATTTTACCATTTTGTCGTATATCCACACAAAAGACCACGGAGGTGTAGAGCCGTTCTCTTTTGTAGAGGATTTCTAAGCAGGTTTGCGATTTTTCGCAGATAAGTTGCTAGCCTATCGTGTAACCACCTTATACATGCACACAGAGGGCAGGGTACAGAGGGAAACTCTGTCGGCAATAGCCTGCTCTTAACGACAGTCACCAAGGGGGCAACAGTTTAACGTCCATTTCAAAGGAAGGAGCGCTTTTACTTGAGAGTGTCCTCTACAGGAGAGAGGAGATAGATCTAGAAAAAAATTAGACATCTGTCAGATTGGAACATTGCGGAAGGCTAGCACTCGTCCCACTCAACCGCCACTCCTTATCATTTGTCATTCCAGTTGAAAGTTTTCCTAATGATGCAATAATCTCTTCCCCTTTAATTATGTGTTACGCGGAAAAATGATCCATATCAATCTAATGAAAAAGTACAACTTTAACGAATGACATTTTGTAAAATTCATCATTATATAATACTTCTTGTTTAATTCACGGACAAAGATATGAAAACACATTATCCTCGCTTAACATTATTAGCATTTTCCTAACTTGCGAACTAGCGAATTTTTCATAACATAAAAACAGTTATTATTGTTTCAGGTTTGAATGGGTCTTTCTCAAGCACGTCATTACATTGGACCTTCAATTCACTGAAACGGAATATCTCAGCTATTCCCAAATCTACAAGGACTTCCTACCGGCGATGATTATGCGCGAGTAAGATTTCTTTTAGCGATTTACTGCATTAATACATATTTTACCACTGTGGAGCATAACCGCAACGTTAAAGATTATTATTATATTATTATTTAATTTAAAAAATCAGTTTCTAAGAGACTATGCCCATAAATTGGATAATACGAAGGCTGTTAAGGATAAATAAACAAAAAATAATGAACGATTGATATGAGATTAGATTACTTTATAACTAAGGTGTCCGCGAGATCTTTGTCCTCGCTCAGACCAATTAGGGCTGGTGGAGGAGAGTCACATGTTCAATATTATTATAGTCTTAATAATTCTCCTGCACTTCATACAGTGGGGATGTAAAATTTGAATAGAATTGAAGCGATACCCTCAGCAGTAACATATGTATGAAAGAAATGTAAATCTAAGCAACGCACCAAATACGGAACTAATGGCAAATAAACCTGAGCCTTGTCTCCTCGTTGAGACAGCTGTTCATTAGATAAGATATGGAAATTAGGGCAATGCGCTAACGCAAATTGCGCAGTAACTATAAGGGTGGTGTTCTAGAGAAACTATAGGCAGTCGAATCTAAGTTATTTTAACATTCACACGAAATTTGGTGAAAATCGGGCAACCGAGACAGCAGTTATCATAGAACAAACAGACAAAATGCACAGGGACTCAACAGGAGAGACATCGCTTCGCTCGGCCAATAATTATGACGCATGGAGTTTGAGGCGATTAAAATGAAATTTAATTCATAGTTTGAAAAAATCGAATGCAAATAAATATGAACAAGATAATCCAAATGGAACTTATGGTGCCTACTTTCCATTTCATCATTTATTTAATACTAATATTGGCTTTAATAGCTTTAAATCATCGCGGATGTCTTTGTTTTCCCAAATTTCAAATTTAGTCCAACAATAGTTGTTGCTATGGCAACACTCGCAATGAGTGATAAAAACTGCAAAACGGCATAATTTACGCGAAATTCTAAGAAATACAATCTATAAGCAAAATTCTACGACAAAAATTAAAATTTTCATTCCTTTCCTCAGATAACAGCACAAATCCCGCTCAAATATTACAATTCTAAGATATTTTAATTTGCAAGAGAAAATTTCCCTGCGCGATGAATTTGAGATTTCCCATGTAAATCAAATAGGAAGGATAGTTTCTGTAATCGAACCCGGGACTTCAATCTTCGCAACAAAAACAATCCACGGAGGTTCGGTCCCAATAGCAAGAGATTTCCACCAAGTGTCATGAAAATGATCTGTTGGTTCAAAAGCTAATAATGAGGGGCAGACAGACTGACAGCTTATTTACATTCTGGAAAGTAGGCTAAAAATTAAAATAACGAGGGTATGTGGATGCACACTTTTATTTTCAATGTTATTCGCATGTATTAAAAAGATATTTTGAGAATTTCGCACGTATCTTAAAGGAAAATGTTGGTGTTAATTTCGTTCATTTATCATGCTGTAATTATGTAGCACATGGTTAACCATGCCTTTGGTTTCTCGAGACGCCAATGTAAACGTTTTCTTCACGCAAATGAATTTTAGACGTTTTCAGCGTTCCGAGTCAGATCGTCATCGGACAATTATCTCTTGCGTTTAATGATAGCTACAATGCAGCAGGCAGTGTTGTGACTAGAGTTCTGGGTTCCCGGCGATATTTTTTTCCCCGGGAAAGGGAATTAGATTTTCAGATATCCCGGGAAATCCGGGAATGAGAATGATTTTGCATTTTTAATATTTAATACACAATTTTTCATTTAAACATGATATTTATTATTGATACAACGTAAATGCATAAGTCTTTAATAAATCTCAATGACACGAGATACATTGCGACAAATTGTTAGCAGATTCAATATTCAGACGCACTTTGACTTGTGCAAGCGATCTTTCCTCGATCTTGACGATGTGGAGGTAACAAGAGACTAACTACTAATGTATCCTATATTGCAATTTCCCCAAAGTTAAAATTGAGGGTAGAAAATGTATGAAAGAGTCTAAAAACAATCTAAAAGCTATAAGAGCCTTCTTCTGTCCCTGTATGGCTCCCTTGATCACGCTATAAAAATGCAAATAACTCGATAAAGGATCGAGATACATTTTTACTTTCTCCATATAAGTAGTATAGGGGAAAGTATTGTATGTATTCATGAAAAAAATTAACTTCGAGATTTCAACGGAAATATTTTTCGAGGTCCCCTAAACACGTTTTGACCATTTTCTCGATGATGTCTGTATGTGTGTGTGTATGTGATAGCTTTTTGTGGGTGCTCTAACTCAAAAACTATTAATCAGGTCTACGCGAAATTCTACATTAAACATTTATATAAAAGTCGCAAGAACAGATTAGTTTTTGGTAAAAATCGGTCAACCGGAAGTGGGTGTTTACTCTTGTCACTTATCCGTTATTTTGAAATATTATCTTTAATATTTGATAAATGTAAAAATGGATTGGAATAAAGGTTGTAGAAAATTTAATTTTCCACAACCTTTGTTTGAAACAGTTTTCCAAATAATGCATTGTTTAAAAGATATTTTATATTTTTAGCTGCCACCACCACGCCACCTACCGACGACTATTATTAACAAATGACGATTAGTTACGTCTTAGTAACGCTCCTTTTTCTTTTCTTAATTGTTGGAGCTTTGTGGCTATATCCAATATTAGAAGTCTATGGATTGAGTTTATTTCTGTTCTTTGTAAAGTCAAAATTTTCTCGCATTTTCTTAAAATATTTATTATGTAACCTATTTGGAATTTTTAGAAATATTACAGATATGGAGAAAGTCACGTGATGGCCACATCAGATTTTTTATTATGCTTTGAATCGATCAACAGATCAGTTTTTAACGAGAGAATTTGACGCATTCTTAGTGATTTGCATTGTTGCCGGTTTCGTGTAATTGGGTACCATGGATCTAGGTAATAGCTTCGCGTCGTATCTATTCAAGAAATTTCATAAAAAAACTATCCTGTTCAATGTCAACGGGCATCTCTCTAGTTTATATATAATTCACTTGGTCAGAGTAATTAATTTGTTTGATTAGGGGAGGAGGGAGGGGGAAAGGAAGAGGAATAGGAGGGGAAGATAGTTCACTTCAGCGCCTAGTTTCAGCTTCATGCAACATGCAACCATTACTTTTGGACCATGTTTTTACTAATGGCATTCACGGGCGCGAGAAGAAGCCATTTTGACATTGTATTAGCGCTCCATTAAAATTGAATTAATTGCGAGAAATGCAACATGATCCTTAATCTCAAACTCCTAATAACTCAGTTACTAAATAGCATTCACTGAAAAAATATTTAGAAATTCTATTGGTACAACATAAAATCAAAACTAATTTGATAGCTTAACATTTGGAGCTGAAATTCGGAGGAATATCTAAGAAAAACGGCTATGAAGGCAATTCTGGAAAATCTTGACTCGGCACAAAATTCGAACGAGCAATTCCCGGGAATCATTAAAAATTTTCGCAGGAATCGAGAATAAGAAATATCGAGTAAATTCCCGGGAATATTTATTTCAACCATGGGCTCTGCTTCGCTCGCCTATTATAATCAAGATAATTTAATAAAAATTTGAAACGTAAAGTTCATATACATTCAGAATACATGTATTAAAATGTCATTATATGTGGACGTCTGTGATAAATTTCGAGTAAAATAAAAGAAAAATCACACTTCTATGATGAAAAATAAATTTTTATTGAATATTACAGTTATTATTTAAAACAGTGTTTTGAGACAATTGAAGCCAAAATCACGAAATTAAAAAAACTCCTATTCGCACTTCATTTATGGATATAATTCCTCGATACGGTTATTCTTAATAAACCAGAGAATCGTTCTATGCACTTTTCTAGACATTGATATTTTATACCCTTTTTTACAAAAATGCTGATATCTCCGAAACTAGAATCGACAAAGTGGGTCCTTCTCTGGCAGACGTCCACATATATTAAGGCACAAGAAATGCTAATCTATCGGCAATAGATATTTTCTAAGTTACTGCGAACGTCTCTGACTTTGACTGGAAGTTTAATTTGTGTTATATTTAGACGAAAGTTTTCACAAAAATGTTCAATAGATTTTAATTTTTCATACGTCAGTTTGATCTATTATATTATTTGTTTAAATCTATGTGCGTCACGAACTCTAATTTTTTCGTCTATCAAAACGCTTGGGTCGTGAACAGAATTTTCCATTTTAATCAAACTTTCAGGATTTTCTTGGCCTTACCGCTTTCAAATTTTAGTGTTCAAAGCCTACAGTAAAGTCATGGATTCGATCCCAATAGAGTTTCTTTTCCCCATTTGAATTATTATTTATGTTCGCCATACAAACTCGGTACTTAACCAAAGAACGCTTAAAGGAATGATAATTTATTTTCCTTCCGTCAATTTTCGAATAGGCGTCGAATAGTTCCACAAATTTGTTCTTAACACCAAAATTTCACGTTTTTGAAGGAAAAATCGTTCGCCGTAATGGCAACCATCATTATGGGATTTTTCTCGAAAATGCATAATGCTAATGGCTTGATCGTTTAATGTGGATTCTTTTGCTTATCTAAACGATTATGTAGAGACGAAGAAAGAGGGAGGGGATGTTGGGGGAGAGATAGGATGGGAGTTAGAGAGGGATAGAATTGGAAAACGGCGGAAGGAGGATAAAAATGGAGACAAAATGGATGCTGAGGGAAGGAGAGAGAGGAGAAGAGGGAGTGGTAGGAAAGGGAGGCAGAGAGAGAGAGAGAGAGGAAGGAAGGGAGAGAGAGAAATTAAGGATTTGGAAGGAATTAGCTTAACGAACTTCAATTAAATTTTGTATAGAAGATTTGTACAACATACCATAATGAAATCAAGATGTTTAAAGCGGAGCTAAAGAGCAGGGCTACCACAGTAAAAAGTAAAATAATATTTCTTTTACATGCATTTCTAGAGAACTGACCGCATAAACTTTAACAAAATATGGTATATATAATCTTCACATAAATAAATAACCAAAATAGTATATTTCAATCGGATCGACTAAACAGGACTACCACAATATCAAGGTTAGAATTTTTCTGTAACTATGAATTTGGAAGGTATTGGCTGAACGGATTTCAAAGAAATTTCGTTTTTAGGGCGAGTATAGAATAGCAAAACGAAATGAATATGTTTAGAATGACTCTAAAAGTCAGTGCTATCGCAATATAAGGAAAAATAATTTTCTGATTTCAAAGCAAATACATTAGTATATACGATTATACTACGGCGAATTTGACGAAAATCACTTCTGTATCACGGGAATCTCGTGCACATTTTCGTAATTTCTGAATAGCGTCAGTCCGTCCGTACGCATATATCAGGGAAGAATTGGCTAAACCGAGTTAAACCAAATTTTGTACATAGAATCTATACATAAATCCATGAACAAAATAACATCTTTCGACAGGATCGACTCAGCAGTGGTGCCACAATTGCAAAAACAAATTTTTCGGTAATTATGCTTTTGGAAAAAATTGGTCAAACCGATTGGAACGAAATTTTGTATGAAGTTGTTCCACACGAAACAAATCTGATGTGGCCACCACATGACTTTCTCCATATCTATAAATTTCTAAAAATTCCAAATAGGTTACATAATAAAACAATAATTTAAGAAACTGCGAGAAAAGTTTCGACTACAAAGAACAGAAATGAACTCAATCCATAGCCTTGTAATATTGGATATAGCCACAAAGCTCCAACAATTAAGGAAAGAAAAAGGAGCGTTACTAAGACGTAACTAATCGTCATTTGTTAACAATTGTCGTCGGTAGGTGGCGTGGTGGTGGCAGCTAAATATTTAAAATATCTTTTAAACAATGCATTATTTGGAAAACTGTTTCAAACAAAGGTTGTGGAAAATTAAATTTCCTACAACCTTTATTCCATTCCATTTTTACATTTATCAAATATTAAAGCAAATATTTCAAAATAACGGATAAGTGACAAGAGTAAACACCCACTTCCGGTTGACCGAGTTTTACCAAAAACTAATCAGTTCTTGTGACTGTCATAAAAATGTTAAATATAAAATTTCGCGTTGACCTGATTAATAGGCTTTGAGTTAGAGCACCCATAAAAAGCTATCACACACGCACGCACGCACACACACATGGACATCATCGAGAAAATGGTCAAAACGTGTATATCCGTTGAAATCTCGAAGTCGATTTCTTTCATGAAAACGATACTTTCTCCCATACTACGTCTATGGAGAATGTAAAAACAAAATCAACATGTTTAGTATAGATATAGAATGCAGGGCTGCCACAATACAAGGAATAAAAAATTTCTTTTCACGAGTAATTGTGTTGAACTGCCCGTCAGCTAAATTTTAAATTTACTAGCAGCCCGTTGCAGCTACGCTTGCAATTAATTTGTATTAATCTTACCACATCATTCTAGTAGTACCCGCGCATTTTGTTATGTCAGTCAGGAGCCTGCACGTTATAAATTTACCTTAAAGACGTAAATAATGATACATAGTCTACCCCTTGGCGGTTTTTAATTTTCAGCGGTTTTATAACAATGTATTAGAGTAATACCGTCGTCACAATGTCACAAAGTTACTCAATGTTAGTCTTATATAACGGCATATTCAAAGGGGAAAATTTTAAAGATCTACTTTACCTTAATTCCAATGATTATCGCTGCACGCTTTATTATAGAGTAACTCACAGTCAATCACGTTCTTTCAAGTTCCACAACGACAGCTTTTAACTTCTTATAGGGCCTACTAAAAATCCGGCCTCACAATGTCACACAGTTACACAATGTTAGTCTTATGTCACGTTATATTCAAAAGGAAAAAATTTTAAATTCTACCATACCTTATTTCCAATGATTATCACCGCACACTTCATTTTAAATATGAACTCACAAACAATCACGTTTCCTCAAGTATCGGAGAACGACTGCTATTAACTTCTTACATGACCTACTACGAATACTAATTACGTATATCTGTTATTGTTGGAGATAAAATATCTGAATTGTTGTATTTCATCAGCTCTCCATAAGTACGGTTAGTATTTGCAAACATCTGTAATTGTTGAACACAAAATATCTGCATTGTTGTATTTCATATACAAACATTTTGCTAAGTCAGTAAAAAATGTGAATGTTTTAGTGTCATCTTAGAGAGGAAAATAATGATATACAGCAATTATTTCCAAAGTTTTATGTTATTATTGCTTTAAAATCGTTTGCAATCGTTGCAATATTTTCATATTCAGTTAATTCAACAATTTATTTCAGTTTTTACTCATAAATTGTTATCAACACAAATGTTTTGTACTTCACAATGTGTTATTTTTCATTTATTAATAATAGCCCATATTCTCTCCAAATTTAAAAATGATGCGTAGACCTACATTAAACATTAAATACTAGCGTAATTGCCTATAAAATATTATTGGATTATGATAAAAGTATTCCAAATATATTTTATTTCGATATGAAAAATCAGTAAAATATGCTAAATTATAAGCCCTTTGTCAAAAATGAAATAATTATAATAAATAAATAATAATATTCCATCCCTCCCGCTCGCCGTCCCTCTCTCCCTCCTTTCCTCTCTCTTTCCTTCCCTCTCTCTCTCCCTCCCTCCCTCTCTGCCTCTCTTTTGTCTCGCCCACCCCCTCTCTCTCTCTTTATTGTAACTTTTATGTAATTAATTTCTTTTAATATGTAAATATTGTAACTACTTATATGACGAAAGGGTTAAATGTAAGAAGGGACTATATAGCCTCAATTTCGCCCTAAATAAAGTCGTTTGTCTGTTTGTCTCTCCTGTCCTGTCCATAGCTCTTTCTCTTTTTCTCCGTCTTCCGTTTTCTCTCTTTCCTCCCGTCCTTTTCCAATTCTATACCTCCCTTACTCTCTATGTACCTTCCATTCTAGCCAAACTAAATCCCAGTCCCATTAGGATTAAGTAATTTCGCGATAAATCCTACGATAATTTGAGGCAATCTATGCACTCGTATATATTACTCGTATGCGGGCTGTGACAACAATTGATTCACAAAGTTTAACACTGGTGTGATCGGCAAGGCAACATCCCGTTTAAAAGCCGATATTTTCCCTCAATATGTTATTTTAATGTGTAATATGAGAGATTTCGAAAGGTAGGCGAAAAAAGATGAAGATAATAAGGAACTTCATTGATTTTCCTAAAACACAGTTTAAATTTGATGATCGTATGTCAATTTTTTCTAATTTTAATTTCCGAAAGAATAAAAGTCTGCACTTTAAAAAGTCGCTTTTTACGTGTTATCTTACGGGAAATGGAAATCGCTCCCATGAATCCGAACCCGGGTCTTTTTTGTATTTTTTTAGTCATTTAATTTTTGTATCTGAATCGAACATTTCTGCAAAATGTCAACTTTCCACCTAATCGGGAAATTTGCTAAAAACGCGTTAAAATGTGCTATTGATGACGCCAGCGTCTCACACAGACAGACAGAACTGGAAAACTATATGTAAGATGTAGAATATGATGATTTTACTTACGAAAATAAAGGAAGATTTTTCTTTTAGTCAATCGTTTAAAACGCCCTCAGGCCAAACGCAGTTTACTGAATAATAATTATCTGCAATTATTTCCTTTGCAATCTATTATGTTTGACGTTGCTACAACAATAATTTCGATGCTTCATAAAAAACGCGAAGCGAATAAAGGATCGCGCACAGTTGTCCGGCGACGTACGGTGGCGGATGGTTGCGCGCGTCATTTCAAGTGAACAGATTATTGCATTTCAGTTTTAGTTTTCATTAAAATGTCATCGAGTTCGGACGAAGACCTACTTGTAATTACAAGTTTAATATGCGAAGAGGAAACTAAGCGGCTATGGATTCATGAAATTAATATAAAAAGACATATACTTGGAGAATATAATGATCTTTTTCCAGACCTAATGAAAGATGATAGAAAGATTTTCCAGTACTTTCGCATGAAATATGAAAAGTTTTGTGACCTGCTACATTTGCTAGAGGCCCATATCAGTTTCCAAAGCACAACATTTAGGCGTGAGATAACAGCAGAGGAAAGACTTTCTGTATGCCTCCCCGAACTCCCGATCTGACCGCCACTGATTTTTTCCTTTGGGGATACATAAAAGAAAGAGTGTACATTACGAATCCCCATACTCTTGACCAAATAAATGAAAGAATCAGAGATGTCATTGAAAGCATCTCCGAAGGAATGCTGCAGTCTGTGTCAGACAATATGCTGCGGAGAGCACGTATATGTATTCAGCAAGGTGGTGCTCATTTTTAACATATGATGTGAAATTTTTTTAAATAATTTTTTTTAATGATATAAAACTATGTTTTTAGCCATTTTTTCATTTTTCTCTTATTTATATCTTGAGATATAGCATATTTCAGGTTTCTCGAATAAAAAAATCACCCATAAATAAAAAGCAAAGCACCTTCAGGCCATATCCCTTCCGGGGCGGTACAACGTGATACCAAATAACTCTGGTGCCAGACTAGTCTGAAATCACTCAGATAAACCACAAGCATAAATTGGACTGGAGGCGTCAGAGAGCTTCGATCCCGGATTCGAACCAAGGACCCCTCAGATCAGAAGTCGAACGCTCTTCACTCTCGGCCACCACGCCGTATCATAATATAAATAAATATAACAACGAATGGATATTACTAATCCCAGTAATAAACAAATCGACTTTGTGCAAGTGTGGCAGTATTTAGTGCTGGACTATGTATATTGTAAAGAGCTGGAACAATCTCCTCTTACCTGGTTTTCCCAATTCCCTTTGAAATTTCTTCCCATATATTTTCTCTCCTTTGTTGATTGTGGTGACTTACGTCATAAAGCTCGTTGTACTATTACCACAACGACCTTTTCTTCTTCCATGACTGTAGACTCACTTCCAATATCACTCATGTCAGACACGTGAACTCTTGAACAAGGCACTGGAACCTTCCAAGATTACGACCGACCGAATGAGGTCGAGTAAGCACGAATTCATCCGAAGATGCTTCAGTCGACGTACATCACCGTACGCCGGTGCGCACACTTGTCCTTCGCGTCGCGTTCGGCATCGGTATTTGGCGGAAGGGATTCTCGAGTTGGAATGCCTTCCGTCGTTTGGCTGAATGTAAAGCGCGTGCGCACCCTCGTTAAATTACATGTATTTTATGCTAATAGGATTTTGACGCGACGCGAAGCAACGCGACGGACAAGTGTGCGCGATCCTTAACGCAATTCTTTGGTCTATTTGAAAGTTTAATAGACGCTAATTCAATCGGAAGCAACAATGCGGGACGCCTTGACAACAACCGGAAAGAGTACGAATAGCGATAAAATTTCGGAAAGAAATCGTACTTCTGACAAATTCTTCCGTGTAACGTCATACGTATTTTGTTGAATGAAAGAAAATATCTTGCACCTTGAAAAATCGAAAATCTCGTGTAAACTTATTGGAAACTATAATCGTCTCCCGGAGTCGAATCCGGGACTTTTTTCCGGGATGTTTGATTTTTCTAGGGACCACTCCATGGGGTTTAAAGATTGTGAAAGTTTCAGCACTTAATTCCATTGTAAAATGTTCAAAAGTACCATGACAGACGGACAGACAGACAGACACTTGAGAATTGATATATAAGGATGATTTATACAACATACCATAATGAAATAAGCATGTTTAAAGCGGAGCTATAGATCAGGGCTACCACAATAAAAGGTAAAATAATATTTATTTTACACGTATTTCTAGAGAACTGTCCACATGGATTTTAACCCATTATGGTATATATAATTTTCATATAGATAAATAACCAAAATAGGATATTTCACCATTTCGAATCAACAAGGCTACCACAATATCAAGTTTAGAAATTTTCTGTAACTATGAATTTCGAAGGTATTGGCTGAACGGATTTCAATATGAAATTTCGTTTGTAGGGCGAGCATAGAATGACAAAACGAAATGAACATGTTTAGAACGGGTCTAATAAGCAGGGCTACCACAATATAAGGAAAAATTATTTTATGATTTCAAAGCAAATACATCAGTATACGATTATACTATGGCGAATTTGACGATAAGTACTTCTGTACTGCGGGAGCTTTGTGATTGGCTAATTTATCGAAGTGAAAGGAATTCTTTCTTGCAAGTCCTCTCTTTCCTCCCCCTCTCATATTATAAATTCCTTCAGCCTGACACCTCTCTCTCTTCAAAATTCTCCTTGGTTAATAAGCAGCTTTTCTTCCACTACTACTACTTGGTAAATTCTAACTACAAAGTAATTGCGAGCGTAGCTACAATGGGCATAATATGTAGTTGTAAATTTAGTGCAGATGTACTGAAAAACCGAGATCAACGACGTCAGTAACCCTAATAACCTTTATTGAAATGTTAACAAGATGGAAAGGTGTATTCCATAAATGGAATACACAGATTTCAGAGGCGTTCTTAATGGTAATTACGTATGAAACGGTTTCGAAAGATTGGGTGGTTCTCGAATTTTTTCCTCCAAAACTATAAGTTAACTAGCGTAATTCTTCCTCTCCCCTTATTCTCCCTGTCACCCTCCTATTCTCCGTCGTATTTTCTTTCTCTCTTCTTTCTTCCCATTCTCCATCCCTCTCTCCCTCCTATTCTTCACCCCCACTTCTTTCTATTCTCCCTCTTCCTCCCTCCTATTCTCCTCCCTTTCTCCCTCACATTCTCCTCATTCTCCCCTCAAAAATGTGGCTCTCTCAGAGTGATATACGTTGATACAAATCTTACATAAAAATTAATATTAAATTCTTAAACATTACGCTAGATTAGCTTGCCAAAATTATTTTAACTCTCTGGAACATACTACTATGTGAATTATACATTTTTTTATTTTCAGTTTACATAAAATATAGTTTCATTAAATTAAAATTTATAAATTTTATTCGGAGGAAATGCAAGATATTCCCTCTCAAAATAGCGCCAAAAACGGACATTTATTTCTTAAATTACCATGTCAACCCTAAATAAAATAATTCTGATTACCTCATTATATAAATTTCTGCCAAATTTCAATTTTCTATCAACATCCTTGATCGAGTTATTCTGGTTTTAATAACATTACACTCAGACCAACGTACGGACAACATAGACTTTTATTATTTTTTATGATTCTTTTAAACCTCTATTTCTTTCTCTATTTCTCAAAGCGTCCCCAAGTTCTCCATTCTTTAACCTAACTCCCGTAACGTGTCGCCCAATGCTTCACTCCATAAATTTTTCACATGCTCGGTTTATGAAAACCTTTTAAATGCTCGGTTTGTTTATTAAAACGTCCAGCAAATACCTCAGATTTTCATACCGTTTCTATTTAATTCATATTGATTTAGCTCATTATTACGATTTTTAATCTTTTTGAATAGTATTTCAGTTTTTCAGGTATTCTTTCTCGTAAATAACGCATCGAATGTATTGATTGCTATGAAAATCAATTCCCTCTTCTTCTGTCTTTCTCTTCTTCTCGTATTAAAAACCTTCAAAGCACGCTTAAACCCATAAGGATTGAAATAACAGTAGGATTTCGAGGTTTAGAAATGCAATTGGTAGACAAAGCAACATCCCGATAAAATTGCAAGATTTCTCCAAAATATGTGAATTAAACGTTTAACATGAGGATTTTCAACCTGTAGGCAAAACACAATTACCAGAATAAGAATCTTTGTAATTTTTTCTTTAAAATGGTTTAGATCTAAAGCACGAGTCTATTTTTTCTGATTTTAATCTTAATACGAGGAAATGCCTGCACTTCAAAAAGCCGATTTTTACGTGTTATCTTATGGGAAATGCAAATCATCCTCTGGAGTCGAACCCTGGACGTTATTCGTAAATTTTCCTTTGTCACAGCATTTTTATATCCGAGTAGATTATCTCTGCCTAATTTCAAGGCTATATCTGCGTATTTGATCGAGTTATTTGCGTTTTAAGAGCGTGACATGGACCAACCAACCAGCGGACTGTTTTCATGAAAAAAGATTGGAATGTTGTTCTCCATGTCGGTGTACACCGAGTTTCCAAATGCGTTTTTTGGGTTTTTCACATGTTCTCAATATTTTTCGCTCAGATAGGTATTTAATTAATGAGAAGCTAGCGAGCCACGTTGTAAAATACATGTAAGTTCTTATGTCAAATTGTCGTTATTATTGTCCGATTTGAACCAAAATTGGAATCGGTCGACCAATTTTAGCAAAAGTCCCCAGTATTAAATTTCATCAAAATACGCCTAGCGGTTCCCTAGTTGAAACAAAGAAACATTGTAAACTACATGTAGTTCATGTAAAGTGGTGGTATTTGTTGTCCGATTTTAACTAAAATTGGAATCGCTCAACCAATTTTAGCAAAACTCCCCAGTACCAAATTTCATCAAAATAGGTCCAGCTGTTCCCGAGTTGAGATAAAGGAACATTGTAAACTACATGTAGATCATGTAAAAAGGTCGTAATTGTTGTCCGATTTTAACCAAAATTGGAATCGGACGATCAGGTTTAGCAAAACTCCCCAATACCAAATTTCATCAAAATATGCCCAGCGGATCCCGAGTTGAAACAAAGGAACATTGTAGGTTTTCATGTACACTGGTCGTCATTGTTGTCCGATTTTAACCAAAATTGAAATCGATCGACCAATTTTAGCAAAACACCCCAATACCAACTTTCATCAAAAAAAGTCCAGCGGTTCCCGAGTTTTAACATGCGGACGGTCGGACAGAAACGATCTCCCCTATATGCGTTCAATTCATGCACTTCGTGAACTTAGTGCAAATAGCGCATAAAAAAATCGAATTCGAGATTTCAACGGAAATCTATGTTTTAAGGTCCCCTGAACATGTTAAGACTATTTTATCGATGATGTCTGTGGGTGTGTCTGTGCCCGGGATTTTGTGGGTGCTCTAACTCAAAAACTATTAATCAGACCAACGCAAAATTTTACATTTGACATTTTTGTTCAAGGGAAAAGACTTGATTAGTTTTTGGTAAAACTCGAACAACCGGAAGTGGGTATTTACCCTTATCACTTATCAGTTTTAAAAACCATTTGCTTTAGTATTGAATGAATGTAAAAAAGTACTGGAATAAATGTTATAGAAAATTTAATTTTCTATAACGTTTGTTCGACACATTTTCCCATTTAATGCATTGTTTAAGAGATATTTAAAAACTAATTTTTTAGCTGCCACTACCACACTACCTACCGGCGAGTATTGTAAACACACTTTACGCTTACGTTAGTTACGTCTTACAAGGGGAGACTACGTACCCAGAGTTGCCAAAACTAGCTATTTCTGGCCCAAGTTTACACGTATCTGAAATTTCTGTCCACATGATCGTATGTAGTTTTTTTCACTGAAAATCAATACGAGTCAGAATCGATGCATCTTTTACAAACATTTTTGCTAGATTAAGTATTTCTGGTTTCATAGGTTGAAGACATTTACTCGCACTCAAATAAGACATTAACTGCAAAGTACGAACATTTTCTGGTAATCTTTTTTAATTTCTTTTTGAAGTAAAACTAGGAAATTATTACACCTTTCACGAATCTGACGGTTTATCTCATCAGAAAATTTGCATTCGGATATTTCCTTTTCAAATTCATATCCTAAATATTTATGTGAATTTAGTCGATTTAGGGTATCAGTACTTTCTGAATTGTTGATCTTCGAGCAAAGGGAATCATTTAAATGTACCAGATCATTTAGTAACTTGGTGGGATCATTCAAAGCGGCTTCAAAATTCTTATTGACTGCTTGAACCTCTCCTAAAATTGGCTTCAAAAATAACAAAAACAAAATTTATTTATGGTAAGGGTAAAAAACTTAAAATATTTTATAAACAAACTTAAAAACTGAAGAGACCAGGATATCTAATTTCAAAATGTTCAGCAACCAATTGCTCAGATATACACATACAAAAGGTGCTTTTTCACTTACGACAACACTCGTGGCTAGCACTCGGAGTGAAATACTATGACGGACTGAACGCAGAATTTTCACAAAGTTTCAACTATAAATGTATAAGAGTTCAAATGTGCTTGGATATCCACGAAGATCGATGTTCCGAGAAAAGTACATACAAGGTTGCTAAGGGGTGTCCCTACGCCTGCCTACCGAGAGTACATAAATATGGACATTTTATTTTGTTGCACATGTTTGTAAATAAATTGTATGTTAATTATCATGATGATTCAACATTCAAACCACAAAATGTAAATATGTAGTTTGAATAAAGATTTGCAGAACAAACACTACAGATCAAGATATAATATACTTTAAATATAAATGTCATAGTTTTCAAGATTATGCCTGATTCGTCGATAATATATAATAACAAACAACTAAAATTTATTCTACATTTGGTATGTGTTAAGTTTCATAAGAGTAATTCATTTTTCTGGTTAATATCGTATGTATTTGCACTAATATAAGGAATAGCTAAATTTTTCGCTAGATTCAGTGGAAATCGCTTAGTTAGCGAGATGTCGCTAAAACAAAAAAAAAGTCGCTAAACGAAGTAAAAAGTCGCTGAATCTAGCGACAAAATCGCTAAATTGGCAACTATGTACGTACCTTGTGTCGTCGATTTCGACGAAACTTTTTTGGGTAGTAGAATACTTAAATATGAAGACCCGTGTATCGGTGTTTGATTGAATGGGCCTTAGTTTCGGCAGAATCACTTTTCTTTTCGCAGGATTAACTGTCTGGATAAAATGCAATAATAGGCCTACAAATTCGAGTAGGCGGTTGGTTGGATGATTACCTTACTGTCTTCCGAATATTTTGCCCCGGGTTCAAATCCCACGTCATACCTAGTTTTTTCGTTTTATCCTTTTTATTATTTTTAATTTATTGTATTATTATTTATTTATTAACTTTATTATATTATGATTATTTATATACTTCATTACAATTACTGTACATATAACAGATTTTACAAAGCAAGGAAAAGGTAGGATCATGTTACATCCAGTGGGCTTTAGCTGCAGCCTATCAACATACATCGCTGGGGTTCACCTTCACTGCATCTCGAGCGTGGCTAATAAAATTCAAGAATGAATTCCGAATTCGACAGCGAAAAGTTAAAAACTACTTTTTCAAAAAAGATGAAACGTCTTTGGAAGAAACTTTAAAAGCTGCCGAGGTTTTCCGAAAACAAACATTGCGCATAATACCCAACTATGACCTAGACTACGTCATTAATACCGACCAAACTGGATGTAAATACAGAGTTGACGTGAAGCGAACCTTGACTCATATCCATATCAGAGACAGGTACAAAATTAAGCATTCATACACGGCACTGTATGCGATCACCGCCTCAGGAAATTTCCTGCCAAAAGTGTTTCTTTGTATGCAAGAACCTAGAGGTACGTTTGGGCTTCGAGTCAGCAGAACCGTGAGGAAATGGAGGAGTTCCTAAACGTTGTAGTTACGTGCTCCAAATCTTGAAATATGACGACAGAATTAATTCAATTTTTTAAAAACCGTTTTGAAGCCTTATGAATGCTTTTCTTAAAAACGTATACGTACACACACTTCACCTTCAAGTGACGAATAGCACGAATCTAACAGTTATGTTCTTTCGGACATCAATTCTTGAGCATCGATTTTAAGAAAGTAAATAAATAATAATATAATAAATAAATAATATAATATAATCGCCTTATATAAAACGCTTGATATCTTTGTCTGCGCGACGGGGATGTCTGCAGGCGGCGCTGGTTGGTCCATGTCAAGCTCTTAAAACGCAAATAACGCGATCAAATATGCAGATTTAAACTTGAAATTTGGCAGAGATAATCTACTCGGATATTAAAATTCTGGGACTAAGAAAAATTTACGAAAAACTTCCAGGGTTCGACTCCAGGAGATGATTTGCATTCTCCATAAGATAACACGTAAAAATCATCTTTTTGACGTGCAGGCTTATTTTCTTTCTGACATTAAAATTAGAAAACATTGACTCACGAGCTTTAGATCTAAACCATTTTAACCAAAAGATTACAAGGTTTCTTATTCTGTTAATCGTTTTTCGTCTACAATTCGAATTTCCTCATGTTAAACGTTTAATTCGCATATTTTGGGGAAATCTTGCCATTTTATCGGGATGTTGCTTTGTCTACCAATTGCATTGTTAAACCTCTAAATCCTATTGGCATTTCAATCCTTATGGGTTTAAGCGTGCTTTGAAAGCTTTTAATACGAGAAGGAGAGAAAGACGAAAGGAGGGGGGAAATCTTTTCATAGCAGTCAATGTAAACAACATTCGTTGCGTTATTTACGCGAAGGTATACCTAAAAACCTGAAATACTATCTAAAATTAGATTAAAATTGTTGTGATGAGCTAAATTCAATATTATTGAAATAGGAGCGGTATGAAAATCGGAGGTATTTGCTGGACGTTTTAATAAACAAACCGACCATTTAAAAAGTTTATAGCGTTAAGGATTGTGCGATAGGTTACGGAAGTTAGTTAGAAGAATGGGGTACTTGAGGACGGTTTTGGAAATAGGGAGAGAACGAGAGGTTTAAAAGGATCAAAAAGACAAAAAATAATAATAAAAGGCTAAGTTTTCTGACCTTTGGTCTGAGTGTCAAGCTATGAAAACGCGAATAACTCGATCAATGATGTAGATAGAAAATTGAAAATTCGCAGAAATTTATATAATGAGCTAATCAAAATTTTTTATGTAAGGTTGACATGGTAATTAAAGAAATTACTGTCCGTTTGTGGCGCTATTTCGAGGGGGGATATATTGCACTTCCTCCGAATAAAACTAATTAAATTTTAGACGAAAAGGAGGAGAATGGGTGAGAGGAAGATGGAGGATGGGAAGAAAAGAGGAGGGTGAAGAATAAGAGGGAGAGAGGGATTGAGAAAGAGAAGAAAGAGGGAAAATACGAGGTAGAGAGAGGATACGAGGGACAGAATAGGAGAGGGAGGGAGAGAGAATATGGGAGAGCCAACCCACCGTCTCAGCATTGTCCGCCTATTATTGCATTTTATCCAACCACAGTTAATCCTGCAAAAATAAAAAAAGATTCTGCCGAAACTAAGGCCCATTCAATCAAACGCCGATACACTGGTCTTCATATTTAAGTATTCTACCACCCAAAAAAGTTTCGTCGAAATCGACGACCCAAGGTACGTAGTCTCCCCTTGTTAGTAATGCTCCTTTTTATTTTCTTAACTAGCCGATTTGCCCGTCAAATATGACGGAAGTAAGTATTAATTTTTTTGTGCGAATTTTATCCGAATCGACCGTGCACCCCGGGGGGTTCGAAAAAGGTCAACGAACTTACATTGGAAATTATATATGTATATGAGGATTGTTGGAGCTTCGTGTCTATATCTAATATCAAGGCTACGTTTTGATTTTATATCTGTTTTTAGCCTACTTTCCCAAAAAATGGAAAGTAGTCTTATGAGATCGCCTCGGTGGGTGTGTCTGTGTGTGTCCCTAATATTTTCTTCATGAATGATCCGATCTCAACTAAATTTATTACACAGAATCTTCACATAAATTAATGAACAAAATGACATATTTCGACAGGATCGACTCTGCAGGGGGGCCACAATTTCATAGTTAATCTTTTCGGTAATTATGAAATTGAAAGGAATTGGCTGAACCGATTCCAACGAAATTTTCTATGAAGAAAGTGCGCCACAAAAAACAAAATCAAGATGTTTAGTATAGGTATAGAAAGCAGGAATGAAGCAGGAGGTAATTATAACATTTATTTTTACGCATATTAGGTTTAAACTGTACACATATTTTAACTAAATTAAATATATATAATACACACATATACAAAACCATATTAGCATACTTAAACCGAATCAGCCAAACAGGGGTGCCACAATTACAAATTATACTCTTTCAGTAATTAAAGATTTGGAAGGAATTAGCACAACGTATTTCAATTAAATTTTGTTTATAAGATTTGTACAACATACTCTAATTAAATCAAGATGCTTAATGCGGAGATAAAGAGCAGGGTTACCACAGTGAAAAGTAAAATAATATTTCTTGTACACGTATTTCTAGAGAACTGACCGAATGGATTTTTACCAAATATAGTATATTTAATCATCATATCTACTTCTTACGTATATAGGATATATATATATATATATATATATATATATATATATATATATATATCCTTGAGATTCGAGTTATGGAAGTTCAACTGTGATTCGTTATGACGGCATTAATTTCCATTAAAAGCATTAAATCACTGCAATCGTAACGTATAATATTAGATCCCTTTAAAAGCATTGAGGTCGTTGTCATAGTATTAAAAGATTTTCATTGTTGAGAAGAGGAAAAATTCACACTATTTTCCGATTAAAAGCTAATTCGGTAGGTATTTGAATTCTGCTTTCAAAAATTAAGCAATCCGTTCTTTCAGATAGACAACGGTTCTTTTCCCGAATTCGTATCTTAATTTAATTTATCAATTGAAAAGAGTTCAACTTTCTCGAAAAACTATGAAACACAACATCAAAATACTTTTGACGTTTTACTGTGTATTAGTGTAATGACGTCATCCTATGTCTACGTCGTAGTTTAAATTCAATGGCATAATAATATATAAGTAAGACAATAATTTTCATTTTCTGCAAAATTAAGTCGTATCCAGAATTTTTAAATTCTCTGTCAATCGGCTTCCCGTCCAAGATTTTCAATTTCAATCACTCAATTGAGTCCAGGAGTTTTATCCGTTTGATTGAAGTTGGAGTGTTACTTGTTTGAATTTGACCGGCGTTTGAACGCATGTATAATTATAAAAGGCAAAGTTCACTTTTATTTTTAATCCGGTAAAGTTGAATCTATTACACATTACCTCAAAATCTATCCGGAATTTCTTAATTCTCTGGCAATCGGCTCGCGTCCAAGTTTTCAAATTTCATGGCTCAGATCGCCCTTTTTAAGAAATAACTGTAATCATCATTAAGACAATAGCTTATATGTTACACTAAAATTTATGTAAAAATTAGGATATTTTGTGTGTAAGGATTATGGTCTCATCATCCGTGCCTGTTAATACGTATCTGGATAAACTTATTAATTTAAAATTATCACGTCATCATATGTATACATCGTTGGCTGAAATCAAATGGATTATAATGCAGTCTAAGCATTAAATCAATGGTCTTGAAGTATGGAAAATCAATTCCCATTGAAAGGCATTAGAGTTGTTGCTGTGGTAGTTAATATTTTTCATTTTTGAAGACCGAAGAAATTTCACAATTTTATAATTAAAATCAAAGTTTTACTCAAATTCAGCATGGGTTTGAATTCTGGTTTCAAGAAAAATAAACTTCATTCTTTTTTCCACAGTATGTATAGTAAATGCCGCGACTTTATATCTTAATTCTAAATAATTTAAAACAGCAATTTTATATAGCTCTGCACAGTTTTCAATGCTTTTCTTATGGGTTTTTAAAATTGAGCTTTGGGGTGAAAAACACCCCTTAAATACATCTTTTTCTGGAATTTTGGATTTTTTCCAATACTTTCCCGTATGCTACGTATATGGAGAAAGTAAAAAGTACTGGAATAGTGTTTGTAGAAAATGTAATTTTCTATAACCTTTGTTTGAAACATTTTCCTATATAATGTATTGTTGAAGAGATATTTTAAAAACTAAATTTTTTGCCTGCACAACCACACCACCTACCGCCGACTATTGTAAACACTTTACGCTCCTTTTATTTTCTTAATTGTTGGAGCTTCGGGGATATTTCAATTATCAGAAGGCTACGGTTTGAGTATATGTCTGTTCTTTGTAAACTATTTAAAATTTTCTCTCAGTTCCTTCAAATATTTATTATCATTTAACCTATTTGGAATTTTTAGAAATATTACAGGTATGGAGAAAGTCATGTGGTGGCCACATCAGATTTTTACTTTCTTCATACGTAATATAGGAGTGTCCAAAGTGTGTCAGTACACTGCACGTATTTCCTAGTTGGTAGGGCACAGGCAACGGAATGTTGGCTCACAAGGTAGTCTCTAGAGTAGAGATCCTAGCTTGTGTAGAATAGCGTAAGCATACCTAGGGTAATACTGGGTGTTGGTTTCGCTTGTGGCATGACTGCCAAATTGTGCCAAAACTGACCGGTATTGTGCTCTTACCGTTAGTAGGGAACGCTGCATGTGGCACGGGTACAGTATAGGCTGGTAACCTTGCTTACCCTATTTTTAACGTTACTACAATGTGCTATAAGAATGCCTCGTACGACCGAAACCATGATGGGCGGCGTAGGTCGAAGCAGGTTGGCCCATCTGATGATGACCTGGTATGGAAGATCGCAACATGGAATGTAAGAGGTGTGTATGTGAAAGAGAGTGAATTGACGAATGAAATGGATAAAAGGAGGATAGATGTTTTGTGTGTGAGTGAAACTAAGCGTAAAGGGAGGGATGTGATAGAAATGAATAACGGTAGTTTGGTCTTTTGGTCTGGAGTAGATGAATGCGTGCACGGTAGTCAAGGTGTGGGATTGATACTGAATGAAAGGGCTAAGATGCATGTGAGAAAGCATGAATTAGTGCCACCAAGGCTGTTGTGGGTGCGGATGAAAGTGGGTGTGCGCGGGATTATGCTTGTTGCATGTTATGCTCCAGTTGACGGTGAGAATGAATATGATAAGAATAAATTTTGGGAAGAATTGAGAGATATTTTGAGTGAGTGTGAACCAGGAGAAAGAGTAATTATGCTCGGAGATATGAATGGATGGGTGGGAGTAAAACGAGAAGGCACGGAAAGGGTCCTTGGACCATTTAGTGACCCAAGAGTGAATGATAATGGTGAAAGCTCGGTGAATGTATGTATGGAAATGGGATTGTTTGTCTCGAACACATGGTTCAAGCACAAGTCAATCCACTTGTATACAGGACAAGAGGGGAAGCGAAGAGTGTGTTAGATTTTGTTGTGTATGATGAACGGTTGAGGGAGCTTGTGAATGATACGAGAGTTGTGAGAGGTGCGGAATGTGGATCAGACCACTATTTAGTGCCCTCTAGAGTAGATCTTGGGAGAAAATGGATTGTGAGAAAGAGGAAAGGGGAGAAGGTAACTAGAGTAAAAGTGGAAAGACTGCAAGAGCAAATGAATAGGTGGGAATATGAAAGTGTGCTAAAAGAAAGGCTAATGGCCGAAGAAAGCGAATGGAGAGAGGAAATGAGAGAAGAGAAGGCTTGGAACAGATTGAAAGTTATCATCTTGCAGTGTGCTACTAAGGTGTGTGGAACTGCAATTGTTGAAAGAATGAGAGGTGATGCATGGTGGAATGAGAGAGTTAAAGTGGCTGTGAATAAGAAAAAGGAGGCATATGTGAGAATGATTGCTGCTAAGAATGAAAATGAGCGAAAGGAACTGTATGAAATGTATAAAGAGAAAAGGAGAGCTGCAAAAGATATTGTGAAAGAGAGTAAAGAACAATTGCGGATGAATGAAGCTGAGAAAATGCAGAATGATTTTGAGGGGAATAAGAAGTTGTTCTGGAAATGGGTGAAGAGAGCAAGGCAAGGAATGAGTAAGGGTGTGAGCGGAATTCAAGGAAAGAATGGTGATATGGTGTGGGATGAGAGTGATGTAAGGGAGTGTTGGAAAAAGTATTTTGAAGAGTTGTATGGAAATGTTGTGAATGGGTCTAAAAATCCGAGTGAATCTGTTGCAGTGAATATTAATGAATATGAGGGGATTTGTAAGAGCGAGGTAGTCAAAGCAGTGAATATGTTGAAAAATGGAAAAGCTGCAGGGGTGGATGGCATAACGGGAGAGATGTTGAAGTATGGAGGTGATTTGCCTATGTGTTGGATGTGTGATCTGTGCAATCTGTGTGCAAGGAGTTCGAAAGTGCCTGCTGAATGGAAGGATGGTGTAATTGTACCGTTCTACAAGGGTAAGGGAGATAGGACTGAATGTAAGAATTATAGAGCGATTAGTTTGCTGAGTATACCTGAAAAGGTATATGGGAAAGTTTTGATTGAAAGAGTACAAAAGGTAACTATGGATAAAATGTGGGGAGTGCAATGTGGCTTCATGCCTGGAAGGGGTTGCACCGACCAAATATTTCCCCTACAGCAAGTGGTTGAGAAGTGCATGGATGTAAGAAAGAAAGTGTACTGTGCATTTGTTGATCTAGAGAAAGCATATGACAGAGTGAATCGTAATGAATTGTGGAATGTTCTGAGCGAGTATGGAGTGAATGGTTGGTTGCTGAATGCTATAAAGGTAGTGTATAATGGAAGTAGGGCATGTGTAAGGGTGAATGGCATGATGAGTGATTGGTTTAGAGTTGAGCAAGGTGTACGACAAGGATGTGTCATATCCCCTTGGTTATTTAATGTGTTCATGGATAAATGTGTGAGACAGGCATGTATGGATATGGTGGGTGTTAAGGTTGGTAGAGAGAATTTTCGTGTACTTTTGTATGCTGATGATACTGTGTTAATGGCTGAGAACCCAGGAGAATTGCAGAGAATGTTAGATAGATACGACAGTGAGAATGGACTTAAGGATAAATGTGGCCAAAACCAAGGTAGTTGTGCTCGATCGGGAGAATGAGGTGAACGACTGTCAATTTAGCATAAATGGTGGAACAATTGAGGTAGTGGATGAATTTGTATACCTTGGTAGAATGTTCAGTAAAAATGGTAGAGTAGATGGGGAAATCAAAAGGAGAGTGAATGCTGGTAGAAAGGTGGCAGGGAGTGTATGGTCGATTGCAAAGAATGAATGGTTGTCAAAAGAAGCGAAAATGTCTGTATACAAGAGTGTTTTAATGCCTACCTTGCTGTATGGCAGTGAAACATGGGTGTGCCAGGAGAAGCATAAAAGTAGTTTGAATGCGGTTGGGATGGGATACATGAAAAGAGTTTGTGGGAAATCTAGGAGGGGCAAAGTAAGGAATAATTGGGTGATGAACGAATGTGGTATGAAAGCTAGTGTGACAGATCTGTATGAGAGAGGTCTGCTGAGGTGGTTCGGGCATGCAGAAAGAATGGAGGAGAGTAGAATCACCAAACGGATATATGAAGGAAGAGTGAATGGCGAGAGAGGGAGAGGCAGGCCGCGCAAGACTTGGTTGGATGTGGTTGGCGAGACAGAAAAAGGGACGTGAAAAGTATGAGGAATAAGAGGAAATGTGTGATTCAGTGTATGAGTGTAAGTGAAGCAAAAGAAGTGTGCAAGGATAGAAGTGTGTGGAGGAAGGTGGTAGGTTGGTAATTGGCAGACATATGGCATGGCTTACCCCGCAAGGGAAAGCGTCAAGGTGTGTTGTTGTTGTTTTGTTGTTGTTGTGTTGTTGTTGTTGTTGTTGTAGTATAGGAGAAAGTATTGTTTTCTTGAAAAAAATCGATTTCGAGATTTCAACCGAAATACACGTTTTGAGGTCCCCTGAACACGTTTGGACCATTTTCTCGATGATGTCTGTGTGTGTGTCTGTGACAGCTTTTTTGTGGGTGCTCTAACTCAAAAACTATTGTTCAGTTAATGCGTAATTTTATATTTCACATTTTTATGAAAGTACCAATAATTGATTAGTTTTTGGTAAAAATCGGTCAACCGGAAGTGGGTGTTTTTTCACTTATCCGTTATTTTGAAATATGTGCTTTAGGTTTATATATATGTAAAAATGTACTGGAATAAATGTAGTTGGAAATTTTATTTTCTACAACCTTTGTTTGAAACATTTTCCCATACAATTTCATTGTTTAAGAGATTTGTTATATTTTTAGCTGCCACCACCACGCCACCTTCCGACGACTATTGTTAACAATTGACGCTTAGTTACGTCTTAATAACCCTCCTTTTATTTTCTTAATTGTTGGAACTTTGTGGCTATATCCAATATCAGAAGTCTATGGTTTGAGTTTATTTCTGTTCTTTGTAAAGTCTAAAATTTTCTCGGTTTCTTAAAATATTTATTATGTAACCTATTTGGAATTTTTAGAAATATTACAGGTATGGAGAAAGTCATGAGGTGGCCACATCAGATTTTTTAATATTTACTTTAATATTTGATGAATGTAAAATTGTATTGGACTAAAGGTTGTGTGAAATTTAATTTTCTACAATGTTTGTCGAAACATTTTCCCATATAATGCATTGTTTAAGAGATATTTTTAAAACTTATTCTTTAGCTGCTACCACCACACCACCTACCGGCGACTATTGTAAATACTTTACCCTTAATTACGTATTACAATTATTAACGTTCCTTTTAATTTTCTTAATAGTCGGAGCTTCCTGGCTATATCCAATATTAGAAGGCTATGGTTTGAGTTTATTTCTGTTCTTTGTAAAGTCTATTTTTTTCTCGCTGTTCTTTAAAATATTTGTTATCATTTAACTTATTTTGAATTTTTAGTGATATTACACATATGGAAAAAGTCATGTGTTGCCCACACCAGATTTTTTTTGCAATGCTGTAGCATCGTTCAATGTTCGTACTTGGGACTTTTGTATACACTCATTATCGCTTGTCACTCAACAAGATAAATTTTTTTACTTTCTCCGTACGTAATATAGGGATAAGTAGGTACCTATTGTTTCTATGAAAAAAATCGATTTTGTGATTTCAACATTTTGTGGTCTCCTGAAACATTTTGACCATTTTCTCGATGATGCCTGTGTGTGCCTGTGTATGTGACAGGAATTTTGTGGGTGCTTTAACTCAAAAACCATTAATTAACTCAACCCCATGGGGTCAACGAAATACTATTTGCATTAGAATGCATGGGAAATGCTGTAGAGAAGCCCCAAAATGCCATGCAGCCCTTCACTAAAATGGATATAAATATACCTAAATATTAACTTAAGATCACGAGAAATGACTTATTTTACGCATAAATAACTGAATATTTTAATTCTGTTCATGTTTTGTCGTATTACGTGCTAAATCGCTCGAAATATCCTTTTAAGCGCAAAATTCATCGGTTAAATTACCATTTTCCAGGCGGTTACAAAGCTAAATTTCTCAATTGTTGTCCTCTTCAAAGGGAAGATAACCACGTAAAGATTAATGCAAGGAAAATCCACGCCGTGGCGCGCACTAGAGGAAGAATAGCAAACGCCAAGATAAAGGATACAAATGGATGCATGCCTAAATATAGTTTATGAATACTTTTAAAGTGGGTCAAATGATTTTTAAGGAATATTAGAACGTTGTTATCCTTTACCATTAACATTCAAAGACTTATCGCAACATAATTCGATACATCTACTTACATCTACTTACATTAAAGGTTGGGGGAGAGAGCTGAAGAAAATAGAAAGAATGTAGATGAGGAGTGGAGATACATCCATAGCAACATTAAAGATGTAATGGAAAAGAAGGTAGGAAAGATAACGGGTGAAAGAAACAAAAAACCCTGGATCACAGCAGCCATGCTGCAAAAAATGGAAGAGCGGAGAAAGTGGAAGAACATAAGAAGGCCAAAGAAAGTACAAGGAGTTAAATAATGCTTTAAGAAGGGAAACAGATAAAGCCAGAGAACAGTGGATAAATGAGAAATGCGAGGAGATTGTCGAATGTGAAAGAATTTGTTGAACAGACCTCATGTATAGCAAAGCAAGGGAACTATTCAAGAAAAAAGCAAGAAAGATAGGACGTAAAGGAATCATGAACAAAAGTGGTAAAATAGTATCGGTGCCAGACAATGTAAAGAATGTCTGGAAAGAATACATTGAGGTTCTGTATGACAAAGAAGGAAAGCCAAGAAATATTGAATTAAATGAAAAAGAGGAGATGGAAGAAGATCAGCTAGGACCAAGTATTCTGGAGTCTGAAGTTAAAAGAGCAATTGATGACATGAAAAGAAGGAAGGCTGTTGGGAGTGATGATATACCCGTGGACGTTCTTAAGGTTTTGGGGTCTGAAGCAGTTAAGCAACTAACAAAATTTTTTAACCAAGTATATGATACTGGCATATGGCCTGAAGATTTCTTAGATGTTGTGATGGTACCACTGGAGAAAAAGAACAATGCAAAATGTTGTAAGGATTACAGAACTATTAGTTTAATTTCTCATACAGCTAAAGTTCTAACCAGAATAATAACCAAAAGAATTGAATGTAAAATAGAAAAGGAGCTGCAAGATAATCAGTTTGGTTTTAGAAGAGGAAGGGGGACTAGAGATGCTATAGGATGTATGAGGATCATGATAGAAAGAGCGCTAGAAGTCAATAAAGATATGTATTTTTGTTTTGTAGATTGGGAGAAAGCTTTTGACCGAGTGAAATTGGATAAAATGCTGGGTATTTTAAACAAAATAGGAATAGATTGGAAAGATAAAAGACTGCTTAAAAACCTTTACTTTGATCAAAAGATTAGAGTCAGGGTTGAAGGAGAAGAAACAGAAAGTACTTCAATAGGGAGGGGAGTGAGGCAGGGTTGTCCTATTTCACCTGCGATATTTAATATTTATGCAGAAACAATAACAGAAGAAGCGTTGATGGAAGAGAAAGGATTTTAGATAGGAGGTGAAAGTATTACCACCATTAAATACGCAGATGATCAGGGCTTAATAGCAGAAGGCGAGAAAGAGCTTCAGAGGATGACAGACAGACTAGTTGAGGTTGGCCAACAATATGGAATGAAGATCAATACAGAAAAAACGAAAGTCATGGTGGTTTCAAAGGAACATAAAGAATTAAATATAATGGTAAATGGCCAAAAATTGGAACAAGTAAGTAGTTTCAAATATCTCGGCAGTATTTTAGCACAGGATGGAAGTAGTACACAGGACATCAGAAGTAGGATTGCAATGGCAAAAGCAGCATTTAACGAGAAGAAGGAGCTTCTCACAAGCAAGAAAATAAATTTAGAAACAAGGAAGAAATTAGCAAAATGCTACATATGGAGCATAGCTCTTTATGGTGCAGAGACGTGGACGGTAAGGAGAAAGGAAGAAAAATATTTAGAAAGTTTTGAGATGTGGGTATGGAGAAGAATGATGAAAGTGAAATGGACAGAGAAGAAGAGAAACGAAGAAGTATTAGAAATGGTGGGAGAAGAAAGGACGCTAATAAAAACAATCAGGAAAAGAAAAGCAAATTGGATAGGGCACATATTGAGAAGACAGTGTTTACAAAGGACGATCTTAGAAGGAAAAATTAGTGGAAGAAGAGGAAGAGGGAGAAAAAGAATAGGAATATTAGATAATATAAAGCAGGGATATAATACTTATAGAGGTATAAAAGAGGCTTCTAGGGAGAGAGAGAAATGGAGGCAGCGATTCAGTTAAAACCTGTCTGCGGACAGAAGCATGATGATGGTGACTTACATTTGTTCGGTAACGAAGAGGGCGTTTATTGTTTACGTTTTGGCTAATAGTATTGACATATTCCACATAATTTTATTGCTGATTTAAAATCTTCGGTGCATCTGTCCATGTTAATCTTAATTAAGATGTTAATGCGTAATTATATTAATGGTAAAACTTTACAATACAATACAATACATAAAAGAGTAAATGTTATTGTAAAAATCGCTTGCGTAATTAAGGAATGGGGAACGAAAATTCAGGGCTTATGGTGCACTCGGAGTAATTCCTGTTTTAACAAAACTGCTCGATTACGCCAAATATTCTTGGAGAGGCAGTCTGCCTTGATTATTCGGATTCGCCATTGAGATACACCCACGAGCACAAGCCTGACTTCTAGAAGTGCTACAAAGCTGAAATTTGGCAGGAATTTAGGTCATTGGGTACATCCTCAGGAAAAAATCGGAAATTCTAGAAAAAATCATATTTAAGAGTTTTTTTGACCCAAAGGTTCAATTTTAAACACCCGTAATAAAACATTGAAAACTGTGCAGAGCTATATAAAATTGCTTTTTTAAATTATTTAGAATTAAGTTAAAAGTTGGGACATGCACTGTACTGTGGAGGAAAACATGAAGTTTATTTTTCTTGAAGACAAAATTCAAATCCAGGCTGAATTTGCGTAAAAATTCTTTTTAATCATAAAATTATGAAATATTTTTTGGTCTTTAACTACCATAACAACGACTCCAATGCCTTTCAATTGGATTTGATTTTCCATACTTCAAGAGCATTGATTTAATGCTTAGAATGCATTATAATCCATTTGATTTCAGCCAACGACGTATTTTTATGATGACGTCATAATTTTAAATTAATTTTTTTTATCGAGATACGTACTAAAAGGCACGGATGATGAAACCAGAATCATAACACAAAAAATATCCTGATTTTTATTTAGATTTTAGTGTATCTTATTGGCTATTATTGTCTTAATGATGATTATAGTTATTCCCTAAAACGTGCGATCTTAGCCACGTAACTTGAAATTCGAAAACTCGGACGCGAAGCCGGTTGCCAGAGAATTTAGAAATGCCGGATAGATGCTTTAATTCCTGGGAAAATGAAAACCTATATCTTATTTAAATCTTATCAAATGATATCGCGTTGGTTTATTTACGGGTTTAGATCTTGGTGTATGGTGATATTTTAAGCGCTTGCCGTATGCAATCACCAACAACTCGTATTCTTAATTGTTGGAACTTCGTGGCTATATCCAATATCAGAAGGCCACGGTATGTGGTCTTTGTAAAGACTGCATTTTTCTCGCTGTTCCTTAAAGGATTTTTTTATCATTTAACCCATTTTGAATTTTTAGAAATATTACAGTTATGGAGAAAATTATGTGGGGGCCACATCAGATTTTTCTTCTCAAGTTTCATATATGGATTTGGTTGTGCATTATATTAATGCCAGATTAATTTTATTATTGAATGGTCTCAATTTCGTGAATATGATGCGCGATTTATCGAGTAACGACTATTGTTGAACTCGAATTCGGTATACTCTAAGGCCTCGTCCAAACTATGTAACAAATATTACGTAACATAGCGTAACCTGTTACACTTACAAGTTACCGTAACCTGTAACCTTGTTACGTAGCATTATGTTACGTTACACTTTCTGTCCACACTATTAACTGCATTTAGTTGGTGTTAAGACTTGGGAGGAGATACTCATATTTAGGTGAAGTTTATAAATTTTTTACGTATTAATATGCCGGACGAAGAATTGCTTCTTGCTATGTGGTTATCCAAACATTACCTAGGAGAAGGATGAAGAAATCTCGAAGTGTCTGGACGCGAGAGTTATTGCAAGGGAGTTAGGAATATGGCGGGTTGTCAATTGTAACAAACTTATCCAAGGATTCAACCGAGTTCATAAATTTTACAAGGCTAACCCCATCTGATTTTGTATTACTTTTACCACTCGTTGGGAAGAAAAATTCTAGAAGAGATACTACTTTTGGTGATGCAATATCCCCTACTGAACGGCTCCTAATAACATTGAGATATTACCATCGAACGCCTAAACGATGAACAATGAGCTGGCGATACGATAAATGTTTATTCGAGTTAGTGTAAATGATCGTGTACAGAGTTTGCATTTACTTGTGGGAGGCGCTGCAGAGGAAAGGAGGGTAATAAGGAGGATTTCTTCGTGACCGGCAAAAACGAATTCCATTCGCCTGAGAAAGATTTTCTTTTAATATTTAGGCTTAATCAAGAAGCTGCTATGTATGTTTGCGATGTGTTAAGGCCTCATATAAACGCTACGAGAAAATCATCGCTGTCCGTTGAACTAAAATTAAATAGATATAGTGGTTATTGATAGTATTCGGGGTTATAAAGCATATTCTTTATGACTGGTTAATATGACCTGCTATTTAAACATTTTTAATTTTAATAATATCGAGTAAACCAAATAAATAAACTTGGCAGCATTTCGTGGATTCAATCAACAATTTAATTGATTTTAAGTATTTGTTATCTCTGAATCGACTCAGTTGGAAGAAATTCAGCTACTGCGTATGCGCGTGTTACGTGTTATCGCTGTACAGCGATATCCAGGGACATAGTTACGGAACACAAAAAAGGTTACAGTAACACTCAGAATGTTACGTAACAAGAGGTAACACGCTGCGTAACAAGATGCAACATGTTACTGTAACCTTGTTACATAACATTTGTTACATAGTATGGACGCACCTTAATACACACGCGTTATTTTTTCCGCACAAATACGCGTGATCAATATTCCGTTCGAATGTATTTGTAGTATTTATAACGCTAAATTATAAAATTTGGGAACACAAAGAGCAACTCATCCGCGGTGGTTTTAAAGCTATTAAAGCCAATATAAGTGTTAAATAAATGATTAAATGGAAAGTAGCCACCATAAGTTCGGTTTGGATCATCTTGTTTTTATTGATAAAAATCGAAAAAATGTATTAAAATAAATATTGATATCATTTTTTATTTTTAGGAATAATAAACAATGTAAGAGGTCGCATTTTAAGAATTATAAACGTCGTAAACTCCCAAGCCTAATAAAATGTTTAAAAAAAAAGGATATTCATCGCCAATTTTTAGAAAAAATAAACGTCGATTTTAATCTTCAAATTTTAAGAAAATTAAACGTCGAAAGCTACCAAGCATAATTATTTATTATTTTGACTAATTAGAACTAGTCATATAATACAAACTTTCTCTTATTTACTATGTGGTATACCGTATCGCCTCGACGGATTGTTATGTATATATATAGATTGTTAATTGCCGTGCGTTTTTGGTCATCAGCGTGATCCTCTTGACCGCGTTTAAAAGCGAGCAGCGCGTGAATGAAAACTGGCCATCGCCATCACCGTGTCACTCTGGTGCTCGTGTTTCTCTCCGAAGATAAAAAACGAACGATCGAACATAATAGATCGCGTGTTCCAACAAAGAGCCTCGTATGACGGATGCTGCGGAGGTGAGCGTACCTACCCGGAAACTGTTGAGCTGATAAAACCGACAGGAGATACACGAGCGAGGGAGAGAGAGAAGGAGATCGCCCACGGATATTATGTGGCACCGCGGTCTCAGAATTGCTTAATTTCCATGGGAAAAGAATAAAAGTTGCTCGGTGGGGTGGGGGAGTGGTGGAAGAGCGGTGGGATGGAGGAGGGGAAGGAGGAAGACGGATTGCTGCCATGTGTGCGGGCGAAAGTGTCGCCGCTCTTTCACCCTCCCCCAACCTCCGGCACGCTGCATCGCATTTATTCTCCTGGCCGCCTACGTATATAAGATGATTGCGGACCTTTGAAAATCGTCACATCCCCACTGAGGTCGATCAACCAGCAGATCTCATCCTATCCAAATTCTTCAAGTGTGCCAGCAATGAAGATTTTGGTGAGTGAATCTCATTGACCGTTTTATATATCCTAAGCATTAACGTCGCTTCCATTAGGAAAATTCGAGAGGAAACGCGTGTTGTGCATACAAGCGCTCTTATTTCCATTGAAATTAACAAAAATTTAAATGGTACAATAATTGACGTTTTCTTGAGATTCTTTCCTCATCCATTTCTGTGATCTGATTTTAACTTTCACGTGTGCGAAACTTATATGATATGATAGTGTTTATTTGCAGCATTTAAATTATTAACCTTGCCTTAAAATAAAATTGTTCTTAAAGCAGAAGCATTTATAAGCCATTATTTCACATTAAGCGATATAGAAACTTAATGCTGTGAAAGCACAAATTCTATTTGTGCATTGCATTTTCTTTATGAATTCCTCGAGAGAGTCGGTTATGGTTTTATAACTTATAAAAAGTTCTCCTCAGGTTGTTGGATGACTCAATTTTGAAAATCATTAATCCCTTTTAGTACACTTCCAAAGTAGACGGTCTCGAGAGCTAACTTTTCATTTTAAAATAAATTATCTCTAGATATATCTAATATGTAGGCATAGTTGAAAGACACTGCTTAAAGATTTCTAAATAATTTTATATTACCTTCAACAAATCCATTGCCAAATTTAAATAAGACTATAAAACATTTTAGTATTAACAGTTAAATTAACAAACTAAATATTCCATCTGTTAAATGTTATGGATAATTCCTATTATCACAGTAATTGAATTTAGAAGGTTAGATGGATTTCGCAACATTTTACTGCAGTGATAATTACGAATGTCAATATCTGTGGTTCATCTCGATGCGTGAGGGCATTTAAGTCAATACAAAATCTTGATAAAGGAACGAAAAACGGGTCCTTGCTTGTTTTATATCCTTATGCTATCAGGAATGAAATTTTTGTATAATTCACGGAAATTATAACCGATTAACGATGTGTACATATGGATTAAAATTTCTGAAATTACTTTCTGTTAACTCTTTCTCTCAGTTATGTCGCATTATTTCATTCAGAATGAGTTTTATTTTTTCCAATGAAATTTCCCCTCTTATTTCTCCAACCGACGTGTGTCTTACCGTTAGCAATAAAAACAAAAATTTCAATATACTTTTCCTCAAACATTTTCACCTTTTTCATTATTTTAGCGTAATTTTTATTTTCAGTCCATTTTTTAGCTGTTAGACAATTAATTCCACTAAATAAATTGTCTTTTTGATATTTATTGTATATTTCATGAGTTATATCACAATTGAAGCGGCCGATTCTCTAACTAATGGACCTTAATCATTAATTTTTCAGTCCTACGTCATCTTATCTTTGGCCGTCTGTGCCTTAGCCACCGAGGATAAAGAGAACGAAAAGCAACAAAAAAGGGGAATTATTGGACTCGGTTATGGGTCTGGATACTCTGGCTTGGGTGGCTACGGTTACTCCGGACTAGGAAACGCAGGACTCATATACTCCGGCTTGGGCCATTCCGGATTGGGAATCTCTGGCTTAGGATACTCGAGTCTGGGATTGTCCGGCATCGGTTACGGACGTAGTTTCGGATATGCAGCCGCTCCTTTGGCCGTCGCCGCCGCTCCTTTGGCCGTTGCCGCCGCGCCGGTTGCCAGGTCGTTGGTCGCGTCTGCACCCCTCATCTCCCGCGTCTCCATTCCCGTCCATTCATCCGTCGCGGCCGCACCTATCGCCGCCGCTCCGATCCGTGCGCACCCTATCGCCGTGGCCGCCCCCGTAGCCGCCCACGTGGCCGCCGCCCCCGTCCAGGCTCACATCGCCGCCCACGCTCCGGTGGCCGCGTTTGCCGCGCACGTGGCAGCTCCCGTAGCCACTCACCACGTCGCCGCACCTGTGCACATCGCAGCTCCGATCACTGCGCGCATCGCAGCACCTATCGCTGCTCCGATCGCCGCCATCAATTTGGGCTACGGAGGTGCAGGATTTGGACACGGCAGGCCATTCCTGCACTAGAACTAGTCATTAATAGTCGAATTGGTGTCGCTATGCTATCTAATCAGTGAACGCTACATTCGTATACATGTCCGGAGTTGTGTTTGGGTTTTCTCATGCGTACTGAATTACGTTCCTCAAATAGAAAAACGAAAATAGTGATAATTTTTCTGATAAATAAAGATTATTTACAATTCTTGAAATGAATTATCGTTTATTTATCTAACACAGTGGTTCTCAACGGGGGCCATATGGCCCTCCAGGGGGCCACAGCCTATTTCTGAGGGGCCATGAGTAAACTACCTAAATTTGTGGGCCACCAAAACTTCTTTGTGGGCCACGAAAAGTTTGACTCTGTGTGAAAGTTGTCTTAAGTCAATGCTAATAATGCGTACTAATAACAATATTAATAACGCATACTATTCATTGTATTCTGATTCAAATATGCATGTTTAGACTGACATAACAGCTGGAATTGAAATGCCATGAAAATGGACAAATGTATTACAATATACATAAATACTTTCTTATCTTCATTATAGTTAAGAAATAACTACATTGTTCTTCAACTATTAGCCCAAAATTGCGTGACTGAGAAAACTCTCCCCTACCTCTTCCTTTCCTCCCCTCCATGCCGTAGCTACAAAATGTTATTCTTATGCTTTCATTCAGCGGATTTCACCTGAATACGACAGCTATTAATTTGAAATACGCTTTCCTAATATAAGACAGAACACGTTCATCAACGTTGTAAACAGGGAGAGTGAATCCCGAAAGATTGAAGAAACAGAGAGTGGAATGCACTTGATATATTTATATATATTCTATATACCAGTCATTAACTGCTGAAGTTTGCCAGCAGTTCACAAAACTTTTCATATTTCATGCGAAAGTACTGGAAAAACTTGCTATCATCTTGCATTAGGTCTGGAAAAAGATGATGATATTCTCCAAGTATATGTCTTTTCCTATTAATTTCGTGAATCCATAGCCGCTTAGGTTTCAGTTTCTTCTTCTTCCTCTTCGCATATTAAACTTGTAATTACGAGTAACTCTTCGTCCGAACTCGATGACATTTTGATGAAAACTAAAACTGAAATGCAATAATCTGTTCACTTTAAAATGACGCGCGCAACCATCCGCCGCTGTACGTCGCCGGACCTTAGTGTGCGCTGGTTTCGGTTTTGACGGATCGTGACGCAAGGCGACGCGAAGCAACGTGAGGAATATGTGTGCGCGATCCTTAAAGGGTATTTTATTCTAGGAACGGAAGGGAGGGAGGGAGAGAAAGAGAGAAGAGAAAGGGAGGAGAGAGAGAGAGAGAAAGGTAGGAGAGAGAGGAAAAGAGAGAGATAGGGGAAAGAGGGAGGGAGAGAGAGAAATAGGAGAAAGAGAGGGAAAGACAGGTAGGGGAGAGAGAGAAATAGGAGAAAGAGAAATAGGAGAAAGAGAGAGGGAGAGACAAGTAGAGGAGAAAGAGGAAAGGAAAGATAAGAGAGAGGAAAGTTAAGAAAGAGGCATGCTGAAAAAGTTTGCAATGTGCATTGCACAAAATTTTCTCATGTCTCGCACTCATATAATCCTACACTTCACATCGAAGTTTTCGCTAACCTAATTTTAACATCTTTATTAAGACTGACTCTCAACAACTCTCGTCATCTCGTAAATGCATCCTTTGCTCTTGCCATCCATGTCTTGATCTCTTTCGTACTTCATCCTATGATAGAATTCTATACTATATAATTTCCCAAGTGCCTTCCCGTCCACCTGTCTTCCTGTAACTAATGTATGCTCCCAGCCGATTCACCTCTTGCCTACGCGCAATGAGTATCTAAGAGGTAGTGCAATGAATAGCTGGATAGCAAGGTAGAAGAGAAACCCGATGCATTAGCCTACTCTTAATGAAGAACACAAAGGAGGCTAACGGCTTAACGTCCCTTCCGAATGACGGAACGCTGAATTTGCGCGGTCTCTTCAAACCACACAAACATGGGGCAGGACGACCTTCGAAAAAAATCCTACTTGCGCAGGATTCGTGCCCGCTGCCTTTATCAAGCAACAGGCGAGTAGCAGCCAGCGTCCTAACCACTACATCACCGGCACCCCTATGTCTGTAACGCTCTTTATATCAAGACATATGTTACAGAGATATGCGGTAAACGCCATTTTGTTTCTACCAGAAAACTATTTTAATTTTTATTCGCCATCTTCAAAGAAAATGGCGACCGTTTAAAATATGACGAATTTATATTTCGGATACGGTACGTCGGAGAACAAAAAATATCCGTCTTGATAAGAGCGATCCGAAAAATTATTTTCATCTTAGCGACACTAAATGCGAGGCACGTAGCACCGTAGCAGGGCCCCTAGTTAATTGCCGCCTCTCCATTACGGCAGTCTTGGGACATGTGAACAAGTGAATTGTACGGAATGTAATTTAAACATATTTTATTACGGTAATAAAGTAATAAAAACATTTAAGGTACGGAGTGCGTTTAACTCTTCGGTAAGCTGTTCCTTAAATGCTGCTTTAATTCTACTTCCAAAGTTACATGTGTGCATAACCTATTCCTTCATAATTTAGAAAACCGACATCACATGGATATTGCCGAAGATGACTTAGCTAATCAATGACTGCCGCGTATATTGGTCCTGAATGACGATATTGGCAGTTTCATCGTAATCTGTTTATTTACGAATTGACCACAAACAATTGAAAAACGCCCCTGTAGAAGCTGTTCGTCAAAGTAAAGGTAGCGAAAAATGAGTGCAAGTTACACAATAACGTCTTTTTATGTAATATTTCCTCTCTCACCTCCCTTAAATATTTTTCACGGAGGCTATTCCCCCATACAGTGCATGACGCAACGGGACTCTTCAGAAATTTCTTCAGGAAATATGATAGTAGGATTATCGCAGAATAATTTTGTAGGCAAAATATATTCAAAATAATATATTGCTAACAAGGGCCGTGCTTACCATGGGTGCAATGTGCGCATTGAACATGGGCGGCAGCTTCTAGAGGGCGGCAATGAGCAGCAACCTTCAAAAGTTTAAGGCGGGTGCAGACTTGAGTACAAACCCCCTACATTTACTGTTTTCTTTTTTTATCGGATTGGAGCAAGCCGAACCTAACAAAGATATAGATGATGCCATAAAACGCTTCTCCAATCTTAAAGCTCGCAAAGTAAATGTTTCTTAAAATAACGTTTTTGATAAACTGTACCTAATCATGCATCAAAAAACCATGTAACTGTTTTTTGTATATGATAGTATTTAAAAAATTTCGCTCAGCAGTTAAAAATATAACAAAATGTTAGTGATATATGTTAGCAACTAATAAATATGTTAATATAATTGTTATGAGTTTGCATCTACTTTTTTCTCGAGCTGCAATATTTTAAATAATTTGTTTGGGGCGGCAAATTCTACTTTTCACATGGGCGGCAAATGCCCACAGCACGGCTCTGTTGCTAACCATAATAATATATGTAGTACGCATATTTAGTGAACCAATAGAGCTAAATATTACATATTTTTCTGATATGCTTTTCGTTTATTAAATTTATTGAAATGTTACACTTTGAATTCTGTACATCATGGGGGAAGTCATATTTGAATCATGCTAGAGGTGGTTAATATATATTTTAAGGCACTAAATTGAACTTAACGATCGACAGTTATATCCGAATGCAGTTCACGGGAATCATGAACTCGGGGACTATACCGGCGTAGAGGAGTTAGGATTACAGAATGCCGGATTATGGAGGTTCGACTCTACTGCCTAAATAAATGAAAAACTCCACCCCTTCTAATCTTTCCCAGTCCACTGTAACGTTGATCTGGGAATCCCCGCCCGAAGAATTTTGCCGTCCCGGGCGAGATAGCAACTGTTTGTTGAGATATTTTCAAAGTACATGTTAATTTATAGATCGCTCAGTAAAATTATTGATTATGAATAAATAAAAGGGATGCCATTAAGATTCCAGCCGGCTCCGCTATATAAATTGGTATCCAATATTTATTCACTTGCAAGTAATGTATATGATATGATCGGAATAGCGACCCCAAGACTTTGGCGCCCCGGGCAACCGCTTGTACCTCGGTCCGACCCTGACCCGCTCTTGGAAAATCTCATGACTTTCGTTTTATTCATATTAATTTTCATTCCGAATGCCTTTGCCTTTTCATTTAAGGAACTACCTAGCATCTAGGCCTTTCAGAATTACTCACCAATACTTTGTCATCTGCATACCTAACAGATTTAAATAGGCTCCCTCCTACTTTTTCCTCACTTTTTACATGTTTCCATGCCCCTCTTATCACTTGCATACATAATTTATGGTAGTGGTTTTATAGTAGCACTTAGGGACAAATCTTCTAAACGCCGAATAAATTAAAAATTCATTTCGATTCATGTCAAGCTATTAGTATTCATTAAATAAACGAGTTCCTTTGAAATTAAGTTAGAATTTGAATAACAATCCTGTTTAAGATGCATGCAAATCCGTTAATGGTAAAGATAATATAATTCATTGCATCTAGAGCTTCCGTTGCGTATTTATCCTGTATTGTTGCTTTTATTTACCTTGAAATATAGTTTTATTTATATTTTTTATATATGTATTACTCAAACACTTATTATATCTTTTATAATTATTAATCCTTGGACCGAAACATCGGAATATCAGTCATAATTACAAACGCCTTGTCTCTCAGGTCGCTACAAAATTTTAGTGTATTTTTTTGTCTTGTGCATCGTATATCTGTAGCATACTATAATAAAATAATATGAAATGTATTTTCCAATATCGAAGTCAATTTTAGCCACGTCAAACTGAGATCTGACAGACCGATGTTACGGTTTAAAGGTTTCTGTACTTTTACGAGTCCATTTCTTTGAAATCATTGTTCAATTATTGGCTTTGGATGCACTAATTTTGACATCGATATCATGTATACCAATTTATTTCTATCGGTCAATTCTCCATCTCTTCATAGGAGAAAGTAGTTTTCGTGAAGAAAATCGAATTCGAGATTTCGACGGAAATACACATTTAACGTCTCCTGAGTATGTTTTCTCGGTGACGTCTGTCTGTGCGATAGAAATTTTGTGGGCGCTCTACCTCAAGAACTAACAATCAGATCAGCACAGAGATTTTCATTAGCGATTTATGGTCTGATAAGGTTTTGGATAATATTAGTCAACCGGAAGGGGAGGTAAGTTTTCCGTTCTTTCCAGAACTTCATTTATGTAAATAATTGTCATTGTTCAAGTTTTAGATCATATAATTTTCTACAAATTTTGCCTTTTTTTCATATTACGGATTGAGAATAATTTTGAAACGAGAAAAAATTCTGCTATGACCGGGAATTGAAGCTGGGCGGATATTCTACCACTGAACTACCGTAGCAGATAATTTTCCCGTTTCTGAATGCGGGTTTTTTTCTTAGTTGGGTCTGGGCATGCGCGGATCCAAGGGGGGGGGGCGATCGCCCCCCCCTGGATACTCTCTGGGACAAGAGAATTAGCAGGCTGTCAGGTGGCGGGATGGTTTCTTCAGTAGGCTTAGGTTATTGAATAGATTATTCTTCGAAATTTCCCATGCTTCTTGTCTTTACGTCGCTGCCGACGTATTGTCCTAGCAAAAAAGGTCTGTTGGAGATAGTGTCACCCTGGGCGGTGCTGAAACTTGCTAATTGGGGTGGTGGGGAGGAGAATGGAATTTCCAGGATTTTCAACAAATGGCGAGTGAATGGAAAGGAACCACGTGGGTTGCCTTCGAATGCGCTCAATGTGCGCACTCAGGGCGCGTAGCCTTTTGGAGAACCCTCGCACCGGGTGCAGTAAAGTGCAGTGCAGTAAGTATCATATGAATCCTCTCTCTTTCGAACCGCGAGTAGGGGCGATGGCCATGTCAACGACCTACGCTATCGGCTAGGTGCCGGTAAAAGGATGAAACAAAGCCGTCGGTTTATGCCTTGGTTCTCCTTCCACCCTCATGCACTGGTGTCGGTTTGTTTTGTTCATACGAATGGATATAATTTAAGAAGCTTTTTAGATGTCTCTTCTTGAGTTAACCCAAACGGACTACGATGATATTTCTAAATACACATTTTGGAATTTACCCCTCCCCCGTTTGCTTCGAGTGCTTCCCCACTTCTGAGCTCTTCCATCTCCCAAAATCCTTTACAAGGGACCTTTCTCTATCTTGGGTTTTCCCGTCATTGTTTTCAGGAGCTTACGAGCGTTTTAAGATCATTCATTCAGTGATTCGCTAGCGCGTTTGTGATAGTTTGCCGGAGAAGTGCTATAAGTTGCAAGTGTCACAGAAGTATATAGTCGGTACAGACAATCAGGTTTTGCGTTTTATCGTGTCCCACAATTTAGCATTACAGCAGCAGTTCTACAAGTATTCGAAATACCATCACTTCAAGAGTGATTATTACTTCTTTGGAGATAGTCGACGAACATGCAGCGGAAGAATTCTACAATTATCTGCAAGTGATTTCTTACGAAATTTTAATTGTTTATTTTCTCTATATTCGAATTCAAAGCACTAAAATGCAACAATCAATGTCTGATAAAAGTATTTTTATTTTAAAAATTATTCTGTGGAATTTATATATTTAGTCATAGTATTATACTTTATTCAGCATTGAAGATGTATAGTTAAATTTTGTATATTATTAACGTGAATCATTATTTGAACATTTTCAGGTATACCTTGATTACAATGAAATCAAACAGACAAAAGTGCCAGAAAACGTTGCATTTTTATCTCGATTCTTCACAAAAAGAATCAAAAATAAATTCGAGTAATCAAGAAGAGGAAGTTGTGGTGTCTACACTACTACCTGTCGACTCCTTGAAGAGAGATATATACGCTTATGAAGATAACAGTTCAGTTATTTCATCGGTTCATTCGGTAGATATCGAACATTATATTAGTGATAGTAGTGCAACGGACAAGAATGATATCGGTATTTACCTTGGAGGAAAATTAGATAATTTAACAAAGAAAGAACTTCTAGAAAATCCGTTTTGTCCACCTAAAATTGTCTTTCCTTTTTCTGAGCATCAAAAGAACGGCAAAGTTGAAAAGAGATACCTCAATCAAACTCACTTAGATAGATTCACTTGGGTAGTATATTCTCCAATAAAGCAGGGAATTTACTGTAAATATTGTTCCTTGTTCGCTCCTACAACTGTAGGTTCAATTAAATGTAAAACTCAGACCGGGGTTTTAGTTTTAAAGCCGCATGCTGCATTTCAAAATTATTGGGTATAGATGGTGTACTTGAAAAACACCAAGGCAATGCTTATCATAATAGGTCTGTGGAATCGGCAAAAATGTTTTTAAGGAACTTTGGCCAGCCTCAAACTGAAGTTCAAAACATGTTAATTTCAGGGAGACTGAAGCAAGTTCAAGAAAATCGAAAGCGTATTTTGCCTATTATTGACACGATCATCACTCTAGGTAAACAAAATATACCATTTCGAGGCCATAGGGATGACAGCAATTTTTCAGACAGGCCTGAGAGCAGTGAAAGCATTACGAACGAGGGAAACTTTCGCGCTATATTAAAATTACGTATCCGAGGTGGTGACCAGGATCTTGAAAATCATCTGAAATCCTCTAGCGCAAATGCCACATACATTTCAAAAACGACTCAGAACTCGATTATTGATTGTTGCGGCGATGAAATTAAAAAAAAAATCCTAAACTTTGTGAGGGAAGGAAAATATTATTCCATTTTATTTGACGAAACTACTGAAATAACTATGGTGTCTAAATTAAGCCTTGTTATTAGGTATGCTTATAAAAATAAAATTAGGGAAGATTCCATTGGTTTTGTGGATTTGCACGATGAAAATTTCACATCAGGAATTAGACAAGACCTAGAACCTAAATTAGGAAAATCAGTTGTTCAGTTATTAGTAAAAAATAATCTTGATATGAAAAACTGTGTTGGTATCTGTACCGATAACTGCCGTGTCATGGCTTCTGAGCAGTGTGGTGCTGCTTCAGAAATCCGTAAGGTTTCTCCTCATGCGGTTCGAGTTCCTTGCCAAAGCCATTCATTGAACTTGACTTTGTCGAAATCGTCCGAAATTAGGGCAATTAGAAAATGTTTTGAATTAATGGGCGAGGTTATTAATTTTTATCATTTGTCTGCTAATAGAAGTTTACTTTTAAAGAGAGAAATGGGCGGGGGATTAAGTAGCTTGTGCGATGCACGCTGGGTAGAAAGGCATAATGCTTGTTTAATGTTTGAGAAATTTTTTTCCACAATTACCAAGATATTGAACGATATCAGTATTTGGGATGATAGGACATATTCAACAAAGGCAGATTTACTCCTCAATAATATCATGACAAGCGAATTCATTGTTTCGATGACATGCATTACTTTTATTTTTTCCTTAACACTTCCGGTTAGTAATTCATTACAAAAAGAATCGCTAGATCTGTATTCAGCTATAAAATTCATCGATAACATCATTTGCTTATTAGGTTCTGAAAGGAAAAAGGGTTGATGAAGTATTTAATAGAATTTGGAAAAGCGCTCATGAATTTGAAGATATTTTGCAATTAAACCTCATTTAGCCCTGGTATGCATCAAGACGAATTAACTGTTCGGAAACCGCTGAGGAATACTATCGACGTAGTGTATTTATCCCAATGATTGATACTCTCCTAGTTGATTATCGAAGCCGTTTTTGTGATGTTACACGGAAGGCATTTAATTTGGGAAATATATTACCGAAACAACTATTGTGTTTGGATCAAGTTGAGTTAGATAATACTGCAACGTCATTATGGAAAAAATATTCTGACTTTTTGAATGTTTCCATTATTTCAAATTCGTTTACTATTTTTCTAAGCGAATTAATAATGTGGAAAACCAAATGGGAACGTGAATATAAGTGCAATAACATTAAAACTGACATGAGTGTCTGTGAAGTTTTCAGTATGTGCGACGAGGAAATTTATCCAAGTTGCAAAATTTTATTAAAATTTTACTCACTCTTCCTCTGAACGCAGCTTTTCGGCTTTGCGAAGATTAAAAACTTGGTTGCGGAACAGAATGAGTGAAGAAAGACTTGTGGGTTTGGCGTTACTCCATAAACATCAAGATATTCATCTTGACCCGGAAGAGATTTTAGATCGTTTTGATAATTCTGGCAATCGACGACTTGATTTTTTATTGTGATTTTTAAAATAAAATGTTAAGAAGTGCTATACAAAGTTAATATAATGTCACCGATATCCGATTTAAATATATTTTTTTCTTTTTTAGATTATACGAAACATAAGCCTTATACATCATTTTCGCAAAATATAGATTATTATAAGGGAGGTCAATGTATGCGTGGTTTTCAAAATACATTTTACCTAAAATAGGTTTTACAATAGAAAATATACTATACTATTATTTCTTGTGATAATCTCTTTAAAAAGTCCTGAATATAATTTTGACGAATATAGGGAGTTGTATTTGAAAATTTTCCTACTTACGAGGAAAATAGTACTTAATCGCCCGCCCCCCTTGTGAGGTTCCTAGATCCGCCCTTGGGTCCGGGCTAGCCAAGCTAGTATCAACCAGCCCCAACGGACGTCCTCCAAGATATACGTCGAAGAAGCATCTCCTTCTCCTTTCTCGTTTCAAAATTATTTCCAACTTTACGGCTAATGCCTGTCTGCTTAGGATCTTATGATGGGACTATCCTATAATTTTTTGGCTGAAGGAGTTTTTCACCACTGATCAATTTGGAGCCAAAGTGTTTATGAGCTATCATCTAATAAAATTTCGTATTGATCTGATTAATAGCTTTTAGTTAGAGAACCCACAAAATTCCGGTCATAGACACACACAGACACCCACAGACATCATCGAGAAAATAGTGAAAACGTGTTCAAGGGACCTTAAAACATGTATTTCCGTTGAAATCTCGAATTCGATTTTTTCATGAAAACAATACTTTCTCTATACTTCGTATATGTAGAAAGTAATAACTGAGTTAAAGGAATATAAATTAATAATTATTATTAATTCAAAACATAGAAAGATTATAGGTACTACCTGTAAACTGGACCTTACGAAATACTAATTATAATTACTCCGGGCGAAGAACGGGCTATTCTGCTAGTACTTGATTTTTATATATACATCTGACTTCCTGTTTCTTTGTTTAGGTGTTTGTTTGTTTGTCCAAATCCACACCTTTGAAGCTATCGTCACGAAACGTTTAGGTATATAATGTTACCCAGCGGTTAACATTGGCTATATGGCTATAAAAATTGGGAGAGGGAAGGGCTATATTGCAAGCGCGCTGTGCAGGACACTACGCGTAAGCGTAAGCGCCATTATACGGAAGTCGCGTGATCTGAGCGCTGAGCATGACGCTAAAATAGACGTTAGTGCCTGTGGAAGGATGCTACATTACAATGAGGTAGTTTCATACAATTTTTATTTCTCTCAAAACCTATTACTATGGTATAATACACCATACGATGATGCGAATGAAGAACAAAGATATTAGTTTATATTATTTATTTTTTCGTTTTTTAAAGTTTATAAGGATCGATATATTTTTCTCGACACGCAAAGATATGTAACGTCATTGGTCGCGTTCAGATTACTACTAGAAGCCCGAAATCCTGTAAGAGTAAAATAGCTTCACTTTCTATTGTACCATCCGTGAGACCAGTGTGTTTTGTGTGTATTCTGTCTTTGTTGAGATTTAGTGGAATTTATTTGGATTTATTAACAAACCAATATATTGGCAGTTGAGAAACTCGTGTTTTTGCTCATAGGAACACAGGGGCGGATTTATGGATGTGGGGTCCTGCGCGCAGCCTTTTTTGAGACCCTATTCAATTACCTTAAACGTGACTGTCTGAAAATATGACGCATAAGAATGAGTTAATTTTAACATGGGTTTTAAACTATGATATTAATTAATGATATACGTACCTATATATAGAGGTAAAAAGAAAGCACTACCTTCATCCGCAAATTAACTTTATTGATTGGTATAAATGCGATTTTAACACATTCCATCAATGTGTACATTTTCTGAACAAAATTAAACTTCGTCGCACCTTGAGAAGACTCTGCAGCGCTGTTACCAACAAGATTTAACGAGTGACTGGGCTTTCTTTTTTCAGTCTTGCTTGCAAGCCTGAGTATTTTCCTGACATATTGACTGCGTTGTTGAAACTTTGACCCCGGCAATTCTTTATATCTAATCCCAGCGCTTCAAACATTTCTAAGACAGTTTTCGTCAGATGTTCAGATGTACGAGATTTTATAGGCGTGAAAAAAGATACGTTCAATGATTTCTCCATCTGGTTTCACGTACGATATCTTAAAATAACAGTTAGCTGATCCACGTGACTTACATTCGGAGTCGAGTCTACAATTATAGAAAAATACTGAGCATTTTTCACTTCATCAGCAAAGCATTTTCGGAGATGATCAGCCGTGATAGCGAGAAATTCGTCGTAAATTTGATGAAATAAAGAATTAGTTTTACCATAACCACAATACTGATAATTTTCTAGATGCTGTTTGAGAAAATCATCAAATTCAGCCAGGTATTCGAGAGAGGTTAAGAAATTGCCTTTACGATTCGAAGACTCAGACTCGTCAAGACCTCTGAAGGCAAGTCCTAATCTTGCAAGTGGCTTCACAGTTGCAATTATGCTTTAATATTATTTTGATTTAAACATTATATTCATAATCTCTTTTTCTTATATCATTTGGATCTTATGTCAAATATAAATAGGTACATAGGATCTTAATAAAGCTCACAAGTAACAAAATTTATTGTATTTATTTATATTCAGATTTATTTATTGTCATGGTGACGGCTAGATTCTTTCATAAATAAATAAAATTATGTTGTGTAGGGAAATTTTGAGATGGTGAAAATTTATTGGGAATGCGTATATGGGTGGAGTAGTCGGAGATTTCGGGAAGATCGACCTTCTCTGACGAAATCCTGTAAAGATAGCGAGAGGTGAATTATTAAATGAAATGCTTGTTAGTCATAGAAGTAATGTTCTAGCTTAGATTTAACCATTTCCAATTGGAATTTTAGTCTTACCTTCCTCTCGTTGACGCTGAGGCAATGTAGAAATGAGATGATATTATTTGGCGATTTAGTGGATGTACTTGGCGCCATAGCCGTAGCTAAGACCGTGTCCGTAGCTGAGACCGTGTCCGTAGCCGAGACCGTGTCCGTAGCCGAGACCATGTCCGTAGCCGAGACCGTGTCCGTAGCCGAGACCGTAAGAGGCAATGGCAGGGGCGGCGTAGGAAGCGTAGGCGGGGGCGGCATAGGCAGCCACGGCGGGGGCAGCGACCTTAGCCACGGCGGGGGCGGCGTAAGCGGTGTAGGCGGGGGCAGCGTAGGTGGCGACCTTAGCTACGGCGGGGGCAGCGTAGGCGGCGTAGGCGGGGGCAGCGTAGGTGGCGACCTTAGCTACGGCGGGGGCAGCGTAGGCGGCGTAGGCGGGGGCAGCGTAGGTGGCGACCTTAGCTACGGCGGGAGCAGCGTAGGCAGCGTAGGCGGGGGCAGCGTAGGCGTGGGCAGCGTAGGCGGGGGCAGCGTAGGCGGGGGCAGCGAAGCCGACCTTAGCCACGGCAGGGGCGGCATAGGCTGCGTATGCGGGGGCAGCGTAGGCAGCCACGGCGGGTGCGGCGACCTTAGCCACGGCGGGGGCGGCGTAGGTGGCGTAAGCGGGGGCAGCGTAGTGTGCTAGTGCGGGGGCAGCGGCATAGGTGGCCACGGCTGGGGCAGCGTGGGCGAAGGCGGGGGCGGCGGCGTAGGTGGCGACGGCGGGGGCAGCGGCATAGGTGGCTAAGGCTGGGGCAGCGAGGTGTCCAGCGCCATAACCGAGTCCAAAGATTCCACGCTTCTCCGTCTTCTTCTCATCGACTTCCTTTTTCTCTTCGGCGTAGACGCAGACGGCCAGAGCCAGAACGAGGACAGCCTGTGATCAAATGGGAGAATGAGGGTATTATTTCAAGTAACAAGTCCTGAATCCATTCTATTCCCAGCAGTCATCAAAAAGTGATAATGCTTAAATTAAACCGAAATCCGTTTATATCAAGGACATAGTGAATGCGTTCGAATCTTTATCTCAAATACAGTTTCCATGCTTCCATTTCCGATTTATGGTGGACTTCACTGTATAATTTTATCAAAACAGTTATTTTTCAGTTCAATCATTTGGAATTACGAGCTGTGATTATTCCACTGACCTACATTTCTGCACGCGATGGATTTCCATATGGACATGCCGGCATATTCTGGACATTTTATACGCTTATTTTTTGATGGAATATGAAATTCATATGTAATTTTGGAGCTCATTTGCCCTTAATCCTTAGTTTTTCTTAACGCAAAAAATTGAAAGTGATTTTCTGTTAAAACTAGATAGCTTTATTTAGTGAAACCTGGCACATTACCCCTTATCGAGGCATTAGACAGTGCATTGAGCTACAGCATGGGTAGCCTTACGTTTATCTCCTACACCGAAGGAAAGTGATCGGGTAGGACCGCTTTCCAATACCTGCTACGCCTCAAAACTCCCCCAATCCATCTTCCACATTTATAATTGTCCCTTAAGCATCATACCTGATCAGAATAAATCGATTTTTTTAACGTTGGACCTTTAATTTTGAGATTCGTTGGATAGCAAATTTCCAGATACTAATAGGGAGTGGAGTAAATTTTCCTTTAGTTGAAAACGAAAATTTTCGATTTTTTAAATTTCATTTGAATCATTTTATGAACTAAAGTCGATGTGTTACAGTAATATATTGATAAACTATATTTGAAATTATAATTTTATTTTAGCATTAATATGACGCATAAAATATTGCCATGAATGTTACTAGCTACGTATCATTGAAGCATCTATAAATGTTTCTTAACTCATCACAATTCATAAATGTTGTAAATAGGAAATGAAATTATTTCCAAAGATTAAGTTGTATTTCTACCCCGATCTTGATTTCTGCAGAGGTCTCTGAATATTTACAGGAAAGTTGAAAAGTAGAGTTTTAAATTTAATCGCAAGCTTTTTTTAAGTGAAAATCTGTAATAGTGATCTAACAATATTGGACTTATATGTTAATTTCGTCAAAAAATGTCAGTATAATAACTGATACATTCGCGATATTTGTTATAACTATCGGAACCTAATGCGCGTTGGGCACTGAATCCTTCGCAAATCCCGGAGACCCACTATATCCGGCGCACTTCACGTCTCGAAGTTATCCGATGGGCCTTATAGCTCTCATACTCACCAGGACCTTCATGATGGGTTGTTGCGTGGTGTTCTTTGTGCTTACGAGAGAGAACTGATTTCTCCAGCATCCGCGGAGAGGTTTTTATAGTATAGCGAGCCGTTGCGGGAGATACTTATGCCTTCCCGAGGGAAAGAGAGACCTTTCTCTCACTCTTCAGGCCATGGGCACACCCATACCGCCCCCAGTGAGCTTCCCTTCCCTCCACGCCGCTGACCCACACCTCTTTCGCTCGTGTCTCTTTCCCCCCCTCCCTCTCCACCCTCCCCCGCCTCCTCTCACGCACGCCTTCCCCATCTGTACACCCTAAACTGGAGCAAAAAAGTCCCGCCATCGTGCGCAATCGCTCTCCATGTCTTCGACCCCTCACCTTCCGTTCTGCCCCATCCTCCCTCCCTCCTCGTCCTCTCATCCCACTCTTTCCTTCCTCATCGTCGCTCGCTCCTCCTTGCCTCTCCACGATTAAAAGCTTTTCGCTTTCCCCACTCCGAAAAAGAGGACCCCACCCTAAAAAATATCTGATTCATAATTGTCTACCGGTGGTCGCTTTCCCTCACTCCCTGTCCGCCGCTCCCCCTTTCTTCTCATCGCCCTTGCCTTCATTCACCCTCGCTCTTTTTCCTCTTCTCTTAGGCAACGGCAAAGTCGTCATCTCCCAATTACCATCTCTGCGCGGATGAAAATGGAGCAACGGGAAGTATGGGAAAGCGAGCGATGGACGAATTTCTGATGTGCCCCGATTATCTATTCGACATGGTTGGGATAATCGTTCAGGTTTTCCAAAAAAAGCCGATTAGTCCGCTTTATTTCGTTTTTTGTCAAGTTTTGTTATTTTCCTCCCCGCCAAGTTATGTGAGATCCACTTCAACCGAATCAAATATCTTTGCAGCATGATTTCATAACGGTAGTTGGCGATTGGTTGCTTGTCATCCGAGAGCTTCGTGCCTAAAGCTCATTCGTTGCCTTATGCCATGAGATTAGGGCCATTTCCAAACGACCTCTCTCTACTTTTCTTCTCCACTCATCGCCTACGCGGCTTTTTCATCACTTTCTTCGTCCTACGGCGCCGTCCTTTACTCTTGACCAAGAGCAATGTCGAGCTAAGTTCGGAACGCTGTCCTTTCGCAGGTGATGGGGAAGTTGTCGCGTTGTCGTGTGCTCTGAGACGCTTCGGATACTTTGTGTGTGCTTCTCTCTCTCTCTCTTCCTCCTCGGATGGAATTTATCCGTGGTCTGTAATCTCTTTTTGGTGCCGACGCTGTCGCTTGATACAGAGACCTTCGCGCACTTTTCTCTAGCAGAGACACTCTTCTACTCTCTGCTAGCTCGCAACTCGGCGCTTTTTACGTTCCAAATGTAAATGCAAATCGAATCTTTTTATTCTTGAATACGAGTCCAATGATTGTGTTAATGTCGTTTATTTTGGTGTTAAGGAATGCCGTGAGCAGATTTTCTGTATTTCGTTTGAACTGCTCTACTCATATACGTGTTACAATTTTTGAAATTGTAAAGTGAATTCTCGTGGTTTATAATGCCTATTTCAATCATAGGTTAACTTGATTTTATGACCTGTAAAATCGGATATTATACACGAAAATTGTTTGAAATATTTTTATATAGTTATTTTTTGGTGATGCAATCATTGTAGGCATTGTGCTGACTAAATGCAAGTTTATAAAATTAAAATCACTTCATTATCGTAAAGCTTTTAGAGTCTGTCGTTGTGTCTGTCTGTCCGTCCTCAACTATTAACTTTTGAACCAATAGACCGATATTCATGAAACTTGATGAAAATCTCTTGCTACATGGGCCGAGCTCCAGAGGAGAGTTTTTGTTGCGAAGATTGAAGTCTCGGGTTCGATTCTAGGAACTATCCTTCCCATTTGATTTAAATGGGAAATCTGAAACCCATCGTGCAGGGTAATTTTCTCTAGCACATTAAAATATCTTAGAATTGTAATATCGATGCGGGATTTGTGCTGTTCTCTGAGGAAATGGATGGAGATTCTAATTTTTATCGTAGAATTCTGCTTATTTATCGTATTTTTTATAATTTCGCGTAAATACGGGCGTTTTTGCTGTTTTTATCACTCATTACGAGTGTTGCCATAGTAACATCTATTGTTGGACTCGGATTTGGTATAGTCTAATACACACGCGTTATTTTTACCGCACAAATACGCGTGATCAATTTAATATTCCATTCGAATATATTTGTAATATTTTATAACGTTAAATTATGAAATTTAGGAACACAAAGAGCAACATCTTCGCGGCGATTTTAAAGCTATTATAGCCAATATAAGTATTAAATAAATGATTAAATGGAAAGTAGGCATCATAAGTTCCGTTTGGATAATCTTGTTATTTCTCAAATAGAGTTTTTACAGGAAAACCGAAATAATTTTTCTAGTCTTGAGCTGTTGAGGATTTGCATTCTTCAGTTTTGGCTCTTTCTACTCACCATTTTTCCATAAGTTGATACGCTAACACCTGCTCTTTATCTGTTTCACTGATTCCTTCAGGTTTTTCTTTCCATGTATTTTTTAAATTCATTATTCAGGGATAGATTTTTTAAACCATTATTATTTTCCACTTGTTATAATTCAAGATAGTTTATAAAAGTTTGCGAGCACCTCTTTCTCCAGAGAGGGTTATTATGCTTAATTCTTTTTTCTCTTGGAAAACTACTTAACCAAAAATGACTCTCATCTCCTATTTTTCTTTAAGTCTTAACTTCGATCTGGTGGTGCAGGTATCGAGGTTCTCGCAAGCAAATCACGTATATGAAAGGCTACTTAAGGAAGGAAGAAATGTCGCAATTCCAACCATTTCCTCTTGGTCAAGGGTGTTTTTTTGCATTGCATTCTTACTTTATTCGATATTTCTTTATTTATAGCTTTTAATGTTTATAAAAATTGATTTGTAAACTATATACTGATTTTTCTTGAATTATTGATGGTACCATATGCTGAAAATGTTCGGACTTTATTGATACTTGTCAGTTCGTTATTTTTATGGCTATCTTTGTCGGTATATGTATTTCAATTAATTTTTAGGCAGGAAAATAAAGCATACCGTTGCTAACGGTAAACTGAAAAATACATACGGTGTCTTTTTGGCCGCTGATATTTTTATAAAATACACAAATAAATTTTATTCTGTGAGGCGTTTGCGACCGTTTACCTGCTATTATGGAATCAAAGTACGAAAGCTGTTTATACGGAGCTGTAATGCCGGCCAGGTCGCATAAACCGGTAAAGTAGTACTTTCACGTTGAGGGCACAGGTATCAATTATCTACCGCTTAGAGCTATGCGGGCAATCGCAGCTCATTTTCTTCTTTCATTACCGTACCTATTAAAACAATATTTAAACGATTTAGTAATTCTGTAAAGTACTTGAACCTAATTCGACTGCGCATTCTTCAATTTCCATTTTAAAATGTATGTACGATATTTGTATGCTGCCGTGAGACAAATATGATTCAGTCTATCGATGAAGATACGATTAGTCGTTTTGGAAGGACGCGTTTGAAAAGCTCTTCATTTTCACGAAATCTTAAACATTTCAACTCATTCCATTCGTGAGAGTTGTGGAACTCAATCCGACGCCGAACCACGTCACGCCGTTAATACGCCTTAAGATTATCGGGAGAGTAAATCAAGGTTGTCGGCGAAGCGGAAAGTCTTTTAGAAACCATACGAAGCCTATTTCACTCGTCGCAGCTTTAGATTCTATTTGCAAAACTCGAATAATTTTGCGTTTCCGGTCACGTAGATGCGTGTTCGCATTCTTCGAATTCCCCTTCTGCGACTTTCATGGACACGTGCCGAAGGGTGCAACGAACAAATACCGCGTTTCTTTTATGCTACTTTAAAATGTCTCCGGTGCATGGAATTTCGATGGATTCCATTTTTGCTCATAGGATCTGTTTGAGTTGAAGATTTTTTTCGCAAACATTTTGTTTCGATTCGCGAGTCTTCAAAATCATGCTGCGTAATGATGCGGTGATTCATTTCTCGCCTCCGGCCTCTTGGCAACGTGCGTTTTCTTTGAATCACTTCATGGCTGAATACCACGTGAGAGATTACTAACGATATCCCTTTCTTTACCATTTTATATTGTGCGATATTCGAGACATCCATTTTCTCGATATGCGTACACACCTGTCTTGCGGTTATTTTTACAGTAACAATTTAGTTCCATTGCTGGATGCACATAGCCATTTATTACATCCGCTGCCTCAGGCTCATTTGAGGTGCTTAGAAATCGTTGCAGCGGATTGGATTTGCGGTACTATCATCATGTATGTAATAGTTGTTGTAAGCCGGTAAATTTAGACAAGCGCATATTTTAAAAGTACGCAACTATGGAAACTTTTTTAGTTGATCAAATGTCTTTGTTATCTTTATTTTAAAAATGGTAAAACATAATCTAAGCGTAATTTTTAGATAAAACTCATTCGCACAAATCTGTCGAAAGTGACCTCGATGGGGAAATAGTGGAGACTATGAGATCGTGCTTTTCACGAATTAAATGGACTTGCAAGCTCAGCTTTGTGTTAAACGTCTGACCCTTTCTCTTTTGACGTCCTTGCGATTTTCTTTGGCGTCAGGAATTCCCGCCTTTTTCATATGCGGCTCGAAAATGTCTCTTTGATTCTTATTACAGGAGTTATATATTCTGTTTATGAAATCTTATTTATTTACTAATGGATCGAAAACATTATGTACTTATTTGAAAAAATATAAGCGAAACTAGGTTTCATGACTTGGAGTTAGAGAGTTTGTGTACTTAAACACAAATAAAGTATTGGTGAAGTTTGTATGCAGATAGGAATATGGTGGAAGACTTCTGAAAAAGTCGGAGCAAAATCTTTTCCAAAAGTTTTCATGTCCAGCATATGGCTATCTGTATACAAATTTTACCAACACTTTCATTTGTGTTTATCTGACCATCTCACCTTTGAGATGTAAATGGGTTTTCTTTGAGCGTTCCACATTGAGAGCATTCGTTTGAGAGAAGTTGATACCAGCTTGTCTGGCCTGACCTAAGCGCGAGAAATGCCCGATTCTGAGTCGGTTGAATTAGTATGACTCGGCAGTTCAGCCGTTAGAATATCCACCCGGCACGTGGAAAGCCCGGATTCGATTCCCGGTCAAGGCAGAATTTTGCTCCGATTTCTTTCAGAAGTCTTCAAATTGTTCAGTGTTCATTTCATAATTCAACATTAGCTTTCTGATGAAATTTACACTACTGGAAACGTATCCATTTCACATCGATGTTTACGCGATGTACGCTTCCTAAAATATTAAACTTTAGTGAATCGAATTTGCGAATGTCATCCTGGTTTTACCAAAAGGAAGAAATTCGTTTTAAACGAAGTTTATCGTGATTTGAAAGTTTGCGTTGCCCAGCGAGAAAGGCGGAACAGTAAATGAAAATTTCGCCGCTGAATTCGTGGTGAAGTTATGCCTCAAGGGTTCGATAGTAAGCTTATCGAAGAGTATGCGCCAGGAGTGTTAAGTGGGAAGGGCTATGGTGCTATCCTTTCTCCCCTCGCGTTCTCTCTTAAGCCAAGATGTGTTCACTCCCTTGAGGCAGTGCAAACACGTAGGATGGAGGAATCTACGGTGGGGAAGGAGAGAGAGAGGTGGAAGAAGAGGGATGAGGAGTGGGGAGAGAAGAGGGGGAGAGTTGCGCAAGATGATGAATAATCTCATCGCTCCCTCCCGTGGAGCGAGCGAGTCTTCCGCCTACTCTCGATAGATCCGCCCTCCGATCGCCACGCCCTCCTCGGGGCTGGAGGAGTACTCGCTCCCAGGACTCTGATCCTTGCGGGGCAGCGGCGGGGACAGTGAACCACTTTCTCCGCTAAAATCGCAGACGTCCGTCCTAGGAAGATAGCGAAGAAATGTTAGGGAGAGGGGAGGAAGTGATAACGGGATAGGTGAGGGAAGGGAGGGGCGATAGGTGAGGGGAGGTAGGGGCGATAGGTGAGGGAAGGGAGGGGCGATTGGTGAGGGAAGGGAGGGGCGATTAGTGAGGGGAGGGAGGAGGGATAGCTGAGGGGGTGATGGGGGATAGGTGAGGGGGTGAGACTGGCGATTAGGGGAAGGGGAGGGAGGGGGATAGGTCAGGGAGTGAGAGGGGGATAGAGGAGGGTGAAGAGGGAAGATAATAGGAAGGGGGGGTGAGAGGGGGATAGGGGAGAGGGTAAGGGGAAGATGGGAGACAGAGTGAGAGAGGGATTTGAGAGGGGGGATAGCGGAGAAGGTGAGAAGGGAATATTGGAGGGAGGATAGGGGAGGGGGCGAGCTCTCTACGTAACGACCACGCGCGTCCTCGCATTCGGCTGCCTTGAGGTGTATCCGTCTCGGAAGAGCGGGAAAGGGGCTGATGGTAACGCCTCTCTATCTCTCTAATTCTGCCTTCACCCTTTTGAACCCTATTCACGTCCAGGTAATAGCTTATCGGGCGGACTGCACGACGGCCCCTTTGGGCAGGAGGTCGCTGGTTCGACCTCGTATAAATAGGGGGACAACGATCACTTCGACATAAATCGCCATGTTTGTATTGGCGCCCTTAGTATTATTGTTACCGCAGAGAAAATACATGCAATTAAGCAAAGAGCGCATTGTCTCGACCCCTCTCCCCCATCTCTCTCTTGCTCCATCCTTGCGCTCCCTCTTACTCCCTTGGATTTACTCTTTATCGTTGCATCGTTTCTATTTCAGAGGAAAATTTTCTTTGTTGAAAGCGAAGATTTCCCACCGAATCAAACTAGTATATGTTTCGCAATGTTCTCTATACTTTCACTTTACAATGAATCAAAGAAAGACAGCTGTCTATGCATGATTTTATCATCCGCTCGTTTTTGATTATTTCGTTGATTCGTATTATTTTATTTATTTTAGATTATTCTTGTTACCTGTATTATTATAAAATGTTCAATAAGTCAAGTATTAATTGATCGGACTTCTTTGAGATTTTAAGGAAATTGCTGTAAATACCCTTTAATCTTTTTCTTGGATGTATTTATAATATCTTATTTTCTGAGGTGAGAAAACCTTTTATTGAATGTGAACATGATAATTACAAACTTTAATGTTACGTGACATCTTAATTTAAATTTAAGATTTCTTACAATATCGTAAAAAATTTCTTAATGTAATAAATATGGTGATATTTCAGTATCTCTGGAAGATAATAGCTTATAAATTTTTATACCGAGTCTGGATATATCTCAGCTGTTTTCCACATTTTTTAATTTTTGGACATCTTTGGAAGACGAAAATATTGGATATGATTTTTGCTCGGGGATATCTACATTGTATAGATTTTTCTAAGGCTTAAGATACTGATATACTCTCTGAATGAAATTGCTTGAATTCATTCAGAAAATAGATGTTTCACTTTGTTGAGAAAGATATTCGCCATTCTTTTGATGTTATGGAACTTTTCCTTCCACTCGATCGTCTTACCAGATGCTCTTTAGGATAGACTTATTTCGTTCACTTCCGTGCAATTTTAATTGCTTCGGAATTTGTAAAAAAAAACTTTTTCGGACTTATGAATCGGTTTATCAGAAATTGTGTCAATATTGCATATGTATATTGACTATTTCTTTTATAACCAATGATGCGTTCAATGTACGTTGACGATGAGGCTGATACTATTGTGGAGAAAGATTGGCGAAGGCGGAAAATCACTTCTTATTCTGTAAATCATCCTTGAAGCTTCTTTTAAATTTTCGTACAATATCTCGAAGACTCGTATAAAGCGATAAATTTGCGTCGAATTATAGATGTTTGAGAGCAATCGTTGAAAATCATCGCTTTACCTTTACTCTGAATTAGTACTTTTGTCTTCAAGTTTTGTTTCTTTATTTATGGTTCCCAGGAATATATTTTAAGTGTTTGAAAATGTTATCAATAGAAATTGAAAGATAGGTCATTAACCACATATGGGCAGTAGCAGAGAAATTAGCGGCTCTACATAAAACTTCATGAATAACATATAAAAGCCAAGTATGCACTTTGAAGACCCTTTTGCAGAACGTTTATTTAAATCGAGGTAAAAGAAAGAGGACGTGCAAAAGTGCAGAAAAAAATCACTGCCTTCTTTTTAGATTTTGCAGCCGTGACCACGAAGCGTACTTTACAACGGTGTGAAACAAAGACTACCTTTTGTTAAAAAGTTAAGATATTTGAAATTAAATGTTTAACTTGAAATTTGACCATCTTTCCACCAATTGGCCAAAATTTAATACACACCACGAGTTTCTATACACTTTCTACTGTAGGAAAGCGTGTTTAGATAAATGGGACTACAATTGAAACAATAAAATAATACAAAATTCATCACGGACCAACATAGTAAAGTTCAAGAACAAGCACTTAAAAAATACTTGTCTCAGTTATATCCAATAGCCATAATAAGGTTATAAACATGCAGATGCGCATTTAGTCTACAAATAGTAGTCTGCAATGGTAATTTACCGAAAATATATTCTAAATTTTGCAAAATTCTAAAATCTAGAATCTTATGTGAATTGCCACTAACGACGGCTGCTTTGTAGCCGAAATGCGCATCTGCTTATTTATAATCTTGTTGTTGCTTTGGAGATACATGAGACAAATTTATTCTAAGGGCTTGTTGTTGAAGCTGTTACTTGATACATAAGAATTTTGACATTTCAAAGGGAGATAGACTTTTATCTTAATCAGAAGAAAACACTACAAGGGGCGGAGTAACTGAAAGAGGTTTTAAACCGCAGAACTCTTTTATTTTTTTCTAAAACTATCCAAGAGGTGAAGTTTTGAAGATGTAAGGCAAATGGCTATCAGTCTCAGTTTCTAATGGAACCCCATCTTATTAGAGTTCCATCGACTAGAGTTGGAAACTTCTTGTTTCAATTAAGTCCTATAGTCAATTTACCGTTGCCCGAATTAGAAATAAGTTGAAAACTTTGTTCCTCTCGAGATTAATTATTACAACATACAATAGACAATACAGATTACACTTACAAGATGGGATGTGATCTTGGAATTACTATATGAAATAAAAAATACTAAGTTATGGAGTGTAGATACGTAAGGAGAATGAAAAAATAACCTGCCTACAGTCATTTAGTAGCTTCGAAAAAATTTCCTCTAATTATTATTATTTTCCAAACAATTATAAATCTTGCGAAACTAAAATAGGGATTTCAGTCATTTTTCCTACGCTTTTTTATTTATTTGTTACCATTTTATGTAATCGATTACTTATGATCTCATTTCGAATTAGTTTGAAAGTGTACCAATTTTTTCGTTAGGGAAAGAATTAAAATTAAATTGAATTCATAAAGATTATAATCATTTCAACAGATACATTTCCCCGAATTTGAATGCGCAATCTTTAAATTGTGTTACACGGAATTTTGAAATTTCAACTTTAAATAAAGACTATATTGAGGAAGATTTGTGTATAGAATGATGGTAAAACGTCTTTGGACCAAATCACCGTGACGTTTCTTTTTAAACAGTGATATCGCTTCTTTCGTGAGCATATTTTCCCTAATTTGCATGGTTACATCTACTGTTCATAGTGGAAAGATGTCTTCACGCTCGATAGGCCTTTAGTTATGCATTTATTTGATTTTGGAAGAAAGATGCACTCAGAAACTATTTCACTTTGTTTTTATTTCTATAAACCATTAGAAAATATTTAATCGCTCAAAACAAACCTTTTTCCAAAGATAGACAGAAAATTTTTCTCTAATTCCATGAAAGGTAATGCTAATAACATAACGTTGAAAAAATTTCCTACTAAGCAGCTGAGCATTCTGATTGTTTATTCTAATGAAATTAATTAACATAGTGAAAATTTTAGTCTCGCTCTAAGTAGTATTTGTTTTCAGAGCTTACCTTTCCTGAAATTCGACGTGAAGTCATTTGCGTCATAGTTTAAACTTCATTTAGAAATAGTTCAATACTAGATTGTGGAAATTATTCTAAATTTTATAGTGAATATTTCAATTAATAAGTGCGATACATTAACTTCATATAATTTTTAATATATTTTTTCCGTACTATTCCTCTTAAAGTGGATTCCTATCGGATTTATCATTCTGGAGAAGTGTGGGAGTGAATAGCAAGAAAATATTTCAGAGATGCTTAATAGGTAGCGGTAGCTCAGTTTTTTCCGGTTCTATTACGAATGAAATTGGCGCTTTAAATTCTCGTTTACACCGAGTTCGAGCTTGTAGAGCAGCGGCGCTGTAATCGATTTCGTTGACCGCGATGCTCAGCACCAATCGTTTTGGTATTTCAAACATTCATTGAATTACGCAACTTACAGATCAGATATTCAATAGCATACTTATGTGAAAATTTTAAGTTACGCGTTTCTTCCTAAAACTATTTGATTCTTTGCAACAAAACTAATTTACATTTTAGAAACCGATTAAGAATTACTTTATTATTTAATTTCATTTAAAGTTAGGACTAATTTATATAATAACACGATTTTACTTAACAGCAAAATATTACTAACGTTTATACTTAATGTAAAATTAAAATATGCTGCTAAAATGTGTTTAGTTTTATGAAAAGCAATTTTTATTACCTAGAGAATATTTAATTAAGAAAACTTTTTAAATATTTGAGGAATTTCAATAGTGGTTTTTAATGCCCTATACGAGTAAAACGTCGCATTCCTTATAAATATTTGCTAAGTTGAATTTTCCTACATAAATAATTACCATAGAGATATTTAGAAGTATTATATTATAGTGCTAGCCTTACTTTTGTTACATTTTCTCAGTTATGACAATTTTTCGTGCTTTGCAATTTACATATTATTAGAAGGAAGTCTTCTTCATCATGCGTCAATGACAGCAAGTAATATAGCACATATAAACATAGAAATCTGGAAGTAGCAATGCTCTAGAACGAAATATTAATTGGATTTTCGCGAAAGTTATTTTATCAAAGCCATATTAAACCCTTATTTTTGTGTACGGCCATGTATTGCCTCAAATATTATTTGTTTCATACGAGGCAAACCGGTATTAAATTTTGTCAGCATGTACGTTGGAACGAGATTCTGCATTTTTCGCGGGTGTGCAGGTCTAGTTGCTAGTTGTCAAGCTAGAATCCTGAAAATTATTAATAATCCGTGCTTCCACGTCTTGCTTTAGCAAGGGTATCTTATATGTTTAATAACTTTTGTTTACTTCGAAATTATTTTTTATTTATAACATTTCTTTACGATAAAATGTTTTCATAACTATTACTTGTGTTTAAAATTAATTTTACTCTAATGTTAAATTTATAATTTCAGCAGTTCTTATTATTACTCATGATTGAATAAAGAAAGACTTAAGAGGTATCGTTCAGTAAAATTATAAATTTAATATATGCACGCTATTTCTATTTTCTTTGGGCAGAGTAGAAGTAAATGTTTGTAAGCATTGCACTGTTAATTTTTATAGAGACCATCATAAAATATACGTGGATTTCTTTTGATTAATACATGTTAGAGTCAGAGGCGTAACTTCAGTTGTGAGGTCACAAGGCAAATGATTAAAACGAAGCCCCCATAGCAAAATTAAATAAAAATAAATACGTGATATAATTTTTTATTTAACACGTTAAATAAATAATAATAAAATATACCTACTATATTCGAATTGCATATTTATTTACATTGCGCATACACATTACACAAAAAAATCTCCTTAATTAATAATATCAATAAAGCAAAAGAATTTAATTTACATTTCTATAATGAAAATAGGAATTATATTTTTACATTGTACTAAAAATTAAAAATAATTTTATTTATAATATAGGTATTATGTAAAATTTAAATCGCCCTTCTCGATTTTATGCTATCAAATTTGTCGATCACTGCATCCAAATTTAATAATATTTTCTTAGAATCTGAGCTTTTTAGTGACAAAATTATTAGACTTTTTAATCTTTCTGTCGCCATACGACGACGCAGGTAATTTTTAATTAATTTCATTTTTGAAAAACTTCTTTAATTGGTTGCTACACAAATATGGAGAGTCAAATAAATCATAAGTGCTGTGCAAACGTTGCAATAATCAGATGCTAGCCCCCATTTAATAATCAGAAGCTCTAAGAATTCCTTAACGTCCTTGCACTCGTATAATTCCATCCTCATGTTTGGATTTGTTGTTAGTGCTTTTAATTCGTCTTGTAAACTTTTAGTTAAAAATATTTTATATTTATAGTGAAATATTTTAGTGTGTTCACAAATTTCAGATGCGCTTAACATAAAAAGCTTCTTTGGTTTGAGAAAACTGAAAAAATGTCTTATTGTTAGTTCTATTGTTTTCTTGAACCGCTTACCAATTTGTGATTACGCCAAATCAAAAGTTTTTTTTTTAAATATTCATTTTAAAAATTTCTGCTTCACTTCTAACGAATTGTTCCTCAACACTAGGTTTATCGAAGAACTTCTTTTTAAATTGATTTCGTTTTGTTTTAAACTCGATTGATATACCATATTTTATAGCCATTTGATTTGATTCATTTTTAAATCCATCAAAATCATTTCTTAGAGACAAAAGTGTTTCGGTGCATTTTTCAATTGCTGTTATGATCATCATTTACTTTGTCTCCTTCTTTTGTAGAATTAAACTAACGACAATCGAACTCATGGCACTTCAAATCGAATCGTGTCAAGTACTGAAATGAATTCGATATTAGAATTGAATTCGATATATAAAAGTAGCATTATTTCCTCGGCGCTGAGTTCAGTACTGATTTCAGTGACTGAAGTAAGTGTCATGTAAAACAGCCTTAACATTACTAATATCGTTACATTACATGAACTAAAATGTAACCAATATTAATTCTTGAAGTTAAGCAGCAGCACAAAAGCCGACGAATCATTCGGAGGCGTAGGCAATCGAGACGGGACAAATATTTTGATATCGCTATTTCAAAGAGATTCTGTTACTGCGCCGGATATTTCTTAGAATTAAGAAATAAGCAACATTCTCGGCCCTGAGAAAATGTGCATGAAATTCAATGGACCAATTATTGAAATAATTTTGCCATTGATCCGCCTCTATCGTAGAGTGGAATTTATCGCTTAAAATATCTGTTGCTAAATAGCAAAGAAACCCTAACCGTTGTTTATATGTAAAATACAGCTTAATACGGTTGAATATTCAATTTTCTCATTTTCTTCACGTGTCCGCTACCTAAATAACAGTCAGTTGTGACTTTGAATATGACGCTCTGCTGTGGCACCTCTGGTGGCGAGTCGTGGTTTAACGCAAATAAGTAGAGGACCAAAAGTACGATTTCGACGATTTTTTCACAATATACTGGGATCTACCTTTTGCACGTTTTAAATGTCTACTTCTATCATAATATCATGGATTCGATTCTCGGGGTATTCATTTTCTCCGTGCGATAAGGGGTGGGTGTGGCGGAGTGGTTAGAGCGTTGGCCTTTCACGCAGTAATGCCAGGTTCGAATCTGGAAGAGGTAAGATTTTTCAAGTTGGGATCGTCCCGTCTCCTACTTTTGTGCCTCTCAAGTCAGCGCTCCGCCCTTCGGAAGGGACGTTAAGCAGTTGGCCCCTTGGCGCTCTTCGTAAAGAGTAGGCTAATGCCGGCACCGGGTTTCCCTCCTCCCTTGTGAGTGTTTGGTGTGTAAGAAGTTATGGCTATAATAATCCAAGTGGTTGACGACACACACATTCATTGGCATTTAAAAATTACTACTTGGAATCATCGTAGGAATTCGGAACTTGGAACAATGTACTATGTCCAAAAGAACGAAATTACATTTTCCTACCGTCGATTTTCGTATACACGTCAAATCGGTCCACAAATTAAGTTTTGACGCCATAATTTGACGTACTCCCACGAAAAAATCTTTCGTCGTCAAGGTGGTTTGCATTTTTGCCGGTTTCGTGTAATTGTTGCGGGTTATTGACTGGGATTATCTGCTCACATATTCACGACATTTCGACGCTATTATGATGTTTAAACATTACTTTGATCAGGGCCGGTCCGACAGTTTCTTGGGTGTGGGCAGGAATCATTTTGCCAGCCCCTATAATACAAGTCACTTCATATCCACCACACGAAGGGAAGTATTCAAAATTACACAATTTTGCTCCATGAAGTTCATACCAATAGTTTTGTTAGTAATTATTACAAAAAAAATTCCACATAAATATAATTTAAAATACATTTATTCGATTAAAAGGAATTCGTTTTAATGTTTACACACGAAAATATACAGAGAAATAAAAAACAAACATTACGAAAAATTAATAATTGGAATTAGACAGTTTTGAAACAATTGCAACCAATTACGATATTTCTTTAGGTATTTACATAAAGATGTGGAGATAAATAAAAATATGCACATTAAAATAAATACATACCTAATATAATACAATCTTGGACTAGGGGACTATTTCAATTCTGTGTTATTATTTAATTTGAAAATTTTCTTTATATACTGTTTTTCCCTCTTGGTAAAATACCGCTGTTTAACCCAATTCTTCAGCAAATTTACCAGCTGTTTCTTTTAATTTGAAGACATTTTCATCCGTTCTATATGCGTGCCGCAAAAACCACTATGGAAACAGTACACGAAAACTGTAGTAGACTAGATTAGGCAAACACTGTCATGTGGAGTGATTTATCTGCGTCTGGGCCGCTTTTAAAATTTACGGGGCCGAGGAAAACTTTTCTACTTCACACACCTCGAGCAGCAGAAGAAAATCGTAAACACGCTCCCGGAATTCACCGAAAAATGTCACATTTTGTTCATTTTCAGACTGAAGAACGAGATATTCACTTTCGTCAAAACGATCTAGGGTAGGCTCCAGAAACAATTTCCTTCGCTTATGGATGTACATAATTTGTAAATTTTTTATCAAATCGCTCATGTTATCTAAAATCTATTAAAGACTACTTCTGTCCCTTTGTGGCTCCCTCTGTCACGCTATAATAATTCGAATAACTCGATAATCGAACGAGATACATTTTGGATATTTACAGGAAAACTTTTCCGTTGAATTTCAACGGGCGTCTCCCTAGTGATAATAATAATAGATAATAATATTAACGTGTATGGAAATAATACGCGAGAATTAACGCGTTTGTAACAGCATTTGAAATATTGAATGAACTACGAAAATATAGTTTTTATGATATAATACTCCATTAAAACACTTGCACTTATTATGCAAAGTATCCAAAATGCTAATCCCATTTCGAAATCAGTACAACTTTCCTCACTTAAGGCAATGAAAGAACTGAATAATCGTGACGAAAAAGAAAATTCGAGTGCGTGAGATGAAAAGATCGATGAGATTTACACAACGCATTTATTTATTCTTTCAATTAGATTATGCCCTGAGTATGACTCATAGACGCAAAGAACCCCTCACTCAAACTAGAAGTGGCGAGGCAGTTGAAACTAGGGCCCTGCGAAGCTTTGAGATTCGATTCGAATCGGATATAAAGATTCAATTCGATATCGCAAAAAGCGATTCATAAATTTCGAATCGGCAGACGATATATCGACCAATGAACGTTTGATATGTTCTTATTAAATTATTGGTCTAATTTTAAGCCTCATAGTGTAATACTCTAAATATAAGGTACTGGTGGGGGAAATTTTGTCATTTGGGTTATCCCCTTCCTTTCCCCAAGGTACAAACACAAACAGAGCGGTCGAAATATGAACCAGTGTCCATTTAGGCCTTTTTTAATGTGCAGTATATTTGTAGTGGTTCTTGAATCATCTTTTTCTACCAAAGAATAATGTATTACGCCCACAAACAAATATAAGAGAGTTCGAAACTCATGAAAACATAAGTTCCCTTTCGATCCTTACACTCTACATTTTAATAGAAACTTGAGGTCTCATTTGTTCGGAGCAAGGTGGCCGCCCTGACATCCGGCCGCCCGTGGCTTTTGCCCACGTCTTGCGCCGGCTCTGACTCTGATTATGGTAAATAATAACGGTAACTAAAATAAACAAATAAATATTCCATTACTCACTGTGTTGATGAACGCTCGAAAATGTCAATGAGTGTTCGAAAACGAGGCTTGCGTTTCTATTCTAGGTGACTTTTCCCGATTATTGTTAATTCTACCTGGTGATATTCGTAGTGCGCGAAATAATTCGTGGCGTTAACCTAGTGTTGTTCGTAACGTACGAAATTAGTTGCGGTTATTATGTGTTAGGTTATTTACTGGTATAAAAGCCCGTTAATATTACGGGAAGGAATATATTTACGTATACTATTAGAGAGCCCGCTGTTCTACTGCGGGAAATTCTGAGAAGCGTCAAAAATTATTATAATAAATGAAGAACGAACAGAAAAGAAGAATCACAGGTCGGGAGAGTGGCAAAATGAGGAACAAACGAATAAGAACAAAGATAAAACCGTGAATACGAACAAAAATGATAAAAGCAGTAACAAACGAAGAGCAAAGAGAAAAAGAATAGTCAAACGTCGATAGTGTGTGACAAACTATTTAGTTACAATGGCTTACAACAAATAAATACATTTTCCACCTCTCCTTGTTTTCTCCCTCTCCCTTCCTCTCATTATCTCCTCCTCTCTCTCTCTTACTTCCCCCCATTCTCTCCTGTCTCTCACTTCCCCCCATTATCCCTCCCTCTCTCTCTTCCTTCCTCCCATTCTCCATCCCTCTTTCTCTTCCTTCCCCTTGCTATTGTTTTAATATTTGAAACTGAATTTGAAATAGCTTGTTGTGCCATCTCTTGAATTCATTTCAATGTCATAGGCTTACGATATTGAGTTTGGCAACAGTATCGGTCGCTATGGAAAGGAAAACAAAGAACATTATTAAATTAAATAAATTGGTCAAATGCATCGGTTTAAAAACAAATATATCACCCTATACTCTTTATTGCGGTTAAAATGACGCATTCCAATTGTCTGCATGTTATGTAGTTTTTGAGTTATAGATACATAATTATACTAAACCGGACACCGCCTCAGTCACTAAATTATTTTTATATATAGTACTAGATGAATTACCCCGTTGTAATCAAACAAACGGTTGAAATATTGAGCGTCTTATGGGAGATTAAAATCACCCTCTGGAGTCGAACCTGGGAACTTTTTGAAATTTTTGATGTCATTCGCTATTGGTACGTGATCATAGCAATCCTACCAAACTTGGTTGTGGATTAAGTATTAAATCTAAGTTACTTTCCTTTCTTCCTCTTTTTCTCTCTTCCTCACTCCAATCCTACTCCCTCCAATTCTCCCTCCCTATCCCCCTCTCTCCTTCCCTGGAAAAATAGACTTTCTAGTCTCAATCTCGCCTTAATAAAGAACATGATCTATTTCTCCCTCTTCCTTTTTCCCTGTCTCCCTCCCCCTTCCTCCTCTGTCTGTGTCTCTCTCCTCTCTCTCTCCCCCTCCCCTGTCTCTCTCTCCCCCCCTGTCTCTCTCCCCCCCTGTCTCTCTCTCTCCCCCTGTCTTTCTCTCCCCCTGTCTCTCTCTCTCTCCTCCTGTCTCTCTCTCTCCCCCTGTCTCTCTCTCTCTCCCCCTGTCTCTCTCTCTCCCCCTGTCTCTCTCTCCCCCTGTCTCTCTCTCTCCCCCTGTCTCTCTCTCTCTCACAACACCAACGATGTCCGAGACAGAACACCAAACTCTCATAGCAAACGGCCGAGGTAGATAACCAACAAGATAGTACAAATCAACACATTTTGACTGTCAAATAATCGTCTGACAAGTGGTCAGTATGGAAACAAAAGGACTGGCAACTGACGTCTGACAGGAACCCAAACCAAGGTAAAATGGACTGGCAGACACTGACATCTGACAGATATCCAAAAATGAGCCGGAGAAAACCCGGAATTGCTTATTTGTGACGTTGGTAAAGCTCAATTCACTTATGGCTCATTCAAGATAAGTTAATGTCCAAAAACGCCTTAAGCCATAACAATGTTTACACACCGATGCATTTCGTCCACTAAATGGGCATCTTAAGGGTGACTGATTCTGGCAGCGACCACAAGTCGACTGCGAAGACAGCCTGGGGTCCCAAGTGCTAAGGAAACCGAAAAACAATTGAAATGCGAAGTTTTTTTGCGAAGATGTTATGTTAGTCTGTGAGTTTATATAAGGTTTTATTAAAATCCATGTCTGTGTTCATAATTTTTTCACCGTTTTTATAAATATGTAAATTTTCCAAGGAATTGAGTGAGTTTTTAGAGGAACTAATTAATTTAATATCATCCAAGTCGAGGCCGTGTCCTGTCTCGAGTATATGTTTAGTTACACTTAGTGTTTCCGGGCGAGAATTCTTTCCCGCCCGTTCTCGGGAATTTTTAACGGTTTCCCGGCTCCCAAATCCCGAGAAAAATGAGTCGGGAAAACGGGAAAAAATTGCTCTTTGAACTCGGGAATACCCACAATTGGAAATAAACGGCACTACTCGCAATGTATCTCTTAGAAAATTTTCTTAATTACTTTCCTAATTATCGCGATCCAACAGTTACATTGCCAGCATTGCCGAAAAATTTAGAAGAACACCGCCAGACATGCACGCGCGACACCAGAATCAGCTAACACATGGCCAGCTAATTTTAGCTCTGCCATGTCAAATACATTCGATCAGTTTATTTGCAGCTGATGATTGTGACGTATGTGAGTGTTCTTGCCTCTCTCAGCTGCTATCGGTAAGTCAGTCTATTTTTAAATACAATTTACATTGCTATTATATTATTCCAATATTATACACCATAATGTTTGACGGCGCTTTTCAGTATTTAAATATTCGCTGCAGATTACAGACCTGCCAGGAAGCGAAGCAGTCGCTTAACCGATCAGTTGATCAGCTGATGATTTTGATATAGACGTGTGTTCGTGGCTCTCTCAGCTGCTACCGGTGAGTCATTTTTTAAAACACAATATACATTGCTCCGTTTAAACGTGTAGTATGTTTTACGTAATCTTATGAGAAACAAAAAAGGATGGAAATATATTGGTACTTTTCACACTTGATTCTGCGTAGTATTGTTAACCATGGTAGAATTTTCTTATATTATATTATTCCAATACATCATAATGTTTGATGGCACTTCTTAGTATTTGAATATTCGTTTCACAATACAGATCTTTATAAATGATATTAATTCTTATTTCTTAATAATAACACATTTTAAATTTTTTTATAGATTACCGTCACAATGAGTAAAGAGTATAAAGAATGTTGGGAATATTTTAGAAAAGATAAAGAAAATCAATCAGCTCGTTGCCAGATATGCTCCAAATCTTTGCAATGCAAAGCATCGTCAACCAGTGGTCTACATAGGCACCTAGAATACATTCATGGAATAAAAAGGAGAAAACACTCTGAAATTAAAAATGATCATCTTCTAAGAGACAAACCACAATTTTACAGTATGCCAAGGGACTGGATTTAGAAGAGATCGTAAGCAAACTAGCAGCCTTGGATGGAATATCAATCAACACCTTCACAAAAAGTGAGTTTATTAGGGAAAGTTTCACAAGCAAAGGAATGCAGTTGCCAAGAAATCCATCTTCAGTTATGACACTAATACAAAATTATTACAGTAAAGTGGAACAACTGTGCATCCATAAATTTGGTGTATTCAAATGTGATAATAAAAAACAGAATATTTCAATAGACGAGTGGACCAGTTGTAAGAATCGCAGATACATAAATGTTCATGTATACTGCAATGAGACTTCACTGAATCTTGGTTTAATAAGAATACTTGGGAAGTGTCCTACAAAAAAAGTGCTATCCTTACTCCAGGAAAGATTAGAAAATTTTCAGTTAAAACTTAAAACAGATGTGGTTGCAACAACTAGTGATGGTGCAGCTCTTATGGAAAAATTCGGAAAATTAACACCGACTATTCAACAGTTTTGCTACAATCATGCACTACATCTAGCTGTAACAAAAGTATTTTACGTTAAAAAGTTGAAAGGTGAAGCAACAGGAACATGTAGCAGCGATAGTGAATTCAATACAGATTTTGAATATGAGAAAGATGATAGCAATGACTCTGAATCAGATGATGTGGCCCGAGCCGATCAGTATGATTTGCAAGACGATGTATCTTCGGCAATTAGCAGTGTACGAAGAATTGTAAAACTGTTTAAATATTCTCCAGTAACAAATTCTCTTTTGCAGCAAGAAATAATCAAGAGTGAAAAAGAGGAAATAGAAGTCATTTTGGACTGTAAAACAAGCTGGAACACACTGGAGAGAATGATAGAGAGATTTTTAAAGGTCCTGAATCCGATTAAGATTGTTTTACGAGAGCTGAAACTCGATCACTTGCGGAAAGAAGAATATTATGAAATTGTGAGAGGTATATTGAATTGCTTACAACCTGTGCGATTAGCAGTTGAGGCTTTAAGCAATAGAGAAGCTAGTATTCTTACAAGTGAAGGAATTTTTAAGTTCCTGTTCAGTAATTTAGAAAAACATAACTCTCCAATGAGCAAAATGCTTTTAAAGGAAATAAAATTTGAAATGGTTAAACGTAGAAATAAAGATCTTGTGTCTCTCACAAAGTACTTGAGGAACGTAAGTTGCCTATGTGAGATGGAAGAGGAGGAATGTTTTGCCTTGTCAAGCAAGAATGAAATTGCACAATTGGCAAAGTCATTATTGGAAAGACCTTTTAAAGGAACATTTACAACAGAAGAAGTGCAAAAAGAAGAAAAAATGGATGTCTTTACAGAGGGTTCTGACATTAAATCAGAATCTGATTTGAAGTGGGAATTGACTAAAGCAATATCAATTTCGATATCAAAACCTAGTTCTATGCAAGCAGACAAAATATTTGCTTCTCTAAGGAAGGAAATGAGCTTATATGAAGCAACGCATTCTCTCACCCCCAACTTGAAGATGATTTTAGACGCACTCATAATAATTCGTCCAACGTCAACACAAAATGAAAGAATTTTTTTCACTTCTGGTATATTTATTACAAAGCAAAGATCACAATTGTCTGATAGGGCAATTAATGCTCTATGCCTCTTAAAGTTTAATTATAAAAAATGATAAATAAAAATTATTTGAAGTATTTTTTCAATTTTCAAACGAATAATATTTGCATTTGTTTTTGTGTTAATGTTTAATTTCATGACTAAAATATTTAAATGAGATTGAGAACGTTAATATATTCTGCGATATATGTAAAAACGTATTGTATACCATAAGGTATGGTATAATAAAGTCTGCATTCATTACATTGTTTATATTTTGAGAAAACCTCAAATATAGCAGAAACCTATCCAAAATGATGCTCTGTTTATTAACATTACTATTATAGTCATTATTACTGGTGATCTACGAAAATTAAATAAAAAAGATGATTTCGGGAATTCCCGAGAATTCCCGGGAAATACGATTTCCCGTTCCCGATTCCCGAAGGTTAAAAAATGTCGTGAATTTGGAAACTCTAGTTACACTTTATTTATCAAAACGATTGTATTTGTAGTGTGCTATATGTTCTTTGAACCGTGTAATTATTTTCCTTTTTGTTTGGCCTATGTATTGTTTTTCACAGTGTGGGCATTGTATTTTATAAATCCCTGATTTATGTAACTCTTCAGTCTTGCCTTTCGTATTCCCTAATAAATTTTTTAAATTATGTGGATTCGTATAAACTGTTAAATGTTTCTTCTGTTTAAAACTTTTATCTAGGCCTATGTCTAGAGAGGGGAAATACGGTCGTTTTACATACTTGTTCTCTTTATTTTCTATTTTGAGAGTGGTCAAAGTTTTTTTGAATTGGTGTTTCCGGACTAGTTTGTTAATTAAATTGCTGCAATACCCAAGCTTTGTGGCTCTTTCTTTCATATATGTTAGTTCTTTATCATATCTGTGTTTATTTAAAGGGACGTTGCAAAATCTGTGTACAAGATGATGAAAAACAGCTGTTTTTTGGCTGATCGGGTGGAAGGAGTTGTTGGGAATGAAGTTATTGGTATGCGTAGCTTTTCTGAAAATGTCAAACTCAATTGGTGTTTATTGTTTATAATTAGTAAGTCCAGGAATGGTAAAGTGTTCTTTTGAGCTACTTCGTGGGTGAATTTTATAGATGGACATATATTATTGAGTTGATTGATAAAATCATCTAGCTTTTATTTAAATAAAATATTGCAAAAATGTCGTCTACATATCTGTACCTAGTTTCAGGGAAATAATGAAATTTTTCTTTGCAAGTATTTTCAAAGGAAGACATGAATAAATTGGCAATGAAGGGCGATAGAGGGTTTCTCATAGCGGCACCTTCAATTTGTTTGTAAAATTGCTGATTTAATTTAAATACATTCTGTAACATACAGAGGTTAGTGAGTAAGACATACTCATGAAAAATTTTTTCAGAGATATTTTGATTTAGCAACTGGTCTTTCAGGATTTGTGACGTTTCCTCTATCGGTACACTTGGGAAAAGGCTTTTAACATCAAAGGAGGCCATGATTTAGAACTCTTTTAGTGTTAAGTTTTTTAATATATTGATCAAATCATATGAGTTTGTCATTGAGTGTGCATCTGGAAATGACAGATCTTTGAATTCTCTATTGAGCCATTTAGCCAGATTATAAGTTGGACTATCGGCAAGCCAGCATATCGTTAAAAAACTTAATTTTTCAATTAATATGATTCAAACGTATAACTTAAGCGATTTTAAATTGTAGGCGAGATGTGATGATTAGAATAAGAAAGGCTATATATTTTTCTTTAAAACGGTTCAGATCCGAAGTTCATAGTTTTAATTTGCAAAAGAGTAAAAGCCTGTAAGTCGAAAATCAATTTTTATGGAAAAAAGAAATTATCTACTGGAGTTGAACACGGATATTTTTGGCAATTTTTTTCGTAAATGGCTTTTACAATAAGAAGCAAACATTCCTACCATATTTCAATATTCTCTCTACTCGGAAAGTTTGTTAGAAATAGCATTAGAGTCAGTCATAGATAGTTCACATTAGTTGAGCCTGACCGGATTTCTTAGCTCATTATTTAAAGAGACTAGCGTAATTGCCCGTCAAATATGACAGGTATGTGCAGATTCAGTATTCAGATTAAGGTACTTCCTATTCTTTCCTCTTTTCTCTTCATCCCTCCCATTCTCCTCTCTTCCATTCTCCCTCCTATTCTCCCTCTATCCCTCATTCTCTCTCTCCCTCATATTTTCTCTCTTTCTCCTTCCCTCTACCTCCTATTCTTCTCTCTCCCTCTTCTTCCCTTCCTCCCTCACATTCTCCTCGTTATTCCCTCAAAAATTTAACTATCTCTTTCAGCGTGATATACGTAGATACAAATCTTACATACAAAAAGAATACTTTTTTTTTAACATTACGCTAGGAATCATTTTAACTCTCTGGAACATACTATAATGTGAACTATATATTTTTTTAAATTTCAGTCCACATAAAATGTTGTTTCATTAAATTAAATTTATAAATTTTCTTCGTAGAAAGTGCAATATTCCCCTCCTCAAAAAAGCGCCACAAACGGACATTTATTTCTTAAATCACCATGTCGACACAATATAAACAAATTCTGATTAGCTCATTATAAACATTTCTGCCAAATTTCAATTTTCTGTCTACATTCTTGATTGATGAAAACATAGCCTTTTATTATTACTTTTTGTGATTCTTTGGTTCTTTTAAAACTCTTTCCCTCCTTATTTCCCAAACTGTTTTCAAGCCATCTATTCTTTTACCCAACTCCCGTAACCTATCGCTCAATCCTTCACTCTATAAATGTTTTAAATGCTCGGTATGTTTATTAAAACGTCCAGCATGTTCCTCAAAATTTCATACCGTTTCTATTTCAATAATGTTGAATTTAGTTCATTATAACGTTTTTAATCTTTTTGAATAGTATTTCAGCTCTATAGGTATTAATTCTCGTAAATAACGCAACGAATGTTGTTTATATTGATTGCTATGAAAATCATTTCCCTCCGTCTTTCCCCCTCTCTCTCTCGTATAATAAGCATTCAAAACCCATAAGGATTGAAATAACAGTTGCATTTTGAGGTTTAACAATGGAATCGGTAGGCAAGGCAACATCCCGTTAAAATGGCCAGATTTCCTCAAAATATGCGAATTAAACGTTAAACATGAGAAAACTTTAGGCGAAAAAAGATGAACAGAATAAGAAACATTATTATTTCTTTAAAATGGTTTAAATCTAAAGGGTAAATTTTTAGGCTGGTTTCCAAAGGAAACATAGCCTTATGAAATGGTCCTTTCTGGGTGTGTCCCCTACTTACAACTTTTGAACCTATGGACCGATTTTCATGAAACATTGAATGAGGCTCGTGCTGCTAGGACCCACCTCCGGGCTATATTTTATTTGGCGAAGATTGAAGCCCCGGGTTCGATTCCAGGAACGTTTTTTCCTATTTGTTTTACGTAAGAAATCTCAAATCCATCGTGCAGAGATGTTTTCTTTAATACTTTAAAATATCTTAAAATTGTGATATCGGAGCGAGGTTTGTACTTTTCTAAGGGGAAAAGAATGTAGATTCTAATTCTTATCACATAATTTTAATAATTTGTCGTATTTTCTTGAATTTATACTAAAACATAATGTTTTTGCGTTTTAAATCGCATTTTATCGGATTGTTGCCATGGAGACGATTATTACCGAACTCGGCTTGAGCATACACGAGTGAACAAATGGGTTATTTTTTCCAGTCGACTACCCTTCAGCAATGGACTGTTGATCCATCCATACCAATTACCGTAGAAACAGTAACATTTATTAAATTCGTTTATTTAAAAAATAAATACAAAATGTCAGAAATAGATTTTGACGTTTTTAGTAGGTACTTTAAACCTAATAATGCTCTATTAACTTGTTTTTCAATATTTCCCTTTCATTGACAAACTATGAACTGCAAGTAGTATTTATGGTATGAGAATTACTTGGAATGAGAAACGCATAATGAAACATTTCCTGTCAATATAAGTAATCAATTCGGGACGTCAACTTTGGGAAACCAGCCTGCATTAGCCCTGATTTGGACTTCTTGTTTCTAATTTTAATCTCAAAAAGAAAAAAATCCTTCACGTCGAAAAGTCGATTTTTACGTGTTATATTATGGGGAATGCAAATCATCTTCTGGAGTCAAACTCTGGACGTTTTTCGTAAATTTTCCTTCTTCACAGCATTTTCATATCGTAGTTATCTTTGCCAAATTTCAAGTTTATATCTGCATATTTGATCGAGTTATTCGCGTTTTAAGAGCGTGACATGGACCAACGGACAAACATAGCCTTTAATTATAAGGGTGTTTGATGATATTTTGAAGCGTTATGTGACTGAGAAGTTTTTAAAATTTATGATATAGATAACCAAATTCTAATAGAATTATTTATTAATAATGGCAGATGCCCCCAAAAACTTTTGCGAAGTCACTCTGAAATATGCATGCTTAAAAGTCATCTTACAAGGGGAGACTACGTACCTTGGGTAGTCGATTTCGACGAAACTTTTCTGGCTCGTAGAATACTTAAAATAAGAAGACCCATCGGCCTTTGAATGAATGGACCTTAGTTTCGGCAGAATCTTTTTTTCTTTTCGCAGGATTAACTGTGGCTGGATAACATTCAACAAAAGGCCGCCAATGTCGAGTAGGTGGGTTGGGTGGTTACCGTGCTTAGTGCCGAACGGTTTGTCCCGTGCTCAAATCCCACGTCATACCAAGTTTTTTTTGTTTTAATCCTCTTTATTATTTTTATTTTATGTATTATTATTTACGAGCGGAATTGCCCGTTGAACATCAACGGGACTTTCTAGTGTGATTCAAATATAACCTCTGAGATGTGTGTCTGTGTGTAAAAACACACGCATGCGCGCGAACACACGCACACACACACGCACACACATATAGTTAATGTAATTGTTTGATTAATTAATAAATTCCTGACAATCATTTGAATTCTTCCAGAAAATGAAGCGCTTGAAATTTATTACATTCTGGCATCAATATACAACTTGATTTGCCACTCTTTGACTCCGTTATCCTTCCTCTTCGTATGTTTACTGAATAATAATATTCTTCAATTATTAACGTGGCAATCTATTAAGTTTGACATTGCGCGAGGCGAATAACACAATTCTTTCGTCCATTTGAAGGCTTAATAGGTGCTAATTTATCGGAGGCAACAATGAGGGTCGCCTTGGCAACATCCGGAAAGAGTACGAAAAAGACTAAATTTCGAAAAGAAATGCGTGTTTCTGACAAATTCTTCCGTTTAACATCTAAGCATTGCAAGAGTAAGATATTTTATAGTTTTAGTCGTCGAATAAAATAGAAATGGAGAAATTTGGTCCATATTTACATATTTTAATGAATGAAGGAAATAAACCTTGCACCTTGACAAATCGTAAATCCCGTGTAAACTTATGGGAAAATATAATTGTCTCCCGGAGTCGAATCCGGGACTTTTTCCGGGATGTTTGATTTTTCTAGAGACTACCTCATGGGAGTTTAACGATTGTGAAAGTTTCAGCTCTTAATTCCATTGGGAAATGTGCAAAAATACCGGACACTTGAGAATTATTATATAAGGATTTATTAACTTTATTAAATTATTATTTATTTATAAAATTATTATTTATTTACTTCATTAAAATCGATGCACAAGAGCGTATTTCGATATGAATTGTAAATCTAACGCTACATGAACGAGGATCGCAGCTGTTGAAACGCAAATAACAAGTATCACAGTGGAGTAAAAATAATGGGAAAGAAGGAATGTGCTTGGATATACATAACATGATTAAAAACTGTACGTACGACAGATTTTGCAAAGCAAGGGAAAGGAAAAACCAAGTTCATCAAGTGGGCGTTAGCTGCAGCCTATCAACATACATCGCCAGAGCTCATCTTCACTGCATCTTGAGCGTGGCTAATTCAAGAAAGAATTCCGAATTCGACAGCGAAAAATTGATTCAATTTTCTGAAACAGTTGTGAAGCCTTATGAATGCTTTTCTTGTTTTTACGACAGTTATCTTCCAAAAACGTGTACACATACTTCCCCTTCAAGTGACGAATAGCACAAATCTAACAATTATGTTCTTTCGGACGTCAATTCACATCGAAATAGCTACCAATACGCTCTTGTGAATCGATTTTAATGAAGTAAATAAATAATAATATAATAAATAAATAACTAATAATAATAAAGGTAATAAATAAATAATAATACAATAAATTAAAAATAATAATGTGGATTAAAACGAAAAAACTAGGTATGGCATGGGATTTGAACCCGGGCCAAAATATTCAAAAGTCAGTACAGTAACCACCCAGCCAACCCACCTGCTCAACGTTGTCGGCCTATTATTGCACTTTATCTAACCACAGTTAATCCTGCGAAAAGAAAAAAGATTCTGCCGAAACTAAGGCCCATTCAATCAAAAGCCTATACATGGGTCTTCTTATTTTAAGTATTCTACCACCCAAAAAAGTTTCGTCGAAATTGACGACCCAAGGTACGTAGTCTCTCCTTGTTAGAGAAGAAAATAATTATACTATGCAATTATTTTCAAAGTTATACGTTATTAACTATCGTAATTGCCTGTCTAATATGATGAGTATGCTTGGATTAAGTATTAAAGTTATGCCACTTCCCATTCTTCCTCCTTTTCTCTCTTCCTCTCTCCCATCCTCGTCCCTCCCATTCTCCCTCCATCTCCCCCTCTCTGGATAAATATACTTCCTAGCCTCAATCTCGCCCTAAGAATACAATTACTTATCTCTCCCCCTCTCCCTCCTCCTCTGTATCCCTCTCTCTCTTCCTTTATTACTCTCCTTTCCTCACTGTCTCTCCCTCCCCCTCTCTCTCCTTCTATGGAAAAATAGACTTCCTGTTCTAAATCTCGCCCTAATAAAGGCCATTATCTATATATCTCTCCCTTTCCCTCCTTCTCTGTCTCCCTCCCTCTCTCCTCCTGTCTCTCGCGTTTTAGCCTACTTTCCAGAATGTAAATTGGCTTATATTTTTGTCGTTGTGTCTGTCTGTCCGTCCTCAACTATTAACTTATGAACCAATAGACCGATATTCATGAAACTTGATGAAAATCTCTTGCTACATGGGCCGAGCTCCAGAGGAGAGTTTTTGTTGCGAAGATTGAAGTCTCGGGTTCGATTCTAGGAACTATCCTTCCCATTTGATTTAAATGGGAAATCTGAAACCCATCGTGCAGGGTAATTTTCTCTAGCACATTAAAATATCTTAGAATTGTAATATCGATGCGGGATTTGTGCTGTTCTCTGAGGAAATGAATGGAGATTCTAATTTTTATCGTAGAATTCTGCTTATTTATCGTATTTTTTATAATTTCGCGTAAATACGGGCGTTTTTGCTGTTTTTATCACTCATTACGAGTGTTGCCATAGTAACATCTATTGTTGGACTCGGATTTGGTATAGTCTAATACACACGCGTTATTTTTACCGCACAAATACGCGTGATCAATTTAATATTCCATTCGAATATATTTGTAATATTTTATAACGTTAAATTATGAAATTTAGGAACACAAAGAGCAACATCTTCGCGGCGATTTTAAAGCTATTATAGCCAATATAAGTATTAAATAAATGATTAAATGGAAAGTAGGCATCATAAGTTCTGTTTGGATCATCTTGTTTTCCTCCTCACTCATGTAGTATAAGGATCGAGACGACAATACAATGACACGGCGGGATGTACGTGTTGAGCTCTCGGTGGATATCTTCTAGTTTATCCTTCCCGTGTGGCCATATGACAAACGTATCGTCCACGTATCGAAGTCAGCATGAAGGGCGTAGGTTTTCTAATGTATGTTCCCAGCCGATTCACCTCTTGCCTACGCGCAATGGGTTTCTAAGAGGTAATGTAATGAATATCTGGATAGCAAGGAAGAAGAGAAACCCGGTGTCGGCATTAGCCTAGTCTTAACGAAGAATACCAAGGGGGCCAACGGCTTAACGTCCCTTCCGAAGGACGGAACGCTGAATTCTGAATTTGCGCGGTCTCCTCAAACCACATAAACAGGGGGCCAGGCGACCTTGGAAAAAATCCTACTTGCGCAGGATTCGTGCCCGCTGCCTTTTCAAATAGCTGGCGAGTAGCAGCCAGAGTCCTAACCACTACACCACCGGCACCCCTGGGCGTAGGTGGCAACATGCAAGGGCTTATTCGAATTCCTCCCTATAGATGTTGGCGATGACGGGCGAGAGCGGATAGCCCATAGCCGCCCCATCGGTTTGTCCATATAGTTCGCCGTTCCACAAAAAGTTATTATTATTGAGACAATTCAACGAGATCAGGATAGTCCGCCGGTAGTCCTTCTTTTGTCAGTTTTCGAAGAATATTGACGGAGTCCGCCACCGGAACTTTCGTGAAGAGGGAGACTACATTGAAACTAAGATGTCATTGTCCTCGAAGGTCACGTTCTTCAGTCTCAATGAAGTTTGCCGAATTTTTAATGTAGGAATCTGTTCGGCCGACGAAAGGTTGAATGCTGCGAGCGAGGAACTGGGCTAGCTTGTATGTGAGAGACCCGATGGTGCTCATTCAATTCATTAAGACACTGAAGAACTTGGTGAGAGGTAGGGATATAGGGAAGTAGAGAGGGAGGTAGAGAGAGAGGGAGAGATAGGGAGAGAGGAAGGGGAATGGGAGGAAGGGAGAGAGAAGCCCAAAAATAGGGCTAAATATAATTTTCTACCTTAAATATCTGCCGAAATTAGGAGGTTCAGCGCGTAGGTGCGTAGTACATATATTATAATTGTATTGATAGAAAAGTAGGCGGATTAGTTCTTTCCAGAATTACTTGTTTCATAAACAATTAATTAAACCATTTATTTCATTTTTTGTTCTTGAATTATTACCAAACAAATTGTTTTACTTCAAAACGTGTTATTTTTCAGTTATTTATAATAGTTGTTCTCCATATAGATTAGACAAATGACATTTTGAATGTGATGTTTGTTTTCATTATTTAGATGTGCAATTTTAATTGCTTCTTCCTTACGAAAAAGTTAATATTCCACCATTTAAATAAAGAAAAAACATTCTGCTTTTTTGGTCGATCGCTAAAAACACCCAAAGTCAACACGCAGTTTACTGTATACTAATTATCTGCAATTATTAACGTTGCAATGTATTAAATTTGATATTCGCTACAACTATAATTTCTATGCTTCATAAATTGCGCAAAGCGAATAACTTAATTCTTTCGTCTACCTATTTGAAGGCTTAATAGACGCTAATTGATTCGGAGGTGACAATGCGGGTCGCCTTGACAACACGCAGAAAGAGTACGAAAAAGCGATATAATTTTGAAAAGATATGCGTATTTCTGACAAATTCTTCCGTGTAACATCTAAATATCATATGAAAAGATATTTTGTAGTTTTAGCCATCGAATAAAGCATAAACGGAGAAAATTGACTCATATTTACGTATTTTGATGAATGAAGGAAAAGACTTGCACCTTCTAGAAATCGAAAATCCCGTGTAAAAATATGGAAAAAATATAATCATCTCCTGGAGTCGAATCTTGGACACTTCTGTAAACAAAAATAGCTTTCCCGGGGTCTCCTAGTTGGCAGAAAAAAATGGCGTTAACAACATTTATGACAAATTGTTCAAGAGATAAACAGGAGGACGGACGGACCTACATTGAGTATTATAAAAGGCAATGTTTGAGTGTGTGTGGACAGAATATCTCGAAAACCGAGAAACCAAGAGACTTAAAACTTAGTATACATACTAATGGGGCAATGAGGATGTGCACTTCGGAGACAGAATTTTAATTTTTGGGGGAGGGGGAAGTGAAGAAGGGGGGGGGGGTGCAATTTCCAATAAGATAATGGGTCAAAATTGATTATTCGACTTACAGGTTTTTATTTTTTTGCAAATAAAAATTAGAAATAATTGACCTGCGTTCTTCGGACCTGTACCGATTTAAAGAAAAATAAATAACATTTATTATTCTTATCGACACGTTAGCCTACGATACAAAATCGCTTAAGTTCTACGTTTAAATCATATTTATTTTTGTTAATTTGAGCTTTTTAACGATATGTTGCCTTGCCAACCGTGTCAATGTTAAACCTCGAGATTGTATTGTCTCCTTAATCCTTATGCTATATGCGTAGGGAAAGCGTGCTTTGAATGCCTTGCCCGTGTCAGACACGGGCAGATTTTTCTTACCGAAATTGACTTGCCCGAGCGTAGCACGGGCATCGTAATCTTTTACGATCCAGTCATGATTTGGCCGTGTTTTTTCTGATTTGTTCCTCGTACAAGATCTTCTTTTACTCATTAGGTGTCTCTAGCATACTACTCACTAGTGACATCAGATGGAGACTTTTTTAACTATGTTCCTTTATTTATATTAGTATGCCAATTTTGCCGATGTCATTCCTCAAGTGCTTCAGCTGTTTTGGATAGACAAGTTGTTTCGTTGCTCTAGTCGTCTTCTTTACTTGAACTTCAACATTTACTGAATGATTTGTAATATCTATCTTCTGTTTCTTAGCTCATAGTTGATCATACCATACATATGTATCGACATAGAATTTATATCAATTACTTTTCTAAAATCATTTCATCTGTCGAAACCTGTATGCTGACCAATGCATAAAATGCATAAAAACTTTTTCAAGAAGTAAAGATTGGCAGCCTGTAAAATCCAGTGAAATTCGAGTGTTTTTTGGTTTGATTATTCTTCAGGGAATTGTAAGCAAACCTGTGGAAGAGTGGTGTTGGTCAAAGAAACAGACAATTCTTACTCCATTCTTTGCTAAAGTAATGTCATACCGTAGATTTGTCCTCATAAAACGCTATCTGCATTTTTCGGATAATAGTGTCTTTGATAAGGATACACAACCGAATATCAAGCTAAATAAAATTTGTCCTATGCTTGTTTATTTGAACAATAAGTTCTCAAGTTTGCTGACTCCTGAGAGGGACATTTCTATTGATGAAAGTCTCATGCTTTACAAGGGTAGGCTAGCATGGCTCCAATATGTTCCCCTAAAAAGAGCAAGATTTGGAATAAAAACTTTCATGCTATGTGAGTCAAAGTCGGGATATATATGGTCAATTATAATATATACAGGAAAAGGGTCAGTATTGAATGAGGAATATAGTAATCTACCTATATCATCCCAGATTGTCTTAGCACTAATGAAGCCCCTTCTAGGTAAAGGTTATTGTTTGACTACAGACAACTACTACACCTCCCCAGAGCTGGCTGATTTATTGATTGCTAAAGGAACTGATACCTATGGGACATTGAGAATTACAAGAAAAGAAGTTCCAAATGACCTGAAACAAAAGAAGTTGAAAAAGGGGGAATTTACTGCCTTTCAGAGAGGTAAAGTAATGGTGATGAAATGGCATGACATGAAGGTTGTTACTGCACTCTCTACGGTACATAACACAGAATTTGTTGAGCTGAAAAAGAGGGAAAAGGTGTTACGGAAGCCGAAATTTATTGTCGAGTACAATAATACAATGGGTGGAGTGGATAGGGCAGATCAGCACCTGACAAACTATCCCATTATAAAAAAAGGGGGAAAAAGTATTATAAAAAAATATTTTTCCACTTGTTAGATCAGGCCACTTGGAACTCATTTGTGTTGTACAGGAAGAATGGTGGAACAAAAAGTAACCTGGAGTTTAGAATGGAACTTGTGGAAAATATAATTGAGAAGTACCACACAGAGAACATGAGATCTAAAGGTGGAAGGCCTTCAGCAGAACCACATCCTCCACGTCTGACTGAAAGGCACTTCCCTGAGTATATTCCACCTACAGAGAAGAAGGAAAAGCCATGTAGGCAGTGTGCAGTTTGTTGTGCCAAAAGGGATGAAAATGGCAAAAGAATAAGAAAAGAGACAAGGTTCTATTGCCAAGAATGTGATGTTGGACTTTGTGCTGCACCATGTTTTAAAAATTATCACACCATGAAGGAATTTTAATTAATTTTTGTTTCAATTTGATCTCGATACTTAATTCACGCATACCCGTCATATCTGACCTGCAATTACGCTAGTATACTTTTAAAAGATGTTTAACATTTCCTTGCCACACAACCTTTATGTGCCCATAATTATTTTTACTTTACGGAACATACAATTATGTTGATTTTATATTTAGTGCATGTAAAAGTTGGCTTTATTATTTTTTATTTATATTTTAAGTTATTACTTAAATTTCTTATTCCCATCATATTTTACCGTTAATAACGATAGTAGAATAATAATAATAATAGTTAATTCAAACGATGGTAAGCATTAGGTTTTATCTCCTCTCTATAAGATCTACTAGTATTTCCCTCTATGTACTTTATTGAAGTAAGTACATGGACGAGGAAAATCATAATTATAAGCAAATTATGAATAAAACTACACTTCAAGGTTTGAACGTTCGAAGCAAATTCATATAAGTGACCAATATTTGTCGAAGTATGATTTCATTCATCGATCTGCCATGAGTATTAAAAAATATTAAATCATCGTTGATTTTCTTGAGTCATTTCCAAATCAATTCTGAAATTCTAATTTCGCCATTGAAAAAGGAGGTGATGTAATTCATTTCTTCGAGATTCACTTAAATCGTGAATGAGAGGAATCGTACATTATCACATCATAGGAGAAGGAGTTCTGAGATATAACATCCGTTCGATATCGTACAAAACCTCTGTTTGATTTTCTGTTATTTGATCATCATGGCGTATTACTCACGTAAATGTATTTGAATATGTCTCCTGTTTAACTCACACTTCAAAACGAGGGCTTTGTGATTAATTCAACCCAATTATTACTTCCGCTAAGAAATATGCTACACGTTCCTTTTTTGTGAATCTAACTTTTATTAATTAATTATAGAAGTTACATTCATGAAGTGCAGTGCATTAGCAGCTCTCCACACATGAGATGGTAATCGAGCTTCAGGATCGTGATGAACGGTTTTATGGAGAGTCCGTTGTCCCGACTTTTCGCTGTCATTTCAAATGGCAGCAGTTCTATAGTCTCTTCTTACTTAGTGGATGATCTTGGCTCCGTATCCCAGACCGTATCCGTATCCGACCGGAGCGGCGTAAGACAGGGCGGGGGCAGCGTAGGCGACCTTAGCGACGGCGGGGGCGGCAGCGTAGGTGACGGCGGGAGCGGCGTAAGCGACCTTAGCCACGGCGGGGGCGGCGGCATAGGTGATTGCGGGGGCGGCCGCGTAGGAGAGGGCGGGGGCGGCCGCGTAGGAGAGGGCGGGGGCGGCGGCATAGGTGACCGCGGGGGCTGCAGCGTAAGAGACGGCGGGGGCGGCTGCGTAGGTGACTGCGGGGGCGGCCACGGCTACCTTACCCACGGAAATGGGAGAGGCGTACGCAGCGACGGCGGGTGCAGCGTAAGCTCCGTAGCCGAGACCGAAAACTCCGCGCTTGTCTTGCGTCTTATCCTCCTTGACGGCTTCTTCGGTAGCGTAGGCGCAGGCGGCCAGAGCCAAAACGATGCAAGCCTAAGGAGAGAAGAAGGTGTTCATGATTCCAAGTGTGATCTATTATCCTCCGATGGGTTATTGGCATTGTGGTGTATTAAATATTTCTTCAACTGTTCCCATTAAAGTTTTTAAAGGGAAATTTGGGACGATTAGACGGGATATTTAAATTTGCGTGCAATTAATTTTAGTTTTCAGAATTATCTGTCCGCTCTAGGAGTTAACAATCTTAATGTCTAGATGACAAGCATATTGCATACGCGATTCAAAGAAGAAAATCTTGTGGTTAAATAAACTAATATCGGATGAATAGCAAGTTTAAATGTGGTGATACCTAAATGTCTATACGGTCTATAAGTCAGTAATTAATAGTAAATGTCGTCGTTGGCTCTGGAATATATTGACGTGGTTGCATGCCGATCTCACCGTTGCGGAGATTAATGCTAATAGACGTGCATTAATCAATCTTATCTTTGTCAAATGGGGCTTAAATTATTGCCGATTGAATTTCCTGATGCAGATCTGCTTGACTTTTGGCCTCAAAAGGTTTTTGCAGTGTAGATACCAAAGTAAGCGATAAAAAATTAGAGAAATAAACTGGACGCACCAAAAAACGCTTTATACAATATTGCGATTAAAAATATTATTTCTATCGGAAAGCCCTTCGTAATGCGATTTACTTTTTTGTAGAGCCTATGCGTCTTTCCCTTAACCCTGCGTCACCATTTCCATCGTGTGACTTTCTCCTCATAGATCTGATGCGAGTGATATACGAACTCGATCTCTGTAGCAAGTTTTCCGCCCGACAATTTCCCGCAACATGGAGGGTTTACGGTTTCTTCTCTCCTTTCCTACTATATATTCCTACAACCTGACAAAATTCTCATCGGTTACTAACTCGCTTTTATTCCACTACTACTACTTAGTAAATTCTAACTACAAATTAATTGCAAGCGTAGCTGCAACGCGCATGATATTATAATTAATTACATAAATTTCCTAACAGTTTTGCAGAGAAAAATTCATTTTATTCCAAATTTAATTCAAAATTAATATATTTCTATTATAAAATATTTTTATTTATGATTTCAAAATCTATAAGTCGAAATATATGACGCTTTTCATGATTTTTTCCTTTTGATAAAAGGTTGAAAGGAACGTTTAAACGCCTTGAAAAGCATGAAGTGTAACTCAAGATTTATTAGTTCTCGTTCGCCAACTCGTTTTAAGCCATATGTGATCGAGAGATATGATACTGAAAGGTCGACCATTGCTCTTATTAGCTTAGTGATTGGAAAAAATTATTTTAAAATCATTTGTCAAATTCCGTCACAAGACAAATGTCAGTGACTAAGAATTGAAATAAGAATGATAAACACGAAGAAGAAATTTAATCGTTTTATCAAGTACTAGTTTTATACTAAATGATTACTATAAATTCGGTAAAGGCAATTATAGAGCAGCTGAATTTCTTACACAACTTTTTTATCAACTTCAATTGCTCAAATTCATCTGCACTTTAAAACACCTTAACTGTGATTTTCCCTAGGTTTCGCTCTACTATAAATTCAAAATGATTTTTAAAATACTTATTTATCTATTATAAAACTAGTAAGTAAATGATCGCGTCTAGGTTTTACTTGCGTCAAAATTTAGCGCTTTGTTTTCAGTGTAGTTTTTAGTGATTGAGGTAAAAGTTCTTTAAAAATAAGATTTAGCTACTCACCAGGACCTTCATGATGTGTTTGAAGTTGTGTTTTGCTGAGGTGATTCTCAAAGAATGTCAGGAGCGGACTGAAGTCGATGTGTAGATTACAGGGTTATATACCCGTCGGTTCGTCGGCCCTCCTCACACCTCTCCTAACCCCGAGGCCTCCGTTTCTGCATCGAATCCCTCCCCCTTACAGTTACCCCCTCGCAATCAACCCGCAACCCCTCCAACCCAACCCAATACCTCCAACCCCCTCTGCATATGCCTTCTACGCTCTCTGACTTCACCACCAGATATTGCAGTCACCCGATACTCTACTCCCCCAGACACCTATTTTCCATCTTCGCTCCTCCTCCGTCCCTTATTGCTCCATTATCTTCCACCTCACACGACCCCCCACCCTTCCTCTCTCCATTTCTTTATATGGCTCCCACCCCCGCCTTACACATCACCCACAAATCCCCCTGACGACGCCCTCTTAACTAACCGTATCCACGCCCTTCATCGCCTTACTTTTTTCTCTTCCGCTCCAGACCGTCCCACTTGTATAATCTACCGAAATCAACCCTATCCGATCATTATCATGATTACTTCCCCGAAAGATCGTTTTATTAGGCAAATAATGCTTTACAATCTCCAAGTTTCACCGTTTGTGTCTTTGATTCTTAACTAGAATCATCTCATTATCTAAGTTCATTAACGTATAGCACTATGTATATGTGAAGCAATCATAATTCTCGTAAGTTTATTTCCGTCATTCTTGTGCGCTTTTTTGCACGTTAGACTTTGGAATTATTTTGACGCCATCTTACTCTATTATGCTATTAGTAAATGTGTTTGTTCTAGTAAGTTTCATTATCTCAATATTGTTTCTCAATATTATTGCAGCAGGTAGCAGATATGCGCATTAAAATAATGGATATTAGATTTATAGAATGGGAAAAAGTTGTTTCATCTCGAATGAGTTTTACAGAACTCAATTCTTATTTATTTAGCATGAAAACAAATTTTGACCAAATTAATTGTAAATTGTTGATTGGTAACGTGATATCATAGAAACTATTGCCTTTGAAAATATTAAGCAAACGTTAAAGTTCATCGTTAGCCCAAGCCATTAATATTTAACGCAAGAATTAACAAAATTTTCGTAGTAAATGACATGAGTTAATATAACCAACCTTCAAAAATAATAATCTCCATTGTTAACTGTAGTGGATAAAGGAAATATCGTATTACATTTTGGTATCAATATTTCTGCGTATTTGTTAAATTTATCCATTTTCATCTAAATTCGTTACAAATCTTAGAGAGACCGAGTCGAATTCTACGAACGTCAAAATCCTTACTACCATTCCAACCGTCCAAAAGACTTTTAATGCTTTATTTAGTAACTTTTTTGCGTGAATCTCGAATATGAAGTCTAATTAGACATTTTCTTTAATAAAGGTTCATACCCTATGTACATTCTAATGCTTAGTTTTGGTGTCAGTATGTGCGATGCGCAATTTTATTGCCATTGATATCCGTATTTTCGTATCAAAAGTGGTACAACAGAAAGATGATCAAGAAAAAATGTAGAGAATTTGTTGTTTCCGGAAGATCGGTTCTTTCTTCATCCCACGTATTTTAATCACGCCTTCGACATCCCTCACGGATGTCGCGATATCCTTTCATTTCCATCCGCCCTACGTAAGTGGCACTGCTTCCTCTCTCTCCCTCCCTCTCTCCCTCCCTCTCTCCCTCCCTCTCTCCCTCCCTCTCTCCCTCCCTCTCTCCCTCCCTCTCTCCCTCCCTCTCTCCCTCCCTCTCTCCCTCCCTCTCTCCCTCCCTCTCACCCTTCTTCCCTCTCTCCCTCTCTCTCTCCTTCCCTCTTAACAGATTTTCTCAACGCAAATAATCTTCTTGACTCCCATCAATCAAGCTATCGGAAGTCACGTAGCACCACCACCGCGCTAATTAAAATCACCGATGATATACGCAGACACATGGATGACAGAAAACTTACAGTACTAGTGTTGCTTGACTTTAGCAAAGCGTTCGACTCCGCTGCATGCGATTCTCTTCACCTTCAATAGATTGGTTCTCCTTGTACCTTAGCAACCGTTTCCAAAAACTCATCTCCAACGACTCCTCGTCTTCATGACTTAATGTTAACCAAGGCGTTCCGCAGGGCTCAATTTTAGGTCCCCTATTGTTCTCTCTATTTATTAATGATTGTTCTCAATATTTAACTTACTCCAAGCATCATCTGTACGCCGATGATCTCCAAATATACTTATTGTTAGACACCAAGCCAAATAACTTATCTCTTTCCATTGCCTACATAAATCATGACTTGACTCAACTTCAAGAATGGAGCTATGGTAATCTTCTTAACATAAACCCCTTGAAATCTCAGGCCATTTTAATCGGTTATTCAAAACTATTAGCTTCTATAAACCTTGCGGCATCAGTTCCTCTGTCTTTGAATGTCTCAGTTATACCCTATTGCAAAATCGTAAAAAATCTCGGGATTCTAATTAATGAAACGCTCACCTGGAATAATCATATAATAAAAATCTGCAAGACGGTAAACTCCTCCTTACACACTCTAAGACCTCTCATTAACATTCTTCCCTCGTCACTAAAAATACAGCTAGTGACCTCCCTAATTTTTCCTCACTTCGATTATTGTGATGTTGTATACCAGGACTTATCAAAGGATATCGCGATTAAGCTAAAACGTTCTCATAATGCCTGCATCAGATGCATCTTTAATCTTAAAAAGTCTGACCATGTCTCAGAATACTTCCGTCGACTCTCCTGGCTAAAACTTGAATCCAGAAGAAACCTTCACCTCGTCTCCCTATTGTATCAAGTTCTTAATAATCACATCCCTTGTTATCTTTCTTCTCAGTTCGCCGCCATTAACACAGTTCACCAATGCAATACCAGAGGATGCGATAAATTACTAACTCCACTTCACAGAACAGAAATTTACAACAAATCCTTTACCGTCACTGCTTGAAAACTCTGGAATGGCCTTCCAACGTTAATAAAAACTCTCTATCTCTATGCACTTTTAAACGCTTGTATTAAAAGTATCTCCTCTCATTCTCCATGAATTGAACCACTCCCTATCTTTTCTTTCAGGTTGTCACAAGAATGCACTTATTAGGCATACATTCATAATTTTATTTTATCTTACTTTCCTGTATCATAATTACGATGTAATCTCCCAGGCATATCTTACCCTACAATCCCTTTCCCTCTCACCCCCTCCCTTATATGGATATTAATGTATGTATTTATATATGATTTTTTCTCTCTTTCTCAAATTATTGTTGTTTTTTCCTCTTTCTCTGAACTATTTAGGAATTTTTCGCGGTTTTTTACACCTCTCTTCTCTTCGTAGGTGTTTTCCGCAGTGGAAATTTTTTTCTATGTTAAAATATAGCTGATACAGTTTTTTTTTTACCCACAAAACTAACAATATTCTTTGGTAGTACTCTATGATCTATTAACCAATATGTAATTAACTTGTAATTTGTATATATTTTAATGTAATATTTATGTAACTTAATTTCTTTTAATATGTAAATATTGTAATTACGTCTATGACGAAGGGATAAATGTAAGAAGGGACTATATAGTCTCAATTTCGCCCTAAATAAAGTCGTTCGTCTGTCTGTCTGTCCCTCCCACTTTCCCTCCCACTTTCCCTCCCTCTTTCCCTCCCTCTCCCTCCCTCTCTCCCTCCCACTCTCCCTCCCTCTTTCCCTCCCTCTCTCCCTCCCTCTTTCCCTCCCTCTTTCCCTCCCTCTTTCCCTCCCTCTTTCCCTCACTCTCTCCCTCCCTTACTCGAGCTTTCACTCACCTCCGTACGCACCGCCCACCTCCTCCTCCACCCTTAGATGGACCACGCCATTGCAGAGCTAAGCACGCTATCGCGAGCCGAGTGAATCACCGTGCGCTGCTGCAACTCCGCCCCTTCTCATTCCCTCTCCCAATTATTCTCTCCGCTACTTCTATCCCAGTCTCCCAATTCCTCTCGGCCTCTCAATTGCTCGCTCGCTATAACACTGACTCGATGCCTCTTTGTACGACTTTCCTCGACTTTGATTGACTCACAAAATCTGTATTCGTCGTAAAAACCAAGGCCAAGACTGATGCTTTAAGGTCGACTGGTTTTTTCGATAGTCACCTGTAAAATCCATCCTATCGCTATGCTCGTAATTATTCACCGAGGAGTCATCGTCCGAGGTATTCTTCTTTTGTAAGTCAAAATTTTTCGAAGGATTCTCATTTTAATTTCAATGAGCTTTATATTAAGCGATGCATATATTTATAAGGATAATTATTAGTGCATTTCTTAATATTTAAATTCTGTTTTAATCTCTGATTCACTTTGCCGTTAATTGCAAGTCGATTACGAGAAATAATTAAATTGAAATTATGTTATTAATATACTTATTTTACATTCTAATAGCTTACTCTAAAGCAGTGGTTTTCAATCGGCGTGTCGCGACACAATTATGTGTCGCGAAGAGCTGGGAAGTGTGTCGCCGAAAATGTTAATAACGGCTATATTAAATATAAAGTAAATTTTGCTAAGAGTTATCGTCTTTCTTATGCATAATAAAACATTTTGTTATAGGTTTTCCTATATTTATGATGTTTTATTGTTAAATAAGGAATTTTAAGTATTTTTGTTGTTTTAACGAATATAACGAACATAGACTTTTTATTTCATGGTGAGTCGTGAGAGCTGAATCATTTAAAAAGTGTGTCACCAAAGCAAAAAGGTTGAAAAACACTGCTCTAAAGGCACGTACTTTATTTCATATAGATCTGGCCAAAAAGCCGTAGAGAAATAGCAACTATTCTTTAAAATATAACAACATTATCACCTGTAATTACCTTCTCAGAACATTACGGATTAAATTTAAATGATTGTCTCAGTCCCTTCGATGGAACTAAAAATTTCTCGCTGATGAAAAAATGATTTGTGATTGTTTTAGTGATTCGCCAATAATTCCCACTTTTTACGTTTTATCAATCAACATGCATCAAACTTATCACAGTAAAAGTTTCTTTTTATAAATGACAGATTTGAATATCAAGTGAAATTATTTATCGTATTTCATAGGTATTTAAATACTTGTACAATAAACTATTATACTTATGTATGTATTTCTGGCGCATATTTTGATTTATTGACAATTTTACTAGTGTTCATGTATTCCCAGCTTGTAGTTTAGGATACTCAAGCTTTATTAATATTCTTTGGATGTTTAATTTCAATAAATACCGTATGGTTATGCAATTTTTCTCTTTTCGGTTGAAAATATTAGTCAAACTATTAGCATAATTTTATCTCATAATTGGATATTACTTTCTTTTCTTAGCACAAACTACTGAGGGTCCAACTTATAAAATTTGAAGTTTAAAAAAAAACTTTTGCACCCACATTCGAGAAATTACTTCGAAATGCTCGTTTCACTTAGTGAAATAAAATCACGTTTAATTCTTTGCTGTAATCTGGACACTATTTAAGTCTTCACATTCTCTAGTGTTACTGATACTTCGACGCGATCAGAAGCGCCGAGATTTTTTTGTTGCCCCTTTGGGTAAACGTGTCATTGTGTAATTATGGTGACTGCAGCGACAACTTTGTTTTCGCGATTGATAGAGAAACAGGAAGCGTCGTGCGTCATTTTTGTTTTAAGAGGCAGTTCTTCGCTTGGCCATCGCATGCCATCTGGACGCCCAGAATGCGTAACCTACGCGCAACCTTGAGATGCGCACGAGTCTCTCCACCGATTTCCTCTTTCCCGTCGAGATCTATCAGTCCGCTCCCATTTACCGAGCACGTCACCGATGCATAGGAAGAGATATTTGCTTTCTAGTACGTCACCTTCATTGCGACCGTTGTCCCTCTTGCGGTGCTGTCGTAACACTTCAATTTCAGATCCGTTGGCGCTTTTGTCCGGCAAACCGCTTTTGCGAGCCGACGAGGAACAGTAGCGAGAGGTATAACTGAGGATTTTACTGTAGTCTAGTTGAAATCGGAGGTTTTTGACATCCTTCTCTCTCTCTCTCTCTACGGGTTATATGGCGGTTGCATAATATCTAGTGACGACCGAATGTATATTGAGATTATTTTTTCATGCGGTGTTTTATTATAACTTTACAAAATCCTCACGCTAAGTATACCGAGGCTAATGTGCCATTTCTTTCTTGGTGCTCTTATTTTCAGAAGTTTTTGGTAATATTTCTATTTTTACTAGTAATTTTAAATAATGTACCTTGATAATTATTTTTTCAAGCATAAGAATATTATTATAAGCGGCGATTTTGTTCACTTTGAAACTCTACCGCAAAATATTTCCTTTTACTGCTATGTGTAACAATAAGTCTTTCAAAACGTCGAAATGAAAAAATAGCCTCCTAAAGTAAATTATACAAAATAATTAAGAAAAAGTTATACTTATTATGTTTTGATTATTGTTGTCCACATTTTTATAATAATGTTGGCAATATATTTTTAATTAAACAAATTACTTAGAAGCATTACTTAGAAGTTAGCTTTAAGATGTCTCAATTTACTCAGTGGCGGATTTACGCCTCCTGGGGCCCATGGGGCTAAACATTTGGGGGCCCATGGCGCTAAAACGTCGGGTGCTTTACAATCTAATTATATAGTGAAACCGCTCCTAACGGCTACCCGCTTTTGTGATACCTTTTGACGATCGTTTTTCAATGGAATCATAGAGAGGTTCCACTGATTTTTAAATTGAGACATTTAATATTTCTGAGATTATATACACAAACATTTTTATCGGGGGCCCTTTCACGCGCCAAGTCCAGGCCCCCTTAAATCCTCCACAAAATTTACTTTTATCTATTTTATTGATAGTAATACTCTCGATCAACAAGCCTCATCGGAACTGAGTTAAATTTTATATTGAATGGGCAAAATCGCTTAAACATTGATCATGATTTAACAGCAACCGAGTTCTCCTACGATCTTAGCAAGCGATATGAGTTTGCATTTGATTTGTCTCGATGAAAGTCACTATATATGAAAAACACGTGGAAAATGTAAATGCTTCAAAATAATCAGTCATTAAAAGGCGTTAAATTCTTTCGAACTGAGGAATTGCTGCTCTGTTTAAGTTTTACTCATTCTTTGGTGTGATTATTCGCAGAATCACTTCGAATCTATGCGACCTTGAATGAGGACTCGGCAGGACCTTTTTTATGGCTTCGGCTGGCCGCCGAGACTCGTTTCCAGCCGTCCTTACTCCCACAACTTATAGCTCCCGTTTTACAGCGACGTGGATTTCCTGTAAGATATGCTACCCGCGCTATCTCTGTGCTGTGCCGGTTGGTAACAACGCGTGTATGGCTGCACCGAAAATTTGATAACATCAATGCAAACAAGCTGCGAAAGGGCAGCGGTGTTAGCTTCATATTAGTAAATGTTTCCCTGAAATTTTAATACACGTATAAATATAAGCTTTTATTATAAATATTCCTTCGATTACTATATTGCTTAATTTTTCGTCACAAGAATATTTTCAAATCAAAGTCTGGATTGTTGGCCTGAATTTCGAACTCTTTATGTCATAAAGGATAGTTCTTTCGATTTTGAAGAGGTAAAATTTATCTTTAGGGAATGATTTCCCATTTTCACGGAGTCAAAAGTGAGGAAATATTTTAGATGTATTAAATACTTATCGAAGCTTAACCATAAATGAACCGCCTTATTTTCGAAAACCGTATGTCCAAAATGGAAGCGACTGTTTACTGCTATCAGGTTACATAGCAAGAAGTAACTTTTTGGGTTAAGAGAGCAACAGAAATAAGAAGCTGTCGTTTAAGTTGCAAATATTTTTTTATTTTTTACCACAGAATACTTATGATTTTATTTTTTATTTTTTTTGAGCTCCTTCAACTTATCAGACAAGATGACTGAGCTATAAGGGAGTCCAAGATGAAATCGGCCTCTCTGCTGGATAGGTGATGGTCTGCTGCCAGCGGCTATTCTCTCTGCACTTCTGCCACTTCACTTGATGTACTTTCCTGCGAATGGGTATCCGTAGCCGTATCCGTAGCCGAGTCCGTAGTTGTAACCATAAGGAGATGCGAGGTAGGCACCAGTGTTGTAGGGCCACGCACCGGCGGCGGAGTAGGGAAGGATTCCGGAGGTGGTGTAGGGCCATACGTTGGAAACCTTAGGGACGGTTGCGCTGTATGCGGTCACCTTGCCAGGGATCAACTCGGTCTTGGCGGGGACGGCGGCAGTGTAGGCAATGGGGCTGCCGCTGTAGGCATAGGGGTAGCCGGAATATTGGTAGCCGGAATATGGGTAGCCATGGGAGTAGGGATAGGCGCCATATCCAAGACCGAATAGGTCACGCTTCTCCTTCTTTTCTTCATCGGCGTAGGCACAGACGGCCAGAGCCAAAACGATGCAAGCCTGCGAAAGAATGTTCGTATGTTAGATGCGAACGATTGGGCTTAAGTCGAATAAAAACAAATGGCTAGAGATTCATTCTACGTATAATAATGACTTTATAGAGTGTGTTATTTATATTTTTGAGGAGTTTTGAGATGAAGAGGTAATAGTGTTGGAAAATTGTAAGTCCAAGACTTTCAGAGTAATTCGTGCCTTTTTAGGTCTGATAAGTTAATCTCTATTGCTAGCCAAATGAAAGCTAAATGGAGCAATCGTGAATAATTACGTCGTCAGATTACTATTTTTACCAATGCACGTGATATTTTGGACAAGGAAATTTCCTAACATAAACCGAGTACTAGAGAATTTTCTCAAAATAGGCCAGTCGTTCACCTATATGAAGCTATATGATTGTTCTATTTTTATAAATGCCAATAAATCACAACCATGAAGTTAATTGTGAGAATTTTAATATGCCATGATGAATTAGTCTCTATTAAGCGTTATTGCAATCGATAAGATGCTCTTGTACAAGTATTAATCTCTATAATTGCCAATTTTTCTGAGAAACAAATATTAAATCTAGCGTATAAAATAGGAGTGAAATTTTGATAATTAAAATTTGTCATAGAGTTAAAATTACAAAGTTATGAAATTTATACAATTGTGGTTTAAATTTTCGAGCAGATTTTGACTTGAACAAGGGAATGCAGCCAAGAAATTTGTGAAAATAATTGGCAATTTTGCGATTTCATGCTGAATAATCTTGGGATGTACTCACCAGAACCTTCATGTTGAGTTGGTTTACTTCTGCGGTAGTCTCACTGAGGGCTGTTCCTGTTGGACTGAAGATGCTCGGTTCTACGCAGGGTTATATACCGGCGGAAAATAGTGGGCGACCTTTGTGGATCCGGTTCATCCTCAAGAGGCTCTGCTCCTCCCTATCTGCCCCTCTCCACCCACCTGCGCTTCCCCAAACCTTTTTTTTGTCCCACTCCTCTTCTCCGACTAACATCTTCTGTTTTTATTATCCGGCCTCGCCCTTGTTAGTTCGCTTTTTTTTTTTGTCCTCCGGACCACTGCCTGAGTTCCATATTTTGCGAAAATCTCTAGCATGGGCCCATAGTAACATCTTCCCCATCGTTCTCCTACGAATCTCTTTCCACCGCCTTCCTTTCCAACCAGTCTTCTTCGGCTATTTTCACTAGCCTTCGCTTGCCGTTCTACTTCGATCAGTTCCGATAGGGGCTTCGTTCGAGTTTTCTCTCATTCGCAAATAATTTAATTTCTTATCTCTCTATCAATATTTAAATCGAACATTTCCCTTTGCACATTGCATCCTCTTCTTTAGGACTCTCTGTTGCCTCGCTTCGAACACCTGCGGTATTTTTATCTCAGGCGAGTTACACTATCGTCCCTATTTTTCGTCTTCATCACTCATTAGCGAAATCGATAATTACTCCTATTAGTTGAATTTATATTTTAGACAAATTTGCGTTAGGAGAAATTTTTAACTCGTTTGTATTTGGTTTTCCAGAAGTTTAAATATTTGGGTTAAGTCTCGGTCTCTTACTTATATCCATTAGCACTGGTCTCAGGTAAACTCGTAATCGTTATTCTGCCTATAGGATGTGCTTTTAATGTTTAATGGGCGTTATCAGTTTAGAGGATAAATCAAGGATCGAGTAAAATATGAGCCGGCCAGAGCGAAAGTGGTATAAGTCAATTTCTTTTAATTATGCAATACAAAATATTTTGAGTTGTCCATAGAAAATCAGTTTATTACGCAAGCCAATGTAATCCACAAAAATGTACTTAGAAAAGTTCCAATTTTTATTTCATGTGAATATGAATTCTTTCATTTTGCCTTTCAGTTTGACTTATACCACTTTGACTCTTACCTGCTCATGTATATCCATTAAACATAAAAGGGCTGAGTAAATCATGTACGTATTACAAATAAGCTTTCCTCCACTTTTATTATTAGAATCAACTTTCAGTAAATGACCATTTTTCGGCTTAAATACACATGTAGGTAACTCGGTCGTTTTTATGGGCGTAGAAGTTACCTATTTTAATAATACGATTCAATTAATAAGGCTAGCTCGAAATTTAATTTTCAATTTTTTCGAAACGCTAATGATTTTACCGAGACGTGTTTGATTCAACATGACGTTCATAATCTACAAATATAATGTCACAATGTTTATTAAGTGACACAAAGGTGCACAAGTTTCAATACCGTCAGTTATTAGGGCGTTTTCTTTTGCACGGGATGTAACTGCATCTTCTTCCGATTCCTTTTTACCGGCGTGGGTAGCAGCTCCTTCCCTTTCTGGACCGCTCCGTCTTCTTCTCCCTCCCCTCCTTACCCACGCCTCTTCCTTCCCTCCCCTCCCTTTCCTCACTTCCTTTTAACCTCCGCCCTTCTTCCTCTCCCCTCCCCACCTCCGCCCTTACCTGTCCTCAGAACGAACTAGTCTTTTTACAACTCCTTTTTCACTCGCCGATGATACTTTTGCCCACTTCTCGATCCCTCCGCCTTAATTCGCTGCATGGATACAAACCAAAAGTGTCTCCTTGGCCGAGGTCACTTGTGTGAGTTACACACGCCTTGACCAATAGAAGTACGATTACTGTGTCGCGTTTACTTTACTCAAAAAGGCGAAATAAAATTCGCGCTATTCCGTTTAATCCTCGCATTTAGTTGAAGATATTTGTGACCTTGAAGAAAAATTGTAGGTTCGCTTCACCATGCGACTTTCTATGCGAGTAAAATGTCCTTGCTTCGCTTGCTTGTGTCCATTTATGAGCGAGACAAAGAGTTAGGGAGTTTTTGGAAAAATTAAAATCGCTCAGCTAGATAACAGACCATGTTCGTCCATCTTCACCCAACGAAACTTTTTTTTCTGATAGTTCAAGAATTCTTCGAAAGAAAGACAGTTTCAGTGAAACAAATTGAACAAAGACCTACGGCGACTCCGAGGACCATTATAAATCATGTCTTCTAAAAATATTGTCAGGCGTGGCCACACTGTTGGCAGAAGATTATGAGTCGACAAAGAGACAACTTTGATTGGGACTCTATAAAGATCTTTTCATTGATTGGTTTTATGTATGATCAGTTCGGGAACTTTTTTATCACACCTCGTGTGTTGTATAATAACTTAATGGCCAAATAGGTGCCGATCTTGAAAAGGTCAATCATCACTCAACACAGTAAGCCAAGCAAACTAGCTCTACACATCTTTCTCCCTGTCTCTATAAAATAGTTGTTGGAATTACTTGATCATCTGGTGATGTTAGTATTTAATTGGAACCGGTTTTTTTGAAAGCTTGAAGATTTTCATTCTGTAGTTATGAGTACCCAAATCTATGAAGTGGAGCCTAAGGTTGTTGGTATGCAGCATAAAGAGTTTAGCTTACGAAAAAAGTATCATCCGTTAAGTAATCGAATTACTCTCTCGATCCATCTCTTTCAAAATATAGGCCAAAACATAATATTTAATCGAATTTTATATGCTAGAAAAATATTGGTGTATTAAATAGTATAACGTAATCAGCAATAAAGAATCGAATTTTGAGCTAAAAAGGTCAGTATATACTCATGTAATGGTTTTGTAATATTTATTTCGAAGAGGATGTTTTTCTAAATACTGGTTAAATATGTTTCCATACATTTTATTTAAATGACAGACAAAAATAAAATCATTTTCACAATCGGCAGGATTCATCTTTACAGGTCATTTTAGTGGATTTTAAATTTTACTTGTATATTTACTGATAAACGCATCACTAGTTTATTTACAACGAATGCAGTAGATCATCCCATGTTCATGCGTCCTTTGCATGGAATGAGGGGAGATTGTCTGCTAGCACCTATCGTCTCGTAAAGCACTTGAATGTTTTTTATAAGATTGGGTATGGAGAATCATCATTTAAAGTTTAGATCGAAGCTATTTTGATCCGAATCGGCCATTTTTATAAGGGTGTAAATGATTTTTAACCTCTGTGATGATACGGCTATTCAAAAGATGTTCCCTACAAAATTTAAAGAACTAAAAAGCGGAACATATTTTTTGTTGTAATGTTGATTATTGCTGTAGGATTATAAATTTAACATCCAGACGTACAACTCTCTCAACAAAAGGTTTCGAAATAAACTATTGATTGGGTCATTCGTGTTGGCAAAATTGTGGGGAACGCATTTGCAAACACAGTACTTCGACATGGAGCACATTTTTCCACTCTTATTCTTTAAACTGGAAGATTGGTATAATGAGTGAATAACTGATTAAATAATATATTTTGAATCATCCTGTAGTAAAATTTTGCTGTGGATTTTGAATTTACTGGGGGAGAAGAGTTTCGTTGAAGTGTAAGCAAGTGAAGCTTCTTTAAAGGATTAATTAAATAAGGAAGATAACTTTTAGAATAGGTTTATTTTTAATAAAATTGATTTATGTCATTATTATCGTTAGCTATTTTACATCTTGCCAAATAACAGTTGACTTGATTATCGCAAGAGTAGAAGCAAATATAGTTTTAAAGAACAGTTAACTCCAAAATTTAAAAAATATTGGTTTCATAATATATGCCGTAAGTTAGATGATATAAAAATGCTATCATTATTATAGATAAAGGCTTAATCTTTGTGTCAGAGCGCTATACGGAGTTAAATGGGAGAATGAGAAAATCGCTTATAACTCGATAACTTTTCATTCTTTTTCGATCAAACTTTCAGGAATTATTTGGCGACTCAACTTTTATAATATAAGCTGCTTTTCGTCAGCATTCAAATCATGGGTTTCTTTACAGGAGCGATCGTTTTTCCATTTGATAATCACGGAGATGAGTGTAGCATATTAATCATTTGCGTTTTAAAATTACTTAGAATTATCGAGATAACGAATGCCTGGACAAAACTTCATTACCCTGCCGTCGATTCTCTAACGCACTTCGAATCGGTCCACAAATAGTTTTTAACGAAAAAATCTAACTTATATTTAAGTGCAACTCTTTTGTCGCCTACGTAAATTGCATTGTTGCCGGATTTGTGTGATTGGGCGCGATTGACTAAAATTATAATTTAGCATCGCATCTGTTCGCTTATTCACGAAATTTAAACACTGTTTTGAAGTTTAAAGAATACGTAGGTAACAAAAATAAATATTCCATCATCATTCTATTAAGTTTTTAATCTTCGACTGAAAACAGAACAATAAAATTTATCATAATTTATTTTAACGAAACAACGCTTTATATGCACTAAAATATAATAATCACATAATAGTATGTTCCATAAAGTTAAAATAGTTTTCGGCATATTTAAGTTGTCTAACATAATGTTTATCGAATAAATAATCATTCTGTATGTAAGAGTTTTTATAATCTCTGGGAGGGAGAATAGGAGAGAAAGGGAGAAAGAGAATGGGAGGGAATGGGAAATAGGGAAGGATGAAGTATGGGAATTATTTTCATTTTAGTAATAATACACTTGATTCATGCATTTTTGATGGGGTAGTATGTTAATAATGAATTTTCATTAGAAATTGTTCATGTCTAGACTATGTAAATATGAAATAATATAAAATATCGAAAATGCTTTTATTACTTAGCTTAATCAGCCCTGCAATACTTTTCTTATGTTAATGTAAGAATATATATAATATTATAAAATAATTTAAAACATGATTTCTTACGAAAATATCTGCGGTCAGCTGATTTTTAATTTGTGCCTTTGGTGCAATATTTTAGTGATAAAAAATAAAATTTCAAGTTTCTCAATTTTTCTTTATTAAGCATATTAAATTTTTCACATGGGAGTTTTGTTTTATGTTTAATTTTATATAGTAAATTATCTATATACACTAGTGCTTTAAAAATTAACTTTTTACCCAAAATCTTCGAGAAATAAATTAACGCCTTTCTCTATGTCATTATTCGATTTCCTTGCTTTAATTTTATTGTATATTTTATTTTTGGCTCTTTTACTATTTAATTTTTCAATTTATTTTGTATGTTTTTGTTGTCTGATGTATTTTATTGTTTAATTTTGTCTGAACTCATTAAATTTGCACACATTGCAGGCAAATTGTGATTTTAGTGCTATGCCGCAACTGCGACTGACTAAGCGAAAAAGATAATTATTCATTTGGTAGCGACAGCGCTTCAGGAGGCAAGTTAAATCAGCTTCATTCGCGGACTGTGTGCCCTCTGTGCGGTGAGTGAAAGCATTTTAAGAGATAGCAGTATCTATAATTTTCACAAATACATCGAAATATTCGCCTATCCCTTGGATTAACGATTCAAGGGAAAGTTTGCTTTACAGAAATTGAAAGTATTATGATCTTTCCGGTATGAATTTTATATTGGTAGACGACAGAAAACCATCCTTTGAGAAATTTTAGAAGAATGTTCGGCGATCGCAGGGTGCTTATTATGTTTTGGCATGAACCACACTTTTAGGATTATTTGTAATTCATGACTAATTATGAATTACAAAAGTCGTTCTAAATTTCGATGGCATATAATTTATCATCTTAATATTTAGATCGTTAAATCATCTTAAAATATCGATGTTTATACAAAAGTTCAAATCAATTCTCATATTTAGTGTTTAAGCCATATCATAGGGACTTATTTCATAACTTTATGAGAAACTTTCTAAGAAAGTTCTTTTCAGAGGTTACACATTTTGTAGATAATTACCAAGGATTTTGGAAGGAAATTTGAGTCGCTTGAAGCCCTTAGAATAGTCAAATTTTGGATAGCTCTGAGTGAAAAGTCTCTCCTTAAATAATTTAGAAAGGAGCGGTTTTAGTTACTGCTTTAAGAGTTCAATTTGCTCTTATATCAGATTGAAGTTTCAGTTCTTTAAATGTATTATTTTGAAGCAAGTCAACTTTTTCAATATCTATTCTTAAATATTTACATACAATAGAGCTAATTTACATTTATTTACATGCATTTTATAGTCGATTCTAAGTTGAAATTATGAGTTGGTCTTTCTTCTGCAACAGTAACAATTCTTTTGCTTTATTTTGTTTAACCCGAGACATGAAAAAACAATCTTTAAAGCATCGCGATGATTTATGTACCTATAATAATATCCAAACAAAATACTTATTAGATAGTCATGGGATATAGTGAAATATGTCGCTAACAAAATGTAAATGTTTTACATTCGAAGCTATTGGTTGTCAGCGCCGCCTACAGCTCTGTGGGTCGAACGCAGAAGCAAGTCGTGTTTTGGTACCATAAGGAGAGTGGCAGAAAATCAGGCGTACTTTTATTGGATATGCAAAATTTTGTTACTTTATAAATTTTCTTTCTGTGAATCTTTATGGGCAGACCCGTTTCCCATTTGTGACTAAAAGTTGTATAGTGGCGACTGTATCTTTATGCTATATATCCGGGGTGGCCTAACCTACTTGCCCTCGGAGAAGTTCGAGAGCCGCATGACATATTCTGCGCTCATAAATTTACGAACAGTAAAACAAACTGTATCCGAAGCAATTCGGTTATAATGCATGTCCATTAGGCATTCCAAACCCCTCTCGAGTCACACTACGTCATTGTGTCATGTAGAGAAAAACGATGACACGCCTCTGCATAGAAATTTAAAAGAGCCGCATACCAGGATAAAAGAGCGAGCCGCGGTTTGGCCACGTCTGCTATATGTATTATCAATTTAGTAGAGTTACTGAGTAAGAAGCATTCTACTTGGTATGTATGGCGCATGTGTATACAGTGCGGTCACGATCAATCGAATTAATAGGGTGGTCGGGCGGTTCGAAACTAGTAACTTTCGTATCCGGTCACCGTAAAATGTACGGACGGTCATAAACAATTTCATAAAACACCTTTAAAAGACTAAAGTAACCCCTAAACAACTAACTCAGCATAATACACAGTTAATATAAGCTATATTAATGAATCGGTAATCAACATCTTTTATATATAATTACTCAATGTCTGTCTGTCCGTCTTCCCTTTTATCTCTTGAACAGTTTTTCATAGAGAAATGCTGTTAACGACATTTTGTTTCTGCCAACTAGGAGACTCCGAGAAAACTATTTTCGTTTGCAGAAGTGTCCCAGGTTCTACTTCGAGAGATGATTATATGTATTTACACGAGATTTTCGATTTCTCAAGGTGCAAGATGTTTTCCTTGTCATCAAAATACGTCAATATGGGCCAATTTTCTCCGTTTTTGCTTTATTCGACGGCTATAACTTCAAAATATCTTATTCTTACGATTTTTAGACATTACACGGAAGAATTTGTGAAAAATACGCATGAATTTTTCGTATACTTTCCGGGTGTTGCCAAGGTGACCCGCATTGTTGCCTCCAATTCAATTAGCGTCTATTAAGTCTTCAAATAGACTTATGCCATTGCGCTTTTTACGAAGCGTCAAAGTTATTGTTGTTGCAACGTCAAACTTAATTGCAACGTTAATTAATTGCAGGTAATTATTATTATTATATAACTGGGGGTGGACTGTGGGGATTTTTATTTATCTCAAAATAAAAATTATAAAGCGTCTTTTTATCGGAGATTATTCCTTTTCAGATAACTCTTGGATAATTTGGAAAAAAATGAAATCCAGGCTTACGCCATAGGAGCCAAGCACGTTACCCGCTCACCCATTCTCGTTCTTAGCAACAATTCGACAATGTAGCCTATTAAGTTGCATGCGATGTATTTTGCATATTTTCTACTCTGATTTCTCGAACCTAAGGTCCCATTCACAAACAAGTATTGAAAGGTGTACTCCATGTCGGAGTACACAGAGTTTCCAAATGCGTTCTTTGAGATCAACAAATTTTACTAAAACTCCCCAATATCAAATTTCATCAAAATACGTCCTGCGGTTTCCGAGTTGAAACAGGTACGTTGTGAACTACATGTAGGTCTTCATGTAAAGTGGTCGTTATTTTCGTTCGATTTTAACCAAAATTGAAATCAGTCTACCAAGTTTAGGAAAACTCCCCAATACCAAATTTCATCACAATACGTCCGAAGGTTCCCGAGTTTTAAAATGCGAACGGACGGACGGAAACGACTTTCCCTATATGTGTTCACTTCGTGCACTTTCTGCAGAGAACGCATAAAAACCCGAGACACGGGTACCCTTATTTTCGATGTAGAATCACCTGGTCGATTTTCATCGAAATCCGTGACCCGAAGGTCGTAACCTATCCTTTTTGGTACATAAAATATGGCATTTCTTGAGTTTCGAACATTATAAGACAAATTTTATCAGAATTTTATTTATGATTAATATATTGCCCGTCAAAATTGACAGGTTCAAATTAATAAAAAACGGAATTTAAGTTTTTAATTGATAATAAAATATTATAGCTATCACCATTTATATTGATTTTACATATTTCTTGCAGCAGTCGGTTGCCAAGATAAACAAATTTTCAGATAGGGGATGGGAAGAGGGAAATATGACAACAATATGAGCTCGAGTTTTGACAATTACGTTGTCATCAAGGCAGAGATCGTTAAAATTGCAATATTTCCCCAAAATATGTGTTTCAAACGTTTTAATATGAGCGATTTCGAACTGTAGGCGGAAATATGAATGGAATAGAAACTATTAATTAAAAAAAATAGTTTGATGGTCTTAGGTCAGTTTCGATTTTAATTTCCAAAAGAGTAAAAGGCTGCACCTAGAAAATTCTATTTTTACGTGTTATCTTATGAGAAATAAAAATAATCCCCTGTAGTCGAACCTGATACGTTTTTCCAAATATATTTTTGTCAATCACTTTTAATATGTGAATCAAGCATTCCTGAAAATGTTTAAACCATTATCTATTACAGTTTTTGAGGTATAAATAATCAATGTTTATCAGTTGCCGGGGCGGCAAAACGGAACGAAGGAAGGAATAAATAGCGCTATTATTATAATAGATTGATATTTACATCGCCATTGCAAATCTGCCTAATATTTCAATTTTCTATGTATGTATACGTTACAGGTTTCTTTTACAAATAAAATTAGCTAAATGTTAAAAACTAAGTGAAAAACAGTTTTGTTTATGTGATTTCAAATTTTCCTTCTCTATGAAGTTTTTATATAAAATAGTCATTTACACGGAGGAAAGCAGAGAAATTTAACCTCTCAACAAACTTGTGAGTATATTTTAAAAGAGATTATTAGAGCTGACGAAATCGCGAAATTATTGTTGCAAATAGGTCATTGAAATATTCCATATATAAATCAATCAAACACTAAAAGTTGTCGGGATCGACTTAACGCGCATTTTGCTTTTCTCTTGATTAGTTGTATGCAGTATGTTCAAGAATAAGTAGACGAAATAATTTTTATATTATTTTGGCATGGCCGTCAACATAGTCTACGAGGAAGCATTGTAAAAAGATTTTCAACGCGTTTTTCAAAATGATTGCGGTCAAAGATGATAAAGTTCGAAGTCATGAAAGACGATTGGTACCTATCGACGGAATCTTTTCAAGATACTAATCGCAAATTCCCCAAGCCGTTCTGCTAGTAAGAGATAAAAGGGGATATTATCGACCATGAGTTCTCTTACTACCGTTCCACTCCTTGTTTCTGCAGTTCATCGCCTGGGCTCTCGGCAAAGAGTCGCGTGGGTTTGCAGAGCGAGTGTCGTGCTCCGTCATCTCGCCCTCTCGAGACCGACCGACCGACCATTATCGCCTCCACGTTCCATCCACTTGTGTTTTATCCTATTATTCGACGAGACGTTAGATACGTTGGAGAGCGCTCTCTCTCTCACACACACACACACTCTTTTCTTTCTTTCTCTCTCTCTCACACGCACGCACTCTTCTCTCTCTCACACACACACGCACTTTTCTCTCTCTCTCTCTCTCTCAATTACACACACACTCTTTTCTCTCTCTCACACACACACACGCACTCATTTCTCTCTATTAAATCGAGTCATTGTTTTTGCGCCGCTTTAGGAGACCATATGTCGCAGCGGTTGATCCAGTTTCCCTTCCTCTCTCTCTCTTTCCTTTTTCTGCCCATAGTGTGGGAATGCTCGTCGCCTGATAGTCCCCTCTAAGGGGGGAAGGAATGGGAGTGGAAAGGTAGCGCTGCCATTGCAGGAAAACTGTTACTTCACCTTCAGAAGGTGAAGAGTAATGACATGAAGAGGTTTAATTGCTGCGTGCTTTTAGGTCTGCTCTGAATTTATAATGGCCCACGTATCGTTTCCGTTTTCTTCGTTCGAAGGGCAGAGAAAGCAGTGAGTTATGTATTTCCGGAAAGTTCGGTTTATTACGCCAGAGAATAAATCACTTGACTTGGAAGCAATCAACTTTCCAATTGTCTCTTTCAAAGGGAGAAATATGATGTGCAGCATTTTATCCCATGTTATTTCGTGTTTTCAGAATTTGACATAATCATCCAGATCTTACGGCACATGGTGTTATGATACCCATCACCATCGTCATTTATTTTGATTCTATGATACCGTTCATCAAAGAAATAAATAGGAAAGGGAGGTCGCGAAATGTAGTGTGCTTTTAAATCGACCTTCAACGATATTTGAAGTTTAAAATTTTTAATATATTTTTATCCTACTAGATTAGGGTTGGCCAAACCGCGGCTCTTAAGCCGCATGCGGATCTTTTAACCTAGTATGCGGCTCTTTTAAATTTTCATTCAGAGGCGTATTAACGTTTTTCACTGCAGAACACAATGACGTAGTGTGACTTGAGACGTGTTGGGCATGCCTAAGGAACATGTATCTGAATTGCTTCGGATACAGGTTATGTTTTACTATTCATAAATATATGAGCCCAGAGTGTCTTGCGGCTCTCCAATTTCTGCACTAGACCATCGTTTTAATATGAAGAGTGCGAAGAAAAGACACAAAAGGAAGAAGGAAAATCAGGTGCTGACATTAACCTACTCCTTGCTTAATAACCGACGGACGGAATGATGACTTGTTCTCCTGACAACATTTAAATAGGGGTCGGAGGAAGCATGGGTTGGAAAACCAGTTATCGCCAGGGTTCGAGCTTGAGACCGCTGCATGGAATGACAGCACTCGAACTTGATAACTATACCGCTGACGTGCGTCTAAGCAATGCATAAAAACACTCATTATGACAGTTTTAATCTGAAAAACTCTGTCACATATCAGTTATTTAGATGAACACGTAATGCTATTCCTTATCTAAATAAAATTTAGTGTAAGGAGATAGGAACAATAGACTGCCCTTAACGGGGACAGAATGACAAACTAAGGATATATTATATATACAAACACGATAATTGAGGGTTATAAACACTATCTTTCCAAAGATAGGTTTCATGGAAACTAATCCCAGTCCAAAAATATTTTGCCAAGAATTCAAACCAATGAATATTATCCAAATGGGTTGAGATTTTTCGCAGTGAAATTACGCTTTCCGCATTCGTTTTGTTTTTACTTGGATTATCTCGGAAATACGGTAGAACTCCGATTATCCGAAGTAATTGAAACAAAGGGTGCTTCAGATAGTCGAAAATTCGGATAATTGAAACAACTTAGGAAAGTGTACAGGTATACCTCGCGATACGTTTTTTCGGTTTTACGCTCATTGAACTTTCTGACTCGACTTCTCGATACGCTCTCTTGATTCGGACATACGCTCTTACAAAACCCGGAGAACTAAGAGCCTTTCTCTGCCCATTCAAAATATTACACCCGGTTCGTATGTTTGGCGGAAGATGCCAGCACAGTGTAATTTGCATTTTATATTGTAGTGTCGTTGCCTAAAAATTATGTAATGCCCTTCCATAGGGCATATAGTATGTAAAGATATTTTAAGCCACCAATCTAAAGCCACTTTGATGATAATCAGAGTATTGTGCAAAATACGTACGTAATATATAGGGACCAGTTCCGTATTACCCCCCAACAAAAAATATGACAGTTAATAAGAAAATAATGCATGATAATAATTTTATTCATCATTTGCGCTATATAATCCTTTGATACAAATTATAAAATAATCAAAAGGGTCTAAATTATTATGGGTCACAAATCTTCTCCAAAGAAATTCATAAATATGCATTTCGAGGCGTTCTTTGCGAACTCCATGCGTGATTTTTCTTTTAAGTGCCCTCCAAAGCGATTCGATCGTTTGAGTATTAGCACCAGCTTCGCTGTTTACGAATTCCTCTGAGTGATTTACCGTGAAATGTTCGAATCCAAGCTCAGGCAGACGGTAATAAGCTCTCCATTGATCCGAGCATATAATCGTTCCAACTTCAACGTGCTTTTCAATTAACGGAAGAAGTGTTTCGGCATCACGGTAATTATTCGAACAAATTTCAGTTCTAAAATCTCCACCACGACGAGGCACATCGCCAACAGCAATCTCAACCTTACCGAAAATCCATGTTCCGTCCACTTTCCTACATTTGTTGTATTTTCTTTTTTCCGATTTTTGCCTCATCTATTTCTACCACGACTCCAAATTCTTTATGCACCAATCCATATTGACTTCCCGACAATAGCTTAACCAATCTGCCGCAGTTTCTCTCGATGTAGTTACCTTTTCCGTCGAAGATTCCCGGATTATGTGATCGTAATTTGTGTCGCCAGCAGCGAACATATATGTAATTATAAGTATTCAATCGATACTTATATTAGAATTCGAGAACCACGAATTCCTTGACGAAGTCAAGGAAAAATCATGGAAATTCGCGCCACGCTTTCGATATCGAAATTCGATATTTCCGCGGTCTCCACGTAATCTTAGTGCCATATCATCACCACAAATTCGACAGGCTGGCGTTCTCAATAAAAATCCTTTTTCCATTAAAAATTCGATCATTTTTTCCTTTCTTCGATTAACCCACACAGTTGCCTAAAATTCACCGTTGAAAATTAATTAATTTAAAACTGCAGGCCAATATTTTTGAAAGTTCTATTTAATTATAGAATCACAAATTCAAATAATAAAATTAAAATTGAAACCATAGCAACTCACTTAATTGACTCCTAACCGCCGAAGTTTGTAATTATTTCTTTTGTATGGGGGCTCTGCCCCCACGCCCCCGTAATTTTTATAGTACTAGTAATGGTATAAGGAAGACCTTTGGCTTTGGCTTTCAATGGGATTTTTGCATTCGGTTAGCACGATTTGGCGCAACAAGATCCTTTTTTAGGAACATATCTGTCGTGCTTACCCGTGATTTTAATCCATTTAGGAACGCATCTCTTTTTTATAGCATAGCTCTTATGTAAAAATGTGTTTTGCAATACGCTGATTCGCGATACGCTGTTTTTGGAACGCAACCCGAGCGTATTGCGAGGTATACCTGTACAGTGTACCACAAATAGGCGTGTTTCGTGCGAGGGAGTATTTGAAACTATACGATATAATTTGACCAAACACACCATAAAACAGCAAAACACCAAGACCCGATTATATCTATGTCTATTAGAAATTTCTTCTCCCCTTTAGTTGGTGCATCAGTAAACATATTACGTAATTTTAATAACTAAATAGTGAATAACGATATATGAGAAAAAATTCCAGGAAAATATTTAATTTTTATTTACCGATTTATTTTCTAATCATTTTTAATCAACTAAACATCAAAAATTATTTAAAACATACCTCACTTGAGTTCAGTGGTTGTAATATTTACGTTTACGTTATTTTCTTCGCCGTAGATAATCTATTTCCTTCCGCTTACAAAATTTGTCATGCTCGCGTAAGGAATTAAATGTATTTTGCAATTATAGCAGATCTTATTTACTTCAATAACCAATAAGATGATTTACATGAACAGCAATTAGGTAGCTATGCATGAATTTTTCTAAGTTCAAAGCGATTTACGACATTCTTGTTCGATTTTATTGATAACAGCTACTCCTACGATAAAAATGCATAGAAAAAGAAACACTCTACCTTACTAGTTCTACAAGTTCATTTGAAAACTATTTCGATATGTCCAACAATTTACGAGATATAATGGAAAGTTCATTTTTGTCACCAGTAAAGTGGTACCCCTGATTGTCTTACGTGATTTATTTATCTAATTTTCTTATTGCCTTCGACTGTAAGTCCTTTTTATCAAAGTTCTTAAAAATCCGTTCTGTAGAAGCCGAGAACGAAAATACGGACGAACGGACAAACGGACCGATAAACCGAAGCTAATAGGCGCTTATGCTGGAAGCGAAACGCGCCTAAAAAGGACGAATGTGAGTTAAAAAGTAAACACTATTTTAGTTTTCATGGTTACATAAAACGTATTTTATTTATCTGTAATACGAATAGGAACGATAGTCGTTTGAAATTTTTCTGCTACAGGTCGGTAGGCTTAATACTACGCTTATTTCAGGCACCCAATATTTAGTCACGATATTATGACAAAAATTGTGCGTAAATTATTCGACTAAATGCGGTATTACTATTATGAAAATAATAACTTACGTTATAATGTGTCAAAAAATCTGATGTGGCCTACACATGTCTTTTTCCATACCTGTAATATTTCTAAAAATTCCAAATAGATTAAATGATAATAAATATTTTAAGGAACTGCAAGAAAAATTTATTTTACAAAGAGCAGAAATAAACTCAAACCGTAGCCTTCTGTTATGGATATAGCCACGAAGCTCTAACAATTAAAAAATACAAGATGGAAAAGTATACTCCATGAATGGAATACACAAAGATTTCAAAGGCGTTCTTAATGGGAAATACGTATGAAACGATATCAAAAGATTAGGCGGTTCTCGAATTTTTATCTTCGAAACTATAAGTCGTAATTATATGGTCTTTGAAACTATCTTGTAGTTAATGTTGTTCTCTATCAAAATACATTTTTTATCTATATCTCGCAGATCATTTAAGAGCGTGGGAGAGAAATATATAGATTTTTAATTGTTTTTTGCTGAGAGATGTAAACAAAATATGCGATGTTTTACTCGGGATTTTTTCGAATTTTTATCTTCGAAGCCATAACTCGTAATTATATGGTCTCGTAGACTGTCTTGTAGTAAGTGTTGTCCTCTATCCGAATAAATTTTTAAATTATACTTCACAGATCATATAAGAGCTAGGGAGATAAAAGTTTGGTATTTCATCGTTGCTTGACGGATGCCATTTAACGAGATACGAGTATAAGTTTATTAAAATAATTATGTAAAGTGGAAGTTCTAATTGACGGATTCAGTTAAAAATCACAATTGAGCGATAATTTTAATAACGATCGCTCATACCTAATTAAATTAAAATCCGTCCAGCGGTTTAGCAGATGAAAGTTACGACGGGCGGACGGACCAGACGTGTCCATAAGGCGTTCCGCTATTACCGCTTCGCTGGTAAAGAACAGCTAAACAGCGTTACTAAGACGTAACTAAGCGTTAACTGTTCACAATAATCGTCGGTAGGTGGTGTGGTGGTGGCAGCTAAAATATTTCTTTTTAAAATACCTCTTTAACAATGCAGTATATCGGAGAACGTTTCGAACAAACGTAAAAAATTAAATTTTCTACAACTTTTATTCCAGGAATTTTTTGCATTCGTCAAATATTAAAGCAATTATTTAAAAATAACGAATAAGTGACAACAGTAAACACCCACTTCCGGTAGACCGATGTTTACCAAAAACTGATCAGTTTTTGTCACTTTAACAAAAATGTCAAATATAAAATTTCGCGTTGACATGATTTATAGTATTTGAGTTAGAGCACTTACAAAATTCTGGCCACGGACACACCCACAGGCACAAACACAGACACACGCACAGACATCATCGAGAAAATATTGAAAACGTATTCAGGGGACCTTAAAACAGGTATTTACGTTGAAATGTCGAAATCGATTTTTTCATGAAAACCATACTTTCTCTATACTTTGTAATTGGAGAAAGTATAAATCCAACATATGATTGACGCAATCTGAGGAAAAACATAAATCTGATAACCAAAAACTCCCAGACAAATTTCTCTAAAATTCCTTTCGAACTATGGCCAGGCTCTTAAAATGGATCCTGATCGCTCCAAAAGAAGAAAAATACCATCCAAAAAAAGCATTTTGAACCATCAAACACGTGCCCTTGCACTTGATTGGGGCACATTGTGTCGGTATTTACACAAAGAAGAGCATTTATGAGGCGTTTGGAGAGTGTTTTAAGGCAAAGAAGGGATCGCGAATGCAGGAGTATCGAAAGGAATATTTTTTCAAGACGGCGAGGTAAATCGCAGGGAAGGGTCGTAAATGCGCGTTCGGATGGGTTCGAATGTCGCATCATAAAGGTTGAAAAACATGCTTAATCGGTGTTCTTTTGTAGATATTAATGTTTTCTTCTCTTTTAGCTGAATATTCTATGAATATAAACGGAAGATAGCTAACTGAACGAAAGTTGCATAAGTGCGTTAAAATCGGGATAAAGCTATTTAAGTTCCATTGTTAAGAAAGAATATAACTTCGCTAATGATTTCATTGCTCTTGCGGAGTAACCCCAATTCAGCAAAACGGTGATCACGTAGTCTTGACGACTAGCCAGACCACGAACGCAACAAGGAAGTTTCTAGAGCGACATCGTGCACGCCCCTGCAAAGGGGAGGACAAGTGAGGAACGGTGAATGCGTCGAGAGAAGTTTTATTAATCACCTGCGGCCGTTTCATGTCTTCTGTTTTTTATGGACGGAAACTCGCATTGCTATCGATTTTCTGTTAATAATTCAATACGGCGTCTACATGATATTTATGTATGCTACACATATAGAGCAGTATTTTTAAATGATTCTGCTAATATGTACGCCGACAATATTTCTCCTGATTTTTTTCGTATTCGTCTTCGCTACTATTTTATAGCGCCTTCACGGGCAGTTCACCATGACTCCAAGCAGAAATTTGTTTCTCTATTCTCAGTGCGCTCGTATCCATCAGACAGGATCGATATTACTCAAATTTTCTCAATCTGGAGCTCAGAATTAAATAGCGGTCCAAATTAACACGAATGAAGGCAGTGTTGATACTATTCAGCGTTTTTATTTTTAACTGCAAAATTCAGGATATTTTTGCATGGTCTAAATATTTCACTCCCTATTGTTTCGGCTGTCCTATAAGTTTATTCTGTTTGTTCTCTATTTATTTATCGCCAATATTATTGAGTGTAGAGAAATTCGTAACCTGATTTTTAAGGTAAGGATCGAAAATTAAGGCGTTTTGGAAAGTTCTTTCATTTATGATTCCGTTGAGCTCATCACAGTTAACGAGTATAAACGCTCAATCCTACGCCAGGATATGCGCCAGTGACGTCAGTATTGGATAGAAAACGCTCAGCCTCCCCAACTACATATTTCGGAATACTTTTCGGTTATTTTGTATTACTGTTTGCACTTCATAAATTTGATTTAACCGATTCTTTGAGAATTGAATCAGTTTCCACTTCGGCGTGTTTTCCTGACAATATGCCCATATAGTCCAGTTGTCATATAGCAGGTTTTTGCATTGTTTCAAGATACAATTATTTTTTCAATTTCAATACCGTTTGCATAATTATTATAACGTTTATAAAATTAATTAAATTACTACATTTTTTTCTCTTATTTTTCCACCAATCAGGTAACATTTTAGAATGATTTTATCGATTGAATTAAGATTACGAGAAAGTCGAAATATCCAACTGAACCTACCCCGCGTGACACATAAATCACGCCGGTTCTATTCACATACCTGCATGGAACATTTAAATATTGAAAGATTTCCAAATCTATGTTAATAAAAGTCAATGTCTGTGTGTGTGTGGACAGCATATGTCTAAAACCAAGAAACTTAGAGGTTTTAAACTTGGTACAATTACTAATGGGACCATGAGGATGTGCACCTCGGGGCCAGAATTTTGATGATGTAGGCTGGTTTCCCAAAGTTGACGTCATGAATTGATTACTTATATTGACAGGAAATGTTTTAGTATGTGTTAGTCATTCCAAGGAATTCTCATGAATTTATAGTTTATCAATGATAGAGAAAAATTGGAAAACAAATTGATAGAGTATTATCAGGTTTAAAATACTAAAGGCAATGTAAAAATCTCTTTCTAACATTATATTTTGCATGTATTTTTTATAATTAACGAATTTAATAAATATTACTATTTATACGCTAATTTGTATGGATCATCTGTCCATTGCTGAAGGTTAGTCGAGTGGAAAAGAAAACAAGATGGAAAAGTATACTCCATAAATGGAATACACAGAGATTTCAAAGGCGTTCTTAATGGGAAATACGTATGAAACGATATCGAAAGATTAGGCGGTTCTCGAATTTTTATCCCCGAAACTATAAGTCGCAGTTATATGGTCTTTGAAACTATCTTGTAGAAAATGTTGTTCTTTATCCAAATAAATTTTTTAATCTATACCTCACAGATCATATAAGAGAATGTTACCCTGAAATTCACCTAATTGGTGTGTGGTAGGGGGTGCAATGCACCAAAACCTACCTAAACATTGCCTATCGCAGGTTGAAATTTTCTATTGTCACCTCCTTTTGTCCTCGGAAAGAACGAGCCTAGATAACGCTCCGTCCTGCAGTCGATCTCACGTATCTTATCGTCGCGGTCGTTCCTACCTACATACGTTGGTGCTTCAATTATTCCTACAACCTCGTCTTTTAGACATTCCGATCTATATTTCTCCAGAAGCCGCAACCTTGAGTTCAATCTACGGTCCTCCAGTGGTACCCAGTTCAAACCCCTCAATAATGAGGTGACACCTTCTTTATGTTCGTACTTTTGTTTTGCGAATCTGGCTGCTCTGCGCTGCACTCTCTTTAATTGAATTGTATGTCCCTTCTCGTACGGATCCCATATGCATGAGGCGTATTCCATTTGTTGTCTAACCAGTAAAAAGTAACACGTTTCATGTACTTTTTCTGTAGTGTTCCGTAGTATTCTACCTATGAAAGCCAGTTTCTTGTTGGCCGCACCTACAACTCGACGAATGTGCATGTCCCACGAAAGATCTCGACAAATGGTTAATTCTAAATATTTTACATACTCGGCTGCTTGAATATTTATTCCATCTATTTTATACTCGAAACCTGCTTCTATGTTCTTAATTTTCCAGAACGTAACTGCGGCACATTTAGTGTAATTAATTTCAATTTGCCATTCTTTTCACTACCTTGAAATGGCTCTTAAGTTTTCACGCAGCGACTGATGGTCCTCCTGTTTTTTTATATCTTTATATAGAACGGTATCATCGGCAAAATGTCTAATTTTATTACGAACTACCGAGCGGATATCATTCACATAGATTAAGAGGAACACCCTATGCAACTTTAACTGGGGACGAGTATTTCCCATCGATGACAACTATATGTTCTCTATTTGAGAGGAAGTCTCTCACCCAACTGACAATTTTTGGTTTGATACCGTATTGTCCTAAATTCGCAATTAATTTCTTATGAGATACTTTATCAAACGCCTTCCTGAAGTCAGTGAATATGGCATCGACCTTAGTATTTTTCTCTCCGCATCGCAACAAATCGTCCACGAACAGGCCGAGCTGAATTTCGCATGATCTACCTCTCCGGAATCCGTGCTGACATCCGCTAAGCAATGAGTGACTATCTAAATGGCGCATTACAGAACTAAAGTTTATGGGCTCATGTATCTTGCACGATAATGAAGTTAAGGAAATTGGCCTATAATTTTCGGCGTTCTCTTTGTCGCAGCCCTTATGGATGGGCGTAACGTGTGCCACCTTCCAATCTTTAGGAACGACACCTTCCGTAATGGACATCTCGAATATAATTTTCAAATACGGCACGATTTCCTAAGCTAAATCTTTCGATACTCGCGCGGGTATTTTCTCCAGACCAGGAGATTTATTTGGTTAAACTGAATGAAATTGGAGCGCATCTTCGTCTTGTGCAATAAGTACCTGGTCATCTGCAAAAAGCAGAGAATTAATGGCCGCTTCTCTGACCTATACGCCCATTCCGTTGCATGACGAGTTCCACCTCTCTACAACCCTTTGTAGATCTTGAATAGGGTGGGTGACATTCTACAGCCCTGCCTCAACCCCTTTGAAGTAGGGAACTCCATGGATAACCACTTCCCTTGTTTTACTGACGCTCGGCAGCCGTAGTACATCCTCTGTACAAGCTTTATTATGGACTCACTCACGTGTACTCTCCTCATGGAGTCCCATAGCTGACATATTGGAACTGAATCGTATGCTTTCTCGATATCCGCAAAAATCATATGGATCTCCTTGCCTTTTGTCACCATCTTCTCAGCAATCTGTCGTATACTGAATATATTATCGAGACAGGACTTGCCTGCAGTGAAGCCTGCCTGCTCAAAATTCTGGCCCCGTTAGCAAGTGTACCAAGTTTCTTGGTTTTTGAGATATGCTGTCCACACACACACACACACCCATTGCCTTTTACTAATAGAAAATGCGTAAAGAAAGCGTGCTTTGGATGTTTTAATACGTGATAGAGAAGGAGAGAGAGAGAGAGAAAGGAGAGAGACAAAATTAAATGTTCCTTAAATGAAAAATAATTTTGGGAGTATAAGAATTGTATAACATAATGTATTTCTTTCTCATATAATTTCTATTCGCCCAAAACATTTTTTACAGTCTGGAACACTCAATTATGTGAATTTTATATTTGTATTTTAGTTTTTGGTTCCTATAAAAGTTGGCTTCAGTAATTTATTTCAATTTGAACTTAATGCTTAATTCACTAATACTCGTCATATGTGATGGGCAATTACGCTAGTAGTATAATATTTTTGGTAAAATTTATCAACTGTATTATAAGTTGCTAACGAAAATCCTACTGAAATGCAACTTCGTTTGGTAAAAATTGTGTTCATTATCTTGAGATTTTTATTTTTCTGATATAACGCTCATGTAATAAATTGCATTCAATATAAATTTCTCTCAAACAAAACATTCTATCAGTAATAATCTTAAATCGAAATTGATGGAATGATATGATCCGAAGATCCTATGCAGACAGGCATAAGCTGTGAAAGAAACACATCCGTGTTCAGAAACGAGAGAAAATGTTCTGCTACGATAGTTCAGAGGTAGAATATCCGCCCGGCAAGTGGAAGACCCGGGTTCAATTCCCGGTCATAGCAGACTTTTTTCTCGTTTCAAAAATTGTTAAATCGAAATGATTAATGGAAATCTTTCATAAATACTTAAATAGATTTTGGAATTTTAGTTTACTTTGGTGATTTATTAATTTTAGGGTACGATTTTCTCATGCAGCCCAAAATTTATGTATTTCGAGATTTGTAGTAAGTTTTTGTCGGCTCCGTTAAATATGGTCAAAGAGAAAGCGTCCCGCATGAAATGCTTTCAAAATTTCGTCACGATTCCACTTACAGGCTAAAAGATTCGAACCTACCAATGGCGGATCTTATCTCTGGAGAATTAAGCGTGCAAAAATGATGCATTCCGATTGTTCCTGTTTTTTTTCAAACCGATATGCAGAAATACTGCTTATTGGCCAAGAATAAATACAAATACCGAAAATATATCGTGATAGCAGCTATTGTGGTTCATTTGGAGAGTAACCTTTGTGCGTAACTAAATTCTCTTATTGCATTAATATTTACTTGTAGTCATGGTGTAACTATTAGCCGTCTGATTCTAATTAATAACGCGTTTTAGTTTGTGCAATTGCTTGCATGTTACAAGTGTTGTTTTTGGGAAATTGATCTGTTGTGGTCGATTTCGCCTAAAATCAAATATTATTTCTTCGTAATGCTATTAACTTGATTTTTTAAAAAGTGTATGTATATAAATTCGACTGGAATCGATATATTTATTATTATTATTATCATTTATATAACTCCATTTTTACATTATGATTTTATATTTTCGAGAGGTTGCGGGTTTGGTGATCCCTAGCACTCCCATTGCAACGGTAGTAAAGTGGCTCAGTATCAGATATTTCTAAAGTTAGACAATTTTTTCTGGATTTAAAGTAGTATTAGATAGAATATAAATAAAAATGTCTGGTATTATTCATTTGTAGGCACGTCGGGATTTCATAATTTACCGGTATTGGATTTTTAATGGTATTTTGGAATGAGTGTACATATTTTCTGGGACGCCTTCGATATATACTTTCACGTAATGCATCCGTCGTGATAGAGCATCAGTGCTTCCCAAACTATGGTCCGCGAAGGCTTCCAAAATGTAATTTTTTAGAATTAAGCGCATATTTAGTTGATTTCTTTTTGGGAAGGGTTAATGAATTCTTATACTATCACAGGTATTCAATACTTTATTAACCCTTAGTTAGGCGCGCTGGCGTAAAGAGTACGCCAACGCATTTTGAATTGCTGGCAATTTGTAAATTTTGCGTCATATACATTGTTTTTTTATGTAACCTATGAGTTTACCTGAGTAGTCGAATAAGTCGTTTGCAACCTTTTAGCTATTGTTCTTGAGGAATAAAACAGACGCAAAGCTGTGTGCGTCGCTTTTACCGTACTTTACATATACGCATCGCGATTTGTCTGTAATAGTTTAAATATTTCAATAACTTTAATTTTTTGAGCATTGATTCTTCTATTGTTACAATATTAATCCTAAAATGGTGCTTATTTTAATAATAATTTTTAAAAACTATAATGCGTATCCAATTAACCCCTTTTCTTAAACGTAGTTACAGTAAGTACGTTTGTGTAAGAAATGAGGTGGTCCGTAGGGCCTGAAGGGTTGCTGTAGTGGTCCACGGAGCTCAAAAGTTTGGGAAGCACTGAGCTACATGGTTACACTCGAATACGAGAGAAAATACCGAATAATATGTAGTGCTCCCTATTCACAATTTTCGGAACATTTTGGAAAGTTTTGTGTAAAAGATATCTTAGGGTCGGGTGAAATAATTTCTCGAGACATCGTGATGTGTTTCTAGTAGTGTTATGACTTTTAAATATATTCATCCTTGAATGAATCATAAATTAGGGATTGCAATGCCAATTGCTTGAAATATACCTGGTTATCACATTATCGCCCGAACAAAATTATAATCACTTTTAAACTTTAATCGCGGATTTGAATGGATATGAAACTTTATTTATTACTCCGTTTCTGAAGGACGCATTCAGGATACATCTCTTCATCCTTTTCTCTTCGTAGGTGATACGGAATATTTCATCGCACCTGCGTTACATTCCGGATGAAAAGAAAAACAAAATTATTTTCAAAGTATTTTTATTTAAGTTACTTTTTACATAGCGTGTGTTGGTGAAACTCTTGTGTACGATGGGAATTACATTCGTGCTTGTATATGTGTTAATGGTGAGCTCCTCAGCTTGTGAAAGGCGAGACTCGTTGGACGTACGATGAGATTTCTGCTACCGAGCGACACCGTTTGGCTGCTGCGCTCAACCGTGGTAGCCGAATCCGTGTCCGTAGGAGAGTCCGTGTCCGTAGGAAAGTCCGTGTCCGTAGCCCAGACCGGCAAATCCAACCTTAGCAACGGCGGGGGCGGCGGCGTAGGAGATGGCAGGGGCTGCGTAGGATACGGCAGGGGCTGCGTAGGATACGGCAGGGGCTGCAGCGTAGCTCAGTCCGTGTCCGTATCCAAGACCGTGTCCGTATCCAAGACCGTATCCGACCTTAGCGATGGCGGGGGCAGCCGCGTAGGAGATGGAGGGGGCGGCGTAGGAGATGGCAGGAGCGGCATAAGAGACGGCGGGGGCGGCAACGGCGACCTTAGCCACTGCGGGGGCGGCGTATGCGACGGGATGAGCGACCGCTACAGGTGCAGCGTGAGTGGTGGCGTAGCTGACCTTCGAAACGGAAGTGACCGCAGCGGGGGCGGCAACGGCAACCTTAGCCACCGCAGGAGCGGCGTAGGCTACGGGGGCAGCGGCGTAGGAGACGGCGGGGGCGGCGTAGGAGACGGCGGGGGCGGCATAAGAGACGGCGGGGGCGGCATAAGAGACGGCGGGGGCGGCATAAGAGACGGCGGGGGCGGCGGCGTAAGAGATGGCGGGGGCGGCAGCAATACCGTGGCCGTAGCTCAGGCCGTATCCTCCATATCCTCCATACCCTCCGTATCCTCCGTAGCCAAGACCAAGAAGGCCTCTCTTCTCTTGCTTCTTCTCCTCGACTTCAGTGGCGAAAGCGCAGGCGGCGAGGGCCAGAACGATGCATGCCTGAAATAAGGAAGTAATTCATTATGAAGCGTTGACGCCGCATTTAACTACCATACCTAAGCCATTAGTTTAATCATATACAGACGGGTTGTCCCGAAAAGAGATTTGCGAATATATTTCGTGATAACCTTTTCCTTATCTGCAGCAAGACTAATTTTTCACAGGAAGCATTTTTCTCCAAAATCATCTTTTTAAAAGTCGAGTAGAATTATTTTTCTTTGAAATTTATCCCGCTGTGATATTTTGAGCCATTCAATATCTCATGCATGTATTTTATTTTTGAACATTATAGAAATGGACCCAGTGAATATTCCGTCAGTTAACAAGTGAATTAGATCTATAAATACATATCAACTATTACAGTTAAGTTATGCTTTGTAGCAAATCGTACGCACTACAGCAATTCTTTTTTCTCAAAAAAATAATTCAACCTATGCGACGCGTTAGATAAACGAGAGAAAAAGCGGTTCTAAATCCTTTGGAGCGTACTTTCTCCGCCTAGGATAAAGTGTCACTGCCGTTATATGATACCAAATTTTTCGAACGAAGAACTCTTCCTTCTAAAATCCAAAGGAGTTATCCGTTATCGATATGCTTCGTTTCGTAATGGAAATTACATTGGAAAAGAGTTAGAAAAAGTCCTCTCCCAAACCGAACCCGTAACTCACCAAGACCTTCATGGTGCTGTTGGTGATTGAGTTGGTTGCTTGTGTGCTGGAGGAGACTTGTTGCGAATGATAGTTCTCCATCTGTGTTCGCGAGTTTATATACCGCACGCCGCAAGTCCCTTTCTCCCTCGACTGCGGATGACGGGGATTCGGATCAGAAGGGAAAGAGGAGTTAGTGCCGCCTCCCGGGGGATGTGAGCGGAGGCGGCGGGGAGAGGAAGACGGCTTAGGCCGACTGGGAGGCGGGGGACGAATTAAGAGCAATCGGGTCGGGAGGATGGGGCGAGAGCCAGGTGTGGGGCACGGGCGGTCGGGTCTCTGCGTCCATGTACGTACGCGGCGGACGCGAAAAGGATGAATGTGTGCGGTGGAAGAGGGGATTGGTGGGAGGGGCGGAGAATGGCGAGCGAACGTTCCTAGCTGAGCCATAGGAAAAAGGGATTCCTAATATAGAGCGAGTGAGAAGGGAGGGTCGCGATCATATACCTACAGGAATCCGATATTTCCCTTCCTTCTAGACTGTCTCTCACACTACTTTTTTTGCTTTATTTCTTTTCGTGGAAAATTTCTATTTTACCCTTTCCGTGTCGCTCCCGTTTTCAAAGACTTGCAATTGCACGCATAGGAGTTAATGGAAAGAGCGTCATCGGCAAGTCGCGACAGTGAGGAATTACTTAATATGTTTTTTCGAAAAAAAGACACTTCCTCTTATTGGGACGAAATGGATACACCGGAGAGAATCCCATTGGGGATGCAGATTATTCAATTCATCATCTGTAGTTATATACTTTGTTCTCATTATAGCAGTTTGAATCAACACAACTCTAGTACACAAAAGGAATCGATATCAGGAATAAATCTCCAGAGATATCCATTATCTGATTATAAGCGAGGGAAATTCTCCAAAGCCAGTCAAACTGATAAAACCCGGTTAACCGGGTTTTATCAGTTTGACTGGCTTTGGAGAATTTCTCTCGCTTATATTTTATATATTTGCCAGTGTAGCTCGCTCTCTTTTACTTAACTCATTATCTGATTAATAAACTTTAACCAAATTTTGTGAGAAAGTAGAACATGTTAAATCTATACTTAATGGTAATTAATGTATTTTTTCATCAATAATCAAAATTAATCGTATCGTCATACTAAATTATTACCCTGCTTATTTATTTTTGCATGATTTAATTATTTAGAAGAATGAGGAAATATCATGTTTGCTGAGTTTACGTTCATCGATGAACTTTCCAATACTTTGTGGGATATATCATTTGGAAAATCTTTACTTAAATGAGTGATTCTATTCTTTATCCCAGATATCTTGTTATATCGAACTCTATTTTCCCTTAGGAAACTATTATGTCACTGGGGAAACGGAAAATGTTAACTCAAGCACGATAAAATATACCTAAAATACACTGAATTACATCAATTATTATTTTTATTTGTGGTATAAAAATTATTCATACTTGACTGACGAAACGACAATGAGTGATCGAGACATTATGAAAGGTCCTTCATATCCTCTTAATGTACGAGAAAAATAATTTTGTTGCAGATTTTCTTTTTATTGTTTGTTTGTTTGTATGGAATTTTTGGCTAATCAACCTCTTGGATTATTATAGCCATAAGTCCTTTCACACCGGACGCACAAAGGGAGGAGGGAAACCCGGTGCCGACATTAGCCTACTCTTAACGAAAAGCACCGAAGGGTCCAACTGCTTAACGTCCCTTCCGAAGGACGGAGCGCTGACTTGAGAGGTCTCATCAGATCACTCAAGTAGGGGACAAACGATCCCAGCTTGAAAATCCGACCTCCGCCGGATTCGAACTTGGGAGCGCCAACGCTCTAACCACTCCGCCACCGCCACCCGATTTTCATTTTCATTACAAAAGCTTTATTTAAGCCAGTTTTCAATATCACTTTATTATAAATCACTAGAGAATCTGTTACATGATTCGCATGTATAACAATTTTTATTTGCTCACTTTTAACAAAAAAATATTGATGTTCATCATTTGCTTTTAAATTTTAAATTTGTAAAGTAACCAAAACTATTTCAAAACATTTATTTTACAATAAATCAACAGTTCATTATAATTCAAAATGAAATTTAAAGAAAAGGTTACAATTAATTCACAAATATTAAGCCATATAAGGATTAATTATTTAGTAAGATAACAAAATAACGTATCGGTTAACACAAAATAATTTAAGGTATAAATATTAAATTGAAATGTAATGTATTTTTACATCCATTTAAGTCGTAAATTACGGAAAATCTCCCCGTTAAACTATAATATCTGTCATTATCTTATTATTAGATGGTTCATCTTGTCGAAAAGTACCTCGATTTGGATTTTTAAAGAATTCAATTTAATTTACACACTGCATAAAATTGTGTAATTAAAAAACAAACAAACAAACTAATTTATAATGTTTTAAATAATCTTTTCGGAGTAAAAATCTTTCGAAATGGATCTTGCAGGAATAAATATATATCTAATGGTTTTAAGGGAAATAATAACAAATTGACATCACATAAATTAAAAAGGAACTCGTCTTTACTTAGGCCAGAATTTCTCTTCAACAAATGTAGACTTTTAGTTTTTAAAACATTTTTTAACGAATGGTGGTGCTGTGATGTCCGAGTTCTTTCTACTCTATTCAATCTATCTCTATTCTAATGAATACTAAATAGCAAATTATACTCATTAGTTGGCATTTATCCTAAGAATATTCTATTTATGTTTGCCGGTTTGATGAGCTCTTAGTCCTATTGGGAATTGCCAGAAGAGATAATTTAGCAACGGACGGATATTACGAAAAATAAACATTACGGAAGAGAAAAAGAAAATACATACGTGATATAGAATTTCTCATAAATACAAATGTAGATAATTCATACTAATGCTAACTAAGTAAATCGTACTTTGTCTATACTCGTTGCTACGAATGACGATAATCGATATATTAATAACGTAATAAAATGATGTTTTTAAAGCGAAGGTAACAGCCACCTTCACGTGTGATGCATCAAATTAAACGTCTTGACCTGCAGACTTGCAGAAAAATGGTAAAATTGAAATCGGTCATACCGCTGGTGAGATGTTGAGGTTTTTCTTGACCGGTTAAACTCTACTCGACGTAGTTATAATGGTTGGTGTTAAGATGGCGCTGTTGGAAATAACATGGCCCTAGCGGACAAAAGTAGAAGTCGCTGAATTTCTTGGTAATGTGTTTATTTCAAGTTTTAACAAGAAGGCTTACTACCAAGATTTGTGGCAAGGTGCAACTGACATTAATTTGTTATAAACGTTTTCAAATTGAAATAATCGAGACATAATAAGTATGATAATGAATTATAACTGTTTTAATGCACATGTTACATTATTATTCCTTTTTTATTTTGTTCCAAGTGTAAACTATATATTTACTTTTTATTTTGTTCCCAAGCTGACATTTTTTGTTATAAACATTTTCAAATTCAAATTATCGTGACATAGTATGATAATGAATTATAACTGTTTTAATGCACATGTCACATTAACATTTACTTTTTATTTTGTTCCAAGTGCAAACAATGCAGGTACACCTAGCGATATGCTTTTTTCGGTTTTAGGCTCATTAAACTTTCTGTCTCAACCTCTCGATATGCTCGCTTGATTCGGACATACGCTCTTACAAAACCCGGAGAACGAAGATCCTTTCTCTGTCCATTCAAAAGGTCTCAACGAGAGCAATGAAAAACAACTTTGTTTCATTATATACGAACTACTTTTAAATTTTTTTCGTATTCATTTCATGTGTATACAATATTGCACCGGAGAAATAATGTAACCGACGAGTTTCTTTTTATGTTCAAGGTAGTGTTTCGGCGGACTACAGTTAAGGGATACGAAATCGAAACGAAGAAATCGATACCTTACTCATATGATGTATCGAATGAAAAGTACCGATACCACAAAAGTATCGGGTCGGAAGTACCGATATGAGTAAGTATCTAATCAAAACAGGCAAAAAATTACATTTATTAAACAAAAGGAAAGGCACATTCGTCTATGAGTAGGAATCAAATCAAAGCAATTAAAAATATTATATTTATTGAAAAAATTAAGGCACTTTCTTCAAAGTACAATAAAATATACACCTCCCACTCCTCTGTGCAATCTCCCAAAAACGTTCCAGGCGGCTCCCCCCTTATGGAACTAATAGAATATATTATTATTATATTATTATTCTTGGCTTGCGTTACGGTTGCCCACGCCTTAGAAAAGACACGTTCTGCAGGCACCGATGTGGCAGGAATTGTCAAGTACGCTCGTGCGACCTTGTAAAGATTGGGGAAAACACACTTCATATCTTCCCAGGTCTTCAAAGGATCAGAGGAGAAACTGGATTTCATAAATACACAGCTCATCTCTTTCCTCGATGGTATTTGTTTTCTTTTTTTGCTTTCCATGGGCCAATAATTTGTGGTGGCTCCAAAAGTCATACTCGGATTCTGTATTCAGAGTAGAATCACTGTCTGTGTCACTGCTTGATACCTCACTTCTAATCAAGTAACGGATATTAGGTTGAGCCTTTGCACAAGCCTTGATATCAATAAAATGTATGTTTTTAAATCGCGGATCTAATAAATTGGATATAGCTAGCAGTTGAGACTCCGCAATATGAGCGAACCCGTGATTAATTTCGCTCAGCAGTGTTTCTTTTACGTGTCTAACAACGTCATTTTCCGCAGTAATTCAAATAGATTGCAACTGCTTTTAAGCAATGAATAAGTGGAATCACTTTGCTCAGTGTTACAAATTTTTCCCTTGCAATCTCCTTGGTAATGTAATCCAATGGTTGAAGCAACTTCAACATATGTTTCACAGTGTCAAGCTCAACGGAAGTTAATGCTAATATGCTAATGGAGCCTTCGGGTTTTCAAGGAGAATCTGATGCACAAATTTTGACAAGGCAACGTATCTTTCTAACATATAATACACAGAATTCCATCTTGTGCTTACATCTAAAATCAATTTAAGAGGGGTTTTATTAACTTCTATCTGTTTAGCACGAAGCAAGTCACTATTCATAACACTTCTTCGAAAAAACTTCACAACCTGTCTTACCTGGCTAGTGATTTTTTGTACATTTTCCATAGATGTTATCTTTTCTACCACCAAATGAAGCGTGTGTGCAAAACATGTTAACTGCACCAACAATATTAGAAGCGTTATTAGTGAATGCACATACTACCTTACTTTTGGGGATTAAATATTTCCTGCAAACAGCTTCAAGTTGCTCACAAATGTTGACTGATGTATGGCTCTCCGTGAGCTCCTTGGTTGCAATGCATTTAGAAACAATGTCTGTACCGTTCAAATGATGTGCTGTTATACCCAGGAAACTACGGAATGACATCATTTCAGTCCAAATGTCCAAAGTAATTGCAACATTTCCCACACTAGGATCACTTATTTTGTCAGAATAAACCTTTGTAATGACCTCGTACGGCTCATCAAGTCATGATTTTAGTGTGTCAACGTTGGGGAGCTTGTGTAAATTCTGCCTAACTTTTTTAACTGCATGTACTCATTTGACTCGATACTGAGAAAAATATACCGATATTAGTAGAAAATCGAAAGAAAAGAATCGAGTACAAAAGTACTTGGTATCGAAAGGAAATTATCGATATGAGTAAAGTATCGATACTTTTCCCGTGCCCCTAACTACAGTTAGTTTTCATTCGAGACGTGGTGATGACACATTGAATTTGTGCTCGGGTTTTTACCCTTATAAGTTTGAAATGTCGCAAGTGAAAAAAAATCAAAGCGATCCTATCTTTGGCGCGGTTTTCAATGGGATTTTTGCATTTGTTTAGCATGATTTCGCGCAACAACACCCTTTTTAGGAACATATCTCTCTTGCTTACCGGTGATTTTAATCCATTTAGGAACGCATCTCTTTTTTATAGCATAGCTCTTATGTAAAAATGTGTTTCGCAATACGCTGATTCGCGATTCACTCTGGTTTTTTGGAACGCAACCCGAGTGTATTGCGAGATATTTCTGTATATTTCCTTTTTATTTTGTGTCCATACTTACATTTTTTCGTTATAAACATTGTCAAATTGAAATGATCGGGAAATAGTAAGTATGATGATGATTAATGTCTGTATATTAATAGCGTAAAAATTAAATTTTTAAATTGAAGGTAACAGCCACCTTAACGTGTTACGCATCAAATTAAACGTCTCGATCTGCAGATTTGCAAGGAAATTATAAAATTGAGATGGCTCATACCGTTGCACAGTGGAGCAGGGAGCGGATCTGGGAGGACAATATTAAATTCTCCAAAACTATCCCTTGGATTGGTCATGTATTTATAGGAAAACGTAAAATACAGCGTTCGAAGCTAATTTCGTACAATATTGTGGAATATTTCAAATTTTGGGATAACATATGGGGGTAGGGTGGGGTCGTGGGTGCCACAATTTGGTTCTCGCAAAAAACGGACCTGATTATGATAAAGCGTCGCGAATTGGGCACTTTCGTTATCTACTGTAGCTTCTTGAAAAAGAAAAAAATCATTTTTAAGGAATGATTATCAAGATTTAGGGTGAAACACCCAAAGTTGCGTTAAGAAAACTTTATTTGAGAACGATGTTCTGCTTCCATTCATATTAAAATAAAATAAAATAGAACAAAACAAAACAAATCCAAACAAAATAATTGAACGAAACAATAAATAAAATAAAACAAATCACATTTCTTCTTCCTCTGATTCCAGATTGTTTTCCTCTTCTAACTCTTCATTGTGTGGAAGCGTGAAGTCCGAATCAGGAGGGTTCAAGAGATTTAGGACATCAGGGGGAATAGATGAAAATTTCGTCTTTTGAGTCTTCCACAATTCAGTTATATGTGGATCGGACGTAATTAGGAGCATATGCAGTAAATCTTCATTACATGCCAACCTAGAAATTTTCCTGGTGTGGCTTTCTCTGAACCTCCTCGCATCTTTGTTTCGAGCCTCCTGGGCCTCATCTGAAAATTGTCCGATTGGGAGTGGAGGCGCAGCCCCATGAATGAGGACTTTATGCAAAGACGGTGGCATAGGGTACCATCCGTACAAATCCAGCTTAGCCACAGTCAGTGCTGGGGCAAGATTTGTACATTTCAACATGATTCCACAAGTAATGAGTCTTATCCGTCCTAGAGGCAGACAACTTCTCGCGGAGAACATTGAAGAGAACACGGCGCCTCATGATTGATGCGCGCGAGTGTCCATGGACGACTGATAAGTAGCTGCAGGTAGATGCACGTGCGCCAAGCGCGCCCTACTCGCCCCCTCCCCTTCCCCTTCACTCCTGGACAAGTCACAGCAAATGCGTACCCACTGCAGCATGCCTGTCTGCCTGCCACGGCCGCGGCGGGCGAGCGGGGTCGGCCGGCCGGCGCGCTGCGTGTCGCGTCTTTACGCACATTTTAGGGCAAAAATTCCTTAGGCGCAGCTAGAAGCAGCTGTTCTTTTCAAAAACGGGAAGAGTAGGGCCCAGGGCACTCGGAGAAGTATGTGTCGGACCGGTGAGGAGTGGTGAGGTTTTTGTAGCTCGACGTTTTCCTTCAGAAGACCTATACATGTAATGCTTCTCAAAGTGGCGCGTCTGCGCATGACGTGTCGATCATGTTGACGGTTTTTGCCGAAACATGAAGTATATGAACCAAAAAATCTGGTGAGGTTGATAACCGTGGAGTAGAACGACTCCACTGTGAACAGGTACTCATTATATGACACCCTTGAAAATGACCAAACCAACAGTTTGAAAATGCCGCGATTTCCGCTTCATCTGATGACGTTGTTTCCGCTTCCAGGAAATTATTAGTGGTGTTTTCTGGTGCTCTATGGTCTTCTATGACAAACGTGCAATACGAAAAGCGATTTAGATAACTTTCGGAAAATCGAATTTTGTCCCAGATGCGCTCCCTGCCCCACTGTGCGTTGGCGAGATATTGAGTTTTTTTCACCGGCTAAGCTAGACGTAATTGTAGTGGTTGATGATAAGGTGGCACTGCTAGCGGACTTTAGACGCTGTAGGAAATAATGTGTCACTCCAAGCGTACATTAGTAAAAGGAAATAAACCTTGCAGTCGCTGACCTTCATGGTAATGTGACAGAAGGCGAACTACCATGACAATATTAAATCTAAGCAACCAGTCGATTTATTGACCGGTAACTACTAGTAGTTTGTTTATAGTTGCTGCTACAATGAAAGTCCTGGCGGGTTATGAATGTATTGTTTTATCAATCTTTTAAATAAGAACACGTACAATTAATCGTTCTATTTAGGTAAACACATAATGTAACCAAGGTATATAAACAATAACGTCCCGATTAGAGGTCTATACCTGCAGTTTACCCGACCCGACCCGCGGGTACCCGCAGCAAAATTGCGGGTCGGGTATATAGTGCTTCCATGCAGGTCCGGGTTGGGTTCGGACACAAAAGGCACCGGTGCGGGTAAAGAGCGGGTACGAAAACTAGTTTTAATTCCAATACAATTTGCCTCCACAATGTAGGCACAGGAACTTTTCACACGCCTTTTACTGCTAGTAAAACCCACCCTCGGGGTCAGAAGTAGCGTTATATAAGTAGATACAAATTTGCAATTTATGCAGTTCCTCAGATCGCAGGCTTTGTGTATCATGTGTCAAGAAAACCGTCTGACAAAAAAAAGATTCCTTTTATTATATAAATAGATACAAAGTTGCAATTAACAAACGATTGTCGATTACGTTTAGTAGTAGAGAATGTGGGGAGGGGGTGAGAAAGAGTGAAGGGGTAATTATGTAGTACAATGTAATTATGGCAGATTGGTTTGTGCGAGAACTCTCCCTTTTATCCAGAAGGTTTTGCCCATTCATGCAAGTAAAGTCTATCTTTGTGTATTCGCTTTTGAAGAGACTTGGCTACATATAAGGGTGCCTATCTGCATATGTTATTTAACCTTCAAATATATATTATTTTTTCGTCAAATAATCGCGTGTGAGTTGTATTATTTTATACTTTGTTTGCGAGACAAAGGAGCGACAGTTATTTTATAAAATTACAATGGTGAGTTATATGTGATCTCGGCTTTTGTGACAGAATATCAATCTACCACATCCTTAAAAGGAACCAATATCAGCTGAGTGAACGGTGTGTAAAATTGCTAGTTATAATTTAATGCATCATTCAATTCTAAATCTTAATTTTAATCGAAATATTACTTTTGTCTGCCCTTTAGATTTGAGCAATGAATACTGATCAGATAAGAAGGAAGCTTTTGAGGTTAGAGTACACTCTAAGAAGAAAAGAAAACACCAAATCAAAAATTTGGGAAAAGTTCTGTGAAATTTTAGATGAAAAGGGCGAACTGATTTCGATGAAAATCACTTGCAGTAGTTGTAAAAATGTTTAGCATTATGATAATAGGAAGCTGGAAACATCAAGTTTATTGCGACACAAGTGTGAAAATAACAAAGAAGGCGTGCCTAAAATTACAAATTTTCTTGTGCCGAAACACTGCGATTAACCAAAATTATCAGCTGAAAAGAAAAAAAAGTTTTAGATGGCCCGTGTCGAACTTGTAGTTACAGATTTGAGACCTTTTGAGATAGCGTCAGGAGATGGGTTTAAAAATTTATTGGAAATGATAATGAAAATGAGTGCAAATCAAAAATGTTATATGACTTAGAAGATGCGCTACCACATCCAACAACTATTTCGAGAAATCTTAATTCAGTTGTTCAGAAAGCTCGAGAAGAGCTAATTCAAGAAATAAAGTCCTACATAGGTACAATAGGGGATGGGATCACGTTGGACTTGTGGACAGATAGTTACAAAAATGTCAGTTATTTAGGGATCACATTACACTATGTAAAGAAAGTCTTGTTATGCAATCGTGTTCTATGCACTAAACATCTTGATCCTGACGAAAAGAAAATTGGGGAGTATACAAGGAATGAATTGTTGCTAATTTTAAAACAATACGGTGTCTATAGTAACTTGAAGAATTTTACTGTCAATGACCGTGGAGCAAATATTAAAGCTGCTTTGAAAATTTTCAATAAAATCAATTGTGCAGCAAACTTAATAAATAATGTTGTAGATATTTCTATTTCTTCTAATAAAACATCTCTTTCTTTAATTCAGAAGTGTAGAAAAGTTGTGAAATAATTTTTAAAATCAGGCTTACAAGCTGCGCTGAAATCTACTTTGAAAGGAGAAGTCAAGAATTAAATTTTTCGTGTGATATATTCAATACTTGAAAATTGGGAGGTTATTTACAATATTTAATTGAAAAAACATGAGTGATATGATTTGTGAGGGTGAAAAGAAGGATTTATTAGATTTAGTAGAATACCTCAATCCATTCCAGAAAGCATTGATTGAATTGGAAGGAGAAAAATATCCAACAATATTTTTGGTTAACTTGTGGCATTGGAAAATAAACGATCATTTAGAAATAGGTTCAACGGAATCTAACATCTAATACGTGTACGCTTGTAGAGCAACCGATGAAAAGGTATAAATGTCAGACACCTTAGTTCAGTTTATGGATACAGACACAGTAAATGATCACATTTCTCCAGATGAATTGACTTCATATATTAAGTTAAAAGTATCTGACGACATTACTAATAATTTTGATTTGATGAAATGGTGGGATAAGCAAAAGAATTGTTTGCCAAATTTAAGTATTTAGCGAATCGTATTTTTGCAATACCAGCGACCAGTGCTCCATCAGAGAGGTGTTTTTGATTGGCAGGACATGTTGTTAGTGAAAGAAGAAACAGTCTATGTCCCGAAAACGTGGATGATGTCCTATTTTTAAATGGTCATTTTAAATCTCAGGGTACTTTAAATTAATGTTTCCTTTTTTCAATTAAATTATTTTGTAAAATTTGTAATTTTTGTAAAAATATATAGTAGATACTTTAAATACATTTTTTCGATCTTAAAAATGAATGTTTATGTACAATTGCAATTCATTTTAACTTATGCAATATAAATGACTATGACCCAGAAAAAATATTTGCATTTTTTCACGATTTCTTGCTACGGATTTGTCTCGAGGACCAGACAGTTAAAAAATATGGGTCGGATCGGACAAGTAGACCTTCTGTGCGGGTGCGAGCCTGCGGGTGCGGGTTAATATTCTTCGGGTACGGGTTAGTAGTCTGAGGGTAAGGGTTAGCAGTCTGCGGGTACGGGTGGAAAATATCATACCCGTGCAGGGCTCTAGTCCCGATCTCTGATTGGCCAGTCAACCAATGAAAACCTGCCAAAAGGTGCTCTGACAATTATGGTAATATAATATAAAGATTATAAACGCGTTTGATAAAGTATCTCATAAGAAATTAATTGCGAATTTAGGACAATATGGTATCAATCCAAAAATTGTCAGTTGGGTGAGAGGCTTCTTCTCGAATAGAGAACAGATAGTTGTCATCGATGGGAACTACTCGTCCCCTGTTAAAGTTGAGTTGGTGTTCCTCAGGGAAGTGTATTGGGCCCTCTACTTTTCTTAATCTATGTGAATGATATCTGCTCGGTAGTTCGTAGTAAAATTACACATTTTGCCGATGATAACGTTCTATATAAAGAAATAAAAAACCAGACAGATGGAATACATATTCAAGCAGCCGAGTATGTAAAATATTTAGGAGTAACCATTTGTCGAGATCTTTCGTGGGACATGCACATTCGTCGAGTTGTAGGTGCGGCCAACAAGAAACTGGCTTTCATAGGTAGAATACTACGGAACACTACAGAAAACGTACGTGAAACATGTTATTTATCACTGGTTAGACAACAAATGGAATACGCCTCATGCATATGGGATCCGTACGAGAAGTGACATATAATTCAATTAGAGAGAGTGCAGCGCAGAGCAGCCAGATTCGTAAAACAAAAGTACGAACATAAAGAAAGCGTCACCTCATTATTGAGGGATTTGAACTGGGTACCACTGGAGGATCGTAGATTGAACTCAAGGTTGCGGCTTCTGGAGAAATATAGATCGGAATGTCTAAAAGACGAGGTTGTAGGAATAATTGAAGCACCAACGTATGTAGGTAGGAACGACCGTGACGATAAGATACGTGAGATCGACTGCAGGACGGAGCGTTATCTAGGCTCGTTCTTTCCGAGGACAATAGGAGATGACAACAGAAAATTTCAACCTACGATAGACAATATTTAGGTAGGTTTAGGTGAATTGCAGGGTAACATGCAGATATAGATTACGTGGAATATACGTTCCGCAAGCTAATGGAGGCATACGGGGCAGCCGGTCTCAATATAAATCTACAGAAGACAGAGTACCTGTTGGTTGGTGGGGGGGGGGAAGGTAATGATATCATCCTTAGCTCAGGGACGGTAAAAGCAGTTGACCACTTTAAATACCTTGTATTCATTATCCACAAATCTGGGACGTGCGAGAAGAACGTGGAGAACAGAATAAATCAGGCTCAGAGGGCAATCAAGATGTTTAACGGAGTGCTGTGGAATAGGGAGGTCAAGAAAACAAAAAAACACTGTCTTAGAGTCATTGTAGAGAGCATACTGAGGTATGGAGGAGAGGGATGGACTCCCACGGATAAGTTAAGAAAGAAAATCAATGCTGTAGAAATGGATGGTTTGAGAGGCATCATGCGTGTATCCCGACCCAACGAGTAAGGAACGATATCATCCGGCAAGAGATGGAGACAGAGAATACTGTTCTCGACCGCTTGGAGTGCCGGTCACTTCAATGGTATGGACACGTGCAGAGAATGCCACAGGAGAGGTAACCAAAGCAAGTATTCGACTGGTCACCCCCTGGACGGAAAAAACGAGGTCGCCCACGCATCACTTGACGAGGAAGAATGACGGAAGCGATGAGGGCGCGAAATTTGAGAGATGGCCAGTGGGAGAATAGGCAACAGTGGCGATTGGGAATAAATGGCAACCGCTAAGAAGTGGAGGAGCCATATTAATAATAATTTTGAGTTTTTTGGGGAGGAGGGAAGTGGAGAGGGATGCCATTTCCCATAAGATAACAGGTAAAAATCGGTTTTTCACTTACAGGCTTTAACTCTTTTGCAAATTAAAATTAGAAATCATTGGCCAACTATCTTCAGACCTGAACCGTTTTAAAGAAAAATAAATAAAGTTTCTTATTCTTATCTTCATAATAATTTTGAATAAGTTATGAACTCCCTCTATTCTGATATCCGTCAAAAGAGAAATCTAAGCAAACCGACAATTGATTGTGAAACCAGATGACGTCCTTATTTTATGATGTAAAAACGCTTGCTAGAGGTAAAGTCATTCTGCATGGATTTTTCAGTATATATTAAAGAGTTGTATTTATCGCACAGTAATTGTTTAAAAATTTTATATATTGTGAACACAGCGTGCAAAGTATTGCAGTCTGAAAAACAAGTTCTTTTTATTGATTTATTTATACCTTTGCAAGTGAATTATTTATATTCATGCAGCATAGGGAAAGATCAAATTTGTATTTTTTATTAATACAAAGGCGAGGAAATAATATATAAATCACATTTTTGCTTAAACCGAACCTAACCGAGCCATTTTCCTACGCTGAAATACGCAAGAGAAACAATTTACTTATCGTAAAAATGTTTTCATTTAACGAAGTTTTCCTTTCAAATGCATACATTCATTACCTATATAGTATCGAAATTTCACATTTAAAAACTTTTATGTTAAGGACGCCATTAAACTGCATATCTTATCACTAACTCCAACTAATTTCCTTTATTGTTTTTTCCGTAGGGTTTAATGATAGATACTTATTTCAGAAAGATCATTAATAATCTCCATAGCAGTTATAATCGTCTCAAGTTTGGGCTGGTCAACTTTTCAGACAGCAAATTTCTTTTAGTTTGTTCAATTGGGTTCGCAGAATCCTCAGTTTAAACTTAAATTGAGCAAAAGTTCATTCATTCTATTATTACTATTACCAGGAAAACAGAGTACAGATTTATATTATTTGATTAAGATTGGTACAATGATTGATTGGTCCTTAAAAATAATTTTTGAGGCTATTCAATTAAAAGAAATACAGATACAACAGTTCGCTTTTCAGTTTGTGACCACCTCCAGGGGGAGAAGGTCGAGACGTGCAGTTTGTCCACTCCTGGACTAGGAAGACATGAATGGAGATTCTGAACGGAAATGGAAAGAGAAAGATTTTACTAAATATTTCTAGATATGTAGTCCTGCGTAGGTCTTAGAGGGTCTTTAACGTCCAAAACCTACCAAACGATTTTCTTAGCAAATTATAGGAACGTGGAGATTTTTCAACTTCGGAAATTTAATTTTGCAATGCTCTTATCGGGAATAAATTTCAGTGGGGAATTGATTGTTTGAGGATTGATATCGATTTATTACTCTTTCTACAAATGAACGGAGACTAAAATGATATCAGGCTACTGACATATAATTGTCGCCAAAGGGTTTGGGAAGATGTTCATTAAAAATATTTTTTAAACATCGAATTGTGTTATTCTGTTAGCATTTCAGATTCCTTCGATAAGTTCCTCCTAACTTTCCCTCCCGTAAAGGGCGAAAGTGCAAAGCGTGTCTCTCATTCCTCTTGTTTCCTAGGATATATGTTATTTTGATAATCCCTTGTGATTTAAACTCCGCCGAATTGTGACTGGTTTTCGCTCCCGAAAAACTACAATAATTCTAGTTTTTTTAAAACACATTAACTTTGTTTATCGATACTTTGATTACAGCAAGATGAATTATAAGAATTATTAGGCATATTAGCTCCACCCTGAGAAAGTTATCTAAAGATTAAAAACTAAAGCAATACATACATAGATAGCTCGGATTTTCTATGAGCCGAAGTTGATAATTTTCTTCGTTTGATATTTTATGTTATATTTCTAGGTTTGAATTTTAATCAGTCAAAGAATGTTACAACAATACCAGGAAAATATTAGGAAAGATTATATTAAGTTAGAACTATTGCAAAGTGCATTACGAAACTCTGGTATCTATCATGAGCTGCATTTTATTTCTCGTGGCTAGCGTGGAACGTTTTCCGCCCTGAGAAGTGGGCGTAATGAATGGAAGCGGCGAGAGTCACACGCGTATGAATTGCTTCGAATTTATCTTTCGTCTATAATGGAAATACGTATTAATTAGCTCTTTTCACCGCTTAAGAGGAGAAACTTAGGTCTCAAAAGGCTGAAAAATGTATTACTGCCGGAAACTAAAAACATCTTCCTTTCTAGCATTCGAATGTTAACAAAGTCATTCGTTTATTCAAAATAGCCAGGAAAGATTACTTTTGTACTTCTTCTACCTTTTAATTGCAAGATAGATTTTTGGAGATTAGTTGATTAAGTGGAGAAACCTCCTAATAACCATAAAAATAATAAAAAGGAAGTAACCAAACGCCGGTTTAGAGAAAATTCTTTATGATCGGCCTACTGGAGATGGGATCTTTGATTCCGAAACAAGTATTTAGGCATTTTTAAAAATGACGTGTACGTGTGTGGTTGGTTGCTTGTGTGTTTTTAGCGTGTGAGAAAAAGGGTTCCTGGCGTGGAGTAATTTCCCCTAAAACGGCGTGTATATGAGTACTTCCTTTTTATCATTTTTTATGGTTATTAGGTTTCTACACTTGTCATTAGTTGTAACCATAGGGCTCTGTTTTTTTAGTTGGTTAAGTTTTGAGAAAAGCTATTTAATTGTAACTATTTTGTTGATGGAATTGCGATGGCGGAGAGGCTAGAACGTTGGCCTTCCACGCAGTGACCCCGGGTTCAAATCCGGCGGGGTTCGGATTTTACAAAGTAGGGTCGTCCCATCCCATACTTGTCTTGTGCTATGAGGATCATAATACAGAAGAATTTTTCATCAAAGATAATCGCGTCTTTCCACTTTCAGGAGATCATTATTCATGAAGGGAGAAGGCTTCAAGTGCAATACAAAATGCTTTTTATCATGATTGATGGGAAAGTTTGTGATGCTGCTACGTCCACGACATCTACACAGAGATGTTATATCTGTAAATTAACGTCGAAAGATTTCAACGATATACACATATAGGTACTGTTGGAAAAATAAGTTAATGTCCAAAAATTGAAGTTCGGGCTGTCTCCGTTACACGCCTGGATCCGTTTTTTGGAGCTTTGCTTCATTTGTAATGTAAGTTACCATCAAAAAGTGGCAAGCGCGAAGTGAGGATGAGAAAAAAGAAGTGGCGGCAAACAAAAAAGAATTCAACTAGAATTTAAAGAACAATTGGCACTTCTAATTTATCGTCCGAAATCATGTTATGGTAATGCAAATGATGGAAATACTGCACGCAGATTTTTCGCAAATGCTGAAATATCTTCAGTAATTACTGAAGTTGATGTGTAGGTTATTCAGAGATTCGGAACTATACGTCTGACTTAATCGTCCGGATTTGAAATAAATAAAAGCGCTTTTAATGATTAGTATGCAGTAACTACCGCAAGACTACGCGGAAAATTACTCTTGGTACAATATGCCAAATACAGTGCATAACATTTTAATTCATAGCGCACAAGTCATATCGGCCTGCATATTACCCATAGGAGAATTATCTGAGGAGCTACAAGAAGCTAGAAATAAAGATATATTTTAAAAAATCCGAGAGGGATTTTCACGCAAGATGTCCAGGAGGAAAACTATGGAGGATCTCATCAAGAAATCTGATCATCTTATTTCCAGCGTGAAGAAACCGCCCCAAAAGAAAAACATCCTTCCCCGTACACGTTTTGGCATTATTGTCGGCTCCGCGTCATCTGCAACAAAAGAAGAGGCGGAGACAGATACATATGATTCCGAATATAGTGCTAGCAATTAATTTTGTACATTTTGTAAATACTTTTTCTAAATTTTTAAATTACAATTTGTAAAAACATAAGTAAATCGTTTTTATTTCTTCAAACTTTTCTGACAAGTAATATAAGCACCTCTTTAATTATTTTTTGTTTTATTAATTCTAATTAATGCTCGCTGTATTTTTCTTACATTATCAAATGTTATGCATTTATGCCATCTTTTATTTTTAGATTCTTAATGCTAATAAATAAGAGCCTAAAGTAAAAGTCAGCTGTAACGATTGAATTACATTACGTATATATTTTTAATTTGATATCAATATAGATAATTAGTTAAAATTAAGCGAGGTGTGTTGCGTTTCTTTTATCGATTTAACTACAGATGGTTGCTAAGTGGGCACATGAAATGCACCAAAAAATGTTCAAACTTCCCTAAATTTTATTTTGTATTTTATTTCTTTCTTTATTATGACACCTTAGTTGGTTTTTTGAGAATATATATATCCTCCCTATTTATGACCACCTTTTTGGTAGTTTGTCCCACTGTGCGTACTGGCGAAGGCGTCTGTCGCCCATTTTAAGAACTCGAAAAAGGGAATTGCAACTTCTACAATACGGATTTAAAATGTTGAGAAGAGGCATTTCTCGTCACGAAAAACAGTGCAAGATATAGACTACGATTGTATGCCTTCAGACGTCTCTCACTCTTAGACCAATGAATTTTTTCATATGTCAACACTTCTTGAGTATTACATAAGGCTAGGGAAGATTAATGTGATTATTTGTGTATATTGTGTGTGTTTACTTGTTAAGTGAAGCATGAGTTCTGCGTACACTGTTCTGACTATAAAGGATGACGACTTGACTTCAATTACCGGTCGGTCCGGTAGCCACTACTTTAGGCCTCCAATATCATCATGAACTAAGTTTTTGTTTTTATGTATAGGTACGTAATTGATAGTAGCTCAATAACTTTGGCCAAAACTAAAAGTGGAATACTCCTTTAGCCAAAACAACTAGAGGGCTGCAAAACCCAATGCATTTCGCCCACAAGGTGGTTTATAGGTACGTAAGTAGATTTTGGTTGATGTGCAGCCCCCATTCCATTTGACGCCACGAGCCCTGGTGGCACGTCAGATTTTACAGATCGTATTTATTCACTAGTTCAAGTATTACGACTGCAATTGTTTAGCTATTTTTAACCCCCCCTCCCCCATGTCAGCAACCGTCAGCATTTGGGTGACTCACTCCGTCTTACGTAAGATTTTGTTGTATCCCCTTTTTCAATAAAAATTAGAAAATGCGTACTTATGCATGGCAATACTTTCTAAAGTCTTCTTATAGCGTTGCTATGCATTTTAATGCTCTTTAAAGCACAACGAGGAAAAATTTATCAGAGCAAACAAAGTTACGTTTACTGAAATATCAGATTAATACGGCGAAAAGAATTCTAATGTGAGGCGAAACACGGGAAACGAGCAGGTGGAAGCTTGCTGTCTCTCAATTCAGCAAACGGCAGCTTTTTCTAGAACCTCTTTTCTCCCAAAGGGGGTTAATAACAGACGCCAGGGGCTTAGCTCATATACCTGGAAATTTTGCCACTACCCAATGTCCCGTGTGAAAAGGGGTTCTTTGAAGTGGACCGACTTCGTACAATGCAGGAGATCGACGGCTACACTTCCTCTCCAAAGGAACACTTGTCATATTTTTTAGCCGTAAAATATCATCGACCTCGGCCAGGAATCGAACCCGCAATACTTGAAATCATTGACGCGTATTTCAATCACTGCTCCATTGGCGTCGACCGATAACTTTAAGTTAATAAGCATACTCAGTGTCATAGACTAATGAATGCGTCTAATTTTTCTTGTCTCTATGACATTATAAGGATTTTTATGCATAATATAATACTTTGAACCCATTTCTCCAAATGGATTAAAGTTAATAGAAGAAACAGACTTATTACTATAATTTTTATAATTTCATACTTTTCAAAATATCAGTAAGGCTTGTGTGAGGAAGGGGAAAATTCTTCATTAATATACAGGTATAAGGATAAGTAATTCAGTTTAAAAAATATTTAAGATATCCATCAGGGGGCCTCGAATTATCTGTTGCGGGGAAGCCCCCAGATTTTCCGGTACGCCACTGCTAATAAAGAAGTCACTGAACGAAGTTTTGAGTTAACTACATCAGTGACTCATTTTAATCCATGTTAAATTAATTATTATGAATTGGGAAATTTTAAGAGTTTCGCTCATCACTTCGCGGAGATCTTTTACTTAAGTCTTAGTCGCCTGGAAGGTTTATCACTCTCCATTTCTTTTCTCTGGAGGAGCAAGCGACGCAAAGAATCCCTAAAGGAACATACACAAAGGGAGAACGAAAGAAGCTATTAATTATTACTTTCGCTATTCCTCACACCTATATCATCTGCTACGAGTGTTTTTTCTCCTTTATGTATCAGTAAAGTTCCGTCGCACGCGCATAAAAATGAGAGGGAAAAGTTTGGGCGTTTTTCTCAGCGGGCGGAGTAACGGTATGTATCGTGAAGGAGTGCGTGCACGGAAAGAAAGGGAAAATTAGTGCTGATGGAGGCGGAAGAGGGGAGAAAGGAAGAGGAGAAGGGGTGGGAGGGTGGAGGATGGGTGAAAGAGGAAGAGTGATGTGGGAGAGGGAGGAGAGAAAGGAAGGGGAAGGTCGGTGTTCAAATCACTCCGAGGGTCGACTTGAGTGGGAGAAGAGGTGGGAGGGTGGGGGGAAGAGGGAGGGGGGGTAAAGGAAGGGGAGAGGGAAAGGAGAGAGGGAGGTGGCAAACGCGCGGGAGACACTTCCGAAAGACGGGTGTAAATATTTTACCGGTTCGCGCCTCGAGGTCTTTTTTCCGGGTGGCAAATGTTTAAGACCGTCAGCTGGGAGTCGAGTATACGGACTCACTTTCTACCGATCGGTGTGTTTTTCGAATGGTGTTTTTTATGGCTGCGCCTACTTTTAGGTTTTTTTACCACCCCTCTTACTCTTCCGCTCCACATTTTGGGGCCCTCTTGAAATAATTTTTTGTTACGAATGCGGTAAAAACCGGAGTTACGTAATCCTGTGAAGGAGCGTCCGCATCACAACGTGCGTTCGTCCGCCGATGACCTCCGCGGCAATTACATTCTGCCCTTAGTTAGCGCCCATCCCGCCCTCTCCTCGCTCGATTGCCTTTCGTGCTCCGTCGACCTCTTCTATCGGCACGCGCCCTCTGGTTAGCGACGCTTTCTTCGAGACTCGTGATTTATCTGCACGCCCTCAGATTTCCCGACGTCAAAACACTTACTTAGCGGCGGGTTTCTGTTGTGCGGTCTCTCGCTCCCCTCCCATTATAGAGCCGCATGGCGTTAAATTACGAAACTTTCTACTTGAAAGGTATTTGATTTTCCTCTTCCAAAGCTATCTTCCTCGAAAAGAACTGTGTTTTTAGCCGCATGAGCGCATCCGAAATTCGCCTCTTTTCAGAACCTGTTGCGCAGGCCGGTTATTTTGACATGTTATTTGGCCGTCGATAAGATTTAGCGCGCGGAAAATACGTTACCCGATGCTTCATTTTCAATATTTCTTTCGTTTTCTCCTGACCTGTAAAAACATAAACGAGTTCGTTAAGAAAAAAACCGTAAGGAGGCTGCGCAACGTCGCAATATCTCATAAATTAAATTAAGAAAGTCTATTGTATTTCCGATATATTCTTACGGTTGGCAAAATCCGCTTTTTTGTAACAATTCTTACATCTAACTTACGTTCGAAAAAACTGCCCCCAATCTGCTGCAAAAATTTCCTTTCACCTTACTTTTGATAAAAAATCTAGTTTAGATTTTTATAATGAGACCGTACAGCTATTTGAACCGATTAAAAATATATGGAAAAGTACAAAAGGAAGCAATGCTGGAGATGTTTGGAAACCGTGGAAATTATATAATAACAAATTTTCATCTTTAATGTTTCGCGGTACTATTTTACCAGACTTTTTGATATTCCAGGCTTCTTTATTTAATTAATCATATAATCTATGCCGAAATTATTAATGGCAAAGAATGTATATGCATTTTTGTCATTGTAAATTTTCTCTATAACATTTTTTTATTGAGTTAGAAGAAATGTTCTAGTTGGTAATGCTATCGAAATGTGTCGTACTTTAAAGATTCGTATTCAAATCGCTAACTTCCGTTTCTCAGCGACACTTTTCAAGGATTTCTCATCCACGTTGCCTTCCGTTATAAAATTAGGAACAATGGATTTGGAAAAACCAAACACTACAATTGGAAATGATTTAGAACTCCCACTTGAATCATATCATCTTTGCTCGAAAACGTCATGGTTACTAGGGATAGATTCTGCAGAAATTGATGAGTAAATTGTCCCGTGTCCTTAGAAGTTATTTTACCAAGGCCACATGAATCATGTACTTAGGAAATAGAACTTATGCGCCTAATGTATGAATTGGAATCCAGCCATAAGGTAAAATCCATTTTTTTTAACTGTTTCCTTATGTTTATTCAGCTTCACTAACAGAATTACGCATTTTGATCCTTACAATCCTATATCAATGAGTACATTTCACCGTCAATTTCATGATGCACAAAACTGAAGTGAGTAACATGGTTCATCCAAATAGCAATAGCCTTTTGACTTGAATCCCCATATAGTACCGTATTCGACCTCTTAGAGAACAACAAATGTTCCTTCCGAATCTTATCTATTTAGGGGAACGGCAAACTTTTGAAAGCCATCCTTGCTATTTTATGTTTCGTCAAGTATTCTAGAGGAGATAATAAGTTAGAAAAGAGGCTTAGAACTCTTGAATGATCCCAGGTGGATCAAGAATCATTTGCGACGAAGTACACAAGTGAAATCCTCGATTATAAATTGAGTCTCATAGTTTTGGAGCCTATAATTTTGTTCGTATAAGCTGTAAGGACGAACGATTCATTCCACCAAATAGTGATACTTCATGTTACGTATTATCACTTGGTCCATAAAATGGTTCAGGGGAGTAGAGTTTGGATGTTGTTGAGTGGTGAATACATTTTTCCTCATTAAAAACAGCGTTCCAGCGTTTGAATTTGCATGGCCATTGCGTAGAAATACAGTGATAACTTCCTAAGAAGCGCAAAGTAAGATAGTAGTCTGTAGTCCACGGAACGAAACTATTTGCAAACCAATCGGTTTTCATTGATTTAGTTATCCTTGCTTTACTTTCTCGTATACTAAGTCATAAAGAAAGTGTTGTATTCGCGGAAAGATTCAACTTCGAGATTTTGATGAATATGCAAATTTTAATGTGCCCCCGAGCCTGAAAAATGTTTTTTCTTGCATTTCTTTCTTCTTGTAGTCCGTTCTCTGGCAATTGATAACTCTGCGCTGCTGTAGAGATTAAATAGTTCAACAGAATATGACCAAATCTTATATTGAACTAGGGTATTACCCGGAATAGAAGCCTTATTGAAATAAGACAAATTATACGACAATCGAAAGTACTTTATTCTTGTAGATTTTCACAAAATGTCAATTTACTCAAAAATGGCAGTGTGAATTGTGATTAAAATTGATTCAGTCATAGAGTTTAACGTCATATATAGTACCACATAATATATGTCTCGAAGCCCACTATACAGTGTTCAATGATATTGTAATTAATCGAGTTTTGTGGCAAGTTACCGCAAAGCTCTACCTCTATTCCAGGAGCAGCAGCATTGCATTGCTAAGAGTCAAAATGCGAGAAAATGTTTTCCGCAAGAAAATACGAGTAAATATAAGCAGGAACGTTGTTTTATGAAACAGAAGAGTACGCATATGAGAAAGTCTTTGTAATGTATGCTTTTTTGCTTTTTAGGCATTCTTTACCAGCGAAGCGGTAGTAGCAGAACGCCTTATGGGCACTTCTCGTCCGTCTGTCTGTCTGTCGCAACTATCATATCCTAAACCGCTTAACAGATTTAAGTTAACTAGGAGTGATCGTTATTGAAATTTATCTCCCAATTTTGATTTGAACTGAATCCGTCAATTAAAGCTTCCACTTTACATTAATACTTTAAAAAACTTATGCTCGTATCTCGTTAAATGGCATCCGTCAAGCTACAATTAAATATAGTATTTTCTCTCCCTACCTCTCTTATATGATCTGTAAGGTAAAGATTAAAAAAATTATTCGGATAGAGGATTACATTTACAAAAATAAACTCCGCGAGACCACATAATTAGAACTTAGTTTCAGAGATAAAAATTCGAGAAACTCCCGAGCAAAACATCGCATATTTTGTTTATATCGATCGCTAAGACGGTTCTTTCGGCCAACAACAATTTACATTTCATATTTTTCTCCCTAGCTCTTATATGATCTGTAAGCTATATATTCAAAATATTATTCTGATAGAGGACAACATTTGCCACGAAACAGTCTGCGAGACCATATAATTATAACTTATAGTTTCGGGCATAAAAATTCAAGAACCGCCCAATCTTTCGATACCTTTTTGCACGTATTTCCCCTTAAGAACGTCTTTGAAATCTCTGTATATTCCATTTATGGAGTATACTTTTCCATCTTGTTTATGTCCTCGAAAGGACCGACTACCTCTTAGCATGCAAGAGGGTGCCAAAAGAGGGTCGCGCTATCGCAAAGAATCAAATCTGGAGACACGATGTGGAAATCATGATCCATGATCTTTTGAACCTCCTTGTAGTTAAGTTTAGAAATGAAGATACGTTAATAGATTAAGATTTACGGTATATTGTGACTTGGAGGGATATTTTTATGTGAAAAAAGAGAATGTCGCTGATCTAACTACCAAATATAATTTACCGATAAAAAGGGAATTGCCAGAAGTAGTAATTTCAATATAATTATACATTGAACAATCAAGGAGTTTATAAATTCAAGTTTTAATATATTTTCAAAAGATTTAAGTTTGTGCAGTCTCTATTTTTTTGGATGGAGTGCTTCAACTAGCAAGAGTATCTTCCGCGATCATAGCTCATATGAATTAAACGAGACTTCCTACAGTAATTTATAGTATTAGCTGATCCCAGCGGATATCTATTATGAATTTATTCACGCTCAAAAAAATTAATTTAGTCAAATTATAGTGTAGCAAAAACATTTACATGATAAAATGGTTTCACAAAGTAACATAATAAGGTTACATCCTCACGTGCCTCTGATGATGATGACTACTATCAAAGTCTCATCCAAAGAAACTATAGTAGTCCCAACCAGGGGGGCCACGTTCCTAACTTAACCCACAGTTGACAAAACAGCGGTTGATGAGAACTAAGGTTTATGGCAATTTGAGGGTTAGAGGGAGTGATCCTGAGTGACACACTATAAGTCCAATAATTTACATTTCAATGTTAAAAATAAGTATACTATGTATTTTAAACATGTAAATTATATAAAAATACAAACGACAATACGTTGAACGTGCTAAGAAGTACTGTAGAATAATAATATAAAGACAGAGCGAACCGCCACCTTCCGACTAACTCGTACTCTTATCGGGAACTAAAAATCCTCTTTCCAATCGTTCTGGTAAAGACTATTTAGTACGTAGCTCCTTCCATAAAATAAATTTTAATATTAATAAACTTGGCCAAATAGACTCGACCGTGAGGAGAACCTCGAATACTCAAGACTAGATACCGCGGTTGGCAAAACCACTTAAAATTTTCAACCGCGGGTACTCAAAACCGCGGTTGGTAAGGGACTACTGTACATCTTAATTCGGTTCCTTTCGCGGGCGTGGTTTCTTTAAATAAATTCAACATACAGAAATATTTTCTGGCAGATCTATTTCATTTATGGTGCTTAATATATTTGAAAATCCGCAACGATCATTTTGCCTGTCTGTCTGACGTGCTAACTCCTAAACGAAAGCAGATAGTGACTTCGTTTTTCCGTCAATCGATTAGGTCATATAGGTTGTCACTGTGCGGCTCCCAAGTATTTTGGAATGAGACAAAAAAGGATCTTTTACTTTGAAAGGTTGCGACCATTGTCCTAAATGAAGGCAACTGGAGACTTCATTTATTCACTAATCGATTCAATATCCTGCTTCGATGTGCACGTTCTCTTGTGGAAGTCCATTTGCGTGACTAATTTATAAAAGAAACTGCATTTACTGTCTGCTTCAGCAGCTCTTTCATTACTTATCTAAAAAGGTATTCAGTAATAACGAAACAATAATCTTCTCTGCCTCTTCTCTTCATAAATATATTTTGAATTTGTTTGTTTATCCAGAAAAAAGTCCTAATTACCGATTGCCTACCAAAGTTTGCAAGATTTTAAATTTTTATTTCAGGTAGACTTCTTTCGTTTCTGAAATTCTACATATAGATAAAAATTCATAATATTGGTTTAAATTGTCATTTCTAATACTTTACGTTACTTTTATAGATTTATTTTAAGAAAAAAATTCAAAGAAATTAAACAAAGGTTTTAAAACATACATATTGCCGAAACGACCACGGAGATCATTCTCAGATACTACCGATAGATTAAAATATAAGAGAATAGCCACAGCAAGAGCAGCAAAGTCTTCTGAACAAAGACAAATTCGACTTCGATCACAACGACGAAGACAAGGGCAGTATTTTAAAGTTGCAGGTGTTGAATTGTCAAACGACTGCTTTGGTTATGAAAAATTATGTATAGCTACGTCCACACACACACACACACATATATATATATATATATATATATATATATATATATATATATATATATATATATATAACAGCTTACGGAAAAGGAAAGGTAAAATGGATATATGGATGTCAACAAGGTGTTGGGATGAGACGTTTGTGATGTTTCTGTGTTTTAATGTTCTTTTACGTGTGTCGCTTCGACATCCACGGGGCCTCGCCAACCTGAAGTCGTCTGATTGGTGAGTGTTCACTGGGTTTCCTCATCCCAACACCTTGTTGACATCCATATATATATTATATATATATATATAAAACTAGATTTATTTGGTTTAAAGAAAAAATAAATAATTAGTGCAATTATGGTGATCCGACAATATACTTTATTTATCAGAGATGGTTACAGGAAAAATTTATTTTACAGCAGTCACTTTGCGGTATGAGATGGTGATTGGTGGGGAGTAGTGCATACGACCCTCTTGTCGCTCAGGGGTAAGGGCATTTATGGTGCATAGGAAGTTGGCTTAACCGTGATAGCCCAAACCGTGTCCGTATCCAAGACCGTAGCCGAGCCCGTGTCCGTAGCCGAGCCCGTGTCCATAGCCGAGCCCGTGTCCGTAGCCGAGACCATAGCCTACTCCGCCGTAGGCGACCTTAGCGACGGCAGGTGCAGCGACCACTGCGGGGGCGGCGTATGCTCCGTAGCCGAGACCGTGTCCGTATCCGAGACCGTGTCCGTATCCAAGACCGTGGCCGATTCCGTATCCGTAGGCTACTTTAGCGACTGCGGGGGCAGCGACGACGGCGGGGGCTGCGTAGGCGACCTTAGCGACGGCTGGGGCGGCAACCACTCCGTAGCCGAGTCCGTGTCCGTATCCCAATCCGTAGCCGAGTCCGTGTCCGTATCCAAGTCCGTGTCCGTATCCAAGTCCGTAGCCAAGACCGACCACTCCGCGCTTTTCCACGGACTTCTCTTCCACTTCGGTTTCAGCGGCGTAAGCGCAGGCGGCAAAAGCCAGGACGATACATGCCTGCAGGGAAGAAGAACGACTTAGTGCTTGACCACAACACGTAAACCTCAGTGAAATTGAATATGGTCTGTGTGCGTGCAACGTTTTAGCTCACGGTATGAGTTGGATTCTATACGAGCAGCCTCTAAAAAAATTTCCGTATTGAGTTTCTTAATTTAATTGTGGGAATGCTCGAGAAAATGAACGAAGAAAGAATGATGGTGTAGTTGTAATAGTGACTGTGCCCCGATAGAATACGATGCTAGAAAATGGTCTTTGATCATGAAATTAAAATAATTACATCATAAACTACTCAAAATAGATATTTTGTGATTTCTTTTAATTGTACGTATATTCATGTCAAGTACACTAATTGTTTTACATTTGCGGTTTTAGAGACACAAAATAAAAAAATTAGAGTTACCTTAAGAAGTTTGTAATAAGCAACAATGAAAGAATAAACAGGTAAAAACGATCACAAAACTTCTATGCCGGGAAAGGAAATCTTTTTTGGGCGTGAATTTTAGGAGTCGTAAGAAATATAAAAATCCTCCATGTATGCCATTTTCCAATAAGGGCAGCGCTTCCGATATAGGGTAGAACAGGTTGGGAGTTCTTCGTACTCCGCGATATTTATGGCCACCGTACTCACCAGGACCTTCATTCTGGAAGCTGTTGTTTGGTTTGTTGGCTACGATTGTAGTTAACTGCTGCGACACCAAGAGTGGACTGATGTTTCCGAGTCCTCGGTGGTCTTTTATACCGATTGGAAGAACTTCCTCCCCTTATGGAATCGCCGTCGATCCGTCTGTCCCCCGGCGCCTTTCCCTGCATCCCTCGTCACTTCCTTCTCGCCCCTCCCTCCCGCCGCCCCTTCCACACCCCGTGCAGGCACCTCCAGGCTCCGGGACCCATTACCAGAACCCCCTCCCTCCTCTTGGTGCTTTCGTGAAAGGGCTGCTGACTCTCCGTTTCCTCTCGGCTAGCCTCCAAAACCACCTCCTCCTTAAGGTCATTGTTGTTCCAGATATTCCTGTCTCTTTGGTTGGCCACTTTACGTGCCATAGAGAGATGGTTGGTGCGTGCGCCCACACTATGACGCTGTATGTGGCGCCTCCCCCTTCTCCCTTACCACTCTCTCCCCGTTTCATATCCACCGCCCCATCGGGTCTCGCTCGCTCTCGAGAGGTCGAGGGGAATCATCCTCAAGGATTTCTAAATAGTTCCACCGAGCGATGATTTCCCTTCTCCAGTTCGATGGCTGCGGAAGTTCTTCCGCCCGCGAGGATCGGTGGCTTCGTGGTGCGTGATTGAAGAGAGCGGACGTGAGCGTTATGAGGTTTGCGTGGATGGATGGGGGAGGGAAAGCAAGGTGCGAGAAAAGACTAGCGGTTTTTATTTTTGCCGAGGGTGGGAAAATCACGACCGCTATGCGAAACTTACCCGCCCTTGGAATTCCTATTAAGGCCTGAAAACGTCCTCTGCGAACTCTTTTGAGTCTAGGTCTACATCGATTGTGACTGATAGCGGGTTTCCTTGGAAAAGTTAATGAGGGCATCGTGAAATTTTAATGAAAACGACATTAGATTGATTGTGGAAACGAATTATATATCTTGTAATGAATGATTTTATTGAAATTTTTTATGCTATTCAAATTATGGAATTATAATTAAATAATTTCTCGATTTTGAGTTCTTAATAGATACCGCGTACTTTTTCTATTGCATTATTTTTTAATATTATCATTAAATTGATTGAGTTGAGAAGAAGACATTGGGTGAACATTTTGGAAAATTTTTAAATTTTTATCTTTAAAAAAATAATTTTAATCCTAATAATTTTTTCAAAAATACTTGAATTATATTTCTGGTCACATTTATTTTATACATTACATATTACATAAAATATTAAATAAAATGGAAGCCGTTTTACAGTTCACTTGTTATTTTAATCTGGTAGGTGATCAAGAGCTAACGTCTCCGCTTTCGAATTTTTTGTGGTTATATCATTTGATTAGTGATGCATATTCATGAGAAACGTTTGCTATAATTACCAAAGACTGAAGTGCGTGTAACCTTTCAATGAAAGAATTATAGTAACTCGGCTTTCTCTTATCAGCATTTATCCTTAGCATGAATCATGTGAAATCTACGCATCGCATCCCTTCAAGGTTTCCACGTTTTATTGCCAGTATTGTCATTATTATGTTTTATAACATGTCGTTATCACTTTCTACTGGGCCTGTAATACCAGGAACCATATCGACACGCTTTCGGTAATGGACAGTGGGCAGAAAACAGCCAGATTTCATCAAGCAAGCTAATTTTGCTAGGGATTGCTATTTATTAATTTGAAATATTTCTGGAGCTCACGAGAAAATTATCGATCTCGTTCTATGGCTAAAAAAAATCAAGAATAAGCACTTTAAAAATAATTGAGTAATTATTTCAGGTATATCCAGTAGCCAAAACAATTAATAACCTTTTTGTGGCTAATGAAAATATATAAGTACTTTATTCAATATTTTGATATTTCATAGCAATTTATAACCTTGTTGTGGCTATTGAGGATGCCGGAGCTAAGTACTTTATTCAATCTTTTTATCTTTAACTCCTTATTCTTATATTCCTAGAGTTATTCTTTTTTCTTAAAACTATTGTAATCATCTAGAAAAGCTTCATTTATTCAGGTTCGCTATATAATAACTCAAATTTAGCGTGTTTCAAGCGTTATCATTCCTTTAATTTTCTCGGTAAGTGCAATTTAAATTTGATTTAATAAATATCAAAGTAAAAGACACTATTTTATGTAGATTTTCTGGCTAACTCGGAAATTTTTAATGACATAAAAGCGTAATTCATTTCAAATAAACTATTTTATATCACATATATTTCTTGAAAAGTGTAAGTCATAGACTTTAGTTAGAAAGAAAGGAAAGGAGATCCATTCTGAACGATTTATCTTTAATTCTGTGAAGAGATTTCGTTTGATACTCTGTAAACATTTTAAAGAATGATTTCTACTTGAAAATTCTCGTTACAAATTCCAGCTGGTGACTTATTTCAAAATACGAATGAAGTATTCATAAATATGAACCACAGAGAAAAAATAACAGGCTAATTTTAAGGAAATACCCTTATATATGGATTTTGTCTATTTTTTACTGAAAGAGAGGATATATGAGAAAAATATAGTTAAAGAAACTTTAAAAAATCTTTAAAACAAAGTTCTAAACCGTACGATTTAAAAATAATTTTAGAGATAAACAGGTAAAATATATCTAGTTTGCGGGAAAAATTTGTTTCACGTCAGGGACTTGATATCTCAAACAAATGTCTTATGGTTTGTGCGTCTCACGACAATGACAGGGACCAAACAGACTGAATTCAAACACACACACGCACGCACTCAAATTCAATCGCACAGGTCTCAAAAAAATTTTTAATGAAGGAAGTTATGCTATATACGATTTTCAAGAGCGAAGCTCTCATCATCAGTAGATGATTGTGAGTGAAGGTTTAAAATAGATAAGTTTGAAATCCTTCTGAGATTTACCTTTCATTCAGTTATCAGTTCAGTTTTACCATTTTTGTTTTGTTTAGGGCTTGCATACCCATTCCTCGGAAGAAAGATTTTTATTCTATAAAATAATATATTGCAGAATTTGATTTATCTTTAATTGCTTTTAATTTGATCGTTTATAGTTCTCAAGTATATTAATACGAAGTTACCGCACTTTAGTAACATTGTAGACGTTTAACTCTGACCACTATGGGTTACAGGGGAATTTTAACGCCGTTCTTTGAATTTTAAACAACACGTATCATCTTGGTTTATTACACTTAAATGCTTTCTTTTTGAGTTAAATGAAATATTACATGCTTTATATAAATTGAACTGTGTGTGAAAATTTTGCAGAAACCTAGCCAATATGCATTGGAATACTTTACACTGTTAATGATAATCCACTTTTTATTGTAAAATTGATTGGTTATATTGAATGCTGATCGTAGAGTTTTACTCTCTGTTGATCTTTACAGGAGTTGAACTCCTATCCTCCCATTCTAGCAAAATCAAGTAGGGTAGGAGTCAGAATGACAACATACTAGCTAGATAACGCTTTTATTTTATAAAACAGCATTTTTATTATACCATAAGTTCTCCATATCTTTTGCTGATTATTCAATATAAATGTCTTGAAAATCACCTTTCACTTTAATTTTTATCCAATGTTCCTAAAATTATGTTAAATTAATAAAGGAGAGCCACATTGATAGATGAATCAGAAAGCGTTGCACGCCATCGATCGATCATTCAATCGCACTGTTCGTGCACGAATTTGACGCACGTGCTTGGGATGGCGCTCAGAGATAGGAAAGTATTTTAGATAATCTTAGCCTTGAGTTTGACCTCGTCGTTCGATTAAAATGCTATTGCTTCCATTATTGGAGACATTTTTCTATGATTGGGTATTAGTCTTATGATCAGCATCGTAGCCAAGGCAGAGAATATCGGAAGTCGTTCTTCCAAGGTGCTGCAAAGATGAATGCATCGCCTTGTTTGTCTCACTGGGCGTAGCCGTAATCCCTCGGGTAAAAGGGTGGAGAGATAACGCGCGACTCGCTAGTACATCCCGTTAGCGCACGGAGAGGTGCCGTGGGGACGTGTGAGGCCGCGAGCAGTTCTCCGGAGAGAAGCTGGCCCCTTCGTAGTACACGAGTTTCAGAGGTGGAAGTAGGAAGTTTTTACTCTTCCCCGCGATCTACTGCGTCCTTCCCCCGAGGGAGAGGGGACGCGAACAGAAGGGGGTGGCACTGCAGCGAAAGTAAAAGGCACGGCAATTACGCGCACCGTTGCCCCCACACGCGGGAGGGGCCCTGTTACGACCTTGTAGGAGCTGAGTTTTCCCGCGTCGGGTCTTTTATTATTTCTGTGTATGTCGTTCCTCCCCCACGCCTCCCGTCTCTCCCCCACGCCTCCCGTCTCTCCCCCACGCCTCCCGTCTCTCCCCCACGCCTCCCGTCTCTCCCCCACGCCTCCCGTCTCTCCCCCACACCTCCCGTCTCTCCCACACACCTCACGTCTCTCCCCCATGCCTCCCGTCTCTCCCCCACGCCTCCCGGCTCTCCCCAACGCCTCCCTTCCCTCCCGCCTCCCCGTCTCGTCTCCGGAGACGGGGATCGCTCATCGTGCCAGCTTCGCCTTCGCAGCCATTCCCTAGGCGAGACTAATTCGCCCGATGTGGGGTGACGACGGCTGCCTTTATGACTAACCGGTGAGGAAGCTGGCGGAGGCGGAGTAGAGGGGATCCCACGCGAGAAAGAGGGGGGAGAAATTGTATTAGCGTGCACCGTCCTGGGCATATCCCACTGACTTGTGAGAGGATAACACCTTGGTTTAGAGTGACGGCCGAGGTCTTCGGTTCGGTTCACTTTTCGGGTGACCCTTGACTGTACTATATAATCGGGTGGGTTCCGATGCGTGAGAAATAATTAAAAGCAATTTTGTATTTTCTCAGTTTTTATTTGTAGTTTTATTATTACAATTAATGTTTGACCAACAGTGCAGGAACGTGATATAATGGTGCGACTTTGGCGTGGAGGCAACTGTCTGCCAGTGAGAAGAGATGAGTGTTTGGAGTGATTTATCCTCTTCGGATAGTGGATTAGAGCCCAATCTGAGGGAGAGATAGAATAGTTGATTAATTAATATAAAAACAAAACGATCAATCTTTGTTGCTGATTGTAATATGCATTATAAGTTTTCAGTGTGAATGCACTAAATGTGCGATAATATTTGCCGAAGAAATAACCGAAGCGAGCATTTTCACTGTTAACTGCAAAGTATTGCCTTCATTGATTTTTCATTCTACCTTGAGTCGTTATCTTCTATGTTACATTCTGATAGCAATTAATATTACTTTTGTAACTGAATATATAAAATCTGATGCATACTATATATTGTTTTATCTTTCCAAATTAAAATTATACTCCTTTTTAAGTTCTCTCCAAGAAACTTGATAGCTGTATTATGAAGTTATCTAATTCATCACATAAGAATGATCTTTGCTAAATAGTGTTCTTTGACGGCACAGATGGATTATTGTTGAACACGAATGATTTAAAAAATATTATTGTATATCAAACGCGATTACAATTAAGAAATTGTGAAGAAAATCTATAATACCGAAATTACTCGAATATTGTGCATTATGAAATAATAGTTTTATTGCTGAAATAATATTTCATAATTTGATATAGAACCATGAATTCTCTATCATATGTATTTTAACCAGCATTGATTTTTTCCTCCTGGATAATTTAAATAAATTTTAGCTGTAAATATTGTATTTAATGCATGCATTCACTAAATTAACTAACGTAAATTTTAATAAAATTCACTTTCCCTCGGCTGTGCTTTTAAAAATAATGTTCCAAAAATGATGTACTTTTTTCTTTTGAAAAGCAGCCTTTAATATTTACGAAAATGAGGAAAAATTTGAAATTAAGATCAAAGAGTACGCGTATCCTGAGAAATGCTATAGCATCAGCATGATCTTTCTCTAATAGCTCTCATGCATACGGTAGCTTTGTGGTTTTGATATGTGGGTATAACCAAAATTCATTCAATGCGGTCGATTACTGCTATAGGCGAAGTATTTAGCAGATACGTTTTTCTCTCACATGTGCTTCGAATATGAATAAGCAAATGATGGAATTCTTTTGGTGTTACACTGTGTAATTCCCACTTGTTCATGCGTAATCAAGTAGAAATTACATAGCTTACCACCGAAAGACCTCCACCATGAACCTCAACTACTGTGAAAGTCTTTGCTGTGAATACATGATTATTAAAAGTAGAATTCAATACGTTCATGTAAGGTGAAATTTAAAATATATTGACAGTTTAATTGCTAAATTAAAAAAATGTAGTTAAGAAGCGTTGAACCAACGTTCCATAGCTATTGATTGATAAGGTGGGATACATGTCGAGAGACCTTAGGCTCCTAAAGTTGAACTTTTATTCACCTTAAATTGTTTTTGCTCCTTGGACCGCAAGAATCGACAGTGGACTTGGTGTTGTGGGTCCATTTCCTTAGCCGTGAAAGCCGTGCCCATATCCATAGTGTCCGTATCCCAGCCCGTATCCTCCGTATCCAATTCCGTGGCCATATCCTCCGTAAAGTGGGTATCCTACTTTTCCCACTGCAATCGGCGCTGCGTAGCCTATCCCATGACCATAGCCGTATCCTATCCCGTGTCCGTATCCGCCGTATCCAAAACCGTGACCCAATCCGTAGCCTCCGTATCCTATGCCATGTCCCAGACCGTAACCAAGTCCAAGATAGCCTCTCTTCTCTTGCTTCTTCTCCTCAACTTCGACAGCGAAGGCGCAGGCGGCCAAAGCAATAAGGATGCAGACCTGCCGGGATGAATTCATTGATAAATTGCGGTACAAAGGGCGTTGCGGAAACTACCCCTATCTGTGATATTCATAAAATAATTTTTTACCCCGAAGGTAAGTATACTACGTGATGGCAGAGCTGGGAAGCTTTTTACAACATGTATTCTTAAAATATTCAGTACATCTTTGACATTATCCATAAAATTGAACGTTTTTTATGCGATATGTTCATAAGAAAGCCTTTGTCGTCGATTAATTGTAATTTTTATGGTAAGAATGCCTCAACTCAGAAGATTTAAACACCTTATTAGTTTGAAGAAAAGATATATTTTATTTCAAATAAAATTTCATGTGTATTTTTTAAACTATAAATAGTCTCTATATTAGTCTTTATTGACGAGTTGGTAGTTTAAATACAATGGTTATGTAACGTGTTCTTCATTGACGTTAGTGCAGATGTAAAATGGTAAGAATAATTTTTAGGCGTAAATATTAGGAGTTTCGTCGTGCTTCCCGAGAACTAGAAGGTGAGCTAGGTCGAACATTTCTGGGCAATTTTATGCAGCTAAAATATTATCAATAGTGTTAACTCTATGCTTTTATCAAATATTTTTTCGAGTATACAATCCTGTTCTGGACAACATTACTGTTTCTCTGGTCTGCGCGAATTCCGTGTATATACGATACTAGCAAATACTCTCGCACTGCGATCCCATGAAGCTTCTTGCGAAACGTCCCTCACTCACCTGTACTTTCATTTTGAATGCAATGGGTGCGTCGTTGCTGCTTTTTCTCTTCTTCGTTCAAGTGGCGACTGATGCACGTCTCAGCTAAGGCAACCCTTTTTATACTCGCTCGCTTTTGCCTTCCAAACCCGCTGTTACACTTCCTCACCCTTCTAATAATTTAATAACTTTCATTTTCTCTTTCCTCGTCCTCTGAAAAAGAAGCGAGCCGTTACAGAGCATCCTAGCTCACCCCATACCAGTTTTTCGAGATTTTTGCTCAAGCACCGTATAATAGAACGCTTTACGGAAGGATTTACAGAGAGCGGCAGGGAGCAAAAAAGGAGAACGTTTTCTGTTGGCACAGATGCTATTTCCGCGAACCCCTCTCGCCCTCGTGTACCCCTTCCTCTCATTTACTCCGCGGTCGGGAATTTTCTCGCTGCATATCAGGGAAAGGCGAGCGGAGAAATTGCGCATGTTTGAGCGGGAAACCGGATGCTAAGGGAGGTGAATGGACGTTCCTGCATGTCAAACGGAAAGGGGAGGGGGCAGAGCTACAGGGGACGAGGGCGGGGCAGCTTCGCACTCAAGATTACGGTAGTTGGCTCCTCTTCCCCTCGCATTTCCCTTTCTGCCTCTTCTGCTTCCGACGTAATCTGGCTTTCGCCCCCTTGGTTTCTCTCCGCCCTCTCTCTCTCTCTTTCTCTCCCCTCTTTCTGCGTTTCCATTTTAATGTATTTTATCCACCCGGAATGGAATTTATTGTATGCTATCTCTCCGTGAATTTAAGAAGTTTTTAAGAAAGACTTCCCAGGTTGCCTTCAATTTTTTTTGTAAAAAACCAATCGAACAACAACTATGTTCAAAGTTTTGTGACCGCAGGCAATTCCTGAATGGATTTTGATAAAATATTTAGAGCCTTTAATTTTCTACACGAAGCCTATTTTTATTAAAACTAATATATATATTTGTTGCAGTTGTTCAAAGATTTATTCAAGTATTTCCTTTGAATCGATAAAAAATTTCTTTTATCACTTTTATTATATTTTACCGTCGGCGAAAAATAGTGGTAAATTTCAAAGAACTTCTGTTAAATGAGGAAATTGAGGTGGATTTGGAAATTGAAAATAGGGAAAGAAAATCATTTTCTCTATTAGCTCACATTAAATTTTCTTTGAAACCTTTGGGTATATGTTATATTTTTAGCTTTCATCCACTTAATATTTTTTTCATTGTTACTACAAATGCATTATTTGCATATAGAAAACCGTGACATGATGATTGTGAATCTTCGTTTGCTTCGTTACCCAAAGAATTTATCTTCTAAATTAAGCTGTGGTTGCAATAAAATAGGTGAACTGAAATTAAACAATTGTTATAATTTTATTTCTTCGTAAATGACCGACGAAAATGCTAGGACGTCAAATTTAACGTATATTTCTATTTTTGCTTGGTTTTAAATAGAAAGACAAATTTTTTGTAAGGTAACTTTTCTTAAAATGGAGAATAACTTAATAATACAACCATATTATACAAATCCAGGTAATGCGAAATTTACCGCTTCTCTTCCATCTCTCTCACCCTACCTTTTTCACTCCCTCTCTCCTTCTCCTCTCCTTTTTCCACATTGGCCATTTATCAATTTGGATTTCTCAATTGGTTATTGAATCGAAGATACTTTAATCGAGATTTTATGTTTAGTTTGGTTTTAAATATAATTTATTCGAATATAAGCAATCATGTCTATATCCTTATTTCTGTAATTTTAAACGCAAGTTGAACATTATTTAGAGAAAATCCTTTTGACGGCAAATTCACGAAATTCCAATTCATTGAATGTAATTTTGCAAAATCAGCAACAATGTGTTTGCGTGATAACGAAAGTTTTTCGCCTCAGAAAACGTAAAATGTTTGTGTTCAAAACGAATTTGTTCACCTGTTGACCAATTCGGCTTGTATTTGAAAATTGATGGTGAGAAAATGAATTTTCAATATTCATCGTTATTTTGGCATCTGAAAATATATAAAATAAAATTTTGTAAAGTTAACGTTATTTTCGTGGAAAATTCGCATTCAAATAAATGATAATATAATGAATTATGAGATTGGAATCTGTTTTTAAATATATTAACCGAATGAATAATTTATTATCGATTTCACTCTACAGATTGAACCTAATAGGGGAGTTCCTTTAACCTTGAATGGATAGAATGAAGCATATGCGCTTTAAGGCCGCTTAGTAGCTGAAATTTAGTTAAACTGACTATTCTGTTGCAGGAGTCACTTAACCTTTTACTAAAATGTCACATGAGACTTGGTATACCGCTATGTGAACCAAATACGACCTTTTAGCTGACCAATAGAGCCATGTGTAAGTTTCCAAAAGCTAGTTTGGGAATTATTTTAATTGTGTGATGTGTCATGCGACTATATTAAAGTTCAAATGCATCCGCATTCTTGAAAAATGTCTGTTAGATTTTGTGAATGGTCTTTAATGACACCTACTGGTAATTATACGAATACAAGAAATTGATGAGGTACGGCGGGTCATATGAAACCACGGCGCGGGCCGGGAATCCTTATTGCTTTAAAAAGATGAAATAGATGTAGGCTTGTCAATGAATTCAGGTATACAGATTTTATTTATGAAATACCATTTATCCTTGGAAGAGAAAATTCAAGAAATTTTTAATTAAAATTTTAAATTTAACAAAATGATATCGCGTAGTTATTCCATTGGTTTACTCTGTAAAACATAGCAAATTGTGTTTTTATATTTTAACTAGCTGATGTTATATCATTTATATTTTAGACTCATTTATTCTACATGCATTTAAATTATATGTAACTAATAATTTTAAGGTACAAAGAGCTTTAAAATAGTCATGAATATGATCCACGTAAGTTTATACACTTCTACTTAATGAGGACGAGAATTAATACATTCGCGACGTAAGGAATTTTTACTGTTTTCTCTTATAAATTTGAAAAAAATGTTATTAGTAACTTTCATTAATAACTTTTATATTAACTTCCATTTGGAAACTTGCATCTTATATTCAAATCCCAATGAATGTCGAATAACTATAAAACGGCTGAATCTATTTCAACTATTCCTTTAGTTTTGAATAGGCCAATGAGGACCGCTTAATTTCCCATTTGAATAACATGGAATTAGGGCAGCATATATTTGATTTGCACTTTAAAATTACTAAAAATAATCGAAAAACGCCCAAATGAATGAAAATTCGTTTTCCTGCCGTCGATTTTCAAACACGCGTCGGTTTGATGCTCAGATATATTTTAAAATGAAAATTTAATGTTTTTTGACAAGAAAATTATTTTCCGTTAGGAGAAAATCCATCGTAGCTGATTGCATTTGATTATAAGGAAAACGAGAAATATTTCGTGGATTTATACCCATGACCGCCGATAGTAAGGTTTAACTGAACAAGGTATTAATATATAAATATGGAATTAAGATGCTCCATTTAAAATATGATTATAAATTTTATATTAAATTTACCCTGGTGAAGTCTATGACACGCCTTCTCGAGTGAGATCTTTTGATGGGATCGAGATCTCGGAACTTCAGAGCAACAAAGTCATTTGGGATAACATCTGTAACCAAAGTGCTTCATCAGAACTAGAAACACTTCGAGCTGCACCAAGTGTAATGTAAATATGGTAAAACTAAACTAATGCAGATAAAATTAGGTTAATGCATAAAAGTATTATTTATATAAAAGTTGTTTATAAAAATTTATTTTTATATTATCACTTGTTTTCTCCTTATATTGCAATTCTATTCTTTTGTATACTTTTTAAGGCCGAGTTTAAAAAAGACTGCTTTTAGTTTAATCTCTGAAGCGCTTTTCACAGGTAACCCATATTAATAGTACAGTTTTTCTTCAATTGCGTTTTTTTCTTCCTCAATTATAAGCTATAATGAATGCAAGATATTTCAATTTGCGTCTTATAAAAGATTATAATCGCATTACAACTTGCGCACTTGAAAGTGTGCGAGACCAAAGGTGAGAAATCAAGATTTTATGTAGTTATGGCAACGAAACCAAATGTTTTCAGAAACACAACAATGTGTTTTCCTATAGTTCTATAGCTATACGGTTTCAACATACACTTGCGCTACGTGCTGCATATTAAATTCCTGATTTCACATGAATGGCCATCGCATAATATTCGAACTGAAAATATGGATTGTGAATTCAAGAAAGGCGAAAATTTGCGCAAAGATAAATTCCGTTGAAATTTATCATTGTTATTATCGATCAGTCACCGGGACCAAAAGGAAAAAGCGTAAAATCGAGGAAACAAAATTGGAAATTGAAAAATCTCAGTTCACCGTATAATTTTCTTTATTTATCTATTTATATATTCTGTAAGCGTTTCACAGATATCCACCATACGCAAGTTCTCAACTCGCAAATAAACAAATGCGAACTTCAAGGAAACAGCATTTGATCCACGCGGAGCACATATGTATAAATTAAATGAGTTCTCGCAGAATATTTCTCATTTTCCGCGAAACGAAGACACCTAGTCGGAATTTCCAAATTCTCTGGAAACCGACTAGTGTCCAAGTTTTCGTATTTCAAGTTTCGTGGCTCAGATCGCCCTGTTAGCAATAACAATAACCATCATTAAGACAGTAGGCTATATTACACTAAAATTGGTGAAAAATTATAATATTTTGTGTGTTATAATGATGGCGTCACCATTCGTACGTTTTAATACGTACCCCCGGATAAAGAAATCACGAATAAGTATGACGGCATTATATATTTTTTTCGTCCTATTAATAGAAGCTTATGACATTACTGCTTCAAAAATTTGGTGAAACCATATTCCAATGCTCTCGTTCATTTTCCTCAATAAATACAAAGTGTTATAAATTTCTCGGAAAGCTTTACGAAACACGACATTAATATTTTCACGTTTTACTATAATTTAGTGTGTTCGGATTATGGCGTTATCGTAAGTTTACGTCGTAGTTTAACATCTATGGAATTGCGCTATAGCCCACCGTTTCTTATTAAAAGCACTAAATCATTGCTATTATGATATAAAGATTATCAATCCCCATAATTAAAAGGAGCAATATCTTTACCAGCGAAGCGATAGTATTGGAACGCTTTATGGGCACGTCGCCTCCGTCCGTCCGTCCGCATGTTAAATCTCCGAAACTACTAGGTGGATTTTAATTAAATTAAGTATTCATGATCCTTGCTAAAATTTGTCGCACAATTGTGAGCTGCATCCCTCAATTAGAACTTGCAATTTATATAAGAATTTAAATGAACTTGTACTCGCATCTAGTTAAATGGTATCCGTCAAGCAATAATTAAATACCATGTTTTTGTCTTCCGTGCTCTTGTATGATCTGTAAGGTATAGATTAAAATATTCGAATAGAGAACAACATCTATCACAAAAAAGTCCGCTGGACCGCATGATTACGACTTATAGTTTCGGGGGAAAAAATTCAAGAACCGCCCAATATTTACATGTATACGAATATACACGAATTTCCCATAGAGAACGCCTTTGAAATCTCTGTGTAATCCATTTATGGAGCATACTTTTCCCTCTTGTTGCAAGCGTAACTGCAACGGGCATACTAGTATACATATATAATATATATAATAATAATATTATGTCACTTATTTTAAACAGCTCTTAGGCTCTAGAAACATTTTTCTCAGTTATATAAATTACATGTAGAAATTTCTTCTGGCGGAGAATTTCTCTTATAACACTGGGAGCCAATTATTTCCATTTTCTTTATGTTGAAAAAATCGGAGATAAGTTGCCAGTTCTAAGTAATTTCTACGAATCTGAAGTTGATTGTGTTCTTAGACTATAGTGATGAATAAAATTTGGTTTTTTTATGAATAAAGATATTTTCTCAAGTGGGTAATCTCTCCCGGAATTACTCTATATCCTATTAATTCCATAATAAGCGCACGTACATCTCGTCATTTGTTCCATAATATATTAAACGATTCATAACAGATTATTACTCTTTAGATCGGAGTTCTATGGCCTTTATTTTGTTCAAAGTTATGCCAGAAAATATTGGTTGACACGAAGACTTTCTATCAACAGTTTAGCAACAAACAACTAAAAAATACCACCATTTTCTTCATTAGGTCTGAGGTCAATTGCATCATTTTGTATATTTTCCAAGCTTAGTGCTTACGCAACCGATATTTTAATTAGTTTCAATTAAAAAGTGAAAAACATTAAAAAATTTCCTTTGATAAAAAAATTAAATTTCCTACAACTTTCATTCCAGTACTGTTTTACAATCATCAAATATTAAAGAAAATATTAAATAAATGGAATATCTCTTTAACAATACGTTCTACGAAAAAATATTAAAGCAAAACGGATAAGTGACAATAGTTAACAACCACTTCCGGTTGACCGATTTTTACCAAAAACTAATCAGTTAACCTTTGTCAAAACACGTTAAAAGATCTTGACAGTCGAGCGTTAAACATGTTTAAAAGACTGCGATCGAGCTTTAGATTTCACTCATTACGAATCAAAGCAGCGTCCCTACGGACAGACCAACATAAATAGGATATTATATATTTGTATTCAATACATATGGAGAAAGTCTAATGCAAGAAGCGTTAGAAGGCACAGGAGATATCAAAATTGGAGGAAGGATTATAAGAACAGTAAAATACGCGGATGATGAAGTACTTCTAGCAAGAAAGAAAGAGGAAATCCAGAAAATGATAAATAGACTAGCAATAACAAGTAGAAAATAAACACCGAAAAATCCAATGTCATTCGAATATTAAGCAAAGAAGAGAATCTGAGAATAAGTATTGAAGGAAAGACGTTAGAACAAGTTTCAGATTATAAATACCTTGGAAACATCATAACAAGAGATGCAAAATGTACGGATGAGATCAGGACTAGAATAGGAAAAGCAAAAGCAGCTTTCAGAAGAAAGAAACACCTGCTTACGGGGAATATAAGGGATGATATCCGCAAGAAGTTCATAAAATGTTATGTATGGAGTAAAGCTTTGTACGGGGTAGAAACATGGACGCTAAGGTAAAATGACATCAAATATTTGGAGAACTTTTAAATGTGGACTTGGAGGAGAATGCTGAAGATAAAATGGGCAGATAGGATGAAAAACGATGAAGTGCTACGAAGAGTTGGAGAGAAGCGAATGATTATACAGACTATTAGAAAGAGGAAGGTAATTGAACATTATCTGAGGAGAGAGAGTATGATTAAAGACGTGTTACAAGGAAAACTAGATTGAAAGAGGGAAAGAGGTAGGAAAAGGTTTCAGCTGATAGACGATTTGAAAGGGAAAGAGAGTTATCAAGATATGAAGAGGACAGCGGAAAATAGGAGTATATGGAGAACCAGGTTTAACAATGAATAATCACGGACCTGTCTTCGGACAGACTACCTATGATGATGATGATATATGTAATAATAATATAATAGATAATACAGTAATAGAGAAATTCTTCATTATTTGTCTCTACGTATCTGTCTACAAATTCAAATATTTCACAGAGTTACTGGAACACTATTGATAACAGCCTAATATTTAAGTTATCAAAATGAAATGAACCGTTGTCAAAATAGATTGGACCATTGTCAAAATTAGATGAACCATTGTCAAAATTGAATGAGTCATTGTCAAAATGAACTGGTTAATTGTCAAAATAAGACGAAGCGTTGCCAAAATAATGTATTTAAAATCTTTGGAAGGGGAAGGTTTACTGCAGTGGGATGGTGACTTGGACGTTATCCCTGAAGATTTTTTATGAAATAGGTACCGTGTGTTCTGCCAACAAATATAGTGAAGAGCCTGGAATAGGACGGAGATTGTTGTTTATGGACTTGCTTTGGTTTTTGAAAATTTATCGGTAAATGCTTTTCCTTGAATTTGTTTTAAGCCACGATAATAATAAGGTCGATAATTCTCTAATGAAATGACCATTAGATGATAACACATGTGAATATGCGAGGATAATTATAGAATGTAAGAATGCCAATTACAGTTCTATTAGTTGAAGTCGCTAAATTCCATTTAAGAATTTATTTTGTCGCGCTTTTCTTTTTTATGCCCTTATAGTTTCACTTTGACTTCTGTCTGTCGGAGCACCTGCTTAAATTGAAATTGCGACGAAACCATAAACGATAGAGAGCTGAAACTTGGACTGTTGATACTTGATACTTTTGATTTGAATTTTTTTAAATAAACAAGATCGGATTGAGACCAATTTAAAACTTTGTTTGTTGAATATCTCCGAAGGGGTAAAGATGGAAAGCTGGAGATTTGAGAGTATATTTCCGCATTAATGCTACTTATTCTTGAAAAGTCTGAGAAACATCCAACAAGAAAATCTTAATTTATTTGAAACTTAGAAAATTTCACACACGGTTTTATTAATTATTGTCAACGAAAATAATCTTCTTAGTTACAGAAATACCTAAATATGTTTAATATACTTTCGTGTGCAAACTGAACATGTAAATGAAGGATGTGGTGTATCTACGACGATGAAATGAACTTAAATACGTTAGTTTTCCTTTCGTACTCACAAGTCGCTTAATAAGTGAATTTTTACTTTCAAACTCTCATGTTTGAAATACTTACCATTCGTATTTCGGAAAAACTATAAATTTGCGATTTTTGGTTGAAAGCTTTTCGATTAAAAATTTTTCTTTATAAAATTTTGCCATTCAAAAAGACAGCTATTCAATAAACCACGCTTAAAACAGCTGTAGAATATGCATACCGCTCCAGCACAAAATGTTATTTATTGCATAAAAAACTAAACTCCTTTCTGTCCTTTGTGTCAACTGTGGACTTGAATGGGTCAATTAGTTTAGAACCTCTTCCAAATATTAAGAAAGGAATTCCTTCTCTTTCGCAGCAAGTACAGTACAAGACAAAATAACCTCAAAAAACGGACCAGTTAAACAAAGTGCTATTTTATTCCGCTGAGTAAACATACTAAAATATTTTGAGTCAAAATTAGGTCCCGATTTAAAAAATTATAACTCCGAAATGAACAAAGCTGCGGATATAATACAAAGGACATTTCATTGGTGCAAACTTAAAGTTTTTTTACAGTTTACCTTGTTACAAGTGCTCAATATGGCCACCGCGAGTTACGCGGCAAATATCCCATCGGTATGCGAGTTCATCCCACACACGGGTTACCATGTTTACGTCTGCAACAGCTGCAACAATCCCGTCTCTGAGTTCTTCTACGGTGGTCGGTAAAGGTACACCTTATCCTTTATGTAGCCCCACAGAAAAAAATCAGGTGGGGTTAAATCTGGTGACCTGGGGGGCATGCTATCGGACCTGCTCGACCGATCCAAGCATTGGGGAACTTCATGTTGAGAAATTTACTCACCTCCAAAAGAAAATGGGGTGGCGCTACATCTTGCTGGAAGATAAGATCTGTCTCATACAGATCGGCATCCTGCTCCAGCTGAGGCACAAGGAATAGCTGGAGCATGTCCAAGTAAGAAACTCCGGTTATAGTTTTCTCATGAATAAAAAACGGTCCATCAATTTTCTTTTGGCTTACTGCACAAAACTCATTCACCTTTTTACTGTCCCCTTCGTGCTCCACAATAATATTTGGATTTTGTGTTCCCCAAAAGCGGGTGTTGTGCTTATTCACCTTGACACTAATGTGGAAGGTGGACTCATCACTAAAAACAATCCCTGAAAGAAAATCGTCTTCCATCTCCATGCGCTCGCACATCTCCTTGCAGAACTCATATCGTTTGGTTTTGTCTTCATCGGATACTGCCTGCAGCAACTGGAGTTTGTATGGCTTCATTGTAAGTCTTTTCCGCAAGATACGCCACACCGTTTTTTGAGGGATTCCTAGCTGCTTGCTTGCACGCCTAGTGGATTTTCTCGGACTCCTCCCGTAAACTTCCCGCACGCATGCGACACTTGCCTCTGAAACTGAGGGGCGACCTTGGCCAGGTTGGCGGTGCACCACGCACCCAGTTCAAGGAAACGTGAGTGCCAAGATACGATTGACTTACGCACGGGAGGTTGTTTTCCATATTCTCGTCGAAAACGATGTTGCACAGCGGTCGCAGACTGACATTCACTAGACCACAACACACATGCTGCACGCTCACTACCAGCGTAATCCGCCATCTTTACTCTGTGACTATCAATGCCATCATACAGGAGATATTGGAAACCTTAACCAGGAAATATGAAAACTTAAATTTTAAATATGAAAACTTTAAATTTCCAAATCTGCAGCTTTGTTCATTTCGGAGTTTTAATTTTTTTCAAACGGGATTTAATTTTGACTCTCTCTCTCTCTATACATATATATAATTATTATATTTAAAAAATTAAAACTATATATATATATATATATATATATATATATATATATATATAGTGTGTGTGTGTGTGTGTGTGTGTGTGTGTGTGTAATTTGCATGGGAAGATAGATATATAGTATTAATGGCATTTATCATATTTATTTATTTTTTAAAATTACGAGTTCTCGGTGCTTGCATACTGCAAGCGTTCAAAAAATCACCATACACCAAGATCATCATAGGTAGTCTGTCCGTAGATAGGTCCGTGATTACTCATGCTTAAACCTGGTTCTCTAAATATTCCTATTTTCCGCTGTCCTCTTTAAATCTTGATAACTCTCTTTCCCTTTCAAATCGTCTATCAACTGAACCCCAATCCTACCTCTTTCCCTTTTTTACATCTAGTTTTCCTTCTAACACGTAAATAACACCAAGATATAAACACGTAAATAAACCAACGTGACAGAATTTGAACTAAACAGAGCCCATTTATATAACATAATAGTTTTCATTTTCTGCGAAAATAAGGCATCTATCCAGAATTTCTAAATTCTCTAGCAATCGGCTTCGTGTCCATGTTTTCCAATTTCAAGTTTCATTACTCAGATCGCCCTTTTTAAACAATAACTATAATCATCATTAAGACAATATCCCATATGTTACACTAAAAGTTATGTAAAAATTAGGATATTTTGTGTGTTATCCGTGCCTTTGAGTACGTATCCGGATAAAAAAAAATTAAAATTGTTACGTCATCATATATATACGTCGTTGGCTGAAGTAAAATGGCTTATAATGCAGTCGAAGCATTAAATCAATGGTCTTGAACTATGGAAAATCAATTCTCATTGAAATGCATTGGAGTTGTTGCTATGATATTTAATATTTTTCATTGTTGAAGACTGAAAAAAAATTCAAAATTTTATGATTAAAATCAAATTTTTACGCAAATTCAGCATGGATTTGAATTCTGTCTTCAAGATAAATAAACTTCATTCTTTCTTCCATAGTATGGTGCATGTCTTGACTTTGTATCTTAATTGCAAATAATTTAAAAAAGCAATTTTATATAGCCCTGCACCGTTTTCAGTGCTTTTCTTATGGGTTTTTAAAATTGGATATTGGGGTAAAAAACACCCCTTAAATATAACATTTTCTGGAATTTCGGATTTTTTTCCCAGAGGCTGTACCTAATGACCTATATTCATGCCAAGTTTCAGCTCCTCCTTTAGAAGTACCTTAGGTTTTATATGATATATATATATATATATATATATATATATATATATATATATATATATATATATATATATATATATATATATATAGTGTGTCACTTTCTGTTACTCTATCTCCATCGCTGACGAAGGTCGTATGCCCGAAAAGCTTACGTGGTTTTTTGTTTTTTTTTTGTGTGCGTGTTTTCTGTGTCTCTTCGACGTCCCCAGCAGCCTGCCCACTTGGTCCTCAACTTGGTAAGTGTCCGCTGGGCTTCCTTCAACACCTTCTTGCCATCCTCATCACTACCTTTCCTTTTCCTTAAGTTATATATATATATACACACACACACACTAGGAGAAGGTGCTTGCATACTGCAAGCATTTCATCTGTATAAATTACAAGCGTCGATCATATCAACGAGATTAAACAAACTATTGTCATTGTTCGTGGCGTAATAGAAGTCTCTTTATTTTAATGTGGATTTGTATTGATACGAGCATTCCTACGTTTTCTGAACAGATATTTCTGCTAATAATTGTAAGATTTTATTTATCTAAACTATTATTGATAGTAAGTTTTTATTTATCTTAAAAACTTTTTATCTTTATTCATTTAAGATTATTCTTAAAACTTTTTCCCTATGAAAAGGCCATTGAAAACCTCGTTGGTTGTCAACAATTTCACTCCTACTAGTATCTAAAGCTGAATTACTCTGAACTAGCAGTATATTTTCGTTAATTTTAATCAATATGAATGGATAAGTCAGTATTTTCATTAATGAAACAAAAGATACTATCAAATGTCTTACTACTTATATTCCAAACATCCTTACGTTTGCCACTGAGTTCTCTACTTCTATCTGCCATTCTCTCAACTGTAAAAAGATAAAGGTTAAATATAGAGACCCCTACATCACTCAACAGCTGCTAGACACTATTGCAACTTTTTATGCCCATTAAAGCAGAAAGGTTATAATAATTATATTATAGAATTTATTCATATTAATGTATTAACTATATAAAAGTTGTTTATAAAAATTCATTTTCATATCTTCACTTGTTTCATGTTTATTTCCATCACACAATTTAATTTCCATTACACACTTTCTTCTGGTTGTCTATCATTTTTTGTATTCTTTTCTTATAATGATTTATTACAAGTGAATCTATTTGGTGATCTTATAAGGCGTCCTCCGATCTTCAAGTCTCCACTTTCTCATAATACTTCTCGTATTCGCTTATCTCCATTGTTATGGACAGGCGATAGGCAACAACTATGTCCCATTACTCTTCTCATACTTACCACTCTTGTAAATCTATGTGTATATATATATATATATATATATATATTCATGTCTTCTATATTTTCAATCTGCGACATTGTCTTCCAGTGTCTTAAGTATTTTATCCAGTTTAATCTATAAAATGTCGTCCGCTAATCAAAAATCACTCATAAATTTTATAATAAAGTATTATATCTTTCTTTATAACATGATTAAAATCACTCGGATTGTATTTCTTTTTATTTTTTCTTTTCTGAAACAAAGTATTTCTTCCAACATTCTAACAGATATTTACACAAGTCTCTCCTCAAAGATCATTGTTATGATTTTTGATTCAGGATGGGAGGTTTATCATCTCTATCTTATCAAACAGTATAGAAATTTTGATATAGTAGTTTTATTTACATTCACGCTGACAAAATGCATTTTAGTGAACACAAGAGATGATTTCATGTTTGCTTAAGAATCTAAAATCTATAAAAGGCTACTTCTGTCCCTTTGTAGCTACCTCTGTCACTATAAAAATTTAGATATATATATATAGATAGATTAGATATATATATATATATATATATATAGATATATTTTTTTAATTTGGCAGGAATACTAAATTCGCACATTTTAAGGTGATGATGAAAAAATCTCTAAAAATGTCCTGGGTTCGACTCCAAGGAAGACACTTCCATAAAATGACACTTAAAAATTGACTTTTCGACGTGCAGATTTTTACTCTTTTTTATATCTAAATTAGAAATAATTAACCTACGATCTTTAGATTTAAACCATTTTAAAGAAAAAGTTATAAGGTTTCTTATTCTGTTCATCTTTTTCCGCCAACACTTCGAAATTCCTCATGTTAAACGTTTAATTCACAAATTTTGGGGAAATCTTGCCATTTTAACGGAATGTTGCCTTGCCAACCCATTACATTGTTAAATCTCGAAATCCTATTGTTATTTAAATCTTTATGTGTGAAAGCGTGCTCTGAATGCTTTTAATACTAGAGAGTGAGAGAGAGAAGGAAGGAGAGGGAAATGATTTTCATAGCAACGAATGTAAACAACATTCGTTGTCTTATTCACGAGTAGGAGTACATTTGAATGCAGAACATGAATCATTTGTATATTAAAATTACTTAAAATCATGATAGGAGTTCAAGATTTGAAACTACGAACTCCTAAAAGAAGGATAGTTTGTTTTCCTGGCTTCGATTTTTGAATACGCGTCGAATCGATCAACAGATCACTTTTTAAATCCAGAATGGGACGCATTCTTAGTGAATCGCATTGTTGCCGGTTTCGTGTAATTGGGTCCGATTGACTTGGGTAATAGCTTCGCGTGGCATCTATTCACGAAATTTCATTTTAAAAACTTTCCCGTTGAATTTCAACGGGCATCCTCCTAGTCTCTTTTATAGTAGGTAATGGGTAGGTAATAAAATCAAAGTTAAGAAAATAAGACATTAACAGTTACCGAAAATGAACTTTATTGGAAATGATGAAGGTACAGGAGTGGGAATTCAAGGGTGTCAGGGAATACAAATTTTGGAGTTGATTTTTTAAGAGTAATTCTCTTGGTGAAAGGGAAGATGACTGCCGCAGGCGAAAGATGGTCTGCCTTGTCGGAGCCTTCTATCCTCAATCACCAATCCAATCTGAAAGAAAGGAAAATATGTTTAAATATTTTTACCAGTGAAATACTAATGTTTATTGTGTTATAAATTATTATCTATTAGGAAAGTAGCTGATGTTCAATTTAGAGATAAATTAAATTGGTGCATCGTGAAAATATCACACTAATATTTATTCAAACGCGACTGTTCTCTTGATCGGTCATCTTAAGAAATAGAAAAAGTTCTGTTGGGTTAGATCGTAAGTGTTCTTCTATTTGTGTCTGACGGCTATCGATCTAAAAGATCAAAAAATTATGAGGGTGTTGATACCTCTTGAGATATTCATTGTATAAAAGTTATCGAATAAACGAAAGAATTTTCATTTATTTTTTACCGTTAAGTTATGAAATTCCACATGTTAAAACGTCACTATTTAATTCCACCATAGTGTGGAACTAATAGAATATTATATTATAAAAAACTCAAATTTAAATTGATGTGAAAAAAGATTATGTTTACGTGTTTTTAGAATCATTCGAAAATTAATGAAAGTTTAAAACAGAAGAATGTATTTTTGGGAGAAAATATTACGCGTAATAAGTGCAAATTAATTTTTGAAATCCATAACAGATTATCGAAAATGAACCTTTGCCCTCCGACACGGATTTCGTACTCACCGCGGTCGTGGTCAAATGTTGCGTAGGTCATTCCCTTCAGTAGTATCCCACGGGATGGTAGGCTACTGGGATTCCGTAGTTGGTCACGGGGATAGTGGATGCGGGAGTTCCGAACTTAGCACTGACGACGTTGGAGTAGGGAATGGGAGCCACCGGAGCGACATATCCTGCAGAGTAGGCGGAGGCCACTGGGTAGCTGTAGACGACGGCTCGCTTCTCTGGCTCGGTGGCACAGGCGACGGCGACGAGGGCCAGGACAATGCAAGCCTAGGTGGAGAAGGGGAGGAGTGATTATGAAGGCGGATATGCTCATTGTTATAGCCTCTTTCAGCGATATTCCTCGCCACTCTCGGGAGCTCCCTTTCTCAAAGGAAAGCCCATTTGCCTGGAAAGAGATACCCAAGGGCGAGAGCGCATGCGGCATGAATCTCTTCAAGTTCAAGGATACCATTTGGCGAGCTAACAGAAATTTACGTAACATTAAGTTTGAAATTCATTTCCGTCAAACCTGTCTATTATTCTTGGAACCTTCTTCAAAGCGTTTGCAATAACGGTATTAGGTAAACGAGAACAATCACTGCTTATGATTTTTCCCAGAAAATTTCGTTTAATGTTTTTCGATTAGATGGAAGTTATCAATTTCTCATTTGTTAGCTAATTTGAAAACACAATAAACTGATACGAAGAAGACATTACAGCGTAAACATTAATTTTGTTACTCCTATTTATATCATCTATATTGCCTATAAGTTAAATTTCGCATCGCCTAAACTGAATTCGTCATAGTTTTATTATATTGCAACACAATACCGAATATAATGATTGGACACAGATAACCCGCAATAAAGCTCTAGGTTAGAGAGCAGTTATACCAATAAAACTTGTCTCCTCTGCAATCAAAATCTATAATAATTTTAGGCTTTTGACATTTTTTAATTTACTGCTCATTGAAAATCATTGCATGCTATTCATATATCTACGTCACTCTCATAGATGACAGCCGGTGTTACAGTGCTCCTAGGTACATATAATTTCAAGATTGTTAAAAAAAGTAGCTTAAGAGCTCACCGGTCATAGGAAAATGGCCTTTAAAATACAGAAGATTGGGATTGCGAAAATTTTCTTATGGCAGAGTACTTACAAGGACCTTCATGGTGATGTAAGATTGGTGGCTTCGGAAGAAAACTCTAGAGAACGACTGAAGACTCAGGTACGATCTGCGGCTGTGATTTGGCCAGTGCCGACGGTCCTCTTTTATACTCCTTGGGTCTCCCCGCCCCCATTCTCTCTTTCCCCAGACTCAATTTCATCTTTTTCGAGAGGGTTCCTTCATCGTGCCCCGCTCTGAGACATCCCGAGTCCATCATCGGAGCATCCTCTCCCCATCCCACTCCCCGCTTCTCTCTCCACGGCGACCTCACCCTCCTCCCTTCTGTCCCTCCGCCTCCCTCATCCACATCCCTTCTTCCCCTCCTTCCTCGGCTTCTCCATTATCATCTCCCGCACCTATTGGCCCATCGTCCACTTTTTCCTTTTACCTTCTTTCTTTCTCTCTTGTCTCCGCCCTTCTTTTTACTTTCATCTGCCTCGCTCACCTTTTCTTTTTACTTTTTCTTCTCTCTCCTCCTCGCTCCAAACCACACCCTTCTCCTATGACTCCCATTTCTCCCATCGGCTACGCTTCTCGGGCACGACAGCCCCTCACCGCACCCATCCTTCTCCATCCCTTCCCAGAGGAATCTTCTAGAACCATCACATCTTCATACTCCCGAGGGCATCCGCTAATTTTTTGGGCCCTTTTTTAACCTCATCCTTCCTCGCGAGCTCTTCTTCCCATGCTCTCTTACATTTATGGCCACACCCAGCCGATTCTTTGCCTTCTTCTCAATTATTGCCAAGCCACGCCCAATCCTTGCAAAGAACATCACTCCGCACTCATCACACCGCAAAGGAATCACTGACGATCCGAAACAATTAGCATTCACTCCGTAGAATTTTTATTTTTATTTTATGTAAAATAATCATCGCACAGAATATAAAACTCAATAAATTAGCTCAGGATTGTCAAACTAAATTTTCTCCAATATAAATAATAAAGACGGAATCCTAATATCTAAGGTGATCGAACGAGCTTGCTTTCGTATTTCTACAAAATTATAATTTCTGGGTCAATACTCTACATTCTAATTGTTCATTCATACTTGTTCATTCATAATGAATAATTCAAAGTTATAAAATTGATGATTTTTTTGGGTATACATTTGCAAATTTACCATCGGTGTCAATTACAACATGGCAGTGGGCCCTAAACTAGGTCGATTAGTTTCAGATAGGGTCCAATAATATTACCAGTTATGCGCTCAAAGGTATACATTCTATAATGTAGTCTCAGAAATTCACTGCTATTAGCTGAGCATACGCATTGTATATCATAAAAACTAGACACATTCACTTTGAATGTTATATCTTTTACGTACATATGTAATTTTCTCGCATTTAAAACAATAATTTTAAGTAGGTATATCTCTTTTTCATCGCTTTCATATTCCTCCTCAGATACAAAAATAGTCTTTTCGGAGAGTTTTGATGCTACTAAACATAGTCCTCGAATATATTTCTGTTAAAATCTGATATATTGTTCTGAAAATCATATTTACTGTCCCTGAATTTGAAATTTCCAAAATGTAGATGAATTCGGATCCATGATGTTACTCGATGCGCAGATATAACAGACCGGTCGTTCGAAACTCATGATTTGCCACCGTATTTCTCTTGTTTCCTTGGAGTTATGTGTCCCGCGATACGCAAAACCAATGACCTTCACCGGTGCCCTGGCCCTTGATCAACTCAGACTCACCGCAGGCGTTACCGTATGCCCGCCCGAGCGAATTCGTGACATAGTGACATTGACGGTTAACACCCACGCAACCAATCGTTTTTCAAATCTGGTCGCTTATATTTTTATTGACCAACCGATTTCTAGCGGTACTAAGTCTCATCCTTTTTGAAGAGTTGATCGGCATTAGATGTTGGAACTCGTTTTGGGAATGTATTTTTTATGTCTTAGCATTACTTACTCAAAACATTTGGTGAGATCATGGTAATAAAATGAGAAATATAGCCTTGAAGCGTAGTTAAATTTCATTTTATTTTAAAGTTAAACGATGACAATTTGTAGCTGCTTGTTTGGATGATACTCCCTTCACCGATGTACGAGTTGTTGCAAATGGTAGATTAACTAATTTTTATGTAACTCACTAATTTTTAATTTTAATTCTATAAACTTCCTTGTTTAGGAAAACGTATATAAAAGCCACATTTACTAATTGTTGGCTTTTCTTCTCTGGCAAGCTCACGACAGCGAAAATGTTGTTCTGAATATGCTGGGATTTTCGTCCTCCGCGGAACGAGCAATTTATCTATTAAAGCATAATTTCGCAGAATTACAAAATAATTTGTATCGAGAGAGTTGAAAACGTTGGTGAAACATGTGAAGTTCTGCAATGTTTTAAATAAGTCTAGACTTATCTCAACCTTTCTACATTTGCATTTGATTGATGCTTAATAGTTTGTAATAACATCACTCAATTGAGTCCAGGAGTTTTTTCCGTTTGATTGAAGTTGGAGTGTTACTTGTTTGAATTTGACCGGCGTTTGAACGTATGTATAATTATAAAAGGCGAAGTTCACTTTTATTTTTAATCCGGTAAAGTTGAATCTATTACACATTACCTCAAAATCTATCCGGAATTTCTTAATTCTCTGGCAATCGGCTCGCGTCCAAGATTTCGAATTTCAAATTTCATGGCTCAGATCGCCGTTTTAGCAATAACTATAATCATCATTAAGACAATATCCTATATGTTACACTGAAATTTATGTCAAATTTAGAATATTTTGTGTGTTAAGATTATGGCGTCATCATTCGAATCTTTTAGTACGTATCCGGGTAAAAACAATCTGGGATGTACAACTCATTTCCAGAAGTATTCCAAAAATTTGAGCGGCGTCTCTTTCGCGGCAGATTAAATTTTAACCTCCTATCTACGTGAATGTTATGTCAATCGGTGAATATGTATTCCTGCCGTGACGCCACCGCAGCCTTCATGGATTATTATCCCCCCTTATAATAAAAGGATATGTTGGTCCGTTGGTCCATGCCACGCTCTTAAAACGCGAATAACTCGATCAAATATGCAGATATAAACTTGAAATTGGGCAGAGATAATCTACTACGATATGAAAATGCAGTGAAGAAGGAAAATTTGCAAAAAAGTCCAGGCTTTGACTCCATAAGATTACACATAAAAATCGACTTTTTGACCTGCAGGCTTTTCTTCTTTTTGAGATTAAAATTAGAAAGAACTAACCTACAATCTTCGGATCTAAATCATTTTAAAGAAACAATTATACGATTTCTTATTATGTTCATCTTTTTTCGCCTACAGGAATCGCCTCGGAATCCTATTGTTATTTTAATCTTTATGGTTTAAGCGTACTTTGAAGGATTTTAATACGAGGAGAGATAGACGGAAGGAGAGGGAAATGATTTTTTGCAAATAACATTCGTTACGTTATTTACGAAAAGGACTACCTAAAGAGCTGAAATGATATCATAAAGATGAAAAATAGTAATATTGAAGTAACTTCAATATTATTGAAATGGAAATGGTATAAAAATCTGTGGTATTTGCTGTACGTTTTAACAAACAAACCTCCACTATCACCACCACGCTCACCACCATCCCCACGCTCACAACCACCAAGCTCACAACCACCACCTCCACGCTCACAACCCCCACCACCACGCTTACCACCGCCACAACCGCCAGCCCTCCCACCGCCACACCCTCACGCACACCACCTCCACACATCACCACCACCAACATGCTCACTACCACCACCTTCGCCACGACCTCCAACACTACCACCGCCTTCCTCATCGTCATCAAATATTAAAGTAATTATTTCAAGGAATCGGATAAGCGACAAGAGTAAACACATAAATCAATCGGCTATTACTTAAGAAATACCTTACTCGAATAGTAGTAATATAATCTCTATGTTCACGTTCATTCCTTCATCGTAAATTAGCCATTTCTTTTCACTTACAAACGTTGTGTATACGTAAAGAAAATGCACGTATTTACGTTCATTTCTTTGTCGTAGATAATCCATTTCCCTTCATTTTCCAAATGTTGCTTGCGCACGAAAAAATTACACAATCTTGTGGTACCCGCAAAAGCGTTCGCAAAGTCAGTCAGAAATCTGCATGTTTAACCGAGCGGTCACACCTACGACCTACGACTCTTCTGTGAAAATGAGGTTCGATTAATAACGAAGTGAAACGAAATGATGATGGCCGCAACAACAATTTAACTCAATTAATTATAAAAAAGATATACCGCATTACAATCTCGTGCATTCCGTCAGCCAACCGACTTCTTACGTTGGCGTTTCACCTGGAATATGCGGAGTATGTTATCAAGTAGCAAGTAATGGAAGAAGAAGCTCTGCAAAAGTATTATTTTTATACTTTTTTAAACGCATATATCTCGACTGTTTTTGACAGTTGTGCATTGTCACAAATACTATCGAAACGGGGAATTTGATAAAACCGATGAAATCGTCGATTCGAAATTTTTAAATCCCTTCGTACTTCTAATATTACAACTAATTACGCAGCGAGTTTGCTTCAGTCCTCCCCCAACAACCCCTCACTTGGATAAAAAAAACAATTCCATTGGCCTGATTACGCTATCATCACGATGTAAGAATGACTGGCATATAAGAATTGCGAATTACAATACTACGTTCAAACGATCGCGCAAGACGCGAAATTCTCTTTTTCAACACAGGTCGATACGCAAGAATACGTCATATTTTATGCAATAACTTGGGATATAGCTGTTTAAATTCAACTGGAATTTTTAATTGAAATTTCATGAGTATATGCTAAGCTATTATCCAAGTCAATGACACCCACGTACACGAAACCGGAAACGTTGCTAATCACTAAGAATGCATCAAATTCTCACGTTGTAAACTGATCTGTTGATCGATTTGACGCGTATTAAAAAATCGATGCCAGGAAAAGAAAATTTCGTTCTTTGAGGCGTTTGTTATTTCAAATCTAGAACTTCTATGATGGCTCTAGGTTATTTTAATATGCAAATGCTTAATGTTCTATTCCTTCTCGTAAATAACGTCACGAATGTTGTTTAGATTGGTTGCTATGAAAATCATTTCCCTCTCCTTCCTCTCTCTCTCTCTCTCTCGTATTCAAAGTATCCAAATCATCTTTTTAACTAATAATAGGATTTAGAGGTTTAACAATGTAATGGGATGCATGGCAAATTCCCTTCAAGGAAAGATTTCCCCGAAATATGTTGATTAAACGTTCAAAATGGGGAATTTCGAACTGTGGGCGAAAAATGATGAACACAGTAAGAAACTTCATAATGCGGGGCTGTCATATATCGGGAATTACCGAAAATTTTATGAAGTTGTACTGTTATAGGCAAATATAAGGTGTTTTTGTTAAATTTTTAACAGTTATTCATAAAAAAAGCGATTTAAAACGGACGAGTTAATGCCGAACCCGATCACATCCGATAGATAGCCGAATTTTGCCGAGTGTTTAGTGACGTCAGCGCATCCCACGAGCATCCTAGCCGTGCTAGAAGCCATTGTGCCGATATAGAAGTAGTAGCTTGAAAGACCTAATTCTGTTGTTTTCCTGTATACGCCGTCTTAGAAGAAATATTGGTAGAAGTACTGCACCTTCCTGTATTTATTTCGCTTTGTGTTTTGCAAAATGGCATCTGAAGGGTTTTGTGTAGCCAGATCTGATAATTTGCCCCACGTCGATTCGTACATGCTTTTACAATACATTAGAAGTCGTAGGGAGCAATATTCAGATGTTGAAATGCGTGCAGTAAAAGCGGACAGGTTTGTATTACATTTAATTGATAAAACAACTTTGATGTAGCGCTTTTATTTTTATTTTTTTTTATTGATGAGCCAAGATAGTAGCGGTCAAACGGAAGGCCCTAGACGAAAAAAATCAATATTTCTCCCGAAAAATATCCTATTGCAAACAACTTTGATCTCTTATTATTTTTAGATATTCTGCGAAATAACAAAGTTGTCCTATGAGGCCGGACTTCTGGGACACCCTGTATATATGCTAATCTTTGAAACATAAAAATATAATTGACTCTTTCAACATCGTTCTCCAGAAATATATGCTGCATGTCAATGTAATGCCGACATAAGTCATAAACTTAAATACGAAGCAATAAAATTCCTTACATATAACTAGTACTTAGATTAATATCATCGTCGCAGAGAAATGCAGTTGTACGTTCCGATATACCAGATGTGTATCTTCACATGGCTTTCAACCACAATATTCTCCTCTTCTTATTTCTTCCCAAGGAGCTCGGTAGCGTGAAGAACAATTTTCTCGGGGTTTTAACCCTTCGTTACTGTGCTGGGGTTTCTCAAACCCCAGCCTAGGTATTTTAGTATATTGTCATGAGATGGCGCGAGTGTAAGATTTGAGCTCCAGTGTACCTTCACATAATCACCACTAGAGTGCATCCCCATAGGAATTATTAGAATCCATTTTGCTGTTGAATGGAGCAGATGCCATTTCTGTTGCTGGGGTTTCACAAACCCCACCACAGCACTGGCATTGGAGTTTTCTAGTCTTGAGAGCCTGCGGTGAGACAATTCAGTCTCCTCCTAAATGAGCAAATCGGCAAGGCAGATGTATGTTCTGCCTAAGATCTAAGGACAGAAAGACAAAATACCGATGTCACAATTGTAATAAATTTGTTTGTTTGGAGCACATTGTTACTAATTGTGTGGATTGTGTCAGGGGAGAAAAAGACTCTGAGTGAAGTCATTGTATGTGAAATAATGAAAACAATTGTTTGTTGTTTATTTTCTATCGTACCTGCTTATATTTACCAGTATTTATAATTTAGCTTCTATTTGGTTTTTCATTGCACTATTTGTGTTTGGGAGAGTAGGGCTTCACGAATGTAATTATAGGATAAAATTTCAATCCCAAATATTAAGTTTTAGTGATTCACATGTATTCATTATTAACAATAATTCATAAATTGTTCAGTTTAAATCAGCCCAAGATGTATTTTGTATTTCTTTATCCAAAACTTTCCTTGGGGTGTGTTATACCCAACCACAGTAATGGTGTGTTTTTTTCACCACAGTAACGAAGGGTTAAACGTTGTATTTAAGCAGTGAGGTACCAGACAATACTTATAACCCTTCTCAACTTCCATATTCTCCATTTTAGCTGCGATATCAGGAAAAGCAACAGGACGAAGCAAAGACTAGTACCCCTACGGAAAGACCGGAAACTTAATGCTATAAAACGATTCCCAGGTTTTTCCATGGAAGGCGACAATCGATGGGTCAACGGGAAAATTTGGAACTACGTGTTAACGAATGCTAGCCTGACGTCATCACAGGATGTCCCTTGCCCCCTTCCTCTCCCGTTTTAATACGATAATCCTAGCAAATATAAATTGCACGGACAGATTAAATGGACTTAAATGAAAGAATTGCATATAAGAAATCAAATTTATTACCGTATATCAAACATTGCGAGAGTACAAAGTCATTAGCAAATTACATAACAGTGAGGTAATTTTACAATCAAGATATAAAAATGAATTATTGTAACAGAATTTTATGACGTTAATACCTTTTATGCATGAAACGTATTTAAAGGAAATTCACGTGGACGACGAAAAACGTCAAACTTTCACGTCAAGAATGAATTTGTGGATCAAGCAAAAATCTATTTGTAAAGTGATTTCTTCGGCCCTGGAACACTCTCTCATTCTGTTGCACCTATAAAAAGAACGAAAATGAATTTCTAAGAATTTCAATCATTAAACCTGTTAAACCTAATGAAATTGATGCAGGAGGCAATGGGCATGCTTCAAATGTTGCAATAAATGTAAAATAAGGCAAATGCGCTTACGGTCCATAAACAATGTTTCTATGAAGATCACATTACCATTTGTAAAATTAAACACATCACATTGCACCAGAAAATGTCCACTTTATCTATAATTTATTCTAAGCACAGTTGTATTTGCTGACGTTTACGTGTTCACAGCAGTTACAGTTATCCCATTTAAGATCTATATGTATTCATCATATAACAAGGAAAACTTTTGATATAGAGATTTCAATTTCTCGATCGAAAAATATATACATATTTCTAAATGTTTTGAAACAAAGAAGAATTATCTTAAAGTCTAGGATTATAAAGAAATGCATAATGAGAAACAAGAAATAATCAAGTTAACAATTTCTGTAAATTCAAAATATTTCAAATTAAAACAATGAGACATCGCTACGGTACACTTATTTCATTCTATTACAAGCACAATTCTATCCTCTGGCGTCTATGTTGCAGTTTAACTTCCAAACTCACTATAATCTACTGATAACCGTGAGAAGTTTGAAACAGAAATTTCAGTTACTCAATCTAAAATTACGGCTTATTTTGTGAACTGACACGTACCATATTCACGGCCAGGGCAATGGATGACACAGCTAGGTGAAGTAAGCGAGGTTTAACACCTGAAAATGAGAAACATTTCCTCTCAAAATGCTTCTCGCACGCAAACAAACGAGAGAAATTTCTTTCCTCCCTTCCTAGAAGATCTATCCATTGCAGGTATCTGTTAAGAAAATATAAAAGCTTTCCCACAAAACGCATTCACATAACACTTCGTAGAACTAGTTCGTTAAAATTTTTTTCAAAAATATATGATATTTTTAAGACTTACCTGTTGATTGGAGATCAGAACAAATTCATTCCGTCACGTTTTCTTAAACAGTGATGAATAACTGACAACCGCTCAATAAGCAATGGCGAACTTTTATCAAGCAGAATGGCCGCTGTTCCGTTACGATACACAGGCACACAGGGAACGTGTGGCGCTGTGGTGATGCGGTAGAAAGAGAGAAATAGAGAGAGAAAAAGAGAGAGAGAGCTGACTGCGACTGCAGCGCCTATCGCGGACCCCTTAGCATAGTGAACTACGTGTAAAAGCTGGGAATCTATTCTCCCATAAGAGTTTCATACCCCTGGGACGAAGTATCAAAACCGCGTGCTTTCAGTACGGTCGTAAGCGTCGTAAGGCATGCGATGACGTCACGTACCCCTTACTTACACTCTCTCCAACCAGGATGCCGTTTTCGCGGGATATTTAAAAGTTATTTTAAATATTTTTTTGCATAATGAAGACGATTTAACAAAAAAATGTCCACAGGGAGTAATTAAGTCAATTACAAAGAATTAAAAATACATAATTAAATATTTTTACAGTCTCCTTGAGGAAAATTTCTGCGGAGAGAGAGTATTTACATCTCATCTGTGATTCTTTACTCGGAGTGAAAGAGAGCAGTTTGTGAGAAAAATTTGCTCTGCAATTCTTTGATTACTTGTTCTCCATTATTTTCGAAATTCTTCACATACCGCCATATTCATCATGGAATTTCCAAAGAGCTCAGTTGCTTTGGAAGGAAAAGAGAGAGGATCTACCAAGATGAAATTTCGTTTTCAAGGAATTCCAATACGATTAGAAAAGATAAGTAACTTCTTCAAACGAAAAATGTCACGCTACCGTACTTCCGAAGGAGAGACGATCGTTTCCAATGCATATATTGCCTGCTGATCGAATGCGTTGAAATTACTTCCACTTATCGTCTTATCAAAGTCAAACTACTATGAAATTATGCAGGAAAAATAATTTCATAGATATAATCAATGCGGAAAGAGATATTCTTCTTTAATATTTATATTATACATCTTCGTTAACGTCAACAGGCTGAAGTAAAGAAAAACGCAGTTGAATAAAACAGGAAGAGAAATTTTGGCGGAAGAATCGACGAATAATGAAAATTTAGAATGTTGCGTGCGCGTTGTCTCGGTTGATCCATTGAATCGTGCGCGGTATGAGGGAAAGAAACCATTCTCCAAAATTAACCTTTCTTTCCTCCAACTCCACCTCCCTCTTCCTTTCTTAATACTTCCTTTACACCTCCCCTTTCCCGGTTTTACCCCTTTATCACCACCAAACCTGCATGCCGTGTTTCCCACCCCATCCCCTTCCCCCCTCCCACTCCAGCCTTCCCATCGCCCTCCCCCCTCCCCCAGCCCCCTTCCATTCCCTCCCCCTCCACCTCCCTTCCCACTCCCCCTTTCCACCTCCCCTCATCATCCCCCTCATTATACCCCCCACCTCTTCCCCTCCACATCCCCCTCCCCATCCCCTCCCCCACCCTTCCCCCCCTCTTCCTCCCTCTTCTCCCCCTCTTCTTCCCCCTCCCTTGTTGAAAAATGTATTATTTAAATAATCATTCGTTTACATTGATACATAATCCATTGTTACAACAATGAGAAGCATGACGCTTGCACAACAGACGTGGACGTAATTTGCAAGCTCGCAGGCAGCATGTCAGTAGAACGTAAGCTAGCGTTCAGTGTAGTGCGCTGTGACACGTGTGGTATCATTAACTTTCAACAATGCCGTTTACATTTTCAAATTAAGAGTATGCGGATATATACTTCGGGTACTGGTTTAGCGATGGAAACTCCGTTTACGAATATTGACGACTATTTCCACAAAGAAGAACACCAGATCGACGTAATTTTATTCAAGTTCACCGACATTTACGAGAAAATGGCTCATTTCCGTATGCGACTTTGAGAGCTGAACGTCCAGTACAAGTTAATGTGGATGAGGAGGAAAACATTCTTCAAATGGCTCAGAGAAGTCCACGTCTTAGTACACGAAAAATGTCCTCCCGCCTCAACGTTCCGCGAATGAGTCTGGCAAACATTACACGATGAGGGACTTTATCCATACCATATCCAGCAAGTTCAGCATCTTTAACCCGGGGATATGGCAAGTCGGTTGGAATTCTGCCGTTGGTTAAATGCACACCCCCGCCTGAACCGTTACATCTTGTCCACGGACGAGGCACAGTTTACTCGTGATGGAATAAACAACACGAGAAACTACCATTTATGGGCTCGCGAAAATTCTCACTGAACAGTTGAAAGCTACTTCCGACTCCGTTTTTCTATGAACGTGTGGCGTCATTGGGAACCAGTTGGTTGGACCGTACTTCTTCCCGCCATGTCTGACAGGTGCCATTTATGCTGATTTTTTGAAAATGAAACGCGGGGTCATTTAAAAGACATTCCTTTGCAAACAAGACTTCAGATGTACTACCAGCATGTCGGGTAGGAACGCTACGCTGTATCTTAACAAGAAGTTCCCTAACCGATGGATCGGTCGTGGCGGTGCGTAGGATTGGCCACCGAGGTTTCCGGATCTCACTCCGTTGTATTTCCACGTGTGGGAGCAAATGAAAAACATTGTGTATGAAGTCAAAGTGAGCACGAAGGAAGAACTTATTCAGCTAATTTTTGAAGCTGCGAGGCGCGTTAATAACGCTGCAGTTCTTCGTGCTATTTCACGTTTCCTACTCAAACGGGCCAGATTGTGCATCCAAGCTGAAGGCGGCCATTTTGAACAATTGTTGTAACAATGGATTAAGTATCAATGTAAACGAATGATTATTTAAATAATACATTTTTCAACAATTAACATTGTATACGAATAATTATTTAAACAATGCATTTTTTCAGCCATTAAGTTGTACAAATCAAAGTACAAGATAATTTCAATTGTCCATAGCTCTAAATGAGAATCGGACCCATGTTCATATGACATTTTTCACTCAAAATTACTTAAGGAATAAGATCCCGAAGTTATGACATAAAGTCGCTGGACACCCTGTATATATACTCTTAAATATAGTAAGTTAATTTTGTCGGTAACGCAATCTGAAGAATGTTTGGCTGCCGAAAAGCCAATTATATCATGAGGTAGTTTAACCTTATGTCCCTTGAAAAAATGCGATAAATAAATAAGAAGTTAAAGTTAAATAAGTGATGTGGGAAGGTTGATGATTGGAGGAGGTGGGGAGTAGGAGGGGTGGGTAGCCAATAAAGAGGGAGTGTGGTAAGGGAAAGTGCGAATAACTACAATGTAACAAGGAGACATTGTAAGGGGGCTAATAGGGTTAGCGGAGGTTGAGGCCATGGGGAGAGAAAGAGTCAAGAAGATGTATATGGGCTAGTTTCCATTGTCGGAAAAGGGGGACAGGAGTGTCATTGGGTAAGGCGCGAATAGCCCTTACATTGTAACAACTATTGAAGGGGAGATTATGGGCATTGCCGTGTAATGCAACTGGGAATAAAGCTATTCCTATGACCGTTCATACGGATGTTTAACGTATTGCTGGTGAGACCTACTTAAAACGCGGGACATAGGGTGCAGGTGAGGAGGTAAATGACGTTACAGGTGGTGCAGTTTCTTCTCGAGGTGATGGGGTAGGTGATGCTGATGGAGGGTCCTCGAGAAAGAAGATGAGGGAGTTTTGCCGCTGTGGTGAGACCCTATGGCAAGAAGCGTGGTAGAAGTGGGAAGTTCCTTCATCGACAAGATATTTCCCAAATTGGGGGGCCGGCGGAAGGAGAGGAGCGGGGGATTGGCAAAAAGGTTGGTAAATAGGGACTGGTGGGAGGAAGTGGTAAGAATTGGGTGGGCAGCATGGAGGATTGTTTTGAGGGTCTCATGGATACCAGGAAGGAAAAGTATGGTTTGAATGAGTGGAGGGGTTGATGCAAGGATAGTGGGTGTGTGAGGATGGTATCTATTGGTGGTAGGCGTCATCGCCCAAAGGATCTGTTCACGGACCAGGTCTGGAGGGTAGCCACGTTTGAGAAGAGCGTCCTCGAGGACAGAGTATTACTGTAGAAGGGATGCTCTATCGGAACAAAACCTCCATCCTCTTCGAGCAAGGATATAGGGGATAGAGGTTTTGGTATGAAGAGGATGGCAGCTACCAAAGTAGAGGTATTGGAGGCTGTAGGTGGATGTAATATGAACACAGGTGCGGATTTTACTATCTTGGAGGTAAAGATCGACGTCCAGAAATGTGATGTGGGATGTAGAGGATTGTTGGGTGAAGTATAATGAAGGGTGGGAGGAGAGGCGCGAGAGAAAGGAAAGGAGAGAGTCAGGTCCATGCGTCCAAAAGAAGAAGACATCGTTGATGCATCTCAGCCACAAAAGTGGTCTGAGAAGTACGTTGAGGAAGAGGCTCTCCCATTCTCCAAGGTAACAATTGGCGTATGAGGGCGCCATTCGAGTGCCCATCGCAGTACCTCTAATTTGAAGGTAGTGACGCCCATCGAAGGAGAAGTTGTATTTTGAGCACCATTTCTGCAAATCTAGAAGAAATGGGAGGATGGTCTTGCGTCGGGTGGTCTCGAGTCCAGGGGTTTACTAAAGGCAGAGAGTCCGTCATCGTGGGGGATGTTTGTGTAGAGGGAAGAGACGTCGATAGTGGCCAAAATGATATTGGGTGGGAAAAGAGAGGCGTTTGAGGAAGTGGTTAATGTCTTGGATGAAGGAAGGGAATTGACGAATGAGAGGTTGGAGGTGGGAGACAACGAAGGTGGAGATGCGTTCTGTAGGAGAATTAAAGCTGGCAACAATGGGGCTGCCAGGGATGTTGGGTTTATGGATTTTAGGGAGAAGGTAGAATGTGGGTGTGCGGGGTTTGTTGGGTATCATTAGAGCAATGGCGGTATCGGGAAGGCCTTCCTATTCACCTGAGGAATGAAGATGGGACGAAATTTGGGAGGAGTGGTGATCTGTGGGGTTGGAAGTAAGGTGATGGTAAAAGGTTTCGTCAGAAAGTTGGCGCTCAGCTTCTTCGTTGTATTTGGCGCGGTCCATCACAACCGTGGTGGTGCCCTTGTCGGCAGGGAGGATGATGATATTGTCAATCTGTTTAAGCGTAGAAATGGCGTGCCTTTCACGTCTGGTAAGATTGTCTGTGTGGAAAATTTGGGTTGGGAGATTCTGAAGAGGATATAATTGAGGTATTGTTCGACCGGATGTAGGGAAGGAAGGGTGGGTGGAATGTATTGGGAGGTTTGAAAATGGGAAAAGTAGGTGGAAGGCCGGGAGGGACTTTTGGGTTGGCAGAGGCAAGAGAGCCTTCTTTGGGAGGGTTGGTTTTTAAAAGTAGTGTGCGGGCAGGACTGGACGTTGGCAAGGAGGCGAAAATGATCAAATTTGGTAGTGGGACAAAAAGAAAGTCCGTGTGATAGGAGTTCATTCTCGGCAGGGGTAAGTACGTGGGAGAAAAGGTTCATGACTTCGTCTGGTTGGCAAGATGAGGAGGTGGTGGCAGGAGTGTGCGAAAAATTGGAGCGCTTCAAAGGTTTGCGGGTTAGGAATGTGTTAACCCTATTAGCCCCCTTACAATGTCTCCTTGTTACTTTGTAACTATTCGCACTCTACCTCATCACACTCCCTCCTTATTGGCTATCCACCCTTCCTACTCCCCGCCTCCTCCGATCATCAACCTCCCCACATCACCCTGTCATTCCCCGATCAGTGTGTCACTCTCATTTACTCTACTGCTGAAGAAGGGCATAGGCCCGATAAGCTTGCGTGTTTTTTGTTTTTGTGTTCGTGTGTTCAACGTGTCTCTTCGACCCCCCCAGCAGCCTGCTTACTTGGTCTCCGACTTGGTAAGTGTCCGCTGGGCTTCGTTCAACACCTTGTTGCCACCCTCATCACTACCTTTTCATTTCCTTAAGTCTATATATATATATATATATATATATATATATATATATATATATATATATATATATATTGTTACGTATTCTATGCCGTTCTTCCCGTGTATTATGAATAAGTAGAGAGACACTCGTGGAATACTCCTTTATTTAAAATGGCATCCGCTCTTCAAACTCCAACAAACAAATCAACAATGTCACGTAAAACATCATCAAGATAAACATAGCGACTAATAACAACTTAAAGATCGGTACATTGCTCCCCCTCCCGGTGGAGATCGTCCCGATCTTCTTAAATTCCATTCCCATCGTAAGGGCGAAGACGATGTAGATGCACCATCTTGAATTTGGACTGACAGCTCCGGCGTATGCGGTAGACCAGGTCGTTGACCCTCTTCATAACCGTGTATGGTCCCTCACAATCTCTCTGTGGTTTTGGGGATCGACCCTTCCTTCGGGATGGGTTGAATAGCCATACCTGTCAGTCGGTCGTACCTGGCCTTGATGCGATAGCTCTCCTTTTTCAATCTTCTTCGCGCATAAGTGTTTGCTGTATAGATCCGTTCCTCTAAGTCTCTCGCGTAATCCGAAGTGGATTTTAGCTGGCCTGGTGACAATCCTAATATTAGATCTGCAGATAGTCGGATGTCCCTACCAAAAACCAAGGATGCTGGACTTCTCCCGGTAGTTTCGTGTATGGTTGATCTGTACCCCATGAGCAGGAAAGGTATGTGGTGGTCCCAGTCCGTCTGATGCTCGTTGACGTGCATCCGTAAATGGGTCTCGAGGGTCCTGTTAAAACGTTTGACCATCCCATCGGACTGCGGATGTAACGGCGTCGTGCGCGTTTTCTTGATACCCAACAACTTGTATACCTCGGAGAAAATTCAGGATTCAAACTGTCGTCCCTGGTCTGAATGTAGTTCAAAAGGGACCTCATAGCGGCATCAAGTGTCATGAAAATCGGTCTATCGGTGCAAAAGGCAATAGGGGACGGACGGACAGACAGACTCAACGACAAAACTATAAGACTATTTTCATTCTGTAAAGTAGGCTAAAAATTAAAATAATTCCCATTCTCTCTCCCTTCCTATTTCGCCTTCCCTCTCAGCCATTCTCTTCCTCCTTCCCATTCTCTCCCTCCCTCCCATTCTCATCCTCCCACCCATTCTCTTCCTCCCACCCATTCTCTTCTTCTCTCCCATTCTCATTTTCTCTCCTATTCTCCCTCTCCGGGAATATAAAAGAATGTTTTTGCGACTCCAACGTATCCTCCACTACATCCTGCGTGTAATTCTCTCAAAATGTCTTCAACCATTGACCTAGGGATCGCGATATGCTCTCTCTGGATCTTCCTATCGGGAGACTTCCAGATTCGTAACAGCAACCCAATTAAAAACAATAATGTAGAAAATTCGTTCAATTGTAATTAGGAAAATATGAAAAATATCGTCTCCTTTTCGCTAAATAAAGCATTTACATAAATGAAATCCCACGCGATTCACTTGAGACAAAAATTAGCTATCGGGCAGCAATAAGACACAGGCCGCATCAAACAAACAAAATATTTGTGTTAAAAAGAAATGTGCATGAAATCGATATGTATTTGAAAATCGATGGTAAGAAAATGAATTTTCATTCTTTTAGGCCAGTGGTTCCTAAACCTTTTTTTAACGTCGGGCCGCATCGGTGGTTGCTAATCCTTCTGCGGGCCGGATTAGAGATTAAATCGGAAGCTATCTATATGTTCCAAGGAGTCATAAAAGTGAAAATCTAGTTAAATAATGTTTCATAGTTAACATTTCACTATAAAAAGTTTTATTTTCGGATAGGTTTTTCATCATACTTTTGGCACCACTGTTTTAGGCATTCTTTAATCCACTTCCCAATGTTTTCTGATTATTTTCTGTAATTTTAAAGTGCAATCATAACTGCTGCACCAATTCCCTGGCTACTAAAATTGAGATATTAAACATATATATATCATAGGTAGTCTGTCCGTAGACAGGTCCGTGATTATTCATGCTTAAACCTGGTTCTCCATTTATTCCTATTTTCCGCTGTCCTCTTCATATCTTGATATTTCTCTTTTCCTCTCAAATCGTCTATCAGCTGAAACCATTTCTTACCTCTTTCTCTTTTCCATCTAATTTTTCTTCTAACGCGTCTTTAATCATACTCTTTCTTCTCAGGTAATGCCCAACCCAGTTTGTCTTCCTCTTTCTAATATGTAGTCTGTATAATCATTCGCTTCTCTCCTACTCTTCGTAGCACTTCATCGTTTTTCATCCTATCTGTCCATTTTATCTTCAGCATTCTCCTCCAAGTCCACATTTAAAAGTTCTCCAAATATTTGATGTCATTTTTCCTTAGCGTCCATGTTTCTGCCCCGTACAAAGCTATACTGCATACATAACATTTTATGAACTTCTTGCGGATATCATCCCTTATATTCCCCGTAAGCAGGTGTTTCTTTCTTCTGAAAGCTGCTTTTGCTTTTCCTATTCTAGTCCTGATCTCATCCGTACATTTTGCATCTCTTGTTATGATGTTTCCAAGGTATTTATAATCTGAAACTTGTTCTAACGTCTTTCCTTCAATACTTATGCTCAGATTCTCTTCTTTGCTTAATATTCGAATGACATTGGATTTTTCGGTGTTTATTTTCTACTTGTTATTGCTAGTCTATTTATCATTTTCTGGATTTCCTCTTCCTTTCTTGCTAGAAGTACTTCATCATCCGCGTATTTTACTGTTCTTATAATCCTTCCTCCAATTTTGAAATCTCCTGTGCCTTTTAACGCTTCTTGCATTAGACTTTCTCCATATATATTGAATAAGGTTGGCGATAGGCAGCAGCCCTGTCTTACTCCTCTACCGATATTTACTCCGCAGGTATCCGCATTCTCCAACCTGAGCTTTACAACTTGATTCACATATATATTCCTAATCAGTATCCTGTCTTTCCAGTCTACACCTATATCCTTTAATATCTTCATCATTACCCAATATATTCTATCGAAGGCCTTCTGTCAGTCTACGAAACACACGCATATATCTTGACTGTACTCTATTGCCCTATCTGATATGATTCTAACTATCCCTATAGCATCTCTAGTTCCTCGTCCTTTTCTGAAACAATTGATCTTCCCCTAGCATTTCTTCTGCCTTTTTCTCCAACCTTTTATTAAGAATCCTCGTGATGATCTTCGAAGTGCGTGACAGAAGGCTAATCGTTCTGTAGTCTTTACACCGCATTGCCTTTGGCTTCTTCTTTAGAGGGATCATTGTTACTTCTAGGAAATTTCGAGGCCACTCTCCCGTGTCGTAAATCTTATTAATTAATTTCGTGATCGCTTTTAATCCTTCTGATCCTATGACTTTAAGTATCTCAGCCGGTATTCCATCGCTGCCCGTGGCTTTCCCCTTCTTTAGTTCCACTATCGCTTTTTCTACTTCGCTCTCCATAATACATGGTCCTAAGTTGTCTTCTTCAATGTTTTCCTCATCTTCCAGTTCTTTTTTTGACGATCCTGCCTGCTTGCTGTATAGTTTCTTAATGTATTCCTCCTATAACTGATCTACGTCCTTTGTTTCTGAGACTATCTTCCCATCCGTATTCATAATTCCTTTACCACGAATTCAATTACATATATATTACTCCATTATATATATATATATATATATATATATATATATATATTACTCCATTATATATATATATATATATATATATATATATATATATATATATATATATCTTGGATTGTAACGCTCGACTGGCACCTCTGGTGGCGAATTACGGTTTTACGCGAATAACTTGAGAACGAAAATGCGATTTCGACGATTTTTTTGCAATACATCTACATCTGCATGATACCCTGCAATTTACCTAATTGGCGGGTGGCAGGGGGTGCAATGCACCAAAACCTACCTAAATATTTTCTATCGCAGGTTGAAAGTTTCTATTGTCATCTCCTATTGTCCTCGGAAGTCTATTTTATACTCGACACCTGCTTCTATGCTCTTACTTTTCCAGAACGTAACTGCGGCCCATTTAGTGTAATTAATTTCAATTTGCCATTCTTTGCACCACCTTGAAATGGCTCTTAAGTCTTCACGCATGGACTGATGGTCTTCCTGGCTTTTTATTTCTTTATATAGAACGGTATCATCGGAAAAAAGTCTAATTTTATTACGAAATACCGAGCAGATATCATTCACATAGATTAAGAAAAGTAGAGGGCCCAATACACTTCCCTGAGGAACACCCGACGCACCTTTAACGGGGGACGGGTATTTCCCATCGATGACAACTATCTGTTCTCTATTCGAGAGGAAGTCTCTCACCCAACTGACAATTTTTGGATTGATACCATATTGTCCTAAATTCGCAATTAATTTCTTATGAGATACTTTATCAAACGCCTTCCTGAAGTCAATGTATATGGCATCGACCTGAGTATTTTTCTCTCCGCATTGCAACAAATCATCCACGAACAGACCGAGCTGAATTTCGCATGATCTACGTCTCCGGAATCCGTGCTGGCATCCGCTAAGCAATGAGTGACTATCTAAATGGCGCATTACAGAACTAAATATTATATTCTCAAGTATCTTGCACGATGATGAAGTTAAGGATATTGGCCTATAATTTTCGGGGTTCCCGTTGTCGCCGCCCTTATGGATTAGAGAGTAGGGTAGGGTGTAGGCGTAATAGGAGATTTCATAGGGGAATCGAGTGTAATACAGTTTCTGGTCGCGAAGTGAGAAAGTCCACCTGCAAAAGCCGTTATAGAGCAGTTAATGCTTCGGGCGATAACGAGAAATTAAAGATTATAGTTTTAAACTGCCGCAGCATTCGTAGGAAGTCTGCCGAACTCGAACACGTAATTCGCACGTTGCATGCGGATGTAGTTATAGGTACGGAAAGTTGGCTCACTGAAGATATCGCTAGCCAAGAAATTTTTCCGAAAAGCTATAGAGTATACAGAAAAGACCGTGCCAATAGAATAGGTGGCGGAGTATTTTTGGCAATAAGTGAAAAGTACGATAGTTGTCAGATCCCTATTATCGATGAAACGACCGAGAGCGTGTGGTGCCGCCTAGGTAAGGATAATTCGAAAAAGATATATTTATGCTCATTTTACAGACCACCTAATGCCAAAGTTGATTATATTTTAAGTTTAGAGAGGCAATTAGCCGAGCTTAGATCTATTATGAACGACGGTTATGTGATAATTGGAGGCGATTTTAACTTACCGTCAATCGATTGGGAAAACCTATGTTTCGTTACGGGAGGTAAAGAACGCGAATCGTGTGAAGCCTTAATTGACACGTTTCATGAATATTCCTTAATCCAGATGGTACGAAAAGCCACGCGTTCGGGCAATGTTCTCGACTTGCTTGCTTCTAACTTCCCGCATAGGATAACTAAGGTATCCACAGAGGAGGGACTTGGCGACCATCGAGCTGTGTATGCGGAGTGCGAATTAAAGCTCAAAAGACATCCTAAGCCTCTTCGGAATGTATACGCTTTGGCCAAGGCCGACTTTAAAAGTTTCAGCTTACATCTCAAAAGTACCTTTGTCAGTTATCGTGAAAAGACAGAACGATTAGGTATGGAGCCATCATGGTTATTATTGATAATCTTATTCCCTATGGATATACTCGGATGGATAATATTAAAATCTCTGAGGCAGGAATAGCGAAGCAACTGGGTGCGATAAAGCCCAACAAAAACCCAGGACCAGAAGGAATTCCCGCGCGTGTATTAAAAGAACTAGCAGAAGAAATAGCTCCCTTCCTTCGGATAGTTTTCGAGAAATCTCTTACCCTCTGTGAGGTTCCTGATGATTGGAGACTAGCACACGTCACACCCATTCACAAGGGAGGTGACAAAGAAAACCCCGAAAATTATAGGCCGATTTCTCTAACATTATTATCATGCAAGATTTTGGAGCACATTATTGTTAGCAACACAATGCGTTATCTCGAGAGTAGATCGCACTTAGTCAGCTGTCAACATGGCTTCAGAAAAGGTAGATCCTGTGACACCCAACTCGGTCTGTTTGTGAATGATGTTTTATCATGCGGCGAAAATAATAAACAGGTCGATGCAGTGTTCCTTGATTTTAGAAAAGCTTTTGACAAGGTTCCCCACCGTAAGTTGTTATTAAAATTGGGAAATCTTGGCGTTAATGTTAAAGTCATTACCTGGGTTCGCGCTTTCCTTTGGAATAGAAAACAAAAAGTAGTCATCGATGGTAAGTCCTCGAGTGTGGCAGATGTAGTCTCTGGAGTGCCGCAGGGTAGTGTGATCGGACCTATGCTTTTCTTGCTTTATATAAACGATATCAGCGCAGTTGTAAAAAGTAATATCAGGCTTTTTGCGAATGACACCGCAGTCTATAGAGAAATTAGTGGTCCTAGCGACCATCGTCAGCTTCAGGATGATCTGGATGCGTTATCTGTTTGGTGCAAGGAATGGCAGCTAGAAATCAATCAGAAAAAGAGTAACGTTCTAAACTTTTGGAAATCTAGAAGCCCATCGTCCGTGTTTACCTACTCGATAGATGGTGAGAGCATTCCTGTTTCGGAATCCGTGAAATACCTCGGGGTAACCTTGAATCGTGACCTGTCTTGGGACACCCACATAAGACGAGTGATAGGTGCGGCAAATAAGAAGTTGGGTTTTGTGCGTAGGATAGTCAGGAAAAGCACGGAAAAGGTGAGAGAATCCTGTTATTTATCCTTGGTTAGACCTCAAACGGAATACGCATCCGCGGGTTGGGATCCATATCAGAGGGGACTCATAAAGGATTTAGAAAAAATACAGCGGCGAGCAGCTAGATTCGTGAAAAAGAATTACGATAAAAAACAGAGCGTTACGTTACTCATTGATGAGTTGAGTTGGCCATCGTTGAAAGATCGTAGATTACAGGCGAGACTTAAACTTCTAGATAAATATAGGTCGGAGGTATTCGTAAATGAAATGAAGGATATTATTCGACAACCAACGTATATCGGACGGAGGGATAATGAGGACAAGATTCGCGAAATAGATAGTAGGACGGAAAGGTATAAGGAGTCCTTTTTCCCTAGGACAATACGTGACCACAATAGATAACAGTGAATAATAATTAGTTAGGAACTTGGTGCGCGGCACCCCCTGCCATCCACCGTCAAGGTGACTTGTAGGGTAATATGTAGATGTATGGATGGGCGTAACGTGTGCCACCTTTCAATCTTTAGGAACGACACCTTTCGTAATGGATTTCTCGAATATAATTTTCAAATACGGCGCGATTTCATTAGCTAACTCTTTCAATACTCGCGCGGGTATTTCCTCCGGCCCAGGAGATTTATTTGGTTTAATTGATTGAAGTTGAGGCGCGATACCATTTTCGAAAAATATCAAATCTTCCATCGAGTCGCCCTGATGCATAGGAATAGGTCCCTGGCGTGGAGTAACAACCGCTAAACCTGTAAATTTATAATTTTTATCGTCTTTTGCCTTTTCCTGCCTTTCCTCCCCCTTTTTGATTATGTCTCTAATTTTGAATTTTACGGTTAAGGAGTTAATTCTATTTAACATAGGAATAGGGGTTTCACATTCATCGTCATTAGGAGTAAAAGCTTTCTGAAAGTGTTGATTTAATAGGTCTGCTATCTCCGCACCATCGTGAACTATATTTCCCGTTTTCGATCTCAGTTACGCAATAGAGGGGCCTCTACCTGGGACTTCCCTGACGTAAGACCAAAATGCCACAAATCATTATTAGATTAGATAGACTAGCGTAATTGTCCGTAACGAATAACGGACACGCACGAATAATGTTTATTATTATAGCAAGATATTTAAACAGAACTTATGATGCCTGCTTTCCATTTAATCATTTATCTAATACATGTAATTCGTTGAACGAATTTTCGCTTTAACGAATTAATTGAATTTTATAGCTTTACTTTTCGCTGAAAATTCTGTTCACTTTAACGAACTAAATAACATGTATCCAACTCAAATCGAGGAAACTCGGATGTTTACGAAAGCTCTTGGGGTCACAAAGACCATCTTGTTTACCCATGGATCCTTCGTGTGTCCAATTTACCACGCATTTTTCCTATCGCCTGCATTTCCTGAGAGGCTTAATATGACATCACCGAACGTGCTGTTTGTTGCTCAAAATAGATTTACAAATATCCAGTTAGACTTGAAGGACCTCTTGTGTAACGATAAAGAGGAAGTGCACTACGCAGTGTGTCCCACAGCCATTCTATGCTTCAGTCTGTGACTTGGACTGACTGCGTTCAGTCACATTCGTTTTCTCGCGGTTCATACATAATCGTTATATCATGAGAATTTGTTTTCAAGCCATATCGTACTTTTCTCATAACTGTTCAACTTTTTATTAATTATTCTCCTGGAGATGTTTAAAACACGAGTAATTTTTAATTCTTTATTGACGGTGTTGGGAGGTTCTGTTTTTCATTCAAAAGTTGAATTTTCTCGTATCATACAATAGATGGCAGTGTACATACTTCTATGTTTGATTGTTGTTGCTTCGGTTTTCTAGTTGATCCAATATTGTAGTTGCTTTGACAGACATTTTAATAGCTAAGAATAATAAATTCAAGAATAAAAAATCTTTTCTCTGGAACGCATCTGGTGTTTTAACGAAGAAGTCAACGGAAAAATCACGATCGTTCAACGAATTTCCGTTTTACGAAAGCTTTTCAGAAACGCATGTCGTTCGTTGAATTAGAATTGCCTGTACTTATATTGACTTTAATAGCTTTAAAGTCATCGCGGATATGTAGTTCTTTGTGTTCCTAAATTTCATAATTTTGCATTATAAAATACTACAAATACATACGAACGGAATATTAAATTGATTACGCGTATTTGTGCGGCAAAATAACGCGTGTACGTATGAGTATGTACCGAATCTGAGTCCTACACTAGTTGTTGCTATGGCAACACTCTCGTAATGAGTGATATAAACAGCAAAATCGCCAGTATTTGTGCGAAATATTAAGAAATACAATCGATAAGCAAAATTCTACGATAAACATTAAAATCTTCATTCTTTTCTTCAGATAACAGTACAAATCCCGCTCCGATATTACAATTCTAAGATATTTTAATGCGAAAGAGAAAATTACCCTGCACGATGAATTTCAGATTTCCCATGTAAATCAAATGGGAAGGATAGTTCCTGGAATCGAACCCGGGACTTCAATCTTAGCTACAAAAACTATCCTCTGGAGCTCGACTCCAGTAGAAGGAGATTTCCATCAAGTGTCATGGAAATCGGTCTATCGGTGCAAAAGGCAATAGGGGACGGACGGACAGACAGACTCAACGACAAAACTATAAGACTATTTTCATTCTGTAAAGTAGGCTAAAAATTAAAATAATTCCCATTCTCTCTCCCTTCCTATTTCGCCTTCCCCCTCAGCCATTCCCTTCCTCCTTCCCATTCTCTCCCTCCCTCCCATTCTCATCCTCCCACCCATTCTCTTCCTCCCACCCATTCTCTTCTTCTCTCCCATTCTCATTTTCTCTCCTATTCTCCCTCTTCGGGAGTATAAAAGAATCTTATATGCAGTATGAATATTTATTTGATACTCTATACAACTTTAATAGGTAAAATATATCCAAAACTATTTTAACTTTATGGGGCATACTATAATGTGAATTTTACATTTTCAGTGCATATTTAACGTTGTTTCATTAAAATAAATTATAATAATTTCTATATTTTGTTATCAGTCAAAAGTTAAAAACTTACTCGAAGAATAATAGAATAAGCATTTATTTATTTTGTTACCGTCGTATTGTTTGTCGTATTATTTAAACTTCAAAACAGTGTCAACATTTATTGAATGTATGGACAGATGCGACGCTAAATTATGATCCCAGTCGGTCGTACCCAATTACACGAGTCCGGCAACAATGCTAAGTACGTAGGCGACGAAAGATTTTCACTTAAAGATACGTAGGGTTTTTGCGTTAAAAACTTATTGGTGGACCGATTTGACGCGTGTTCGAAAATGGTCGTTAGGAAAATGAAATTTTGTTCTTTCAGGTGTTCTTTTTTCTACTTTCGAAATCTTACTTTGGGTCTAAGTAATTTTAAAGCGCAAATGATTATTTTTATCAAATGGAAAAAATGAACGCTCCTGGAATCAATGTTGACGCAAAGCAGCTTAAAATATAAATGTTAAGCTGCCAAATAATTCCTATAAATTTTATCGAAAAATAATGATAAGGTTTCAAATTAAAGCGATTTTCCCATTCTTCAATTTTCCTATCTAGTTATGTAACAGACTGACCAATATCCAATTTTATATGCTAAGGTACATACTTGATTCTTACATACCTGTCACTTTTTTCCGGGCAAATAATAGTTCCTATAGTATTAGTCGGTAATATATGCAGTCTTTTATCACATCTCTTGTGTATTTTTATTATTACGTTATTATTTAATTGATGCATTGAGCGTTTTCTGGGAGCATAAATTGATCCTTTTACGTGTATCGATAGGTAGCTACCACATTTCCGAAAAAAGAGACCTCGAGGCCACGGATGTCACCATTTCACAAGCTCACTTTCTAAATTTCGTAATATCTTCTGCTCAATTTCCTCGGCAAGTTGTCGCTTCGAACGATCACGTGGAACTCGCAAAAGTCGCGGGAAAATAAGGCTCTCAGTTTTTCTACTTCCCATCTGGCGTTTATTAAGATTCTCACGTCCCTCCCTCTCTCCATCAAATTTACTACCGCAGGAAGCGTTGGCGCTAAGGCTCACCAGCATTTGGCGCCTGGAAGACCTATCGCGTGGCGCGAAATGCGGAACTGAGACGACTCTTATCCTTTTTCAGTCGGGGAAATCGTCAAATGTTATGCGGCACATCTCGCTCTTCGTAGATCTCTCTTATGCGCTCGACGAGTTTGGATCGGAATGAAAATGACTGCAATGGGTGCGGGAGAGCAAGAGGAGAGATAGAGCGATAGAGAGAGGGAGGTGGGGCGGGCGTGAGGAGAGGGGGCGAATGTACTTTCTAAGCTTCCTTCCGCATGCGGGTATGTGCGCGTGCGTGCGTGAGATGGGAGTGGCGGCAAGAGTGCGTGGATTGGTCTCTGCCCGAATCGCGCGCCAAGCTAGACGGATGCACTCGGACGCCTTCCACCTCGCCCCAATCTGCCTCCTCGCCTAATACCTCTGCTCCGCCACCTCCCCTCCGTCTGCGCAGTTACCGTCGCTCCCACGCGGTAGAACCGTAGGATGACAACGAATGTGGGCTAAATCTCGGCCGATATTTACAAAGGAAGTCTCTACTATGTTTGGAAAACGTCGTATTAATTTTTAATGCTTTGATTTTATTCAGCATGGCTGCACCTCCGGTCAGGTCGATGCGCATTTCAAACTCATTTTTATGATTTTGATTTTTCCTGGTGTTTAATTGTTTGGAGAAACTCTTGATTGTGATGCTATTTTATCTAATTTTTCAAATTATCTTCTTGAAGCATATAGGTTGACTAAATTTAATGTCTATAACGAAGTGGTAAATTCCATAATACGTTAAACAAAATTTTAAAATGAAGCCTACTGAACTTCTGTATCTACTAATTTTTAAATTAATACATTTTTAAATACGGTGCTTGTGTAATACTCATAGATGGATTATGGAACTTTATGGAGTTGTCATCTACGTAAAAATGGCTAGTTATTTTCCTATCGACATTGAATGCAATTAGATAGCAGTGGTTATTAAATAAAATATTCGCTGCTTGGCTAATTGCAAGAGGTTACGCTATTAGGGTTATGATAATCATTGGTCGTGATGTAGCTTATCCGCCATGAGAAAAATATATCTTATCTTTCCTCACAGAGAAGTTGTCGCATTTCACTGTCGTATCATAAATTGTGTTTGTTAAAATAAATGTATAATTTCATTAATCGTTTGTGTCTTGTTGGTGTAGGTTTTTTATAATATTTATTTATTTTATTGAATTGTTACATTATTACTAGGAGGACGTTTTCTCAAAGAAATCCAATATTAGCTTTCTCATGTTTTTTCACATGTCCTCTTGATATTACACAATGTGAAAATTAATTTTATAATGAGTATTTAATCACTAAAACTATTTACAGCATAGGTATTTATAGCATTTTATTAACTCTTTAACTTGGATTTGATATTTGTACGGCTAATCATATTCCTCAAATTCCGCTTCAATAGAGAGTTATCGAGCTCGCCTTATGTTTAGAATACAATTCACTCAATATTTCTGTCATCTAGGGTGTTTCGCCAATAGTAGATATTATAATCTTCTATCTACTATTCTAATGTCTGTTGGCCAATCATCACCGATGACGGCCGATTTGTAGCTAAAATGCGCGTCCGTTCTTATTAGCCTTTTAACGTCTGTTGGAGAGATTTTTTTATGTCAATTTAAAATAATTATACTTTTCCGCGTTGGCGTAGTAAACTATTTTCACGTCAACATTATGTGGGTTAGGAACTTATATGCTGGAAAGTTTGCTGTTGTTTTTATTATTGCAAAATTAATTCTATGAATATATACATTGAAATGATTTTCTACCATTTCAAATATGGAGTTTAATTCGAGGGATAATATAGTATAGGCAATATGTTTCTGATTGGATTTAGAAAGTGGCTAACGAGAACCATGTGTCACTCTGTTAAGTGTATAAGACGATTACATAATTTTTAACCTAAGTATTCTTCCTAAACAGCATGAGCAGTCTCATGACGGTTTTCAGAAGTGTATATCATGTTGTAAAATCGTATCACGTAATAAAATTTTCACGATGAAGCCTCCTTTATGTGTTTGGTAAAATTACTATCAGCGACTTGATTTTAAGCGCGTTGTTTTCTAAATTGTGCTTAACGTTTCACTATGATGTCTGTCAGTCTGTCTGTGCAATTGCTTAAATTGAAAATGCGACAAACTGCAAACTACAGAGAGCTTAAACTTGGATTTGCTATTCTTTTGATTTGCATTTTAAAAATTGTATAAAGTCGGATTGGAGCCCATTTTAAATTTTGTTTGTTGAATATCTCCGAAGGTGTAAAAGATGGAAAGCAGGAGATTTGAGCGTAGAACTCCACATTAATGACACTTATTCTTGAAAAGTCTGAGAAACATCCAACAAGAAAATCTTAATTTATTTGAAACTTGGAAAATTTCACACACGGTTTTATTAATTGTTGTCAACGAAAATAATCTTCTTAGTTACAGAAGTAAACGAAATCTACTACAAATACCTAAATATGTTTAATATACTTTCGTGTGCAAACTGAACATGTAAATGAAGGATGTGGTGTATCTACGACGATGAAATGAACTTAAATACGTTAGTTTTCCTTTCGTATTCACAAGTCGCTTAATAAGTGAAAAAGAATGGATAATTGACGACGAAGGAATGTACTTGAATGTAAAGATTACGTTACAATTACTCAGGTGAGATGTTTTTTTTTAATTCGATCGTTTTACTTTGAAGGTATAAAAGATGTAAAGCTGATAAGTTGAGAATAAATTTCCACACGCATGGCACTTATTCTTGAAAAGGTTGATTTTTTAATACTTGACAGTGGCGTATAGGAATACGTTCAAAATTTTAATAAAACATTGGTAGAGTTCTAAACTTAAATGTTGTTTTGGAAGTATCAGTTATCCAAAAAAGTGTATTTTAATGTAAAATATATGTTTATGTATAATGATGCTGCGCAATGCAACGGTAACGTAGCTATTAAGCTTCTCTCATTTAAACGCTAACTCGCGATCCCCACGTTATAAAGCAAACGAAGTTCTAGTGACTTATTATGTGCCGGTATAATCACATGGAAATTATAAACGCGCTAATTTTATCCATCTTCATGGATAACACTCTATTTGTATATTTATGCACATAATTGTGTTTCTCGTATAATTAATATCATCCGATTTATAGATCATATCTGTTACGTGTGTTTATCATTTTTCGACGAAATTTACCGTCTTCAGTCTTATTATCACAGCCAGCTACAGTTATCTTCGTATTTGAGTGAGGCTGAAAATCGAACGTTTGCTATTCGGGATATTTTAATATCACTCAGCAAAGTACATGCGTGTGTTCAGTTTTTTGCCGAACATATTGGTTTTTCGTATTTTCCGTGCTTCTTCACATTATTTTGGATTATTTATAATGTTGCATAAAGGCGATTTTAATGAGAACAACTAAAAAAAATTGCCCTCGTCATTCTCTGCAGGAGTCGCGCGAAGACAAAAGCGGCTCTTCGGATGAGCACAATTGCGCCCGGGGCAGATGGTAACCGATGGCGTGGAGATGCTGGGCGGCCGAGGGTGTGGTTGGGGCGTCTTCCGAAGGGACGAGTGGGAGAGGTAAAGAGGGGCAAAGGGAAGGGCCGCGCGGGAGTGGGCGAGCGTTGATTCGTTGGGTTTGCTGTGTTTGGTCCGTATGCCCAAGGACGCCCGCTAAGAGCAGCGCTCTGATAAATCTCCTCGTGGGGGAGGACGGGCGTAGCGAGGGTATGGGATGTCCGAGAAAGAAAAACAAAACTCGGAGGGAGGGAAAGGAGCGAATGAGAGGAAAGGAAAAGTAAGAAGAGAAGGGGATAATAGGATAGAGCCACTTTTGCCGTTCCGGACGTGATGACCGCTCGCGGAAATGGTAGGGTGAGAGAGAAGAACCGGTCCACGCTGGGATAATCGAGCAGGCTGCAGGATCTAGTGATGTCGTGATGGAAGACGCTTTAAGAAAAGATAAGACTAAGATTGACTGTGGATGAAGCGGGCGAATAATAAATAAAATGATAAAAATGGCGTGGACTAAGTAAAACTATCGAATTCGACTCGTGTACTTCAATGTAAAGAGATATCTCTCATCTAGAATGAAATCTGTGCCCTTAATTTCATTTATTTATCCTGCAATGTCGCAAGTAGGCTAAAGCCAGGTGGCGACGATTGAACCCACAAATATCTTTGACTCATGTATACATTAACTAAAATTCAACAGACACATATTTATATAATATCTGCATACAATAATAATTAATTTGTCAATAAACAAACAATAATATATAATTTAGAACTTATTCAATTCAGTTATTACTTATTTTTATGGAGTTAAGAGTTTTTCAGGTTCAAGATAAGCCTTCACGGCTACTGTAACGGTTAAGGGGCTCACGAGGTCCCCACCGTACTTCACCCCATCAGGCATTCCGTTACTTCCTCCAACTCCATTGTCATCTGTTACAATTTAAAATATTCTCTATTTTCAAACTAACTTTATGCTTAAATCTTTTAACATTGTTTGGTAAGGGCTTGAAGAGCTCTTCAGGTAACGTGTTCATATCCAAGATTCCCCTATTAAGAAAAGAATATTTTGCAATATTTGTTTTTTGAGGCCTCAATTCAATTTTAAACTCATGTCCGTTTTCCCAATATACTCGAACTTTTCTATCCTACTTCTTAGATCTTCCCATGACTTATTTTCGTCAAGTACCTAGAATATACACCCTAATCTATTTACCCTCCTCCTGTTCTCAAGCATTTCCCAACCCAGCATTTTCATCGTTTCGGTGACAATATCTACCTTGCTGAATCTTCCTAAGGTATATCTCGCTGCCTTTCTTCGTACCCTCTCTAGTTTCTTTATAAGCCCTATCTCGTAAGGGTCCCATACGTTCGTATCGTGTTCTAACCAAGGATTTATATGCTAACTCTTTTGCTGCCTTACTACTTCCTTTTATATTACGCATCACTTATTAACGAAGGGTCCCATACGTTCGTATCGTGTTCTAACCAAGGATTTATATGCTAACTCTTTTGCTGCCTTACTACTTCCTTTTATATTACGCATCACTTATTAACGAAAAATCCCTTTTCGGCGGGCTTTGTATTTTAAATTAGCATTTACCTCGGTAAATTGATACCGATGTTGATGCGCGAGAAAGGAAGCGTTGTCGCTTTTAGGATGAGAAAGGAATGCTGGAAAATCACGCTTAATTATCACACAACATTTCGTAATGACTGAATTGGAGTTACACAATATGTACCTACACCACATCACCTGAGAATACTGTGACATGTTTGTATTAACTTTCTAATCAAATTATGAGAATCGTTTAATATGGATTTGAGAATATTTAAGCAGGATCAATTTAATAATGTTTTGTTATTCGAGGTTACTGGAAGAGGAAGTTTGAGAGTTGATTTTGAAGGACGAAGCAGAATCATACTTAAGAGGGAAAGAGTGAAAGTCAGAAAGATCATTCTTGAAAAGACGAGGTGAATGAGTCTCTAGGTCATGGTGATGAAAACATGAAATAAAAGTGTTTTGCCTCTAGGAAAAAGGAGTGGAATGAATGAGAATGATATTTTGTGAAAGGTTCTCCTTAATAGTAGCTGGACAGAAAGTATATAAATGAAAAGGCGAATAGGATCGGTCGGTTTTAGCTGAGGGCCTTTATCTTACTTTGTCAAAGACCGGGAAAGTTCCAGAAAGACTTTTACTGCTTTAATGAAAGCGTTTCCAAGCATTCGATAAAATCGAAATGTAATTATTCTAATGGCGTATATTAATTTGCTGGTTTTTCTAAATCCGAATATGGATGAATTACACCACCGATGTTAGGCAACATAGGAATTCATATTTTCTATCCTACCGCATTTGCCTTACATGATGCATTCCATGAGTCATGGTATTTTGTGGAAAATAAGTGGAATATTTAAATTCACTCGGCATGGAATGTTTTGGACCGCATATCAGCGAAACGGATGACAGTAAATCCCCTTATCATTGTAGGAAATCATTTAGATTAGATTAGTATAGCGGAAATGATCTGTGACCATATTCGTGTTTTCTTTCGTTTTGCTCCACAAGGACACATGAATGCGCTCCTGGAATTTTGTCGTCGAAATTAACATTCCCGTATAATTGACTGTATTTTGAACTTTATTCCTGAAAATACCACGAAAAAAACTCTCACTTCCTCTCTATGGCCTTCCAAAATATATTTCAAGTCAGGTACATATATTACTACGATTTAATTAGCCGATATCCTTTTCTTTCTTTCTTAGTTATACATCTAATAATGTTTTGTTAATGCGAACATTTTGATAAACATACTTAGGTTGAAATTGAAATAAAGTTAACAGATTTTGATAAAGACTTTTCCATAAAATATTTATATGCTATCTCTACCGTAGAAAATCATTTAATTCACGTTATTTACGAAAACACCATAAGCGTGTTGAAGACAGTATAATATATTTAGGTTATTTTTACAATTTCCTGCGTTAAACTTGGTCGATTTTATTTCCTCTTACTTCTAGATAAATATAGGTCGGAGGTATTCGTAAATGAAATGAAGGATATTATTCGACAACCAACGTATATCGGACGGAGGGATAATGAGGACAAGATTCGCGAAATAGATAGTAGGACGGAGAGGTATAAGGAGTCCTTTTTCCCTAGGACAATACGTGACCACAATAGATAACAGTGAATAATAATTAGTTAGGAACTTGGTGCGCGGCACCCCCTGCCATCCACCGTCAAGGTGACTTGCAGGGTAATATGTAGATGTAGATGTAGCTGATGTCCATGTAAATTTAAAGTGGCAGAATCTATCGGTTCTGCCACACTACGCTAAAGAAACCGTCATTAAAGTTTGAAATTTGTCTATTTTTCACGGTCTTTTTATAAAATGTAATTATGAAATATTATCTCTAAGTAGCTGAATTGATCATTTTCATAAATGAATTCTAGTTAATAGAGAGTCAGACTATTTGATATTGCCAACCCTGTCATTATAATTCACTTTCAATGATATTCTTTTCTGGCAGTATTGGTTTATATTTGTGCTGTTCAATATTCGCGTAATAGTGAAGAATAACATTAGTCTTTTTAGGTTATATCATTAAAATAAAAACCTGCCAACCTGCGGCACGCGTGCCAGTAGTGGCACTCGAAGCTCTTGTCATTGGCACGCCTCCCGATTCGGAAAAATAACATTAAAATATTATGAAAGTGATTTTCAGAATAGTAATAGTAAATGATGAAATAACAAGATTGGAAAGGTGTACTCCATATCGGAGTACACAGAGTTTCCAAATGCATTCTTTGAGATTTCACAATGTTCTCAGTATTTTTTGTTCATATGGGTATTTAACGACAAACTAGCGAGATACGTTGTAAAATACATGTAAGTCCTTATGTAAAGTTTTTATTATTGTCCGATTTTAACCAAAGTAAAGTAACTCATAAAATTTAATTATGTTATAATTTCGAAAGTGAACATAAGTTCAACGCCAAATACTTAAATATAAAGTTATGCTGCCAAGAAAAATCAAGATGTGGAGTATGTTTTAAGATGAATCCGGATAGGGGTGGGGGTCGCTCTCTCTTGGATCCACCACTGGGTGGCACGCGACACATTTTCGACATAATATGTGGCACATTACAGAAAAAGGTTGGCCACCTCTGATCTAGAAGATTGACGTTTGGTGGGAATGTTCGATTCTTAAAGTAAAAGCCATTTACGAAAAAAATGTCCAAAATCGACCCGAGTTCGATTCCTGAGAATGATTTCCATTCCCCATAAGATAACATGGAAAAATCGATATATCGACCTGCAAGCTTATTTTCTTTCGCTTATTAAAATTCACATATTTGACCTTCCATTTCCGCACTAGGACTGCATTAAAGAAAAATGACAATATTTTCTTATTCTTATTGTCTTTTATTGCCTTCGAATCGAAATCTCTCGAATTTAACTTTTTAATATCATATTTTGACAAAATTTAGCGTTTTTAAGAAGTCGCCTTGCCAACCGATTGCATTGCTGAACTCGAAATCCTATTACTCTCACATATGCTAACGTTCCCTCCGGGCCACCATGTACCCCCCCGACCGAATTCATAGGAATCAGAGATATCTCAGAATTAGTTTTTACTTTCTCCATATACGTACTATTGTTTTCATGAAAAAATTCGAATTCGAGATTTCAACGGAAATACACGTTTTGAGGTCCCCTGAACACGTTTTGACTATTTTCGCGATGATGTCCCTGTGTCAGTCGATCTGTCGGTCTGTATGTGATAGGATTTTTACTTTCTCCATATGTAGTATAGGGAAAAGTATTGTTTTTATGAACATGAAAAAATTCGCAAAAGTTGAAATGATTGAGTTACCATATACCATATACATATAATTTTATTTGCCGAAGACGTCTGGCGTAGCCCGGGCATCGCCGGGTACTTGCAGCTAGTAAGTAGATATTACGCCCATCTTAGTGAAAAATGGAAAATATTATCTGCTAATAACTTTTGAAGCCAAAATTTCGCTATTTAAAGATTGTCACAATGACTTGATATCATGAAGGAGCCACTGCCTTTTGGAGATATTAGTCCGTGCGAAGAAGGAGAAAATAAAGAGTGAGGAAGGGGGGAGAGAGATAGACTTGGATAGGAAAGGATTGGTGTGGCTGCAGGTGTGGTCTCTCTCTCTCTCTCTAACCTTGATCCGGTCTCCCACCTCTACCAAAGCCCCCTCCCCCCACTACTTCCTTTTTATACCTTTCTCTCTCTCCCTCTTTCACCAAGGCCATCTTCGCCTATCGCCACTCCCTTCTCGTTCCCCTCTCCCTCCCTTCTTCCTTCGTTGGATCCGAATGTTCCACTCTTGTATCCGTCGTCGTGTCGTTCGGAGGGCGGATCCCTCCCGGATCCAGCATACAATACACTCCTCTGCCGCCAGTCTATATATGTCGTGCTTTTCATAAGGTGTGTCTCAATCCAACTTAGAGATACATAGTTTAAAACGCTTCAGCTTTATATTCTTGCGTTTTCTTGAATCATCTAGCGATTCTGTTCTGATAATCTCGTGTTAGCATCGTATGCCAAATTACTTTTCTTGCGCCGTATTATAACATTCCTCTGATTTTTCGCGTAGCGTGTAAATTACACCGTTAAATTTCCTACAATTTCCGGAGTCTTCAAATTTTCGTGCGTTAAAATGTTCAATAATCTTGCCACTTCATTTTTTTACCACCAAAATTCAGTTTAAATGAATTTTGTTTTAATCAAGTTCATTTTTCTGACAAACTTTTAGATTTGAATTTAAATGGCGTCTGCTTGGTTAAATTTCAACACGTTTAATTTTGCGCATTCTGCTATTAGGACTTTTATTAATATTTATGCCATATCTTTGCTTGTCAAATTCTCTTTGATTCTATTCTACGACATGTTAGTTTATTCTGTCTAAAATATTTTTCCAGCATTAGACATGTTATTTAAATTTGCATTTATCTGACGTATCTTTACTTTCGCCATGCGTGAAAAAATCTAATTCGAGATTTCAACGGAAATACACGTTTTGAAATCCTCTTAGTACGTTATCAGTAGTTTCTCTATGATGTCTGTCTGTGATAGGAATCTTATGCGCGCTGTAACTCAAAAACTAATATTTAGATCAGTACAAAACTTTATATTTAAGATTTTTATTACATAGTTATTATAGGTCTGAAAAGGTTTTGATTGAAACTGATTAACCGTAAGTGGCGGATTATTCTCGTAATTTTCCCATGTTTTCCAACTAACTCCCATAATACTTAATTTACGTAAATAATTACTTATTCTTTAGGATTAAAGAGATTGGAAACATTTTTTTCTGAAATGAAACTTTGCTACATTATGTCTGTGCAAAATAATGCTACATTACTCTTTCTCTTTCATATCTAATACATATATTAAAAAGAATTCTGTACTTTCAGTGTGTTTGCACGTTTTCACAGTTGCAGCACAGTTTTCATTTACATTTTAAAATCACTTAGAATTGCGATGTGAATACGGGACTTGCGCCAAACGACTCATAAAAGAATGGATATTTATTTTCCAGCCATCGATTTTAATACGCGTCGAATCGTTCCACAAATTCGTTATTAACATGAAGATTTGGCTAAAATTTAGACGACAAAATTTCGTTGTCAAGGGCGACGGCATTGTTGCTGATCTAGGAAAATTACGTCTATATCTAAAAGAAATGTCATGAACTTTGTTATTGTATTTGAAATTGTATTGTATTTGAAAAACTATTCTTATATATTTTGAATGCATTTTAATCGAAAGGGAAATAATAATGGTTTAATTTGAACGATAGGTTTGTTTACTGCAGTGCCATTTCTAAGGCATGGAAGAAATGCGTACGACCGCTAATATTTTAATTAGCTTTTTGTTTTGTTCACCTTGACAACGAAAGAACTTAGTAAGTAGCTTTTTTAATTCACACATTTTTTGTAATCACTATAAATGCACCGGTCATACGTCAAATATCTTGCTTAATAATCGAAAGAAATTAATTATAATAATTGTCAATATAGTAATTTGCTTTAAACTGCCCAATAAAATTTGCAAACGAAAAGATACGCGTGAAGTATCTTCCTATTTGAAATGTTGAGTCGTCCATCATTACAATACCTTGAAGTAGTTTCTGACTTAAAAGTTTTTACGCTACGTGTTTATTTGTTTTAAATTTAAATGAAACTTTTCACATATTATCAATCTGTTTTTGTCCTTCATGATTTTGTTTCATTGCAGCCTCTTTATGACATGTCAAAAAATCGAATATAAACTTAAAATATGAGGTAGGAGAATGGAAGAGAGAAAAGGAGGAAGAATGGGAAGTGCCTTAAATTTAATATTTAATCCACGCATACCCGTCATATTGACAGGCTTTTGTACTAGAAATGATTTATCATTTTTCATAATCATAAACAAATAAAGAAAACTTACTATCCTAATGATTTTTTTTGTCTCTTTCTAAGGCAGTTTTATTGTATTTCAAATCTAATATAACCCTTAATAGTTAATATTAGCTAATTAGTTAATATTAGTCGTGAAAATTGCCTTATCTTTATTATACACTTCCTTCGTTTATAGGAATTCAGTTTATAGTTATATACAACTTATTTCCCAATTCATTAATTCATTCAGCCTCGCCGCTTTCATCTAGATTGCTTCTGATAAAAATTTTGGATCTAGTTTTCAACACAGTACATACATACATCACATTGCATAACCAAATTGGACCATTTTATCATTTCTAAATTTTACTGATAAATATTTCCTTTAAATATGAAATGGGATGAAATAAAACTTGTTTATTTAATAGCAGTTTCAAGTAAAATTCCTCATTTAGAGTTTTTCCCCCCGCACGCTGATTTCAAGGCCACTTCTGAAATATATATGGCTTCTAGCGCTGGCATCTCCGCAAAATTCCTGAACTTTTTTTTTGCTAACGAAGGAGGTTCAAATTTGTAGGTGATGTCATGGAACGGCGTGTATTCACATCAATTTCGCTCCATGGTTATCTTTATGGACAGTTCATTCTGCTACCTGCCTCCTGTTCCGCTCACCGCTTACAGGGTATGATATCACACAGTCTTTTGGTTCCATCTGTTCTATTTCTGAATTACGATTGCCTCGCTTTGCAATAGCAACACAATCCACGACTAAGGATATTTCTTTTATTTGGTTATGGTTAAAAGTAACTAAATGTTATCTATATTGCTAACGTTACAAATATGTGAATCGCAATGAATGTTAAAAAAAGGGAATTTTAGCATTATTAGTCGACAAAGCGGTATGATTTATTCTCTCGGAAATTTTAGTGCTTTCAGCGGCATTGAAGTGCGTCGTCCTGTATCACGGTTGTAGAAAATGAGCATCATTTCATCGAGTTGATCCTGCTTAAGTTTTCCAGCTGAATTCTGTGGTTCGACTTTATCCGAGAGTTTTGCTGTTTAAAATTACAAGCATGCGTGTGCAACAAATATATCACTGTGAACAGAACCTTAAATTTTACTTGGAGGAGATGATTAATAAAAGAGACTATTATACTATGAAAAATTTTGTGGTCATTATTCATTTTTACTTTCTCCATATACGTAGTATAGGGGAAAGTATTGTATTCATGAAAAAAATCAACTTCGAGATTTTAACGGAAATACACGTTTTTAGGTCCCCTGAACACGTTTTGACCATTTTCTCGATGATCTGTGTGTGTGTGATAGCTTTTTGTGGGCTCTAACTCAAAAACTACTAATCAGGTCAACGCGAAATTTTATATTTAACATTATTATAAAAGTCAGAAGAACTGATTTGTTTTTGGTAAAAATCGGTAAACCGGAAGTGGGTGTTTACTCTTGTCACTTATCCGTTATTTTGAAATATTTTCTTTAATATTAGATTAATGTAAAAAGGTACTGGAATAAAGGTTGTAGAAGATTGATTTAATTTTCTACAACCTTTGTTTGAAACATTTTTCCATATAATGCATTGTTTAAGAGGTATCTTATATTTTAGCTGCCACCACCATGCCACCTACCGACGACTATTGTTAACAATTAACGCTTAGTTATACCTTAGTAACGCTCGAATGTCTTTTGTTAATTGTTGGAGCTTTGTGGCTATATCCAACATCAGAAGGCTATGGTATGAGTTTATTTCTGTTCTTTGTAAAGTCTAAAATTTTCTCGCGGTTTCTTATATTTATTATTATCTAACCAATTTGGAATTTTTAGAAATATTACAGATATGGATAAAATCATGTGGTGGCCACGTCAGATTTTTACATGTTGGCTTCATAAAAAAATTTTTTAATTGATTTGCGTATAAATCGCCAAGCAACTGACTTCGTTGAAAATAACACGCACTTTTCAATATTTCTTAGTATCGGGAAAATTAAATAACTACGGCGAATTAAAATTGGTGAAATTAAATTTTAAAAATTAAAATTGAATGTTTTATAAAGTGTTTCGTGTTATAGTAAATCGACAAAAGATATTCTATAATCTAGCCAGTCCTAAGTACAGTAGAAGCCCTCTTAACCGACCTTCGCTTAACCGATGTTTTATGCCCCTAGGTCTGAAAACTGAAATCCACAGTTAAGTGCGGCATCATACATAAAAATGACTAGTTTAAAACAGTTTAAACCATTCCTTTCACTCCGCAACAATGTCACGAGTTGTCCCTTGTGCTAAAATGTTTCTCATTACATAGTAATCCAGTCTAGTACGCATCTGCTGTCAGTTGTCCACACAGTCTGCTGTGGTCTGCTGTCAGTTGTCCCACATACTAGTCAAGTTCATTGTTATTTTAGTTACGATATTTAATCAATGTTAAATTATGTATTTATATATTTATTATATATTTATATTTATATTTATTTATAGAATATGGGTGAGAAAATTAAGAGTGGTTGTTTCTATGAAAACTAAGCAGACTGTGTATATGTACTTTTCTATTGGAAATTTTTTTATTTTTAAAATGAATGACTTATAACATAACATTTGTATCTGTATTGTCTTTATATATTTCAGCTACGTAAAAATAAATTCTTAAAATACAACTGTGTATATGTACTTTCTATTGGTTCTCCGCTTTAACCGACCTTTTCGAACCGACTAACTGCCGGTCCCAACCGCGATGGATAAGAGGGCTTCTGCTGTACTATGTTTAAAATTGATGGTTTTCATTGATTTCGGTTTTAGTCTTCACTTCGCGTCTATTTTTACCATTTCATGAACTGCAGATATACAGTTAAATTGTAATCCTCAGAATCAGAATATGCAAGATATTTTGTGGAAAAACTAAACAATTTTACGCGAAGTTTAAACTAGAAATTCAATACTTTCTGCCATTTTCGCAGAGTTGTTTTTGTTGTTGTTTTCAAGAAGTTAGCTTACTTTATTTTAACGCTTGACTTTATTTTTGGTTCTCTCAAGACGGAATTATGAATGATAGTGTCACGTTACCTGAGGATACTAGTTGAGCTATATTCTGTTGGGAACTACCTGCGGTGAGGATTTCTTGAACTCTTGTCAATTCCAAATCAAATGCAGATGCTTTTCGTCTTTGAAAAATATTCCACGTAATTAATACGAATCCCGTACGCATAGTTTATAAAGCGCCTTTATTAAAGTTTACCTCAGATTGCGTATAGATAATTTATTTTAATTCATTTGTGATTTTGTTCAATGAAACTTTAGTAATGAGCTCAAAAACATTTGTGTTGATAAAAACATGAAAAAGGAGACCGCATAAGACACTTTTCTAGCCCCTTTAATAAATTATCCTTTCAATGACAATATAATTTATTTCTATACTTAATGTGATATAATTTTCTCTAAATTTCATATTCTTATTTATTAAATTTTCTTATATCTTTCTTTTATTCAAACATTTTTATTTATATTCAACAGTTTTCTTAAATTAATATTTATGAGATAAAAATCAATTTAACTCATTAAATTATTAAATTAAATATAATTCACTCTAGAGGCTAATGTCTGGTAGAACTCGATAATAATGAAAGAGGAAGGTATATTTTAAGCATCTAGTGGCCGATTTTTTCATTAACTTCTGGTAAAAAGTTACATATTTTTATTATTATTTTCCTTCTTCACTGTCTTTGTAAAGTCAGCCAGTAAGCATGAATGGGGGAATCGCGAGTTACGCAGAACTAAATAGCTGAAGAAGATCGACCTGCGAAAATCGCGGTATTCGCAATATTTTACCTAAACAGCGCGCGAAAATCACGGGATGCTCGTCTGAAGTGTTAAACATTGTGATGGTGAAGCTGTGCTTCAAAAGTGAAGTGAAACGAAGCTTATTTTGCTTGCAGAAATTAGTGAATGTGTTTTTTTTCTGCGTTTATATTTTTCATTTAAAAATTTCATGATCTTAATTTTTTCCAGTTAGCTGCTATCTTAAAACGCCTTCCACGCCGCAGACTGATCTAACGTGATATGTTTTTACAGTAAAAGATATAATCCCTAATAGCTATTAATAACTGAAATAAAAAAATGTCGGCTTTTTCTTAGATGTATTTTAAACTGAGATTATTAACAATTTTTCCGATGTTTTTTTTCATTTAATGAGATAATTGCAATTAATTACAATATTTAACAAGAGTTGTATTATAATTTCATACATTTTTGGTTAAAGATGATCGCACAAAAATATGTTTCTTATTGGAATATGCATCTTAGATTCAGTAATTGTCGTTTAGATTTTTCATCATTTCATAGCACTCAGTAGTTCCAGCGGTAAAAGTTTTTTGACCTGTGGTTAACCTCGACCGCATAATTAATCACTTCAGAGGAGCGTACAAAAGGTGCAACGGTCCGTTCTTTAGAAAGGAGGTTAATCCGTGGGATACATTTCGCAACCTATAATAGTCTAGCTATAGTGTAGGCTGTTCTGTTCTCACTTTAAATCCCTTTGGGTCAATTTGTAACTTCAGAATTGATCGATCAAGAGGTTTTAGCGGTTTGTATCCTCCACATGCACATCATAGGCTATCAAAAACAATATCATATTTATTATGATGATTATAAAATTAAAAAGATATCAAGAAGTGTAAATATTTCATATTTTGATTATCCCTCAAACACGTACAATTTCACTCTTTTCTCAATAAATACAATCGTTTGTAGAAGCCATTTGATTTTAATTCGAGCAGTTCAACAAAATCAGTCATCCACTCCAATGCGAGTTTTCAAAGGGTTTTGAGATCTACAAAACTATCGACAAAAATTGTCGCGTTTGCTCATTTCTTATCGTTCGTGCACAGATTATGCTTAAAAGACAATAAAATTTCCTGGTATCTACGTTTGGCAAGATTTATCTTCAGGATTCAGAAAATTTTAAAGGGACTTAATGTTTTTAAATGAATCCTAAGAGACTTGTAAATTCTTTCTTTATTATGTTTACTGATTCTCTCCCCCTCGGTTTTTTTAATTATCGAAATTATTTCCTCATCCACGGTATTCATTAAGTTTTTCATTTCTGTTTTTTAATTCCACTTAACAGTACACATTTTAGGCAAGAGCATGAAACTTATTAAGCTCCTAAAAGGACGGCCGTGAGCGAAGTGAAGCGGTTTTTCTCTATCGTGGGAACCTTATAGACCTTGAAGCGGCGATATTGTTTCCGTGCCCGAGCGTTTCTTATGTCCCTGGCCTACGCTCAATCCCACTCCCTTTCTTTTTCCATCTGCGCACAGAGTGATATTCGGATGGACTTTCGGAGGGACAGTCTGCAACTATGACGAGTATTTTTATGATCGGTCTATCACGGCTCTGCCCCTAAATTGCCTCAAATGCACTCACAATTTTATTCGGCTGCAGTTAACTCCTTAAGTGAAGGCCACGTGGAGCTATTTCTCTCGGTCTCTTTCCCTGCCCTCTGTGACCTCTTTCTCCCTCGTCAATCTCAGCGACGCCAAAAGGCGTTCGTGAATTTCCTCGGAGGCGATTGCTGGTTACTAGCGGAACCGTTAATTTTTGGCAATCAATGTACATGAATTAAACAGTTATGTTGTTAGAATGCTTCTATTTTCCTATGCTGTGATTTTCAAAGGTTCCGTGAGAGGCATATACGGTGGTTAATAGTAATGTTATGTGCGTTAATAGAAATAAATATAGCGCTTCGCATAGGTATGACTCATATCAATAACTTATTCGTGCACGCGAAGGTTTTGTAATAGTGCAATATTTTTTAAGTTATAACTGAAGTGTCATTGAAAAAATTTAACTAGCCTGTATTTTATTTATAGAATTTGGTTATAAAGGTATATAAAAATGATAAGAATGATTCATCTTTAATCTAAGATGATTTTTGCTCACCAATTTTGATATTTACTTTGTTTTGTATTTATTATAAATAATACTCGTTATTCATCTTATGATTCATGTATAAATAGCAATAATTGTTTTTCCTCGAAAATTTAGATACCTTTTTATGCACATTTGTTCAGTTAAGTGATATATAACATTTTAGTTTTATAGCTTCCTTTTATAGAAATACTTTGGTAGGTATTTTCAGCTTGAACCTGAAATTTTCTTTATAATGGTGAATAAATACAGTTAGCATTAAATTATTCTGATATAAGCGGATGCTAATGTGTTTACTTGTTTAAACTTCTGTCAAATCAGTTTTTTTGGAGACCGCCAAAATGAAAATTTACAAACTTTTTAATCCTGTCATTATTACTACAAAACTCCGCTATAAGTTTTAAACGTCTTTTTTAACCCACTGTACCGGAATTATTTCCATTTGTTGGATCATATGTTCAAAAAGTGGATCATCCAGTTTTCAGTGAGCGTCCTTGTAACAGTACTGGACGACCGGTTTGCTGGCGAAAAACCGATCTCCTCCTTTCTTTCGTGCGATTGAATCATTCCTGAGTTATTAGCTGATTAAAGTGATTTGAGGATTTTCATCGTGTTCATACTTCGCTCTACTATAGATCACAGTAGCCCAGTTCTCGAACAATTTTTTAATATTACTCTATTTATTTATATATACATACTAAACTGCATTATCTTATATTGTTAGGTTGCATGGGATGTAATGCATCAAATTATTCCCAGATGTTGTCAGTTCTAATCAGAACAGCCTCAGAGGAAAACAAATATTTGCATCGATCTGCTCTACAATCGATTTCATGCAATCTATTTTCATAATTGGGAATTTCTTAAACCTTGTAGTTTCCGTCTTCTGTCAAACCTTCAATTTTGCTGTAATTCGGTATTTCTCAAGTGTTGACCTATTCAAAACCTCTAGTATATCCGAAACGCTTCGTTTTTGGCAATAGATTTTTTTATAAAAATCTATCTGCCCTTAGCTGAAAATTTCCTACCATGCTACAGACAAATGATATACTTATCTCACTTCATCGATAATATTACGCAATTCTCTTCCTATGAGTGCCATTTTCTAGTTACCGTTACCTACCACAGTATTGCCCAATCTTCTTGGAAAATTCTACATCACTACTCCAGAACGCATTTTTTCTTGGATTTGAATTTTGTGCAAGTTTTTTAGTTAAATTGAGCGTATAATAGTTCAGTATTCCATTACTAATTGTGTTGCCAAGAATTTTGATTGGGTACGTGCGTCTCTATTTCGCGTATTCCCGAGGTTGAAAATATCTAACAAGCATGCGCATTCCATGAAAGATTCCAAAAATATGTCGTCGCCTTTACTCGGATAGTTCACCTCTTTTCTGTTGATTAACTATGGAGATTTTTCGCTAGGTTTTTGTCTTTTCTGTAGTTATTAATTCAGCATTTATTAGGCTCAATGTCTGAGTTCATTCCGTACAACATGCAGAAGTATATTAAATTTATTCTTCAGAGATTTTGGTTGTTTTCTCGGAAAATACGACGGTCTCAGCAGATTGGTTCAAGACATTAAATTAATTGTTGATAGTTGATCCTCGATATTGCATAACTATAAAATTGTAATTAAAAGATAATAATCTAATTTCCATATAAATTACTTTTATTTTTCCTTTTTACACATTAAATATATATTTTTAAGATTGTGAAATAATGTCACAAATAGTTTCTAAACTATTTTCTTAATTTAATGAGCAATAATTTATCAATATTTAAACTCTTTTAGTGCTTAATTTTGTATGGACATAAATTATAAATATGCACTATTATTGCTCATCGTGTGAACGAACCATTTTTCCTTGGTAATCAATTTGAATAAATTTTGATGTTCTTAAAACTAACCCTTGAATTACAATATCCGTAATCTTTGGTAAAACAAAACTTTAGCCTGTATTAAGTGTTTATTTCATGGAAACCTTTTCAATAAATCACAGTCAACACATGAATTAGGAAGTAATATTTCCCACGCAAGTAATATACTCGCAGCTTTCATCAACGTGTGAAATATGTTGAGCACTGGAACATCTTGTACATTTAGGGTCCTACCCATAATATGTTTATTTTTAGCGAGGCCATTTTAAAGACTATTATTCGAATATATTTTATATCTGCGTTAAATTAACGCTTCGTTCTGTACGAGATCACCTCCGTGAAACAATTGGGAACCGTTTAGCAGAATATAGAAAATCCAAGGAGAATTAATGCCATCCATGATATTTAGGTGTTTCAAATTGCTAGCAGGGCCTTGAATTTTAATCACATTCGTGTAATCTTTCCTTACATTTAGTCTAGAAGTGAAACTTTTTCAATGTTGAGATTAAGATTAAATTTTCCACCAAGAATGTTATCGCCATATAAATTTAGATAGTTCATTTTTATCTTTATTTTAGATTTTAGCGTATTTATTCGTTTCACGATAGAGGGTCGTTTCAATGCCATTTTTTCGCTTTCCTTCTTCAGTAGTGCATCAAAATCGTGGAATTAGGTAATATTTCAGAAACACCGTTCAATTAAACTTAATAAGAAACGTTGTATATTATTTTTGTCTTGTAATTTCTATATACTTATTTATTTTTGCTAGAAACTTTTTGTTAGAATTTTTCGGAATCGTTGAAGAAATTATATATATTGACAGTTTTTTTCTAAATAGAGTAATAGAAAATTTTAGCACGAACTAAATTATTAATCGACTAGAATAATGTTTAATTTGCTGGAATGTTTACGCACTTGTGTCAAAAGTGTTCAATAATTCACTAGAAAAAGTGTACGACTGGCGCAATTGAGCAGGGCGATTTCTTGAACGATAAGGAACAATCAGCTTTAGGAACCAAGAATTGACAACATTCTATTCTATAATATTTGACTTTATTGGTGATAGATGATTTGGGCATGCGCATCGCAATGAAAATAAATCTGAACCATTCAACACAGAATTATTGTGCTCGCTTTATGGCTGGAATCCAATTGATAATCTAGGAAGTTATAATAGCTGTAAAAAGGTTAGGAAATATAGATGCGCATTTCGGCTATAAAGCAGCCGACATTCTTGAAATTGTTTGCTTGATTCTACTTCGAACAAATTACCACTGGAATTTTTACGCACGTGTAAATACTGTCCACTTATTCGGACGGAAAATTTGCACGACTGGCACAATTGATCAAAGCGGTTTCGTAAACGACAAGGAACAATCAGCTGTTTTACAACCGAAACGCGCATCTGAATTTCGAAACTTTTTTGTGACCAATAGTTCTACGTAATATTTCAAATCTAAAGCTTCCTATATAAAAATTACGGATTCTGTTCTATGAAACAGATGATAGTCATGATTGAGTTTTTGGATATCGAAGAAGCGTTTTACGTGGCGTTTTCCTGGGATCCCTGTGTTTATTGAGCTTCAGACATAGAAACCGTGGCCGTGGCCGTGTCCTCCGTACCCTATACCCACTCCGAATCCCCCGTAATGTAGCCCCAGCACGGAGTGAGGCGAGGACCCGTAGCCCTTGTAGGTACCCAGACTGTATCCGTGACCGTAGCCCACTTTGTGGTGGTGTGGGTGCACGTGCGGGTGCAGAGCCGGTGGCGGATGCGTTTGGAGGAGTCCGTGACCTGCCGTAGTGGACACCGAGTGGCTGATCCCGTGGACCAGCGGGTGCTCCAAACCGTGGCTTATGGTGTGCGTGAGGGCGATGGCATGTTCCACCTGATGTGGCCCTAGACCGCTTTCGAACTGCTGGTGTATGTCGTAGCTTAGGGGAATGGGAGCTCTTTTGGCCTTGGATCTGCTTTTTTCTTCTTCGAACTCTTCCGCTTCTTCTTCCGGATACAAATCGGAATCCGATGCAGAGGCTGGGCTCGATTGGCAGGCGATCAGTGCCAGGAACGCTGTTACCTGTGAATGGATTTCAATTGATTTGGTCTCTTTCGCTGTTCCAACATAATAGCGATGCGCAGAAAAAAATTGCCATCGAAAATGCAGCGATTAAGCACTCTATATGGATATTGGATTTTACGGATTCAAAATAAAGGAAATTTATTAATCCTTCGGTCGTAATTTTTTCAGGCTAATTCAAAAGACATTATACTTATCAGTTCCGCCGCTAAAAAATACCTCATTACATGTAAACGAGCGTGTGCATCAGTTCTCAGAGGTTCAAAATCAGTACAAAGTTTTTTTTACTTCAAAGAATTTTATTTTAGTTTTTTGGTCAGTCTCTCGTTAACTTCATACATCTATATCCAGTACGACTGAAATAATGAAATATTTACGAGGATGCTTAACATATGAGCAATTCAAATTTTAAAAGGAGATATACAATATAAAAATTTAGGAATCGGTTGAATTTTTTATTGTTCAAAGTTATTATTCCTGGTTTTCTGGAACAAATCTAATATAAATCCAGATCATGCAACAAAGGTAAGTGATAGCAATTTAAGGGAAATTTTATCATCATAATCAGTTACTTTTAGTATGCATTTTATTGGCTTTTTATAAATTTCAATTATTAAATCTTTCTTTCTTTTTTAAATGTTCCATATTGATTTATGTATATTTCTTAGTCTAATTACTGTGCAAGTGCACCATCAATCAGGAGCGGACTGGCCATATAACCTTCCGGTAAGGCAAAGGGCCGGTCCGCTGAAACTTATATGTTATTTTTTTATCAATTAATCATTCTTTTCCATTATAAAATTTTCTCTCCGCTATATTACTTCGTTTTAAAAAGATTTGATCCACTCTCCGCTAAGTGCGATGAGAGGGGGGCTGACTGCGGGTTTTTCTCAAATTACCTCTCATTGTCAGTCCGCCCCTGCCATTATAGTGTTACATTTCTCCCAATCATCGGAGCCAATTTTCATTCACCTCTTACATTCCCCATTTTAACCCGAGGATTTTATTTTAGCTCGCCAGCATCGACTTCCATTTGGGACACGGTGCATTTCAAGTAGCGGCAGCACTCCTCCCTCTCTCATTCGGAGCCTCCCCTTCCTTTCGTATTCTCGCTCCCAGCTGACGGCAGCGCGTCTGCGAATGAAATGCACCCGCATCACGTGTCTTTGTAGGCCAGCGAACTTTGAAATTTCCGACAGATTGCTGCTGTGCCACAGAAAAAAAACTCCAGCAGCGAGTATAAATCTTCGAAGGAACAAGTAAGTTTTCCGCGAATTCTTTCCATTTTTCCTCTCAACGTTTTATCGGCTGACCACGTTCCTAAGACGCCTTTTTTTTAGTCATGGCTTCCTCGGTTCTCTCGATGATAATCGGTCGTTCTCCGCGCAATTCCCTAACCGTTCCTACTCACCAACAAGGTCCTCATTGTAGCGGCCCGCTCGTCCGCAATGAGGCGGTGGGTGAAGGATCTCCGGAGGGAGGCGGAGGAGGAGGCACCGCGGTCAGTGGGCCGATGACTAGACTTGGGATCGAGTTAATTTTGGCTCCTGGAGCGAGATATCGCTCGAGGAATCCATCGACTATTAGCGTCCCGAGGCTTTGGCCGTGCATTGTTGCTTTTTCTTCACCTTTTATACGCGGGGGGTGGTGGCTATGCGGCATGTGGGAGAGACCGCGAGAGAGGGAGAGGGAGAAAGTGAGAGGGAGGGAGAGAGAGAGAGATGTGGAAGAGAGAGAGAGAGAGAGCACCCGTTCTTGTGAGAGAGGGAAAGTAGTCTGGGCGATGGGCCGGTCTCTCCGTTGACGACGGGATACGCTCGTGCGGGAGGCGGGAGTCTCCCTTGCGTCGCGGCCACGCCCAGCCGAGCCCATAAGAGCAGCGGTGGCTGCTATCTCGTCCCTCTCACCCGCTCCCGAAGACGTCGAACTTTTATTTATGCCCATATGACACCGCTCGCCTCCTGCCGGAGGATCTGGCGAGCGGTAGAATGCAGCGAGAGATTTTGAAGTTGGCCCAGGTGAAGGGGGAGGATGTGAGAGGAAAGAGATTTGGCGCGGTCGAGAGTAAAGTGAATCAATCCAACGGATGGTATGAACGTTCTTTTATCTTATAGTAACGTTGTCTGATCTTTTTATAGAGCGTTCACCTAATTCCGATTTTGTAAATGAGAAACCATGCCAACGTAGAATTGCATGACACCTAAATGTCTAATACTGTTGGTAGATATTTTCGCTACGTTTGATAGGATTGTAATGAGACGGTAATCGGTACATTCGTTCCGAATCTTAGCCGAAAACTGATAATTTTTCTCTCATTATAACGGCTGCATTTGGTGTGGACAGAGTTTTACCTGATCCCTGTTGAACTAGATGGTGAAGTTCCCGACGACTTTTTGAAAGTGAAAGCAGGAAAATGGATGGAAACTTCTTGATCTTTTTACGTAAGTTCTCAAACTTATTGGCAGGTCTGAGGCGCTGTAATTGTTTCTTTTTTGCGAAATGTGCTATCTCTTAGATTTTTGCAACTTTTCGACCCTTTTCGTTCTTTATTATCGCGTTAAATTGTCAAATAAATCAATTATTCGTGGAATTAAAATCGCTATAAAAAGTTGAAAAGTCTCACTTAGATTTCTGTCTATCGAAAGTCGACTCGCGATCCGACTCGGAGACTGCACTCCAGAGCTCCCTCCCCACGCTCATAGCGGTCGACCGAATTGTTTCCATCGATGGCTACGGTTTTCTTATGCCCTGACACGGGAAGAAAATATGAGGAAAAAACTTTCTTAGATGAATTAACTAATGCACGCCGAGAATTAATGTGAAATTACGATCGATAGGATAAACCGACCGCCCCAGTCCTCCGATCCTCTGATTTGTGTCTGGAAGACGGAAGCCTAGTGCTGTCTATCGCTCTTTCATGCGCCTATCAAGGGACTCTCTCCTGGATTTTGCTACCACTCGCTCCTTCTTCCCTACCAAGCGAATGCAGCGAGGCCGCCTCCGTTTCTCTTTCCCCTCACCCAACCCTCGCCTTCAATCTCCCTCCGCCTATCATCCGCCTCCCCCTTCGCACATTTCTGCCCCCTTTTCATTTTAGCCTCGGCCGTCACATTTTGCACAATTGCCCCTTCACCTCCCAGTTTGTTGCCCCGCGCAGTAGATTACTCATCGTGTTTATGGCCTGCCTAGTGATATTCTCTCATATTTACACAGTTGCAATACACCTTACATCAGGTGTATCAAACTGGCTCCCGCTGGCCGCATGTGGCCCTTGCTGTGCCTTAGTGCGGCCCGATAACTAATTTTTGTTTCATGTGAATCATGTAAGATTTCATATAAATGCTTTATTTGAGCGAAACGGAGAAGATATTTTTCTCATAGTTACCTAGTTACAATAGAACGCATATTCTAAATTATTGTTTCCAATGGCAAAACGGGCGTCCAATATTCTAGCTAAAGTTTATAGTTTCATCTCTGGCCTTCATTAAACAACTGCGGCCCTTCTCTAACATCCATCGCTTTAATGCGGCCCTTCTATAACATCCATTGCTTTAATGCGGCCCGAACGCCTTTTCGAGTTTGACACGCCTGCCGTACATGGTGTTCGAATGGACCGCAAGTGATATATTCAGGAGTTAAGACATCTTTGGTTTCTTACCTTCATTTGTCATTTTATGATTTTGGCAGCATTTAAGAACCTACATTGTCTAACTGCATTACCTGTATTAAAAACATTAAATTAGCATTTGTAATTCAATCGCATTAAAATGAAATGCATTCCTATACAGTTACATGATAAAAATACTTGTTTCATTTTTGCTTAAATTGTTTTTATTTTGTCGGAAAATGTCAAAGTAACTCTTTTCTCGATCTCATCATCGTACTAAATAAAATATGATTTTGGTCAGTCTGTTGCGGAACGATATATGGAGTTAAATGGGAAAATGAGAAAACCGCTTGCAACTGAAAACTTTTCATTATTTTTCAATCAAACTTTCAGGAATTACTTGGCTGTGCAACTTTTATATTTAAAGCTGCTTTCCTTCAACACCGAATTCATGGGTTCGATTCGTCATTTGATTAACCCATTTTCGGCCAAACTTACGAAAACGCACCATTTTTTCTTTATTTAATAACAACAAGTTGCCTTTGAGTTTATTGGTTTTTCTTTGCTTTATCTTTATTTAAGGTAGTAAACTGATTTTTAAAAGTATTTTAATTGTCATTTGAATTATAGTTCATGAACGCTTTGAAGGGAAACATTTTTTGACTAAATAAAAAAATATTTTTATAAATATATGAAGACTTTTTATAATACTCCACAACTGCCTCTGTAATTCTATATAATATGTTCTTAATCAATTTTCCATTAAACGGAATATTATTTAGTTTGAATTTAATGGTGCGTTTTCGCACCTTTGGCGTTTGAGGGTTTGGGCCGTCTGGGGCCAGACAGTTTGGCGCGGCATGACGGGACACTCCCGGTTCCTCAAGTTAGTTTATTCTTTTGGAATTAATCATAACATGCTTATCGAGCATGAAAAAAAGTGTTCAAGAGCTGAGTGGTTCTTCGTCGATAAGAAAGCACTCGGGCTTATATTGCTCTCCTTCTTTCTGTCTTGTCTTTTTGCCGTCGAATGAAACAAAAGACTCCTCTGTAGTCTATGGGAGGTGTGTATTGGCCTTATGCTGATCCAATGAGAGAGCTTCAGGAACCCTTAGCCTATTTGTCTTTGATGCAGTTGTTTCCCTGGGGAATGTCATCGTAAAAATAATTAAGGCATCATTTTGTGCGCCGCTCGGTATAACAAAATGTTACATTTTCTTCTCTTGCCCTCTCCAGTCTGACGATGCCCAGATTCATGGGGAGACAAAGCGAGTCTGTTTCTCTTGTCTAGTTCCTCTCGCTGAAACTACGAATTGAGTAGAGATACTCCGACTTCGGAAGAAGACGGGCGTTTTGTCCACTAATTCTCGTGCACTGTATCTAGACTTCTTTTAGGAGGAATCCAATTGATTTTATTTCCAAATACCAGAGTACATTTATTTTTGCTGTGGAAATACTGTAATCAAGAACATCACCAGTAACTGTAATAAAGTGCGTATAACAAGATAATATATTAAAAACTTTAAATATTTTGTATTCGAGTGATGAGTCAAGAACTTTACGTTGCTTTAGATGAATCCAGAAAGCAGAAGGGCTATGTCAGTCCAAGAAATCTTGGCCACTTTGGAAGAAACACTTGATTCTGTAGATGATGTAACAGATGTTGTGTATATACCACCGGACGTTGATAACCTGACTGACGAATAAAATATCGACGACAATGAAATCAGAGAAGAGAATATCAACAACGACATTGCAGGAACTTTTGAAATGCATCGAAGCTGTGGTACAGTGGATCACTCGAACATTGGACTTGAGGAGGAACAAAAACAATCAAGGGGCTCAAGGAAAGGCACCACTATCTCTTGAGTTACAATCAAAGAAAGAAGGGTCATTACCAAACTGGAAAAAAAATATTGTCGCAAAATTTCATTGATTCCATTTTCAAAAGAAAATGAAGACGATGAAAAAATAAAAAATGAGCTAGGTGGTATGTCGCTAGCAGACATTTTTCAGTTTCTTGACAAAGATGTATTTGAAAAAATTATCTTTTTTCAAAATAGTATGCTGTTGACCACAATAGGCATGATTTTGATATACTATGTCTGATTTAAAAAGGTTTATTGGTATTTTGATCCTTCCTGGGTATTATATACTCCCCCAACAGGATATGTATTGGTCAAAAGATGTGGATAAAGGCACAGAATTAGTTCGTCGTTCCATGAGTAGAAATGGATTCAGAGCCATAAGGGAAAATATTCATCTTTCAGATAATTCACTTCTTGATAACACTGACAAATTTTCAAAATTAAGACCAGTCTTTAAAATTTTGAATGAAAAACTTTTACAATTTGGTGTTTTCTCTCATAACCTATCTATTGATGAGCAGATGGTTCCTTATTTTGTGCACCACTCAGCCAAAATGTTTATAAGAAATTAACCAGTCAGGTTCGGATTCAAATTATAGTGTCTCCGTTCACCCGATCTATCTCTTCCAATTTTATCCATATGGAGGAGTAAAAGGAAATCCTGAGGGAACGCAATTTGGTTTAGGAACTATTATTGTCTTAGAATTACTGAAAGTTATTCCTGATCCATTACAACACCGGTTGCTTTTTTACAATTTTTTCTCATCATATGCATTATTTCAAATACTGAAGGAAAGGGGGGGGGGTTTTGCAACGGGTACGATTCGAGAAAACAGAAATGGAAAATGTCCGTTGGAAGATTCTAAGATCATTGGGAAAAAACCAAGAGGCTCTTTTGACCATGCATTTGATGAGGTAACGGAACTGTCTGTTACGAAATGGAATGACAATTCTGTTGTCATTGTAGCGAGTAACACAGTGCCAGTTTTCCCGTTGGGGAGTGCAAAAAGAATCAGCGGAGAGGAAAGGAAGGAAATCACGATAACCCAACCTCTAGTTATTGGGGAGTACAATAAGCACATGGGTGGAGTTGATCTACACGAAAATGCAAACGTGAACTATAGAATAAAAATCAGAGGAAAGAAGTGGTGGCGGGCTTTATTCATAAATCTCTTGGACAGTGTCTGTTCTAATTTATGGAAACTGTACAGAATGGCCACTGGGAATAAGATGTCACAAGTAGCTTTTAGGTCTTATGTAGCTCTAACCCTTCTCAAAAGTGACCCAATTCCATGCAATGAAGAACAGCATCAAGTCCAATTCCAAATCCTAAAAAGGCAGACCATCACAACTATCTTTACCTTCAGATATAAAAAAGGATAGAGTTGGTCATCTAGTTGGGAAAATAGATTCCAGGGGAAGGTGCAGGCAATGCAAAAGCCATACAACATACATGTGTATGAAGTGCACTATACCATTGCATCCTAAATGTTTTAATAAGTTCCATAAATAACGTGGAACAACCAATACAAAGGCATAACATATATAACAAAAGATGTATGGAATATTTAGGGATTGTTTCATGAATTTAAAATAATATTTAATAAAAAATTTCTGAATTAAAACTTTTTTAGTTTTCAGTACCAAAGACACTAGATTCAGCCAAAGGTGCGAAAACGCACCATTATTTCTTTTATACAAATAAATTTTTTAGGACCTCGATTTTTTTATTTTCCCTTTTCTAGCACACATAAAGAACAATCACAAAAAGAAAAGTTTAAATTTCACATTATTTCTAACCTTGGCCGTAAATGGGTTAACATGGGGATGAGTGTAGCACATTCATCATTCGCATTGCAAAATTACTTTAAAATCATCATTGGGATTTCAGACTTGAAACAACAAACGCCTAAAAGAACGAAATTTTGTTTTCCTGCCATCGATTTTTAAAATACGGTTAGAATCGATCAACAAATTAGTTTTTAGCGTAAAATTTGATGTATTCCTCCCTGAAAATCTTTCATCGTCAAGATAAGTTGCATTGTATCAGATTCGTGTACATAATTGCGAACTTTCCCAATGATATCCAGCTTCATTTTATAAACAAATTTTCTTTTTAATATTGAAAGGGATCCCAGCGCCACCAATGGTGATTTTAATTGCCCATCGATAATTTGTTCCCATAGAAACAAATAACAATTTTGTTTACTTATTATTTTTCACTATGAAAATTATTCAGTGTTTATAAAATTTTCATGAGTGTAATTGCCAATAATTATTCTTGAGGGCGCTGATATCGAATGCAACTTGTAAGCACTATTGCAGTAATATTAACTTATTTTGTATAGAAAAGTCATATGCTGAACATATAATTTTTTTTTTAATTTTAGCTTAACACTTAAGTCATGTATACCCGTCATTCTTGGCGGGTGATTACGGTAGTTATTTCTTACAAAACCACTTTTTCCTTTGGTCAACAAGGTACTCGGAAGCAAGTTGAAAGTTTAAGTGCGACGAAAATGCTCACCTTTAGTTTATGTGGTCACTTTCCTAATGTCACTCAAGTGTGTACTGTTCTCAAAACAAATTAAAATCACTACTTATATTCCTATCAACATGTTTACTAACAAATATTAAAGAAGAAATTTTATTTGGTTATGTTTATTCACATCTTTAAAATTGCTAACATATGAAACGATCATGACGTAATACACACAGGACAAACTTTTTAAGGAATTTTCCACTCTTGTCAACGATTTATAATATTTAACCATATATTTTATTTATTATTTTTTCATTATCTTTGGCATCGATTTCACGGTCTTTAGAGCTTGATGGAAGGCTTGGTAAAAGATAAACTTTTATGTAAATAGTACCTACTTCTCAAAATTTATTTTTAAATGATTGCTTTCGCAAAACTATTATAACTTTTGGAAAATATAACGTCATCTCTCGTAAGATAGAGTACTTTTACTTGTCTTAAATTTTCATATCTTGCACAGATATCTTTAAAATTTATTTATTGCTGTAGTCAGCGATACAGTCATAGGAGTTTATATTATTTGGCCACGATATAGTTTAAATGCAAGTTAAATACCCGATACGTTATTGCAGTCGAAGCTACGTCTGAGTTATAATCACATCATTTCGAGGATTTTTGGAGCATGACGTTCTCATAATTATGAAAGAAATCTAATTTCTGTTTTTCCATGTTTCTCAATGTAAAAAGTAAATGCTTCAAATCGTTGATTTACTCTCGAAAATTCATATGAAATTTATTTTAAGGTAAGAAAGTAACTGAGTAATTGAGTGAAATTTATCGCGCAACAAATACTGGATTACTTTTTGTTCCATTTAGTCGTCTACTGATCGTTTCACTAATATCAAAGCCACGTAAATATATTTTCGAAATACTCTTTCACTGTCGGTGGCTGTTTTTCATACTGAAGAGTCTTTGTTTTTGTTAAAGTGAAACCCTTCTTAATCAATGCAATCCATGAAATAACCATACCATTGACGCTTGTTGCTATTTTTTTGTGACCACTTTGTTTACGCACTCCCAAGTCCTATAATTCACGTAATATTTTCAGCGTTCGGTTCATTAAAACTTGAAAACTAGCTTATTTTTACAATAGTCACCGCTATCAGGTTCTTCTTCTTCTCTCGATTCTATTATTTTCTATTAAAAGGAGAAGTTGAAATCTCCACACCGTGATTGTGTTCCGGAAACGCGAGGTCGGCCGAAATAACAGGACTCGTCGTTACACGCGTTGTCTCCTCGGTTTCATTTTGCATTTGTCGCCTCTCATTATTCGCACATTCCCTGGGTCGTTCTTTTTTTCTCCGTCCGTTGTTTCTTCCATTCCTAATCCTTATATAACGAAATTGATCGACATTCAGAAACGCACCCAGGCCTGTGAACTGCCTTCGATTGCATAATAATGCCCCAATTTTTACAAATTAGGCGATTCCGATTTGCAAATCCCTATTTTCCGGGTGTAATTCTACTCTTGTTTGAGAATTATTTTTCTGTTGTTTGATATAAATCATTTGAACGTGAAACAAGCAAGGGAAGAATTGCATAAAAAATTTCATAAGGTGCTTTTTTACTTGTTTTAGAAATATGACGTAATCGTAGGATTACATTTTTGTTTGAGATATGCGGCCTTAGTCTATAAATTTCGCTTAAAACATTATATCAACTAGTGAATTACCCGTTCCGATCAGGGAAAATCTAGACGGCGGATCAGTGCATATGAGGCAAGATTCGGGAAGGCAGCCACTCCTATGATGAGGATGATGAATGATGAATTTTCAGCATCAATGAAGAACCTACCGTTTCAGTTGTATTTTGATAACCCTTTTACAGGAATTCCCATTCTTCATCACCTAAAAGAACGCGGGATGGGTGGAACGGGCACGGTGCGCGAGAATAGGGTACCAAAGAATTGCCCTCTTAAGCCTTCAAACTATGAAAAATCTACCCCGAAGAAGTATGGATAGTAAAATGTCGTCAGATGGAATATCACTCATTCGTTGAGTCGACAATTCTATAGTCACAGTTGCATCAACAACATACGGAGTGAATCCAGTTTCCCCTGTGGGGCGGTACTGTCGATTGAGAAAAAGAGGGTGACTGTTCCGCGACCCCATGCAATTGGGCAGTACAACAAGTACATGGACGAGAATGTGGGGAACTACCGCATTGGATTTCCTGGTAAGAAGTGGTGGTGGCCCCTGTTTACTTGGATGCTTCGTACTGCAGACCATAATGCATGGATTCTATCAAGAAAGTCAGATAAATCTCTTCCACAATTAGAATTCAGAAGGCAGATCTTAGTGACATATCTTATTCGCTATGGGTCTCTCCCAAGGGGCGCAGGGAGACCATCAGCGTCATGCAGTGCAGTGAATACCCAGGTTAGTGACAGCATACGCAAAGATGGCTTTAACCACTTGGTAGCAGCCATTCCTGATAAGAAGAGACGCCGATGTGGTTTTTCAGGTTCAAAATCGCGGTATGAATGTGTGAAATACGACGTGGGTTGCTGTGTTGATTGTTTTATAACATTCCATACTAAATAGTAGATGGAAAACCATCTCGTAATTTCATTTTAGGTCATTATTATTGTATTTCGTTCACGGCACCAAAATGTCCTTTAGGTACTTGCCAGTAATACGTACGTTTCTGCCAAAAAATATTATTATATTATGGATGTGCACTTGTTTGAGTTGTGTTCAAAGATGTTATCACATCTATTCTTTGAATATAGAATGTAAAAAAGGTATTAAATTTTGGAATGATTACAATTTTTGCGACGAAATAGCATGAATGCATTCAAAAAGCATGAGTGAAATGTTTTTATACTCATTATAGCACATAAATATTTTTAAATCAGCCTAAATACATTAACTTTGTCTTATCCCGTTCTTTGAAATCCTACATAGCATGAATAACCATTTAAAACTGATAGAAAGAGCGAATATTCCGCAGTAGAACGGCAAAATATACTTACATTACCGCGAAAATATCACGTTTGCGCCTAGCGTAGCATACTCGTATATGGTACGCCCTATATCTCAGAAACTACAGGAAATTTTGTTATAAAAATATGATTTTTTAATGAGGAGATACTAAGTAGCATCCTGAATATAAACGTTTTCACAGAAAGTTCGTAATTCCGGCGTTGATGGGTTAAGGCAACGCCAAAGCATGCACTATGAAATACACTTGAATGGATAGATTAAATACTAGTTTGTTTAAGGAATACATACCTACAAAATTTCAATTTTCAAATCAGTTAATTGCCTGTAGCAAACGCAAGCGAAATCCTCTCTACTTGAGTTTACTTGCAGACTAAAGCCAGGTATGGAAGCATGATGTTAAACCATTTAGAGGAAGGTGGCAGCTACTATCTAGAAGATATAACCAGTACCCCCGTTTTTTGCATGGTGTAAGGAATGGCAGTTAGAGATAAACCAAGAGAAAAGCTGCGTCATCAACTTCTGGAGAACCAAGAGTATCTCGTTGAATAATAATTATTCGTTGGACGAAGTAGAGATTCCAGTTTCAGACTCGATTAAATACCTCGGAGTCACGATCCATCGTGATCTCTCGTGGGACACCCACATTCGCCGATTGATAGGTGCCGCTAACAAAAAGCTGGCCTTTATAGGGAGAATAGTTCGAAATAGCTCCGAAAAAGTGAAAGAATTATGCTATTTATCCTTGGTTCGACCGCAGGTCGAATATGCTTCAGCTGTGTGGGATCCTTACGAAAAGGGACTCACTAACGAGATAGAAAAGGTTCAGCGCAGGGCAGCTAGATTTGTAAAGAGGAATTACGATAGTAAACAAAGCGTAACATCATTAATAGAAAATCTGAAATGGACATCGTTAGAAAAACGTAGGCTGCAGGCTAGAATTAAACTACTGGAAAAATTTATGTCGGAGGGACTAGCGAATGAGGTAGTAGGACTTATCAGAAGCCCGACGTATCTCGGAAGGCAGGACAGTGAGGATAAGATTCGCGAGATCGACTGTAGAACGGAGCGATATAGAGGATCGTTTTTCCCTAGGACGATAAGAGACCATAATAGAAAAAGATAACGTAGGAAAACTATGGACCCTTGGTGCACTGCACCCCCTGCCATCCACCGAAAAGGTGACTTGCAGGGTATAATGTAGATGTAGATGTAGATGTTATCCTACCACCCTGTTTTATCATATTCTCCCCTAATCGGTGAACATTTTAGTATTTTAGAACCAGAAGACTTTGTCTCCGGCTTGTAGAGAGGTTGTTTGTGTAAACAGTTTAATATGCGGATGCAGTTTTGTTCTAAGAAAGGTGATTCAGCCACTGTCTTCATTCCAGACTCTACCTGCTGTTGGTCCTTTACTCGTGTTTCATCTTTCTTGAGTGTCTTAAACAGGAGAAAACGTGGGAAATTTGGAAACAGGAAAAAAATCTGCTATTACTGGGAATCGAATCTGGGTCATCATCTTGCCGGGCGGATATTCTACCACCTAACTACCGTAGCAGAGTAATTTTCCTGTTACAGAACTGTAACCATGCAAATCACCTTGACAACGAAAGATTTTCACGTAAAAATACGACCAAGTTTCGCGTTAAAAACTGATTTCTGAACCGACTTGGCTCGCATTTGAAAACCAACAGCAGAAAAATAAAATTTCGTTCTTTCTTTCAATTTGCGAGATTTTATGACCGTTATAAGTAATTTTAAATGGTAACGGTACGCAACGTTCCAGCAACTCGGGGACAGCATTGGTCCGTCGTGGGATCCGCGGAGAAATCACTCTTTTACTGTTGAAAATTAAATTTGGAGACTACTGTGTACAGAATGGAAATAAAATAAAAACTCCTGAACCGTAAAATACTGTAAATTATTGATACGACTCAAGCTACTGGGGATGAGAGCTTAGCTCTTGAAATATGTATCAAGCGAGTTTTTCCGAGTGATTGTGCGCGTGCGTATCTCTTTTTCTTTTACCTTTAGGCTAATTTTCGACAACAGGTCCCTGAAGACCATCATTCTGCAAACTTGTATCATTTTAATTTTTTTCCATTCTCTCATCTTATTGACGTGTGCGTGCTCATTTAGATTATTTAACGGTTTAGGAGTTTTTGTTAACTCCACTCTTTTACTAATTAGATATGTTCGCCATTTAAAAGTAGTGGACTCGTTGCTATGGCAGTTTCATTTCCCTTTTTTCAAAATTGGAAAGTTGTCCTTTTTTGGACTAAAAACCATTGCTCGCTCTCATTCGATAAGGATTAGAATTCATTTTTCAAAATATATAAACCTCATTCTTTCAGCTACATAGCTGTTCATGTCCCAAACTCCTATATTAACTTGAAATACTTTAAAAATGCAAATTTATGATGCCCTGTGCCGATTTCGTGTTTTTCTAATGGGGTGGAAATGAAACTAAGGGGCCGGAGAAAGACGTCGATTCCTCTCATCTGCAGCTGATTCTAGAGCCACCAAACTCCGACCATGTCTCGCCCTGATTTAGACCGCCCTATCCTGAAATTTTAGCTCCTCCATCTTGCAGGATTTCAGAAATATTGCTCGAACAGACGGACGGACGGACAAACAAAATGCAGATGCGATTTTAAAAAATGCTCAACTTTTACAGCCGTTTAAATTATTATGGGAAAGGAAAGGTAAATAAGATATATATGAACGGCAACCAGGTGTTGAGGGAAGTAATCCCAGTGGACACTTACCAATATAAGAGTCGCTGGGGTGTAGGAGAGACACATTTACACTACTAGTAGCAGATTGGAGCTATCGGGAGAATCCCTTTGTCAGCACAAGAGGACTCGATAGAGTACATGCGACAGTGTTTAAGTTGAGAGGAAAAAATCTAATTGAGCGTACACTTCTTCGAAATAAATATTTGATTTTTTAAACCTAGTTAATAAAAACTTTAACAATATTATTCTAAATCGCAGTTCCGTGTTTGTTTCATCCTGTTAAATTAGTGGTCGCTCTAAGAAAGAGCATCCATTCAACATCTGTTGATCAATTTACTTCTTCACATCATGCCTCCACTCATATTGTGTATTTACAGATTGCTACCGAAGCATATGGGATCCGTACGAGAAGGGCATATAATTCAATTAGAAAGAGTGCAGCGCAGAGCAGCCAGATTCGTAAAGCAAAAGTGCGAACATAAGGAAAGCGTCACCTCATTATTGAGGGATTTGAACTGGGTACCACTGGAGGACCGTAGATAGAACTCAAGGTTGCGGCTTCTGGAGAAATATAGGTCGGTATGTCTAAAAGAGGAGATTGTAGGAATAATTGAAGCACCGACGTATATAGGTAGAAACGACTGTGACTATAAGATATGTGAGATCGATTGTATGACGGAGCGTTATCTAGGCTCATTCTTTCCAAGGACAATACGAGATCACAATAGAAATTTTCAACCTGCGTTAGACAATCTTTAGGTAGGTTTTGGTGCATTGCACCCCCTGCCATCCGCCAATTAGGTGAATTGCAGGGTAACATGTAGATGTAGAAATACCATGCCTTCTTTCTATCGGTATTATTTAAAACATCATAATTAACACGCGGTGAAGAGTTCCCGGGTTTCCAGCCAGGTGAATATGGTGTCAACCGACGTTTCGGCACCTTCCTCAAGTGCCATCTTCAGGGGTCTCCTGAGACCATATTCACCTGGCTGGTAACCCGGGAACTCTTCACCGCATCGATTCGCCAGGAAAGCATCAGATCTTTCTATCATAATTAACAACTGATTTTTAATGGGTGATTTCTCCTCCTCCGATAATATATCAGCTTAATATTGAATTTTAATCGCATCGATTCTAAGCAGCTCGATAATTTTTACGTATTACACCTGCGTCATGCAAATTCAAGCTAATATTAGCAACTTAGATTTTCCTAAAACTAGTTATTGTTCGCCAAATCCTGAGTTTTTTATGTTTCACTTCAAGAACTATTTTTTTTACAAAAACGGAACTTTTGAGTAAGCACAAAACGTCGTCACCGGGCATAAGTGGTTGCGAAGAAAAAGTAACTCTCCTTCCCCTATTATGGGAAAAGCATCGCCATTCCGGCGTGCTTTCAAAGTTTACTGCGGTGACTATTATATTTATCTATATATTAATAGCGTAATAAATTAGGTTTTTAAAGCGAAGGTAACAGCCACCTTAACGTCAGATGCATCAAATTAAACGTCTCGCCCTGCAGGTTTGCAGAAAAATGATAAAATTTAAATCGGTCATACCGTTGGCGAGATATTGAGATTTTTCTTGACCGGCTAAGCTCTGCTCGACGTAGTTGTAATGGTTGATGATAAGATGGCGCTGTTGGAAATAACGTGGCCCTAGCGGACAATAGTATAAGTCGCTGAATTTCTTGTTAATGTTTTTATTTCAAGTTTAAACAAGAAGGCTTACTATCAAGATTTGTGTCAAGATAAAACTGATATTAATTTGTTATAAACGTTTTCAAATTGTAATAATCGAGACATAGTAAGTATGATAATGAATTATAACTGTTTTTAATGCACATGTCACATTATTTTTCCTTTTAATTTTGTTCCAAGTGTAAACAATATTTCCTTTTTATTTTGTTTCCAAACTGGCATTTTCAAATTGAAATTATCGGGAGATATGAGACGCAGCTGTCTCATTTACATTAATCTCTCGTAATTCACAAGATACTTATGATACAAAAACGATACGACTCTTCTTAAATGACACTGGTGCTGCCAGCAGACGATCGACTATAGGTAACACAATGGTAACGTGACAAGGAAAATGCTTACAACAATATCGGAGTGAAATTATACAAAACAGAAATATACAAAAGATATACTCAATAGAATTGTCCACTTGGAGGGATAATAAACGATACAAAAATAGAATTGGATGAACAAGGAAATTCTGTCGGCCGGTTTTGGCTGCTCTCTGGCTGCTTGCTCGTCCTCTGCCGTTCTCTCTCGCTAGTCTCTCTCTGGTTCGACTCCTCGTAACTGCCTTGTTCGCACACCTTCTCCGCATCGCGTTCTGCAATGTTGCCAGCTTGGAACTCCGCTCGTTCGATCTCTCATTGACGTAGCTTAAATTTGAATGATTAAGTAGAGCCTGTATATTTACTGAAATGATGTTTCTCTCAGAGCAACTTCTTTAGTTGAATCAAAGATATCGTTTTTTAGTTTAAAAAAGCTAACATGATGCATACTTTAACCTTAGCGTCTCACTTAAAGGACAGTTAAACTTTTTACGTATTCTAGGGGAAAAACTATGCATTTAAATAATCATAAGATTTATCTGTGAATTGAGCATAAACAGATTCATTTATTTGTTTTACGTTTTAATTATGTCGGCACGAATTGATTATTTCGATTGAATATGATCAGTAGCTCCTTCTATGTTAGTATAAGTACTACAATATGTACATATACATGTACTTAGAGATGGTAAATATGCTGGAAAACAAGCAAGAAAGGAGCTGCTGAAGAAGACAGTAAATAGCGGTTTTAAAAAATTTTAATACATAATAACACTAGTACTAGTATGATTGTTCTAAAATAATATTATAAAAATGTAGGCAGATAGACGGACAGGCCGAGGAAACGTGCACAACGGGACATAATACTGAATCGATTTGCAAAAAATCGAAGTCTCATTCTGCTTTCGTTTATGAGGAGTTAACGCGTCAGACGGACGGACAAACCGAACGCATGAGAGGGTTTTTTAAACTGATAAAAATGCGAAATTCGTAAGGAAAAGATGTCTTCATTAAGCTATAAATATAAAAAGTCACTCATTATATTCAATCGATTTAAACTTTCGGCATATAGCTTCTCTTTAGATTATCAAGTCATCAATAGTTACTCATTTCGAAAGAACAGAAAATACGATGCAATATCATGTTTCCAGGAAAACACAACACTATGACATAATTTACTTTTACAAGTCTTATAATAAAAATCTCAACCTGTTATCCCTCACTACTGCCTTGTACCGACTGAAAGATATTTTTATTTTTGGACAACAATTTTCGTCATTTTAAATATTTTAAATATCTCCAGTAATTGTTAGAATGACGACCTATGGTACATAAATTTATAATTAGTTTAGAGGATGTGAAAATCAAGCGAGAAACTGTTCCTTTCTCCTTTACAAATTTCCCCCCCGCAAGGACGTTTGTATTAATGGTTTTTTTACACCATCAAAAGTGCGGTTCCTTTTATGGGAAACTGAAACGTGGAAACGCCACAAAAAATCAAAAAGAAAGTGAGGTTAGTCTTGTTCTTTAACTCCGATATATGGATTTTTTTATGGCGTTCACGAGCGAGTTTCTGTTTGTATCAAGAGAAACTGCAACGATACATTGACAGGCTTTGTATTTAATCGTGATCTCGGACCCTATTTTAGCGCAAAGTCATTTCTCGAGATGTTTTCTTTCACAGAAAACAAAAAAATTCCTCTCGTGTTTATTTTTTGCTGGCAGTTCGAGGAAATACTAGTAAAAAACAATAGTTATTAAGAGAAAGTCATGCATTGCAATTTCTCTCTTTCTGTTGAATCAATTCGTCTTTTTATGAAATATAAATATTAATGAGTAATCGAAATTTATCAACAGTTTACCTCTCCGAATTAACATAACCATTTGCTTGTATACATAGCCAAAATTGGTAACATACACTAGCGGTGTAATGTTTCGAAATGTTTAATACTCCATTAGCCTTTCTAAGTTGTTCCAGTTGCCAACTAATAATTTCTCTTACTTCTACTCCGTTTACATGAGAACGTTAATTGGGAGTGTTTACAATAATGTATTTGAAATAAATTATATAAGTCAAACTTTTAATAAATTGATGTATATCATGCAGCAGAGTTTACTTCTTGTTCCAAATATTGTAAAAGCAGAACTAATTCTTTTATTACAAAAAATAACATCAACATAACATCAATGACAATCAAGGAAGTTTAAACCGCTCCAACCAAGAGAGAGTTTCTGAAATAAGGCCGATTAATTTACAATTATTATTTATTTTATTATTTTTTAATTATTTAATTATAAACAATTAAAATAGCAAAATTAAGTCAAATTGCAACATTTGGAAAATGAAGGAAAATGGATAATCTACAACGAAGAAATGAACGTAAATACGTGTATTTTCTTTACGTATACACAGCGTTTGTAAGTGAAAAGAAATGGGTAATTTACGACGAAGGAATGAACGTGAAACATAAAGATTATATTACTACTATTCGAGTGAGGTAAGTTTTAAATAATTGTCGATTTTTTTATTAATTACAATTGATTTCTAAATAAGTCGGTGAATCAGAAATTCGATATTTCCTTAGCATCACTTCTGGAATTTCAATTCGTAGACATTATACTAAGCCATTAATTGGCCGAGCGAAGCGAGATTTCTCCTTTTGAGTCAATGTGCATTTTGTCTGTTTGTCTGTCTGTTCTACGATAACTGCCGTCTCGGTTGTCTGATTTTTACCAAACTTCGTGTGCATGTACAAATAACTTAGAACCAAATGCCTATAGTTTTTCTAAAATACCACTCTAATAGTTACTGCGCAATTTGCGTTAGCGCATTGCGCTAATTTACAAATCTTATCTATCCAATCAAAACGAAATTTGGTATACATACGGAAAACATCAAACGATGAAGAAAACGTTAAAGATACGTTTCTCTAAAATGTGCAGGGAGCCTCCCAGAGACGCGCAATGTGATTCACCCCACCAGCCCTAAGTGGGCTGAGCGAGGCCGAAGATCCCGCGGATCTCCTAGTTTTAGTGACTTTTCTGTTGCATTCGTGGTCTTCTACGAACAATAACTGAGTGGAGTTGACTGAAATACAGGAAGTATTCGTTGGGTATGTCTCTACCTGGCACTTCCTCATTATCTTTATAACTCAAGGTTTTGTGTAAAAATAATTATCTCCTCGTCGTCGTTAGACGTTTCATTGATTCGGCAGAATTCATGAACCTTCCGAAAGCTTTAAATCGCGCTCTATAATAACAGTGCCTCCTACCCATTTCTTTGACTGAATCCATCGATTTCGATCCGTACTCACAGAAATAAATTTTGATTTCTAGTATTAAAAATGGATGATAACTTCCAGCTTGAAACTAAGGATTTTCCATTGCGTTCACTTTCTTGATAAGAGCAGAGACAGTTAATTTTTAATACCTTTCCTACGCTTAGATTACTCTTTATTCCTGCATTTAAAAAAACTGTCAGTAGAACGGGTTTGTGGTTTGAACTTTCGGAAAGCTATTTGATACTATATACACTAGGGGTCGGCAACCTTTTCACCTACGAGGGCGCATAAGCAAGATCAGTTGATATCTTCTCTCTGTATATACACGTTTACGTCTTCATAAATATCTGATTGTAGAACTGGGCTCTGCAATCTTTTCAATGTGGTGAGCACCAAGTTACATTCTAGAATAGTGGTTCTTAAACTTTCGATTGTCACAGCCTCCTTGGATATCACGCAGCCCCCTTTGAATTGAAAATAGTAAAAATAAGAAACTTATATAAGTATTAACAAGTTTTATAACATCTTATTTCCTCAAATTCCCTGATAACATTTTCTTATTCGTGAAAATTTTATTTTTTGGCACCACCTTACATCCAAAATAATTTTGCGGTCCTCTGGTGGGCCGCGGCCCTTAGTTTAAGAAACTGTTCTAGACCACCCAACGAGCACCACTAGACTTGTATAATATTAGGAATTATCATAAACAAAACCAAATCAACATCAACGTGATTTAAAATGTCCTTTCGTACGTTTAGCATCATAGAAGTGCACAGTAACACTTGTAAAGAGCACCGCGGTGCTCGTGAGCATTGCGAACCCCTGTTGTATAGCTTACCAATCATTCTATTTTAATTTTTAAACCTCCAGGTTTAAATTATACATGGCTACGTTCATACAGCGACACCGTCTCTAATTGATTCTTCGTGTTTATCAGTAGGTAAAAAACAAATGCAGTCTTAAAGTTCAGAGATAAAAGAGAGGCGTTTTAAAATTTGTTTTTGCCACTTACGTTTCATAAATATAGTATAAAAATGTAGACTGTTGAGATTGGCCATTAAACTTTGATTTATCAGTAAAATTGTTCTCAGATTGCTCTTCAATAACTAAAAAATTAATGAATAAAGTTGCACCGCAATATTCTAACCGTCCAACAGAATCCCAGGAATTACGGTCAATAAAGGGTAACTCGGTGTGCTTTTGACCTTTCTCTCTAATACGGTCATTTGGATGGAAGTTATAAAGAATGTCAACGCGACTAGTGGATTTATTAATCGTGGAATTAGGAGAGTGGTGACGTGGAAATAACCTTTCGGAGAGCGAAAAAAGTTTTCGATGGTTACTCGCCGGTCTTGTGAAAGATTTTAAGGTCTTTTACCCTTTACCACTTCCCTCCTCGTGCAGAACCACTCTGGACTCCCACCACTTACACCTCCCGTCAGCAACTAGGCCGGAAGCGAGAACCGCCGCCGTCACTTGCCCAACACCGCCGCGGGCGTGGACGGCGCAGCGGCCGTCAGGAGGTCCCCCTCGAGAGGTCGCTCGCTCTCTGTGAGGCGGCGTGGGAGAACTGGGCCGCTTGAGGATGTGGCTTCGGCCAGCGACTACGGCTGCGGACGCATCGACAAGATCTTAAGCGCGGGGCGAGGCCGCCGCCGCCGGATGGTTTACGCCTTTCCCTTCGCTCTCCTTCTTCTGGCGTTCGAACTAGTTTCCAACGGAAGGATTAGCTGATACGCGATCGGAAGGCGTAAAAAATCTCGTGACTATATATCACGCGTTTTTCGTTGGTCTATTTTAAATTCGTCTTTTAAAAATCGCGGCTCGTATTCGTTTTTATCGATCGCACTCATTAAGTTGCCTGTGCTGAGACTTATTTGGTCGCAAAAAACTTGCTTTGCATAGCGTCTGTTTTAATCTGTAGGTTTGCTAAGGAGTTGCTCTCGGAAATGACCGATTGGAATAATTGTTAACGGCGATACATCAGTTTTTGTTGTTGGTTGGTGTTTGGTGACGTACTAAACTTGAATTTAATTTATGAATAGACTTTAAAGTTGATCGAATAGGTTTTCTCCTATACGTACATTATTAACCATTTCAATCTTAGAAACATCAGTACTGGTGCCAGAATAAAGACTTCCGAATTGTAGTTTTCAAAGTCATCCATACGTATAATTTCCCAAAACAAAGAGTTATAGCATAGGCTGGGATAATTAGTTAAATTTTTTGCGCTAATCTCTGGTAATTGTTTCATACAGTTCAAATTAATGTGATCTTTCACAGGCTGGAGGATTCATTTGTGATGTTTCATGTTTATAAAATAAAAATATCTCAATAAGTCTTTGTAGAGGATGAATTACTCCTTTTTTTCTGCTCAGTACTTACGAGAGAGGTCAGAAAACTTAAACTTTATTTCTTCGCGTGTGTACTGACCCATTGCATGTTGATCTGGTTTTTCACTCGTACCGTGGACGTTGAGAGAGTAATGCCTCTCTCTCTGTCTCTCAGAGGCCTCCTTCTCAACCAGACCGCCTACCTTTAATCGAGACCTGATTGCCGGTTGTCACACTCACTGCCGCTGTGAGAAAATTACGAAGGGGGAAAATAAGAATGCCCCTATCGCTGTCTTATGACACGCATGCGTGCGTGGCGCAGCGTGCGATTCTTTGCCGTTTCTCCGAGTTTTGATATCTGCCTAAATATTTGTTTTTGCAAAAGAATGCGCGTAACTCTTGGTTATTTCGTTTCGATGTGATGCAAGAATCGCAATCAATTTAGGAATCGCATTCGACATGTACCCATTTTCACCTTTCTCCGAATTAAAAGTTCGCCGCTCGTAAATTGGCCTTTTTATCGAAGTCCATATGGTATTGGACTAGAAATGATGAAAATGCGTTCCGTAAGTATCTTAGATGTCCCAGAAAGAGAGCCCTTGTTATTTTGCCTTTTATTTGTTAGCAATCCTTCCAAGTCGTAAGTCTCTAGAGTGACTCGACTTCAGCTATGACTTACATTTTAATACAGTTAACTGTGGAATTCTTCGATGAAAGGCTTACGGTTAAGGCAATGTGCTCTTTGAGACTATAGATGAGAATAGTCGTATTATAACAACTGTATAAAATTACTGATTTTTAAATTTTATAAGGACATTGCCATCGGATGATTCTTGGAGGCACCCACCATTTCACTCCATTTTCAGTAGCATATACCTTGACTAATTGTAAGAATAATCACTCGAGTGATGTGGAGCAGTCGTGACAGCCCCATAGTGGACGCCGTATGACTTGCGCGGACAAAGAGGTTTGCGCCTTCTGGTCAGGGTCAGTGGCCGTGCTCTCTTGCGTCCGCTCCCTTCTTTCCTTCTCTACTCCTTCCCCCGCAATCTCCCGCCTCCCCCTCTCCTCCCCTCGACGTTCCTTCGTTTGTATACACCTCACCACTTTCACTCTCGTCTGCCTGCCGTGGAAGCGATTCGGGTCATAGATCGTGTCTTCCAGCGGGCGTCCCACAGACCCACTGCAAATTCAGTCGCGTGAGATAAGTGAAGAATCCGAGAAAGAGCTGTGGTGTGGACATGATGTGGCCACTCCCAAAAAATGTTATGATAGTCGGCGGTTAAAAGACCATCAATTATATTTTTTAAAGTAGGGTGATTTCTCCACGTTCGATCATCTCTGCTCGCTTTGACGCGCTCCATATTTCGAAATTTGTCATTTTTCACGTTTAATTTTATCGTAAGTCACATTCTCATCATATTTTTATCGATTTTTTTCTGTCCGGAATCATTTTTAGCAACCTTATGCGGCATCTTCCCACTGAGTTCATTGTGGACTTTAAAGTTCAATCTCTTATAGCGTGAAATTGATGGAATGATATGATCCGAAGATCCTATGCAGACAGGCATAAGCTGTGAAAGTTGGAACAATTTTTGAAACGAGAAAAAAGTTTGATACTAGCTTGGCTAGTTCCCGTCCCACCAAGGAAAACATCCGTGTTCAGAAACGAGAGAAAATGTTCTGCTACGATAGTTCAGAGGTAGAATATCCGCCCGGCAAGTGGAAGACCCGGGTTCAATTCCCGGTCATAGCAGACTTTTTTCTCGTTTCAAAAATTGTTCCAACTCTTATAGCGTCATATAATGCCGTGGATTAAAATTTTCAAGCAATAATTTTGTAATGTTTTGTCTTATAAATTGAATGTTATCAAATAAGTTTGTTTTAATTCAATACCTAAGATGTTATTGTAGAATATTGATGCATAAAAAGTTGTGTTGCAATAATGAGGTCATAATTTAAATCAATATACAAATTACCACCCATCAAATAATAATATTTATTTAGTTGAACCGATTTAAAAAAGGACATTATTATAATTATTATTATCAAACCTTTTTAATGTTTCACTTGGCTCAAAATTAGTTATTCGTGAGTTTAATTATTAGGCGTTCTTTACCAGCGAAGCGTCTGGTCCGTCCGTCCCTTCGTCGTAACTTTCATCTCCTAAACCTCTGGACGGATTTTAATTTAATTAGGTATGAGTGATCGTTATTAAAATTTATCGCCCAATTGTGATTTTCAACTGAATCCGTCAATTAGAACTTTCACTTTACATAATTACTTTAATAAATTTATACTCGTATATCATTAAATGGCATCCGTCAAGCAACAATGAAATACCAAACTTTTATCTTCCTAGCACTTATATGATCTGTAAGGTAAAGATTAAAAATTTATTTGGACAGAGAACAACATTTACCACAAAGAAGTCTGAAAGACCACAAAATTACGACTTTTAGTTTCGGAGATAAAAATTTGAGAAAATCCAGAGCAAAGCATCGCATATTTTGTTTACATCGATCGCGAAGACGGTTCTCTCGGCAAACAACAATTAAAAATAGATGTATTTCGCTCCTTTGCTCTTATATGATCTGCGAGGTATAGATTAAAGAATTTATTTGAATAGGGAACAACATTTACTACAAGGTAGTCCCCGAGACCATATAATTACGACGCATAGGTTCGGGGATAAAGCTTTGCAATCTCAGTGTAATCCATTAATGGAGTATACTTTTCCATCTTATTTTATTTCACGTAGAGTAATCATATAATTGAACTTAGTTTCTGTTCTTTGGCGAATTGTTTAATATTTGATCTTCAGGGTTCTCATTTCTTTTTATATGATGGCAGTATAAATCTAGTATTAATTCCATGGGTATATTAGGGTCTATTAATTTATCGGTCTACATTTAATTCATTTGGTTTTATGTATAAAAAGCCATTTGTTTCACATTATTGTTGGATGATAATATTGCTACGCATAACAATTAACTTATGATTTTTGCTTCACTCGGATTTTTTTTATTGTAACAATCCAGAAACATATACGCGCTAGAATCTCGACAGTATTGAAAAACATCTGAAATGCTCTCCGTCTAAAATTATTCTCGCTTTCAAATATTTCTTCGTTGCCATGCTCAGTCTCTAAGAGACAAAACGATTAACTTACGCCTCCATCTACATATATTACCCCAAAATGGATCTAGCGCTGTGTCCGCTAGTAGTGTATTTGAATTACCTCCTCGTCCTTCTTCTCCACGCAGCCCTCGGACACTTTCACTTCCTCATCTCATCCCCCATAGGGAACGCCCTCTCGCATCTCACAATGACATCTTTCCCACAATTCCCCTGTCCCTTCCACTCTCATTTTACTTTCTCATATACATAGTATATTGAGAAAGTATTGTTATCGTGAAAAAATTCGACTTCGAGATTTTGATGGAAATACACGTTTTAGGTGTCCCTGAGTCCATAAAAGTGGTTTTCGCCATGCCGTCTGTCTGTCTGTCGTATTTGTGCAGTATATCATCTTTTGCAGATCCCTTTTTTATAAAAACGATATTGCGCAAAAATTAAGGATAGTTTATGCTTGGCGATTTTTAGAAAAATTTTATTTACTCAAAAATGACTTTGATTAAAATCAATCCAATTGTAGAGTCTGATATCACAAATAATACTACGTAAGCCATATATATCTTGAAATCACTATATGGTGTCCAGTGGCATTACAATGTACGCTAAGTTACCTTACCCAAGTCCTATGACGTCACGCCTCCGCCGCGATCCACTAAAAAATTTATTACAGCCTAAACGGTTAAACTAAATCGAATGATATATTATATTTGTGGATAATATCATTGATAATATACACTTATGGGATTAACGATATTTCGCAACAATTAAGGGGACTTTATTATAGGGTATTTTGAAACAAAATTCGATTTACTCAAAAATGACTCTAAGGATTTTGATTAAAATCCATCCAATCGTACAGCCTGATGTCAAAAATAATACTTACTGATTGTAAGCCATATGGCTCAAAAAATTACTAAATATCAACTAGTGGCATTAAATATACACAAAACTACGGTTAACTTTGATTTATAAGCGTTTTTCTCTTATAAGCGTACACAGTCGATCAAACGTATATTCGTATATGAGAAAGTTTGTGCAATATATATATATATATATATATATATATATATATATATTGCGCCGTTTATTTGATCACTTTTCTCTTCCTTCTTTCCCCCTTCCTCTATCTACGCCGAATTCTGTTTTAACAGCGGTAGCTGCTTTTTCCTTCATAACGAGCACCTCGTCCTTGGGCTCTCATTTAAACTCAAGGATGCACTAAGCCTAGTTACGGATGAAACCTCTGTTTAGGGGTTATTTCGTTGATGTTAACACGGACGCCAACGAACAACGCTTTGTCTATTTTACGTTGAGAATTCAGAATCACGGAAGTGAAAATAAAACTGTATTGATGACTGCAGTGTATCCGCAAAATTATTTTTCACTTATCTTTTATAAATAGCTGCCTCTTACATAGGAGGATATAGGACAGTGGTTCTTAACCTATGGGTCGGACCCCCAAGGGGGGCGTATGAGGATTCTAGGAGGGCCGCGAAACATTTTGGACCAAAATCGGTTTTTCCTCAAATTTCTACCTCTCGTATGTTTCTAATGCTGTCCAGTTTACACACTTTATTATTTTTCATTTCTTTTATAACTTCTTGTGCTGATGCATTCAAATGCTTTCACAACCTGTCACCTCCATAACAGGTGTAGTGCAGACGAATGGATTAATTATACGTAGAAAAAATATACGAAAAACTAAACATTATTTTAGGCAACGACAACTTATTGCCGACTGCCCAAAAACAACTGACGCTAGAGATTCAGCTGTGAGTTGTGTGTCGAAACCAAAATGAAAAAGATTAGAATTCACTAAATAAACACAAAGAGCCGAACTCAGCCCATGTGCTTAGGTAAGCAGGAAGAAACCTGTCATAAAAATTGGTTAATATTACTAATAATCTTTTGATAAATACCCTTAAAAACAAAAAAGAAACTTTTCTGGAGGAAGGAGGGGAGCGTGAGAGTTTTAGAAGATCAAAAGGGGGCGCAAGATGAAAACGGTTAAGAACCATTGATATACTAGGAGGAGGAAGATAATATAAACCTAAGCTACTTTACAAGTATGACAGATACGAAATTTGGCATGATAATAGGTCATTTGATAGAGCCGGCGGGAAAGTTCTTTAATCCCAACAAGAGAGGAAAAATGCACACATCGTGCGTGCATACACGCGAGGCAGAGGCGTTCTTTGCGATTTATGCAAGCATGTCAAAAAATATAAATATTAATGGCTTAATATAATGCCTACGAACTGAAATTCCAGTAGTGATGCCTAGAAAATATCGAATTATTAATTCACCAATTTATTTCGTAATCGGTTGTATTTAATATAACAATCGACAATTATTTAAAACTTACCTCACTCGAGTAGTAGTAATGTAATCTTTATGTTCACCTTCATTTCTTCGTGGTAAATTACACATTTCTTTTCACTTACTAAAGCTATGTAAAGAAAAGAAACGTATTTACGGTCGTTTCTTCGTCGTAGAGAATCCATTTTCACGCACACGATAGAATATTAAATTAATTAGTTATTTACACAAGATATTGTTTACGTCAGTTACCACGAAGATTGTTTTCATTGGCAACAATTAAAAAACACGATAATAAATTTCTAAGTTGAAAGCGAATTAAGACATTCTTGTTTGGTTTTCTTAAAATCGGTTACTCTTTCGATAAAATGTACTGAACGAAACGTATGCTATTTGATTAGTTCTACAAAGATGTTTACAGACTTTTTTGTTATAAGTGATATTGTACGAGATATAAAGAAAAGTTCATTTTTTGTCACCAGCGAAGTGCCATTCCCGATTAGGTCACGTAAACTAAATAGTTTACCATTTTCTTAATTTCTTTCCCCCAATGTCCTAAATACCAAATTTGATGAACATCCGCCAAGTAGTTTCGCAGATGAAACATGCGAACGGATAGACGGACGGACACAACGGGAGAATAGTATAAGGCGTTCTTTGATTACTTTTTGTAAAGAACGCCTAAAAACCTTTATGTTCTTTGAGCCCATTGTTTCATCCCTGCATTTCGTAATAAAGTTATGGAAATCAGGGAATGGCTTTATAAAATTGCATTTTTAAATATACTAAAACTGTACTAAAAACTCGGAAAATAAACAGTTCTATAACTGAAAGAATGCGCTTTATTTTTACCAAAGGCAACATTTAAATTCTGGTGGAATTCAAATTCCTGTTTTTAACAATGTACACTGGCATGGCAATGGCATGGCATGGCATGGCAATACTTTTAAATTGGAACTAGACTGCTAATTTCAGCGTTGCGAATAAATTAAATTTTAAAAGTTTCTGTAACAACATGCCATTTGCAATAAATCGAATGTAGCATTAATTTCAAGCAATATCAAAGAAACCTTTACTCAACCTATCATGTAATAATCCTTGTCGCTTTTTTTCTTTCTCCCGTTTTAGCAGCTGATAATCACCCGTAGTCTTTTCAAAAAAAAACAAAGCATTTCTTTATTAGACGTTCTTTACCAGCGTAGCGGTAGTAGCAGAATGCCTCATGGGCACGGCTCGTCCGTCCGTGTCTGTCGTAACTTTCATCTCCTAAACCGCTGGACGGATTTTAATTAAATTTAGTAGGAGTGGTCCTTATTGGAATTTATCTCTCATTGTGATTTTGAGCTTCATCCTTCAATTTAAATTTCCATTTTACATAAATACTTTAATAAACTTATACTCATATCTCGTGGCATCCGTAAAGCAACAATTAAATGCCATATTTTTCTCTCCCTAGCTCATTTTTTGATCTGTAAGGTGTACACTAAAAAAATGATGCTAAAAAATTATGTACCACAAAAAAGTCCGCGAGAGTTCCATCTTGTTCGACATGGAAACGTTGTACTATTACCACGATTGAGATTACAAAATGTATTACTAATATGTTATTGGCTACTAGTTTATTGCCCGTCAAAAATGACGGGTCGAAATTAATAAAAAACGGAAAAAGGTTTATAGAATAAATGACTTTATTAATTTTTCTTTAAAATAGTTCTAATTGGATGATCGATGGTCAATTTTTTCTAATTGTAATTTCCAAAAGATTAAAACCTTGCACGTCTAAAATTCCATTTTTACGTGTTACATTATGAGAAATAGAAATAATCCCCTGGAGTCGAACCCTGGTCGTTTTTCCAAATATTGTTGTCAATCACTTTTAATATACGAATCAAGCATTTCTGGAATATTTCTAACCATTATATCCTACAGCTTTTTGAGATATAAACGATTTAAGTGATTACCAACCAACATTGTCTATTATTATAGATATTCATGTTTTTCATCTATTATTTTAATGCATCGTGATTGAAATTCATGATTGTAATTTTATGTATGTATCTAAAGCAGAAAATAAAACTTGAAATTAAGATATGAAGGTATGACGGTATTTTCTTGATAACTGTATCCGCATAAAAATGCCGATATCGTGAATAACTATACTATTGAGTAAATGCCCGTTGAAATTTAATTAAATAATAAACGTAATATCCATCACTTTGTATGTTTTTCATTGCAATACACAATACCTATTATCACCTTCAAACAAATTATCCTAAATAGTGTGATAAATAAGTAAAGATTGAGACTACGGCGAAATTGATGTTAAATAGAATTAACTCCTTGACCGTAAAATTCTGTACGGTCAAGGAGTTAATTCTACCTAAATAGTGTGAATTAAAAAAGCTACTTACCGAGTTCTTTCGTCGTCAAGATAAACAAAACTAACTAAAATATTAGCAGTCGTGTGTTCGTTCGCATTTTTTCCACTCCTTAGGAATTGCACTGCAGTAAATGATCATCAACCAACAATGCTTATTATATATGTGAGATTGTTCCCTCGTTTGGAAATACAAAGTAAATTCATCGTTTATTATGAAGATTTCATTCAAAACCTTTTACCTAATGCGGAATTGGCTCTGTATTTAAAAACGCTGAAACCGACACTTATAACCTCTTGTTACGCAGCGGAAGCTTCATACGCAGCTGCATTACGTTTAAGATTAAGCTTCGTCACCCGGCGAGAGTATGATACTCTTAAAGTTGCAAATGCATTGTCATCCGGTAGGGGGATCATGTGTGAAGAGGAAGGAAAAATCTGAAAACCTTAAAACATAGAATAGTTATGGTGTAATTAATTGCTAAATTAATATTTTCTCATTAGAAATACTCTGCGTCGATATTTATTTCCATGACATTGCTTTTCAAAATTAGTTAGATTTAAGATCTTGGTTTGGACGTTGACCGTTGTACAGCCGAAAGAACGAAGTATGTTTTTCTCGAAGAGAGAATTCGAATCCATGCCGAATTAGCTTAAACATTTTTCCTGTCGGGAAAAACCGGAATTTTTTCAAAATTTTAACAATAAAAAATTCTGATAAAATGGAAATTGGAAATGGGAGGAAGGAGAGATAGAAAGAGCAAGGTAAAATAAAGAAAAAGAATACTTCATAAATGGAAAACACAGATGTCAAAGGCATTCTTATGGGAAATGCGTATAAAACCCTATTGTGTGGTTCTTGAATTTTATTTCCGAAACTATATGCCGTTATTACGATCTTGCGGTAAATGGTGTCCTCTATCCGAATAAATATTTTTATCGATACCTTAAAGATCATATAAGAGCAAGGGAGAGAAAAATATGGCATTTATTTATTGCTACACGACTGTCATTTAACCAAATACGAGTATACATTTTTTTTAATGCTTATATAAAGTGGAAGTTATAATTTACGGATGCAGTACAAAATCGCAATTAGACAATTAATTTTAATAAGGAACACTAATACTTAATTTAATTAAAATCCGCCCAGTAGTTTCGGAACCCCTCAAGCGTGCTGGACGACATAGGTCGTCCAATTAGGCAGTCTGGCGCAGAATCTTCTTTATTGGCTTCTATCTCCCTTGGTGTATAAGTCATCTGTATCATCACAAACCTAATGAGTCACGGAACTGTAATCACTTTCTTATCTGTCTCTCTTGCTCTTTGTAAATATTTTTCTCCAAGTGTTTTCCCCTTCAGTCTGTGACCATGGCATCAACAAGTAGGTACTTAGTGGATGATGAAGTGCTAAAGCTCGTCCTTGATGAGTCTGACAATGAAAGTATTGCTTCTTTTGGGAGTGAGATTTCAGAAGGGTATTTGATAACTTCAGAAAGTGAAACTGAAGATGATGATGAGATTTGTGAGAGGATAGAAAATCGAAATGAACCGATTAGCTGTGTTTTTCAGTTGAATGATGGCTGTATTGAATGCATACATTCTTTACTGTAAAAAAGGCAATCCAAAAAACCACCTTCTTTTCCGAACAAGACTAATCGAGCACATATTCACAAAGTATTCAAAGGGCGGAGTAGGAAAGAAAAGGGGAAAGCCAGCAAGCCCTATTGAATCATCGGCAACACGGCTAGCAGGGCGTCACTTCCCAGAAGAGAATCCCCCTTCAGGCAAGAGAAGAGTCACTTAGAGGAAGTGCGTTGTTTGCAAAAAAAGGAAATAAGGAAGGAGACAGCCTACCGGTGCAAAAACTGCCCTGGAAATCCTTCTATGTGTGTTGTGCCATGTTTTCAGATGTACCACACCCTATCCAAAATATCAGAATAAGATTGTAATTACTGTAGAAATTTAAAATTACAAGATAAACTTCTAAAAACATTACAGAACAGCAAAGCATTTATAATTAATATTCCTGATTTCTTTCTGATTTTTAATTGTATTATTTTACGAGATATAAATTAAAATAAGAAATATGTCATAATGGATCATTTAAATACCTTGGTTTTTAAAATTTTAAATCACGCTTGAGGGGTTAACAGGCGGACGGACGGACGGACAGAGGCGACGTGCCCGTAAGGCGTTCGGCTACTACCGCTTTGCTGGTAAAGAACGCCTAATAAAGCTAGGAGACCCCAGGAAAACTATTTTATTTTCACCCGCCATACTGAAACCAAATGACGGCCGTTTAAAATATTTAAAAATTTATATTTCGGAAATGAGACGTCGGAGAAAAAACGTTATGAGCCAAAATTACGCGTCTTAATAATAACTATCCCAAAACATTATTTCCAGCATAGCACCGAAGTCCCCGGAGCGCGCGGAGGGCGAGGTTGACGCGCGTAGCGCGTAAGAGCAGCGCTCCTAGTTTGTTAAAAAAAAACACAAAACGCAACACACTTTTTATTTATTTTTATCAAGCATTTAATAAAAATTATTTTATAATTAAAATGCTTATTAGATTCATGAAAAAGTAATTAATTAGTCTCAAAATAACGGGCGAGCGAAGCCATTCGTCAGACGGGATTCGTCCCCGTTAGGGGCAAGTGGCCGACCATCTATTTGATCTAAGTTGCGCACTATCGGTTGTAATGACTTTGACCACTTTTGGAGTTTGGTGACAGATTTATTTTAGAATTGTTTTCGCAAATTTTTCTCAAGATCTAAAATCTCATGAATTGCTCCAAGTTTTCTTAGTTGAATTATGAGATTACGGAGTTTAGAGTGGGGTCTTAATATTATTCCCCATTAAATATAAAAATTAGGCCTTAATAAATAAATAGACAACCTAACACTATTATTGGTGTCTCTTTAGTTACCTATTAAAAGTAATTAAATCTTTCCCAGTCTCACCATTAATATTAGTCTCTAGCTCACAGAAAATATTTCAAAATACTAACTTTCCTTTTCATGTAAAGTCTTCGTTGCTAATTGGATTTCGTAGTTCGTTAGCTAATGAAACTGTGCTTGAACGGAATGTTTACTTAGCGATTTGTCTTAAGTGTAACAATCGGCAAATCTCTTAACGCTAGCTATCTTTTTTAATTGATTTGGGAAGGATAAAAAATAAAAGGAATATAAGCGTGTTTAAGTCGCAAAATCATTAAATTCCCGCTCTTAGGGAAGCGCTCGCGCAACGGATAATCCCACGAGGAATAATAGGAAATAGTATCATCTTGCTGACCCAAGATTTAGTTTCAGGGAACAATTGACTAACTCAGCATATCCTATACACGCTACATCCTCCCTCCCTCTTAACCAGGGACGTTCTTTCAACTTTTGCGTAACATGCTCACCTTATTTCCGCGTCTCGACTCCCCTCTCGCAGCCTCCGCTCTCCTTCCTCCTCCTCCCCCTCCCTGCACATCAAAGCACGCACGCACTCACATCGACGATCGGGATTATCGCTGCTCTCTTGTTTCGGACCTCATCGATCGGGTTCGCACATTGGCGCGGCGTGGGCGGAATGTGAGGCGCGAGGAGTCGGAATCGACGGGGACGTGATTTACGGGAGGTTGGCACCGATTACGTAGCGCTCTCACGCTCGGGCTGAGGGGCGTGGGAACGGCGGTCTGCGACTCGATTCCCGCAAGGCCACACACCACGGGCCACCTTCCTTGTTTCGGGCCGAAGCTAAAATGAGCGGTGACAGCGGCAATGAGATTTCCTAGAATTTGTTGCTACCGTTTCAGAGGGAAAATCGATATTTATTAGTTTTTGCATGGTACATAAATCTGCCTTTTCACTATCCGTTTTTTCTTGATTCTGCAATCAGTTTTTGAGCGTAAGAAGATACTTAATATTATGAGATATATCTATAATGCAACAGAACTGCTTGGTGGAATATATTAGATGCAAAATAGCTCTGTGGCCAATTAAAATATTTTGATTATATTGAAACTGATTCCTGTAATATTCTCGTACATCAGAATAAGATAAGAGTCAACGCTAATGATTGTATATTATAATATACAGATATTATATTAATATTAATGATAAATATTAATCAAGTTTAATTATATCGCGAATCTGATTGTATCAGCTCAAGAAATGTAATCGTGCGGAAAATCGCTAAATAGCTTGCTAATTAATATTTTTGTCATTATCAGTATTATATGCCTCGATTTAGCTTTGCAGCTTGCCGTTTGCTCGCTTTCGGTAGTTTTATGCGTTTTTTAATGAATTTGAGAAAATTATAATTTATTATTTAACATAAGGGAAGATTCATTGATTTATATGTATGAGACAGTAAAATGATTATTAATAAAATTGGATAGTGCCATTTAATTAAATACAATTAATTTATTAAATTAAATAATATAAATTACATTCAGCGATAAAAAAACAATACGTTCCGTTGTGTGCGAAGCATTTTATATAAACCATAAAAGTCTTAAGGTCCTTAAAAAATGGAAAATACAATTCCCTATCGGCTATTTAAATGAAAGGGTTTTGCAGGAAGTGCGTGCAGATATTCAAGAATCCGGTCTTTGATCTCTCTCACCCCATTTCTTATTGCCCCCTCCCCCAAATTCTCTCTCTCCATTTCCTTTCAAAAAGTTGCAGGTGCGATACCGCTTCTATAGTGCAGAGAACGCTTGATTGATTCCATTCTCTTTCGCACAATTTCAGTGGAAAAGCTCCCCGGTCACTTCCATAAAGCAACACAGGTACCCACGCCCAATCCATTCTCAGCATCCCTCGCTAACACCTTCCCTCCACCCTCTCCCTCCACCCTCTCCCTTCACCCTCTCCCATCCTTCCCCTCATACTCTCTTCTCACCCTCTAGTAGGAAACGTGTCCTACCCGATCACGCCCACCCTACCCCAATTTTAGCTCCGCGTGACTCACGATACCTCCTCCCCCACTGACAACGCGCCGTTTGTGAAAGGCATAGAAATGGAGGGGAGAAGTGATGCACTCTCTCCCCCCTCCCAGTCAGCTATTCACCTTTCGAAGCGACGCTCGTAGATTTTCAATATTCCTTCGTCCGTCGATCCGTCATCGTGGCCCATCGTTCCGAACTGTCACCGAGAGGGTCGATTTCCAAAAAGAACTACGAACGACAGAATATCACGTTTTCTGAAGCAATGGCTTATGCGGTCAGTTTTGACCCAGAATTCGACTTAACTTATCCTGGAATACATTACCGAGCTTCTCTGTGTGAAAGCGTGTAGCGGAAAGAGAAAGTTGCCGTATCCGAGAAGCGAACTCAGATCTATCTGCTTTGGATGACCGTTCTAATACCCTAACTACCAAGTCAACCGTACATAAAGTTTCAAATGCCCACATTAAAGATAAAATGGGCACGGATGAAAAAACGAGCGGATACTTCGATGTGGCTGTTGTGAAAAATAGTTGCACGACAACTTTCGTTGATGGTTTGCAGATGTGATATAGAATTACTTAATGATTATTCACCAAGCCTATGAGTTCCTGTTCGCTAAAAAAAATAAGTTCAAAGCGATATAGTCGTTACTTTCGTATTTTATACCTTCGTGTTGTCACCTTATTCAAATAAACTTAATTTTGAAAATTTATTTTGTGAGGCGGATGTTATCACCCAGACATTTTTATGTTAATTTTAAAATAAATTACAGGCCCATGCCTATAATTTATTTTGGCACTGATACAAACTTAGAGTATATGATTCGTAATTAAAACTGCGAAGTCTTGAAAAATAAGCTGCGAAAGTATTTTTCGAATGCAGCTTAGTATTTTATTCTAAAAATTACATTAATCTAAGGTTGAACGCCTTTGTGAGTTCCTATACATTTATTTATAAAAAAATTAGTGTTTTCATTGCGGGGTAGCTTTTTTATCAAAAGTTTTAAAAAATGCTTTAATAGTTTGTGATGTAATCTCGATATTCGAGCAGAAATTGTGCGCAATAACTACTCGAGTTCAATTCAAGGATCACTCATTTCTCCATTTGTATAACATGGGACAGGGTGGAGCGCGTTTTTAATTTTAATGTTTTTCTCAATGTGATATTAAATTTAATAATAAAATTATGGACCGAAACATGTAATTTCGAACGAATGGTGAACTTAAGTTATGAATCATACGAGGATAATTTGAGTTATCAACATAAATCTTGACGAGAAAGCTTTATGCATAAATGAACAATGCGCGTTCATTAATTTTTACTCTCGAGAGGCGCTGAAATTATAATTTAAATATGTTTCCGTGTAACTCTTGAGAATTTACGTGAGTTTACGTGTCCTTTTCTGTTGTCGCGTGTGACATTCGTTTAGGTTGTTTACCTTGGGGAAATTGAAAGGTTTCGTCCAAAGAAAAATAAAAAATAACGGGGTGTTTTTTATTTCCCTCTTGCGCGGTGCTTCAAGGAGTGATATTTCCAAATTAGGTGACACGAAAACTGGATATGGGGATTATGGCGTAGGTACAACATCATCCGAACAATGACTAAGGCGGGTTTGATGGCTTTCGGGCGTTGCACTCGCCTACCTCCTACTTATCTCCTCAAATTCTGGTTTCCTTTTCTTCGTTCAGAATGTGGTAAGACCGAAAATTCACTCACATCAACTTCCATATTTGTCATTTGACTCGTCAGTGGCCGCTGTGGGAATACTATTTTGAAACATTTTAATTTCCGTCGGATGGCTTTTGACCGTCGGCGAGGTTTCCCCAAAAGTATCGAATCGAATGCCGAATTTCGTCATCGTCTCAATCAGAATTTCGGTACGTGCCATTATTCCTTCCTCTTCAGGAAATGGAAATTGCTTCGTGATTCGTATAATTTGACGCATCGTTGAAGACGGTTCGATATGGGCTTATATCATTTCGCTAGAGCCGCTTCGCTGCCCGTGTGAGAGGCGGTCAGCTCTTGCGTTTCCAGGTGGTACAGATCCGTGAAAGGAGCGGCCGAATGCATGGACTCGTTTACAGAGTCGAAACCGATCCGTATATATGGCGAGTTGCTTAGACGAGGGCCCTTTTACAGAGTTGGATCACGAGCTGCAGTGGCGTGGTCAAGGGTTGCTAGCGTGTCCCTTCCAGACATTTTGCGCTGGACGCTTAAGAACCCAATGCTTGTTTTGTTTCGTATTCATTTGTCTAGAAATATCAATTGAATAGCATACGTATAGGTCTGTTTTCAAAATCCAGCCTCGCATGCATAAAACTTAAAGAAGTATCTACTAATATCTCATTTCTATGTAAATGAACTCTTTGTTTGAATAATATTATTTTAAATTAAAAATCAATAAAAAAATAATATTTGAGACGTCGTTGCACCTTAAATTGTTCATAAGTTTGGAAGGTTCCTTATTTTCCCGTTCGACACGAGACGTAATATTATCTTCTCTCGCTCTAGTTTTCATATGGCATTCATTTGTGGTATTTATTATTGTGCAATTCGGCGTGTTAACTTTATTAGGATTTCTCTCATGCGTTTCAATAAATTTATTTCATAAAAATAATAAAGGATTACGTCTTGACATACAAGCGCTTAAAATGTACCTATGTATGGAGTTTATTTAAGGATATTTTTTTTAAGAATTGGTTATTTTTAGTTGTATCGCTTAATGGCGTAAAACGTCATGTTTTATTTTTGTATTGTGAAATAAAAATATCTTGTGTCTTAAGTTTCGAGAGTGGTCCTCATTATTTTAACACCACCATATCATATAAATTAGATTTCTCCCGAACTTCTCACTCGCCACCTCTAAAATTGGAGTTAATACTTTATGGACACACACAAGCTCATACAAATGTGATTCATTCCGATAATAATAGCAGTCTCTGCCTTTTGCAGGGTTTAGGAGGATTGTAATATTCATAATTGTTGTAGGGATTACTCGCAAACATTCTGGGTTCAATGAGTACAACGTACATTTTGAAATTCACTCTTTTATTTTACCGTTTACTTTGTAAGTTATTAAAAAATATGAGGAAGAATTAGAGAGAAATAGTAGTCTTAAATTTCTCTTGCCAAAACAATTACGCCGTTTTTTTATCCTTAACTTATATTTAAGTGATTTTCTATGAAATTCTGATTGCGCCTCTTGGATTTTGTGTTTTAGGAGGCGTGGTATGAGAAGTGCTAGTCATTCTGTAGTTTCATAACGCGCTCTTTTGCTTTTACGCTCTGCTGCACAGTTGTAATTCCTTTCGGCCGACCTACCTTGGGAACACATGACGCGTAACGTACCACTTCCCGTTGGCATTTTAAATTTCTAGACGCAAAATGGACTCCTTTTCTTTAAATGGGGTCTCATATCATATTTTATTTTTCTTGAGGTTCCTTTAGCCTCTTTCATGTGACCTTGCAGAAAAAGCTTCCTTCTCTAATTCTATGGTATACATAAGAAAAGTTTCAGGCATTCCTCTTGTGAGATTACCTTATTAATTTCTTCTCCTATTATCTGATTATTTGGAGAATGTACTGATTTATTGCCGACACAATTAATCGGTTGATCATTGTATCTCTGAAGTAATCCTCTCTTTTGTATTTTATGCTTGGTAAAGTCTATTGTGCTGCTTGTAAAATAGACTTTCAATCTGATATACTTATTTTTGCGCATTATTTTGAATTTCAGACATTCCTGGCATTTATTTTTAGTTTTGTGTGTGATTTATTGTACTGCTGTGATTTTTAACTTATGGTGTACTTTCGTCAAAAGATATTTTAATTATAGAATACCCTTATGACTCCTTGTTTTTAATTTAATTTAATTAAAAGATTCGACGTGTGACTTGTTTAAAGCAAGACCGTGTTTTAGCTAAAGTAGGACAGATGTGATTATCGTTTTCTTTAAAAAATCAAGTTTTAGCTCTAAATGTAGAGTAAGCGTTAATATCACATGCTCATATAAAAATATGAAGTTTATAGTTTCTCATATTATTGATTCTTAAATTGAAATATCGACAAAAGTTATGTATTTCATCAACATCGGTTAATATTTAATGCCGAGGATTTTGGATTAGAAATATCATTAGCGTTTGTGATCGATGAAACTAATGGTGCCTGATATAATTAGATATTAGACCCTATCATTAGATATTAGACCCTAACTATATCCGTCATTAGCGACTAAGTAAGATAATAAAAATCAGCTTTTCTGTAAGTTTATAAAATCTGCATGATAAATTATGAGCTTGCAACGCCTAGAGTAGATGTGATCCTATCGTGCTTCTGTAAATCGTGCCTTTATTCCACTTTTCTGTTAGAGAAAGCGCTTCGTTTTGTTGACGCACGGTTACACAATCTTACAGACATTACATTGAAGTCTTTTCTCTATCTCCCTCTTTGAGGTATTTTAATGGAAATTTGTCCTGCAAGAGCCATAGTGCATTTCTAAAAATTCCTCTTCCGCCTACTATTCCAGCAGAGACGTCTTCTAATTGGTGGTGGTGGCACGGAAAATTTTCGAAGACGAATATAAATTCTATCGAATGGGAAAACGAAAGTGGTGGTTTTCATCTGGGTTCCGTCGTGCCGAAGGTCACCGCTTGCGTTTTCTCTGTTCCCCTTCGACCGCCGCGCTGCTCCTCCGGTCTCCTTGCCCGCGACGCCCCACATAAGCGCCCTCTCTCTCCTCTTACGCCCTCTCTCCCCTCTCTCTTACGCCCACTCTCGTTTGCCCTCCCACCGCTTCCCCCGTCGACAACGGGGTGAAAGCAAAATCCTGTCTCTCTCTCTGCAGTCAGCTCGTGGTCCTGCGAAGCGCTTTACGGCCATAGATGTCAATCGTGAGCTTTCATTTAGCCGCGATGGATTTTCGTGAGTCTTTGTTGGATTTTGAGCGCTCTTCACCACACCACTCTACAACGCATCACGAAAACGGAAATCACCTCCTTTTCTGACAGTCGAAATGACATTATTAGATTATTGTTAAAATGTGCCACTTGTTAAGCGACAATCTCCTTCTGATTTCTAACTATAACGAATTGAGAAATCAACATTGCCAATGAATGACGAGTGACAATTGCCAAGAATGACTTGAGTAGAGATGATTAGAATTTTTTCTTAAATTCGAGGCATTACTAGGTAGTTTTTATGATGCACTTAATTGTTTTCAAACTGCTCTAATTAAGATGCTTAATAGAAATGATTCAATGTTTGCTTTAATATTTTAGGTTGGTACTGCCATTTGGATTCCTGCGTTAGATTTGGGGATTTTTCGATAAGAAAATGATTTGTTTTCAGATAAATGTAACGTTATGACATTTATTATTATGAATTATACCGTGAATTTATTTCAAGATCTATTATAAATAATTAAATATAGTCATTTCAATAGTATTTTTTGCAAAATTTATTCATAATTCAAGATAATTTCTATAAAAGGCACAAGGGGAATTAAAGCACGCCTACGGTTTCAGAAAAATTAATTCCACCTTCTATTTTAAACTAAAAATTTAATAGGTAAGAAAGAAATTTTCTTAATACCATAACAATTTTTAACTTGGTCTCTAAAAAAGCCATCCTCAGTGATGATTTAATTTTAATCGACAATGGTTTGGTCGCCAATGAGGATAGCTACTGTGTAGTCGAATTTCCTACAAGATTTTCTCCGCACTATTATGGCTTTGAAAGTTAATTATTAATTGGATATAAAGTAATTTTGGCAGAGCCAGTATTAGAATGATCGGTATCCCAAATATTAACTAGGAGTTCACTTTAAATTCTTCAAAACTAAAATTCCAAGTATGTATTATGCAAAAAGGCAGAAAAACATTCTCAATAGAACGAAAATTATTTATATTATCTCTGAAGTATTGCAATAGATTTAAAATCTTTATATTAAATAGCATATAACCCTGAGGACGTGTCATATTGCTTAATTTATAAGCATACACGAAATAAATAAAATATCCTCCTACAATTTTTAATATTTGGTTTACACACCATTTTGCATCATATTTTTATTCGACCTTTGACAGGTATTAATTTAACTTATTGTTAGTGGTGGAAATCGAAGCAATCAAATGAAGAATTTACAGTTTTCAATGTGACCAACTTTAGCTCAATGCCCTTGCTAATATTGTACATAATGAAATTTGTATTCACTCCATATCTTGGAATTATTTATGTATGAATTTTTCCTATGGAAATTTTATTAAAATTTTTCTTCCAAATATTTAGTTAAAAACTTCTCAGCTGTAACATATTGTTAGATCAATCCCATGTATTGTTAGATTATGCAAACAAATGATAGTTAATAAATTTTTCTTTAAACATTTTCTCGCATAAAATCGAGATGAACGCACTTGAATCAGTTTAATTTTATTAGTTTCGATATTTTAGGATAGCTTAAAATCTATTTATATTACAAAGGATACTTCATGAATTTAGAATAAATAACTGTATCAGCAACAATATTATTTTATTTAATCATACTTAATTACAGCTTCAGTTTTAAGAAAACATTTTAGAATAATATTAGAGAATTAAAAATTATTTCTTCTTTGAGGAGTTCACTTGACTCGGCGTATGTTATATACCTGTAAAAAAACGAAGATTTATTTTAAATGTATTCGTGCGTTAGAATTGGAGCCACAAAACAGATCATTTTTGTGGAACAATCGAGGACAGCCAGCGAAACAAATCATCTCCGTTTTATTACAAATTAATCACTTTTCCCGATTTTCTCTCGGTTATAAAATTGTGCGACGACGGGAATACAAGTATATTTTCAATGCGCTAGAGAAAGGCATTGTTCTGGAGGCGAGCTCAGTTGATTAGCTACGAATGTAGGAAATTGCACTTTACCACAAAAACTTTCAAGAAGCACGTAATTTCATTTTGCAATTATAGCTTCGCTCAGCAAAATAAAAGTGTTATTTATCTATCGGATTTGGTAAATTTAGGAAATATGTATTATCGTCTCCTAGCGCAATAATCTGTCATCGACATAGTTATCGTATTCTGATCAGTTCTGATTCATCATTATTGAGAAAGATTTCGTCACAGAGGAAACATGCAAACGATTAAACAGCCACATTCGCTCCTGTTAAACATTTATTGCCATCAAGAACACAAATACACTGGACTCCCTATTTAACAGCTCGCTTAATCGAATCGCCAGCTTAAGGCCGCTCTCCCACTACTATCCGATTTCAGTAAAAATCGCCGACGAGTTTACTTAGAGGTCTGACTCGTGCTTTCTTGTAAGCGACCCGTCGCTTACGATCGGTCGGTCATGCCAGTTCCCTGCGACCAGTCGCCTGCTGTTCGCGCCCGTTGTGTGCCTTTTTTAGTGCTTTTCGTCATTGCTGAAAAGCACTATTATCTTCGCGATGTATCAGAGAAGAATTGGCTGAATCGATTTCAACCAGATTTGGTAAATAGAATCTTCACATAAATAAACGACAAAAATGACATATTTGGACCGGATCGACTCAGCAGGGGCGCCACAATTGCAAAATAAATCTTTTTGGTAATTATGAATTTTAAAGAAATTGACAGAAGTGATTCCAACGAAATTTTCTATGAAGGAGGTGTGCAACATAAAAAAAACATAATCAAGATGTTTAGAATGGGTATAGAAAGCAGGGCTGCCAAAATATAAGGAATAATATATTTTCTTTTGACACGTATTTGTGTTGAACTGTCCGCATCAGTTTTTACCAAAATTATAAAATATATATAATGCACACGTACATACAAACCATAATAGCATATTTGGACCGGATTTGCCAAACAGGGGTGCCACAATTACTAATTAAATTCCTTCAGTAATTATGGATTTGGAAGGAATTGACTAAACGGATTTCAACTAAATTATATATATAAGATTTATACAACATTCCATAATGAAATAAATATGTTTAAAGTGGAGCTAAAGAGCAGGGTTGTCACATTAAAAAGTAAAATAGTATTTCTTATACACGCATTTCTAGAGACCTGACTGAATGGATTTTAACCAAATATGGTATATATTATCTTCATACTGAATAAATAACCAAAATAGCATATTTCAACCGGGTCGACTAAACAGGGCTACTAGATTATCAAGCTTAAAATACTTTTGTAACTATGATTTGGAAGGTATCGTATAGACCGATTTCAAAGAAATTTCGTGTGTAGGGCGAATATAGAATGGCAAAACGAAATGTACATGTTTAGAACGAATCTAAAATTCAGGGCTACCACATTATAAGGAAAAATAATTTTCTGATTTCAAAGCAAATAGGTACATTAGTATAATATTATACTACGGCGAATTTGACGAAAAGCACTTCTGTACCATGGGAAACCCGTGTACATCCCTACTTGTTTTTGTTTGACTGAAAATTATGCGAAGTAATATGGCGAAAAACGACGATCAGGTAATTATCAAGTTAGTAGATGCAGTTGAACGTTATCCCTGCCTATATAATTATGAACTTTTTTCGCCAACTCGTTGAAACTATCGTTAGACATCCAATAAAAAGACTGAAATTTTCGATCGTCTTTTAAAAGTTCTTTCGCAGCAACAAAAACTCTACAATTAGCATTGTTTCGGATATATGGATTTACCCACCACTGTTTTTTTAGTGTTCCGTTTCTTTTTAAGTACCAATACATTAGCACGATAAGAGTCTTCTTTTATGGGAATCTTCTCCTTGATGCAATTAAACATCACATACAGAAATTCAATAAAATATGAATTGCATAGTATTTTTATTGTTATATAAGATGAAAATATTCCAGAAAATACTGCCAATTATCGACAATTACTCCTTTCTACTTTTAACATTTTTACACTGTTTTGCTTTAAAAAATGACACTGGTTTCTGGCTGCCCTTACTCTTGATTCCGTATTTATCGAATTTCTTAGGCCAGCAATATTCTACTCTTTTCAATTTAGTCGTCCGTTGTTTTCTAAAAAACGAATTAGAAAAGAAAAGCAGTAGTAGCAATGGAAAATATGTTCAAAGGAATGCAAATCCACTGCAAAGGATGGCCCGTAATTTTCGTGTAGGGGAGACTAAAAAGATACACAGCAAGGAAAATCGTAAAAACCGAGAGTGTTTGTTTTTAAAATTCTTTGAGTGTTTTTTTTAATAATCGCGTGTCCTCTATCACAGGTAGAGTTTCGGAACCGGGAATTTCCGTTCCCGGTTCCCAGGAATTTTTTCGATATTTCTTATTCTTGATTCCCGGGAAATTTTTTAATGATTCCCGGGAATTTTTCGTTTGAATTTCGTTCTGAGTCAAGCTTTTCCGGAGTTGCCTTCATAGCTGCTTTTTTAGAGACTTCACCGAATTTCAGCCCCAAATGTTAATCTATCAAAATTAGTTTTGATTTTTTATTATTTTATGCATGTTGTATCAATAGAATTTCTGATGTATACTAAATATTTTTTAAGTGAATGCTATTTAGTACCTGAGTTATTAGGAGTTTGAGATTAAGGATCAGGTTGCGTTTCTTGCTATTAATTAAATTTGAATGGAAAGCTAATACAATGTCAAAATGGCTTCTTTTATTCTCTACAAGTTTGTTTATTTACGGTTTTACCGTAGATTTGACAGTTTCCGAGTTATTTGCGAAAAGCCAGTCGCGGGTCGTGCTCCGGCGGTCATTTTGGCACCAAAACGGCCGACGCGTTCACGCCAGGTATGCCAACTTTTGATATGTTAGTTAGGTTGCCCTAATCGACAAATGTACCAAGTTTCAAAACTTTATGAATTATTTCCACCAACCGCCAAAAAAGTGTATATATAAATTAGGGAGATGCCCATTGAAATTCGGAGACAAAGTTTTTTTATGAAATTTCGTGAATAGAAGCAACGCTATGCTATTATCCACGTCAATGGTACGCAAATACTCGATACCAGCATCAATGCAACTCACTAAGAATACGTCAAATTCTCGCGTTAAAAACTGATCCGTTAATCGATTCGACGTGTATTCAAAAATCGATTGCAGGAAAACAAATTTTCGTTCTTTTAGGCGTTCGTTGTTTCAAGTCTCGAACTCCTACGATGATTCTAAGTGATTTTGTGAATTATTAATGTTCTACATTCAAATATATTCCTTCTCGCATATAACGCAACGAATGTTGTTTACATTGGTTGCTATGAAAATCCCTTTCCTACCTTTTCTCTCTCTTTCGTATTAAAAGCATTCAAAGCTTGCTTTCACCTATAAGTAATGAAATGACAATAGGATGTCGAGGTTTAACAATGTAATGGGTTGACAAGGCAACATCTCTTTAAAATGGCAAGATTTCCCCAAAATATGTGAATTGAACGTTTAACATGAGGAATTTCGAACTATAGGTGGAAAAAAATGAACAGAATAAGAATTATTGTAATATTTTTTCTTTAAAATTATTTAAATCGAAGATCGTAAATTAATTCTATCTAATTTAGATCTCAAAAAGAATAAAATCCTGCACGTCGAAAAGTCGATGTTTACTTTTTATTTTATGGGAACTGAAAATGTCTTCCTTGGAGACGAACCCAGGACGTTTTTCGTGTTTTTTCATCACCTTAAAATATGTAAATCGAGCATTCCTGCCAAATTTTAAAAATACATCTCAATCATTTATCGAGTTATTCGCATTTTTATAGCGCGACAGAGGGAGCCACATAGAGGCAGAAGAAAGCTTTTATAGATTTTAGATTGTTTTTAAACCTCCTTCATACATTTTCGACCCTCAATTTTAACTTTGAGGGAAATTCAATATAGGATGCATTAGTAGTTGGTCTCTTTTTATCTCCACCTCGTCAACATCGAGGAAAGATCGGTTTCGCAAGTGAAAATGCGTCGATATATTGAATCTACAAACAATTTGTCAAAAATAATGTACCAAATGTCATTGGGGTTTATTAAAGACATGTATTCACGTTGTATTAGTAATAAGTATTATGTTTAAATGAAAAATGGTGTATTAAATATTAAAAATGTAAAATCATTCTTATTCCCGGGTTCTCGGGATTCCCGTTTTCCGGGAAAAAAATATCGCCGGGAACCCAAAACTCTAATCACAGGGATTGCCTATCGGCGCCTCCTGACAAAGAATTAAGATTTCTTCCTAGAACTTCCTCTTCGTATTCTTATGATAACGACTCCGGTTTCATTGCGATACAGGGAGAGAGCGTCGTTATAAAATGAATGTCTTACCCATTCGTTATTACGTTGCCGCGGAGATCAGCCGTAGTAAGCGTAAGCGTAGCCGGGGTGCACTTGATGGTAACCGTAAGCAGATACGCTGATGGCCGGCGGTGGGTGGTAGGATGGTGCGAAAACAGCCGGGGGAGGCAGGAGGGGCGTCCTTAGGATTGCGGGGGCGAACGCCACCGAGTGTCCCAAGATGCCCCTCTTCTCCTTGGCCCCTCCCGTGTGTTTCTCCTCCTCCGCCGCCGCGTTGACGACGGCCAAACAGATGACGAGGAAGAGAAAGCTAGCCTACGGAGTGATTATGAGAAATTAGGTTGTGCTCGCTCTTCTATTTTCAATTGTTTAAAATCGCTCTATTTTAGCGACCGCTGAAATTTTAAATCATGGTATTCTTTTTCTGCTTCACTTTTGTCTAATTATTCGAAAAATTCGTTATTATCGAGATGCCTTCAATGAACTATCTCAAAGCATAATAAACATCGATTTTCACTATGGCTCTAGATTAGGGTTGCCACCTTATGAGTAGTAGATTCCGGGAAATTTCCACCTCATATGAGTAGCAAATTTCGGGAGAATCCTGGGGAATTTTCTATAGGTCAAAAAACAACATAAGTGAGCAATGAGATTTGTTTTATTATTAGGAAACATATAATGATTATTTAATCTTTATTTTATTGTTAAAGTTCGAGTTGCTACCTTTTAAATTGCTGATTACGGGAGATATCCACCATATGAGTAGCTAATTGCGAGATTATCTGTAGGTTAAAAAACAGCTAATGAGAACAATAAAACTTGTTGTATTTATTATTTATAAGACATGAAAATTTAACTTTATGTTTAAACATAATTCTATAAATTATGATAACAAACTCTTACTTCAAAAGGCATACTTCATTTATTTCATTTGAATTGGTATCTCCAAAAAATCTGGTTTTGATAGTAAATAGGCATGGAAATCTTTACAAAAGCAATAAAAATTGGTGCATACTTGAATTTCTGCCTTGAAATGATCCACACCTAATTTTTTCGACCTTTACACAACAATTCATTAATAATATTGAACACATGTTCGCAGGCTGTGTTGGAGACTGGAACTGAAAGGACAAACGTTACAATTTTTTTTAATTCTCCGCCAACTCCAATTACTTTTGAAAAAAAAAATCGAAAACAATGTTGAATGTTTCTTGATTGGCTTATATTGTAATAAAAATCAGGTGACCTTTTAGTGGCACTTCAGGGGTAGTAACCAACATGATCCTTATAAAGAGTATATTTATGCATTAAGTATAGCTTCATTGGAATCAAAGGAAATGATTCTAGAAAAATCTCAACTTAGTATAAGGTAAAAAGACTAATAAAGCTGAAAATTAGTTTGTTATGAAGATCTTGGGCTCCCGGACAAGTTCTACCATATTCCTGAGGCGGGTTAATTCCGGGAGACTCCCGGAATTCCGGGATAGGTGGAAACCCTACTCTAGATGTACGTGTAGTTTTCAGTACTTTATATGTTTACTGTGAAAATGGTTTTGTTTATTTGGGTAAAACCATTTAGCCTTTAACTGTGGTCGATATATTTTCAAATATTTCTTATTTAGCTTCTCATGATTTGCATTCTGTCGAACACGCAAGATTCAAATACCTAGAGTTACGTGTTTTTAGAAACAAAAAATTGAATTTGTAGCGTTTTGATTTTTGGATTTAGCATTTAATAGCAACAAAATAATTTCAATTTAGCATTTATTTAGCATATATTTTTTGTTCAATTTTAGAGTAATTTCTGAAGCTCAAACAAATTTAGCGTTCAGTGAAATACATAAAACTAACTTAAATTTAAAACTAAGTCAGGGAATAATTAAAACAAATCAAAAATTACCATTAACTATATTGTTAATAAAAAACTTCCCAAAAAATATTAAGACATTTTATAATTGAATTAAAACTTCTTATTTACAAATATAAATTAAAACCACGCGAAAAAAAAAAACAAATTAAAACAATTTATAAATAACATTGTCAAAATGAATAAGCACAATAAATAAAATTTATTTATAAAAGAGGTTACTTATTGCTTATATAATTACTTATAAATTTATTAGAATAGAACTTAAATTACAACTTATTAAATACAAGCATGGAGCAAGTTTCAATCCGAGTTAAAATTTTCAAATAGAGTTTAAACTACTTAAAATAAAACAAAGAAAAACCTGTTTGACATTAATAATTATAAAATTGTCATAAAAATAAATATAGTCAATAAAGGAAAATTTATTTCAAATGGGCTTTTAACAATATGTAAATTTATATAAATACAAAAAACTACGTAAGAAAATTATACCTTATTAAATACAAGCATGGAGCAAGTTTCAATTATGTCTGCCTTTATTTGTTGGCGGCGATCGCTTACAACTAAATTATAAATGCCAAAATATAGCGTACTGCATCTACACTATTCACAGGGAACCAAATGGATTGCAAGGCTGCTTCACCGAATGCTTTACATTTGGTTTTTATAGCATGTAAAATTTGTGGAACATCAGTTTTAGAACCGCTTTTAAATTACTCACTAGTTGACTTGGAAATTGTTCATAGTCTTCTATACGTTCAGATTCTGAAACTGACAAATAGAAAGGAATTTTTTAAATCATTAACTATATTAACAGGATCAATATTGCATTTGCTGCCTGCTTGATAAAAACTGTTGGTTGGTCCCGGAAGTAAGTGAACATTCAGTTTTAAAATACTTTTGTTTGCAGCTGATTAAATGGTATTCAAAAGTTCAATTTTCAAATCATTTTCAGTTTCCGTGAGTAATTTATTCGTTTCTGAGGAAAAATGCCATCAGTATTTTTTGTAATCCCCGTTTGATACTTTCCCATAGCAGGTGAGCAAAAGGATAAGTTGATCCTTCCAGAGAATTGACAAGATAAGATATCAATGGCCATTGACACAGGCCTGGTCCACTTTATGAGCCCAGCACTGAAAATGAAGGATGTGACTTCCGATGAGCACGTTTAAACTTTTAAAACATGCGATCATGTATGGAGCTGAATCATAAACGAGTTCAACCACATTTTTATAATCTATATTAAAATCTTTCAAAGTGTCCACAATTGTTTGGCAACATGTTTTGCATTTGCAGTTTCCAGGAAATTACAGGATGCAAGATAAACTTCCTGTTGATACGCAGGCATCACTGTTTTAAAGAGAACTGCAAAAACGCAGCGTTCATTTCTGTCCGAAGTCTCGTCAACCATAGTTACAATAGGCTTATCTTTCATGTTTTCTATTATATTATCTTTTATTTTGACACCACAGATTGACACATTCTCTCCGTAGTCTGTTAGAATACAGTAAATCTCCAAATCGGCCAATATAAATCTCAAAAACCTCAAAAGGGTTCTCAAAACTACCCTTGGACCTTGCGATAACCCGATTGTTGAGAGTAGAAGCGTGAGCTTTACAAAAAGACGCATATTTGAGGGCAACATTTGCCACGAAACAGCCTGAGAGACCACATAATTACGGCTTTAATTTCGGGTATAAAAATTCAAGAACAGCCCAATCTTTCGCTACCGTTATGCACGTATTTCCTGTAAAGAACGCCTTTGAATTCTCTGTATATTCCATTTATGGAGTATACTTTTCCATCTTGTTATATCTCTTTAAATAATGAGCTACGAAATTCGGTTACGCTCGACTAATATGAACTATTTATGACTAACTGTAATGCTAATTTTAACAAACTTACCGAATATCTAGAAGATTGAAATCTGATATGAATGTTGATTTTTATATTAAAGGCCATTTACGAAAACAAAAAGAACAGGGTTCGACTCCAGTAGATAATGGGAAATTTCAAAGAGACAAAAACAGCTGTTGATGTAGCTTATTATGGATGACTTTTAGTAGGTTAAAAGAGCTTTCATGATTACGAAGCTATTTTAGTAATAATCTCTTTTAAGATAATTTATATCTGACGATGCAGGGAATGCTTTGAACAAAATTTAAATATTTTACCTAATTATTTTGTTCAACTTTTTCGACAGCGGAAAATAGGCTTTTTAAATTTTGCTTACTCTTATCTATTTAGCCATTTGTTTCTATTTGTCACAAGATTTAGGGGATACCACGTTTTCAAACCGGTAATCGTTCCTGCTGTGCAAAAGCGCTATCACAAAGCCACTTAATAGGTCTTTCAATTCGCCTGACTCATCTCCGGACGTTTACAAACGGAGCGCCGGCTCGCAGTTCCTTGAATGAGGCGGTGGGTTCATTCACTCTGGATGGATATCTCATCCCCGAGGGCACTCTGCCAAGGAAAGGGAGAGGGGGCGCATCATTCCGAGTCTGAAGATCAAGGGCCGCGGGGAAAGTAGCGTCTGCCGGTCGGAGGTAGGGGTGGGTGGGTGGGGTAGAGGGAGCAATCCGGTGGGATGATGGACCGGCCGAGTGCTCTCGCGTGAATCACGCTCTAGCGGTATTATCTTTATTCATCGAGTTCGAGGAAGAGAACGAGATGCGCTCGAAAGCAGACACGTTGTGCATTGGATGTTAGCAGGACGAGCACGTAACGGGCGACCTTGAATCCCTCGACTACTGCAACCTCGCGAAAAATCTCACCTTGGTTTTTAATAATATTCATTCGTCAGACAGCCTATCCTAATAATTAGCGTTACCGCTGCATCCTGCGGCCGTTTTACTATTTTAATGAAAAATATAAAATCATTGATTTTATTGTCAGAGATATTTTGCATACGTCCAATGCAATTTTAAATATTTGTTTATTTGATAATGAATTTTTTTTCTAATCATAATAAAAAATCTATTTAAAAACCGAATCTCTCGAATTAAAAACATATTTTATTCGTGTTAAAACTGCTCAAAAACGTCACTGTAGCAAATATAAGCTTAAGATTTTCTAGAACCGAGCTGTATAAATAAATTTTCTCGGTAAAAATCCTAAATGCATACTGATATACTGTATGAGTATTATATTTGATCTTACAATATAAAATTTTTCCAATTCACTAGAATAATTGCCCGTTGAAACTATTCAACGGGGAAACTGTATATAAATCATAGCAAAATCAAATTGAATGAATAAAATTCGGACGCGAGCGGCCAAAACAAATAACAGTTGTTAATTCTGTTCCCCATGATTTCATTTAAGAAATAACACTCAACACAATGAATTTTAAAAACCAATTTCTGTAATTTTTAGCCTACTTTCAGAAATAATGCAAAGTAGTCTTATGAGATCGCCTCGGTGTCCGTGTGTGTGTGTTTGTCCCTAACAGCTTCTTCATGAATGAATCGATTTCAACTAAATTTGGTACATAGAATATTCACATAAATTAATGACAAAAAATGACATAGTTGGACCGGATCGACTAAGCAGGGGTGCCACAATTGAAAAGTTAAACTTTTCTGTAATTATGAATTTGGAAGGAATTGGCCCAAACGAACTTTTGTATGAAGTAGGCATGCAACATAAAATAACAAAATAAAGATGCTTAGTATAGATATGGAAAGCAGGTAATACTTATAATATACACATATATATAAACCATATTAGCATATTTTAACCGAATCAGCCAAACAGGGTGCCACAATTACAAACTAAACTCTTTCAGTAATTAAGGATTTTGAATGAATTGGCTGAACAGATCTCAATTAAATTTTGTATATATGATTTGTAGAACATACCATAATAAAATAAATATGTTAAAAACGGACATAAAGAGCAGAACTACCACAATAAAAAGTTAAATAATATTTTTGCTAGTATTTATAGAGAACTGACCTATTGGACTTTAACCAAATATAGTATATTAAATCTTCATAAAAATAAATAACCAAATGTCATATTTCGACCGGGTTGACTAAACCGGGCTACCACAGTATCAAGGTTAGATTTTTTCTGTAACTATGAATTTGGAAGGTATAGGCTGAACGGATTTCAAAGAAATTTCGTTAGTAGGGCGAGTATAGAATGTCAAAACGAGATTAATATGTTTAGAACGCATCAAAAAGCAGGACTACCACAATATGAGGAAAAATAATTTTCTGATTTCAAAGAAAATACATTACTATACGATTATACAACGGCGAATTTGACGAAAAGCACTTCTGTACCACGGGAAACCTGTGTACACCCCTACTTGTGATATATTAAAATTGTATTGAAAGGAATATACGCGGATTAGTTCTTTCCAGAACTACTTGTTAAACTTGTCTTCGTTGGTGTATCCAAAGCAGTAAATAACATTTAATATTAACGTATGCAAGGTATGATGGAATTTTCTAGATAACTGTATAAGCATAAAATTTCCGATATTCTGAATGAATACGCTGTATTTTTGTCAAAAGGAAACACAGATGATTAAGATATAAATGTCACTGAGAAGCTTTGTATTTATCACTTGTAGCGTATTTCAATTTGATTAGTACATATATTCCAGTATGGTTTCAAAATATGATATCTGAATGTGTTATCATAACTTTCATCCGATAGTACATTATTCTCAATAACGTGAATAAAATTACCTGTTTACCTAGTTTTAATTACTTCGATGGGAAAACGTCTCGGTATATAAAAAACGTAAAATTTGTCACTTGTCAAATATTTCTGCAAAAGAATGTATTCCATAAATGACATGATTTACCTTTTTCCGTAAGTCAATGCAATTTACAATAACTGTCATAGCCTTCATTTGATAAAATAAATTGTCCTCAACAGTATGCATACAAATTCCATACTGACCAAGTCTAAATATTTACATGCTTTACTAGTCTCTGTAAATAACAAACGGAACATTTGTTACTTTTTGCGTATTTAAATTCATAATATCTATCAAGATCTTAATTTTACAAAATTAAGTTAGCATTATTAGTGAAATAAAAATAGCCTTCTTACCAAATTCTAATTAATTTCATGCGTAATCAATCTCTGTCGTCACGGCAAATCAAACAATAATAACCAAAATATAAGCGTATGTTTATTTACATTACTCCCACGCCTAAGGAGATTGCATATATCTTGAACATTCCTAAATACTTCGATGCTAAATCGGTCTCTGTATATAGAAATCGTAACATTTGTCACTTTTTACGTACTTCAATCCAATTTACTGTATCTATCAACACCTTCATACGACAAAATAAATTATTATCAATAGTTCTAACTACTTATATGGGGAAACAGTTGTCAAGGTAAACAAAACAAAAATAACCATAAGATAAGCCCTGTGTTTGTTCCCATTTCTCACACACCTAAGGGGCGGAGCTGCAGTAGATGATCACCAACCAACTACACGATATTATTATAAGGGCGATTTGTTAAAAACCCCAATTAACAGCAATAAAAGATGGTTATTTCTCCAATAGTCGACTTACACATCACTGATTCTTTTCCGAACGAGGCGGAAAATAAATTCACTGAAATCGTTTTTAGCTCACCACAAAATCCATGAGCTCAAAAAATTCTCTTTGAATAGGTTCAGTTAATAACCATACAAATAGGCATTTTTGTTCGTCGTAATTCATCAGAATCAGGCATAATCCGTGATAAAAGAAGGAACGGGCATATTTTAAAGAAAAATATACACTAAGAGGAAACGCCTTTAGTAGCTAGTAAAAGTATTTCATCCATTTGTTATTTGAAATGTACCTTATCTTTTTCTTAGATCTCACTAGGAAATGTCCTTAAATGGTTGGTGGCTTCCGTTATTACCGTTTTCATCATTTAATCATTAGACAAAACCGATTCTCTTGTATAACAGATTTGTTTTCCCCCACAGTTCTCTGACCCACAATAATCCCCTCTGCGCTGTGGCAAAAAAGAACAAAACTCACCAGTAACTTCATTTTTGGTGAGAAGAGGTCGCTGCCCGTCTTCGCTAATAAGTTCTCTCGCGCTTGGTCACTCGAATCACTGGATTACTGACCGCCTCAGATCAACTCCGCCTTTTATATCATCGTCCTGGTTGCACTCTCCTCGGTATCTACAGTCAAAAATGGTTCCCGAATGCGAAATTTTCGGTTGGGAAACCTATTTCCGGAGAGATATACCCCTCGTGCCATCAAGGGGTGCGGAGGCTTACCATCGGTGTCCGAAGTGGTGAAAACAGGAAGATCTACCGGCGCCTCTCCGTCTCTTGCGCCCCCTCGGGCTTTCCCACTTACGCTGCGCATGCTAATGAGATTGCCATTGGCTATTAGGTGAAGAGAGACGCGTAGCTGGTTATCTATTTAGAGACGGTGCCATTAACTACGTGCAATGAATCTCTGATAAGCGGTCGAACTCTGGCTTCAAACTAAGTAACCCACTGATATGTGCGTGTGCGCACGTATGTATTTTAGAGATCTGCATAGGCCTCTGCCGGGCTTGTTCGAGCATCGGGCTGGACGGGATTGTTATATTGTTTTATGCACAGTATTTTTTTTTAATTATCGTTACGTTCCAAGATTGTTCATATTTTCGTGTATAAATCTATGGGTACACAACCCAACACCGGTTTTATGGAGAATTCTTTTATACGGAAGCCAGCAGAAGTACCCGGCGTTGCTCAGCTTTTAGGTTAAGGAAGTAAACCTTAGCCTCTTAAATTTATTATTATTACTCTGCAATAACTCAAGCCTTGCTTCGGTAAAATAACCAATTTAACAGCATCAGAGGCCCCGGATTTCCCATCACAAATGATTACTTAACTAATATTGAACAACAATAGCCGTAAATAGCAACGTATTACTTACCGTTCTGGGATCTAAAAAGATATACAGTAATTTCTAAACAATTATCTTATTTAACTTGGTTTAAATACTTTATTTATTCTCAAATCCTCTTCCATTTTTTTGTCTTGATTGAAAAATCCGAGCAACGCCGTGTATATTTGCTAGTATATAAATATGTGCGTATATATGTACGTATATAATTGTATGTATGCAGGTATGTGTGAATATGTGTGCATACATGCTCCTTTTGTAATGTATTTTGGAAACCTTCATTTATTAGCAGCATTTACTTATGTTCTTTGAACCAACTATAGATGCGAATCAACTAAAGATATTTTTGCTACATTTTTGCAGTTGCTCATGTTTACGACTGTAGCCATCCTTCTGGAACGCAATTTTTTCTCCGCATTCTCTATAGTTATTCCAATATTTCAATAGAGGTAATATAATTTCTCTCCGGATAACGATGGAGAAAACGAATGATACAACATATCATATACATTTCCTAGAATGAAATATTTAACAAGACCTTTAAAGTGATTGGAAGATGCTGTTTCCCAACCTTTTCTAAAAACTTTCAATTCGTAGCCATTGGCAACAAGATCAAGGATCAAATGAACCTGGATGTCCCTCAAGGTCGGGCAAAAAAGCGTCGTCGACGCCGAATATCAATTGCATTTCCTTGATAATCTTCTGATGTTCTTCTAAATGTCAAATTTTCTCACTTAAGCTCCTTATAGACGCTAACAGTGAATAACTACCTATTTTCTAGGCCTCTGAAAACCTTGAGGAATTTGATGGAATCGTTCATCTAACCAGGGCGCCAAATTGAATATTTACTATACGGCAGATAGATAAAAACATTACACAACACGATGGTCATTAAAAGCAAATGTTGTGAATTCTTTACGGTTGCAATAGTAATTAGCAACAGCGAAGTTGAAAGTATATGGCGTTGTGTGAAAGGAAGCGGCTCAAAAATTGTAAATATATGCGTCTTTTATAGGCCTCGTAATGCATGTATATAAACCATTTAGTATCATGAGAAACAAGTGGCGATTCTAAGTTCGATAAATAAAGATAGAGCCATTATCACTGAGGTCGATTTCAATTCACCTCCAATTGACTGCAAACAAAGTTGCTTTAATTCCGGCGGTAGAGAGCGTGAATCATGCGAAACTCTAATGAAACTTTCGGTAAACACACTTTATGTCAGGTAGTAAAGTGCCCACGACATCGAAAAATGTATTAGATTTATTAGCCATATTCTACCCAAAGCGTATGACTAAGGTATTAATAAAAGAAGGAATAAACGTTCATAAGGCCAATGTATGTGGAGTTTAAGTTGACATTGAAAAACAGGTCAATGCAAGAAGAAATCTTTATCTGTTCGACAAATCCAATTTTACAAGTTTTAGGTGTTTACTCTGAAATGAATATCATAGTTTCTACGAGGCAACAGATAACAAGGTCGTGGAAGAATCCTAGTACGTCTCAGCCCATCTTCCTCTTAATATAATTAACAATCATGAAGTAAAAGCAAACTTTTCGCATATAGAAATATATACAACAACTTAGTGTGAAAACAATGCTAAAATGCATCAAATTGATAGCAATAGACGTGAATTACAGGAAAATGTTTGCAGATTGACACACCATTTGCCTTTAATAAAAAGTAAAAAAATTACAGGTATAAATTGGGAATTTTTCACAAGTACGAAGTTCGTGTCCTTATGTGGAAACTTTACTTGGAATTTTCCTCGAATTTGCAACATTAATTTTCATTAAAGAGCGTTCTTTCAGTTACTTAATATTAATCAACAGTATATATATATATATATATATATATATATATATATATATATATATATATATCATCGCTGAAGAAGGCCATAGGCCCGATAAGCTTTCGTTTTTTCTGTGTGCGTGTTTATTTACGTGTGTCTCTTCGACGCCCCCAGCAGCCTGCCAACTTCTTGGTCCTCAACTTGGTAAGTGTCCGCTGGGCTTCCTTCAACACCTTGTTGCCACCCTCATCACTACCTTTTCTTTTCCTTAAATTAATATATATATATATATATATATATATATATATATATATATATATATATATATATATATGGAGAAGGTGCTTGCATACTGCAAGCATTTCATCTCACCTTGAAAAACATTCATTTTTCAGAGAGATATTTCATCATGGGAAATATTTTTTTAATTGAAAAGATTCCTCCTCTGCGCCGGTTTCGTGTTTTCCTTATGGAACAATAATGGAGTTAAACAATCACTAATATTTGAAATTTTAATAATATTATACTTTTTCCAAATTTGGTTAATAATGCCTCAAATTTCTGCCAAATTTTAAATTTGTAGCACATTTAGAGGTGAAAAGTATTTTAATGTTATGGCAAATATATAATGCAGACTGAAGAGCGTTAAGAGAAACATAAGAGTTAACAAGAAATGGAACTTAGAGAAACTCCTTAAAAACAAGGAGGCTATCATGACTGAGCTGGAGGAAAGGTTGGGGGAGAGAGCTGAAGAAAATAGGAAGAATGTAGATGAGGAGTGGAGATACATCCATAGCAACATTAAAGATGTAATGGAAAAGAAGTTAGGAAAGATAACGGGTGAAAGAAACAAAAAACCCTGGATCACAGCAGCCATGCTGCAAAAAATGGAAGAGCGGAGAAAGTGGAAGAACATAAACACTGTAGAAGGCCAAAGAAAGTACAAGGAGTTAAATAATGCTTTAAGAAGGGAAACAGATAAAGCCAGAGAACAGTGGATAAATGAGAAATGTGAGGAGATTGTCGAATGTGAAAGAATTTGTAGAACAGACCTCATGTATAGCAAAGCAAGGGAACTATTCAAGAAAAAAGCAAGAAAGATAGGACGTAAAGGAATCATGAATAAAAGTGGTAAAATAGTCTCGGAGCCAGACAATGTAAAGAATATCTTAAAAGAATACATTGAGGTGCTGTATGACAAAGAAGGAAAGCCAAGAAATATTGAATTAAATGAAAAGAGGATGTGGAAAAAGATCAGCTAGGACCAAGTATTCTCCAGTCTGAAGTTAAAAGAGCAATTGATGAAATGAAAAGAAGGAAGGCTGTTGGGAGTGATGATATACCCGTGGAACGTTCTCAAGGTTTTGGGTTCAAAAGCAGTTAAGCAACTCACAAAATTCTTTAACCAAGTATATGATACTGGCATATGGCCTGAAGATTTTTTAGATGTTGTTATGGTACCACTGGAGAAAAAGAACAATGCAAAATGTTGTAAGGATTACAGAACTATTAGTTTAATTTCTCATACAGCTAAAGTTCTAACCAGAATAATAACCAAAAGAATTGAATGTAAAATAGAAAAGGAGCTGCAAGATAATCAGTTTGGTTTCAGAAGAGGAAGAGGGACTAGAGGTGCTATAGGATGTATGAGGATGATGATAGAAAGAGCTCTAGAAGTCAATAAAGATGTGTATTTTTGTTTTGTAGATTGGGAGAAAGCTTTTGACCGAGTGAAATGGGATGAAATTCTGGGTATTTTCTATAAATAGGAATAGATTGGAAAGATAAAAGACTGCTTAAAAACCTTTACATTTATCAAAATATTAGAGTCAGGGTTGAAGGAGAAAAAACAGAGAATACTTCAATAGGTAGGGGAGTGAGGCAGGGATGACCTATTTTACCAGCGATATTTAATATTTATGCAGAAACAATAACAGAAGAAGCGTTGGTGGAAGAGAAAGGATTTAAGATAGGAGGTGAAAGTATAACCACCATTAAATACGCAGATGATCAGGGCTTGATAGCAGAAGGCGAGAAAGAGCTTCAGAGGATGACAGACAGACTAGTGGAGGTTGGCCAACAATATGGAATGAAGATCAATGCAGAAAAAACAAAAGTCATGGTGGTTTCAAAGGAACATAAAGAATTAAATATAATGGTAAATGGCCAAAAATTGGAACAAGTAAGTAGTTTCAAATATCTTGGCAGTATTTTAGCGCAGGATGGAACTAGTACACAGGACATCAGAAGTAGGATTGCAATGGCAAAAGCAGCATTTAACGAGAAGAAGGAGCTTCTCACAAGCAAGAAAATAAATTTAGAAACAAGGAATAAATTAGCAAAATGCTACATATGGAGCCAGGCCCGGCCCAAGATATTTTGGCGCCCCAAGCGCGGAGCCGTTCGGGCGCCCTCGCCGGTAAAAATTTTTGCAAACTTGTTTGATAGAGATTGTTACCATCCAAATAGGTGATGAGATAGTCTTGTTTAATTATCACAAAATAATAAAGTTTTCCAGTAATGAAATAGGCTACCGGTCCACGCACGTCCCAAAAAATAGTATAAAAGGAAAACAAATTTTTTAACCCCAAATTCTTCAATCTTAATTCTATTATTTCTTTATTGTTACGCGTAGATTAATTTTTAAATGTTTATAAATAAAGATTAAAATACTTTCACTTGATAAATTAATTATGATTGTAAATGATCTCTTCGGTCTGAAATCTGTTTTTTTTTTTGGGTTAAAAAATTTGTTTTTCTTTTATACTATTTTTTTGGAGACGTGCGTGGTCCGGATCCAATGAAATATATTTACAGAGAATTTATTATTAAATTTTCATTTTTACAGGACATTTTTAATGCTTTTACTAAAAAATTTAAAATTTGATTGTTTTGAATTTGTATCTATTTAATAATAAAAAGGTTTGATATAAAAAATTTTAATACACAGAATATTAAGATTAAAATGTGACTAATAACAAATAACAAAAATTAAATATATTTACGTCGAATTGAATGTAAAAGTCACAAATATTTACAAGAATTTCTATTTTCTGGCTTTTACAGATGCAAAGTCTTGAAGTAGGTCTTCCAATTTGATTTTTTTATAACATCGTGCTCTATAGAAATAGTTGCCAGACCTGTCAGTCGCTCTTGAGACATAGTTGATCTCAAGTAATTTTTAATTTAGAGAAACTTCTTTCACACGACGTTACCGTTATTAGGAGAGTTAGCATAATTCTCAATGCAACTGCCAAATTAGGAGCAAAATCATTTGGTAAAACAAATTGCAACACATCTAATGGTGTCCAATCCATTTTTATTAAAGAGACAGTGCTGTTATTTCCTCTAACATTTCCGAGCCATCCAAATCAGTCTCATTGACATAATTTGAGTTTGTTAGTGCTGCTTGTAGATCCAAACATTTATTATTATTATTATTGTTATTATTGTTATTATTATTATTATTATTATTATTATTATTATTCACATAAACGCTACAATTGGGAGCAGGTCCCTGTGGCAGCGGGTCCCCATCACAACTCAATGCATAATACCCAAATTACATAATAAAAATTGGGTTTACTTAATACAAAAATATAACCTTTTTTGATAGTGGTTCCTATACACTATATACAACTTCTTGACTTCAAGTCATAGGAACTCTCGTCACAACAGCTTAGCTACAAACTACAACATGTTTCATTTGTTATTTGTCCATACAACTACAAAAATTTAGAATAAGTAAATAATCTTCATGAAAAAAAATCGACCATAATTTGACATTAGATAGTTATTTGGAGTATTGTGATTAAATTATAACCCTAATATGTTTATTTACAATAATTAACGCCGCTTGGTTGCGCAAGTCCTTCCATGTTCCATGAAGGGTTGAGGAAGGGCTATTAAGACAGGCTGTCAAAGAAAAGGAAAATCGCAGCCTCGCTCTCCTGCACAGCTGCACTTTGAAAACTGACCGTGTGAAATATTTGTAAGGATCCCCAAGACGAGGGAATTTTTCGAGCCTGGTTCAATCATTCGGTTTTTCCAATTTCCTTTTCGCCTTTCTTAGACTGATTTCTTCAAACGATATATTCGAAAGTCTTCTCCCCGTTACCAGCTGAATATCTTTCCTGATTTTTGTCAGCTGCCAATGCAACAGAATTAAGATATTTTTTAAATTCTTGTGAATCAAAATCTGCGACCCCAAAATTTTGCCGCCCCAAGCGATGCTTGGTTCGCTTGTATTGTCAGGCCGGCCCTGTATGGAGCATAGCTCTTTATGGTGCAGAGACGTGGACGGTAAGGAGAAAGGAGGAAAAATATTTAGAAAGTTTTGAGATGTGGATATGGAGGAGAATGATGAAAGTGAAATGGACAGAGAGGAAGAGAAATGAAGAAGTATTAGAAATGGTGGGAGAAGAAAGGATGCTAATAAAAACAATTAGGAAAAAAAGCAAATTGGATAGGGCACATATTGAGAAGACAGTGTTTACAAAGGACGATCTTAGAAGGAAAAATTAGTGGAAGAAGAGGAAGAGGGAGAAAAAGAAAAGGAATATTAGAGAATATAAAGCAGGGATATACTACTTATAGAGGTATAAAAGAGGCTTCTAGGGAGAGAGAGAAATTTTAAAGTTACGGCGCATCTAGAAGTGAAATGATATTTAAATAATTGTTTAAATTTTAAAAACTTTTAACGGCCACAATAACAACTCAATAGAGATATTCAAATGTTTATTTGTGCATTTGCACTAAGCTCCAAATAAATAATTTCAGCTCAATAGCTTGCCCCTTAGTACCGAAACATTTAACTATTTATTTAAAGTTTAAGAATTTTTATAGGCAAAACAAATTAAAAATCAAAACTTCTATAATGTCTATTTCGTTTATTTTATAAATTCCACCTTTTAAAAAATTTCAGCTTCGTAGCACATTCGGAAATTAAAAATTTTGTTTTTAACATTTGCGAATTTTTAGCAGCCACGTTGTTGTACTTTTTCAAGAGTTTCTTTTTTCTATATAGAATTTGCTACAATATGTTTGCAAAATCTCGCACCTACGACTTATAGTTTCCGAGATAACAATTATTATACTTCAATATACAAATTGGGTAAAAACAGCCTCTAAAATTTAACAAGTTTCATTTCTCCAGCTTATCGGCAAGTGCCCGAAATTAATTTACAAAAAGGCGCAATGCTTTTTTTAAGGGGAAAAATGCAAACTTCGGAATTTTCGCAGTCGAACACATGTCGCTTAGATGAGAGGACCCAGTTTTCTTGAGGTTTCTCCATGACCTCTACAAACGCTGATACTTTCAGCTCTCTAGCTCTTGTAATTTGCGCTGAACATTAGTATCCTCCTATATATAATATACGGGGTGTCCCGCAAAACGTGTGCATAATTTCTGTTGGTGATTTCTTTGCATATACTGCGCTAAAATGTCTATATCAATATGGGTCGAAATATCAACCTTTACAAAACTACGAGCAATAGAAGATCGAACTCTGATTTTTGTTTTGCGAGTAACTTACGTAATGTGCATCAAACAAACACATTATTTACACCTCCGGACGTAGATTAAAGTGACGTACCTTTCTGTATATGGAAATGTGAGTTACAAACAATAACGCTGGGTCAAAGTCTGACCGCATGAACACTAGTTTCCGTTACGTCGATTTTTGCGAAAAGCTAATTGCACCTTCACATTGAATGCCTACACCAATCATACAAATTTCGCATGTTGCCGATTTTCCGTTCTTGAGCTGTAAGCGAAAATGTTCACAACCGCGTCCAATATAAAATGGCTTTTTTATTATTTACAGTTAAGATAAAATGTCCGGACATGCACGGTACTGTGAATGAAAGAATGATGCTAATTTTTCTAGAAGACAAAATTCAAATCCATGCTAAATTTGCAAAAAAACTTCGATTTTAATCATTAAGTTATGAAAATTTTTTCGGTTTTCAACAATGAATATTATTAACTACCATAGAAACGACTCCAATGCCTTTCAATTCGATTTTATTTTCCATACTTCAAGAGCATTGATTTAATGTTTATACTGCATTATATTCCGTTTGATTTCAGCAAACGACATGTACATATGATGACGTGATATTTTTAAATTAATATTTTTATCCGGATACATAAAAACTGCACGGATGATTAATAGTTTTGGATCAAACTATCCTCTTCGGAACATCATTTCTAGCGTGAGTATAATATCTTATTATATTTTCACGCATTTCATTCGGTGGCTTATCATGGGCGTCTGACGCCAAGTGTGACATAATCCCGGCATCTATACCTGTGAAAGCAGCTCAATACTTGTTGTATCTGGTTTCACGACCTATGCTGATTGAGTTTTCCGTGTGTGAGTGGATGTGGGTGTGGTGACATGACAATGTGTATTTAATATCATTATGTAAGTACTAGGGAGATACCCGTTGTACGAATGGTTTTCATCCGGAAATAAAACATAATTTGTACATTATAGGTATTCTATTGGAATCATAAATAAAGTTATCAATAATTGTTAAAATTTAGCTCCCGTAAATACTTGGGGGATTTGAGAAGGTTTTCTTATGGGGAATAGAAATTATACCCTGCAGTCGAACCCTGGTCTTCTGTTCGAGATTTTTTTCTTCATTTCCTTTTATGCTTGTAATATTTGTCATATACAATATTATTATCATTACTTATACAATCAAAACAGAAAGAAGCTATTGAAATAACGAAGAATTATGTTTTTTGTGCAATCATTGATTGAGTTATATTTAAACAGTCAGTACTCATAAAATCAAAAAAGTATTTATTTACTGAAATAACGTAAATAACTTTGATGTTCTTAAAAAATGCGTTTTCTGTTGTCTTTCAATATAACAAGATGGAAAAGTATACTCCATAAATGGAATACACCGAGATTTCAAAGGCGTTCTTAATGGGAAATACGTATGGAACTATATCGAATGATTGGGCGATTCTCGAATTTTTATCCCCGAAACTATAGTCTCGAGGACTATCTTGTAGTAAATGTTGTTCTCTATCCAAATAAATATTTTAATCTATACCTCAGATAATATAAGAGAATGGGAGAAAAATATATGGATTTTTAAGTGTTGTTTGCTGAGAGAACCGTCTTCGCGATCGACGCAAAAAATATGCGATGGTTTCCTTGGGATTTTCTCGAATTTTTATCCCCGAAACTATAAGTTGTAATCATGTGATCTCTAAACCATCTTGTAGTAAATGTTTTTCTCTATCCAAATAAATTTTTTAATCTATACCTTGCAGATCATATAAGAGAATGGGATAGAAAAACATGGATTTTAAATGCTGTTTGCTGAGAGAACCGTCTCCGCGATCGATGTAAACAAACTATGCAATGTTTAAATGTAGACCGACATATTAATAGACTATGTTTCATTATTTTCCTCTCTAAGTTAATTTTTTAACGCGCAAACGTCTGACTGATTAACAAAATTTTGCGCGGGTACCACTAAAATGATGTGGTAAGATTAATACAAATTAATTGCAAGCGTAGCTGTAACGGGCTGCTAGAACTCCATTAATAGAATACACAAAGATTGCAAAGGCGTTCTTTCCGAGAAATACGTATGAAACGATATCGAAAGATTAGTCGATTTTCGAATTTTTATCCCCGAAAGTATACGTCGTAATTATATGGTCTCGGGGACTGCCTTGTAGTAAATGTTGTTCTCTATTCAAATTAATTCTTTTATCTATACCTCGCAAATAGGAGATAAGGGATAGAGATAAAAGAATGGGATAGAAAAGCATGGATTTTAATTGTTGTTTGCTGAGAGAACCGTCTTCGCAATCAATGTAAACAAAATATGCCATGTTTAAATGTATAACCCATGGAACTAATGCTAGATTTATATTGCCATCATATAAAAAGAAATAAGAACACTAAAGATCAAACAACAAACAATTCGCCAAAGAACAGAAACTCCGTTCAATTGTATCCTTATATAATCATTCTCAAGTGTCCGTCAGTCTGTCTGTCACGGTACTTTTGGACATTTCACAATGGAATTAAGAGCTGAAACTTTCACAATCGTTAAACCGCCATGAGATGGTCCATAGAAAAGTCAAACATCCCGGAATAAGTCCCGGATTCGACTCCGGGAGACGATTATATCGTATATTCCCAGAAGTTTACAACGGGATTTTCGATTTTTCAAGGCTCAAGATTATTTCTTTCATTCATCAAAATACGCAAATATGGACCAATTTTCTCTGCAATTGCTTTATTCGACGGCTAAAACTATAAACTATCTAATTCTTGCAATATTCTTACGTTACACGGAAGAATATGTCAGAAATACTCATTTATTTTCGACATTTTATGGCTTTTTCGTACTCTTTCCGGATGTTGCCAGGGCAACCCGCATGGTTGTTGTAGCAACGTCAAACGTAATAGACTGCTACGTAAATAATAGCAGATAACTATCATTCAGTAAACTGTGTGTGGACTGAGGGCGTTTTAAATGATTGAATAAAAGAAAAAAATCTCCTTTCTTTATTACAATACTGGAATATTACCTTTTTCGTAAGTAAAATCATTATACTGTACATATTTAATATTTATTAACGCAAATAGGCCAACACATCAGTTTGAGCACTCCATAAATGGAATACACAGAGATTGCAAAGGCGTTCTTTCCGAGAAATACGTATGAAACGGTATCGAAAGATTAGTCGATTCTCGAATTTTTATCCCCGAAACTATACGTCGTAATTATATGGTCTCGGGGACTACCTTGTAGTAAATGTTGTTCTCTATTCAAATAAATTCTTTAATCTATACCTCACAGATCATACAAGAGAATGGGAGAGAAATATATGGGTATTAAATTGTTGTTTGCTGAGAGAACCGTCTTCGCGATCGATGTAAACAAAATATGCGATGTTTTGCTCGGGATTTTCTCGAATATTTATCTCCGAAACTAAAAGTTGTAATTTTGTGGTCTTTCAAACTTCTTTGTGGTAAATGTTGTTCTCTATCCAAATAAATTTTTAATCTTTACCTTACAGATCATATAAGAGCTAAGGAGAGAAAAGTTTGGTATTTCATTGTTGCTTGATGGATGCCATTTAACGAGATACGAGTATAAGTTAATTAAAGTAATTATGTAAAGTGGAAGTTCGAATTGACGGATTCAGTTGAAAATCACAATTGGGCGATAAATTTTAATAACTTAATTAAATTAAAATCCGTCAAGCAGTTTAGGAGATGAAAGATACGACGGACGGACCAGACGTGCCCATAAGGCGTTCCGCTATTACCGCTTCGCTGGTAAAGAACGCCTAATAATTTACGAATGTTGCTCACTTTGGTTGCTATGAAAATCATTTCCCTCTCTTTCCTTCTTCCTCTCTCTCTCGTATTAAAAGCATTCAAAGCAATCTTACACCCATAATAACAATAGGATTTCGAGGTCTAACAATGTAATTGGTAGGAAAGGCAATATCCCGTTAAAATGGCAAGATTTCTCCAAAATATGTGAATTAAACTTTTAACATGAGTGATTTCGAATTGTATGCAAAAAAAGATGAACAGAATAAGAAACTAAATAATTTGTTCTTCAAAACAGTTCAGATTCGAAGCTCGTAGGTTAACTCTCTCTAATTTTAGTTTGAAAAAGGTTTAAAACTTGCACGTCGAAACGTCTATTTTTACGTGTTATTTTATGTGAAATGGAAATGTCTTCCTTGGAGTCGACCCCAGGACTTTTTTCGAGATTGCAAAATTCCAAAATTAAATTCAATCGGGAAGTTTGTTCAAACACGTTAAAAAGTGCCACCGTAATCGATGACGTCAGAAAGGCTTCGGACGGACAAAAATCGACAAATTATTATAAGATACACCAAACCAATGACGGATATATCGATGTCTAATCATTACGTAAAAATTTAAACTTATGTAGCCATTAACAGACGCGACCTGAGATTTAAACATTCTTTTCCTCATATCTCACAGTGAAATATTTTTAATTTTCTGTGATAGGAAAGGAGAAGTTCTACATTTTTATATTGTCCAAAAGATATTGTGACAAGCCTTGCTATTACTAGCATTGGAATTTTTAAATGTTTTTGAAACTAGCATAAGTAAGTTTTGCTGTATATGCTCCCATTGTTTTTCTACAGACTCCTCAATGTTATAATTAGGCTTGGTAGGATTCGATTGAAATAGATAAATATTGATCAACATAGAATTCGTAAAAATTTCAAAATCGATGAAAATGAATTGTCTTCGATAAGTATCGATTTTTCACTTCTAAATTTTCTATGACATTATTCGTCAGGATTTTTAAATTTGCTTTATCACACTCAAACTTAATATATTTTAGCACCAAACGTCCAAAACAAAGGATAAAATTGGTATTTGTTATACCAGACAGCCACACTTCATTCGGCATTCCATACCCTTTCTAAGATCCCTTATATCTTAAGGATCCATACTGAGCTGGCACGGGTACGGCACAAAACAATGATCGGTTTATCTTTAATCTCGACCACATCTGATAATCCCTATGCGCCTTTGGTCGGTTACACGATATGATTATGTCTCCATACTCAATTTACTCAAAAGTCTTATGACTTCTGCCGACAACCTCCAAGATGCGAAAAGAAAGATTTTCCCAAACTGAATTAATACTGATCGCCAAATATCCCTAGAGCAGGTCTCGAAAGTATAACTAAATCCTACTCCTCGTTTGACAAAATCCACTCGCCCATAACTCTTTTCGTGGTTGGTTAGGTTAAAAACCTATTACTACGACTATATTTCTGGGGCCCTGTCCTATAGTATTTTCATGAACAGCCATAAAATTTCCATTTTTGGTAGCCATACCCACAATTCATTCTCTGAGTGAGAGAGCCCGTTACTCATTTTTTCTTGCATTGCTGTAGCATCTTTCAAAATTCGTACTCTGTGCTTTTTTGAACACTCATCATCGTTTGTCACTCAACAAGTTAAGATTTTTTCTTCTAAAGATTAATATTTGTATTTGGTTGTACGTTATGTTAAGTCACATTAATTTGGTATTGGATGGTCACGATTTATTGAATAAGAGACGCGATTTAACGAGTAAAATTTACTTGTGATTTAGCTGTTTCGGATTGGTGGGCGAAGCCAACAACAACACATTCACCAAAGTTTAGGAAGCAACAAAAAATCCGGCATGTGAGAAGTCTTATTTTTATATATAAATTTTTAGTAAAATTTAATTGGAAGAATCCAATTTATGTCATTTTTATTGATAAAAATCGATAAAATATATTAAAATAAACCGATATTCGTCGCCAATTTTTAGGAAAAATAAATGTCGATTTAAATCTTCGAATTTTAAGAAAAATAAACGTCGGAAACTGCCAAGCCTAGTTATAATTCATGGTCCTTTATTTTCCATTCAGCATAGAAGCAAAGAAGTTAAAAAAATTAATGCTGCAGATAATCAATTTCAACCCTAGATTATTTAAAAGAATAACCCAAATGTTTTATACATATTTATTAATACAAAGAATTAGCTGTAATGCTCTTCCACCATCTACAAATGTTATATTTTTTTAGAAAGTTTCACATGAAATTTCACATTGAACCTTAATGTGAACACGATTGTGTGTGTGTTGTTAATTTTAATATGACATTTGGAGCATATGTAGCAAAAATAGTTATAGTGTTTCTATTTCCGGTGCGCTAATGATCCTTATACATAAATAACCGCTTTTAATATGATGATTTTTACTTAAACATTGTACTTTGTGTCAGGCTTTAAATAAATGTTTGTTTCTAATTACTATTAGTGCACATCTAACGCGGTCATGTCAAAAGAGATCTATATTTTTTCTGCGACCGACATTCTATTTTTCAAAAATATTGAATATTTTACGAGAAATTAATTTTCCTGAAAAGGCGAAAAGTTTTTCTTATTCTGTATGTAGAAAATAAGGGACTATGTTATCTAAATTATTGCAGCAATTTTAATTTCTACCCTTCGTAACATTATGCCATCTGCCTTCCGAGACAGACGAGATCATAACTCATACTTAATCTCGAGGGCTTTCTTTCATTTCCTGTTGGCTCTTGTACTCCATCAGCTGATCTAGCCTCGTCATTCTCGTTTCTTCTCTCTCTCTCTCCTGAGGTTCTTCTCCTCCCTCCCTATGTTGCCTCCGTTGAGGACCTGCCCTAACTACCTCCTTCTTGCGCTCTGCGAAGAGCTTTTCTCCCCACCCTCTTTTTCATTTTCTCCTTCCTGAGGATTCGCCGAATCGGATCTTGCGGGTTATACGTCCCGTTTTTAGAATATAAAATTATGATTGTGTATAACTACAATTGTTGCATATTTGTATCTAATATTGTTACTGTGTCGTTGGTTCTACCACTTAATCCAAAACGGGGAGAGGAAACAGAACGAATCCAACCCCCAACCACTTAACCCTACTCGGAGGTTGCGAGGGTTTAAGGGGGCGGCAGCCCCCCTCATGGACTGCAACAAAACCTCAATGGGAGGGGGTTTAAGGGGAAGGGGGGCTTGCGAAACAATTCCTCCACGTTCACATCTGCACTCGGGTTGGGTTGGTTTGGATATCAGCTTGGTTTTCCTTCCGCGTTCACATTTGCAGTCTCCATCGGGTTGGGTTGGGTTGGCTTGGTCTTCCTTCCACATTCACATTTGCACTCTTCATCGAATTAGTTTTTTTAAATTTTGGTTGTTAGGTTTGTGAGAAAATGGCGGTGCTATAAAAGTAAACATCCACTGGATTTGTTGTTTCGAAGAACGGGACGTATAACCCACAAGATCCGCTGAATTTTTCCTCGTAGCCTGCTACTCGAATTATTCCCTCCTTATTTCATCGTTCCTTAATTTTCTTATTTTTTCCGTCGAGAATAGTGCATGGCGTTAAATTCTGTTAACTCTGTAAATTCGATTACATAGCCTATTTTTCTATTGAGAATCTTCCTTACGTTCCCTTTTTAGCCTATTTTACAGAAGGGAAATAGGCTTATAGTTTTGTCGTTGTCTGTCCGTCTGTCTGTTTGTCCTTCTCATCCTCTTAACTTTTGAACCAGTAGACCGATCTTTATGAAACTTGGTGGAAATCTCTTGCTACATGGGTCGATCTCCCGAGGATAGTTTTTGCTGCAAAGATTGAAGTCCCGGGTTCAATTCCAGGAACTATCCTTCCCATTTGATTTACATGGGAAATCTCAAATCCATCGTGCAGGGTATTTTTTTCTTGCACATTCAAATATCTTAGAATTGTAATACTGGAGTGAGATTTGTACTATTCTCTGAGGAAAGGAACGAATATTCTAATTTTTATCATAGAATGTTGCTTATCGATTTTATTTCTTAGAATTTCGCGTAAATACTGGCGTTTTTGTAGTTTCTAAACTCATTACGAGAGTGTTGCTATAGCAATAACAATTGTTGGACCCGGATTCAGTATAGTATAATACGTACACGCGTTATTTTTGCCACGCAAATACGCGTGATCAATTTAATATTCCGTTCGAATGTATTTGTAGTATTTTATAACGCTAAATTATGAAATTAATGAACACAAAGAGCACCATATCCGCGGTGATTTTAAAGCTATCAATGCCAGCATATGTAGGTAATAAATAAATGATTAAATGGAAAGTAGGCATCATAAATTCCGTTTGGATAATCTTGTTATATTACTTATTCTCTATCAGCGCCTGCAGTTTTGCTTCCTAAACTACACCACTACAAATATCATTAATGAGGTCAGGTTCAACTCGGTGGAATTTACTCGTATTAAAAAAAGAAGAACTTTGTATTTCCACAAATTTTAATTTAAACACGACCAGTTTCACTACGATCGTAGCATCATCATTAATACACCGCTACATTTTATATTTTGCAATTTTCCCGAGTAGCTTATCTTTTATAAATTCCATCAAAACTTGTTGCAGCGTACATACTTACCTATTATAATTTCTGAATGCTACTTATGTCGTAATTATGTATTGTCGTTTTCGATCACTCTAATGAGTCATTAGTTAATAAGTCATTTTATGAGTTCTTTACAAAAAGTAAACAAAGAGCGTCTTATAGGCAGGTCGTGTCCGTCCGTCCGTCCGCATGTTTCTTCTCCGAAACTACTGGACAGATATTCATCAAATTTGGTATTTAGGACAGGGTAAAGAAAATAAGGAAACGATGTAAATGGCTCACGTAGCCTAATCGGGAATGTAACTTTACTGGTGACAAAAATGAACTTTTCTTTATATCTCGTAAAATATCAATTATAACAAAAATCTTTAAACATAATTTGTAGGCAGTTGACTCCCAGTCACTGTTGAAACAGGTTTTGCCCCTGACGATGCCCACCTTGTGGGCGAAATGCATTGGGTGTTGTAACCCTCTAATTGTTTGGCTATAGGAGTATTTTACTTTTAATAATTTGTAGAACTAATCAAATAACATATGTTTCGTTCAGCACATTTTTATCGAATGAGCAGCCGATTTCAAGAAAATCAAACGAGAAAGTCGTAAATCACTTTGTACTTGGAAAAATTTTCGTGTTTTTAATTGTTGACAACGAAAACAATCTTCGTGGCAACTGAAGTAAACAGTATCTGCTGTAAATAACTAATTAATTTAATTTTCGTTCCTGCTTACGAAACATTTTGTAAATGAAGGGAAATAGATTATCTACGACAAAGAATTGAACGTAAATACGTCTATTTTCTTTACGCATACACATTAGGGTGGGTCGAAAATTGTGGTTTTTAGTGCTTTTCGTCATTACTGAAAAGCACTATTATCTTCGTGATGTCCGTCCGTCCGTACGCATATAACAGGGAAGAATTGGCTTCACCGATTTCAACAAAATTTGGTACATAGAATACTCACGTAAATTAATTATCAACGTTGCATATTTCGAACAGATCCATTCTGCAAGGGGGCCACAATTTCAAAGTTAAACTTTTCGGTAATAATGAATTTGGAAGGAATTGGGTAAACCGATTTCAACGAAATTTTGTGCGAAGGAGGCGTGAAACATAAAAAATCAAAATCAAGATTTATAGCTTAGATATATAAACAGAGCGGCCACAATACAAGAATTAAAATTATTCTTTTAACATGTATTTGGGTTGAACTTTCTGCGTCAATGTTAACCAAATTTAATAATTATGATAAACAAATAAAAACCCATATTATTATATTTAGACCGAATTCGCTACAATGGGGGGCAAAATTACAAATAAAAATCTTTCAGTAATTAAGGATTTGGAAGGAATTGGCTGAACGAATTTCAATAAAATTTTGTTTTTAAGATTTGTACGACATACCATAATGAAATCAAGATGCTTAATGTGGAGCCAAAGATCAGTGCTACCACAGTGAAAAGTAAAATAATATTTCTCTCACACGAATTTCTAGAGAACTGACACCATGGATATTAACAAATATGGTATATGTAATCTTCATATAAATAGATAATCAAAGTAGTATATTTAAACCGGGTCGACTAAATACGGGTCCCACAATATCAAGGTTAGAATTTTTCTGTAACTATGAATTTGGAAGGTATTGGCTGAACGGATTTCAAAGAAATTTCGTTTTCTGTGCGAGTATAGAATGGGAAAACGGCATACATGCGTTTAAAACGGCTCAAAAAGCAGGGTTACCACAATATGAGAAAAATAATTTCCTGATTTTAAAGCAAATACATTAATATACGATAATACTACGGCGAATTTGACGAAAAGCACTTCTGTACTATGTGAAACCCGTGTACACCCCTACTTGTTAATTTTTTTGATGTTGTGTTGAACCCATCGCGCAAAAGTTTCGTTTTTGTGCCCATAGGTGGTCTGCAAAAGTTGGTTTCATTCGGACATCATTTAGGTCTCCCCCAGGGAGCTATATTAACTATGTCTATTTTCGCCATTTTTCCCGGTTTTGCCGCAATATTTCCATTATAAGACGAGCTACACTATCCGCAAACACATCAATCGATTGATTTCGTCAAGCGCAATAAAAATTTTGTGTGATCAATTTCGATCAAGACCTATTTTAGCCTCCATTTGTGCAAAATCGCATTTTTTCAAAGGGAAATCCGGTTTGGGCGAAGGATACGATTACGGATTTGCGACAAAACGCTATCAAGCAGTCTATATTTGATTAGATAAGCGTAAGCTTTCGATATGCTGCTCTTTGCTTGTTTAGATCATCGCCGAAACAACCCAGGACTCACCACGGGGAGGTAGCTGCCTGTAGAGTTCCGCCCGTGCCCACCCAACCCCACCCAACCCAACCCCACCCAACCCAACCCAACCTCCCGCTGCGGCACGGAATTTTCAGACTCCCCATTTCAACTCTGTCAACATCTTTTGCAGTGTCCCTGTCGAAATTTTCTTGATTAGTGGAGGTTCCGTGACTTCGCACATTTCCCAGTTGATCAGCTGTCTGTAGTCCTTGTTGTCGAAGATAAGGTCAGGGATTTTGAATTCCCGAATTACTTGGCCTGTAAATAAAATACTATTTTGAAAATGACCTAACGAAGTGTAACTAGGATTTAGAATTTTTAGGCATTCTTTACCAGCGAAGAGGAAGCAGCGGAACGCCTAATGGGTATGTTTTGTCCGTCTGTCGTAACTTTCATCTCCTGAACCGCGGACAGATTTTAATTAAATTAAATATCCTTATTAAAATTTATCGCCCAGTGATTTTGTACTGCCTACGTCAATTAGAATTTACACTTCATATAAGCACTTAAATAAACTTATACATACTCGTTAAATGTCATCAGTCAAGCAAAAATCAAATGCCATATTTTTCTCTTCTTATTTCTGATATGATCAGTAAGGTATCGAACAAGACTTTTATTCGGATGTAGGACAATTTTTACAACAAAAAAGTCCGCGATACTACATAATTACGACTTGTAGTTTCGGAGATAAAAATTCGAGAAAATCATAAGAATAACATCGCATATTTTTTACATCTACCATTACGACGGTTCTATTGGCAAACAACATTTTAAAATCCACATTTTTCTGTCCCATGCTCTATCTGTGAGAGATCGATTAAGAATTTTATCCGAATAAAGGAGAACATTTTAAAATCACCATTTTTCTGTCTCTTATATAATCTGTGAGATATAGTAGATTTAAAAATTTATTCGAACAGAGGAGAATATTTACCTAAAAAATTCCGCGAGACCATATATCATAATTACGAATCACAGTTTTGGAGATAAAAATTCGAGAAAATCCCAAACATAACATCGCATATATTGCTTAAATCGATGACTGCGACGGTTCTATCAAGAAATAACTGTTAAAAATCAATATTTTTTCTCCCGAGCTCTTGTATGATCTATGAGGTATAGATTAAAAATATTATTTGAATAGAAAACAACATTAACCACATAAAATTCCGCGAGACTTAAAATTTCAGAGATAATAATTTTGATACCGTCTTATAAGAATTTCCTTTAAATAACGCCTTTGAAATCTCTGTGTATGCCATTTATGGAATATACTTTTCCATCTTGGACTTGAGCGTCTAAATCTTTATCATGTTCGGATTAGTAAAGTATAAGTCTTCGTTTGATCTTAATTAAATCGAATTCTATTCTCCTTTTGTAAGTCTTATTGTTTTATTTGGTCTCCTGATTCATAAAATAATAAAAAGTCTTCATATTCAAAAGTATTGTTTTTCTCATAGTGGTCAAATGAACGAGGACTTAATAACAATCATAACTGTTCCAGGATATTGAAGATCCGTTCGGATTACGTTCGCTTTTAACTTCCTACTAACTCTATAGCATATGTTATTTTTCTGATTACCTGCGCAATATATCTGTCGCCGTATAACCTTTTTTCTTAATAAAACATGTACGATCACGCCTCTGTTTGGAAAGCTAAAAGAATCAGGTTTACATTAAACGAATGACTTACACCCTGCGAAATACATCTGCAAAAACGATAGCTTTTGAAGAGAGTTGGGGCAAGCGGAGAAAAGAAATAGTGGAGTAGGGAGCATATCTTGACGCTCCGATACGCGCAATCCCAAATTGTGCGCGTTGCGTGGTCGGGAAAGCGAGAGTGAAGTCCAATCTTCGCCGTCCCTGACCGTCACGCATCGAGATGAGCGGTCGCTCGTGCAAAGGCCCTTCCCCCACTCCCCTTCACTCCCCCCCCCCCACTTCCCCTTCGCATCGCGTGGGCGTAGAAAATGTTTAGCTCCCACAAGAACAATGACCGGCCCTAGCCTCAGCCCTTTGATGGCGAGCGAGGGACTTTCACCGCCGTGGGAAGTCGTCGAGCGGCGTTCTCCCGGCAGAGGAATGGGGAGGCGAGGTTAGGAGAGTCCTTTGAACCACTTTCCGTCGTGTTGCGCAACTCACGCGTCTCCGCGTGTTCCTCGGCTGTCGCTGCTCGTTTCTGGATCGAATCCAATCTCTCTCCTCTTCTCTTCCCATCCGAGCCGTCGCGGCCCCAAATCTGGTCCTCGGCCCTCGCTCCCAGAGCGCCCTGCCTCGCCCCCAGAGCGTCCCGCTACGCCCCCAGAGCGTCCCGCCTCGCCCTCGCGAAATCCATTCGAGCGACTCGGCCGGTCGCGATGTCATTGGCACCTAGCGGATGGCTGCCACTTCGCAAAGATGGAGTTCCGTTGAATCGATTCGCTTTCTCGTTAAAACCAAAGTCCTTCGATTAATGGTGTCCGAGAGCCGAATAATTATTTATCTTTTAGAGGAGATTTTTCATATTATATTTTGCAATTATGCCTCGAGGATTTGTTCCCTTGGTTTATCTACAGGTTTACTTAAAAAGTAAAAAATTTAAAATAGTACCGGTAAGTTTACTTCGGTAAATGCTAAAGAGCAAATTTTACTAATCAATCGATCTACTACTGGGCGATATTTTGAAATTTGGAGCTGTCGCCTCACTTTAATACGAAATCATTCGAAAACATATTTATAGGGCTCAATTTCTCCACTACAGGATTCTCAAGAAAGAATTTATTAATACGTAGTATGATAAGCCGACGGGTATACTTTGAACTTTCAGATAAAGCGATACCTATTGCAAATTTCTTTTCATCAAATGCTCAAATACTCCATCATTCTTAAATTCTATATTTGGAATGGTTTTTCGTCCAATGGGGGACTGTCAAAATATTTAATTATGTTTTTTTTAATTCTTTGTAATTGACTTAATTACTCCCTGTGAATATTTTTTTGTTAAATCGTCTTCATTATGCAAAAAATATTTAAAATAACTCTTTTAAATATCCCGCGAAAACGGCATCCTGGTTGGAGAGAGAGTAGTAAGGGGTACGTGACGTCATCGCATGCCAATCGTTTCAACGTACGACCGTACTGAAAGCACGTGGTTTTCATTCTTCGTCCTGTTGCTTTTCCTGATATCGTAGCTAAAATGGAGACTATGGAACTTAAGAAGGGTTATAAGTATTGTCTGGTATCTCGCTGCTTAATACAACGTTTAAAACCCCGAGCTCCTTGGGAAGAAATAAGAAGCGGAGAATATTGTGGTTTGAAAGCCATGAGGAGATACGCATCTGATATATCGGAACATACAACTGCATTTGTCTGCGAAGATCATGTTAATCTAAGTACTAGTTATATGTATGTACGTAATTTTATTGCTTCGTATTTTAGTTTATGACTTATGTCGGCATTACATTGACATGATGCATATATTTCTGTAGAGCGTTGAAAGAGTAAATTATATTTTTATGTTTCAAAGATTAGCATATATATTTTAACAAAACTTCCATAATGTAATATACCTATTCTAAATACGTAAGATCAGACTTACGGAAATCGTTGGGCTATGGGTTTATTAAGCAAATAATCACTGTTGCAGTGCATATATTTAAGTGCCAAGTTTTTAAGCAATTACTTTTACAAATGTTACATATAAATTTAGTTCTGTAATTTAAATATTTTAATAAATTTGTTCCCATAATATCCACAACAGCATGATATTTTGAAGGACCATGTTTTGCTAAGTAAGGGCAGTCATAACACTCCACAGACGTAACTAAATCTTCTTCTTCACCTACAAATACACTCACTTCATAACCTCTTTATCTTATTCTGCGTTCAGGGCAAATCTTGCCTTTAACAATGCAAATTCTTCCTTCTCGCTTCAATTTAACAAATTCAACAGCATTACTAACATAGTCTTTCCTCATTGACCTCAAAGGGAGAAAAAAGCCATAAAAGCAACAATGAAATTCGCGACATATACAAAATAGACATGCAGTTATGACAAACACTTCTACAGTATTTCTTTTTACAAGTATAGGTAATAACTAAGGCAGATAGACACTTAAAACAAAAAACTTCACCACATTTTATATAGACAAGACACACGGAAACTAAGTTTATTCACATTAATTTTGTATAATATTTGTCAATATTTGACCTGATGATTCTGTAAAGGCAGATGATGGTGATTATTCACCGAAACCGGTCGTGTTTTACTTCATATATTTTGTGAAAATTTGCAAAAGTTTGTTATAAATAAAAAATACTCTCTAGCATTGTTCATGCTATTTTATTGCGGAATTCCACGAAGTCTCGGCCTCGTCCTTTACCTTTAGTATACTTAATCTAACTATATTTTACTTACTAGATACTACGACAGCATGGGAAGCAATACATAAATAAATATTCTATAGTATTAGTTAAAACTAGAGTTGTTTTATTCATTTAATATGGGAGAGCTGTTTTAAGACGTCAATCTATCTTTTACATATCTTCTGCGTTTCAGTCGAAATAATAGTACCTACTATTACAATAACGGAAAATAAAAGCGCTACATCAAACTTGTTTTATCAATTAAATGTAATACAAACCTGTCCGCCTTCACTCCACGCATTTCAACATCTGAATATTGCTCCCTACGACTTCCAATGTACTGCAAAACCATGTACAAATCGACGTTGTGGAAATTATAAGATCTGGCTACACAAAACCCTTCAGATGCCATTTTGCAAAACACAAAGCGAAATAAATGCAGGAAGGTGCAGTGCTTCTACCAATATTTCTTTTAAGACGGCGTATAGAGGAAAACAACAGAATTATGTCTTTCAGGCTACTACTTCTATATCGGCTTCTAGCACGGTTAGCATCGGCTAACATGCTTGTGGATGAACTGACGTCACTTAACACTCGACAAACCTCGGCTACCAATCGGATGTGATCGGGATCGGCATTAACTCGTCCGTTTTAAATTGCTTTTTATAAATATCTGTTAAAAATTTAATGAAAAAACTTTATATTTGCCTATAACAATAGCCATACAATACAACTTCATAAAATTTTCGGTAATTCCCGATATTTGACAGTCCTCCATTAATTTCCCCGTATAATTTCCTCGTTAATTAGTTATGCTGTATTTATGTCTCCTTTCTAGATTTATTTCTTTTTCGTTTTGTTAATAATTTTTAAAACGGACTGAATTTCTGTTTAGATTTCAATGCTTTCACCTACAAACTAATCTGTTTGAGAGTCAGATGATTGATCAATATATAATTTTACTATTCAAATGCTGATAAATATTATATTTGTTCGTGTAATCACCTGAAGCGGAAACCTTTTTGAGCGCACATTGTTAAATGAATCTATCAAATCTTGATCTCGCTAATTAGGAAGCTCGACAGAGCGTAGTTGGTCTCGTTTTTTCCTGGGTTACCTTGAGGTATACTGCAGTAGCACATGCTACTTATAACTATCTGTAGGAGAGAGGAATCCAAAATGCAGTGACCTTCCATCGCTTCTCCGTAAACTAGTCAACCTTGACACACTTTTCGCGAAGTTGGTGGAATAGTTTGTTCGTTATTGTATTTAGTTATATAATATAACCTAGATTATCTGGTTTCTGTAAATTCTGATTTTAAATCTGCTTGAATCGCATGTATTGATTCTTTGAAGATTGCCTCTGTAGCGTGGAAACTGAAGTGAAACGATGGACGAGTATCTGGGAGCGAGTAGATACAGTTCTTCGATCGAATTTCAGTCAAGAGGACGATCGTCAACCTGATGGTCTTTTCAAGATATCATGGAGCGGTTGTTCTTGAACTCGCACCCGTAGATATTTGTACTTCAGCCGAAAGGCGTTTACGCGTTGTGTCAAGAAACGAGTTCGTGAGCCTCGCGATGAAATGATTTATCTTTGGAGGCTTATCCCTGACGTCATATGGATGAAGATAAACATCTAATGTGAAACCTAAATTTGAAACTGTATCGGTGGGCTGAATTTGTTTCATCACGTTTCATATGGCATTATTTATTTATACCTGACAGTTACACGCAATGTAAAACAAATTATTCGGTCAGAGTTTATCAAAATGTTTTGCACATGTTTGAATCATTGTTGCATCTAAGAAAAGTGTCTCAGTAGACTCTCTTTCATATTTAGAAGTATTTATTGAGTTGCAATATAGCGAAACTCAAACTAAAATTTTCCTGAGTGATTATTTTTCAAACATTTCCTTTGTGATTTGATCCACAAGTCAAGTACAGAAAATATAGCGACGAATACTATAGTATTTCTAAACTTATATAAAAAAAGGCATCGAAGTCCTATGAATAGGGCATTTGTTAATTCCTCGCTCTATTGTGTCGGAATAAAATGCGATTAGTGAAACATTTACTATTGTCTCATAACTCCATTTTGTTATTTTAAAAGTTGTTGTGATTTAGAAAACCACTGGCCTTTGCAAGCAATCATACGCAACCGTGTCATAAAAAGAAATATTTATGATAAAATAGAAAAGTTTATACGTGTTCTGATGCACGCTAAAGATGTGATGCGAACGCGACGTGGGATATCATTCGTTGAAATCGCAGGCAAAAGCGAAGCGGACTGGTTCAAAGTACCTAGTCGGTGCGTAATCAGCAAATTTCATCTTTCGTTCGGATGGTCGACTGTTACGAATTTTTTCACGGATGATCTTAAGATTACAGCAATTTAGGCTTCGATAAAAAATGTAGTCTTCTACTGAGGGGGAATGAATTCAATGCTTCATATGCGTTAGACATATTTCATGCTAAAGATAACTACTCTGGAAATCGATCAAGGCAATACTTTTCTTCTTCGAATCTAGTTTTATAGAAATGGCATGCATGTTTTCTTCAAAGAAACGTTCGAGGAACATCTTTGGACTAAGCTTTGCGAATTCAGTGGCTGTTAAGCCGTCACTCAAATCGATGACTGCAGATATGGAGGTTGCTGTTTTCTGCGCTCTCATTATTTTTAGTGCTTTTCGTCTTTACTGAAAAGCACTGTTATCTTCGTGATGTCCGTCCGTCCGTCCGTACGCAAATATTAGGGAAGAATTGGCTGAACCGATTTCAACTAAATTTGGTACATAGAATCTTCATATAAATTCATGACCAAAATGGCATATTTGGACCGGGTGGACTCAGCAGGGGTGCCACAATTGCAAAGTAAAACTTTTCAGTGATAATGAATAAACCGATTTCAGCGAAAGTTTGCCTGAAGGAGATGTGCAACATAAAAACACAAAATCAAGATGTTTAGTATAGATATAGAAATAAGGGCTATCACAATACAAGGAATAAAAAACTTCTTCTTACACGTATTCGTGTTGAACTGTCCTTATCAATTTTAACCAAATTTTATATTTATAATGTACACATGTACACAACACTATAATAGCATATCAGGACCTGATCAGTCACAATCAGAAATTTAACATCTTCAGTAATTATGGATTTGGAAGGAATTGGCTTAACGGATTTTAACTAAATATTTTATATAAGATCTGTACAATAACCACAATGAATATAATTAATGATTTCAGGCGTCACTGGGTGGAATTTCTTCATATTGTAAAAATAAAGACTTATTTGGTTATATGATTTTACTGGCCAGTGTTCCCACCCCAAAATACCAGAAAGAGTGCAAAACACCCGTTAAAAAAGTTTATGGGGAATTACCAAATAAGTCTCTTTATTTCTACAATACCACAATGAAATCAAGATGTTTAAAGCGGACCTAAAGATTAGGGCTACCACAATAAAAGGTAAAATAATATTTCTTTTAAACGTATTTCTAGAGAATTGACCGTATGGATTTTAACCAAATATGGTATATATAATTTTCATATAAATAAATAACCAAAATAGCATATTTCACTCAGGTAAACTAAACAGGGCTGCCACAATATCTGTTTTAGTGAATAGTGTAATATACTCTTGATGCCATTTTCTGATTTCAAAGCAAATACATTAGTATACGATTAAACTACGGTGAAAATGATGAAAAGCACTTCTACCACGAGAAACCCGTGTATATCCCTACTTGTTAGTTCTTTTTCGACATTTTTGGGACTGGGTATTCATTGTGTCATCTCTTAGGTGTGATGCAATGCAAATAGAAACTCCCCCTTCCTGTCTCTTTCCTCGCTCCTTTCGCAGGAACTCAAAAAACTCTCCAATAGTCCCACTCTCATTTTTCGCTCTCTCGGACACGCACGACCTCCATTTTCAAAATAGTTGTACGCTCGTATTTCATCGCGACGGATTTGAAATTAGAGCGCATGCGTAGGGACCTCTCCCCATTTTGCCATGAGCGACGTTTCCTTCATCTATTATTATTCATTTCGCAATAAATTCCCGACAGCTAAATCCAATTCCGTATTTAAAAAAATATGACCCTTCAGATCTAAATTTCTGGATAACGGCTTTCGTGACCACCCTTCCCATTAATAACGATAATCTTTCGATTACGATGCTTTGGTGAATGTTATACTAGGGTATTATTCAAATACTGTAGGAAAAATATGATGATGGTAAGACCGATTCCTCTTGAACTTTCCAATCTCAATCTTAAATGCATAAAAAGATGTTGATTTTCATGTTCCCATTGGTGACATGGACATGTAATACGAAATACGAGATTGTTCCTATATTTCTTATTTTTGTGTACATGAGTTCCCGTCGTTCTTTCCAAGCCAAAAATTTTAATGCCGCTAACGGTAGCACTATACTAAAACTAAACTAAAAACTATGTTGTAAATAATTAAGTAGATGCTCATGTCGTTTGTATGAAATTTTAAAAAATAATTGTTTTTGAAGCGAAAACTACTACCAGAATCTCTAAATAAGTATTCTCCGGTAATTAAATCCTTCGATAACGTATAATTTCGAATAAAATTACTGATAGAGGAGAAATAAAGAATATTTCGTGAGTATGTTGGCTTATTTCCACAGTACAGCTTCAGAGCGTCATATCACCGAAACCATGGCTACTTATGTAATTTTGTGTACTGTGGAATTAAGCTAAATTATCCAAGGATGTAGCTATCTTTCACCTATATAATGGAATTCCACCAAGTAAAGGCTTCTCTAATCAATATGAGTATATCTGATGTTTAAAAAAACATAAAAGTAATATAATTCTTCCTATATTACCTACAGGGATATCTTTGCCATAATGTTCAGCACTCTTTCGTAAGCAACTATAAGTAATTTGTTATCACTAGGAGCGACACTAATATGAATTTCATGTAAAATTGGATAATGTTATTATGAGATGGGTTTTTAAATATTAGCAAATGAATATTCCTAATTTCTGCTATCCATTTGAAGAACACAGTTAAAATCATAATTATAGAATCACACTCTGATTCAGCGCGTACATTTTCCGATTGCAGAGTAAATCCGCTTTCATTGCTTTTCGTCATTGCTGAAAAGCACTACTATCTTCGTGATGTCCGTCCGTACACATATATCACGGAAGAATTGGCTAAACCGATTTAAACCAAATTTAATGCATAGAATATTCACATAAATTAATGACCAAAATGACATATTTGGACCGGAATGACTCAGCAGGGGTGCCACAATTGCAAAGTACAACTTTTCCGTATTTATGAATTTGGAAGGAATTGGCCAAATCGATTTCAAAGAAATTTTGTATGAGGTGTGCAACATAAAAAAACAAAATCAAGATTTTTAGTATTAATGTTGAAAGCAGGGCTACCACAATTTAAGGAATAATAAAATTTTCTTTTTATACGTGTTTATGTTGAACTGTCCACGTCATTTTTAACCAAATTTAATATTGTTGTATGCTCGTGGGTTCTCGGGGATCGGCGGGAATGAAAGACAGGAAGATCCAAAAAAAACGTTGTTTATTTAATCCTCCTATACAGTAATCTCCTCGTTATTCCTCTGGACTCCACTGTATCCTCGATCACCTCTGCCGTCTCTGCACTCAATGCTAGAAAACGAGGGCCGTCTAATCGTGGCCCCTCCAACCCCTCCGCCGCCTCAGTGCGTTTTGAAAACCCTACCCGTCCCATTGGTCGAAGACGTTGCCAGGCAACGAGCTACGTAAGAAATGTGCGACATTATTAACCCAATGTGTAAAAAGTATAATATTCCAAAAATTACAAAAATTAGCTGTTGTTTTACTCCATTATTGTTCCATAAGGAAAAACGAAAATCGGTCCTCAGGAGAAATCTTTTGAATTAAAGAAATATTTACCATGGTGAAATATCTCTTTGAAAAATGAATGTTTTTTCAGGGTGAGATGAAATGCTTGCAGTATGCAAGCACCTTCTACTAGTATATAATGATGTTATATCCCCCTCTGTAAGGAACGTATATATATAATGATAACAAATTTTCAAGGTTTATGTATTTCCGAATGTGCTACGGAGCTGAAATGTTTTTTAGAGGTAGGATTTGTAAAAAAAAAACGAAATAGGGATTATACAAATTTTGATATTTTAATTTGTTTGGCAGTTAAAAATTCTTAAAATTTAAACAAATAGGTAAATGTTTAGATAATACGGGGCGAGTTAGAGAGCTGAACTTTATAAGTTTTTTAGAGTTTATTCCATATAAACGAATAAACATTTCAGTGTATCCATGAAATTCTTATTGCGGCCGTTAAAAATTATTTAAATTTAATCAATTAGAAAAATATTATTTCACTTCTAGAAGTGCTACAGCTTTAAAAATTATCAGAAATGTGTAGCATTAGTACCCCATAATGGTGAAAGTATAAAATTCTTAAAAGTGCAAAGTTTAGGGATTTTTTAAATCTATTATTATTATTAATCGCTGCGGAGTTGAAATCTTGGTGTAGAGGATAACACTTGAATTAAAGAAATATTAGAATGATGAAATATTTCTCTGAAAAATGAATTTTTTTTTAAGGTGAAATGAACTTCTAAGAGTGTATATATATATATATATATATCCTATATTCTCCGTAAGAAGCAGCTATTTATAATAGATACTAGAGTAATTGCCCGTCATATATGACGGGTATGCGTGAATTATGTGTTAAGTTAAAATTGAAATAATAATTAATGAAACCAACTTTTATGTGCACTATAAAGTAAGCAATAAATATAAAATTCAATTAATTGTGTGTTCCAGAGAGTTAAAATAGCTTTGGGCGAATAGAAATTATTTGACAAAGAAATACATTACGCTATACAATTCTTATACGCCAAAAATTATTTTTAATCTTTATAACATTTAATTTTGTCTCTCTATCCCTCTGTCTCTCTCCTCATCTCTCTCGTGTTAAAGCATTCAATGCACGCATTCTTCTATATAAACCAAATAACACCATAGTAAGAATTATTATTACTATACATTTCTTCTCCCCCTTAGTTGGTTCATCAATAAACATATCACGTACTTTTAATGACTAAATACTGCAAAATGATATATGAGAAATGATTCCAGGGAAATATTCAATTTCTATTAAGTGATTTATTTTCTAATCAGTTTTAATCAACCAAAAAATCGAAAATTATTTAAAACATACCTCACTTGAGTTCAGTAGTTGTAATAAGGTGTTAAGTTAAAATTGAAATAATAATTAATGAAACCAACTTTAAAAAGTAAGCAATAAATATAAAATTCACATAATTGTGTGTTCTTATTAGTCACCTGTGATAAAATGTAATAACGAACAACTTTAAACAGCAATACATTTACATCCATCTATAATAATAGCTACTTGTGCCTCACTCACTCACTGACACAAAACTCTAAGGTACTTCTAGAAGGGATACAAAACTGAAATTTATTAAGTTGGTAGGCCGAGTGACACAACCTACGAAAAACATCGAAAATCACAAGAAGTTTTATATTTAAGGTGTCTTTTAAACCCATTCCATTTCAAAACCCATAAGAAAAGCATGGGATTCAGTGCAACGCTTTCTAAAAATGCATTTTTAAATTACTTTAAATTGAGATACAAATTCGGGAAAAGAACAGTTGCCTATCTGAAAGAACGGAGTTCTTAATATTTGAAGGCAGAGTTCAAATACTTACCGAATTAGCGTAAATATCTGCTTTTTATCGGAAAAAAGTGAATTTTTTCCTCTTTTCCACAATGAAAATTTTTAAATACTATGGCAACGACCTCAATGCTTTTAAATGGATCTGATATTATACGCTACGATTGGAGTTATTTAATGCTTTTAATGGAAATTAATGCCGTCATAAGGAATTAGAGTTGAGCTTCCATAACTCGAATCTGTAGGAAAAGTAATAATTATTCGATTAATAGAAAATAAAGTTATGGAAATATATTCATACATATTTGTATGTATACAGTGGAACTTCTATAACTCGAATCTCAAAGGAAAGCAACAATTATTCGAGTTATAGAAAATTCGAGTTATGGAAATATATATTTTTCATTTTTCTTTAATTGAATTAACATAAAGTTTATTCCCATAAACATATAAGCATATAATTCTAATTTTCAATATAATGCATATTATGATAACATCATCACCAATATTTTCTTTCGATAATATGTAAGATTTTACTCTATCCAAAACACTAATATCATCAGGCGCTGTGATTGAAGGTATCATAGATAATTGCAATTCTCACGTACTACTGAAAGCACAAACATGACGATTAAATTTGGGTTATCGACTGTAGGAAGGAGCGAATAGGTTTGCTTTTCTCCAGGGCTATAAGGGATCAAAATAGGAGAAGCAACCCTGATAGCAGTGACTGTAGAACGTGAAAAGTATTGTAATGTTGTGTTTCGTAATTTTTCGAGAAATTTGAACTCTTTTCAATTGTTAAATATAATGGCGTCATACCTATTTCGCGATTGTTTTTATCCAAATATGTGCTAAAGGCATGGATGATAGCATAACCTTAACAGAAAATATCTTAATTTTTCCATAATTTTTAATGTATAGGTTATTGTCTTTTTCAGGATTATTCTGATTGCTCATGCAGTGCGATCTGAGTGATTAAACTTGAAATACGAAAACTTGGACATGAGCCGATTGCCAAAGAATTTGGAAATGACGGATAGATAGATAGATAGATAATCGTCTTTATTCGGGCGAAATTTAGACCATAAGGTCCATTCTTACATTTAATCCTTCGTCAATATAATAAATATAAAAAATGGTAAAGTAAGATATTACAATACGCATAACATAAACAGTATATACCTAAATCATACAGAGTAAAAAATATATAAAATTGAAGACAGATTAGAGATTGTGGGGAAAACCTAGGTAAAACAGGCATGTCCTCCCTATTAAAACCCACGCAGGAAAACACCCACTGAGAAGGGGGGTGTGAAAAACCTGCGAAAACCCTAGATAGTGTACATATTATAATATAGTAATACAACATTAAATAGAAAGGAGTATGTACAGTAAGTGTTCGTATATACAGCATCGTTGTATACCGTCATAAAAAATACATATATAGGTATTAACGTAATGCAAACCAAGAAATATAATACAATAATAACAATACAAAATGATATAAATCAGTATAAAATAGTATGAAACAATACAGATTGATATAAAACAATGAGAGTTAGTATAAACACTATAACTTAGTAGACACTAGACAATGAAAAGGTAACAGTCGAAGGAGGCGTACATTTTGAGAACTCGATAACCTGCGAAGAAATTAATTAATGTTCATTAAGTAAGAAAGAGTGAAGGTAGCCGTCTTGCAATAGGTAAGAAGAAAATGTTTAAGCTGACCTGAATTTTGGGCAAAGAACAGCAATTTAAAGTATTTATGTTTGAATATGTGGAGAGATGTTGCGTTTTGGAGGTCAGTAGGTAGGGCGTTCCAAAGTCTACAAGCTGTAACATGGAAGGATTTATTATAAATTTCCGTCCTGTGATGTGGGATCTGGAAGAGATTGGTGCCCCTAGTGTTGGCGTTGTGTACAGAGTTCATGTGGGAAAATTTGGAGTTCAGATACTGTGGGTTTTGAAGAGTTATAATTCGGTAAAATAACGAGAGGAGGTGAAGACGTCTACGAGCTTCAGTGCGAAGCCAGCCTAACGTATATAGAGGTTGAGTGACATGGTCTCTCTTTTGGAGATCACAAATGAATCTTACGCAGGAATTTTGTGCACGCTGCAATTTTAGAGATAGCTCGTTAGATAGATCTTGATAGACCGTATCGCAGTAATCGAGGTGAGGAAGGACAAGAACGGTGATAAGCCGCTTGCGAAGGGAGAAATGGGTAATGCTTTTAATTCTTTTAAGTGAGTGAAGTGAACTGTTAACAGTATTACATATTTTAGTTATATGTTCAGTCCAGATCAATGTGTCATTGAATACTAACCCGAGATTGGTTGCAGTTTTTTGGAAACGAATGACAGAGTTATTGAGCAGAATTGGGGGAAGTTCTGAGAAGTTTAGTGACGAGAGAAGTTTGGGATACCCAATAATTATAGACTGACTTTTTAAAGGATTAATTTTGAGGAAATTTACATTTCTCCATTTGGATAAAGAAGTGAGGTCATGGTTCATTTTATCAATGATAAGAGGGAGATCAATAGAGCGAGAGTGCATATAGATTTGGAGATCATCAGCATAAAGGTGGTATTTACAGTGGGCAAGCTGAGAAGATATATCATTAATGTACAGAGAGAAGAGCAGCGGCCCGAGGGTGGAACCTTGTGGTACGTCATGTGTCACTTTAATCCATCTTGAGGAATGATTGTCAGTTACGACCTTTTGATGGCGATCATTCAGGTAAGAACTAATTAAGTTTAGGGAATCTGAGGAGAAGTTCATGAGACGCAGTTTGGTTAGAAGTATGTTTACATCTACAGAGTCAAAAGCTTGACTAAAGTCAAGAAGAGTCATGATAGTGACTTCTCTTTTGTCCATTGCTAATCTGATATCGTCAGTGATTTTGAGGAGTGCTGTGGTAGTGCTGTGTGATTTTCGGAATCCTGATTGTAGAGAATCGAGGATATTATTAATAATTAGAAAAAGTGTGATTTGTTCATGTAAAACCTTTTCAAATGCCTTTGATAATACAGGAAGTAAACTGATGGGCCGAAAGTCGGTTATGTCAGAAGTAAGACTTTTCTTAGGTATGGGACGGACTATGGCGAGTTTCCATTGCGATGGGAATTTGTTTTGCATAAGCGCCCAATTGAATATATGAGTGATGACGGGTAGAACTAGATGAATAATCTTATGAAGGAAAACTATTGGAATTTCGTCAGCACCTTGTGCTCTGGACTTGATTTTACGTAAACAATTCAGTATTCCAGCTGAGTTAGAGGAGAAAATTGGAATTGTGGTGATGCTGTGGTGGGAGGAGTGTGTTGAAGTAGGTGGTGTATGTGATTCTGTTTCATTTCGTTGTCATCAGGAGTTGGGGGAATGGTGAATAGAGTGTTAAGTGTATCAAGGCAAATATGAGGAGGAAGTTGTGTATCCTTAGATTTTCCAATACCAAATAATTTTAAGTTACTCCATAGAGCAGATTGTGAAGAATTTGGACGGGTCAGTGAATGAATGTACCGAGTTTTAGAGTTTCTGATAAGTTGCTTAGTTTTATTTCTTAGTTTTTTAAATTGGTTGAATGAGATCTGTGTTTTTGTATTTTTGAAAATGCGGAAGGCATTGTCACGTCTCTTCATTATCAGTTTGATGTCTGTTGTGAGCCATGGTGCATGGGGCTTAGAGACTCTTTTAGTCTTTAGTGGAGCGTGAGTGTTGATTAATGACTGTGCAAAATTGTTGAAAGCCTCAACCTTGTCGTTAATGTCGTCCATGTACTCAATAGAATACCAAGGCATGGCAGACGCGTCAGTAATTAACTTTTCATTTTTGATGTTTTTGAAGTCCCTATAGGTGATATATTTCTGCTTGTGAGTTGGGCACCTTATTGAATATGCAATGTATATTATGTCATGTGCGGAGATTCCAGGAGCAGAGAGCTGGCCATGCGCGAGAACCTTGTCAGGATTGGCGGTAACGGCTAAATCAATTAGGGTAGAGGAAGTAGGAGTATGGTGAGTTGCATTTAGCGGTAGAATACTAAGGCCTAGAGAGTTGAAGGAGTTATATAGATATGCCGAATCGGGGTTTGGTGCGAGTATATTGGCTTTAAAATCGCCAGTAATTATTAAATGATTGTAATCGTTAATGTGATTAGAGATGACTTCATCAATATCGGATAGATGGCCAATTTTGGGTGTACGGTAGACAATACCGAAAAGTATTTTCTGTGAATAGATTTTCAATTCAAGAAAGAGAAATTCGGGTCTTCTGCTGTAATTACATTCGCTACTTTCAATAAATTTAGTTGAAATATCGTTTCTTACATATATTCCGACACCGCCGCCGCCTTTGCCAACGCGATCGTTGCGGTAAAGTTTAAAACCGTCAATGTTAACAGTAGAGGAAGACATAGATGGTTTCAACCAGGTCTCAGCAATAGCGATGATATGTACTTTATTGTTAGGAAGGATACCACGGAGTTCTTCGATATGTGCTGTTAAGCTTTGAGCATTTAAATATAAGATCTGGAGGGAGCGTGGAAAGAGCTTAAACTGTTCAGATAGAATGGCCTTTGTATTGGAATTGCAATATGAGGATAAGCTTTCATTAGTGTCAGGGAGAAGATTAGAAGATGCGGAACCAGGAGATACGTATGGATAGAATTCAGAGGCATTTGGGTCTAAGGAAGGACGCGGTTGAGTTAGGGAAGGAATGAAATCAGGAGCATGTGGGTTAAAGTAGGTATCAGGAGGCACGGTGCCGCAAGTGACCAACACGGTGAGAGAAGCGGTAGTGGCGACAGGTTGCTCTCGGCTGCGGATGGTGGCCCATGTTGGGACTAACGACGCCTCGAAGCGCGGGTCCGAGGAGATTTTAAGTTCTTTTAAGGACTTGGCCTCTGAGGTTGCTCGTGTCCGAGAGGAGTCGGGTTCCGATGTGCGGCTTACTGTCTGCAGTATAGTCCCTAGGATTGACCGCGGTTCTGAGGTTTGGAGTAGAGTTGAAGGTCTGAACCGAAGGCTGTGGAATTTCTGTCGGAACTTGGGAGTGGACTTCGTCGACCTACGACCGAATATCGAATCGTGCAGGGCACCACTGGATCACTCTGGTGTTCACTATACGCCCGAATCGGCTCAGAGAGTAGCGAGTAGGATTCTCGAGCACAGTAGGGATTTTTTAGGCTAGAGAGTAGGGCAAAGTGTAGGTCAGGGGATAATCGATGCATTTGTATAAAATAAGAATCCCGAAAGATTATCTAATGATAGAATATACACCGAGCGTAACATGCAGCTCCAATTTCGCGATAGGTCATTGATAGAATGTTCCTTAAAGGGCGCGACGGGTCGCAATTCCAATTTTGATGCGACGCCATACAGTCGTGGGAGTGATTGTGGTGGGAGCGTATGTAGTTTTAGAGTGGAAGAGAAAGTCAAGGGTGAGATTAGTATGCGAAGTGATAGTGAGAAATTAAACGTCGTCGTACTGAACTGTCGCAGCATCCGTAGGAAAATTGCTGAGTTCGAGCATCTTATTCGCAGTCTGCATGCCGACGTTGTGATAGGCACAGAAAGTTGGTCAACGGATGAGATTCAGAATCAGTAGATATTTCCTAGAGACTATCGTGTCTATAGAAAAGATCGCGCTAATAAATCGGGCGGAGTAGTTTTCATAGCGGTTAGCGATAAGTACGATAGCAGTGAGATTCCGATAAGTGACGAAGATATCGAGAGTGTTTGGTGCCGCATAGGTAAAGATGGCTCCAAAAAGGTGTTCATATGCTCGTTTTATAGGACACCTAACGCTGGTGTAGATTGTATTTTAAGTCTCGAGAAACAATTATCAAAGCTTAGACTGATAAATCAAGATGGTATCGTTATAGTCGGTGGTGACTTTAACTTACACTCAATTGATTGGGAAAATCTATGTTTCGAATCTAGAGGTAAAGAACGCGAATCCTGTGAGGCATTAATCGAAACATTCTGCGAGCACTCTCTCCTTCAATTAGTCAGAAAGCCAACGCGATCGGGAAACATATTAGATTTATTAGCAACTAACGTCCCAGAAAGAATAAACAAAGTCACCATTGAAGATGGGATAAGTGATCATCAGGCCGTATATGCAGAGTGTAAGTTGAAAATCGATAGGCACCCTAAGCCTCAAAGAAAGTTTTATATATTTGCTAGGGCAAACTTTTCAAGTTTCAGGTCGCGCCTACGAGAAGTTGTTTTGTACGGGTGGAATCTGTCCTTGGCAAGAATCCGCTGGACAGAACTTTTGCTAATCCCAATTTCTTGGGAAATTTTACGGGTGGATCGTCGAGGACTGGCGGCAACTTTAGCGAGGACAGCCAGTGTGTCTTCAGCCCCAGTAGAACTTCGCGGCCATCCTGCACGAGGCCTGTCATTCACACTTCCAGTTTCCTTGAAGCGATTGATAGCATTGCGTATCATTTTCTCTGACGGTTCCGGTTGCTCCGGATGACGACGGTGATACTCCCTTGCTGCTCTACGAAGGCTCAAGCCGGGCAGGTAAAGAATCACCATTTCCGCCTTATCACGCGCTGCGTACATTTCTCCGCCTGAACTCCAGAACTGCCACTTGAAAACTGAAATTTCCGGTGTGACTGTCGCGTCTCCAAACACCAACAATGAAAAATGAACGTTAAAATGAGGCGGCAACATCAACAATCACAGTTTCCACCGAAATCACCAGTAAATTAATTAATTCATTGTTAGGCATTAGCGACCACACTAATACATTTTAATGCCAGCAATTGATATCAATTGTTGTTGACATTTGTCAAATGCCATACTCTCTGCATAATTCACACTTCTTGCCTCCTCACATAGCTCCTTTATGTGGACGCAGGAATTTCCGCAGATTCACTGAACCATTGATGAGCCAAGAGAGTAGCGGTCGAACGGAAGGCCATAGACGAAAAAATCAACATTTCGCCCGAAAAATAGCCTATTGCGAACAACTTTGATCTCTTATTATTTTTAGATATTCTGCAAAATAACATAGTTGTTTTATGAGGCCGGACTTCTGGGACACCCTATATATTAAATTTAACCCTCGAGCGGGCGAGCTCTTATTTGTTACACGACCGGGCGCGCGGCGTCCTTTGTCCACGGCGTAATTTTTACAAAATAACTCATGTGTTTGATGGTATTATTGGCTTATTTTTATCAAAATGATGCTTTATCTTTTACAACTACAACTTATAATCATGGTTCTTGATTAAACAAATTATATTCCAATTAAAAATATTGTTATATATCAACACACAAACCTAAGTAACAATTATAAAATTTCCATTATTAATCTGAATTACTGTCTTCAGCATTACATGAATGACGAGTATATGTTGCTTTTACATGTTTCTTGCAAGAAAATTGATTGCAAGAATCACATTTAATGGTCGTGTCCATATTTTTTCTTCTGCCACATCGTGATATGACCGAACGATCAGGTGCTGAGTCGTCATGGAAACTATTCAAGGATATAATGCTAGAGAGTATCGATAAGTACATTCCAATTAAATTGAAGGTCGACAATAAAGAACCACGTTGGTACAATAAGCAAGTTAGGAGTGCGCTTAGGCGTCAGAGAATAAGCCACGCGAAAATAAAAAATATGCCGTCTACATCATCCGATGAATATAGAGCAACTAAAGTTAAGACGTATAAGGAATCTAGCGCTAAAGCGAGAACTACTATGCGCGAGGCTTTTACTAGCTTCCGGAATAAGGTATTAAATAATTATTTGAAGGAGGACCCTAAAGCGTTTTGGTCCTATGTGAGAGAGGTCCAAGGTAGAGGCCCTACAATACCTTCCCTGCGTAATGACTCGGGTGCCGTTATTCATGATAGCGTAGAGAAAGCCAATCTGTTAAACGGTCATTTTGTAAAAGCATTCACAGCCGTCAGCGACCATTGCGTACATTATGCACCCGCAATAAGGGGGAACCTGATGGACGATATAGTATTTTCTGAGGTGGGAATAGCAAAGCAATTAAGTTCCATCAGACATAACAAAGCCACTGGCCCCGAAGAAATTCCTGCTCGCGTTTTAAAAGAATTAGCTGAAGAAATAGCACCTTTTCTTCTGATAATCTTCGAGAAATCCATTTCTCGCGCAGAGGTCCCTAGCGACTGGAGGTTAGCGCACGTTATCCCAATTCATAAGGGCGGCGACAAGGAGAACCCAGAAAATTACAGGCCGATTTCTTTAACTTCGATATCGTGTAAGATTCTCGAGCATATACTCGTTAGCAACATAATGCGATTTCTTGATAGTAATTTATTGTTAGATGATTGTCAACACGGCTTCAGGAAAGGTAGGTCATGTGATACTCAGCTCGGTCTTTTTGTAAATTGTTTACTGAGAAGCGGAGAAAAGAATACGCAGGTCGATGCCATCTTCTTAGATTTTAGGAAAGCCTTTGATAAGGTACCTCACAGGAAGTTAATAACGAAATTAGAAACCTTAGGCGTTAATTCTAACATCGTTAGTTGGATCCGTGAATTTTTAAATCATAGGAAGCAGATGGTTGTTATAGATGGGAAATCTTCGAACTTAGTGGAGGTTGTCTCTGGCGTTCCACAGGGTAGTGTAATTGGTCCTTTATTATTTCTAATTTATATAAACGATATCAGCTCAGTAGTCAGGAGTAAAATTAGGCTTTTCGCGGACGACACCGTCATCTATAGAGAAATAAGCAATCCGGAAGACCACCAGTATCTCCAAAATGACCTAGAAGCTATTTCTGCATGGTGTAAGGAATGGCAGTTAGAGATCAACCAAAAGAAAAGCTGCGTCATCAACTTCTGGAGAACCAAGAGTATCTCGTTGAATAATAATTATTCGTTGGACGGAGTAGAGATTCCAGTTTCAGACTCGATTAAATACCTCGGAGTCACGATCCATCGTGATCTCTCGTGGGACACCCACATTCGCCGATTGATAGGTCCCTTTATAGGGAGAATAGTTCGAAATAGCTCCGAAAAAGTGAAGGAATTATGTTATTTATCCTTGGTTCGACCGTGGTCGAATATGCTTCAGCTGTGTGGGATCCCTACGAAAAGGGACTCACTAACGAGATAGAAAAGGTTCAGCGCAGGGCAGCTAGATTTGTAAAGAGGAATTACGATAGTAAACAAAGCGTAACATCATTAATAGAAAATCTGAAATGGACAGGCTAGAATTAAAGTACTGGAAAAATTTATGTCGGAGGGACTAGCGAATGAGGTAGTAGGACTTATCAGAAGCCCGACGTATCTCGGAAGGCAGGACAGTGAGGATAAGATTCGCGAGATCGACTGTAGAACGGAGCGATATAGAGGATCGTTTTTCCCTAGGACGATAAGAGACCATAATAGAAAAAGATAACGTAGGAAAACTATGGACCCTTGGTGCACTGCACCCTCTGCCATCCACGAAAAAGATGACTTGCAGGGTATAATGTAGATAATGTAGATGTACTAATCGTCCACACTTTTTTCTTTCCTGGTGCTGGCATATAAATTTCCTTTCCGCTGGTTCTCGATATTTTGAAAGGAGTATCTTCACATCTGAAGGTAGAGAATTTTTTTTGCTCTTTCAGTGAGATAGGGCTTCATCAATGCCAATGATAATTCCTTCAAAAAATTTCTTCTTGGTTACCCCGGATTGTCAACATTAGAAAAATAAAATATTTCGCATTTATCCCGGCTATATTCATTAGCGAGAAGAATATTGCCAATGGCCACCGTCGAGTAATACGAGCTACTGAGTAAGTACTACATATTTGATCTACTGTGTCTACTCCACCCTTAGTCATGTTGCAGACCAATACAATTGATGGTTTAAGGGTTTCGTCATCAATTTCTGTTTCATGATGCATTGTTGATAGTACTATTACTGCCTTTTTCTTTTTGGCACGTTGGACGCCTAGTAATCGAAAACCATTTAGTCGGTGATCTACCGTATGTCACCGTATCCTTCCTCATATTTTAAGTTTATATTGGATTTTTTCCGATTTTTGGACATTTCATAAAGAGGTTGCTACGGTAGCTGGCGTTGTTGATCTCGGATTTTTGCATTATTGGACTCAGGCTTTCAAGTGCATTTACACAGCTTACAACGAAACAAAATCATGTGAAGGACAAAAATCGATTGAAAATTTATGTGAAAAGTTTCATTTAAATTTAAAACAAATAAACACGTAGCGTAAAAACTTTTAAGTCAGAAACTACTTCAAGTTATTGTAATGATGGACGACTCAACATTTCAAATAGGAAGATACTTCACGCGTATCTTTTCGTTTGCAAATTTTATTGGGCAGTTTAAAGCAAATTACTATATTGACAATTATTATGATTGATTTCTTTCGATTATTAAGCAAGATATTTGACGTATGACCGGTGCATTTATAGTGATTACAAAAAATGTGTGAATTAAAAAAGCTACTTACTAAGTTCTTTCGTTGTCAAGGTAAACAAAACAAAAAGCTAATTAAAATATTAGCGGTCGTACTTTCCTTGCCTTACTCCTCTTCCTAGATCATACCATTCGGTCTGTGCATCTTTTATCCTCATAGCTGCTTTCTGTTTCATATACAGCTCTTTAATTAACCTTCTATCTTTCCAGTCTACTTTTTTGCTTTTAGTATTTCCATGAGTTTTTCCCAGTTCACTCGGTCGAATGCCTTCTCCATATCTATGAAGCACAGACTAATTCCTTTACCCATTTCTATATTTCTCTCTCTCCACTCATTCTTATCAATCCTATTGCGTATCTTGTACCTCTTCTCTTTCTAAATCCACTGCAACATTTTCTTCCATTTTGCTAATTAGTCTCCTGTTCATAACCCTAAGTAGAACCTTTGCTGCATGTGTAATTAAACTAATTGTTCTGTGTTCACTGCATTTTCTTGTTCCTTGCTTTTTCGGAATTGGAATCATAATTGTTTTGACGGAATCCTCTGGCCACATCCCCTTGTCATACACAACTTCACTATTTCTTCCAGTCCTTCCTCATTAAGACACTTAAATAATTCTATTGGTATCTCATCTACCCCCATTGCCTTCCCATTCTTCATATCCTTTATTGCTTGTAGCACCTCTATTTTCAATATCGAAACCCCTGTTTCGTCATTATTTATTTCATCCTGCTCTTCAATACGGAGATCCTTTGGTTTTTCATTTGATTTGTACAACTCCTCCATGTATTCTCTCCATCTATTAAGAACCTCCTCTTTCTTATATAGAACTTTATCTTCTTTACTTGCAATCTCTTTCACACATGCACTTGTTCTCCACGTTACATGTTTTACTTTTTTATACATCAAGTCATACATTCCTTTTCTTTTCTCCTAGTACATGTTAATAATGGCATATCATAAGTAAGAAGAGTCAATATAGTATAGATATATGACCCTCCTCTGTAAGAAATCTATATATAATGATAGATATATAAATTCGTATCTCAAAATTATGATAAGACTAGTAGTTTTCGTGTGAAATAAAAGAATATATTCAGCAGACAAAAAGTGCAACGTTGCCAAGTTTTCAATTGTAAGTGGCGCTAATTTTCTGCATTTCGTAAAAATTCATAGTTTTCTACATATAAATTAATAAATTTACTTTCGTATGCTATGACAATATATAAATCACAAGGACATTCATTTGATCAGGTCGGTATTTTTCTTCTGGAACCTGTATTTACACTCGGGCAGTTGTATGTTGCCTGTTCACTAGCTTGTTTCCAGAGTTCTCTACAAGTAATTGATGGACCGAAGCAAGGGAGAATGCAAGTTGGCATCGTTAGAGATAATATAGTCTGTATTGAACTCCTAAACCCAGTCGCCCCAATCGCGGCAATACTGTCAAATTTAATCGTGTGAGATGGGTTGCATTCTAAATTGAAGTATTCTTCTTAGGTAATTTTTCTCCTCTCTTTCGAATTTCTATCTTATGTTATCAAACCTTTCTCCTACTCCACGACATTGAATAATTATCACTCAAATTAACAAAAAAGGACAGCTTCCATTATACTTTGTTACAAAAAGAACTGTTTAAAAAATTGGTGAATATGAATTCTCTATGGATAATTATAATTTGTTTTGTGATTTGGGTAAATGTTTTAAGGTACCTATTTTTCCATCAAAATTATCCTTATATTATTAAACATATGGTGAGAAATAAATAAGAGTCTCGTTATCGACAAATCTACGATCTAAAAAGGAACTGAAAATAATCACAGCACAGCATTAACCCTCAAAACAGGAACACCAAACTTATGCGGTGAACCAGGTATCTATATTTGAATTCAAGATGTTTTCTTTTTTGAGAGCCGGGTTTGTTATGAAGTGCTGAAAAAAACCATGTTTTCGTCCTCCTTTATAAATTCATACCGAGGTATTTAAAATTCTACAAAAATTGCCTTCATTTTTGCTGGGAACTATTTTCTTTGCCTTCTCCAAAGGAATGTATTTTTTGGAGAAAGCGTTGTCTAAAAATGTTGACACTTTGTGTTCCTCCCTCTCTCTCTTGATGTGATGTCAGTGGATCGTTTTTAATGAGTCCACGCGGCACAGGATGCGCATGCTACGAGGAAGTCGACGATGCGTGATCAGAGAACGGAGGGAAAGAGTTGGGGGAGAGAGTTTGAGGAAAGATTTGCGGGGGGGAGAGTTGGCGAGGAGAGTTGGGGGGAGAGTTAGAGTGGGAGAGGCACTTGCATAGTGATTTATGGAGAGGAGAAGTGCGCTAATTGGAAAGCTGAGGACGCGACGGCGTCAAAGGGAGTGCTAAAGAAGGCGGTGCTCTATCTAGAGGCGGCCATCAGGGGATATCGTTAACGTTTTATTGTTGCGCAATTTCATTTACATCCGGTTGCCTCGACCGCGCTCCAATGAAATTCATTATTTCCATTTGATAATTTACCATATAGCATTTCGTAATTAACACATTTCCTGATTTAGTCATGTTAATGAAATTTCTGGTATCTGTTTTTGTTTTAGAATATATCATCTTAGGTTGACCAAGACTTTCAACGTTTGACGAACAGCGTAAGATTTACGCACGCGCGCGCGTCTGTGTGTGTCCCAGGACAGGTTTCCTATCTTTGAGACTCTTAGAAATGAGGAATCTAATGAATGAGCGATATAAACAATTCTTCGCAGTCACCCTGTCCATTTACACTACTTCTGTTATTGAAACAAGTAGAGATGTACACGGATTTCCCATGGTATAGAAGTACATTAAGTACATATATGCAGGGTAAAAGTTAGACGAACTTGGAAGAGGAATAATATTCATGACTGTAATTGTACCTAATTGTAAGTGCTGGAAAAGTAGGGGAAGTGTGAAGTACGGTGGGCCCCATGACCGCTACGGTAGCCGTGAAGGCCTTTCATGAACTCCGAAAATCCCCACTTCAGGTGCAAAATTGAATTTTAATATTAAAGATATTGTAGAAAGTGTATTTTTAATAAAACTGTGATTGTAAATATCATTATTTTTATAGATATATTATGTTTCCTTTGCCACCTGGCCGGTTGACCTAATTGCAATGTATTTTTTAATAAATAAATAAGTCAAATTCGCCGTAGTATAATCGTATATTAATGTATTTACTTTAATTTGCTTTTTAGATCGTTTTAAACATGTTAATTTCGTTTCGCCATTCTAAACTCGCCCTACAAACGAAATTACTTTTTGAAATGGGTTCAACCAATACCCTCGAAGTTTGTAGTTACAGAAAAATTCTAATCTTGATATTGTTGTAGCCCTGTTCAGTCGACCCGGTTGAAATATGATATTTTGGTTATTTATTTATATGAATGTTATATATACTATATTTGGTTAAAATCCATGCTCTCAGCTCTCTAGAAATACGTGTAAAAGAAATATTATTTTACTTTTTACTGTGGTAGCCCTGCTCTTTAACTCCAATTTAAATATCATGATATCATTATGGTATGTTTTAATAATCATATATACGGAATGTAGTTGAAAACCATTCAGACAATTCCTCCCAAATCCATAATTACTGAAAGAGTTTAATTTTTAATTGTGGCACTCCTGTTTGACTGATCAGGTCCAAATATGTTATTGTGGTTTTTATTGTGTGTACATTCTAAATATTAAATTTGGTTAAAATTGATGTGGACAGTTTAACACAAATACGCGTAAAAATTGCATTACTTATATTGTGGCAGCCCTGCCTTCTATATCTGGAATAAACAACTTTATTTTGTTTCATACGTATTTCCCATTAAGTACGCCTTTGAAATTTCTGTGTATTCCATTTATGGAGTATACTTTTCCATCTTGTTACTTAAATTGAGTCCTTGTAAATAAATTGTGTGGCTAGAATAGAAGTGGTTAAAATTCAGGAATTCTATTTTATCATACAACTAGTTGCAGCGAACAAATTTCCGAGAGCCTCTTCTTGAATAGTAAAATATGAAAGTTGTACGAATAGTTTGGACAATACCCCGACAATGGTGAAAATCACGAATAATTATTGTTGTAGTCTTACGCACGGTGATCCGGAGCTCAGCAAGTAAAAGCCGCAATTTACAGTAAATCGGGATGGATAAATAGGAACACATTAATTGAGCTTATTGCGTAAAACTGACTTTATCCAATTAAATCTTGCCTTAATGAGAAGCATAATCCCAAAGGAATCCCAAGTATCTCAAGCGAAATAAACAAATAGGAAAATTATACTCCATACAGAGATTTCAAAGGCGTTCTTTGTAGAAAATTCGTATAAAACATGAATGAGTAGCATCAGCTAAGATGCCTTTAATAGAATATCAAACAACATTGACGTATTTAGCACGAAAGTATCACGTGATGAAATTGATAAGCAGAAAATAGTCTTTATTTGTGTGGATAAAAAGTTAAAGGAAAACGAGCTTACTAAACGCTTGCACAGGAAGGGGAATGTGAAAATCTGCGAAATCTGCCGAGTGCTCGTAAAAAGATCACAATATATACGTGAGATATTTAAGATAATGTAGTGAAAGAAAGCAGAAAAAGAACCGATAACTAATTAACAGTAACCTGCAAATACCGAAAAGCATAGAAATCTAAGAACGTGTCTATCACTACCAACCACCACACTAACGAAAACTATTATTATGCAAATTGCATCAAATAAAAGAGGCGACCTCTCCATATGTGGGTAAGCGGAATGGAGGATCGATTTGTCAAAACATTACGACACTGAAGAAAAGTTCAACCTCCAAATAGAGAAGAAAAATGCGAGAAAAAGATTCTTTTAACTAATATTAATTTGATGTGAGGTTTTCGATCAGATCATCGCCAGATCAATATTGTGATTCGTTGATGGCAAAAGTACAACCATCCGAAGGCAAAATGGCGCTCTTGCGAGACTCGGTTACACATATTACACGTCAGAATAATTTTTGCGGTACGCTAGCATGCCGTGGCATCCCGGTTGAGAATCACTAGTTTATAGCGAAATTAATTCATCAGGAGACCAGGCAACATTCCAAGGAGTCCTTCACGCAATTGCGAATTGGTGCAGCGAGATTTAAATATCAACGAATGAGCGGCCATGGATTTCAGCCGTTCTAGGAAGTTCATTTCTCACCCTTACAAAATTTCTGGGTTAGAGGTTAAAATATGTTCGCCACAACAAATACAGAATGTGTCATTTAAAACTCACCCGAAACTACAAAATTGTTCCCTCATTGTTGATTTCCCTCACACTACTGCACACGCACATACCAAGATCTCGTAGCTGGCATCCTCAGCTGCTGAATAGCGTCGGAGGTGCAAACATGGTTTTTACCCAAAGAGAACGTGTGTTTATTGTCGAGCATTATTTTTCTTTGAAATATTTTACTGCAGTTCGTGAGGCATTCAGGAATGCATATCCAGCAAAGGAAGTATCAGACAAAACATCAATATACCGTCTAATGAACAAATTTTGTGAAACAGGAACACGGCGAAAAAGGTTGAAACATGTCATCGAGGAGGTGGTGGACATTTTCAGCACCTCCTGTAAAGTGGTTGACACTATTTATAACAAATAACTAACTATATATACCTAGTGTATATTTAATGAAACTTGTAATAAATGATACTTTCTTCCTGCGGGTTGCGCTTTAAATGGTGCTCTCTGTATTTAGGAGTTACACTTAGTGACTGCATGTCCTGGAGGTAGGGAATTTATTTTTCGGGTTAAAATTAAAATCGCAGTCTGGGGGTAGATATCGGGGTTTTAAACTTTTTAAACAAATCGGGCGAAATCAGGTTTTGATGAAAGCAAAGAAATTACATTTTTAAAGAATTAGGGTTAAATCAGGTTTAATAGAAATTCAATTTTTAATCAGTACGCGTTATATTATACATATACTAATTGTAATTGGAACTGCCCGTCGAATATGACGGGCATATGCAGATTAAGTATTAAAATTAAGGTACATTTTCCTCCCTCGCTCTCTCCTTCTCACCCCCCTTTCAGAATAAATGGGAACTCTCACCTAAGTGACATGAGTTCGAGAACAGAAATTCCGAAATTTGCGTTTTTTCCATAAGAAAAGCATTGCGCCATTTTTGCAAATTAATTTCGGGGACTTTCCCATAAGCTACAAAGAGGAATTTTCAGCGTTGCTAGATGGCCGCAATATCTATTAGGTATTATTGTCACTTTTGCTTACAGTGACCTGGGTTCGACTCCAGATGCCCCGGAAAATCTCCAATAAGTTAGCATGGTAAAAGGTTCTTCCAGTGTGTAGACCATTTTAAGAAGTTTAGGGAGCTGACATTTTGCAGGATTATAGAATTTTTCTCATAACCAACTATAAAAATCGAAAATTTCAAAATAGTTAATTTTTAGGTGTTGTTTTAACACCGGTTTCACATTAAAGTTTAATAATTTTTATCTTGGAAACTATAAGTAGTAGATTCGAGTTTTTAAAAACATTTTGTAGCAAATTATACATATAAAAAGAGGAAATTTTGAAAAAGTTCAACAATGCGGCCGCTAAAAATTCGCAATTGTTTAAACATATTTTCAAGGTTTATGTATTTCCGAATGTGTTACGAAGCTGAAATTTTTTTAAAGGTAAAATTAGTAAACAAAACGAAATAGGGATTATAGAAATTTTGATATTTTAATTTGTTTGGCTGTTGAAAATTCTTAAAGTTTAGACAAATAGGTAAATGTTTAGGTACTACGCGGCGAGCTAGGGAGCTGGAATTTTTGCGTTATTTTGAGCTTGGTCCATATGCACAAATACATATTTAGTAACCACCATGAAGTTGTTATTGCGGCCGTTAAAATATTTCAAATTTAAATAATTAGAAAAATATAATTTCACTTCTAGATGCGCTATAACTTTAAAATGTAGCAGAAATGTGTGGCATTAGTGCACCATAATGGAAAAAGTATTATATTTTTAAAATTTCAAATTTTAGGTATTGTTTTAATCAATTATTGTTTCATAAGGAAACAACGAAAATTGGCGCAGAGATGAAATCCTTGGAATTAAAAAAATATGTCTAATAATGAAATATCTTTATTAAAAATAATTAATTTTTAAAGGTCAGATGAAATGCTTGCAGAATGCAAGCACCAACTACTTGTCAATTTATATAGACATTTTTTATAGAGGAGGAGAATGTAACATATCTTCTTCTCTATCTATATAAAACTCAACCTGTGTGTCTGGCTGGCTGGGAGTCTGCCGTTTCCTTCAAATATTTCTCGCTTAATATCTTCAGATCTACAAAGCCTAACGAGCTGAAATTTTCACAATTGTTAAACCCCCATGAGATGGTTTCAAGAAAAATCAAACATCCCGGAAAAAGTTCCGGATTCGACTCCGGGAGACAATTATAATTTCCCATAAGTTTACACGGGATTTTCGATTTTTCAAGGTGCATGATTTTTTCTTTCATTCATCAAAATACGTAAATATCAACGAATTTTCTCCATTTTTGCTTTATTCGACGGCTAAAACTATGAAATATCTTATTCTTGCAATTTTTAGATGTTATAAGGAGGATTTTGTCAGAATACGCATTTCTTCTCGAAATTTTATCGCTTTTTCGTACTCTTTCCGGGTGGTGCCAAGGCGTCCCGCATTGTTGCCTCCGATTGAATTAGCGTCTGTTAAACCTTCAAAAAGACGAAATAATTGCGTTATTAGCTTCGCGCTCTTTATGAAGCATCGAAATTATTAGATTAATAGATTGCAACTTAATTAATTGCAGATAAGTTTGATAGTATGGTTCACCCATGTGTATTGCAGGCAAAAAATTTTGGATTTTTTAAAAAGTGGTAACCCTTAGAGTGCACCAGTCCTTTTGAGTGTTACTTTTGTGCCAAAGTTGAGGAATAAATCCAGGTTAGATTTTTATTAAACCTAAATAATAGTACCATTGCTTAATAGCAAACTTAGAGGTTAGAATATTTGCAATTTTACGTGTGATAAAAGATTATTCATTGTAGTTCGCATGCCAGGGTTTGGAAATTGTTTGATTAATTCTTTTGCATATTTGTTATCAAATAATATACAAGATGATAAAATAATAAGAAAAGAAGCAGTGCACTATGTTACTAATAACTGGGGCAGGATTGGTAGCTTTGTGGTTGGGAAAAAGAGGTAATGAATATGTACAATACATGAGCTATTGTGGAGTTTGTGGTGGCCATGTTGAAATTGTTGCGATAAGTGAGTTGTACAATATGAAAGTATGTGTTTATTCACAAAATAACACCACTAATGAAATTGGTCCTGAACAGTTTGCTATGAAAGTGCATCTGTGGTACAGAGGTGCAAAATATTAAGGACACTATGACTTCCTACTCCCAAAAAATGACTTAATGGCAGGAATGGGCTTAAGATGTGATAATATAATAAATGAAAAACACACAGAGGAGACACTTTCTGATATTCAAGGGAAGATCGATGCACAATCTAAGATGCAGAAGAAGAGGGAATCAGAAAGAAGAAGATACTCTGAAATGACAGCAAAGATAAAGGCAAGGAGGGTGGAAAACAATATTGAAAGAAGGCGAGCTATTTGCTGTCTAAGTTATAAAAAAGAAAGCTGTTACAAAAGAAAAGGGAAATGAAAGAAAAAGATGTTCTCAGTTGCATAGTGATGAAAAGGAAAAGCTGCTATGTAAGAAAAGAGAGGCTGAAAGAAAAGATATTCTCAAATGACAGTTGAGAAACAATCAAGGAAAGCAGGGCAAAATAAAGAAACAAGCTTGCCCAAACTCAGAGAAAGGAAAAAAAGGAAACATGCAGTCAAATAACTATAAGGAAGTGCCACATGGAGAAATGGGTTTCTGTGATCACCAGAATAATATACCTGGAGATAATGTTTGCACTATGGAACACAATGAGTATGCTAATAATAATTCACTAAATGAACAAGCTTATTCGCAGGAAGATCCAAGAAGTCAACAGTAGTGTAGAGATACAGCACAGACTTGGGGCTGCAATAAACAGGGTAGTGCATTTACATATAACCCCATAATTAGTTATGAAGATGATAAATCATTGAGTATTGGGTCACCATGCATAGTGTGTAGCTACTGTCAAGCAAAAATGTGGATTAGAGAACCTCCTGGTATGTGCTGCTGTAATGGGAAGGTCCAATTGCCACCTATACTACAACCTCCAGAGCCACTGAAAAGTCTTCTTGAAGGCAAAACATCGGACTCAAAGCATTTTTTAAACAAAATAAGACTGTACAACAGTGCTTTCCAAATGAACCCCTTTGATGCTTTGAGGAAGATATGTGAGGGTAATTTTATGCCAACTTTTAAAATTCAAGGCAAGTGTATCATTTGGCTGGATCACTACTTTCTGGGGAAAAGGAAGATCCTCGCTATTTACAAATATATTTCATCGGTAGTCTGAAGGAACAGATGAAACAGATATACAAAAACAATTCTTCATTAAATCCTAATATAATTCATGGTTTGCAGAAAATGTTGCTTGGCTGCAATAACTATATCAAAAGCTTTAAGGTGGCTATGGAAAAAATGTACCCAAATGATTTCAGCATCATTATAAATGCAGATAGAAAATCTGTGGGGGAACATAGAGGTGGCTTCATTGTTCCACTTGCTGATGAGGTAGTTGTCCTTATAGTTGACCAGGATTATGAAAAAAGGGACAATTTTGCATTAAATGCAGGAGAAATTAGTTTGCATTCCAGAAACACACATCTTATGATCCACTACAATATCCACTTATGTTTTGTTATGGTGAAGATGGATATCATTACTCTATTCTACAAATCACTAGCAAGACAGGTTTACCAATTGAAGGAAAAAAGTTACAGTTATGAACTTCTATGCATATAGGCTTATGGTCAGAGCTGGTCAATATAATCACCTCATTCATTTTAGATAACTTGGGCAACAATATTGGGTGGGCATTATGCCAAAATAGAGGCAGAAAGATTAAACTTTATCTGCGACAACCAAAAAAAATTAAGTTGAAAATTATATTCATCTTAAAGATGCTTTAAATAATGATGGAAATGTTAATAATGTTGGTCAACTAATGATACTACCTTCTTCATTCACTGGTGGACCGCATTATATGCATGAGAGAACTCATGACTTATGTCAGAAATTTTGGATGCCCACATTTATTCATAACATTTTCATGTAATCCCCATTGGTCTGAAATTGAACAAGAATTACTTCCAGGACAAAGGCCTGAAGACAGGCACAACATTATTGCTCGAGTTTTTCATTAGAAAATAAATAAACTCATGGACCTCATAACCAAAAACAAAGTGCTCGGGCCAACACAGTGCTATATGTACTCCATTGAGTTGCAAAAGCGAGGCTTACCACATGTCCACATATTAATCTGGTTAAGACAAAAGATTCGACTAAATCAGATTGACTGTATTATTAGTGCAGTGTTTCAAGTCCAACTGAAGACCCTATTCTATACAAAATTGTTAAGACCAACATGATCCCTGGACCATGCGGCATCTTAAACCAAAAGTCACCTTGCATGGAAGGAGGAAAATGTACAAAAAGGTACCCTCAACCTTTTGTGAAAGAAACTCAGACAGAAAATGACGGTTACCCAATCTACAGATGGAGACATTCAGATGATGGTGGGAACACAAGGCACAAATAAAATTAAAATATGATTTAATTGAAATTGACAACTGATGGGTAGCACTGTATTGCCCACTTCTGTCCAGGGCATTCAATGCACACAAAAATGTAGAATTTTGTAATTCTGTGAAATCAATAAAATATATTTGTAAATACGTAAATAATGGAAGTGATCAGTCATTGTTTGCTGTGACTAAAGATGGTGATGAAATAGGCCAGTACCAAATGGCTAGATATATCAGTATATCAGAGGCAGTTTGGAGAATTTTCAGTTTTCCATTATATCATCGATATCCATCTGTAGTTCATTTCTCAGTCGATCTTGAAAATGGGCAGCGAGTCTACTTTGAACCTCAAAATGCTCTAAATCAAGTACTAAATCCACAAAAAAGAACTTTATTGTTTTTTTTTAACTTCGTAAGGATGATGAATTTGCAAAGACCATTCTGTACAGTGATGTCCCAAAATGCTATACTTGGAACCAAAGTGCTAGAAAATTTTTCTGTCGCAAGCAAGGCAATAAGTAAGGTACCTGATTTCCCAAATGTTAAATCAAGTGAAACACTTGGTATAGTTTATACTATTTGCCCTAATAATTCTGTGATATTTTCTATGTATGTTACTGCATAGTATTAGAGGACCAACTTCATTTGAAAGCTTATGAACTGTAAATGGAACAGTTTGGCAAAACTATAAATTGGCTTGCAAGGCTTTAGGCCTCTTAGAAGATGATTCACATTGGTGTGCTACACTAGAAGAGGCAGCAGTAACTGATTCTCCCAAAAAGCTTAGAGAATTATTTTGTGCACTTTTAGTAATGTGCCACGTTTCTGAACCAGATAAACTATGGTCAGAATACAAACAGTTCTTTCTGAAGATTTGCTTTTCAAACTAAAAACTGAACAACCAGAAAAGGACGTCTCTTACACAAATGACATATACAATGAATCATTAATACTTATTGAGGACAAAGTTATTTCAATGGGTGGGAAAAACCTTCAAGAATAGAGCTTCCTGAAACAATCTGCAATGAACATTCAGATGATAGAAGTATTTATTTTGCAGAAAAAAGTTGTAACATAGAACAACTGATGCATTTTGTTGAACAACATGAACAACAATTAGTACCAGACCAGAATGAAGTCTATCATACAATAATCTCAAGTGTTGATAAAAGCAATGGAAAATTATTCTTTAGCCCCTGGTGGAACTGGTAAGACATTCCTTCTTAATCTAATTTTGGCAAAAATAAGAGTAAGTGGTAGAATTGCAATTGCTGTTGCTTCATCAGGAATAGATGCCACACTCTTATGTGGTGGAAGAACAGCCCATTCTGCATTTAAGATACCATTAACTCTAAACATAATAGAAAATCCTGTATGCAGCATCAAAAAAGGGACATTTGAGGCTAAGGTTCTTCAAAAATGTGCACTCATTGTGTGGGATGAATGTACAATGTCTAATAAAGCAGCTATTGAAGCATTAAATAGAGCATCACAGGATATTAAATCAAACAGTCTGCTCATGGGAGGCATCACTTTAGTACTTTCTGGAGATTTCCGGCAAATATTTCCTGTTTTTCGGAGGGGCACAAAAGCTGATGAAATAAATGCCTCCATAAAGAGTTCGTTTTTGTGGCAAAAGGTAGATATACCGATCCTACATACAAATATGAGAGTTCACATCACAGGTGATAGTGAAGCTGGTCCATTTTCAAATCTTTTAATGCAACTTGGTAATGGTAGCCTCCCAAATCAAAACAATGAAATACAAATTCCTAAAGGCCTGGCCAACATAGTTAACTCTATAGACAAATTAATAGAAAAAGTGTACCCTGATATCATCAGTGAAAAAGAACCGATTTGGTATTGTGAAAGAGCCATTCTTGTCCCAACAAATGAGACTGTTGCTGAAATCAATGAAAACATTCTGAAACATTTCAAAACAGAAGAGTATACAACTCAATAGACAGCACACCATCTGATCAATCTGTTCATTACCCAGTTGAGTTTTTAAATTCTCTGGAACCCCCTGGCATGCCTCCATACATTAAGACTAAGAACAGGAGCAATTATAATGCTTTTGAGAAATTTTGATGCCCCAAAATTATGTAATGGCACATGTCTTCAGATAATTTCATTAAAAAACATTTATTAGAAGCACTGATCTTGACTGGTTACACAAAGGGAGATACCATATTTATACCAAGAATATCATCAATACTAAGTGATCATTACATCGAGTTGAAGCGCCTACAGTTCCCAGTTAAATTGTGTTTTGCAGTGAAGATCAATAAAGCCCAGGGACAGACTTTGCAGGTTTGTGGTATAGACTTACACAGGCAGTGTTTCACACATAAACAATTATATGTTGCCTGCTCAAGAGTTGGTAGCCCACGTAAGTTAACCATCCTAGCACCTGGAGGAAAAACTACAAATATTGGTTACAAGGAAGTATTATAAACGAAAGGTAAAGTTGATGATATATTACTATTTGAGGTTATTTTCAGACAGCTTCCGGTATCTGTGTTTTATTTTGTTCTCGGACTTCTTTTTTAGTTATGCTATTTTAACCTTCAACAAAATAAATACTGTGCTGCTTTAATATCCTGAGCGAAGCCAGGTACATCTGTTAGTATTATATGTGTGTGTGTGTGTGTGTGTGTGTGCGCGTGCGCGTGCGTGCGTATATATATATATATATATATATATATATATATATATATATATATATATATATATATATATATATATATATAACAACTTACGGAAAAGGAAAGGTAAAATAGATATATATATGTCAACAAGGTGTTGGGATGAGGAAACCCAGTGAGCACTCACCAATCAGACGACTTCAGGTTGGCGAGGCCCCGGGGATGTCGAAGCGACACACGTAAAATAACACAAAAACACAGAAACATCACAAACGTAAAGCTTTCGGAACTACTACTTCTTCTTCTTCTCCTTCTTCTTCTGTGTTTTTGTGTTATTTTACGTGTGTCGCTTCGACATCCCCGGGGCCTCGCCAACCTGAAGTCGTCTGATTGGTGAGTGCTCACTGGGTTTCCTCATCCCAACACCTTGTTGACATATATATATATATATATATATATATATATATATATATATATATATATATATATATATATATATATATATAAACTAAAGGAAAAGAAAAGGTAGTGATGAGGGTGGCAACAAGGTGTTGAGGGAAGCCCAGCGGACACTTACCAAGTTGAGGACCAAGCTGGCAGGCTGCTGGGGGCGTCGAAGAGACAAGTAAAACACACGAACACAAAAACACACGCAAGCTTATCGGGCCTATGCCCTTCTTCAGCGAAAGAGTAACGTAAAGTGACCTTTATATATATATATATAGGATGTTTTGAAACACTACTGCATAAATTCACCCACGTGTGGGAAATGCCATTCCAAGCAAAAATATTCCTATAAACATGTCCGGATCTCCATGGTTACGGAGTCCAAAACACTTTTTGGCACTCACCGCGGTATTCTAAACACCATGCCATAGCGTCTTACCCTTTCAATGAGGGGAGATGAAACTTTGGACGAAGTTGCATTAGATTTGTACCCATGCTTGGCTGTAGTTACATCAACCATATTTGGCGCTGTCTCATTGGTAACGCCACTAACCTAACGTAAATGCCCCCGTGAAAATTGATTTTTCGACAGTATCTTGTTTATTTATCGAGATACGCGAAAACAAGCGGTTAGTAAGTCTTCTACACAGCATGCCTTTTCCCAAAAGGGCTCAACCAACTTTCTAAGTGGATTAATTCAAGAGAAATTGCGTTTGGAATTATGCGCGCCAAGTAAGAAATAACTTCTCGTGCGATTTAATAACATTGCTTAAGAATAGTATTTCATAATAAGTTCCAAAATGATATTTAAATAACATCGAGACTACAAATATGATTGAATTTAACACGGAGTAAAATTTAAATTTAACATGGCCTTGATTATAAAAAATGCCAAATTGCGGAATCTGAAAATTCGCAATTGATTAAACAAATTTTCAAGGTTTATGTATTTCCGAATGTGCTACGAAGCTGAAATTTTTTTAAAGATGGAATTAGTAAGCAAAACGAAATAGGGATTATAGAAATTTTGATATTTTAATTTGTTTGGCTATTAAAAATTCTTAAAGTTTAAACAAATTGGTAAATGTTTAGGTACTACGGAGCGAGCTAGGGAGCTGAAATTTTTACATTATTAAGAACGTAGTGTATATGCACAAATAAATATTTGATAATTACCATGAAGTTGTTATTGCGGCCGTTAAAAATATTAAAATTTCAAACAATTTGAAAAATATATATATAATATTTCACTTCTAGATGTGCTATAACTTTAAAATGCGTGGCATTAGCGGGCCATAATGAAAAAATTTTAATATTCTTAAAATTGAAAATTTTAGGTATTATTTTAATCAAATATTTTTTCGTAACAAAAGAACGAAAATAGGTGTAGAGATAAAATCTTATAATTAAAAAAATATTTGTAATAATGAAATGTCTTTATTAAAAAAATAATCAATTTTCCAAGGTGAGATGAAATGCTTGCAGAATGCAAGCACCAACTATTTGTATGTATATATATAAACATATGTTCCTCGTCTGTAAGAAGTCTATATATAATAGATAACATATATATATGAGGAAACCAATGTTTAGGCACTTGCATAAAAGCGGGAGTCTCGAAATTTTTTTTATCGGTAGGATTATGTGCAAACCGACTAGTAAAAATGAACATCTTGAAAAAGTTTTACAATACGGCCGCTAAAAATTCTAAATTGTTTAAACAAATTTTCAAGGTTTATTTATTTCCGGATGTGCTACGGAGCTGAAATTTTTTAAAAGGTAGAATTTGTAAGAAAACGAAATAGGGATTATATTAATTTTGATATTTTAATTTGTTTGGCAGTTGAAAATTCTTAAAATTTAAACAATTAGGTAAATGTTTAGATACTGCTGGGCGAGATAGGCAGCTGGAATTTTAAAGTTATTTAGAGATTAGTCTATATAAACGAATAAACATTTCAGTGTATCCATGAAATTGTTATTGCGGCCGTTAAAAATTAATTAATTTTAAACTATTAGATAAACGTTATTTCACTTCCAAATGTGCTACAAATTTAAAAATCGGCAGAAATGTGCGGCCTAATATGGAAAAATTATAATATTTCTAAAGTTGCAAAAATTAGTAATTGTTTTACTCCATTTTTATTCCATAAGGATAAAACGAAAATCGGTCCAGAGGAGAAATATTATGAATTAAAGAAATATTTCCCATGATGAAATATCTCTCTGAAAAATTAATATTTTTCAAGGTGAGATGAAATGCTTGCAGTATGCAAGCACCTTCCAATAGTAATTTAATATAATTTCTTTTAACTTTCCTCAACAATTTGGGATGCACAACTTCTTGATCCCATGTGTCTTCAATGGTTACTTTTGAAAATAAAGTGAGGGTCTATATATTGAGTATTAGTTATTGATTTTGTAATATCTATATTGTGATGAAATTACGCTCTAAGATATTTTTCATCAATTATAAATCAATAATATGGCATTTATTTTATCTCCTGCGACCATTCTTAATGCATTTATTTTCACTAGTTTTGAATTATACTAGCTTACACGCTTCACACGTCCATTCCCTCATCGCCACTAGTGGCGCTAACTGATAGCGATCACTTCCAAAGGGCTGAAGGTGCTGCTTTTCAAAGACCACGGCATATACCCGAACTTGTAGCACTGTGCTTTTGAAATGCCCGCGTCTTCAATATTCAATGTTTTTATGAATAATGCGATACAGTATAAGGCTGCTGTTGAATTTACTTTTCTTCAGAATGTGTAAAACCATAAATTATAGCATTTTCTGGTATGCTATAACTGGCTGTTGTAATAATCTTTCTACTAGCTTTCTAATTTCGTTTGCTGTGAACCGTCCTCAATGTCAAACATCTCTCGCCTAATCTTAACAACTACCGATAAAATTTCCATGAAACGTGAAAAATCTCTTTATAGTCATAAAATGCACAATAGATCTGAGTTTCTGCTTTTATAATTGTGACAGGTTATGAATTTGAGCAAAAATAACTTCACTTACAGAATGAATGATAGCCATTTAAGTTCCCTATTAGCTACATATGGAATATTCACAGCCAAATCCAGTTATTGACAGTTTCTTGGAAAAATAAACAGGTTCAAAAGCCATATTAGACAAGTAAGATTACAAAAATCATTTTGATGATTCTGTAATGGCGGAAATAGATCAATGATGCCTTGCGTTATTAATTAAAAGACGTTAAATCATCGGAATGCAGTAAACTCACGTTAACACGAACTCTAAGGAAGCATAAAATCATGTGTTCGTGTTAACCGAATTATGCATGAAAAACACTAAAGATATTACAATTTTCTGCTTGAATATATGTATATACGTACATATAACACATGTAATAACTACATAATTATTACATATAATTATTGAGATAACCAAATTGTGTTTTTAAAAATTATTATTAATAAAAACAAATTCACTAGTTAAAGATATTCAAATGAACGGAACATTAAATTTTATATCAATGATAAATCTAAATTATCTGCAAGTTTAAAATGTCCACAGTGAAGTTAATGATGTAGATATGCATGCATTAACTTAGTTTTTAACTGGACGACATATTGATGCTATGAAAAGATCATAAGATCCTAAGCAGAAAGGTATTAACTGTAAAGTTGGGTATAATTTTGGAACTTGCATTCAGAAACGAGAGAATTAGAAACGGGAAAAATAATCTGCTACGATATTTCAGTGGTAGAATATCCGCCCGGCAAGTAGAAGCCTCGGGTTCGATTCTCATTAATAGCAGGATTTTTTTCTCGTTTCATATTAGTTCACAATAGTTAACGTCATTTCATTCATTTTGTCACGTTTTCACATCAATTATTTTATAAATAACCTGGGACACTGTTGTACAAATGTTTTTACACCGTGCCACGGTTGGTTAAGGTTTATATCTCACTGAGTTATGGCTTCGAATTAATTTATGGCAATGAATTAACACTCAAAAATTTATTGAGCTACATCTATATAAAAAACATGACATTGTGTACATATTTACGAAAAAACATTCGTTTATAAATGTAACCTATAAACGAAAATATAGCGTTAAATTTTTCGAAAAACTTCTTTTGCTTAATATATTTATATAAAATATTTTTTAGTGAGAATATCTATAATATTTATTAAAAAGTCATTAAAAGCATTTGTGTTTCGAAAAGTTTTTATGCTGCCATTCATTCAACTATTAGGGGGAGGTGAGGTAAGACGGGGACGTTAAGCTTCCAAGTATTTTATAATCTCCATTTATTTTACAAAATTAACCAAAAATTCTTTAAACACATCTGTGAACAGTCTACATTTGCGAAAAATTATAATCTGTAACATTTTTTAATTTAACCTTCATTATCTCTCTCTCACCTCCTCCTCATCCTCCTCATTCCAACATCTTGTTGCCATCGATTTATCCCACTTACCTTTGCATTTATATATATATATATATATATATATATATATATATATATATATATATATATATATATATATATATATAACGATGCGGAAAAAGAGATAATATAATAAAATAAAAGCAACGAGTGGTTGAGAGGGATAGGAAGGAGCCAGTGAACACTTACCATACGGTTGCAGACGTCCACAGCGATAGAGAAAGGCTTGTAATTAGGAGCTTTCGGGCCACATACGCCCTTCTTCAGCGAGAGAACAACAGAAACTCTGTGGACGTCTACAACCGTATGGTAAGTGTTCAGTGGCTCCTTCCTATCCCTCTCAACCTCTCGTTGTTTATATATATATATATATATATATATATATATATATATATATATATATATATATATATATATATATATATAAGCATCTCATCTCACCTTGAAAACCATTAATGTTTTATTAGAAATATTTTTTAAATTCTATATTCATATGCCGTCTATCCGCCTATTAGAATATACGAAATACTTAGAGCTTATGTTAGCCAAAATATATTTTTTCTGAAATGATTCTTGGTCGAGCAAAATGTCCCTATGAGGAAAAACCTAAAATACTTCAACCAACTTACCAACCCGGTGAAGTCGCGCAAATGTCCCTTTGAGGAAGAACCAAAAACACTTCAACCACCTTACCCAACCCGCTGACATCGACCAAAATGCCCCTTTGAGGAAGACCCAAAACACTTCAACCAACTTTCCCAACCCGGTTAAGTCGCGTAAAATGTCCCTTTGAGGAAGAACAAAAAACATCCCAACCAATTTACCCAACCCGGTGAAGTCTCACAAAATGTCCCTTTGAGGAAGAACCAAAGCACGTCAACCAACTTACCCAACCCGGTGAAGTCGCGCAAAATGTCTTTTTGAGGAAGAACCAAAACACTTCAACCAACTTACCCAACCCGGTGAAGTCGCGCAATGTTCCTCCATTTTTATAGTTTCCAAAACAACAAAAGAAGACCGGAAATCGCATGAAGAACACAACAGTAAACCTAAGCCCTCGGTTTGAATAATAATATAAAAATCTTTCGCAAGCATTTCTGTTGAGGTCTCAATCGATAACTATTTATTTCAACAATGTAGACTTTATTTAAAAATGTAATCATTATTATCATATATACTAGGGACCTCATATTAGAAGAATACCTAGAATTCTAACGTAATACTGAAAGCACAAACACGACGATTAAATTTGGGATATCGACTGTAGAAAGGAGCGAATGTTTGTTTTTCTCTAGGATTATCAGGAATCACAATAGAAGAATTAACGTTAGGGACTTCCTGGATCTGCATCCCCTCATAAAATCCTATGGTGTTAATTTCGATATAGGCTGAAATGCTTGTAATCTGCAAGTACCAACTACTTGTAAACTTTCTATGTCTTCCAATTGCATGTATATGTTTACTTTTATAATCGTGTTTCAAAGTTCTACTGTAATCTGTAAATATACATTTAATATATTATCATTATATATAGACGTTCCTTACAGAGGAGGAGGAGGAGGATATAACATATAGGAGGATACTAATGTTTAGGCACTTCCAGATGAGCTGGAGATTCGAAATGTTTTTCATGGGTAGGATTTTGTGCAAAACTGACTAGAAAAAACGAAAATCTTGAAAAGTGCAACAATGCGGCCGCTAAAAATTCGCATTTGTTTAAACAAATTTTCAAGGTTTATGCATTTCCGTATGTGCTACGGAGCTGAAATTTTTTTTAAAGGTAGGATTTGTAAAATAACGAAATAGGGATTATAGAAATTTTGATATAATAATTTGTTTGGCAGTTAATAATTCTTAAAATTTTAATAAATAGGTAAATGTTTGGACACTTAGCTGCGAGTTAGGGAGCTGAAATTTTTAAATTATTTAGAATTTATTCAATATAAACGAATAATTATTTCAATGTATCCCTGAATTCGTTATTGCGGCCGTTAAAAATTATTTAAATTTAAACAATTAGAAAAATGTTATTTCACCTCTAAATGTGCTACAAATTTAAAATTTGGCAGATATGTGTGGCATTATTAACCCAATGTGAAAAAAGTATAATATTCTTAAAATTGCAGAAATTAGCTATAGTTTTACTCCATTATTGTTCTATAAGGAAAAAACAGAAATCGGTCCCGAGGAGAAATATTTTGAATTAAAGAAATATTTTACATGATGAACTATCTCTCTGAAAAATTAATGTTTTTCAAGGTGAGATGTAATGCTTGCAGTATGCAAGCACCTTCTACTAGTACGTAATATTTTAAAATAGATGGCAATTGGGTTGAGGTTTAAGAGGAGGCTAACAAGATTCAACCTTGCCCAAATAAAGGCATTTTTCTGTTTGTCTGTCTTTCTTCATTCTCTCTCCTCTCTCTCCTCTCCCCGCCTCTCTCTCATCTCCCGCCTCTCTCTCTCCTCTCCTGTTTCTTTCTCCTCTCCTGCTTCTCTCTCCTTTCCCGCTTCTCTTTCTCCTTCCCAATATTTTCCTGTTTCCACCTGGCGTCATCCAAAATATGCCCATATTCTCTTATGTCCTCCCATTTTGGGTATTCGATGGCAGTTGCACATTTTCTCTAATTGCATTACGTAAATTTGCCGCATAATTATTTCCTTGTGGACTTTCGTTCGTGACCGTCTCGTTGCCATCTTGGCGTGTAGCGTATTTAGTTTATATTGGTCCAACGGTGGAACTTAGTTCATTGACACCACACGACAGTGGTCGTCCAAGTTATTCGATTATCTCCTTATAGGTTACGTCATTCAGTCTCCGGGTGACTGGGAAGGCGAAGCGGCGATTGCAACATTGACAAATGCGACGCTGCGGAACGACACATTTCGACATCTCAACAACTTAACGATATTGCCAAAAAAAACAAGTCTTCGTCAATTGTGGTAAGGTCTCTTATACAGGAGCATTTAAATAAAGGATGAATACGACGATTGGATACAGATTCATTCAAGAACGTGTTTGGCTTCCGCTATAATAGGTCGTCTTACTCCGGAATATCAACTGACCTGTCATGTCTCCATTAATTATAAAATTCTAAAAATTACAATGCACCTTTTTCATAAGGGAGAAGCAATTACAATTGCACACACAAATTATGAAAACAAACATCACATTCAAAATGTCAGTTGTCTAATTTTATAAGGAGAATATGGGCTGTTATTATTAAATGAAGCACAAAAAAATTGTGTTGGTAATAATTCATGAGTAAAAAATGAAATAATTGGTTGAATTAATTGTATATAAAAAAATGGCACATCTCTATTAATAAAAGGCAATATGTGTGCGTGCGTGCGCGCGTGTGCGTGTGTGTGGACAGCATATCTCCAAAACTAAGAACTTATAGACTTTAAACTTGTGACTTGCACCTCGAGGCCAAAATTTTTATTTTTGGTGGTAGGTAAGATAACACGTAAAAATCGATTTTTCGATTTACAGGCTTTTACTCTTTTGCAAATTAAAAATAAATACCTACGATCTTCGGACATGGACCGTTTTAAAGAAAAATAAATAACGTTTCTTTTTCTTATAGTCACATTTTGCCTACGATGCAAAATCGCTCAAGTACTACGTTTAAATGATAATTATTTGAAAATTTTAAGTTTTTTAACGATATGTTGCCTTGACGGCCGTGTCATTGTTAAACCTCGAGGTTGTATTGTAGCCTTAATCTTTATACTCTAAGCGTAAGGAATGCGTGCTTTGAATGCTTTTATACGAGAGAGAAGTAGATGGAGGAAGAAAGAAAGGAGAGGGACAGAGAGGGAGTGAGAGACAAAATTAAATGTTCCATAAATCTCTAATATATTTTGAAGAGATTGTGGGTTTGTGCAATATGAAGTCATACTTCTCGAATATCTGCAGATACCAAATTTTGATTAAACATTCCAGATACTGAAATTAGCTGAATACGCTAATTTTTACAAAGAAATATTTTTTGTAAAAGGTTTAAATAATTATTTTCATTTATTACGGGATTCATTTATTGTTGATTGCCATTAAAATATGACAACGCACGTTCATATTTGTTTACTTATTTACTCTTAAGGTTCATATTTGTTTTGTTATTTACTTTTTAAGATATATATTTGCATATTACCAATTAAAATGGTAATATGATAAAGAATCAGAATTGATTGCTTGACATAATTTCCTAAAGCTTTTTACAACAGTAACGAATTTTGTGTTCTATTGTTTACTTTGATAATTATTTCGGGCAACATTGTTTTGGTTACCCACGAAGAATACTTCTGTTATCATTTGTTGTAGGATTCCTTTTTGATGTACGTCGTTATCGTATAAGCGAGTTCAACATCAATTAAGGAACATATTTAGTGCTTTTGGGATAATTGCAATGAACGTAAGATTCTGTACTTAATAAGTAAAAGTTTTGTATATTATATTTTTTCGGTCGTTGTGTTACTCAACAATAAAACTTAATATCAAAAATATTCGTATCTGAATAATTAACCCTTTAATTCTATAATCTCATTTTAATTTTTATTATTTTCACCAAATCAATGGTTCAAATAAGAAACCATGTCTAAAAGAAGCGAAAGATTATTCTCAGATTCAAATAAGATCAATTCCAAACGGTTCTCACCAGAACAGCAGAAAATGTCGAGGAAAGAAATAAAAGACTCGAAGAGCAAAGAGTGAAGCAGGCGAACGACAGAGCAACAAAAACTACTGACCAAAGGAATTTAAGACACGAAGAAGAAAGACTGAGACAGGCGAGTGCAAGAGCAAAGGAAACTAATGACCAAAGGGTTTCAGGACTTCGAGAACAAATAAAGTGAAAGATATCACAGAAGGTACAATAACAAAACCTCTATAACAATTCTTTAATTTCAACCAAAATATAATCATCAACTTCTTCCTCCGTTAAATACTTATATGTACACTTTGCATATACAGATTATTCACGAAATAAGATAAATACGTTATTAATCCGAGAATAGTGAGATTTAATAGATATTTTTCTCTTTAATAGGGATAAAAAGTTAGCTATTCCCCGAAAGATCGTAGTTTGTAAGTATCGCTTCATTTCTCAATTGGCAAACATTTTTCTTGATATGCCTAATCAATATCTCCTTGGTTTGTCGTAAAGGTCATATTCTTCATGCACGACACCGTCTTATCATTGGTTAAGCCGAAGATGATCGAATGCGCGTATATAATATCGACGCATTTATATTAAACTTCCATTCAAACAAGGCTCATTGCAGAGATAACTAGATGTGAAACTTTAGTGCATGCCAAGTCACTGTTAAAGAATTTAAATCCGCTATCGCCGCCAAAAGTTTATAGAGATGTATAATTAGAAATTGGTGACGACTTTTTATATATAACAACCTTATATATGGCGAAATTCACGGCCGCAAGAATAAAATACGTGTGAACGCCCTAGCAATAGGTTCGTTTTTTCCCTGTGACTGTTAACGATTCTGGATATTTTTAGGAATCGCTTGGAACATGAGATCCCTAGAAATCTGCCCATTCGATGATATGCAGGATAAACTTTAGGTGTAGATCTAATCAGCAAAAGTTCTATAAATTGTGTGATAGAAAATAACGTAGTTTTAGATGAGTTATGAAAGATCAAATGAAAAAATAAATTCAATTGACCCATTTAATTAAAACACTATTTATTAAATAATCTGAATCAACCCGACTAAACCACTAAGAATAAGGAAGTACAATTGCGCCTGTCTCGATAAATTATTTCTGTATTACATTGAACGGATTTTATAAAACTATCCCGAAAAATTCTCCGTTTCTCGAACTAACACTGCCATGTGTCAGTGCACTAAATAAAGTCTTTACAACATCGATTTCTCTTATGAAGCCATCAATCTCTATCGAATTTTCTTGGAAATTCCTCTCGCGCGCCGCCTCTCAGTTTCATGCCGAAGGAGTCTGAAGCGAAACGCTACTCAAGCATAAATGGAAGGGAAAATATTTCTTTATACTTTTCCTTCGGAAAAAGCAGTCATTGAATCCTAAAATGTTCTTCTCCACGTAAACAGAACTCGATACTATATTTGCTTTTAAGCAATGGATCGACCATCGAACATTTTTTAAGTTTGTCTAAGACAGGAACCGGCAGCCCAAGCAGCGTGAGACTTTTATGATTTTCGTTTGAATCTAACGTACGCATTCCCATCTATTACAGGCGCCCAAACATTTCGGCTCGATGGCCACATAACTCACTTCAGTACACATCGCGGCCCATATAGCCCACTTCCGCACTCGTTGCGGGCCACACGCAGTCGGAAAGACAGTTGAAGAATAATTTAAGGAAACTAAAAGGACTATATAACCTGATTTGTTTTAAATTTATTTATCTGTAATAGGAATAGAATTCGCGAAATATATTGTTTTTATAATTTCTTATTTTTCGATGTGAAATTTTGTCTTTTAATTCTTTTGTTCATGGCGGGCCAGATGAAAAAGCTCAGTGGGACGGATGTGGCTCGCGGGCCGCAGTTTGGGCCAGACTATATTTAGGATCAGCATATGTTAGGTAGGGAAACACGTCAGAAGTGCATCTCTAATGTTTAACTTGCATATATTGCTACGTTAAATCTCAATTAGACTGCCCTAGCATCGTTAATTGTACTACATACTTTGAATTTCATATTCCAATATCGCTGCTTTATATCTGTTTAATGGAAATATGTTGGTTCGTTTCGATAAGCATATAGGGTTTCCGTTACTACGCCGCAAACGTTCCTGCAATTGGGAAAAGTAACATTTTACTAAAATATATTCGTTTCAAGCCAAAGGATTATAAAGTTTATCTTGCCTAAAATGTTCACTGAAATGTAAATTAACCTATATTTTGGTAAGCATTGAAAGATTCACGTCTAGATACCACAGGAAATATTTATAACAATAGTATCAGGAAAGGATATGTTTTAAGAAATAAATAAAAATTCTAATTAAAAATTAACTATAATTAATACATACAAGTAATATTGGGATAGAAAAGTATCTGTTTGAAGTTATTTCAAAGAGAAGCATGAATAGGTGTCTAAGTTCTATGCATATGGACTACCAAAATTTTCGAATCATATTTTTTCCGTGGTTATTGCATATTTCATGAAAAAGCTCAAACATTATTGCATGTTTTGTTAATAATTCTAACAACTCTGCTTCATTCTTAGGTCTGCCACGCCGTACAGATTCTTTCCATTTAGAAAACATATTTTCAATAGGATTCAAAAAAGGTGAATAAGGAGGCAAATATAATGGTAATTTTCCAGATGGGTACTCCCCTCCCTAGCGTTTCTAAGGTAATTTTATTTGGGTAAATGATATAAACTATGTCACAACAGCTGGATGAGTTTGGGCATTTTAATTCGAGAAAACTGTGGGAGAAATTTGATCTAGACTATGACGAATTCTTGAGTTGGTTGCAGACGCTGAAATTAGCACCAATAAACGATTTCACAAATGCGGGAGAAGGATGAAACTCAAGAAACCACAGATTGGACATACTTTCGAGAACTGGAAATTAAACCATTGTAACACAACTGAAGCATTTATAAAGGGATCCTTTTTTGAGGGCGTCAAAATAACAACGGAAGAAGTACTACAATTAACCTACTATTGGACTAGAAAAACACACAACGTAGTGGGAATAATGTTTGCCATGCGTAAATGTGACGGATAAACTGTAAGCCAAAACACTATTGTTGAATTTATCAACTTCTTCAGAGATATTTGTTGCCTATATTGTTTGAACAACGAACAAACTCTTGGAGGACCTGGAGCAATAGTGGAAATAGATGAGACAGTCATTACGAAGAGGACGTGTTGTCATCGAATGATAGAGAGAGAGGAACGCAGAAATATGTCCTCAAAACAGTCCAAAAAAGAAACGCCGATACTTTACTACCATTAACTGAAAAGTACGTCCTTCCCGGAACTATAATAATACCGGATTCAGTGGCGGCTCGTAGCTAAAATTAGTGGGGGTGCTGCTCCAGAAAATTTTTAGCCTTTGTTTTAAAATTGTGTAAAAGGAAAAAAACATGTATAAAAAGAAAATTTATTCAGGAACTTGATAAAATCTTAACAAAAAAAAACAAACATTTTTTACTTACTTTAACTTAAATTGTTACAGTTCAAGCTTGATCTATTCATTTAAAAATGAAATCCATTCTTCTTGTTTTAATTTGCGCAAAAAGTTCAATAATTTCCTCCTTGATCTCTGGATGACAATTGAGGAAATTTTTCTCCATTGAATGTACTGCAAGCGCATTTAGTCTTTCCGAATTCATAGTGCTTCTTAAAAAGTTTTTATTCTTTTCAATGTTGAAAAGCAGCGCTCTGCCTTTGATGTAGTCATGGGAATTGTCAAGAGGATTTTTATCAGTTTCGTAATTTCACTAAAAACATCATCTAGATTATTTTCCAAGAATTTTCCAGAATAATAATCTAATTCTACACTCTTCTACACTTTATCACATTCAAGAATATGGTACACGGTTTTTAAGCACAACACACGCTGAGTAAAAAAAATTCCTTCCACCATCACGCCAGAGCCGGCACTGCGAGAGCAACAGTGCTCTCTCTACCTGGCAGTCCCGCCTTCCTCCCCACCCGCCCCTCCTATGTGCGTTTGCGCACAACAGTCAAACACCACGTCGCTGGCACTGTGAAGCGCACAGTTCCATACAAAGATTTTTGTATCTTTTTCATAAACTGGGGGATGGCTACTGAAGTACTGACATTAAGCTTAAGGAATATATATTGTACTACAAAAATAAAGAAAGAATTAAAGAAAAAAGGACTCATTACATTAAATGTTATCGATAATATCAAGTGGAAATAGGGGGTGCTGCAGTTCCGCAGTGCCTATACACGAGCCGCCACTGATCGGATTGCTGGAAAGCTTACGAAGAGATAAATTCACTTCCATCCGGATACAAATACTTACTGGAAAGTAAATCATAGCGAAAATTTTGTGGACCAACAAAATAAAGAGATACACATGCAAACTATTGAAAGCACATGGCAGAAGTTTAAGAAGAAAGAATTTGGAACAAAAGGAAATCACCTAAACAGCTACATAAAAGAATTTATTTGGCGAAAGAAATTTTCGGGTACCGATTGTCTATACCATTTAGTTTCGCAAATAACAAAGTTATATCCTTTGCCCTAAAGGTTGTCTTAATGGAAAATTATTAAAAAATAAACATTAAAAAACATTTTTGTTTTATTTATTTAAAATGAAAAAATCGTAAGAAAGGGGAGGGGGTAAAATATACTAAAAACGAAACATAAATAAACATTTTATTTTGCAATGGGGGCTCCGCCCCCTAACCCTTGCTTTCTTAGGGATGTTGATTAATATTTAATCTAATCAAAGATACTAAAACCGAAAAACACAAATATGTATACGTTTTATTTTACATATAAACATTGGGGAGGGGTAGGGGTGCCAACTGCAAAACTGCCAATATAATATTTCATGCCCATAATCTAATACCAAAGCTTTTACTCTTTCATTTTTATGGAATGGAACATTAACCATCACCAAAACATCATGGTTTATTTGATTCTCGGCGAACATTATTAGTAAATTTTCAAGATAGGTTAAAAATAGTGCCCATTAAAAGGTATTGTTTGAGCTGAATAATAAAATAATTTTTCTCGATTCATTGCACAGCACAAAGAAATGTTTCGTGACCTAACACTTTGGGCAACCTGTATGGCACGCGTCCCACGTGATGATCGTCCACTTCGAGCCCTCATCGTCACATTGAAACCAACTTCGTCAATAAAATAAACTTCATTTTCTGAAACTAGATATGGTAATTCTATGAAGTTAAGAGCGTAACGATATCTTGCTTCAACAGACATTTCATCTTTCCTTCTCGCTGGGATAATATGTATTCGTCTTATTGTATATTGAATACCATCCAATAAGCGTCCAATTGAAGATTGTGAAACCTGAGTTTGAAACTCTTCCATACATCTATCGGCGACTCTTTTCAAAGATAAGCTGCAGTCTTCTTCTATCCATTGTTTAATAACTGATTGCTGTTCTTCATTAAGTTTTTTTTCTGTGGTCACCTCTTCTAGATTTATCAATCAATCTTTTCGTTAAGTATTTTTTAATGATTTCTTGAACAGTTGTTCTTTTCACTTCCATTATTTTTTAAATCATGCTTGCATTATTTCCCGAGAGATAAGCATCAATTATTCTTCTTCTGTCTTCATTATAAGTCTTTATTTTTTATCGTGTCCATTAAGTGTTTTTATTAAGTTTGTGTCATACTAATGAAACTGGGAATAATTTGTAAATAATTTCTAATTATTAAAATTAATAAAAACATGTAAATATTAGATAAATTTTGTAACATCGCTAACCTATTTACGTATCTGCAAATGCACCACAAAGTATTGGCAAGTATACGGTTAATGTAGCAAAAATAGAATGATCGAACGTCAAAATTAAATGAACCAATGTCAAAATTAAACGAAACGTTGTCAAAATTAAATGAACTGTTGTCAAAATAAGATGACACAATGTCAAAGTTAAGTGAACTGTTCTCAAAATAGCCCGGGAAACGGTGTATATATCTATAAAAGTGTTTATATATATGCGTGTGTGATTCTATAACTCGATAACTACAGAACGTAGAAGCAAGAGAAAGGCATCATTTTAATCGCAGTACAGAGAAAGGTGGTTTAGTCGAGTTTTTAACCCGATTTGATTGACCCTTTTAATTTTAAAAATATATTTTCTCTTCGATTTTTTCCCATTTGAATAACACGGAAATGAGTGTAGACAAATTTTAATTTGGACTTTAAAATTACTAATAACCCAAGTACGAGTTTCAGACTTAAACCCAGGAACACAGAAATGAATGAAGTTTTGTTTACCTACCGTCGAATTTCAAATACGGACCAAAGATTTCCTAAATTACACTTTCAACAACAAAATGTCGTTTTTTTTAATCGAAAACTTATGGTTGTCATGTATATCCAATTGTTGCCGACTTCTTGAACTAGGAAAACAGGGTATGCGAGTTTGTTATTTTTATCATGGTAACATAAATAAACAATCTTCTGTAAATAGTATTGTTGGTATTGTGAGGTAAAGATTAGCGCAAGCTATATGTGAAAGCGACTTCGTAAATGCAAGGAGCATATTTTTAAGGTGTATAGTGTGAAAATTGCGGAAAAAGGTAGAGAAAAATGTAAAAAATAAAAGAAAAATTCAACACAAATGTCAAAACTATACAGTTCAAAACTTGAAACATTTTCCTGCATCAAAATAATTAATATTTTATTAAGTTGGGTGTAACATTATTAACAAAGTATCAAAAGATTATGAAAGCTACTCAGTAATTTAAAAAAATTGTGTTTAGTTTCGAAAATTAGCGCTTATTAACGCAAGTCACGTATCAAAGTTGCAAGATTGACTCTCAAAAAGTTCATTATCTTTGACAGTGAGCCCAACTCACTCCTGGTGTACATATCTTTTGCTAGAAATGCAAAGTCTTATGTCTGCGATGGGTCTTCGCTGGTGTTGAAATCGCGAGCTGAAATTCTTTAACGGAAAATTCCCCCAGCCCAAACGTATATCCTTAATTATTTAATCGCATTGTGCCAGTGAAGACAACTTTACTTAAATTCGCAAGAAAATGTGATGTATGATCCAAACAAAGCCCACCCGGGCCTTCATGGAGAAATTCCTGTTTTTCATAGCTTCCCTCTTCACTGTCATAATTTGAAGTGGTTTTGTTAAAAGAATCTTTGCTAAATTTCATATATTGTATTAATACAGGACTGTTATGTTACAGAAGATTATATGATTAACACTCATATATATAATTTTCTTATCAATATTGAATCAGAAACCCGAACAACGATGAATTGAGTCAAATAACTTGCAACTTTTTCGTACTTAAAGTGTTTCTGTATATTCTGCATTGATTATTTGTTCTTAACATTAAACCCGAGCAAAGCCGGGTACTTCTGCTAGTGAACTATAAATTTGAAAGTCTTTCTCGGTGATGAGCGGTGACGACTTTTGCCGGTTTCCTGAAAGAACTGAGGTTAATATGCGGAAAGAGTCTGTGTACAGTAACACCACAAAGATTTCGCTTCATAGTGGAAGTAACCTAAAACTTAAAAGCTCTTAACAGTCAATCGCTAAAAATGGGAAAGGCGGCATTTCGTTTTAGACGAGGAACGCTGTCATCTGACCGAAAACCCGACGAATACAAAGCAGCCGTCATCAGCGCTGTTTGTAGAATCTCCTCATCAGAGATTATTCGTCGCAATTCTAAAAACACTGATGACGGCTGCTTTGTATCCTAAATGTTCAACCGATTTCTCAGTCTTTTAATGGCTAACTACCTAATTTACCAACAGGTAAACGATGTTGTTATTTCCAATAAATAAAATTGGAACTTTTATTTCGAAAAATATAACGGCACCTAGTTCTGAAACGATCAATAAAGGGAGCTAGAAAACGGGACGATTAACTTTTATTTTCAATAAAAATGCATTTTTCCCCACTAATGTTCGAACGACACATATATATCTGCGACAGTCCATGGCTTTTCATCCGACGTTTCTCCTTTATTTGACTTCCTCTTTCTTGGAATTTCCCCCGACACGTCCTCCTTACCGATTTTTCTTGTCGCTCCTTCGCTCCCCGGTGAAAGCGTGAATTTACACGCCGCTCCGCTCTTTGTGTCCCCTTTCCGTTTCATAACTCCATTTCGCCCTCCCCTTCTCTCCCATGGCGACGTCATCAGAGACTTAGCGGGACTCTTTCACAGCGTTTTCCTCGCTGCCAATGCCTAACGTTTCACTCTGTTCCAAGCGATTCCAAAGAAACTTGATCCGGAAGCGTCTTTTATAAGTAACTCCAATAAATTATCTCCTCCTCCGAGTTTAATAAGACGTTGCCTTGGTGTTATATGTATAGCTTTATTTCCTTTAATTTTACTGCTGCTTAATGTAAATCACAGGAACGTAATTAGGGAAGGATCTGGAAGGACCCTGGGCCCCCTATTCAAGTTCTCGACTCCCCTTGCTTCCCTGCTGAATACTAGATTTAGAAATATGAATTTACGTCTCTGGTAAAGAATTTTAAAGTTTGTAATCAATACATATATTTTTTCAGCGTTTGAATTGTTTAATTATGCTCTGGTAATTTAATTGTTTAATCGCATGACTTAATCACATAGAGCCTGTGTTGGTACGGGTTTGCTTCACCTCTTTCACATTAAAATAATTTATCTTTAGGAAAGCACGAAAAATGAGCTCCTCAGTAAGGAGAGGAACTGATTTCTTCCAGAGTCCGTGAAGCTTTGATATTTCAGTTTAGTCTTAAATAAATTCAATATCGATACATTGCAACAGCTCTACTACTCGTGGAAGGAAATATAGTATTAATTGGACAAAATATTTTTCAAAAGTGGTATAGCTTGAAAAATAATTGCAATATCAGTTGTCGATATGCGTTCAACCGCTATAAAAGACTTCCAAGGTGTAGTCTTTTCAGTAAGACTGAGGTTTTCCTCAAAATTTTGTAGACAATTTCCATCTCGAATTCCTACCTGTAATGTTTCCAGTCTTGGTTAGACTCCTATCGTTACTTTTTAAATTTCTCATTATATTTCCTTTTTGTCACTGGTTGTGGTTTCGAGAGATGATTACTTCGTACGTCATTAATAGTAGAACTCTCCATTTAATGTTTGAAAAAGTCATGTATTCCGTTTTCACAATGAAAATATCTACATTTATCTTAATATTTATACAAGTTCAAAAGTTTCATTTCACGTCTAAAAATAAAAGTAAAATTCCGCGCGTAGATTCTGAGCGCTTAATTGGGGAACATTTCGAATTCATTGAAATATCTATTAAACGATACATGAGATACTCATATCATTTATTGGATCGAGGTCATAAGATGAGCTATATAATTATATTTTGAGTTTTTTCATTTTTTGGACTTCAAAACCTTAATAAATAAGCTCTTGTGAAGTTGGCATAAATTATTCAAGTGATGAACTGTGCTTCGAACGACAATTTTGGTATAATTTAGGGAGTTGCCGGCCTTGGTTAGCGTGTCTAGCTCCCAATGCAAGGGTCGCGGGTTCGAATCCTGCTGAGGGCATGGTCGTATGTGCTTGTTCTATATCTATTATAACATATGTAATTGGAGAAATTTGTTTGTGTTAAATAAATTATTATTATTTAATTATTGTATGGAACTTTTCTGAACTCTTTTAGCGTATCTAACACACTGGTAAACTGAATTAAATTTGCCCATTGGTGATTCGTTTCACATTTTTCAAACTTTAACAAATTTAATTGGATTCAAAGACTATTTCATACTCCAGAACTATTTGCTCCAGGAATTCGTTCTTCATGGGTAATATTTTTATTCTAACTTTAAAATCATTTATGTATGAATTTTACACGCATTGCGTAATTATCTATTTTAAACAATAGAAATCTAAATAAACCATGCATCGAATTTTTCCCAGCTGGTGGACGTAAACGGAATGAAAACCAGTTTATATAATACGATACGGAATAAATGCAATACGAGGAGAGAATAGCGATCTTGTGATTTTTGTCGGAAGCGTCGAAATATTTTATGTCCAAATGTGAAAATTCTGTGCAGCTGCCATTCATTGCATTCCTCGACAGTGGCGTCCAGATGCCAACGATGTCTCAAACTGACCTTACTCTATCGATCACCTCCTTGCAAATATTTTTTCATCTCCGGGTGTTTTAAATCGAAAAGAATTTCGATACGCCGCATTAAAGATCGAGGCCATCGTTTTGAAGGGCGCTCGAAGGCGCCGCGAATGCAGCTTCTTTGCGGGCGGCGGCGTTGCCACGCATCTGAAGCAGCTTCGGTCGATTGGGAGGCTCTTGGCGCGGGGACGTCGCTCGCTCCCTCGGAGATCCCGATCGCTCCTCGTGGGCTCCTCGTCTCACGGCTCGCTGCCATTCATTCGGAGGATGCTTTTCTTTCCACCCTCGATCGATTCTGACGTTTCTCGCTCCGAGAAACTCTCGCGGCAAAGCGGTCCTTTTTTTACCATCCTCTCTAAAATGATCGCAGAGGCGGATTGGCGTAGCGAAGCGTGAAGGAGCGTTGTCGGCCGTGTGCGTCGGCGAGAGTTACTGCAAGTGGGACTCGGTGCCATGACACGCCCCGCGGGAGGGAGGAAGAAAATCGAGATCGGGGGTGAATATTCGGACGAGAGGCGAAGAGACCGCCGTTCTTAAGATCAGTCTTTCTCCGGAGGCGACGCGGCTATAAGATCTCCGCATCGGGCGACGCTCGGGTCCAGTTTTCCCGTACTCGAGGGCGGAGGAGCGGAGGAAGGAATCTATACCATGGAACCGGGATGAAGCTCTTGGTAGGTCCTCCGGAGCTCCGATGAGATTCCGTTCGTTTGCTTCACTATTCCGAATGAACCGCAATCCTCAGTGACTTCTTTTTTCTCGCGGCCTCGACCAGGACTTCGACGGACGACCTTTTCGGTCCTTCCTTCCATTGCTGCTCCTTTTCCTCGTTTCGTACGATCGGGGAGCGGACGCGGCGGCGGTGGAGGGATATGCCTCGGGCAGGGGCCACTGGGGCGGCGTTTATCTTCCCGGCGCACTCGAGGCGGAGGATGCTCCCGACGGCGGAATCGTTCCCGCTACGGAAGTGGGCATATCGCGCCCCCGTCGCAGCTTCGACGGTCTCATTCGAGGGTTGGCCGTGTTATTGGGTTTCCGAGCGCCTCGGACGCGGCCGAGAGGCGCTGGGGGGCAGGGATCTGCCGGAGCGGCGCAGGGTTCGACCCAGGGACCCACCACTCCCCCTACGCCTACTCCTTACACGGTGTCCCCGACGGCGACCCTCGCGACCGCCATCAAGTTGAAGGAACGCGAGCGATCGGGTCCCGTACCGGAAGTGCCAAAAGGCACCACTTGGGATCCCGATCTCTGGGCCAAGCACTACAAGATCGGGTGGGACGTGGAAAAGGCCGGCGGGGCGCGTCGGAAGAAGAAGCCAAGGTTTCCTCCTCCGAAGACCACGCCGTTGCCGCCTAAGAAAGAGACCAAAGGGCACGAGGAGAGCGAGGACGACGAAGCAGGAGAACTAGGCGGCGAAGAAGAGTCGGGCGGAGGGTGGGAGAACGAGGGACACGGAGGGGACGACGAGGAAGAGGCGTACTGGGGCATTCCTCCTCATTTGCTGGATCACGTTCGCGATGAAAGCGAAGGAGAACCGCACGACGATCACGCCGACGGGGAGGATAAGGGAGTCAAAGGCGATGATGAAGGCGATGCCCGCGTGGAAGACCACTCGCTGCCGAAGAAAAGCCACGAAGGCGATCACGGAAAGGGAAAAGTGGCATCGGGACACGAGGACGGAGCCAGAGATGACGAACACGAGAGTCACGACGGCGGGAAGGGGAGACACGAGAGTCACGAGGCTCATTCCGGACACGGAGAAAGAGGAAGCAAAAAATACGGAGACGAACCATCCGGTGGCGAGGAAGAAAAGAAAGGGAATAGCGAACCATCGCACCCGGACCAAACACACGCCGTGATACACGACGGTGTCGTAGTGAAGGACTTATCGGAAGTCTTGGAAAAGATGAGAGACAAGGGAAGAAGGCAGAAGGAGAGGGCCAAGATGAATGAGAAAGGAGAAGAGAAGGAAGGGAGAGGAAGGGAGAAAGTGTCGGGAGAAGAGGGCAAAAAGGAGGAAATAGGAGAGAAGAGAGAAGGAAAGGGGAAGGAAGGCAGGAAGGGAGACAGCTACGGAAATCGGATAGAATACCACGAGATGGAGGAGATGACTTACGGAGATAGTGATGAGGCAAGAGGAAAGGGAGAGGAGGGTGGAGAAGGAGAGGAAGAAGGAAGGAAGAGAAGGAAGAAGAAGAAGAGGAAGAGGAAGAAAAAGGGGCGAAAGGGTGATGGATACGGGGCCAGAATCGACAACCAAGAGGCTGTAGGTAATGGAGAGGAGGGAGGAGAGGGAGAGAAAAGAGGAGGAGGAGGGGAGGGAGGAGGGGGAGAAGGAATAGGAGGGGGGGGGAGAGGAGGGGGGGAGAGAGGAGGAGGGGAAGAGAGAGGAGGAGGGGGAGAGAGGGGCCGAGGGGGGGAGAGAGGAGGAGGGGGAGAGAGAGCAGGAGGGGGAGAGAGAGGAGGAGGGGGAGAGAAAGGAGAAGGGGGAGAGAGAGGAGAGGGAGGAGAGAGGGGAGGGGGAGGAGGAGAGGAAGAAGGAATAGGAGAGGGAGAGAGAGGAGGAGGGGGAGAAGGAATAGGAGGGGAGGAGGGTATTGGAGCGGAGGAAGAGGGAGATGGAAAGGGAGTAGAGGGAGGAGGAGGGCATGATTCCCCTACGGTGGTGGACGACGATAGCTATTACGGATGGCTTGTGGACGACGTCCACGCTCACCTAGGGGTACAATCCAACCACCATATGCCGTGGGAGGAGTGGGAGTCTTCTGAAGGGGGCAGTGGAGTGGGAGGGAAGGAGGCGGGAGAGAAGGAGGCGGGAGGGAAGGAGGCGGGAGAAAAGGAGGCGGGAGAGGAGGCGGGGGAGAATGAGGCGGGAGAGAAGGAGGCGCAGAGCCATCACGACCACAGGGGTTGGCCCGCGGAGCTTGGATCCCCAGACACCCCAGAAATTCCTTCTCACCCCCCAGTTCCCGATCCACCTTCGCCCTCATCCTCCAACGACGAAGGGAGACAGAAGCACGATGGACCCTCAGGTGCGCTCTCGCCTGCATCATACCTCTTGTTTCCCCTTTCCTCAAACTACTCTCTCATCCGCGCACTTGCATGACCAAATATGTCCATGATCCGAGAAAAATGACTTTCTCTCGAACCCCAATTTCATGGGATACAAATGAATAATTTCGAAATATGTTGGGGCCGCCTGCCATAATAGTAAGCATTTTATTCAAATTTAAGCACACAACTTCATTGTTATTTACTTTGATTAAGAAACATATTCCCAAGTTCTAAACATTTTATGTAGTATCTTATCACTTTTATGCTTCATTATCCCTATTTTACGCTCTCTTTCATCTACTAATTATAGAATCAAAGTTATGAGAGGGCCACATTTATTGAAATGGCTGGCGGGCCTGGCGTTCGGGCCATCTATTCATAATAGTTTTTTATTTAATTCGCTAAGCATAACGCTAAAAAGAATGGGAATATTACCACCTGTCAAAAGAAAAGAGAATCATTTTATATTTTTTCTGTTTCAAATTATTCTTTTAATTTTAACTTTAAAAAGGTGGTAGATGACTTTTTTGCAGTTTCTCGTTTGATGCTACAAAACTTTCTTTGGATCTTCAGAAACATAACTGTAAAACGTAGACATATAGTATAATTGGAATTTATTAATCGTTAGACTATTTATATCATATATATCTTAATCGTCTTATATTTTATTTAATCTTGACCCTCCATTTATTTTCATGACAATTTCTCTGACAATCTCCTTTAATCGTGAAGAATATTATCAATTCATATATTGTGATTTGTGCGAATCTCCTAAAATCGTCGATAGCAGATTGTGCCCCGTCGATGACTGATTTTCTCTGCTAGGCGCTTTCACTTTCTTCCGGTTGACATTATTTCTGAATATATGTACATACTTTGAATTCTGTAACAGCCTTCTCATAAATTTGGATTTTCCATTCCTCTACATCCTCTCCCTTCTCCGCTTGTTCTTTCTCGTTTTTATTCCAAAATGTTATCACTCTTGCAGGTAAAGTCACCGAGAAGGAGTACCGCAACAAGTTCACGAAACTTAAAGTCCATACGAAGAAGTCTAAAACATTTTACCCTGAAGAGCCAATGGAAAATTACGACTCCCCACTCTCCACGTACTTCACATCGGTCATCTCTCTCACGCTGCCATAATGCTCACGCAATTATGATTATTAATGCGCATTACGGAGAGCGATTATTCTGCCATATCCCAAGTGTTTATTAAAACTTATTTTATACATATACGTTTCGTTTGAGTTATACAATGTTTTTATTATGTTATTATTATTCTATATGTTATTTTGTACAGTAAATGTTGTGCACACACTTTAAATAAATTGATTTATTTGAAGTAGGAGGAGTCGCAGCATGAGATGGATGTTGGGCGAGATGGAATCAAAGACAATTTGTAATATATTGATTTATTATGAAATGAATGAAGTTTAAGGAAATGGAAATTGCTTCTGGAGTTTATATATACCGTATTTTCCTGTGCGATAAGACGCACCTGGATTTTAAGATAAATCTTCGAGAATATCTTCCATTGGATGGCTTTGCGCTTAGGTTGTTTGCGGGAACAAAACATCTATTTACACACCAAAATAAAAAAGTAAAACGAAGATGATGACGTTGTTACGTTGAAACCTGGAAGTCTTTATGAGTAATATAGTGGAATTTGTTTACATAGTTTGTGTTTTATTTCTTCGGAAGTATGGAATTCCACATAGCTAAGGCTATAGTAGATTAAAACGAAGTTTATAAATAAGAGAACCTGATGATGTTCCAAAACTCACATGAAATAACAAATTAGTCAATTAACTACGATACACATATAAAATTGCTCAGCTAGCATGGGGAATCGCTGAACATGAAATTCAGGCCTTACACCCTTGGTGAAATGTTTACGTTATACTTATAAAACCTAATCTAATTCCAAAATCGCTTTAGAAATCTGCTGATACGTATCTCGATAACAAAGTTAACATCTTTTTCAACTACCATTTCATAACTGAAATCATATCGTTAATTTTGTGAAACAATTTTGGTGTTGATTTAGAAGTTCTTCCATCCATTTTCTTTCTTTAAAAGGAACTCGACGAAGTACTAGTGACCCTGCGCCTACGCGCCTCGCATTTATTCTCGCTAAGCTGAAAATAATTTTTCGAAACTGCTCTTTTCAAAAGGTTTCCGAAATAAAAAAATTCAAATGTTTTCAACGGTCGCCATTTCAAAATGGCAGTTGAAAACGAAAATAGTTTTCCTGGGGTCTCCTAGCAGGTAGAAGCAATGTCATTTACCGAATTTCTCTACGATAAAGACTTCTTGAAATACAGAAAGGGACCCACGGACGGACGGACAGACACTTGGGAAATCTTAAATATATGGACGGCTGTTACTGACTGACTAATGTAAACTTCCAACCTGAACCGCTGGACTTAGTATCCTAAAGTTTTGCATGAAGTCTTTCATTGGGTTACAATTAACGAGGAAATTCCGAAAACACAAGTTTTGAATTTTAATGGTCAAAAATTTGTAATTCTCAACAAAAAACTTTTTTCTCCTAAAAAAACTAAAATAAAAAGCTTTGCTAACTGTACCCTTCTACCTTTAACCGTTTGTTTTATATTTCAATCCGAATGTTTTTAAAGTGAGGCTGGAGAAAAGGAGCTGGTTAATAAGGGGAGAGGATTGCGCTAGCAACGTTTTTGGGAGGAACGTGTAGCTTAATGTAGAGAATACACTTTGCCGATCTATAACAGGCATAACAATTCGGACGGAAAAGAAACAAACTGAATGAATTGTTTGTTTGTTTGTATGGAATTTCTGGCTAATCAACCTCTTGGATTATTATAGCCATTACTCCTTCCACACCAAACACACACAGAAGGGTGTCGGTATATTTGAATTTATTATTGCAGCATAATTGCTATACTCATTTCAAACGGTCAAATTTTCATCAAATGAAAATTTAAATTAATTTATAATATTTATGAAATTTTCTATTTCTGATAGCCGAAAGAGTTGTGAGCAATATCGATTCATCCCATATCAAGCTAGACTAAAATGTGAATTTTTAACTAAAATTGTAACGAGACCAGACCGATAACGGACTTTGCTGTTCATTTTATTTTGTTTTTGCGCGCAGCCAACAGGGTGCGCGTCAGTTCTCTCCTCTCTTGTGGAAGCTCACAGAGTGTAGTGTGCGCCCCAGGCGATTAAAGGTGTTTGTGTTTTTACGCGTAACTTTCATTTGTGCCCTTTCCTCTCCGAGAAACCCTAGCCCGTCACAAAATTAATTTAACATTAAAGTCGCGCGTTTGATCTTGATGTCGTACATTAAATGTTTTTCTTAAGATTCTTTAAATTTGCTTGAGAATTGTAGATATACTTAACGATTGTTGTTGATAGCACTAAAATAACAATCGGGTCCGGTATTTGCACTCAATTGTTTTTTTAATTAGCGGAATGCGACAAACTTAAAATCATGCTTGTTATTTGGTATTCGCGATTAGTTTTCACAATTAAAAATATGGAATCTGTAAGCATTACAAAGAATATGAGTTTTTGTTTTAATTTATGGTTTCCATCAAAGGAACCAAAAAGTGCCAAACTAATGAATCTGGTAATGTCGAGCAACAAAAGTGCAAAATCTCGGGACCTAGTTCATTCCGTATTTTTCCCGATAATCAAAATTAAAAGGAGAATTTAACGTTTCATGCTTTCATTTTCGTTATTTAAAAGTAATAAGATGAGGTTAAACCATTAAACAATGTGAATTAATTCAATTTATGTCGTATATAAATACAGAAATAAATCTATTTTAGGCGCTTGGTAGTTGTGCAGTGCGTTCAAAAATATTGGGAAGTCCTGAAAGCAGTTGGAGAGAGACAAATGAAGTGAAATACGCTATAAAGGAGCAACATCAATGAAAAACGATGGAAAGCGTTACGGGAACATCACGAGCCTCGGAGGATTCCGTTTTCCGGATTTTAGAGCAATGGATTTTCGAAACTTGATAGGAATAATAAATGGCTTTCGTTAAAGAACTTGAACAATTCCAAATCATTACAATTACTTTATCGGCATTTGATGTTGATTCTGTGAAAAACTGGTGCTAAGATGGATTTCATTGTTTTTGAACAACGCGGATAATTTTCTCCTCGTTAAACCTATCCATTCTGACAAAACACAAGGTTGTATTTATCATAAGTTGAATTTTTTGTAATGTTTAAACCTTCATTTTTAAAATTCTGGGAGCTGTCTCTGATCTTCAAAGCTATGTTAAATGCAACGTTGCATAGTTTGTGAATTTACCCATTCATGAAGTGGCATGAAATGTAAAGGGAATTAAAAGCCGCCGATTGAAACATAATGGCGGCAGTTATGAAATAGTTTGTATTTCAGATTTCAGTGAAAATTAACGGAGATCCTTTTCTGTGTTCAGCATTGTTCGTCGCCTGTATTTTCGGTGAAATTTTTGAAGCATTTTTTAAGTGATTGTCGATATAATTCTGTTGTAAGCGGACAAAGATTTTCAATCCAGAGTCAAAAGTATTCTACGATTACATAAAAATAATCCTCTTGACATATGTATGAACTCTTACATTAAGTAGTGAAGCTCGGGCGTTGCTATACGAATTTATTTTGCAATGCGCGACTTTTAATTTGTTATGCAAAAGGCAGTTTTAGACTTCAAGCGTAGAAAAATATTCTCAAATCGGTTTGCGTCAAAATACTCGCGAAACATTTATTCGCTAATGTGACAATGTTAAATCTTTATTTGATTCAAAGAGTCAGAGTTATTATGAAGAGATATTACTAACCTGTCGCTTCGGTAAGAACCAGAAAATTATTATTTTTATATATGGATTCCTTTGAATGCAGACATATTGTTCCCTAGAATTCCAATGTATTTATCCTTATATATTTTTATCAGTGAATTAACCAAACCGAAATTACGATTTTTTCTTGTTAATCTAGCGTCACCCAACGAAATAAACGCATTTCTATCTGATAATGCGTGATTTAAATGGCATTCTTTTCATAACGACAACAGCAACAAATAGAAAATATAAAGGATTTATTCACTGGAGACCTATCGAGCTCGTCATATGGCTGAAAACAAATTCATGGATAAGTATCAAAAATTGAAAAAATAAGTATTCATGTTAGGTATTTCCTATAGCCATAACAAGGTTATAAAGAACCAGATTGCCATTTTTTATATGCTACTTTCGGTGAATCAGCGCTGAAGATGGCTGCATTGTAGTGGGAACGCGCATCCGGTTTTTTTTATAACTTTGTAATGAATATAGGAATTTCCTAAGATAAGTACTCATTTTTTCAATTTTTTATACTTAAGTGTTTATCCTTGAATCAAGAATTTAACCTTTTCACACTCCGCATCCTTTTTACAGGTTTATAGTTATCCTAACAAGCTATCCTTTCCGTGTTACAGAACGATGAACTCGGTTCACCCGTCACTTCGTCAGTGTCTCTCCCATTCGTGTCGGAAGCAGAGGTCGAGGAGCCCGAAAGCCGCGGCTCGTTCTCCGACAAAACGAAACCAAAGAAGCAAGGCCCCGCGCGCAAGAGGCGACGACGTCCATCCAGACGCTGCGGCGCATCTTCGCCGAGTCGTTCGGACGCGACCTCCGCCGAAGAATCGCTGGTCGGAAGGCGAAAGGTGGCTCCGAGGAAGGAAAGCGCGAGGGAGCTCGAGAGGAAGCTCGCGAGGTCGGAGAGAAGAGTGAAATATCTGAGCACTTCCGTCGTCAGACTCAAAGACATCTGCAATTCGATCGAAAGAGGCTACAGGGTGAGACAACCTCTAACGATTCGAACTAAAATCTACGCCCAGTGCACCCTCGATATATCGCGGGTATCGGGGAAAAGATTACCCCGCGCTATAGGGAAGCCCGCGTTATATCGAGGTACCCTAACTTAGAAATTAGTTTTACTTGCATGCACTAATATTAATGTAAAACAGTGGAAGGAAAGAGAAGAAAACAAGTTCACGTACTAGCACCGTAGCAGCGCCAGGAATGCAACTACGTAGTAAAATCATGAATGCACGTAAGAGTAAGAGTAATAAATAGGACCCATCTGGTGAAAAAAAATTTGTTGAGGGCTTTAATAAGACCAATACCCAGCACTAATGAGCCGCGTTATAACCGGAGTGCACTATAATTTAAATAAAGTTCTCATTCGTCGGAGGCGAGGAAGTGCACGCGAGGTCGACTTCACGACCTTAAAGCGTGTCTTTTTAAATGAGGTTATATTATACCAAAAAAAAAACTTAAATTAAAGCTCGATAAAAATTAAAATTACATACTTTCCAAATCACGTTGCTAGTTTGGTTTTCGTTTGCCGTTTGATTTACGACTATTAAGGTGCACTCTATCTTGTTGCAGGTGATGCTGAAAGAACTGGGAACCCGAATCCACATGGCGATTGTCTTGATGGCCTCTAGACGGAACTTAGATATTCCTTCATCTTCGAGGGCACCTCTCACGGAAGTGCCTCTGCCCGGTTCCCTGTCCCTTTGGTTTGACGAGGCCAGATATCAGTTCGATTGGATGTTTGAACAAATCGACGAAATCTGCGCATTGGAAAAACGCCCAAAAGAAATAAAAGAAAATATCCAGCAGCCGAGGACCGGCGAAATTTATGATAAAAGGCTCACTAGAAACGCAAACATAGAAAGTTGGCGATCTCGTCCCAGAAATAATCACCCTAAGGGCCCTTTGAAATGCTCAAATGTTGAAACAAATGAAAGCGGAGTGTCAAATGAAAAGGAAACTTTCGATGTTGAGGAGATTGCGATCGAAACGGAAGTTTTCAAACATTCTAAAAGTTTGAAGGGTAATCACGGATTCCTTGATATTCAATTGAGGTAGGCATACCTTTCTCTTAGACTTTTGTATCATCCTTATTAAGATGTTATGATGCAAGCAGTGCCTATTCTTACACTAATTTTGATGCTTTTTATATTTACAGGTTGCTGGAAATATTAGATAAGTTGAGGAACAACTTGTTGTCGTTGAAACCTATTCAAAATAGAATGTTGGTTTAGAACCACTATTAGTCTTAAAATTTCGATGTAACTGAGGTTTCTTTTGGCAAATCTGGACAAACAAATTATTTTTGCTTTTAATTATGCCTTAGAAATCGGAAGATTTGGTGCTTTAAAGTGTTTCCTAAAATGACGCCTTTTAAATTTTTAATGAATTATTGCTCACGAAATCCACTGGCTACGGCTTTCTGTGATATTCTTCTATTATATAATTTGCTTAAAATCTACGTGTGTCACGAACATTTAAAACGCTTTTGAGTCGAGAACGGTATTTCCAATTTGAGTCATAATTTCAGGTTTTACTAATCCTTACCTCTTTTAAAGTTTAGATCGTTCCAAGTCTACACATGGGTTAGATTCCAGAAACGTTCCTGCTCTCCATTTCAATGACATCTACATTTTTCTGCAAAAGAACCCTAAGTGAACTGATTTGACCTCTAAAATTAGTGCTCTCTCTAATCACCGGAAGAAGAGCACAAAGTGTGGGATACTTCTACCCTGTGGAGTGAAATTGCTGAACACTTCTTCTAATCACCTGCACATCAAAATCATCTGTCGATTTGGGACTTTTCTGGAATTTTGTCTTCCGTGGACTTTTAAACATCGCTTCAGTGCCTTTTGCCAGTCCTTCGCCTTCCTTCGAAATACGAATTAAACTTCGACGTGAAACACCAGTTGCTGCCATTACCCGCTTATGAACACTTTTAATAGGAATAGTGATCCCTTCGGCTGCTTCTTTCTTCATAAACATCAAAACATTGCGAATGATTTCTCGCGCTAGACTATGAATCTCTTTTTTATTTCCTAACTTGGAAGTCGATGGAACAGTATCCATGATAATAAGATTAAAAATCACGGCTAACAGTACAAAATAACAAAGGAAAACGAATCAAAGAGTAACAGTGAAAAACAAATACACGATAACAAAACAGCAATCAGAACAACGATAATAAGCAACGAAAAACCGTGAAAAGTAAACAGCAATCAACTCTTACAAAAAAAACGAGTAGCAATAACGGAAATGAAAACAAAAAGCAATAACTGCAAAGCAAATGAACAATAAGAAGAAATAACGAGAGAATAATAACGAAACAACTGAAGTCCAGTGGAGCGAAGCAGAAGATCGGCAGTGAAGGCACTAGGAGACAGTCTAAAGCGAGAATGACTTATTATCTCATTCGTATATACCGTCATCGCCGCGTAGCTCAGTTTCGAGAACGGATTATTCCATGCCGAATTTTAGTCATGATTTTATCCGTACATTTTGCATCTCTTGTTATGATGTTTCTAATGTATTTATAGCCTGAAACTTGTTCTGAAGGCTTTCCTCCAATACTTATGTTCAGATTCTCTTCTTAGCCCGATATTCTAATGATCTTGGATTTTTCTGTATGTATTTCCACACCATATTTTCTACATATTATTACTAGTCCTTTTATCATTTTCTGGAGTTCCTCTTCCCTTCTGACTAGAAGTACTTGATCATTCGCGTATTTTACTGTTCTTAGAATCCTTCCTCCAAATTTGAAATCTTCTGTGACTTCTAACGCTTCTTGCATTAGACATTCTCCATATACGTATATTGAATAGGGTCGGCGATAGTCAGCAGCCCTGTCTTACTCCACTACCGATATTTATTCCGCAGGTGTCCACATTCTCAAACCTGTCCTTTACAACTTGATTCACATATAGATTCATAATTAGTCTCCTGCCTTTCCAGTCTACACCTATATCCTTTAATATCTTCATCAACATTACGCAATTTATTCTATCAAAGGCCTTCTGCCAGTTTGCGAAACATACGCAGGTATCTTGACTGTACTCTATTGTCCTTTCTGATATGAGTCTAACTACCCCAATTGCATCTATAGTTCCTCGTTCTTTCCTGAAACCGAATATTTTCCCCTAGCATTTCTTCTGCCTTTTTCTCCAGCCATTTATTAAAAAACCAAGTGATGATCTTCGAAGTGTGTGACAGAAGGCTTATCGTTCTGTAGTCTTCATATAGCATTGCCTTTGGCTTCTTCTTTAGAGGGAACATTGTTAGTTCTAGGATATCCCGAGGCCACTCTCCCGTGTCGTAAATCTTATTAATTAATCTCGTGATCGCTTTTAGTCCTTCTGATCCCATGACTTTAAGTACCTCAGCCGGAATTCCATCGCTACCTGTGGCTTTCCCTTTCTTTAGTTCCACTATCGCTTTCGCTACTTCGCTCTCCAATGGTCCTAAGTTGTCTTCTTCAATGTTTTCCTCATTTTCCAGTTCTTTTTTTGACGATCCTGCCTGTTTGCTGTATAATTCCTTAATGTATTCTTCCCATACCTGTGCTACATCCTTTGTTTCTGAGACTATCTTCCCATCCGTATTCGTAATTCTTTTACCTCGAATTCCGTTAGACTTATCTTCTAATTCTAGTGCCCTAGAGTAGGGAAGAAATGGTGACTCTGACAAAGGCGCCATCTTGGATTCCGCCATTTTGTATCCGCCATTTTGATTCACGTGACCGGAATTCCAATCGATAATCGATAAAAAATCAATCGATACACCCACGCGATGTATAATCGTAAATTAATCGATACGCCCACGCAATAGGTAGTCATTGGAATATTTTTTATTTAAAAAAATTGTGGAAACAAAAAATTGGTGGAATCCAAGATGGACGTTGCTCCAGAACCCCCCCCAATCGATAATTAACTGATAAACTTATGGAACAGGTAATCGATTGGTGATTAATCGATACACCTATTGATATTGATTGAAAGATATGTAGTCACGTTTGACGCTTTCCTGCGAGGAACCGCCCCGCGCAGTCGAGATAAGGGAGAACGCAGCGTACGATGCCGACTCTCCGGCGGCTGAGCTGAGACTGTTCCCGCGCGTGTACCATATTAACGACCGCAGCACCACCACTTTTGGCAGCAATGGCGTGGGCGAACTACAAATTTTAAAAGCTACAGCAGCGCCGCCACGTCCGTTAGCGGTGGCGTGGGTAAACTAAAAAAATGGTACCTTATTATTTTTTGTGCATAATTACTCTTAACCAATGAGAGGAACAATTTGAATTTAAAATCAACCAATGAGAGAGCGAGCTGTAGGTATACATAAGCTTTTCCGAGTGCTTCGTCATCATTACGACATTAGCTGCTGGTCTGAGAACAAGTATAACATTAAAGATGGAAGCATCTGCAAAGCGGATTGGGGGAGAGACTCCCAAGTCATCGCTGTGTAGGAAGATGGCAGCAGCATCGGGAATGGAGACACCTGTAAAGCGGATTGCGGTGGAAAATCTCAAGCCATCACGGTCTAAACAACTTGCACGCACTTTATGTGTCGAATCAGGATCCCATTGCAACCTCGCAAGATGAGCCTGCAAAGGAGAACGCAACTGTACGAGATGATGCCGTTGGTGACCAGCAAGAATTATAGTAGAGAAAAGAAAACTATAGGGTTTAGTAAGAAAGGATGGTAACCGCGGGATTTTTAAAGTGCACCATCCTCTGAACGAAAGTGCTACAAAGCATGCTTTTGTGGCTATTTTCCCAGAACTTGATTATACCTCCTATATTGTTTTTTATCGTAACGGTACTGGGAATATGGGTATCCTTACACTTGAAGAATTTGAAAGTATTTTTATGAAGAGCATTTATAGGGAACATTATTTTCATTGTGTGGGTCATTCAGATTATGGTGAACTTAACATTGCTCCAAGATTGTCTATGAAATTTACAACTTATAAAGACACGCCTGTAATGGCAATTTGTGTGACACATTCAATTAATACAAGTGTGAAGGAGCCCTCGTTTCCCGTAACCAAGTTATATCTTACAGTGTTATCATGGCGATGCCTTTATAAGTTACAGGAATGTGTAAAGGCTTATTTTGAAATGCTGAGATTACAGGTTCCTTTGATTAAGGAATATGTTAATGGAATTTGCACCGATATTGCAAAAAGGTTTATTAAAAGAGGTGGATGGTTTTCTAATGGTCGCACGCTTGATAGTGTTGATCATGTAGATGTTTCAAGCATGATTGAAGATGAAGAGTATGAAAGTTTTCTATTTGAAACTTCTGAATTAAACGCATCGGTATTATTTTATGAATTGAAAGCTATGTACCACGGATTACTTGTAGATACTGTATTTAAAAAATTGTAGATATGCAATAAATGAAGTTTATTATAAATGTTTAACCTAGCTAATTACCACAGATTACTTGTGGATACTGTATTGAAGAAATAGTACATATGCAATAAATGAATTTTATTACAACTGTTTAACCTTTTATTTTTAAAAAAATTTTTAAATGAAAGTCATAATACCACATATATCGATATTTATTATAATAAACTTTAATAAAGAAATACATGTATCAAAAATTAAGTAATGCGCACATACTGTCCTCGAATTCAGTTATTAATACTTCTTATGAAAGTCCCCTAATAATACATATTTTTATCATATCTATACAAATATTCCCCTTATACTGTATATTTGACAATAATTCGAACATTTGATCTACATTATTTAAGTCACTGGCATAATCACTCACTAAATTTCTTACAGTTAATGCTCTTGCTATCCACTGCACCCACAGTTCACCATTTATGATTTCCTCATACGGTTCAAGTTCACTTATCATCATCATAGGTAGTCTGTCCGTAGACAGGTCCGTGATTATTCTTGGTTAAACCTGGTTCTCCATATACTTCTATTTTCCGCAGTCCTCTTCATATCTTGAAAACTCTCTTTCCCTTTCATATCGTCTATCAGCTGAAACCTTTTCCTAACTCTTTCCCTTTTTCTGTCCAGTTTTCCTTCTAACATGCCTTTAATCGTATTCTCTCCTCAGGTAATGTCCAATCCAGTTTGCCTTCCTCATTCTAATAATCTGTATGATCATTCGCTTCCCTCCTATTCTTCGTAGTATGTCATCTTTTTTCATCCTATCTGTCCATTTTATCTTCAGCATTCTCCTCCAAGTCCACATTTCAAAGCTTTCCAAGTATTTGATATCATTTTTCCTTAGCGTCCATGTTTCTGCCCCTTACAAAGCTATACTCCATACATAGCCTTATATGAACTTCTTGCTGATATCTTCCCTTATATTCCCCGTAAGTAGGTGTATCTTTATTCTGAAAGCCGCTTTTGCTTTACCTATTCTAGTCCTGATCTCATCCGTACATTTTGCTTCTCTTGTTATGATGCTCCCAAGGCATTTATAGTCTAAAACTTATTCTAGAGTCTATCTGCCAATATTTATGTTCAGATTATCTTCTTAGCCCGATATTGTAATGATCTTGGATTTTTCAGTATGTATTTCCACACCATATTTTCTACATATTATTACTAGTCTTTTTATCATTTTCTGGAGTTCCTCTTCACTTCTGACTAGAATTTTACTGTTCTTAGAACCCTTCCTCCAAATTTGAAATCTTCTGTGACTTCTAACGCTTCTTGCATTAGACATTCTCCATATACGTATATTGAATAGGATCGGCGATAGTCAGCAGCATTGTCTTACTCCTCTACCGATATTTATTCCGCAGGTGTCCACATTCTCAAACCTGACCTTTACAACTTGAATCACATATAGATTCCTAATCAGTCTCCTGTCTTTCCAGTGTACACCTATATCCTTAGAATGATTAACCACCCTGTAAGGGAAAGTGTTAGTTCGACGCGCACAATTGGAAAATCGGACGTGACAACGGAAACAAGACACTATACAGTAGGCGAACAATCCATGTGAATAAACGCTCGGTATCATACAAGTATTCGGTGGTGTGTGTACACAGTGTTAGGCATGCTGGGTTTGCATCGCTCGAATCGGGGAGACAAATACGGTCGAACGAGATGGCCATCTTGATTCGTCAGCATCGCATCGTAAACGACGACATTTCGCATTTTGATGTTTCGAGAGGACGGAGGCACAAACAATCAAAAAAGATGTCACGAAACGATGCGCTTTGTTCTGCCAAAAGTCCCCAAAAATAGACAGAATCGCATGTGTACCGAATCGCCAAAATTGACGTTAGCTCGCTCAGAGGCAAGCCACGTCGGCGAACAATAATGACAACGCAACTCTTAATGCTTGGGCAAACCTCAGAATATTTCAATACCGTAGGCGTCCATTCGTCACCCTTCGTGTATAGCTGAGGTGCCTCCGGATGATTCTTCGGTGTTTGGTCGATCTTGATATCCACCTGAAATAAAAAAATATCGGGTGAACAGCTAAGGATTCGTCGATAGAAAAAGATTCGAATCGACAAACGTTCCCTCCATGTCGAAACGTGTCGCTCGTTGAGGAAGACGCAATGGCGGGAAACTAATGAACGCAGCATTAGTTTCGTGCATCACATCGGAGGTCGCACTGTAAATAAGCGGTTTCTAGCTTCGAGTTTGTAAGGAGCCTCCTCTTGCGTGGCGCCACCTTTCGCCTATTCCTTGTATGTACGAGGCATATACATATATGTTGAAATTGGTGGATTTTTTAACTTCACCGCTTTCCTCTAACGGTCTTCGCCATCCCCGCGAGATATTGAACGACGATCCCCATCCGCCATAGAAATCCTTTTCCGCAAGTGTAGTAGCCTGCGGCGTTCGCGACCAAATTCAAACGTTTTCGTACAAATTTTTAATAATTGAAGACGGAAATGCAATCGGTGGCGCCAACAGTCAAGTTGCCTTTCTTTCCATTACTTGTGACGCCGAATTGTGAACGGAGTTTACAACCCAAAAACCTTCCTTGTAACAATCGACTAATGGGACGGTGTGGTAATCTAATTCTGCTGATAACTTTTGATAGGCACAGATTTTACGGAGAGAAATATTTAAATGTGGAACGGACCCATCGTTACATACATCCAACTCATGAACTTCGTGATAGAAAATATAATGCCTACGTGTTAATACGTTAATTATGCTTATGCTATGGAACCTCATAACCTAGACAATACTTAGGATCTCTTAATCAGGCCCTGGGATCGCATCAAAATTGAAGCACTGGTTCCCTTGGTGTGGTCAAAAACGGACTCATTTTAGTCTGATTTAAATCACTTCATGAAGAGTCATGATGTTCCCAGGCAGGTGACATGGGAATTACGAAATAAGATATTATCTATCATGGAAATGTTCCTCCCAGGTCATTCATTCCTCAGGTGACAGTGGTTCATGCAACCAGTAGCTGATGAATGAGGAAGGATTCTATTCAGAGTGAAATTTTATTGCAAATACGGTGTTCTCTTATGTATATATTTCATGGTAAAAGTTATTAGATATACTCTTTTGGGATATGAAAAATGCTGCATGGGATACTGCTCGTTTTTTTGGAGTGGATGGGCATTGTCAGATGTTCCATAAGCTAGTTGTGTAATTGGTAATTAATGAGTCCTACAGGGAGATAAAGCAAAGGGCGCCAGCAAGGTGAAGAGTGAAATTAAAGTATCTCCCAGGCAAATATATCATTCACTTACCAAATCCTTCAGATTAACCAAAAGACAAAGGAAAAATATAATACATTGCACCAACCTTACATTTCAGCCTCCAGTTTTATATCTAATAATGATTATTCACAATAAATTCAATCTGTTATTACAATCTTTTATATAAACTTCACTTCATATACTATATATATCATCATCATCATCATAGGTAGTCTGCCCGTAGACAGGTCCGTGATTATTCTTGGTTAAACCTGGTTCTCCATATACTCCTATTACTCCTATTACTATATATATATACATACACATATATGTGTTTCAGACCCCATCTAATCTGAAAAAAATCCAACACTGGTTTTGGAGTTTGAACCACCTCGTCACCATGCAAGACGAGTGATTTAGTGACCTTGGCCACCGGGTCCTTACTTTTGCGCTGCGATAAATGTGTTTTTAAATTCCGTGGGAAGATAGACAAACGTTCATCATAGTAATGAGATTAAACAAATTATTGTCATAATTAATGCTGTAATCTTTTAATATGTCTCTTTATTTTAATTGGTATTGATACGAGCATTCCTACGTTTTTTGAAGGGATTTTTCTGTTAATAATAATAAGTTTTTATTTATCGTATTTGTTATTGATAGTGCAGCGAACTATAATTTTCGGTGCAAAAACATCCACTGATGTGCTAAGTGCTAATGACAAACTATAAATAGAACATAGAAATATAGACATATAACAATCCAACAGTTGAATTTGAATAGATTTAAGTAATACCACAAAACAAAATACACCTCGTAGGTGAAGGCGATTCGAAACGAAACTTAGTTAATGTCAGTTAAATCTCAGCCAATAGTTACTATCCTCTTCCGGCTCCCGGTAGGTCAATGTCCACTCCACACAATGTTTTCTGCCGGTTAGGATGGGAACGAGAGTGGGACACCTGCGTCGACTTCACTCGTTGCTCCCCTGTGCGTCTCGTCGCTCTGAAGGCCACTATCGGAATGGACTGTCACGTGACGCTGGTGGTGAAGGAGGGAGGTAATGACGTCAGGCGGGTAATTCGAAATGGTCGAATTATTCCCGGTAATTGGTCGCTTTTCCACTGTTCTTGCATAACCATGGGAAAGAGGGAAGGTTAAAGAGGCGAGGGGTAATTAGGGTATATAAAGCAGAGGGGCACCACGGGAGGGCGTGTCGACCGTGGCGTGGCGTCCGTGGGTGTGGTGTTCAGTCCGGCGATATCACGAATATCGGCGATATACGATAGCGGCGATATTCGAACTAGCGATATTCGTACTTGCATGTTCGTACATGCGATTCGTTAAGTGCTATCGTATAAGTGCGGGAGTAAAGGGGGGGAGGAAAAAATCGCCACATCCTCCCTGGGAAAAATGATGAAAACGGGACCAATAAAAGTTTCAATTGGTTGGGGAGGGTAAGTTTCTAAGTCACCTTATTCCCTGCACTGTTCCCGGATCATGAATAAAGCACAGAACACTCCTTCGTTGTCTCTTTCAAGATAGTTTATTATTATTATTGGACACTTATTTGTCAAGACACTTAAAATTGGAATATTACACGTGGTGGATTGCCTGCTCTGGCAATCAGGGTTCGAGCTACTGTCACGGCTAAAGTTCTCTGAAGAAGTCCACTGGTTCGCCGTGATGAAGCTAGTCGGGAAAGCACGTCCATTGGAATGTAGTTTTTTTCCAGGATAATCACTTTGGGGGTACATAGGGATGATGCACTTGGCATAACAAGTCGGCATCTTGCCAAGCCGAAAACTCAATAACATGTAGGAATATCTCCCTCAAAATAATAAATCATCATAATTACAATATGCCAACTATCGTGGCTTAAGGAAACAAAATTGATACCCATCCTTGCCTCAGGGATAGAGTGAGAATAGATTGTATGTCATTGATAACATAACAGAAATAGAATTTCATGACATAACAAAAGCAAACTTTCCTGAGCATTTCCTTCTTGGAAATATTCTACATCATAGCATAAACATTAATTCTTAGGCAAGGGCAACTAGTAATCATACTGTTATTAAGCATTTGAAAAAATGATTATTAGGCAGGGCATTGCTTAATCCAGGCATAATATCTCTATTAATTAACAGTGTAATATTTCAATTGATTTGGCCATGTGAGTCCCTTCATCATATCATATTTAAGCACATTAACAAGGTAATATTCAAATCATTAACAATATTATATTCAAATTAACTTGACTGTGGTATATTATTAAATTGGCCCCAATAGTTAAGTTCCTTCACAGTATGCATAATATTATCACTGATATTAAATTCATTAACGACATAATATTCAAATTAACCTGTAGTGTGGTATCTTAATAGGGTAGACATAGTACATAAATCCCTTCCTAATATGATATTTAAATTCTTAACCTAAACATGGTTTCAATTAAACTAACTCATAATATGGTATTACAATAAATTGTGGTATATTTCCTAATACATAAAGTACATATGGACATTTTAAATGTATCGTTAGCCCAATTGGGGTTAGTCTACAAAACTGGTAATTATTACCCAAAAAAAAAAAGAAACATGGCTAGGTTAGGTTGTGTTTTTTTTGAACCATGTTGACCTTCATAGATGTCCAGAATACCATCTATGATGCCTGGTATATTGTACGCTAAACAGCGATTTTCTTGGCACATGGCCGAATAAGTTTTTTCAATATGTTTTACCAGATTTGCATCTGGGGGCTGGTTGCGATGATCAGAATCACCGGGCGATGAGTTCGCTACCTCTACGCCAAGACAAGAAGATACATATACAACAAATTAAGTACAATAAAGTTTAAGTTGAGAGATATTTACAATTCTCTCCTTATTTGGGGATAGCTGAAGAACAGCTGTTACGGGAGATATGAACCTTTTGATAGGTGAAGGGCCGGCCCACTGAGGGGTTAACTTAGCAGTTCTATGGAGCATCTTGGAACTAGTAGGAAACCTTCTATATAACACTAAATCACCGATTTTAAATGGGTTCCCAGTATGGCTTTTATCAAAAGCAAGTGCCTGCCTACGTCTGGTCGCCTTGAGATTATTGAGCACTTGTTGCCACAAGGAATGCCTCTCAGAGGGAGTTAGGTCCTCAGCCAGAGCCTGAGGAGGAATTCTCCAGAAATTTGTCAAGGGATGAGGAAGCTCTCTGCCCATAAATATCCTTGCTGGAGTATAGCCCGTACTGCTATGTTTAGCAGAATTAAAAGCAAAGGTTAAACTGGGTAAGAATTCATCCCATTTCCGGTGATCATTCTGTGACAAGATGGTTAAGGCATATTTTAGGTTACGGTGGACACGTTCAGCTTGATTAGGCTGAGGATAGTAGGGGGCTGTGAAAATTTGCTTAATACCATATTTAAAACACATATCAGAGAATGCAGTGGAACGAAATTGGGAACCATTATCAGAAACAATATATTTAGGATAACCAAATTTAGGAAATATTTTGTTAAACAAGACAGAAACCACTTGAGAAGCCAAGGGAGAACGCAGAGGTTCAGTAAAAGTAAATTTAGTAAAGCCATCTATTATAGTCAGGGCACAAGTGCTGCCACTGCGACTTCTAGGCAAGGGACCAATGAAATCTATATACACCTTTTCCCATGGATAAATGGATGGTGAGGAAGACATCTCACCAGGAGGAAAGGTGTTCCTAGGTTTGCAGGTTTGGCAGTCGTGACAACGTCTGACCATCTGCATTATTTCTTGCCTCATATTTTTCCACCAAAATTCTCTACATATTCTTTCACAAGTTTTAGCCACCCCCATGTGTCCAGCAGTGGGCAAACGATGGAAATATTCAAACAACATGGATCTCAGGGCCTGGGGAACCACTACACGTCCCTTCTTCAGTCTAGTGGTACCATAATACAACAAATCATCCTTGAGAAAATAGTTTGGATGGGGGCGTCCCCGTCTAACTGAGTCGATCAGCTGTTTCAATTCTGGGTCAGATGTCTGATGCTCACGAATATTAGTGAATGATAATGGGATTTTATGGAGGAGCATCGAACAATGAATGGGTTTCTCCCTTGATTGATGGTTCACCCTAGACAAACAATCAGCCACCCTATTTTTGGAACTGGGAACATGGTGAATAGCAAAGCGGAAGGACGACAATTTTAAAACCATTCTACCAATTTTCCCTAACTGCTTAGGATGTTTAAACAGCCACGTAATCGCCCCATTGTCAGTATACAAATGGAAGGGTTTTGGTTGAAGATAGGACCGAAATTTATCCGTGGCCCAACAGCAGGCAAGACATTCGAGCTCATAGGAGGGGAGCTTCTGCTCATGATCGGTTAAAGTCCTACTAGCATAGGCAACAGGCTTAAGTTTGCCATTAACCTGTTGATTAAGGACTGCACCAAGTGCGACTTGGCTAGCATCCACAAATAAATGAAATTCTTCCTCAAAGTTAGGAAGATGAAGTACAGGGGGAGAAGAAAGACATTGTTTGAGTTTGAGAAAAGCATTTTGATGGGAGTTGGTCCATTGGAAAATGGCATCTTTCCTTCGGAGGGCATTGAGCGGTGACGAAATTTCCGCATAGCTGGGAATAAATTTGGAATAGAAACCACACATACCAAGGAAACGTGAGACCTCCTTAACTGACTTTGGAACAGGGAAACTGGATAATGCTCGGGTTCTCTCCGGATCAGTCGTAAGTTCGCCATTTGAGATCCGATGTCCGAGAAAGGTAATAGTTTTCTGGGCCAGTTTCATCTTCTCTGGATGGACGGTAAGTCCAGCTGCTCTCAATTTTTCCAGCACCAGCCTGACATGTTGGATGTGCTCTTGGAGGTTCTTGGAATAAATACACAGGTCATCAATATAGGGATATACACAGCCATATTTTAAATCACCTAATACCTTGTCAATCAGCCTAGAAAATACTTGAGGAGACGTTGTCAAGCCGAAGGGAAGGCGATTATACTGATAGAGGCCAAAAGATGTAATAAAGGCAGTATATTGCTTGGAGATCGGAGTTAAGGGAATCTGGTGGAAAGCAGAATTCAAATCAAGTATTGTAAAATATTTAGCAGATCCCAAATATTGCAGAGCATGTTCTATTGAAGGAGTGGGGAAGTTGTCTGCCTTCACTTGTTTATTCAGTTTGCGATAATCGACCACTAATCGCTCTGATCCATCCTTCTTCGGTATAAGAAAAGCTGGCGAAGCCCAATTTGAAGAGGATGGCTGGATGATTCCTTCATTTAGTAGTTTATTAACATGTTTTTTCATCATCGCCGTCTTGGGTGGAGAATACTGGTAGGGGTGTGATCTGACCGGGGTAGAATCAAGTAGTTCTATTTCGTAGGTTACTACGTTGGTCTGGCCGAGATGGGGGGAGATGACGTCGGAATAGGCATCGACGAGACTTTGAATTTCCTGGGATAATACGGTGGAATCATCTTCACCTGGAGGAGGAGCCTTTTTCCCCGAGAAATGAACTCGGTTTCCAACGGGAGCCATATTCTGGCGTAGATCGTTATCAGCTGATCGCAAAGGAATAATGGGGGAAGCCGACGGCGTATCAGAATTGCCGTTAAAGAAATGTTTGTGATCCGGGCGGCATTCGAAGGAGAACGCATTATGGTAAAGGATCATTCGCGTTCGTCTTATGAAATCCTGGCCTAATATCATTTGTGCGGGCAATTCGCACAAGTAAAATGTATGCCTCCACGAAAGATTTTTTAGGCGAATTCTTAAATTGATGCATCTCGTGAGAACGAGGGGAAGACTGGTGACGTTACGACATTTGATATTGCATCGCTGAAGACGCCCACGACGAGGAATTTTCTGCCAGGTGTCGTAATTGAGCAGCGACAGGGAAGAACCGGTATCTAGCAATGCTTTAATCTTTGCGGTATGAACTTCGCAATGTACAAATGGCAATTGTAGATATTCGGCGAAGTTGGCATTCAAAATAGCCGGATAATTTGCTCGTAGCCTCGCGGGACGATCTTCTCTCTCTCTTCTTCTCCGACAGTTACGGGAGGAATGTCCAGGCTTATGACAGAAAGAACAGGTGACATGAGGCGGTGATATTAGGGGCAGAGCGGGGGAAGGGAGTGAGATCTGGGAATTTGACGGGGAGTGAATCGCGGCGAACTCCGCTCGATTCATCATGGCCTTGGCCGCATGAGTCATCAGGGATTCCAGCTCCTGTAGGGTTTGAGGCCGTTTAGCGAAAGTTAAATTGGCTTGGGCGATGGGACTTAAACCTTCCAATATCAATTCAATAAACTCCTTAACTGAATACGATTTTCCCAGCGCCTTTGCAGCACCTCGCACGGAATAAAGAAAATCGCGAGGAGATTCGTGGGGGAGTTGGAATCTTTTCACCTTCGTAGTGACGAGTCGTTCTAATTCCCTATTAGAGACGAAAGTTTCCCATACTTTCGGTATTATCTTCTCCCAGGGCACCTTTTGATTAACTACCGACAACCAAAACTGGCGACAATTGGCCGGAAGTTTAGACAAAAGTAATATCAGCAAGTAGTGTTCCGGAATAAGTGACAAAGACAATACATCGGACACCGCGGATATAAAAGTGAACCAATTCTCGGAGGTAGATTCCTGGAAGGGGGGAATTTCGAGTAACAGCTGGTTAGCAACTCTTACGCAATCGGAAAACTGGGGAACCATCTCGGTTTCATCGTACTGAGTGCCTTCGGCGCGCACGGTAGCCTCCGTTTTACCTCGTTCCTTCGACATGTTTGAGAGAGAGAATCAAAGAGTAACAAATAACAGGGGAATTACGTGACTGATGTAATGGGGCGGACGAGTGAAAAGTGAAAGAGAGCAATAGGACTAAAAGAGATCGAGTAAACGAGGAATAGGACAAAATCCAAGAACTATACCACAAAAGAACCAGAAAGCATAGCAACAATCAGTTTAGACAATTAACAACCTAATATTTAATATCTCTCCGGTGCCTCCAATTTTGCAGCGAACTATAATTTTCGGTGCAAAAACATCCACTGATGTGCTAAGTGCTAATGACAAACTATAAATAGAACATAGAAATATAGACATATAACAATCCAACAGTTGAATTTGAATAGATTTAAGTAATACCACAAAACAAAATACACCTCGTAGGTGAAGGCGATTCGAAACGAAACTTAGTTAATGTCAGTTAAATCTCAGCCAATAGTTACTATCCTCTTCCGGCTCCCGGTAGGTCAATGTCCACTCCACACAATGTTTTCTGCCGGTTAGGATGGGAACGAGAGTGGGACACCTGCGTCGACTTCACTCGTTGCTCCCCTGTGCGTCTCGTCGCTCGGAAGGCCACTATCGGAATGGACTGTCACGTGACGCCGGTGGTGAAGGAGGGAGGTAATGACGTCAGGCGGGTAATTCGAAATGGTCGAATTATTCCCGGTAATTGGTCGCTTTTCCACTGTTCTTGCATAACCATGGGAAAGAGGGAAGTTTAAAGAGGCGAGGGGTAATTAGGGTATATAAAGCAGAGGGGCACCACGGGAGGGCGTGTCGACCGTGGCGTGGCGTCCGTGGGTGTGGTGTTCAGTCCGGCGATATCACGAATATCGGCTATCGTATAAGTGCGGGAGTAAAGGGGGGGAGGAAAAAATCGCCACAATAGTAAGTTTTTATTTAGATATCTTAAATACTTTTTGTCTTTATTTACTTTTTATGATAGGTAATACTGTTGTAAAAGATGTTAATTTGAACAAATTTAAATGAAACATTTTAAAGTGTTGTGTTGTAGCTTAGCAATTGTTCACATAACTATATTTATATGGTGTTTTATATGGATGGTTGATGTGATGTTAGGAAAAGAACAATTTATTATTTTTGTCATTTAAGGTAGGTGATTAAATTATGATATATTCAACAATTTCACTCATACTAGTATCTAAATCTGAAATGCTCTGAACTAGCAGTATATTTTCATTGATTAAAAGCAATATGAATGGATAAGTTTGTATTTCCATTAATGAAACAAAACATACCATCAAACTTCTTACTACATATATAGCAAACATTCTTACGTTTGCCACTGAGTTCTCTACTTCTGTCTGCCATTCTCTCAGCTGTAAAAAGATTAAATAGAGAGACCCCCACATCACTCTACAGCTGGTAGGTATACTTTTGCAAATTTTTATGTCCATGCAAGCTGAAAGGTTATCATATATATATTATAAAGTTTATTCATATTTAAGTATTAGCCATATAAAAGTAGGTTATAAAAATTCACTTTATTCTTATACTTGTTATTTATTATAATGATTATACATTAGTATTACTATTATTACACTGTAATTTACATTTCGCATTATTATCAGGTGCACTGTTAGAACAATCTCTTTTGAGAAGATCCAGGGTTGATGGTCAATGGCCACAAGGTGTCAAATGTCCGTTGGTTTTCTATTCTATCGAAAAAAATATTTTAAGTATTTCTTAGCAGAATACTTGTTTATTTCTTAAGGAAGAAGGAACTAATTTGATGGGGTTGTCCTTGTCCCGTTTTGTGCTTGCACATGGATACAGTAGCCCCATATGTAAGATATTTTATTGGTCATTATTACATGTCAATGAATTAACCAAAATTCCACCAGGGACGATGTAATGTTTCAAATTAAAACAAGTATTTCTAAAATCAAATCATTCGTAAATATATTCGAAATGTATAGATGAGTAAATGTATTTGTACTTTACACTGCATTCAAGCTCTCGGGAGAAATTCAATTTTTTCTCATTATCACTATATTATTGTACATCTGTAATGGAATTGAAACATTAGCCTTAGATGATATACCTAATAGGAAAGCATTCCATTTTTGTTTCACTTTTCAGATTTGTTGCCTTTCATTCATCTCATCATCTCAGGAAATGATTTAATGACTCTCAAGTACTGAAATGGAATTTTTCATTGACTTTTTTGGCATGCCCTTAAAAAAGAAAGAAATACCCCAATTCCACAATGTTTTCTCTCTTCCATGCTATCCTCCAGCATTACTAATTTAGGGGCCATTACTTACGTAATCCATTGATAGCTTAATGCCATTCCTACCATTCCATATCCATCTCTATGATGAAATGTGTGCCATTTGAGAAGATCGTGCACAAATCCATTTTCTCGGCCAATAATTGTAGATGTAGGAAACCCTGCCGTACTATAAAGGCTGGAAATCAGTAGCATTACAAAGTGTCATTTAGAATGTTTAACCTAATAGGAATTTTGTGGCATCACTGTAACCTGGATGATTGCGACATTAAAATTATTTGTGAGATTTGCATTAATGACAATTTATAAAACCCAAAATCCACAGTTGTAAAAGTCACCAGTGCACGGAGGAAATGGAGTGGTTTTCAGTAATACATACGACAAGGTAATGTATTTTTAGAAGTGAACTGGCCTCAACAGGACCCTAAACTAATATCACTATTCTGCAAGATATTGTTGCCAAATAATTTGTAACCAATTGGAGAAGCTAATAAGCGGCACATGGATAAGAAAATCAATGAAGGTGACTTGTTGCAGCGAAATCTATTATTCCTGATATTAGGACAAAATGTAATGTAGGTTAGCTGCCATTGAGATAGCACCAAAAATATTGAAGAGATTACATTTTTTTGATTGATTGGAAAATTCAATGATATTTAGATTAATTGTAACTTACCTACTAATACTAAGTAGGCACAGTAAAAGTTATGAGAAAGTTAGGTGCATATAATATATGACTGAAACAATGTGTCAAAGATTCAGCAGTTAGCAAGAGCACTATAAGGAAAGTACGTTGAGTGAAGCACAGTATAAGGAGGGAAGCCTGTATTAGGAAGAATAGGAGACAATTTAAATCACAACCTCCAATCCATGGAAGAGTACCTCCTGCAATGAGCAATTCAATGCATCAGGTCAGCAAGCAAATGGTGTGTATTACTTACCTCCATATAGGTCTCACATCAGAAGTGTTGTAGTATCTCTTGCATTTGGACGAAACGCTATCTATCATTCTTACAATATTACCTTATAGGGTCTTATACCACATTTGTTTGAAATGGTAATAACTCTAAATATTAGGCAGGGTATCATGACTCATTCATAGTAGTCCATATATTTTAAATGAATAAAATATACATTGATCCCCAGGTATTCAGGCAGAAGCCAAGGTTGTCTTAGTGTAATTTCCACCCTTGAACATTTTTAGCTAGATTTTTTGGTTTGGATACGTAATAATAGTAATACTTAATTTACATGTTATGTAACATAGAAATCTTCAAAATATACATGACCAGTTCTTTTTTCCTGGCAGAACGCCATTCTGGAACCTTAAATGAAAAAATTCTCTTTTGCATAAATTACAACAAATGAAATGAAGTATTTGCAATGCAATGTATTAGTCATATTGTACAATTATACCTATTCCTCCGCTGACAATTAACATTCAGTTCCTATTTTGGCCCCAGTCACCTCTTTCGCATTCCTGCATCTTTTCCGTAGGTACATGAACTATATAAAAAATGTGCATGGATGTTATATTTAAACATAGGCATGAAGTCAGCAAAAACAAATAGTTCATAAAGAATTTCTAAGTTATAGCCTAATTAATACAAATCAAAATCTGTTGTTTTGTTACAGATGACATAATTAGATTGGAAATAAGAAGGGTTTATTACAAATATAAAATTTTATTATGAATAGCAATATCTCACTATAAGTTTAATTTTTTTAAGTACAGTTAGATGCTTTTAAGTATTTGTCTATGGCGTAGGAGCTATGTTTTATTAAAAGCACTTTTAGTTCCTCTTTAAATTTGCTGTGGCTTAAAATGCTTTTTATTGAGCTTGGAAGCGTATTACATATATAATTTACTGGACATGAATTATGAGCTATGGTTGAAGAGTGTGAATATCACATTTGTGCCTGAATGTACATCCGAGTTTAATTGAAATAGGTGGAAATTCCCTTTTACAAATAAGATAGATTCAAATATAAATATATGAGAAAGCATCAGTATTTTATTTTTGATAAGTAGATTTTTACTTGATATGGTAAATTCTAACTGCAAATGAATTGCGAATGTAGTTGCAACAGGCATGCTAGCATATACAAATGGTTAAAAGAAAGAAAAGGTAAAATAAAAAAATAGAATGGCAACAAAGGGTTGAGCTGTGTGCATCTATTACTTCTCGAAGTGGTTGCAATCCGTAAATTGTAGCCTTCAAGCATGTGTGATGGTTTCGTACATGGTGAAAAATTCACAAAATAGTCATCTAGAGAAGTACTTTGTGGCTGATTATACCACCTTGTAGTTTTGGTACAGTTAAGTCACAAATAAAAAACTGTGTTGTTAACCTTAATATAGTAGATGTTGCTTAATGTGATCACATTCGATTATATAAAATTGATAATAATAAACGAGTGAGGAAAGTAAAAGCCAGACTTGCACACCGAATGCTCGGTTTTAGAATTCCAAATGTGATTACAAAGGTGGCTGCTAACAATAGCCGGTGAGAATAATGAGCAGCACCTGCCGCTTCAAAGTGCCATTTATTAACCCCGAATAAGAAAATATTGTAGGTGCCTATAGAATATTGAGTAGTGGTAATACGGATTGCCATTTTGTTTTTTTTAGTTTTTAAGTATGACAGGAAGATTATATTTGAAATTTTTTAACTTGAAAGTAGAGCTCATTAAATCGTCCTGTTTTTAAAGTAGGTACCTAGAAGCAAACGCTATTTAACATGGTTTGCAATCATGCCGATAGTTTAGCCTCTGTGGAGTAGCCTCCTGTAGCGGGAGCCCTTTCGTACATCATCGTAGAATTCCACATTACCCTCACTATGCTTTACTAATTCAACCTCTTTCCACTGCCAACCTGTTCTATGAAATTATTTTACTAAACATGGTTTGTGTACTTCATCCATGGGGGTTTGAAAGATGTAAGTTAAAAAATTGTAAATATAGTAGTTTATAAACAATCTAAATAATTGTAGATACCCTATGAAATTTTAGTTTGCCAAATTCTAATAAAAATCAACAAATAGCTAACTGGCAGCATTATTATTCAATGGCAACTCACCCACTATTTCGTGCTAATAGCATTTGGTTTCCCAGGATTTCGCAAGTGCGGGGCTCTAGGCGCAACAAAACAAGGGCCCTCAAGCTCAATAAAAGCGCAGTCATTTAGAACAATAATTTATTTTATTATTTCTTTTGCAGAACATATCATTTGAAACAATGTTTGTCATATGCAGTATATAAATATAGATGCATACATAGAAGTAGGATACATGTATAGAAATAATTAGTTACAAATTAAGTTGCAAAAAGTAGTCAGGATAAATATTAGTTGGCTATTTTCTGATCAGAAAAAGTCCTTAAAGAAAAGTTGAGGGAATTACGTTTCAAAGCCAAAGTGATAATGCGTAAGGCGCTATACGATTTTAAAAGTGTGGTACAACTTGCCGGTAGTTATGACCTTGGTCACTTGCGCTGAGAAAGAAAGCAACATTTACACGTTGGCTGTTCATGGCCAGTTAACTGGCCGTCGATGACTTTCGCGGGAGGCCTGTGTCAAGTTAACTGGCCATGGGTGTCAGTCCCTAACCGTGATCTCCCTCTTCTTGGGGCTTGCTGGTTTCATTTCGTAATTTTAATGCGCATCTGGCAAGCCCCAATACTTCCTCCGGTGGTCGTCGTTTCTATGACAACGTTTTTTTACATCATATTCTTCCATGACAAAAGAAAGTCATTTTACACGTTGGCCTCTGGGAAGTGCAGCAAATTCAATGTGTTAAACAAGTTAGGAAAGGGTGCAATGTATCAAAAATCGGAGTACGTATTTGAAACTAAACGATGTAGCTGCCGCTTAACATAAGGGTTACGTACTTGGAAACGTATATTTCAAGCGAACGGCGATTTACCAAATATATAAACACGTGTTATAGATAGAGATGCATTCCCGTACAATCCATGAATTTTCTCATCCTAAATTTAACTGGAGTATTGTGCTACTGCATTTATAAGTAACAAACATTAAATAGTATGTAAATAAATTAACGCAGAGAAACATCATAAATATGAATAAATTACTCTTTTAAAACTGTATTTCTTGTGTGAAATGATGCCACTTGCCTGCTATAGCTGATGAGTTATTTTACCGAAGAATAACAAGATGGAAAAGTATACTCCATAAATGGAATACACGGAGAATTCAAATGCGTTCTTAATGGGAAATACGTGCAAAACGGCATCGAAAGATTGGGCGGTTCTTGAATTTTTATGCCCGAAACTAAAAGTCGTATATTTGTGGTCTCGCGGACTGTTTTGCGACTATTGTTTCCCTTTATCCTAGTAATAATTATGTATCGGAAAAAGAACTATTTTATTTAACTGTGTCTACAAGTTTCATTTGAAGACTTGTTGGTATGACTAACATTTTACGAGATATAACGGAATGTTCTTTTTTTGTTTCTAGTGAAGTGGCATCCCTGATTGGGTTATGTAAACCATTTATATCACTTTCTTATTGCCTTGGCCCAGAAGTCCTCAATACCAAATTTTAGGAAGATTCATTCGGTAGAAGCCGAGAAAGAACATGCGCACGGAAGCTAATAGGGGCCCACGTTGGAACCGAAAAATCGGTACAAACCCTATTGCTTTGTTTTACACAAACTTTCTCACATACTATGCGTTTGCTATCACTACACTCTTTCCTGCCTGGAAGGAACTTCTACTGCTACAAAAACAGCAAGTCTGCGGGAATTGTTTTCTGTACGTAAATGGTATTGATTTGTTTATTCATTAATATTTCACATACAACACACAAAGGGCCAATTAATAGTGAAATCCATAACTCAACAAACACAAACATCCATGTCCTAGGATGGATTCGAACCCGCGACCTTAGTCTAACCACCCGTCTACCAAGGAAATATATGTCCAAATAAAACTTGGTAATTAGTTATACTATACATAAATATCAATTATTATGTGGATTTAAGAAGCTATATAGGCGCTGAATCATTTTTTCTGGATAAAGATTGTTGGATGACGTCAGAGGACTGGCGAGAGTTGGGCGTAAAATTCGATATATTATAATTTCGCTGGTCGCTATATTATAATAGTTAGCTTTTTTTTAGAAATATGATTTATATGACTTATTGCTCATGATACCAAGCTCTTTAACAGTGGTGGGCAAACCGCGACTCTTTAAACTTATCGTGCGGCTCTTATTCATTTACAGTCAAGAGCGTATCGAGGCTTATCACGTAAGAATGCAATTACGCGGTGCGACTAACAATAAGACGTTTTGGGGATGCTTAAGGGACATACATTCTCTCTGTATTGCTTCGAATACAAGTTACTGTTCACACATTTTTGTGCGCAGAATGAGTCTTGTAGCTTAGGAAGAGTACCATATGCGGCTCTGAGGATAACAGGTTTGGCCACCCCTGCTCCATAAGTTCACGAATTGTATTCAAAATCGTTACAGCCATTTTTGAATAAAGGAATAACCCACCTTTTATAATTATTATTGTATAATTAATCTTTTCTGAGGGTCTATCCTGGATGTTATTTTGCACAAATATGAGATATCCTTTGATTTAATTAAACCGTTTAGACCCTAGAGCCACGCACGAACAGACAGACGGCATGGCGGAAAGCACTTTTTTGGAGTCTGACACATCGAAAACGCGTATTTCCATCAAAATCTCGAGGTCGAATTTTTTCGCGATTACAATACATACTTTCACTATGTACTACACATATGGGGAAGTAAAAAGGTTTGCCGACTTTTCGTCGCAGAAAATTCGTACCTGCGAATTTTCGTCTTAGAAAATATTAAGTACTACGACTTTTTGTCACACAATATACATGGCTATTTGGTTACGTTCGTCACGAAAATGAAAAACTACTGCGACTGTTAATGAATAATTTTGAACTTGAATGAATTTTGAAGATATATTGAAAATAAAGAAAACTTTTTATTAAATAAAATTGTTATATTTTATTAATTTATAAATTGTTTTTTATGTTAAAACACGGAAGAGAAGCTGTGACTCAAAATACGCAAATATTGTGGAATCCTTTCTTTCTCCTTGTATTCTAGGTACTTTCGAACAATTCTCCCAATTCTTCGGCCCAAGTCAATGGGTCGAGTGAATAAAAATTAAACAAATGCTTAAAACAAACAGTAAAAGCAAAAGCATTTGCTAAAAGCATAAGCAAATGCTAAATGCATTTGCTTCATTTTGAGTGAATAAAAGTTTGCTTTTGTTTATAAGCATTTACTACTCAGTTTTAAGCAAATGCTTACATTTTACGAAAAAAAGCACTGTAATTCTTCCCTCACTTGTTTTTGTTTACATTTAAAGTTTAATTAGTTTTTCTTTAACTATTTCTTTTATAACTGAATTCGATAGTATCACAAATCATGGGTATATTTTTATTCAATTAGTTATCGTATTAGTATACGATTATCGTGAAAAGAACCTAGCCAACAAATATCCACACTAGTGAAGATGCAATCCGAATCACAAGTCGGCCTGAACATTTATGGACGGAAAGCCTTTTCTATTTATATGTATATTCATCCACAAAATGACTCGGTTTTACTATTTGCACATGAGAACAATCGATTACAGCAGGAAATTTAAACTTCTGACTCCGTTTTAATTTTGCTTCCGTGATTTCTGCTGTTGTCTTTGGGAATTTTATCTTTATTTAAATTTATATTATTAATATTATTTAAAGAAATACTATTAACAAAAATATTTAAATTAAATTATCAGTGTTCTCCCGAGTGAATCAATTGTCGTTAGGGTTGCCGCCATATAAGAAGTTAATTCCCGGAGATTTTCTTCTAGATTAAAAAAAGACTATGTAAACTATGAAATTTGATTTATTTATTCATTAGAAGGTATTTAATGAATATTTAATCATAATTTTACTTTACTAGATTAAATAACTAGCGGTAATGATCTCCTGCATGAACCATATGTCAGGCGATCTCTCGCGTGAACCGACTCCCGAGGATCTTCCGCGTTAACTGACTTTCAGTGGATGCGACCGACATATGCTTTCAAACTGTGGTTATACAGCTCATCTATTTTTTGGTCGGTTAAACCGAAAGTCAGATAAACGAGGGTCGGATAATCGACGTTTTACTGCATGTACTACATATATATATATGCAGTGCTGTAGTGGAAGGTATACGGTGGTAAGACCTCTCCTCCCCCTGAAGTTTTACTTCCGTATACCCTCTGCTTTTTTTACGACTACAGCACTGTATATATGTTAAGAAATGTCAAAAACGTGGTAAATTCATGTACAAGGAGAGACCAACAGGGTATGCAATGCTGCTATGTTTAGAGAACAGTGGTGCATCTAGTAATATGTAAAGGGGGAGTTTTAATATTCATAACTCACTTTCAGAAAAGTTAATTAAGGGCGCCCATAGAGACTGAAAAAAATAAATGCAGAAGTAAAAGATACGAGGAGACCATTATCACAGTCAATTGCTATTTTTTCTTCTTTTTTCCGATTTCGTCTGTGGTTCATACCCTCCCGTGGTATATGTAATTTCTGAGTTGCCTTCCAGTGTGGCTTTACTCAACGTCGTATTATAAATAAAAATTATTGTCTTTTTATAGGCACCTCACCCATTATTATTTTATGTTCGCCGTTTTTTAGGAGGGACCCTATCCTTTTCACCGGTGGATGCCAATGCTCTCTTATGTTTATCCCAGACCGACACTTTATTTTTTGCGAGATCGTGGAGAACGTCATTCGTTTTATTTCTTAGACCTGCTTGATATTTTATAGCCAAGTCGCTAGCGAATTCCCTAATTGGTGTAACTTTGAGGGTCTCATATAATTCTGTATTTTGACCCCACGTCCTGCATATACCCCTTAAAATTTTTCTCTCCGCGATCTCTAAAGCTTTCCAGGACTTTTGCATTAAGAAGCCTGTCCAGACTGGTGCTGCGTATAGAAGTGTCGGTCAGAGCATGGTTTTGTATAGGTGTGTTTTTAATTCCCTGGACACGTCGATCGACTTAAAAATCGGGAAGAGACTAGCTCTCTTCCCTGCCGCTGCTAGATTGACTTTTTTAACATGGTCGTCAAACAGAAGTTTTTCGTCTAGCGTTAATCCTAAGTATTTAATGTGTTTCGCCCAGGGAATTTCCACACCTTCAATTGTGATGTTCTTCGGCATATCGGCATCCTTTTTTTTAAGAGGATTGCTTGTGTCTTCCGGGGGTTGATCTCGATTTCATGGAAACGGCAAGGGTTTATATTTCCGCCCACACCGCGCATATTGAAACGTAACCTCTAGCCTGTTCAAAAAACATTGACGCACAAATCATTCAAATGGAAAAAAAGGTAATTGCACATTAAAATTATCTAATTCTTGAACGCTGTTTAAAATAAATGAAATATAATCATATAACTAAAACTTAAACAGAGTAAAAGAAAAAAACTTTGGCTCATGGAGGGGAGGTTAAGCCCCTACAGCCCTCCCGTAGATAGGTACGCCGCTGATGGTGATTTAGGAATCACTAGCTGATTAATGAGTCGCAGATGGCCGAATCCTGGGTTAACGCGTTATACTATAAGTTTACCTAATATTATAACCAAAAACTTTTGTTTATTTTATTACTGACGTTGTATTTATTTGATCCTTTGCTTGTTGTTTGTTTTGCCGTTACTTACAGGCATGAGTCTTTATATTTAAACAAAGTTTGGCTGTCTTTATCGGAAGAATTATACTTTATATTATAATTTTTTGTGCATATTTTTAATACATCTCGCGACACACCTCATTGCACGCAGTGTCACAGTCGTGTCGCGACAAAGTTTGGAAATCACCGGGAGAGTAGTGTACTGTCAAGTGTACTACAATATAATAATTCTACATATGAAAACGCAAATAAAGGCGACTTTTTAGCAAAATGCGGCTGTGCAGGTGTAAAATTTTCTTCATTAGTATTTGATTTACTATTTTAATTATTTATTCCCAAATAAATCTTACCACTATAAATAGCCTCTATAAATAGATTTAATACCGAATACCGTTCATACAAAAGCGGTTAATACAAATGCCCGTTTTTAAGAAATATATTTACTCCAATTCACGGCAAAAACAAAGTTATGGTTACGATCTCTTTATAACAAGACATGAACATTTAAGTTCCTTGAGGTTTGTATTACAAAGAAAATTCTCAGATTAATTTTACCATACATATTATATTATATTAATGCAACCAACGGCACATATCCGTTAAAATTTTGAAATTAAACTATTTATGAAAAATTAGCGCAAAATTTATAATTATTACACAATTCAATCTATTTACTATTAAAAATTGTATCTCAATTTTCGTTAAAAGACTAAAAATGCTGGAAAATTTTCCATTTCCCGTGTTGTATCTTACAAAATGTGAAATTATTACTAACAAAGAATGAAAAAAGGCACATAAAAAATTTGTTAGCCATTTCAGATTTTCGAAATTCTTTCATTTAAATGATCCGTTAGACTGAGTAGCTGTAACTGCAAAAAAATTAGCACAAATAATTATTTATGGAAACGCTCTTCAGGTCCGTTTCCAAAATTTAGTTGGACACCGTTGCGGACAGTTGACACGCGAAATTCGAAGTGAAATTTAACGATGGCAAATAACGTGTATAGAATAGGATTAACTTTATTAGTAGTTTTAGTTGCCCTTATTTATCGTAGACGATTGGACGTACTTAATAGTGATAGATTAAGTACTGTTCTAGGTGGTTTAATACAATTAGAAAATGATTATCCACTAATGCTTAAGCCTAAAGTTGCAGTGGGTTATGGTGCATGTAATGATCTTTTCGTGAACGGAAGGGATTTATTAGTATTTAATGAAATAGCCAGTACTCCGAAACATTTTAGTGATATTAATACCAAAGATGAGTTACTTAGGACGTACGCCTATTTCTTCAGGCATGGGGCTGCAGCAGAGTGAGTAAATTTCTTTAAATTAGTGGAAATGTGTACTGCTCGGCACTTTGCGAATTCTTATTATTGAAATATTTTAAACCACCCAAACAGGCGTTATTTGTCTAATGATACGTTCTTTGATGAGTTATTGGAAATAGCGTCGAAGTTGCCGGGGGCATATTTTGCCCTTGGTGGAAATGCACCAGTGATGGCTTCTCGTTTTTTACGGGAAGGCTGTGATGTTTTATTAGCTGCAAAATTGACCAGTTCGTTGCAGAAATCTCTCCCGGATGGTATAAAAGGTAATGAATGCTTAACAGTTAAGATATTAGTATTTGAGCACTAACTACTAATTGAATGAGAATGCGTTTCTTTAACAGTTTGCAGTTTTTTTTAACTTTGCTTAACTTCTTCTTTGCATTACATTGGTAGTTGTAGGAGGGGAAGTTACCAGCGACGATATACATCTGATCATGGAGTACAAAGCTGGGGAGAAATGGGGCTCTTTTGTTTCTCCACGTGCCAACAGGTGCATAGCCTCTCCCTACCTTTCTTTAAAAAATCTGGCATGAATATATGGATCCCATTTAAAAATTATCTGGCTGAGTAAATTCACAACGTCATTTATTGGCTACAAAAATGATTATGGTATAAGTGAATATAACATGAAAACATCATGCTCGTCTGTCATAACTTCTTTAGTAGTATTAATGTTGCTCTAAAGTGGATCTAAATGAATGAAAGTGTAAAATTAAATTCCCCGATTTGCCTATCAGGGATGGAGCAAAGGCCATTTCATGTAAACGCCTCTAAATATTAAGGGGGCTCCCAAAAACAAGTTTGGATAAACGATAAGAAAGGCTATAAAATTTCGAGTTGTACTGTGCCTGAAATAATTTAATTTTGTTTTGTCTGATCCGATTGTGATAAAAAGCGTTGGACTTAGGGAAGATTTGGCATCTCTTAAAACTGTAAATTATGACAGGCAAATGAGAAACAGGATTTTAGAGAAAAATGGTAATCCTAGTCTGAATGAAGTACTTATAAATAAAATATGCTTTAATGTGTTGAACTTTGGATGCTGCATATTATTGTTTCACTGGGTGAACTGGAAAACATATTTTTTATGCCATTCAAGTTTTGAGGAGTAAATTGAAGAATTGTTGAAGTTGGACAGTCAAATTATCATTTATCTCATATTCGTATAATATTTCTTTTTAAGTTACCTAAGTATGATTTTTATATTATGAGATACATTGTCATTGTCATCAAAGTATTTTTGTCACAGTTGAACTTCCATTATCATTTGGCTTGTTTACCACTGCATGGTTGTTGAATTTTGAATGCTCTTTGTTACAAATATTTAAGGCACTGTTAGTATAGAATTTAAGGTGTCTTGGTCAGTGCTGTACCTATAGATATTGGTACCTATGACAATATTTGTAAATACGACTTAAGCTATGAGCATTAGTGGTGTAAAAATATGAAGGCCAAATGCCATGAGTCAAGTGGCCTAAGAATTTTTCTGAATATATAAGAAATTAAGATTTTTTAAATGATTTCTCCTCTTGATCCTTATTTCTGATTGACTTTCCAGTTAATCTTTATTTTTGTACAGAGTAATTTAAAAAGCCTAATATTTTCAGAATATTCCTGATAATTGTTGAACAAGTGCAACTTGATAGGCCTTACAATGGGTTTAAGTTTTAACTGAATATATGTATTTGTATGTTGAGGGGGTAGGGGGAGAGGGACCACAGATAATATTTTGCCATGGACCTCCTGGTCCTAGTTTTGCTACTGATGAGCATCAGAATAAATGTATTAATTGATGAACAAAATTTGACAAGTTGAATAAAAAGTTAATTACTAAAAACATCCTATTTTTTGTAATGCTCTCATCAGTGTGATCTAGTGCATAACTCACTAGGCATCTGATGATGCTCTAACACAGCCAAAGAAGCCGTGAATTTATTAAAGCTAGTGGCTCTACTAAGTTGATTTTTAAAATTCCTTGTTGGTTTTAAATTTGTTTTTACTCAATTTTTGTGCCCTCCCCTTCAAGTCAAGGTTTACTGTCTGTAAGTCATACTTGGTTTGCTCATGATAAAATTGGCCTCTCCAGTATTCACAGTCATTAACTTTAATTTCTATATCTTGATTTTTCTGCAAGTCAAATGAATGATTTCTTTCCCTAAAGTTCGATTTAAAGAGGATGTAATGTATTACCAAACAAGCAACCTCAATTGGCAATGTCATGCCAAAGCCTTCAAGCACTTGTATCAATAGTTTTGTTTTGATCCCTCTTAAAGATTTGAAAAAATTTCTTTGACTATTAACAAAGCAAAGAGTAAAATCTAATTTTTGTCTAGTCGGTTTGCCTTGCTTTATCTAAAACTAATGGTACTCCCCTCTCAATCTCGTATCCCTAACTATATATCACTCTGAAATAATCTTTCTGAAATCTCCTTCATTCCATCTGACTTCGTGCCAGCTTGAGATATTCCGTAATTGCCTCCACCTCATAATTGCTCCACCTGAACTATGAGGAGGAAATAAAATATTTTTTCTGATTTGATCACTTTGATATGATAGAGGAAAACCACATATTTGCTCTACCCTTAATTTAGTGTGGAAAAGTAGGGTAATTACACAAGTAAATACGGTATATATTAACTCTTCATCTCTAGCTTTATATTTTCTAATTTACTTTTCCTAAACATTGTCCTGTGTTCTAATTTCCTATTCTGATTTCTGAAATTGTCTTCATCGTTCCTTTGTCATGAGCTGTGTAAAGATATTGTGGTATGATGACCAAGATGGCCTTACTTCCACCACTGCTGGATGCGACACCAGCCCAAATGCACATGGTCCCATACATATCATGAATCAAATGTCTATAAATCAAGCCATGATGCTTGGGATAATAGTTGAGATGGTTGCCCGTTGCCTTTTTCAACAGTTTTTTTTAATTAATCACCATCACTCGGGACGATCCACTGGGTACAGTGGTCTTTTTCAGCTGACTCACTGATGTACAGACATTGCATCTACTATTCTCATTTTGGTTCCCACCAGTTGACCTAGCTGGAATGGCAGGTGACCCTATCAGGAGAAGATGCTCCAGCCAGTTTAGTCCAAAGAAAGTTGTCAGCTGATAGCTGTACTGTTTTTTGCACATTGTGCATTGAATTTGAATTTTTTTTTATATTCTCATATTTCTAATAATTTCAGGGTTGGTTGCATTTCATAGCCAAACATTCACTTGCAAAAATAATTGAGCCATTATTGCCTTATACTGGGTTTTTCATTATTTATTTCTTAAGAACTCGAATATGATGTTAAGGGATAATTCTTTTTGAAATATTTGAAAAAATTTATATTTCTTGCGAATTGGTTTAGTCTTTAAAGGATTTGTTCATGTTTTCTGGTTAGCTTTTAATATTTTTTGTATGTATCTCTTTTTAATTTCTATTATAGATCATCTATAGATAATTTATTTAAATAGTAAGAATTGATGGATGTGCCTGATGTGAACTTGGAGCTGGATTTTATGACTTTCTTCATTTTGATACTATTTCTCATTTGCCTGTTGATACATATTTTTAACAGCTTTTATATTAACTGCACTCGTGTCTACATACGTTGAAGTTGATTATAATCCATCTAATACTCTCACTAATAATTGGCTTCTTTTACTATAACTTTCAAATAGATGAGGTTTGTAAAATAGGAACCAGGACCATAAAAACTATTTTAACTACTACTTTGGGAAATCTATCTAGAGAAGTTATCTTGAAGTTGTGTAGTTAGGCATACTAACTTTGATAAAACTTCTTTGTATAGAAGTATTTATTGTAAATAAATGTCATTCCAGTCACCATTATCTGTTGTAACTATAGGTTTTTAGAAGGCCAGTAAAGTAGAAAAGGTGATTTCTTTACATCATCTGGACCATTTAGTTGGAGAAATAACTTTCAATTATTTAAAGTGAGTATTTCAACTCATTACGTATATAAAAATGTAAACGCTTTTTGATTAATACAGTGGAATTCCAATTTAAGGTTTCTCCATTGAAGGTTTTCCTGCATTTAAGGTTTTTTTTGTAATCCTGACCAAAGCTCCATATAAATAATGTACACCAGCCTTTTGAACTTCGCGAATAATTGGTTCCGGAAAACTGACGTGAAATGCAAATCCGCGAAGTGCAAGTTCTATTTTCCCATTAGACGCAATGTAATAATAGGAGTTCGGTTCCGAGTCAACCTAAAAAGTTCTTTTTATCATAAATAATGCAGTTTAATAGAAAATAAAAGAAAATGTTACAACAAATGAAAACCTAGCATCATAAAATGAAAAAATCTTTTAATTATACTTTCAAAACGCGTAATAGCAATTGAAAACGCAGCATTACAAAGCGATGGCACTTCTTTTGTGTATTGTGCAGTTTACCTCCAGAACATTCTCGGATGCGATTTTCATTCTTTTGTTCATTCCAAATAAATACTTTAATTTAAATGGATTAACTACTGAAATGGAATGTTGAGTACGTGTTACGTGGATGTTTTCTTGGGTTCTGAAACAAATATTTCCAAGCCGCAAAACAACACTAGCATTCTAAAGTGGTAAGATTTATTTTATTAATTACGTTCGAAATGCATTACAGAAAATCAAAACCTAGTGTAAGAAAGTGATAACATTTCTTTTAATTGTTCAAAATATGTCACAAAAATAAAAACGAAGGATTAAAGTGGTAACATTTCTTTTAGTAATCGCGTTCAAAATACGCGACAGAAAATCTTACATTTACAAGATAATTACAATTCTTAGATTTACATTAAAAATGAAACCCTAACAAAACAAAATACCATGTCCTTAAAAATAGGTAGAAAGATAATAGCAAATGAAAACCTTACATTCCAAAATGATGGCGTTTCTTTACATTTTAAACTAAAGTTTTATTATTGAAAATAGCGGCGTTGGCGGTGAAATTCTAACAGCTACAAAATAATTAAGTTGAGAGTTATCACGTTTGTTTACTTCGAAAACTGCTAATAATGAGCATTGTAAATAGAATAATTATAAGCCCTTTTCTAGGGCGACAAAGTTTAAACTGAACTTCGAAACAAAAAAGTAGAGGTAGTTCACGCTTGTAACCGCAAACGCGAAATGCAAATAATCGGCTCGAAACAGAAGTAACGGTCATTAAAAATTTTGTCGCAAAGTGGAAATTCGCGAACCACAAGCACGCGAAGTTCAAAAAGGTGGTGTATTGCATTACCTTATTTAGTGTTTCCCAATTTATGAATTGCTCGCATTTAAGGGACAAAATTCTCGTCTCTAGACGGACATCTCCTCGATTTAAGGTGCGTTTACATTATGCGACACAAAACTATATTATTTAGTTGAGTTGTAATGCAATAATTTACACTATCCATCAACGACGCAACATATACCGGCATTGTTACATTAAATGAACTCAATACTTTGTTGTGCTGTGTTTTCTTAATCCACATTTAGCCCTTAAGTCATCTGTTACGTTCGTTACATAAGTTGCGGTGACATCATTTGGTGAATATGGATTTTTTTTGCTAAAATTTGTTGACCGATTCCAATTTTGGTTAAAATCAGACCGTAATAATGACACTTTACAGGAAGACTTACATGTATTTTACAACGTATTTCGCAAGCATCTCGTTAACTACCCAACTGAGCGAACAAAAGTTCAATAAAATAATTAAATACACATTTTTTGTCAAATAACTTTTCCCTTAAAACTTAAGGTTTACGATAAATTTAAAGAAGGAAATTAGCGTGTTTACATAAATTTACGATTTTCGATGTTCTTTTGTTCATTCAAAAAAATATTAATTACAAATTTTACAACTTAGGAACCTCGGGAGATATTTTAATGAAATTTGGTATTGGGGAGTTTTACTAAAATTTGTCTGCCTATTCCAATTTTGGTTAAAATCGGATTACAATAACGACCACTTTACATGAAGACCTACATGTATTTTACGTGCCTCTTTTTCAACTCGGAAACCGTTGGACGTATTTTGATGAAATTTGGTATTGGGAAGTTTACTAAAATTTGTCAACGGATTCCGATTTTGGCTAAAATCGGACGATAAATATGACCACTTTACATGAAGAACTACATGTAGCTTACGATGTATGTTTCAACTCAGGAACCGCAGGATGTATTTTGATGAAATTTGGTATTGGGAATTTTACTAAAATTTGTCGATCTCAAAGAATGCATTTGGAAACTGGGTAGTACGACATGGAATACACCTTCCATACTTGTATATTCCATATAAAAAGCCTGTGACTTGACAGGAAGCTTACCTTTCAATTAATCTGTATTCTTAATATTTGTTTCAATTAATAAAAATTTGATATTAGTAATTTTAGACTATCCCCATTTAAGGTATTACTCAATTTAAGGTACAAAAAACCTGTCCCCCAGGCAAATGTTAAATGGGGATTCCACTGTATAATGTAGTCAATAGAGTAAAACAGGAACTGAGGTGTGTCTGTAACATTTCTTGTTTTAGCACTTGCTGCGTTCAGTAATTTCACAATGTTTTATTTTATAAATTTATATTTTTATATTTGTTTTTGTAATAATATTACAGATTTATTATTCATAATGATGCAAACAATCCATTGGTGAGTTCTCTGGAAAGTTTTGGTAGTGTTCTCAACATTTTTACTCCGGATCTTCTTGTAATAAGCGGTCTGCAGATGATGGATAACTATCCTTTTAAATCTGGTGAGTTAAGTTTATTTTTTTCATTTATGGAATTCATTTTATCGGTTCTGAAAAATAGGCAATGTTTTGTTGATTGAAAGAAGTGCGGGAATTGACATTTCCCTAGAATGTTAGGAAAAACCCAAAGAAACTTAAAACTGTTGTTCTTGCATTCACTTTATGGAAGTCCATTGTTTAGGTGCAAAAGATCTATTACAAAATTGATAATGGCTGCCTCAACTTTGTGAACTTTACTACTACAAATTTTTGTGGAGCTTCCTTTTATCTGTTTTCTAAGGAGATACAGTAAACCCTCAAACATCACGGTTCTCATATTTGTAGTGCACTGCCATTGCATCACGTAGTCATCCCTTGGTTAAGGTCATAGTTGCATTCTTAAAAATGGGACATTTAGTGAAAGTATGTTAAGCAAGGGAATTTTCCTCATATAAAAAAGCTAAAATATTATAATTTATGATCTCTGAACAAGATCTTATGTAATCTTTTTGTTAGAGAGACATTTTGATTTGTCTCCGATTTGAATGCTGATTTTTGTGGTCTCTGATCGATTTTATTTATTCATTGATTTTTAATTAATTAATTAATCATAATATACCTAATGCTTTGTGAATGTGCTTTATATTAAAATTTTACAATTTATACATTAATTTGCATAATACTTATTTATCATTATTACTGTCAAAGCACCACCAAAAATATACATTATTTTTCTAATAAAATTATTTTAATTACTAAGATTCAACATTTGTTAGTTAGAAACAAAATTTTATTGATAATGAAGCCTTCTAATTTCAATTTTTTTACTTTTGGTGGTGGGTACCATGAAATGTGCTGATTGGTTTTAGGCAGCCTTCCCTTTCAAAGAGTTTGGGAATGTAATATTGCCTCGACTTCCTGTCTTTTCCTGACAGGCATGTACTGTGCTTATGTTTATGCATCAGTATGATGAGAACTACAAATGTTATTGGAATGGACTTCAAAAAAATATTTCAACATTTCTGCACATTTTGTTCTTTTGATGAATTCCTCTAAATTAAAAAACAGTTCCTACATTGATTTTTTCATGTCCCAAGAAGAACTTTTGGGAAAGAACAGTGTTATTAAATTTTTAAAGGCATTTTATTACTATTATATATACAGGGTGTCCCAGAAGTCCGGCCTCATAGGACAACTTTGTTATTTTGCAGAATATCTAAAAATAATAAGAGATCAAAGTTGTTTGCAATAGGCTATTTTTCGGGAGAAATGCCTTTATTGGATCATAGAAGCTGGTATATAATGTTGTGTGTTCAAAAAGGTGACAAAAGCTTAGTTTGCCAAAAATTTTACTTTCTCTTCAATTTTAATAATTTTCCCAAGTTTTTAGGAAATTAAATTATAGATAATCAGATACTGCATGATGTTTACTATGATTGAGCATCATAATTTCACTTAAATGACAATGTCACCATAATCACAAAAAATTTGGCAACTGAGCGAGAGTAGAGATGGACAAGAGCTATAGGAAAAACCAAGATGGAAAAGAAAGAGATAGTGATATCCTTTAAGAAAGCATTCTGCTTTCTAAGGTGGAATGTGCAATAGTAATCATAAATTGCCGATATGCACTTAAATTCTTAGAATGGCTTTAGCAACTCTAAAGAAGTATTAATATGAACTTTTTACTCCATTTAGGAATATATTAGCTTGGATAACATTAAAAAACATAAAGGCAGATGAAATTTCGTGATGTGTTTACATCACGAAACGTAAGATTTCCTAAATTTAGAAGATTGTTGATTTTTCAGTTCTCACTCATTATTTTCGTTTCTTGTTCTGCGATTCTGAGAGTTTTGCTCATTTTGATTTGATTTATGTAAGGGTAATTATGCATCCAAAATTCACTTTCACTAACTATTATCTTAGATCTGTCGTGCTCCCTTTTCTACACTCCACCTCATCAGAATATGCTATTTGTGATGCATGTGGCATTTGGTTCTTGTCGTGTGTCATGCGCAATCAATGCACTAGAAACTTCCAGAACTGTGGAGAATGTTGAACGACCCCAAAGGAATGACTAATTCATGATGTGCATTTTGCAATTCGTGCTAGAGGACAGCATCACTCTCTCACCAAGGAGGGCGCTAAGGTTCTAATACATATAATTAATTGAATCAGGCATGACTTCATGGAAGCAGGTAATATTATTCATATTACACTTAGTACTTTTCCACAATTTTTTATTTTGCGACCAGTTCGCACGTTATACAGCATCATCTGGCAAGGAGGAATGGTGAACGGGGGTTTTAAGAATAATCCAGGGGTAAGTGGGGAAAGATAAGACTGTTGTTGGAAGGGTGAGGTGGAGTGGGGAAGAGGATGTTTGAAGAAGTGACACTAAATTTGATTGACAATTCTCTACCCCACTCCACTTCACCCTTCCAATGATCTTTCCCCACCCACCCCTAAATTTTCTTTAAAACCCCCGTTCACCAGTCCTCCTTGCCAGATGATGCCGTATCACAAGCGAAACAGGTCGCAAAATAAAAAATTGTGGAAAAGTACTAAGTGCATATTTAATATGAATAATTCTAATGCATTCCATAGAAAAGGACAAAATATAGAATGCGCTTTGTCACATCCAGCTAACCAGGATTTGAAGCTGAATTAAGTCTGATTTTTACCTTTATGTACCTGTCAAATCAACTACCGTAAATATCCGCGTATAATGCACATCCTCGTATAATGCACCGGGGGGTTTTCAGCCTTGTAATCTGTGATTTTTCTATATACCCGCATATAGCGCGATTTTTTTTAGCGTTACCATTCCAGAATAAAGTAGATGGTGTAACGTGGCCTAAAGCAATGATCGAATTATTGGTATTGTATTGGTAACATAATGAAAGTGCTGCATGAAATTTTCGAATAACGTTCCAAAGGAACGTCAGCTAACTCAATCATTACTTACTCTATGTTTACTTACAAGGTGATATTAGGACATACACAATAAATCGAATTATATTAATTTCATAATATGGCATACGACATTGTTTGGGCTAATAAAATGAAGGAATGACGATAATCCTTTGTCGAAGTTTTTTACATGTTTTTGTCATGCCTGAGGTGGACGGATTTGCCCAACCTTCAGTTTCACCCTTATTAGAACACTCTGGAGCACGTAAAAACGATAGCAAATAACCATAATTAACTACAGACTTTACAAATCAAGAAAAAATCACGTATGAATGCTGAGAGAAAAGTAGGGAACGATAACTTGATGTTAGTTCTACAAAAAGCATCAACTCCCAGTGAACTCTTAGGCATCAACTGCCATTGTTTCTAATTGTAAGTAGTACCAGTACCTCATCACCAGGCCGGGCGCCGGTGTAGGGTGACGCCATCCGTAAAATACCTCATCATTGTGCTAACAAAAGGAAAGGTGAGTTACAATGTAGCAAATCATATACAGTGAAATGCGAGACTATGTGGAATGAATAGTCCATGGATGTTATTATAAAAGGTTTTAAGAAATGTTGCATCAGTAGTAGTTTAGATAATAATGAAGATGATATGGTGTGGGAGGACGACGATGACAACGCCACGGCTACAGAGGATACAAAAGATACCGAAGATGACGATTCCGATAACAACATCGAAGAAAAATGATCAAATGACGAAGAATTTCTTGGCTTTTAAATGAATAAATACTGAATTGATTCTTTTCATATCTAATTAATGTATGTTTATAGAATTAGTTAATAAATTTTTACTATTATATATCTTACTTTTCGTAAAAATCACCAATAAAAATATAAGGATACCAGGGCAGTAATTAATGTGCCGAAATATGGGGTCAAATGAAAATAGGAAGATTATGTACCCTCGTATAACACGCATCCTAATTTTTAACTCAAATATTTTTTTAAAAAGTCCGCATTATATGTGGGTATTTATGGTAATAGGTTGCCAACTGCATGAATATTTAATGATTTGATGTTATATTTTATTTGTGCCTGCATCATAATAAATAACAAACAACTTTCCAAAATATATATTTTTAATATAATCATTAATTGTACATTTTAGTGGTAATTTTATTTAATTCTTATTATATTGTCATACAATATATACAATGCTCAAGTCAGAATGAGATAAACTATTGTAAAGAATGAAAACAAAATTTTTAAATTTATGTATGAAATATTTCGGTGGCCCACTTCATTCAGCATCCTAGGCATCTGCCTAGGGTGCCTACCATATCATGACGGCTCTGTGTGTATGTATAAATAAGTGCATCTTCGTGGAAATAGAATCATCATTGGGGTGTTCCATCCAGCATTTAAAACTTTGTACTCGATTTTAAGACGATCCCTAACTTTTTTGCCAAAATAAAAAAAACCTCGTCTTCCTTTCGGATTAATACGGTATTTCTAGATTCAAGCGAATATTTTAATGTAATTTCTAGTACCCTCGGATATAGCCTTGCTGATGCCACCTATATTCTCAACAAATTCAGGGCTATTAAAGTTTTTGTATAGTATCTGCTTATGTTCCATTCTATTACACATCACTGTCTGCCGCCTCATGTCTCTCAAAATCTCGGATATGCTTGCATTGCATTGATGCTCTCCCTTCACAGATGAAGCCACTCTATGCTGGAGGTCCTTAACTATGCCCTCCTTGAAAGGGTCCCAGATTGTGCAACAGTATTCAGTAGGCATGTATGAGACTCAAAAACTCGAGATCGAATCGAGAAAAAATTATATAATGCAAAATTGCTTGATCAAATTTTTGAGAAATCAAGCAACATCATTAATGTCATTGATAATATTGCCTACTTCCACCAAGTCATGCCTGACTTGCTTAATTATATGATTAATGTCTTTACATGGTGTGATTTTTTTAAACATTAATGAAGATAATTACATATAATACTTGCTCTAGTAGTTATTACAAAATAATAAAGAAAATTTAATTATGAATGCACTGAAAAAACATCACAAAAATATTAAGAACTATATACAATTATTTGGAATTTTTTAAATACTGTACTGCATTTTAAAATTCCCAGCATGGCAGTGAAACACAGACAACCGATCTGCATCCTCAACTTTCACTGTTTATGCTAGCACTGATGCTATGATAAACATACTGTTTTGTAAATACTACGGTGTTTTGAATAGTACATTTCTTTTTTTATAAAAAATATGGTATTTACGTACTTTCCGCAGGTCCCTTACGTGGCGCCGTGAGTGATGGGAAATGGAACTACCCAAAGTTACACCATCCGGTTTGGAAAAAAACAACCTCCCGAAGCAGAGAAAACTCCACGTAGTTACATTTCTTGTCATTCATGGTGTCATATAAGGGTCCTGCAGAAAATAAGTAAGTACCAAATTGGCCTATGATCTTCGGACCTAAACTGTTTTAAAGAAAAATATATAGCATTTCTTATTCTAATCATCACATTTTGCCTACAATTTTAAATCACTTAAGGTTTACGTTTTTGTCATATTTATTGAAAAATTAAGCTTTCTAACAATATGTTGCATTGCCGATCATGTCAGTGTTCAACCTCGAGATTGTAATGTCGTCTCAATCCTTATACTGAATGCGTAAGGAAAACATGCTTTGAATGCTTCAATAGGAGAGAGGAAGAAAGGAGAGAGATGGAGAGAGGAGAGAGAAAGGGAGATAGAGGAGGGAGGGAGGGAGACAGAGAAAAAGGGAGGGCAGCAGTTTTTACCCCACCCATATTTGGAGAAAAAACATTTTTTTCTTCTATAATAAAGTGTTCATTTTATTAAAACTTTTAAATGGAAATATAACGAACTAACCAAACCAACATTACCCAACCCGGTTGAAAAATAAAACAACCCTGAAGCAAAGCAAACTCCATGTAGTTCCATTTCCCATCACTCAAGGCGCCACCTAAGTGTCATGCAGAAAATACGTAAGTACCAAAAATATTTCTTTTCGTTTTGCATTTAAAAAAATAAAAACTATGTTTAGCAGTAATATAAAGTCATTATTGTCATCTGTTAGCAAATCATTTTTGCTGTCTCTAAACAATTCACTGTCAGTAATATTATTTTCATCAAGAAATTCAATGGTAAGTGCAGCACGTATATCTTTCTCAAAGTTTGCCAAATTGATTTTCAGGAGATTAGCATAAAAAATATGACTGGCTAATTATTTCAATAAAAAAAGAAAAACTTAATTAGTAGAGACATTTATATAAGAAAGGAGAAAAAGCATTAGGAATCATTCAGCATGAATGATTATGCCATATGTCAAGAAAATAAGATGAAGAGGTGGGTTATCACAGTTGTCAAACACTTCTTCCCAATCACTTGCGTCAACATCAACATTTTTTTCTCCTCTGTCTCTCCTCACTCTTGGAGGAAGATAAAATGTTCGCATGCGATGCCCTTGGTCAAGCAGGATGGCTGAGAGTCATCGCTGCTTGATGAAGACATCTCTTCATCGGCTGTGTCTGATGGTAATTCGTTGTTACAACCATCATATTCAAATAAAACCTCCTCGATATTTTCATTTTTTAAACGCTTTGACATTATTGAAGGATGGGTAAAAATATATTCCTCGAGTAAAGAATTTTATTTTTCTAAATTAATTCCCATTCATTCCAACCTTCTGGTAAATCACAGAATAGATTATATATGTAGAAATATTAGTATAATCCTAAAACAACATGAGAATTTTGACTTGGTCAAAATGGTCCAAAACTACTATCATTTTATTGGAGTCACCTTATGATTAACTTTATGAAAAATATAGTTATACAATACCTAATATGATATCTGATGAATAGTATGCTTTTTCGTATCAAAAAACCACATCAGTCACAAAAAACAAACAGTTGCAGCCAATTTAAAACACTGCTCCAATGTGCAATTCAAAACATATAACAAGCTACTGATGGTGAGACAGATGAAAATCTTAAAGCAGAAAAAAATTACAACTCAAGCAAATCTTATAGGGTTTATGACGATTCAAAAGCATAAACATAAAAGATAACAGAGATGTGGTGGCCCTGACCATATGACCTTCATTAACAAGCTGATCTCAGTGAAAAAAAGCATGACTGTTAAATCGGCCGGAGGCAGTTTTTGCAAATGCAGCGAGGGCCGATAGATCGGCCGGCCGGTAGTAAAAGGGTTAAACATTATATTCAGTCATAAGTTCACTATTCAACATTTTATTAAGAAATATCATATTTCAATTTGGATTTGCTGCTTTCATATCCAACTGTTGGTTGTTATTTTTGGTATTACATGCGCATTTTAAGATTTGTAGGTATTTAGTAGCCATATGCGAGATCGATTCGAGAAGAAATAATTCATCAATGCTGAATCGAATGGGAAAATTCTCAAAATCATTTTCAAGAAATCCATCAATTTGATTAATGTCTTATATGGGGTGTCCCAAAAAGAGTGGACACATTTCAAACATTTTTAGTGAGAAAATGAATAATAATACAAGAGTACGTTTTTCGGTGGAACTTTGAAAGTTTTACATACATGAATGTTTGGTGTGCCATAACACATCACAAGGTCCTTTCTTTTTTGTGGAAAAGAACACCATCGCCAGTACCTGCTACCTTGATATGCTGGAACTTCCACAAATTCAGGAAATGAAACCACTGGGCATATTCCAACAAGATGGAGCACTGCCAAATTGGGGTTTAACCATTCCACAATTTCTGGACACAGATTTTCCTGGAAGATGGATTGGAAGAAGTTGCATGGCCTCCAAGATCATCGGATATAATGCCCATGGACTTCTCGGGGGGGTACATAAAGGATCAGGTGTACCACACACAAGTCACTTCTTTACAAGATGTGAAAGACTGCATCATCCATGCTGCGGAAGGAATCCCACCTGAAATGTGTGACAACGCTTTCTGGGCATTTGAATACCGGATGGACAAAGCGCGAGCAACAAGGGGGACTCGGGTTGAAGTGCATTAAAATTGAGAAAAGTGGAGAAAAACCTTTCGAGTTTCTGCTTCATGCAGTGAAAACTGTACTGTAACACTTTCTTTTCAAAATAGATTTCTAATGAAAAAATCATTTGAAACTTCTCAAAATCCACTTATAAATGATTATAAATAGAACAAAATAAAGAATTAATTGAATAATAGTGATATTTTTTATAACAAAATAATTGTAGGATGTCAGGAGCAGCCCACGTGAGTACTGGCATTTGAAAAATTAACATGAGTACTGCAGGGTTAAAGAAACATCAAATTTGGGAAAGCAGTCAACCCTTGGAGAAGGCTTTTTCAAAAAGCAGAAATAAGCTGGAGGTGATGCTAAAGCCAAAGCAATTGCCAGAAAAATAGCCACATTATCATCCATTCAGTATTGTGGAAGGTAAAGGATTTAGTAGTTTGGTTGAAGAGTTAGAGCCTAAATATGAGATGATCAGTCGTACCATATTTTCTTACGGTGTCTTACCACAGCTATATGTACATAGAAGAAGAGCAAAAACTTGCAGATGAGATTTCTAAAGACAAGTGAGGGCTTGCTGTCTCCGTTATTGATCACTGATATGTGGACACCTACAGCAACCATTTCTAGCCGCACCTCTTTTCATTGCTGAAAATGGTGGTGCCTCGCATTTTAACTGAATGTTATCACATGTTTGTGTTGTTAGTAATAAATTCTTATAAATATCAGGATTGTGAAAGCATAAAATTTGATATTCTCTGATAAAACATCAAACATCTGTTGGGTAAACTTCCTGAGAATCATGTTCCACATCGACAGAAGAACCAATCACGGCTCCCGTCAAATCTTTTGCCCCTTCCCTCCCTCTGAGGGGGCATGCCTCTGATCTAGAGGACAGCAAAGTTACATCACCATAACATGCCACTATCAACAACAATTTATTATCGTATCAAAAGTCATCTACTAGGAAACCCACATTTCGCAAGATTGCATTCTCTACCTGCTGTCCATGAAATTGTATCAATGGTGAAGATTGGCTTCTACCTGTCCAGTCTGTCATTTATATTTTTATTTCTTTATATTTTTTCCATTAGAGTTGGTTGCGGATAATAGGGCATGTCAGGAAATATATACATTAGCACAGAAAATAGAATTATAAGAAGTACAATAAAAGACAAGAATACAATACATTGTTTATCTGGTCATTAATAAATATAATGAATAATACAGACCCCAATACAGATCTTTGGGGTATGCTTTGATTACTTGTTTAACATTAGATAATTTATTATTTATGGGAGCTTAGTTAAGACTCAAAGAAACTATATTCTTGACCATGAATCTTGCAATATGCCAATTTCTTCAATAATAATTTATGGAGAACTGTATCAAAGGCTTTGCCCAAGTCACCAAGAGTTAATATTGTGCTACCTTTGTTTTCTAACACACACTCCATTTCACTTATAATTTTCTGAATTGCTTGAATGGTAGATCTTCCTTTTCTGAAACCAAATTGCTCTTCATTTAAGAGTAAGTGGTTGGAGAAGTATGACATCAGTTGGTCCTTAACTAAACTTTCTATTACTTTGGAAAAAATTGCAACAAGGGATATTGGTCTATAGTTACTAAGCAGAGATTTATCGCCTTTTTAGCCTACTTTTCTGAATGGAAATGGGCCATTTCTTCGTTGTGTCTGTCTGTCCCCCCCCCTATTAACTTTTGAACCAATAGACTGATTTTAATGACACTTGGTAGAAATCTCTTGCTACTGGGGCCAAGCTCCTGAGGATAGTTTTTGTTGTGAAGATCAAGAGTACCGGGTTCAATTCCAGGAACTATCCTTCTCATTTGATTTACATGGAAAATCTGAAATCCATTGTGTAGGGTAATTTTCTCTTGCACATTAAAACATCTTTGAATTGTATTATTGGAGCTGGATTTGTACTATTCTCTGAGGATAGGAATGGAGATTCTAATTTATATAGCAGAATTTTGCTTATTGATTGGATTTCTTTGAATTTCACATAAATACTGGCATTTTGCAGTTTTTATCACTCCTCACAAAAGTGTTGCCATAGCAACAACTATTTTTTGACTCGGATTCGGTATAGTCTAGTACAGCATTTCCCAACCTATGGACCGTGGACCACAAGTGGTCCGTGAAGGTTTTGTTGGTGGTCCGCAGAGGTTTCCAAAATTAGTTTATTTTTAGGCTGCACCTCATATGGGGAAAATTAAGCAGGTTGTACATTAATTTAGATGTTGAATGTTTTTATCGATGCTTAAACATTTTCCCACTCCTTCATATCTTACACTGTAAGTAATCAGGTGGTCTGCAGGGCCTGTATGGGTTGATGAAGTGGCCCACGGGGTTCAAAAGGTTGGGAAATCCTAGTCTAGTACATACACGTGTTATTTTTGCGCCACAAATACACGTGATCAATTTTGTTTTCCATTCAAATGCATTTGTAATATTTTATAATGCTAAATTATGAAATTTAGGAACACAAAGAGCAAGTCATCCGTGATGATTTTATTAAAGCCAACATTAGTAATTACTCACCACATTTAATTTAATATAATTATGAGGAAAGTAGATATTATAAGTTCTGTTTGGATCATCTTGTTTCAATACTGGATTTATGATTGATATCTTCAGGTTCTCAGTGAATATTCCTTTATCTAAACTTTCATTTATTAGGATGATCAGAATATTACTCATATGGCATGCAACTGCTTTTGAAATGTAATTTTACCAACCATACACACACTACCTCTTAGAGTTTTTTCAAATTGCTTATAGGTTTTTTACCTCTGCTGGTGTGATCCTTTTAAATCCGAATGTGATTACTGGAGTGGGAAACCTCCTTATTTTGTTCCACATATTTGTGTGAAGTGTCTTTCTCCCAGTTGAAATATATTAAGAACTTGTACTGGTCCCGACTTACCGATAATATGTTACAGATAACATTTCTGAATGACAACCTGTCCTGCAGAAGATTATTCAGAATACTTTTTAGTTCCACCAGTCACATTGATTTTTAACATTCCTGTATTATGTTGTAATGAATTAATGCTGTAATAAATATATTAACAGTATCATGGCAAATCATTTTCCATTCTGGCAATTCATACTGCATTCATTACCTATCACCTTTCAGATTGCTTTGGTAGGATTGTCTGAATTTTTAATATAATGATCATTTGCTTTCACTTTTGCTTCCTTCAACGCACCTGTAGTTTTTAAGTTTTTCATAATGTGTTTTCCAACAGTCCTTGGCTTTTGATAAGAAATGCTGAGAGGTAAGTTCATTTCTCATTTTAAAATATTATTGGAATTTTATGCTTTCCCTCATGGGTTAGTAGGTACTTTCTTAAGAGGGAAACAAATCTCATATAAGCTTGTCCATAATAGCACTCAAATAGTACATTTCCACAAAATATATATTTACTTACGACTGGTTTCACCATGGTACGGTATCATCTGGTGGCAGGTGAGTGGGTGTAAAGGTCTATAGAGTGATGGGAAAAGGGGGAGAGGGAAGGAAGGGGAAACCATTACATACACCAACCACAAGCAGAGACACATTTTGACTGAGGGATGGAGATTAGTGGTACGCAGGATTCTAGGTAACAGGTAGGGGGAGAAAAGAGGGAGGGAAAAGGCAGTAGTCTGAAAAAGAAAATATCCAAGAGTACTCTGAAGTGATAAAGGTGGGGGGGATGGAGATAACATGGTTTAGAGGGAATGGGTGGGAAAAACATATTCACCAATTTGGTGTTTGAAGAATTTATAATTTCTACTTGTTCCATGGCATCCAGTTTTCGTCCTTTGGGTAACACACAATGTTTGGCACAAAACCACTTAAGTATTTGCTTATTGTCTATTAAATCTTTGGCAAATAATGAAGTGGGGTTCTTGGAGCAACTTTTATGTTCGTTCATTCGGGTTTGACCACTGGGTTGACATGATTAAATTTACAAATGCTTTGACTTTTTTACATTCTGACAGAAACTTGAGATTGAAATCCTCAATAATTAAAACTGTGTCATTGCTTTTCACTAGATTGATTAACAGCTGGTTACCACAAATGAATCTATACAACTATTTGGTGATCTATGTATATACAGTTACTATCATAAGATCCTAATAACTAATTTTTATTCCACTATGGACATTACCATGTTCATAAGTTTTTCTGGAAAATTTACTGCCTAACTCATAACTCTGTAGAACATAAAATTCACTCTCACTGTCATTGGTCCATGTTACTGAGAGAGACAATATTGAAATCCTTATTAATTTCAAGAAAACTTTCAATTTTGTTCTTAACACATTATATGTTCAAGTGAAACACTTTTAAATTTTGATCACTTTTGGTGCTTGTGGCACTTTCGTTATTGCTAGGGAATTTCTTATTCATCTCTCTTTTGAGGTGTTCTAGTGACTTGGTTTTATGTTTTGTGACTCGGGGTTGTAATGCAAGTTAACTGAGGCCTCTCTTTACCCAGTGGTTGTTTTGCCCTGGAAGTTTCTGCTTTCTTGTAGAGATCACTATCGGATATGCAGGTGGTTTCCATGCTATTATCAGATGACATTCCTGCTGTGATGCATTCTCAGTCGTAGTGTTAGGATCAACATTGAGTTGTTTTTCTTGGGGCTCAAGAAGTTATATTGGTGCAAAATCGCTCTAGTCGACCAGTTGTTACTATTTTTGAGTCCAGTGATTAGTGTAAGAAGAGCACTTATCTTAAAGGAGGAGCTGTGTTCGTTGGAACCAATAATATCACATGTAAAGGTTTGGCCATCGAACCTGGATTTTAAGTAATGGATTACGTCATCCACTGTAGTTACTGGATTGACGTGACCTAAATATAGCCATGCCTTTCTGGGATTATCTACAAAATTACATAGCGATTGCATTGTTTCTTTACTATTTCCAACTTCTACATTTTTATTTTTATTTTTGTAATTTACTGTTACAAACTTATGTTCATTGTCTTGTATTTTGCTATTGTTTTTCACATCGTGAGATATGCTTCCTCAAAGTTCATGTCATTCTAAATTACTTCACTGTGGTTAATTTCATTTTTACTGTGGACACTTGGCTTGACTTTTCTCCTTGTCAATGTCAATACTTTTTCTGTTGTTGTTTACACTTGTGGAAGGGTCACCTTAACTTTCACCATACTTTTCGTTGCTGTTTTGGCAAGAAAACTTGAAAGCAGCAACTTCAAGGTGGTCAGGAATCTTCCAAGATCCCAGATTTTGAGGAACCTTCAATTTGCTTGCGTTCTCCAAGTTATGCAACCTCATTTGAATGTTTTCCAAGGTTGTTCACTGATAGAAATCATGCTAAGAAAAGGAAATCAGGATCTTAGTCATACCAGACCTCACTTCCGCATCCTTGTACTCCTGCACTCATTACACAGCCAAATAATTGAGTCATTCCTTGAAATAATTCTGAGTTCTTCTGTTGTTAAACCAGTGCAACTTAGATGAAATTTCACTGAGCAAACTCCACTACAGGTAGCATGGTTATTGTCTGTGAAACTGTTTTGCAGGAGCCACATTTAGGCATGACTACATGTTCTGTCATCTTGAATGAAAATCACAATTGCAGATAATGCTAGAAATTTTACTGCAGCATTCAAACAAACCTCTTCGAAACATTCAGTGTTTTGCCTATGCTCTCCAATATGCTATTAATGATGCCAAAAGGGAAAATGAGGTTGACAAATTACTTGCAAAAGGATGTGCAATTGTTGGTTATTGTCAATGCAGTACTGTGACTCATGATAGCCTTCAAAATCTTCAATGTCAGTTGAATAAGCCTGAGCATGAACTTTTACCTATGGTTGCAACACCCTGGAACAGCGAATGTCTAATGCTCTCACTACTGATTGATCAACAAGCACCTATAACATCTGATCTTGGAACAATATTAACAGATAAGTGCTTCACAACAGATGAGTGGAGGCTAGCGGCTGTGTTGGTTAATGTGTTACAGCCAATTGACCATTCTACAAAAGAAATGTTATGAAGAATTCCTATGCTTTCAGCAAAAATACCCTTAATCAATGGAATTGAAGCCATGCTTGGAAGTTTTGTTAAAAGGATTGAAGTAAGAAGTGCTGTTTCATTTGCTAAATCACTTCAAAAGTTAATAAAATTCCGGTTTCCATTTTATAGAAATATGAGGGAGGACATGATTGCCATGGCTTTAGATTCCAGACTACTGTTAAATGAACAAGAAAAGGCCCTCTGTATGGGTATTATATAACCACGAAGATTACTACATCAGCAGCTGGGACCCCTTCCTGCCTGATTCAGAAGAGAATAGCTCTGTATGGGCAAGTTTTGAAGAGATTAAAAAATGAAGTATTTCTGGGGGTAACGGTTCATCTCTAACTGAAGAATTGAAAAGGTATTTGGAAGAACCTGTTATTTCTAGGAACAAGAACCTTATTATTTGGCGGCAGGATATTTAGGTATTAAACACAGGACCCTTACATGGTGCCCTGAGTGACGGGAAATGGAACTATGTGGAGTTTGGTCTGCTTCGGGAACTCGTAGAGGTTTTTTTCCCAACCAGGTTGGGTAACGTTGGTTGGTTCGTTATATTTCCATTAAAAATTTTTGATAAAATGAATGCTTTATTATAGAAAAAATGTTATTCTCCAACCGGATTGGGTAGCGTTGGTTCGGTTTATTTCCATAAAAAATGTTAAATTAAATGAACACGTTATTATAAGAAAAGCCTGTAACTGCATGGAGGTTGCTATTTCTCCAACCAGGTTGGGTTGGTTCGTTCTATTTCTATTTTAAATAAAATGAACAATTTACTTATATAAAGAACATTTGCTTTTTCTCCAACTGGGTTGGGTAACATTGGTTGGTGGGTTTGTTCTATTTCCCTGCCTGAATGAATGTCACCCTCTCCATGCCAGCAGAGATTCACGTAGTTCCATTTCCCGGCACTCCGGGCGCCACGTAAGGGTCATGCAGTTAATATGTAAGTACCGGTGGCAGGAGAATAGTAAGAATTTTCCAATGCTGGCTCCAGTGACATGCTATTATTTAGGCATACCTGTAAGTGAGAGAACATTCATCAATGCAGGAAAAATTGTCACGCTGAGGCAAAAAAACTTTTTAGGTGAGAATGTTGAAGAACTTGTATTCCTAAGTGAAAGATATGAGTAACTCAGAAATTAAAACCCAATATGTATAGTTATTTTTTTCTTAATTTTTGTCATAATTTCCATAAAAATGTAATCTTATTGAACATAACTTGTGATTCTTCATTTGTGTAATCAAGTATATTCACAATCAAACAAGTTGATTTATTTTGAGAATTCTCATCTCGATCGATCATAAAAAACTTGTTCTTGCGCATCCCTAGTATTCAACAATGTGATGGAATAGTGTAAAATATGTTATTTCCTTTGTACTCGAGGAATATCCTTGCAAAGCTCTGGAGGAAAACTCTTGAATGCTGTACTAGTACTGGAGATTTGATGTCTCTATTATATTTTCACAAATACACTCATAAGATTTGTATTTCTCAGAGCTCTCTTTCTTCTTTTATTTGCATTTCTCTTGTTAGCTAACCTTCTTCGAGGGAATGTGACATTACAACTTTTATTCTTTGAACGACATGATTCTCTCTATAAATTGATGAAATAAAGGGATCTTAAGATCCTATGCAGACAGGCATAAGCTGTAAAGTTGGGAATATTTATGAAATGGGAGAAAAAAATTTCCATGACCCGGAATCAAACCCAACTAAGAAAAAGAAAAATGTCTGCATTCTAAAATGGGAGGATTAACATGCTGCATTAGTTCAGTGGTAGAATATCTGGGTTCGATTTCTAGTCATAGCAGACTTTTTCTCCCATTTCAAAAATATTCCCGCTATTCTCTTTCTTGGGAATTTTTAGTATCCATTTCAGGTAATCATAATCCAGGACTCCAGACACTGGTTAACATAATAAACTAATAAAAATGTTTTGTTTTTCATGGCCTTTGCCTGTTTTACAAGTGTATTCTATGTGTTTATTTTTTCCAATTTCTTTCATAGCAGTTAAGGCAGCAATGTTTAATAAGTGTGTGTGTTCGCCATGCTACAATTATTTATTACTTCCGTTCTCTCAGTTCTTTCCAGTTTTTTCTCTTAATTCAAAATCTCCAGGAAATTTGCATTTCTAGATGGGATATTCTCATACTCCAATATTAACCCATTTCATATCACTCATTTTCTTCAGTAGAGGACACCTTTTGTATTTTTCATAATAGCTAATATTTTCCAAATTAAGCACATCAGACTCACCATGTTCATGCTGGGGCAACCCAATGGAAAAAACAGCAGCAACACCCAACTGCTGGCTCACCAACCCATACCTTTTCTCTCTCATAAAAATCAGCTGCCAAGACATGAGGTAAGGAAATCCAACACGACTCACAGGTGGGTCGCTCTGCCATACCGGAATAACAGCAGTAAGCCAATGGCGGGTCACCCCGGCATGAACGTGTTAATTGGCTCTAAATGGATCAAGTGGTGGATCTGTCAATCAAAAAGCTGATTGATCCGGAGTTACATTTTCAGCTTGTGGAAACAAATTTTAAAACACACAATGAGAACATAGATTTATGAAAGAATGTCTTCACCTTCATTTTATTGTAACAAGAAGAGAAAGAGGGAGGTTAAGCAAGTGCCGGCTTAGAGAGTGAATTTCATTTGAAGATTTCCTTAACTTTTCAATCAAACCTCCAAATTGTTGTGTTAGCAATGAATAAACAAAAAATAATTTTGGCATTAATTGTTAGATATAATGAATGTAGAAAATAAAATAACCAATAAATGAATCACCTTGTGGCATTTATCTAATAGATTATATACGCAGCTCTAATGGATGTAAAATATTTTAGTAAACATGGTATATATTTCAGCTACAGATTGTGCCATTTTTGAGCATAATTTACTGATTATTTATTGATTCGTAAAATTAAAACGGCCAGTCAGTGAATTAGCACTGATGGCTAATTTGTTGCCAAAATATGCATAGGTTTTACTCAGTTGCGTTGTGGCTACTGTTTTTTGTATCATGTGTGTTAGCAAGGGCTGTGGTATCCTGCAATCTAGAAAGATTTTGATTGAGTTACCTCTTACATGTTGAAATACAAACAGTGAAATATATAAGAAATGGAAAGAATGAGCAGCCGAGTAAATATGGGCATAAAACGAAAAAAGATTTTGGGGTCAGAGATGGGAGAGGCTTTTGTAATTTTTTCTTATTTCTCTTATTTAATAAATGTTTCTGTGGAAAAATTGTTAAATAAACCTGAAACTCAAAAATTATTTTCAAGGTACTCGATGGTTGGTTAAATATACAGTGGAACTTCCATAAGTCAAACTTCAAGGGAAACAAAAAAATATTTGAGTTATAGAAAATTCAACTTATGGAAATATGTTTTTCTCATTTTTATTTTGCTCGGTAAAATTAATTCGCTTAGAGTTATGGAAGTTCCACTGCATTTACAACATGTTGATATACCACAACTTGCTTGGTAGGTGTGAGGGAAGGAAGGCTTGCCAAGGTACGGGACCAAATGACGTCAGTTTCTGAAAACACAAGAGTGCATTTTGAAATGGCATCTTTTTCCGAGTTTGAATTGATGGAGCAGTTAATCAAATATGTTGTTCCTTATGCTGACTCATTGGGTATGAATGAGCAGGTATTTCAAGTTATCTTAGATGTCTATTTCCTTAATTAAAAGTATCACTTTTGTGAATAATTATTTTGAAAGCTAATTGGTTGACTATTCTATTCATGCAAAGGAATTGCCAAATTTATGCAACTTGCTTTTGCATGGAAACTTAACACTAGTCTCGGACACTAACCCAAGAGTGGCAACAGTTCTGGACCAGATGCGGGAGATTTTTAGGTATTACAGAAATGTTTTATTATTTAAGTAAATTAATTTACGGCTGTTTTTAACAAGTTCTAGCAAAATACTTTTTTTAAATTCTTATCAAAATACAGACTCCTGTCAATTGAAAAGAGTAGAGGGCGGCCATTAACCAGGTTGCATGTACATACCCTGGCTTACCAGGCCATAATGACTACAATTGGCTCCCCATGGAAATTTTCCAAAGCAGCTGCTGCTAAGGCATCTCTGACAGCACATCGCCATGTTTGTGGTTCATCTCAGGTAATAAGATGGCAGTTGTCAGAAATTGTTTTCATTTTCTTAAAAAATGTTGGCAAGATCTAGAGAATGTTCATTGATTGTTATAAAAATTAGGATGCAGTTTTTTTCTGTATTGATGTTGAATACGAAGGGTTAATGAATTATTTGAGCCTTTATTGTTTCAATTCATATTGCAAAACATTACTAATGCATTGTGTTATTTCTAAAAATTAAATTTTAATTATACGCAGGTAGATATTTCCAAATCTTCTATCATTATGGATGATAGTTTTGCAACATCAGCTCAAGTGGGAAGTAGAAGGATTTCATTTGACAACAGTAAACCAGTCACATGTTGGTTAGAAGAATTGCCTGGTGTTCATAATGATAATGATGATGACTTGACTACAGTTGAAGTATGTATTGCACCTGTGCTTGTTTGCACAGAAGCAAAGCACACTGCTGGTGCTGGAGATAATATTTCCTCTGCTGGTCTTGTGCTACAGATATGAGTAGTAGGTGCTAAGTGATTACTAAAGAATCACAAATTTTAATGCAAGGGAAATGATATAATTGTGGGTAACAAGTTTTTATCAACTGAGTGTGATTTCATTTTTACTGTTGATTGTCCTACTGTGTGAAGCTCTATATGTATAGTGCTTTGGAGCTTGTGATATTTGATCACATTCCTGAATACTTGGTTAAATCATTGTTGACACAAATTCTTATGAAAGTTAAAATGTTTGCATCACTCCCTTTAGATGTCATATTTTTAATTTAAGAACTAACTGTTTACCTGTTCTTATTGAGTTTAGTCTGATTAGGGAAACGGAATGAGCAGAAAATGATCTCATGGTTCATAAGACTGTAATGGTTTACTAACTTTTAAAGATGTGCCTAATTAGAACAAGTTATGTTTTTAGTTAACATTGTTGTTCATGCCATATATTAGGATTTTGTTTTGGTGGACCAAACCTATGTAACCAAGACTGACTTGCTGTTATTGATGACATTATTTCATCCACAATTGAAATGTTAATTATTGTTTAATTGTCAAGATGGTTTATATTATCGCGGAGCTATCACTCCTGTTTGTGGTTATTTTATCTTTGAACAAATTTTAATAAATAGTTAATCTTATTTATGGTTGTTTTAGTTATAAAAGGCATTGCAATAGGCCATTGAAAATTAAGTTGAATACAGTAAACTGTTTAAGTAGCTGGAGATAAAATATTGGTGCACGAAATATTTTTTTTGTGAAAAATAATTTACCATTCGTCAAACACATATTAAAACATATCAGCAGTTGCTAGTGGATCAATTGAAGGGATATAATCTTCTGATAAAGGAATACTTTTGTACCATCAGAACATAACCACTAATAACTGTAACACTTGTGCATTTTTAAGAATAAATGTTTTATGGTGTTGTATAAAATTTAATAAACATTCCATGTTGAAACAAATTTCACTGATAGAATTTATCAAAAACAAGTAGATCTATTTACAGATAGAGAAACCCATAGGGTTGGTAAATATTAAATTTCAGGTACATGTTGTTTCGTGACTACCATAATAAATAGCCCACCCCAACACTTAAGCAACTTAAAGGTGTGATTTCACTGAAAATTTGACCAACAATAGTTCAACATGACTACAAAGAAGTGTACTCACGACTAAAATTACACAAAGAATAACATTTGGAAAGCGATCAATTGTCCATTATAAAACAAACTAAAACAACTTTAATTGCTTTAGGCTTACAAATAAACTGGATATTAAATAAAATCAACAAAGGAAATGGTCTTTTAGTGTCTATAATGAGAATACTCCCTCTCTGTTTTCCTCTTAGACACTGAAATGGCTTTCTTTATAGCTGTCCAATCTTCTAAAATGTCGGCATCACTCAACATATACACTATATAAGGACCAGAAACTGTCACTGGTTTCTTCTTCCGTTCACTACCAGTTCCTCCTCCTCCACCATTTCCACATCCATAAATGCTAGAGAAGTCATTATTCATTCCTGAACCACTGCTTGTGCCTCTACCCTTGCCCCGCACATTACTTTTACGGAAGTTTTGTTCGAGCCACAGGTCTGCAGAAATGTCCACATTATTTCGATCTTCCTCTAACCTTCTAATCTTTTCCTCTAGATCCCTATGGATGGAATCCCGCTGCAAACTCTTCTCGCTCTGATAACAAAGAGAGAAAATGTACCATCAGCTTAAACAACTAGAATGAAATTTGTTGGATTAAGATTAATAAGCAAAAACTTGATATTTGATTCTTGTGAAATATGGGTGAGAAGGCATTGATTTAATGCAATTGATGATTTTGAGGTGACTAATAGGCAGGGTTTCTAGTAAATAAAAAACATACACTTGTGTATCGAATGTTAATTCTCAAAAATCATTATTCTAGCTATTTAAAATGTTAGGAATTGAACATAAATGATAATTGGTAAAAATCACAAGGACATGAATGATATTCAAAGCAAAGTATCAAAACATCTCCTAGGTGTGCTCATATGTACTACCATAAAAACCCTGTATATGATTTGACACTATCGTTTCCAATTATTAGCCTACTTTCCAGAATGCAAATAGGCTTATAGTTTTGTCATTGTGTCTGTCTGTCCATCTCCCCTATTAACTTTTGAACCAATAGACCGATTTTCATGAAACCTGGTGGAAATCTCTTGCTACATGGGGCAAGCTACCGAGGATAGTTTTTATTGCGAAGATTGAAATCTCAGGTTCGATTCCATTTGATGCACACAGGAAATCTGAAATCCATCATGCAGGGTAATTCTCTCTTGCACATTAAAATAACTTAGAATTGTAATATGGATTGCGATTTGTACTATTCTCGGAGGAAATGAAGGATGATTCTAATTTTTATCGTAGAATGTTGCTTATCGATTGTATTTCTTAGAATTTCTCATAAATACTGGCATTTTTGCAGTTTTAATTGCTCATTATGAGAGTTGCCATAGCAACAACTATTGCTGGACTCAGATACACGCATTATTTTTGTCACACAAACACGTGTGATCGATTTAATATTCCGTTCGAATGTATTTGTAGTATTTTATAATGCTAAATTATGAAATTTGGGTACATAAAGCACTACATATCTGCGATGACTTTAATGCTATTAAAGCCAATATAACTATTAAATGGAAAGTAGGTATCATAAGTTCTGTTTGGATCATCGTGTTTTAATATTGTGATACATAGGAGCAATGTGTTCCATGGTAAACTAGTTTCATACTATTCAAATGTTACAATTTAACCAATTCTCCTAGCAGAGATGTGACAACAAAACTAGTTTTGTATGACATCTTACTAATGAATTTTCCTGAGGCAGACCCAAAAAGAGTCAGTGCTGTGAATACCAATCTGATTTAAAACAGGTAAATTTGTCTAATACACGTGGATGCTTTAGAAGTGCACTTAAAAATAACTATTTCTTTCAATTTATTACAATAATGTTCTTCATATCAAACCTTGTTTGAAAATATATCTGACCTCCACGAATCATAAAAGACTACTACTTCATAGAAAATAAACTCGCTAGTTTTAAATGTTACCAAACTAAGAAATAGCATCTGTTCTCTAAATAAAGTAACATGAATTCTTGTAAACACAAACATTCTTGATTGAAATGTATAAAATGGCATATTTACCTGCCAAACCAAATGTATGCAATCATTTACTGTTCTGCTTGTACGATAAATTAATTAGTGCCGTATTATAATACTGACAGCACAAAAATTGACTTGTTTTGTGTGATGTTGATTTCTAACATCAAAACGTTTTTATATATGCAGAAGATGACCTAACTCTTAATTCATCTAAGTGCTAATAATTATTCCCACAATTTTTATGGAATTTTATTTCTGAAAATATTTACCTTTTAAGACAAAAAAGCCAACTCAATGAAAATTTTTAAAATAAATTTTGGCAAGTTGTACTAAATTTAGTGTACATGTCTCACCTCATAATTCTGATGACAGGCCAACTCTTCTGCTTCAAATTTATTCCGAATATTAGTTAGTCTCAGCTCTCGCAAGATTCCTGCAACTTCAGTTCGAATTCTCATGTTTTCCTGAAGTTCTTCCAAAGGCTGCAAGTACTCTTGCGCTCTACCACATCTTACTTCATCTAACTTGGACTCCACCTGTGTGATTCTTTCACGGTATAGCCTGGAAAACGGAATTACAAAAATTGCTGTTATAGACATCTTGTGGAAGATCATTAAATTGTCAGCATAAACATCTATAATTTACCGAAGAATTATTATTATTCTTTATTGGTTCATGAGATCTTAGCAAAGATATAGAACAAGTCAAGAGAAAAAATTACATAAAAGTACACACTATGACAAATGCAAAAAAGAAGTTAAAATAAAATAAAAAATATTTACATTTTTTGTGAAATCATCCTTAAAAAAATCATCAGGGCAATGGTACACAAATATAAAACTCATTCAAGTACAATAGAATATTAAAGGGAAAGTTACTACAACTTTACATTAGCTTATCATTTAAAAATTCACTGATAGTGTAATACGATTTACCTACCAATAAATTTTTTAGTTTATTTTTAAATTGATTTAAAGGTAAACACTTAATATCTGGGGGAAGTTGGTTAAATTATGGAGGTAGAGTGGTGTGGTCCTCATTGGCTGAGAGTGTAATCATGTAGATGTATATCTTCTCTACCTCTTGTGTTATGATGGTGGGTAGCAGCATTGACTGGGAATAACAAGGGGTTACTCTTAACAAAAACAGCACAATTTAGAATGTAAATACTTGGTAAGGTAAGAATCTTAAGTTGTCTGAATATAGGCTTACCTGGGGTTCTATGTGAAACTTTTATCATAGCTTTGACAGCTTTCTTTTGCATTGAGAATAATTTTATAGCAGCACTAGAGTTTCCCCAAAAAAATTATGCCATAGGCAAGATGGGAATGAATGTTGGCATAGTAACACATTTTTAATGTATCAAGAGAAATGATTTGGGCAAGATTCCGAATCATGAAAATGCCAGTGGTAACTTTCTTAACAACAGCTTTGGCATGGGGAGACCAATCTAGGTCTTCAGATATTGTAAGGCCTAGAAATTTAGTGGTCGTGACACGTTGAATTATATTACCATTGGTTTTCAGGAGGAAGCTCAGGGTAGATGATTTTTTAGTGTGAAACTGCAGGAAGATAGTTTTTTTATTATTAAGTACTAAATTATTACTACTACACCAGTAAGACATCTTCATAATGGCATTATTGGAAGAATGTATTAAAGCAGGCATGTTTTCGGCTTCCGTGAAGGTGGAGGTGTCATCAGCATAGAGGATGGCATTGGTGCTGGACAGAGTCATTGGTAGGTCGTTAATGAAGATAATGAACAATTAAGGGCCCAAAATGGATCCCCACACTTGACCGCAAGGGGTAAAGACCTTGTAGTAAAAATCCCATTTGTGGTGAAGTGCCTGTATTGAACAAGTTGTTGGCGATTTGAGAGGTAAGATTTAATCCAGCATAGCGCATTGCCTGTTATGCCTAAGTTTAAGAGCTTTTCGAATAAAATACTGTGCTTAATGCTAATGAATTACCATTGCCGACGGATGATTTGCAAAAAAGTTTACTTGACCGCTTTGCGGCCACAGTAATTACTTGATACAAGCCATGCGTTGAACTCCGTCATTCAATTTTGGATATTCGATAGCATAAATAAAACCGAACTTACTGTTCTCGAAGTAAAGTAAATTGCCTCTCTAAGTCAGCAAGGTTTTCCATACACTCAGTTCTTCTCCTTTCGCATTCTTCTTCGTCCATTTCTAAACCGATTAAAAATAAAAATTGGTTAAATTGCCGAGACAACATGAAGTTTATAAAATATAAAAATTGAAAAGCAATACCTGAGCTATCATCAGAATCAGTCCCATCGCTGCTATCTCCTGAACACGAACTTGTTTTATCGGATTCTCCAGATTCGTGCTCCATTTCTTCACCTTCACTATCCTCTCTATCGTCCTTAATACCAGGCATTGTTTTTGCCTTTCTCGCATCCTATTTTTATGAATTAAAACGCGAAATTTAATCGCAAATTACATTACTGTAAAACTTGAAAAAGATATGGATCGCGCTAATTGTGAAAATCGTAAAGCAAACACATTCTGAGATAAAATAATCGTAATATTACAACTGTACACTGGAATCATACTTACTTTATGGTTCATTTTACAAACTATTTCTTAGTTTGAAATTCCAATCCGAGAATTCACGCGCACTGCTTCTTACGTATACTACGCACTGTTTTCAAATTAGATACCCAATATACCATTTAATCTAACTTAAGTACACTTTCGCTTGAAACACTTACCAACGCCAGCTTCTTGCCTGTTCTGCCTTGTTGATGCGGAAGTTGCGCCCTACAGATATTGGATTGACCAATGAGAGTTGCAGTATTCGGGCCAATGGCAGGTCATTTCCGCTTGTAATGTTTTGGGCATGAGAAACAGTTCTTCATGGTAGTTTATCTAGTAATTTTCTCAAGTAGAGGTAATTTTACTACGAATTTGAGTGAATATAATATGGAAACGTTATTTATTATCATATAATATTATTATTATATTAGTATACAAGCTATTTTAGGTATATTTCTACATATTTTGCTGACTTATAAGTAGATCTTCTTTAATTATATACTTGATTTACAGTAGATGCCGCTTATTATTATCACTGGTTTTATCTATTATTGTTGTTAAACTTGGATTTCCAAAATGATAACATTAAGCAGCATCTACTGTATTTGTGATATTGTCACTTGTCCAAATTGTTATGCTAACAGAGTAATGCCATTATTATTATTTATTTTTAATTCCATAAAAATTGCATACACAAAGCATGTACAAATGTCAGGAGCCATCATAGAGAACATTCACAACATATATATAAAAAAGACAAAAAATACAATATGAGTACATATTTACATATGCTACAGTTTCTTCCTGTTGCAGATGTGTAAAAAAACACTGTTTCATATTATATAATCGTGCAAGTAGCCTTCATCAGAAATAGTTCTAAAAAGGACATTCATCATATATATATTTGAAAGGAAGAAAACATATTAAAACTACAATCTCAAAATACAGCAATATTTAAATATAAAACAAGTACATGTTAGAATTTCTTTCTGTTACATGTTTTTGGAGTAGCATACATCAATAAATTCTTCAACTGAGTAAAAGGCATTCTCCAGTAGGAATTTGTACATTTTGTTCTTAAAATCTTTTTCTGATCTGCTAGACTTCAGGTTGGGAGATAGAATGTTGAACCATTGAATGCCTTTATATTTGGGTAGGATTTCATACAATTTTAGTCTATGTTGGATAAGACGTTAAGAGGAATTGCCTCTAGTGAAGTGTTCATGGACATCTTTATTGCATATTATATCATCCAAAGTAGCTAAATATAGCAAAGTCCTATATATTACAATGAAGGCGAGTGTCAGTAGTTTAAGGTCAACAAAAGCCTGCCTACATGTTTGTTTCGGAAGTAAGTTTGCTATATAGCGTATTGCTTTCTTTTGTAAAATAAAAAGCTTCTGTAAATTTCTTTTACGAGTGTGCCTCCATAATTCAATTCCATAGACAAGGTATGGGTAAATCAGTCCAAAATAAGCAGTTTTCATAACTCCTTGTGTACAGCGATATTTTAGGTTCCTTGAGACGTAAAGATTTCAGCTAATTTTATGCGATATTTCATCTATATGGTAATTCCAGCTTAGTTTTTCATCAATAATTAAACCAAGAAATTTTGTACAGTGGTTTTTCGTTATCATGATATCTCCTACAAAGTAATTATTTTCTGAGTCATATAAACGTGGAGAGAATTCTATGAAGCATGATTTTTAAGTGCTTATTGTGAGAAAGTTTTCATTATAATATTGTGCGATGCTGTTTATGACAACATTTCCCTTTATTTCCAGTTGAGAGTACAGCTTATCAGCTATTGTGATAGAAGTATCATCAGCGTACAAAATTATAGTCCCATCATTGATAACAGATTGAATATCGTTTATATATAATAAGAAGAGCAAGGGCCCAAGAATTTAACTTAGGGAACTCCATTGGTAGCAGTGAGATTAGATGACATAATATGTCCCTGGGATGTCTGTAGTTTTACTACATGCATTTGGTTTGTTAAGTAAGATTTGATAAGACTATGGGCTTGACCTTTTATTCCAAAATTTTCTAGTTTTTCAAGGAGTATGTCAAAATTTATGCAGACAAAAGCTTTTGATAGATCCAGGAAGATACCAATGGAACTGTTTCCTTGATCAATATCGCTGATAATTTTTTCCAGAAAGGTGATTGCCGCAGTAGTGGTAGATTTGCCCTTTATGAATCCATCTTGGGTGTTACAGATTATGTTATGGCGTTTGAAGAAAGGTGTGAGTCTATTCAGCTGTATTATTTCAAATATTTTGGAAAAACATGATATCAGAGATATGGGCCTGTAGTTTGTTTCATCCATTTTGTCACCCTTTTTATAAATTGGATGAATTACAGATATTTTGAGAGCATTTGGTAAGATTCCTTCTGCAAAGGCTTTGGATGAAGGAGAGGCAATGGATGATGCACATGCTTTTATGGCAGTAATAGGAATGCCATCATATCCTGCAGAATTTTTTGCTTTCATGTTTTTAACCTCTGTGTCATTAGTTGGTAAGAGGAAAATACTTGGAGTAACTCTATTATTCAGAAAATGTTTATCCCTTGGAGTGTTAGGCAGTTTTTTGGATATTTATGCAGCCATTGTGTTGAAAAAACTATTGAAATAATTTGCAATTTCCATTGGATCTTGGATGGTGGCTTTATTGATACATATTTCAGTGGGGAGGGAAGTTAGTGTTTCCTTTCCTCTGGCCTGGTTAATAATATTCTACATACTTTTACTGATATTATTCGAGTTTAAGATATAGCTCTGCCCTAGTTTTTCTGATTGAGGCATCAATCCGGGTACTTTTTGTTATTTTATTCCATTTTTTACAGTTTGTTAGGGCAGCTGAGGTTGAACCAGTAGGAGAAGGTTTCGTTGAGGTTTTTATATTTGTCATCTGCTGTATTATTGAGTGTCACACCAGACCATTCTTCATTCATTGTTAAATTTTGAAGGAGCATTAGGTTTTAGTTATGCACTTTAATTGGTATGTAACGTGGTGGGCTTACTAGATTGTGATTTAAGTTTATGCTAATTTTTATAGCTAAATGATCAGATAGTAAGGAATGAATTACTAGAGAAGTGAATGCTGAAGGATTTAGATCAGTTAAAATATTATCTATACAGGTAGCTGTGATATTTGTTATCCATGTAGGTGAAGATATGGTTTATTTTAGGCCAAATAGTTCAATGAATGAGATAAATTTTTTACTGTTTCTAGTATTTTCCAGTATATTCACATTAAAGTCACCAATAATAATCAGTTTACCCTTTAATTTTGGCTGCATGTTTTCGATTATTTGTTTTACTTGATTAAGGCAGAGATCAATATTACCTCTAGGGGGGCGATATATTCCTAGGATATACGTTATATTATTATTTCTTGGGGTGAGTTTTATGCCTGTAATTTCAATGTTTTCCTGGTCTGAAAATCTCTCCAGCTATAAGTTGTCTATATGTATTTGCAATTTACTGTTGGTAAGTATCATAACACCTCTACCTTTTTTTCTTTTCTGCAGCTGACTGCATCTAATTTCATTTTGGACAATATGTTACAATATGTTTGTTCTAGTTTTAACCCATGTTCACTGAGTACCAAAACATAAGGGACTTCTTCTTCAATGAAAACCTCTAGCTGTTCAATCTTATTGCCCATACCTTGGATGTTTTGGTGTATTACATTTAGTCACTTTGATTTGGCTTTGGAGATCCCATCCATGCTTCTCGTTGTGACTATTGTTGAGGGTTGGGTTGGGATTGCCAGGGTGGAAGTTTGCTTGAGTCCAGTTGACTTTGGGTCCTCAGTGGAGTGTGTAGAAGCAGGATCTTCCCTGGGATTTTGTCTGGATGGGAGGAATCGGCCTATTCGCACACCAATGGGCCAGTTATCACTTTTTTTCAGTTCACTCAACAATGAAAAATTTGCACTTATCTTAAATGATGAGCTACTTTGTCCTGAATATAACTTTTCACATGTAAGGTCCTTTACTTTAAACTTATTAGTGAGGTGTTTTAGGATATCTTCACACTCTGTTTTGGGATCGGCTCGGCCTAAATAAAGCTATGCTCGTTTGGGCACACCTTTGAAATTATTAATTTCCGCATTTTTGCCATAAGTTTGGAAATTTGTGTCTTTTTTTGCAGTTCACGGTAATAAATCCGTCCTGGTCAGGCATGGAGTTCACCAGTTTTTTGTTGCTTATAGTTATTTTCTCATTAGTTACGACTGTGCTAGCGTATGATTTTGGAGTGGAGCTGGAGTTCACTTTGTGTACACTATCACTGTTGGTAGCACTTGAATATTGTGTGTTAATTTCCAAGCCAGGCTCACATTTAAATGTACTATTATGTGGTGTATTAGTTTCCAGACCAGTTTCGCGTTGTAAGCGTAATTCGCTTTCATGGCCACCCTCTGACACGCTGATATTACTTTTTGCTTCAACTTTATCTAGACACCGATGCACATCCTCAATTGCTTTAAGGATATTATCCTTAAAAGTTTGTTGAGTTGCACCATCATTGTGTACATTGAATGGCTTATTTTCGTTGCACAACATGCATAGCCAAACAACGGATTTGTTTGCGCAAATTAGATTAACTTCTATTTCTGATAGTTCAGAACACTTTGTGTGACAAACAGCCCCAAAATACACAGTATAGCTGGGGAGTGCCACTTAAAATACGATTTTTGCAGTAACAGCACTTCGATATCAACAAACCATCGGCCATCTTGCACCGTGCTGATAACATTTTAACTCATTTTAATTCATTTGTTAACTTGCGGAACTCATCAGTGAAAGATAGTTAAGCATTTTTAAAAGACATTTGATGCATTTATTTTTTAAAATATCAGTCATATCGAACATAAATTACAATGGAAAACAAATTTAAACTTTTTGTCTTTTTCTTGCATAGAATGAGTTCATCGTAAATGGTTTTTGGCCCGCTGAGTTTCAGTCTATAGTCAGAATTTGCGTAGCATGGAGAAAAACGTATTTTTGTATTAGAAGAACATATTGTGTTTTAATCATACAAACTCGGCAATATACATGTATGTGCATGCTAGGTTAAAGATTTAGCAGACAATTTTCTTTGTATGATGTACCAGAAACTTTCTTAATTAATAATCAACAAGAATATTAGTGTTTCATCTGCCTTGGTATTGCTTTTCCAATGGAATGTCCTGATGGAACCGCTCGCCTTGCTCGTCACCCACAGCTCCCGAATTCTCAGGAAAGAAGTCCAGATTGGAGTGAAAGAAGTGAATTTTAAGTGACATGTTACACCCCATGTCATGGTTTGCTTCCAGCATTTTATTAACCAAGTCTTCATAGTTTGGTGCTTGATTGTTTCCAAAAAGTTCATGACAACTGCTTAATTAAATTAGTAGAATGTGCATACTGCAAGCACATTCTACTAGTATTATATATAGACTCTTCTTACAGAGGAGGTACATATATATTAAGGTTACCATCCGTCCTCTTTTACCTGGATTTGTCCGGATTTTTTGTCTAAAATTTCTGTCCGGAAGGATTTTTATAAAATTGTTGAAATGTCCGGATTTCATAGTTTCATAGTGCCTTCAATAAAATTCTCCTGAGAGAAATGCATCAGGCAAAGTCTTCTGGTGTTATAGATGGCCATTCGGTCCATGGACAGGAGCTTAGGATTCCCAACCAGCTTCAACCAAACATCGAATCGACGATTTTAGTCGGAAATGGGATGAGGGAACCTGGATTTATCATTTAAAAATATACATCCTCTTGCTGATCTCGCGTATTTCACACTCAGGCATTTCTAAATATTAATAAATTAATTATATGCCAAAATACTTACCTAATTCGAGTACCTGTCTTCTTCCCACAATTGGGACCGCAACACGAAATGCAAACCATAGCACACTTTTCATCTCACAAGAAGAAAACTGGCAGTCAGTCTAAACAGAAGCTCACAGACGTGCACAGCTGCTCACAGAGGCTGATTCAAATTACTCGTTGGAACCAGAGTAACACTATTAACACCTAACAGCACATAACACAGTATCACACAGCATAAGCACTCGCAATCACATGAAACCGCTCAAAATCACGTGAAACCACTTAAAATCACGTGAAACCAGTCGAAATCACTTGAAACCACGCAAAACCATTTGAAAGTGCACGCAACCTATTTCCCCTACTTCCTCTCCTACTTCCTTTCCTACTTCCCCTCCATCGTCTCTGGTTTGCTTTGGAAAGCCTATCCAAAGGCGGTTCTCGTTTTGCAATCCGAGTGCCCCTCCCCTGCAATTAGGTGTGGAAGACCCTGATGACACTAACTTCATTACATCGAAGCATTGTCGACCTATGCTTACTCCAGAATTCATGCATATATAAATAGATATTTGTAGTGGTATAACCTGTTTCAGGACCCTGTTTTCTCGAAAAATACAGCAACATGGAAATTGGACTTGAGCCACTGAGAACAACATTGATCCATAGCTGTGTTCTGTTGACTAATTTTGGAATATTTAGCAGAAGACCAACCAATGGTGCAGCCACTAATACATTTAGTACTAAAGTTCAGCTTTGTTTTAAACCACAGTTCTTCACTTTTATAGTTCTAGACTTAATACGATTTTATGATTTATTATTTATAATATAAAATTGGTTATGATTATTTCTGATATTAAAATGAATATTATTAAAGACTATCATTCCTTCAAAAATGCCTAAACGGAAGTGCACATTCACAGAAGAGATGAAAAACAAATTTCCATGTTTTTCATCTGGCCGAGATGAATGGGAAGCTGAGTGTAAAGTATGCAGAATGGGGACATATGTTTCAGTGGATAATAAAGGGGTTGGTGATTTAAAGCATCACATAGAATCAGACAAGCATAAGAAAGCAGTTCGAGGTGAGACCTCTTCGGGAAAGGTTACAGATTTTTTTGCCAAAGCTGTCAGTAAACCAGAATACGATATAGCTGCTGCAGAGGGCGCCTTTGCTTTTCATACTGTGAAACATAGCAGTTATAAATCAATGGACTGCACATCTGTCATGTTAAAAAGCATTTTTTGATTCAGAAATAGCAAAAACATTTTCCTGTGCTAGAACGAAGACAGAAGCCATTGTAAACTCTGTACTTGCAAACCATTCTCTTAATATCGCTTTAACAACTTTTAAAGAAAATAATATTGCATACTGTGGGGTTTCAACCGATGGAAGCAATCATGGTTCTGAAAAGATATTTCCAGTAATGATTCAGTATTTTGATGTTAAGGCAGGAGGCTTACAAACCAAATTAATTGAATTACAGAAAATGCCTAATGAGACAGAAGATACCATTTCTACTTATGTCAAAGAAACTCTTGAAAGAAATGGTTTGTATGAAAAATGCATTGCATTCACAGGGGACAATTGCAATACAATGTTTGGAGGACTCAGGCGAAATGATGAAGGAAATAATGTCTTTGCAAAATTAAAGAAATTGTTATAGAATAAGACCTTAATTGGAGTGGGCTGCCCTGCACATATTTTGGACAATTGTCTTCACAGTGCCATAGAACTTTTGGATGTTGATATAGAGAACATTACTTTTAAAATTTACCAGTATTTTCACATTTATACAGTCTGGACTGAGGAGCTTAAGGAATACTGTGAGTTTGTTGAGATTGAATATAGACAGCTTCTTTCCTACAGCAAGATGAGGTGGCTGTCATTATTTCCAGGCCTTACTAAACTTATACATATGTTTCCAGCATTAAAAGCACTTTTTCTGTCCCAAGAAAAACCTCCCATTGTGATCAAAAGGTTCTTTGAAAATGAATTTAGTGAAATTTACTTTTGGCTCATGCAATCACTTATGAGTGTGTTCCATTCACACATACAACAAATTGAAAGGGAAAGTAACTCAGTTGCAGAAGTATTAAATATCCTAGTCTCAGTGAAATAAATTATCTCTGAATGAATGGATCACAACTTCATGCCTTTGGAAGTGAAGGAACTCCTATTCAAAAAACGTTATGAAGGACTTGATCATGAATGTGAAAAAATTTGTAGTGATACAAAAAATCTCTATGGTAATTGCATAGAATATCTGTATAAGTGGCTTAAACCTATGGAATCCATTTCGTGTTTTATGTGGATGACACTTAGTGGAGTACCAAATTGGAATGATGTGGAATATTCTGTTCACTATTTGATCGACAAAGGGGTACCTACCAATTGATGACGTTAAGTGTTTTGACCAATTGAACAATCTCAAGAAATTTGTTGAAGGTCAAATTAACAATGAAGACTTTAAAAACATGCTTGCGCATCAAAAGTGGGCCAAATATTTTAGTAATTTCAAAAATATTGAATGCCATTCAGAATTGTTGAAAATTGCCCAGTTTATTTCACAATCCACCTCACAATGCAAATGTAGAAAGAGCATTTTCACTAATGCAAAGTCAGTGGTCAAAAGAAAGGAATAGGTTTAATGTTAAGTCTGTGAAAGGTATTCTGTTTATGCAGTACAATTTCAAGCATATGTCATGCACTGATTTTTATACATACTTGAGAGGCAATCCAGAGATAATGAAAGAAATTATTTCACAAGACAAATATGAATGGGCTAATCCAAAACATTAGTAAATATTGTTTACATTGTACTTTTTTATTATTTGCATTAATAAATTTGTCCTCTTTTTTCACAAAAAAAAACAGAAATGTCCTCCTTTTCTATGTACCTTAATATATATATATATAAAATACTAGTAGAAGGTGTTTGCATACTGCAAGCATTTCAGTTACCTTGAAAAAATAGTAATTTTTCAGAGATATTTCTTCATGGGAAATATTTCTTTAATTCATAAGATTTCTCCTTTGGACTGATTTACTAATTTTTGTTTTTTCCTTATGGAACAATAATGGAATAAAACAATCTCTAATTTTTGCTATTTTTGCAATATTATCATTTTTCCACATTGGGTTAATAATGCCACACATTTCTGCCAAATTTTAGAAGTGAAATAACTTTTATCTAATTGTTTAAAATTAATTAATTTTTAACGGCTGCAATTACAATTTCATGGATAAACAGACATGTTTATTCGTTTGTATAGACTAATCTCTAAATAACTTGAAAATTTCAGCTCCCTATCTCTCCCCATAGTATCTAAACATTTAGCTATTTGTTTAAACTTTAAGAATTTTTAACTGCCAAACAAATTAAAATATCAACATTTGTATAATCCCTATTTCGTTTTTTCACGTTCTACCTATAAAAAAAATTCAGCTCTGTAGCACATCTGGAAATACATAAACCTTGAAAATTTGTTTAAACAATTTCGAGTTTTAGCGGTCGCATTGTAGAACTTTTTCAAGATGTTCGTTTTTTCTAGTCGATTTTGCACATAATCCTACCGGCAAAAAAAAATTTGAATCTTCTGCTTTTCTGGAAGTACCTAAACATTAGCATCCTCATATATATATATATACTGTATGTTACTCCTCTGTAAGGAACGTCTATATATAATGATATACACACACATTTCAAAATGTAGGCTTCTTTGAAGTTATCTATAAAAGCTCATGTTTTCTAATTTTGATTTTGACAGTTTTTAATGATGGTTTCAGAGCAGATTGATTCCATCAATTCACCCTATGTTCTTTCAGCTCAGTACACCCAAGAAAAGTACTACTATACTTTGAAATGAAATTCTCATCATTCCCCTGAAATTCTAACCTTCTCCCAGCTCTGAGTTTTAAAACTACTCTCATAATACTTTGCACCAGTACCATTTTTGTTCATAACCCGAAATTCCAAACAGCTGTCTTACCCAGTGGCGGCTCGTAGCTAAAATTAGTGGGGGTGCTGCTCCAGAAAATTTTTAGCCTTTGTTTTAAAATTGTGTAAAAGGAAAAAAACATGTATAAAAAGACAATTTATTCAGGAACTTGATAAAATCTTAACAAAAAAAACCAAACATTTTTTACTTACTTTAACTTAAATTGTTACAGTTCAAGCTTGATCTATTCATTTAAAAATGAAATCCATTCTTCTTGTTTTAATTTGCGCAAAAAGTTCAATAATTTTCTCTTTGATCTCTGGATGACAATTGAGGAAATTTTTCTCCATTGAAAGTACTGCAAGCGCATTTAGTCTTTCCGAATTCATAGTGCTTCTTAAAAAAGTTTTTATTCTTTTCAATGTTGAAAAGCAGCGCTCTGCCTCTGATGTAGTCATGGGAATTGTCAAGAGGATTTTTATCAGTTTCGTAATTTCACTAAAAACATCATCTAGATTATTTTCCAAGATAAATTTCAGCAGCTCAATTAATTTGCAATATTCATGAATATCAGTCCTACAAAAGAATACTTTTAGTTCAGTTTCAAGCTTTTCTTTTTCAATCATGGGATAAGCTTCAGTGGTCAGTACTATCTCTTTTGTGGGATGTTCATTCGTAAATCTAGTGAAGCATTTCTTGTTGAACAATTTAGCAGCTACTAAGTGTTTAGTGGAAGAATATCTGTCCATTATATCAACACATATATAGTCACACACTTCCTTAGCTTCTGCCATGAGTGTCTTTGAAGGATTCTCACAGTACTTTGAGTTTCTCAATTCTAAAATAGCAGTTTTGAAATTTGTTATATATTCATTAACTTTAAACACACTAATTTCTCGAGATTGCATTTGGTTGTAAATTATTTCAACATGAGGCATAATCTGATGAAAAAGCTCTAACCAAAACTTGAAATTATCATCATTCAGGTATTTTAAAATACCTGTTGCTTCTGCAATGGTTTGATCTGCATTTGATTTGACTGAATTTCAGTAAGGCAGTTTTTTAAAGGTTGCAAATTTTCATGAACTCTGTTTATGTTCCGTATGTTGAAATTCCACCTTGTAGAGGATGGACGTGGAATGCTGACGTCCATATGTTTCTTGAGAATGGACACACGTTGTGGTGATCTTGAGAAGAATGTTGGAATAGCCAGAATGTTAGAGAAAAATATTCTTGCGTTTCGTGTAATACTTGCTGCATTTCTCATTATTAAATTAAGTTGATGTGCATAACAGTGAATGAAATGTGCATTACTATAAACTGCTTTTATTTTTGCTTGAACTCCTGCTTTTTTGCCTTTCATGACATTTGCACCATCAAATGTCTGAGCTATCAGTTTTTGTCCATTTCCTTGAAGGATTATGTCCAATTGTTCTAAAATACGTTTTGATATGCCATCTGCAGTTTGATTTTCTGGAATAAAGAATCCCCAAAAACGCTCAAATATTTCTTCATTCAATACGTACCGTAGAACAAGGACCATTTGAGTGTGTTCCGAAACATCTGTTGTGTCATCAGCCATGACAGCTACAAAGGAAGCTTTTCTAATTTCCGTCCTTATCTCCTCATGGTATATTTGTAGCAGGCAGTCAAGTATCTCATTCTGAATGGTCTTAGAAACACCTTTGAAGACTGCACTGGTTTCTAAGTGATTCTTCAAATCTGAATCTAATTTAGATGCAAAATTTACTAATCCTCTAAATACCCCTGGATTTACTGAATCGTCTTTTTCATCATGTCCACGTAAGGGAGTTTCAAAGTTTCCACAAAAGTAAATGCAGTCTATTATTTTGGACAAAATTTCACAGTTCTTTCTAACTTTTATATTATGCTCATTGATTGAAAGTCTGTATGCCTCACTAAGTTTCTCCTTAATACTTACGGTTCCTAAAAGTGACAGTGAAACAACATTATCAACGTGCTTCTTTGACTTCTCATGCTTTTCAGTTTTTTCTTTCATTTTGTTTATATTTCTAAAACCATCTTTTGTCCACAGTACATCACCTCCAAACAGCAAACACGGGAAGCAAAACAGTGCATTTTTTACTTCACAGCTGCAAAGCCAACTTTTCCGTTGGTACCATTCCGAATTAAAGCTACGAATATATTTCTTGTTGTTGCTTTTGCCTGGCTGAGATATTAGAATATCAGGTGTTGAACGACCTCTTTTCTTAACTGTAACTTTCTCATGGAGAGATAGCTGTGAAAACTTAAGCTGTTGAAGTTCACTTACAGTCACAGAACTTATTTCTTGGGGATGCAAGGCCATGGTTAAAGTTTTCTGTTAAATAAAAGAACCGAAAAAAATGAATCAAATAGAATAGCTGGAAGCAGAATAATAATCTAATTCTACACTCTTCTACACTTTATCACATTCAAGAATATGGTACACGGTTTTTAAGCACAACACACACTGAGTAAAAAAAAACTTCCTTCCACCATCACGCCAGAGCTGGCACTGCGAGAGCAACAGTGCTCTCTCTACCTGGCAGTCCCGCCTTCCTCCCCACCCCCCCCTCCTATGTGCGCATGCGCACAACAGTCAAACACCACGTCGCTGGCACTGTGAAGCGCACAGTTCCATACAAAGATTTTTGTATCTTTTTCATAAACTGGGGGATGGCTACTGAAGTACTGACATTAAGCTTAAGGAATATATATTGTACTACAAAAATAAAGAAAGAATTAAAGAAAAAAGGACTCATTATATTAAATGTTATCGATAATATCAAGTGGAAATAGGGGGTGCTGCAGTTCCGCAGTGCCTATACACGAGCCGCCACTGTTCTTACCACTCTTACAGGATTGCAATGCACTTCTGGTGAGTATAATTTTCTTCACCAATTCGAATTTTTCCTTTGCTTTTTTCCATTGAGAAAATGTTGAAAACTTTTCTGCTTTACTTACCATTAACATACAATAATACAGTAAATTGAACCTTTAGAGGAACCGTAGGAACTATTTTTAGGCCTGAAATGCAAATTTTTTATATACAGGTGCTATGCAAAAATATTCTGCCACATTTTAACACAAGCGCTGTTTAACCAGCTCATATTCAATTATATTTCATGTAACAAAATTTCATACCATGCTTATTATTTCAGGGTCCGAAACAAAATTTTTTGCTCTGGTTTTCACTCTGGTTCTCAGAAAATACAAAATTGAAATTAAGTTATATTTAAAAATCAGACCCTTTTTGCACTGAATGATTGTCATTTCTCTTGATGCTGGTAATAATTTGTTATCAACTCCGATTGGTATAATTTCTCTGAATAAATAAGAAATGGATTATTTGTGAATTCTTCTTCATTTTCACCAAATGAATACCTTCCAATAAAAGTTTGTTTATGAAATAAAACCTTGTATGGTATATAAAAATAAAAAAGGTATTATTCATTAATTTATCATAATTTTCACAAAATGATTACATCCAATCAAAATATGTTTCATTCTTATATACAACATTATATTGTATATATGGTGGGTGGATAGCAAAAAAGTAACCATTGAACAACTTCCATCAGCTAGATGACTTAAGGGAGAATGTAGGTCAATTGAGCCATCCTTATTTTTTAAAATTGTGGTATATATACTGGTTCAATTACAGATCCCACTCCCATTGATTATACTCAAAATTTAGACCACCGACCAAAAAGTAAAAGTGTGGTTGAAGTTTCTCAAGGCATGAGTGGGCACACAAGCACATCTTATTTTATACATATAGATATCTATATAAGAAGTGCTTCATACTCCATGGTAGCATGAGGGATGCATGGGAATTCAAATAGAGTGTAAATGAAATTAGGAATACCCAGCCTTTCTCTTTTACTATATATGCAAACTGAAAAAATCTGATGTGGCCACTGCATGACTTTCTCTGTATTTGTAATATTTCTAAAAATTCCAAATAGGTTAAATGATAATAAATATTTTAAGGAACTGTGAGAAAAATTTAAAGTCTACAAAGAACTGAAATTAACTCAAACCATAACCTTCCGGTATTGTAGTCGCTGGTAGGTGGTGTGGTGGCAGCTAAAAAATTTAATTTTTAAATTATCTCTTAAACAATGCATTATATGGGAAAATGTTTCGAACAAACATTGTAGAAAATTATATTTCCTGCAACTTTTATTCCAGTGCATTTTTACATTTTTGAAATATTAAAGCAAATATTTCTTTATATAAATATATAATATATAAATGGATGTGAAGAGTAAACACCCACTTCCGGTTCACCGATTTTTACCAAACACTAAACAGTTCTTTTCCATTTAATAAAATTGTCAAATATAAAATTTCATGTTGATCTGATTAACACTTAACTGGTACGGTGAGATTTTTTTCCATAAGTGGTACGGTGCTGGACAAATTGACCAATCACATTCAGTCATTATTGCTAATAGAATGAGACAGTTAAAATTAAATTGTATTATGCTGTTAATATATAAATTGTTTATTTTAATAAATTTTTACAAAGCAAGTATAAATTATTCAGCATGAAGGCTACAAATAGTTTTTCGTACTACAAAGCCAAGGTTTCGACTTGAAATTTTTGGATACTGCATACAACTTTATAAAGACAAAAATACTTATAATGATTACCTTGGGAAGATGCTTAATTAAATAACTAATAGAACAAAATTTAAGAAACGATAAAATTTCACAAAATATTTTCAAAGCGGTTTTACTCAACATTTTTAATGCAGTTATTGCAGACCCTCTTTGCACAACCGTTGGATATTGGCCGCTCCCATTTGTGACGAAACTGATGTCTTCCTGTTCAGTATAGAAGGGCATATGTAGCTAAGCTTACATACTCCTCCTTGTATTGGTCCTGGACATTCTTTGGAAGTAAGGGGAGCCTGAAGAATGCCGCTAATAGAGTGCCCAAGTTGCAATGGCAATCTCTTGTTATAGATGCAGAAAATCATGTGAGGCTTCACCAGCTGCATAGTGAGATATTTATGAATAATAAGCAATTCACTTTATCTCCTTGCCTCTTTGAGTAAAACAGGGCATAAGCATTGATGGCAGAAATTGTTCAGAATTGCAATAAAGAGCACCATAGGTCAGCACTTAGCCCTTTTGCTTACAGAAGGTCACACATTTTTGATCGAGGTTAACCATGCTTTCTGTAGTGGAGTTTGAATTAGAACTGGTTTCCTTTTCCGTAGTAGTACCGACTTTGTTGTGCAGGAAACTTATCTGTTTCTTCATCAAATGACTGTTAAGATTCAGAATTGTGCTTGCATTCTTCACAATTTGATTGGTCACTTTCTGATAATTCACTTTCACAATCACGCAACCATTCTGAAAAAACATTTTCAAACTTCAGTCACATAAGTCAACTGCATCACCACTTTAAGGTCTCACCATTTTTTCCTGTAAGTTGATATGAATTAGTAAACAGCAATTCCCCCCTAATTGCCCAGAAAACATGAAAGAAGCTTACCCACGAAAAGTTATGCAACTGCTATGGTGGTGGTCAAAATGATCCAACTCTTCGATTGCTCAGGAAATGAACACGATCAAGGTCAGACTACTGCAACCAATTCCCCTTTGTAACCTAAGAAGAAGAGCATTCTGGCTGGAGAAACTTTAACTTGGCATAAGAAAGCTTGAACGGGGCGGCGATTTGACCAGCACCGTACCAGTTAAGGGTTAATAGTTTTTGAGCTAGAGCACCCACAAAATCTCGGTCACAGACACCCACAAACAGCATCGAGAAAATAGCCAAAACGTGTGCAGGGGACCTTAAAACATGTATTTCCGTTGAAATCTCGAATTCGATTTTTTTCATGAAAACTACTTTCTCTACTTTGTATATGGAGAAAGTAAAAATAGGAACTAAAGTAAATATCGGGTTTAGATTTTGGTTCTGTTTAGAAAATTTTTTGCCATTCATGTTTTTAGCCCAACTCTGGAATGGTGAGCATGGGGCACTTGCCCCCTCAATCCAGTAATGACGAATACTTGTAGTAGCCAAAAATAGTTCAAATAATCTTGTGGTGGGTCTCTTAAACTCTTATTTACATAATTAACATAATTTTTCATTTTAATTTTGCAACCAAATGAAGTAACCACAATCATAATTAAAATTAGCCTCATCGTTACATAGCTTGATGGGAGTTGTGCCACTTGTAGGTACAGCTTTCCCATGCATAACACATTCCACTGGTTTCACAGGTCTTATCTCATAGTGTTCTAGCCTCAAATGTCAGAATTGCAAAACAGACTTAAGTACTTTATCCACAAATATGTACACATGCAAAAAATTTCGCTTGGTTGAGTTTATTTTTTGGCAGATAATGTTTTGACAGTTGGAAAAAAGTCAGGGAAAATTAGGATAGGCGAAACAGGAAGAAATTTTAAAATACACTTTGAATAAAATCTGAAGTGCTACCTCATGAGGAACCCATCCTCTCATTTCGCAAAACATTTATTGGACATTGATCACAATAGTTCCTTCTCCCCAGCTATCTTATATCTCTCAGAAAAATGATACAAATTGGATGCCTTAGAAGCCATATAAATAATCATCCATAAGAAAAGGAATGCAATGTTATCCAATGAATATGTTTTTGTAAACCACTCTCCCATCCTAAAATTATCCCACTCATTGGAATAATCCCCTCCCCCCTTTCACACCAACTGGTCCACTTACTCTTTTTGGCATCCCCTTTCTACTTTACCGTCCCCCACAATACCCTGGGATTTCCTACACCCCACAGTGCCCAAGGCACCAAATGACCTAATTCCCAGCCTTTCCCTCAACACACTGAAACTCCTCCCTTCCTCCCGTTGGGTTTACCCACCCCTGACTTCCACTTCCCTCTCACTCCCCCTCCTCCCCTCCTAATAATTTATCCCTAGCCTTAGATAGTATTAACCGAGATCTGATTCAGCTTAAAAAATGGAGTGATGATAACTTTCTCAGCATCAACCCAATAAAATCTCAAGCAATTATTATCAGATATTCAAAACTACTTGCGTCAATAAATCTTTCTGAAGTTACTCCTTTGACTATGAATGGCACAATTATCCCTTTTTGTAAAACTGTAAAAAATCTCGGTATCCTAATAAATGAAAAACTCTCCTGGAATAATCATGTTATAAAAGTGTGCAAGACGGTAAACTCTTCCCTTCACTCACTTAGGCGCCTAAATAAAATTCTCCCCTCTTCTCTAAAAATAAAGAAGGTTACTTCCTTAATTGTTCCACACCTCGACTACTGTGATGTTGTATATCAAGACTTATCCAAGGAGCTTGCCCTAAAGCTGCAGCGAGCCCACAATTCCTGCCTACGATTCATATTTGATCTTAAGAAGTCAGACCATATATCGGAATATTTTCTCAAACTTTCTTGGCTAAATCTCAAATCACATTGAAAATTGCATCTCCTCTCTTCATTATATCAAATCCTTAAAGCAAACACCCCACAATACCTATCAACAGAGTTCATCGCCATTAACACAATTCATAATTGTAACACTAGAGGATGCCATAAACTTCTGACTCCGCACCACAGAACAGACATCTTCAACAGATCCTTCACTGTCACAGCATGTAGATTATGGAATAGCCTTCCAGCAGAAATAAAGCACTCTTCATCCCTATGTACCTTCAAACACTTGTACCACAAACATCTCCTATGGGGCCATCCTTAAATGATGTCACAGCATTTTTGGGATTTTTGACCCCCCCCCCCTCCCCCCTCTGTCACAAAGTGTCACATACAGCTTCACCCCCCCCCCCTCCCATGTCACAAAACCTTGTCCTTTTTAATTTAGTCATATTGGCTATATAAAATTAATGATATGTCCAGACATAATTTGTACAATGTTTCATCTGTTACTACATGAAAGAAATTCAATACATTCAAATAAAATTATTGCTTTTTATAAGTACATATTATAGATAATGAAATACTTAAATGCAGCAGATATTCCATTGTATGCAAATACAATACTAATTAATATAAAAATTACATGTATGTACTCTTTAAACAATGTCTGGCAACTCCAACAATGTACGAAGTTTATGCTTTTATAACTTCCAGATTAACCCATCTCTATTTTTGTAACTTCACTAACTATGGAATACATTCATTAAAAGCAATAACAATTAATCAAAATTTTAAAAATGGATATAAACAAAATGAAAAATTTGAACAACTTAGAAATTAAAATTCTTTCCATGGTGTTCGGAAAATCTCATCCATACTATAAATATGCATATTATTTGAATCTCCATCATCTGTATTATATTTTATTTATTCAAATCCAAATTTTCTTCATCAATCCATTCTGCATATTGAACATTTTCCTGGTTTGTTATAATAGCCATCATTTCACGCTGTCGTTCACGTTGGCCTAACTCTTTCCTGAATTTGTGGCATGGTCTCTGTCTGCTTATGTATCTTATAGTGTTTCTGTAACATGACATTTGAAGCAAAATACAGATTGCAGGTCTTACATATTCGATTTTTTAATTCCTTTTGAATAGATGGGCAGTATAGATCATATGGCATAATTTTGAAACTTTTGGCAGATCTTGGTAATATTTCTTCCAAATAAATACTACCTGCAATGAAAACAGATGGATACTTCAAATTAAGTTCTTGCTCATCTGTTGAGAATGGAGCTTTTAAACCATCATTTGTCTGTTTGATTGGAATCGGTGGAGGTAGGAATCGTTCCCTTAAAATACTGAAAATTGAGCTTCGAGGTGCTGAACAACAGTTTGTGTCTCTGCACTTCACAATCTGTGTAAAATATTGGCTAGTCCTCAAATGCTTTGATGACCAAACAGCATCTGCTGTCAACAAATTTTCAGGATTAATCTCTGAATTTTCTGGACTTATATATTTGGCTACAGTTGGAAATCCATCAATTACCATTTGCCCCCATATTTCTGCCAATGTATTGCCGCAATATTCAAAGTTTTCTTTTCCAAGGTCATCATTAATCGTTTTGCCTTGTGAATCAAGATGGCTTCCATAATGCTCATGAGGAAGAATAACTCCAGACAGTTCCTTACTTAAAGGTGCTATCCTTCTCTCAACACAATTGAAAGAACTCCTGCCAGGTGCATTGGTTGCAATAAAAAGGGCATCCAAATTATATTTTAAAAAGTGATTGATTCCAACATTAATTACCTTCTGGTATCGAGGATTCTCATCAGGGCCACCATCCACAGTAAAAATTACCACCGGCTTTACTTCGTTCTGAAACCTTGTGATACTTTCAAATTCGGGTAACTTCAAAAGTATTTCAAAGTCAAATGCATGTGAAAATGCTGTTGAAGAAGAGTGCTTACCGGATCTGATAGCTATAAAGGTTGGGCCTGAATATCCTATTGCAGTTGGATCACCATTTCCATTTTTTTTAATTTCAATTCCAGCATAAACTGAAGGTATCAACTTATGTCTGGCAGCTACAACCCAATCATGATCAGGTAAACTTACTCGATACTCAACATGCATGACCAATGGAGATTGCTCCTTTGCTGCTGTTAAGCCAAGTGGCACTCGAGCCTTATCATCTTGGCTCAAGAAGCATACTTCATTTGGTCCAAGAATTGAAGCAATTTCTTCCAAATGATTAATAGTTACTCTGCAAAATTGCCCATCAACATGTTGGAAGTGTGCATCATTTTGAGCTTTCATGAGCTTGACTGGGACAGTGATAACATGCCGTTTCCCTTCTAAAGATGAACTGCATTTAGGAAGTAAGCGAACATAAACGCCATTTCGACTTATATTAAAGCCGATCTTATTTAATTCTTCAGTAAGCTCATCCAAAGTTTTGATACCTCTCAAAGAATCTTCATTTCGTCGTTCATGTGATACAGAACCATGGATAGCTATATTAATAATAGCTTTTAACAACTCTGGCTGATCCAGTTCAACTCTTGGTCTACCTACTGTATCTCTCTTCTTTAAAACTTCTTTAGTTTTTGGATTCTTTTCACAAATTTCTTCTAGTTTTCTTTTTCTTTCATCTCTTGATTTTTTCTGTCGTTGTTGGTCAGATGTTTTTATTTTAAGCTCTCTTTCGAGTTCTCTTTTCTTTTTCTCGTTTTCTTTGAGTTTTTCGAGTTGTTCATTAATAAGTTGTCCACAACTCTTTCTTTTATAAAGTCCTACTAAATCACTGTTTATTATATCTATTTTTTTTCTTAGTTCATCTTGTACTTTTGTTTTTGGTTTATTGACAATATCTACAATGCAAGATGTAGAAGATTGTTCTTTAGGAATACTAGTTGATTTCTCAGGAACTACACTTTGAACTTTTTTCTCCAAAGTAGTGATATTTGATACTCTTGATTGTTTTTCCAAAAAGCATAATAAAGTTCCTTTATTTTTCACTGCTAAAGCTTCATTTTCTTTAATGATGGAGGTCACTATTGATGGTAAATTCTGCATTTTTTTAATACAATTCCAAATTTTTACAGTTTCTTGCTGCACATCCTTTGGTTTCTTTGATGGTTTTGCCTTTAAGTATGACTTAAATAATGATTGAAATAGTTCACCTTTATCCATTCTGTAAATAAGAGTGAAGGGGTTTTTCCATACAGAAAACGAACGAAATGGATTTTGTGCTGTTTAATGATTAACAAACATTACAATAAATAACAACGAAACGATAACAATCAATAGCAGTGGCAGATGCTGGCTGATACTCGTCCGGCGTGTCACGTTGACTCATCCGGACGCTGGCTGATATTAGTCCGGCGAAGACTCAGGCGGAAGTGGAAGTGTCGTCCCTCGCCGGCGTACCTTCTCTTCTCTCTAACGCCCCTGGTGGCGTCGCCGGGAACTGCGGAGACAATTCCTAAGCGCTATGCGCCGCGAAGGCGTTAATGGCTATGACCGCTACATCACCCCTCTGGCAGTGCTTAAGGCTATCTGTAATAGAAAGGAATGATGGCAAAACAAGGAGAAATAAAGGTAACAAAACAATAATGCAGGTGAGGTAAGGGTGAATTAGGTGGAAAAGTTCAGTAAATGTGCAGGAAGGTGAACTCTTCTCCCTGCCCGCGTCATCTGCTGTCCAGGCAGGGCTGGAAAATCCATTGCATCTCCTGGGCGGTTGAACACGGTGTCTGCTGGTGACATCGTAGTGGCAGCTGGGGCATCATCCGCTGCGAGAAATGCTGGCTTGAGCCGATCAACCGAGACTCGCAACTCACGGCCACGGAGTCGCACCACATAATTCTTCTCACCTCTCTGCAGGACTTCACATGGGCCCTCATAGGCTGGTTGCAATGCGGCCCGTGTGGCATCATTTCGCACAAAAACATGCGATGAGGATGGCAAGGCCTTGAAGATAAATGTTGGACGCTCACCATGTCGAGAAGCAGGCTTGGCACATAAATGCCCCATACGCTGTCTCAGCTGCACGGCGTAATTTGTTTGCGTCACGAGGACCGGGCCAGCTGGCGGTGAAAAAAATCACCAGGGAGCCGGAGTGTCTCTCCATACACCAATTCGGCAGACGTGCACCCAAGATCCTCCTTCCACGCAGCTCGGAATCCAAGCAGTATTGCCGGCACGACGTCCACCCAATCTGCCGTTTCATGACATCGGATGGCGGCTTTCAGTTGCCGATGGAGGCGTTCTACGAGCCCGTTGGCGGCTGGATGGTAGGCTGTTGTACGCAGATGTGTGGCGCCGGAGAGATCTGCCAACTGCCGAAACAGCTGACTTTCAAACTGACGTCCTTGGTCGGTAGTTACACGGAGCGGCATGCCAAACCGCGACATCCATTCGCGGAAGAAGGTTCTCGCCACCGTCTCTGCCGTGATGTCTGCGATGGGGATAGCCTCCGGCCAACGGGTGAAGCGATCGACGCATGTCAGACAGTACTGGAAACCTCTGGAAACGGGCAAGGGGCCAACCAAGTCTAGGTGCACATGGTCGAATCTGCCTACGGGAGTAGGGAAGGTGCCTACGGGTGAGGAAACATGTCGCGTCACCTTGGACCGCTGGCAGGGGATACACGCCCTCGCCCACTCTCTGCAGTCCTTCTGCACTGCGGGCCAAACAAAACGTGTGGAGACGAGCCTAGCGGACGCCTTGACGCCGGGATGGGAAAGGTTATGTATAGAATTAAAAACCTGCCGTCGCAGTGGGGCAGGCACAAACGGGCGAACAGTGGAGGTGGACACATCGCAATACAGTTCTACTTCCGAGTCGGGAAGAGAAACCTTCCGGAGGACGAGGGAAGAATCCGATTGGAGCAATGCCTTTAGTTCGTCATCATCAGCCTGCGCCCTTGCTAGTGCTTCGTGACCGATCGCGGGCGTCAGTGAGTCGACGCGGGAGAGGGCGTCGGCGACGACGTTTTCACTTCCGGCGATATGGCGAATGTCCGTTGTGAATTGTGCTAAATAATTCAGGTGACGGAATTGCCTCGGAGAGCACTTCTCCGGTTTCTGCCGGAAGGCAAAAGCTAACGGCTTGTGGTCTGTATAGACAATGAAATGACGGCCTTCGAGCATGTGTCGAAAGTGACGTACGGCCTCGTAAATGGCTAACAGCTCGCGATCGTAGGGGCTATATTGGCGTTGTGCGGAATTCAGCTTCCGGGAGAAAAAGGCTAGGGGTTGCCAACCTTGCGGGGTATGCTGCTGAAGAGCGGCGCCCAACGTGAAATCCGACGCGTCTGCGAACAACGCCAACGGAAGAGTGACGTCCGGGTGGTTGAGGAGGGTAGCAACGGCGAGGCTCTGTTTACAATTTTCGAACGCTAAATCTAAATCCGGTGTCCACTCTATGGGTGTGTTCCCTTTAACTTGTCGGCCCTGTAAAACAGCGTGCAATGGTGCCTGAAACGCGGCCGCGTGAGGGATGCACCTCCTGTAAAAATTTAACATACCAAGGAATCGCCGCAAGGTTTTTACGTCACACGGCTTGGGAAAATCGCGCAACGCGGTCACTTTCTCCTGAGGGGGCGCTACACCGTTCCCGGAAACCACGAAGCCTAAAAATGTCACTGTAGGGCGACCCAGGACGCATTTCGCGGTATTCACAAGTACACCGTACTCTCGTAGGCGCGTAAAGAGTTCTGCTAGGTGCCGTGCATGCTCTTCCTCGGAGGTAGAGGCCACCAGCACATCGTCGAGGTACACAAAACAAAAATCCAATCCCCTTAATATCGCGTCCATAAATCGTTGAAAGGTTTGAGCCGCGTTACACAATCCAAAGCACATAAAGGGGAACTCGAACAAGCCAAAGGGAGTGGTAATAGCCGTTTTGTGGATATCGTCTGGATGAATAGGAATCTGCTGGTACGCCCGAACGAGGTCGATTGTCGAGAAAACAGTCTTACCTACTAGATTGTGGGAGAAATCCTCCATATGGGGTACGGGGTAGCGGTCGGGCACCGTCCGCGCGTTCAGGGCGCGGTAATCACCGCAGGGGCGCCAACCGTCGCCTTTCTTTGGTACCATATGGAGGGGGGAAGACCAGCTACTCTCGGAGGGCCGTGCGGTGCCGGCGGCTAACATTGCTCGGAACTCACTCTTGGCAATGGCAAGCCTATCCGGGGCCAGGCGTCGTGGCTTGGAAGAGACGGGAGGACCGGCAGTCGTGCGGATGTGGTGCACCGTGGAATGTTTCGGCTCCCTTGGCATTCCTGCAGGCCGCGTTATCTCGGGAAACTGCGAAAGAAGGGTATGGTATTTACCGCCGCCGGTTACGCATTTGATGTGACCCATAGGGGCACGCGGGACCCTGCCGTCAACGTGGAGCGTGGTGATGCTGTCGAAAAGGCGTTGATTTTTCATATCGACGAGAAGACCGTAGAACCGGAGAAAATCCGCGCCGATGATTGGCTTGGAGACATCGGCGACCACGAAACGCCACGCGAATTCCCGCCGGAGGCCCAAATTGAGATTCACCACTAACCAACCGTACGTGGAGATGACGCTGTTGTTCGCGGCGTAGAGTTCGTAATTGGACTTCGCCCTTGGTCCCTTCACTAACGTCCGAGGAAAGACGCAAAGATCGGACCCGGTGTCGATGAGATAGCGCGTCTTCGTCGGGATATCGGTCACGAAAAGGCGGCTTGATGACGGGCAGTAGTCGGTTGCCGCTTCTACCGACCGCCCTCCGAGTTTTCCGCGACGTAGGAGCAGGGCTGAGTGCACTTTTGGGCCTTCGGACCGAACTTCCGATGGTACCAACACACCTCCCTGTCGCGGCGATTGAGAGAGGGAGCTCTGCGGAAGTTTCCGCGGGGACGGCTCCGGAACCGTGGGCGCGCGCGTGGTGCAGCTCGGCTCACCGATAATGCGGCGACCTGCTGGCTCAACTCATCCATGCGTTTCACGAGAGCCTCGAGCGTGGAATCCGGAGACGCACTGGCCACCTGGTGTCTGGACGTCACCTCGTGGATTCGATCGGCGAGCTGCGCCACTCCATCCAAGTCCATCGCGTCCTGTGCGGTGAGAATTGCCTGTAGATAGGTCGGCAATCGGCCCAGCCATAACGACCGCAGGAAACTGTCGGGGACGGTAACGCCGGCGAGGCCACGCAGATGGCGAAGAAACTGCGATGGTTTCCGGTCGCCAATCTCCTCGTGCTCCAAGAGTTGGCGTATCTTTTGCTCCTGCGAGAGCGAGAGGCGCCGGATCAGTTCCTCCTTCAACTTCTCGTATTTACCCGTCGGCGGAGGGTTTGCAATTATGTCCTCCACCTCTAACGCGTACTTGGGCTCCAACTGGCTAACAACTTGCCAAAACTTTGTAGCGTCCTGAGTGATTCCACCCAAGAAAAATTGTCCCTCTAACTGTGTAAACCACAGGAGTGGTTTTTCGGGCCAGAACGGAGGCACGCGCACACTTACACGATTGATTTCGTTCCTACTCTCACCCTCCATTGCAAGTTTCACGATGTCCGAACCACGTGGGCACGCGATCACGTCGGGGTCACCACTGAAGGGGTTTTTCCATACAGAAAACGAACGAAATGGATTTTGTGCTGTTTAATGATTAACAAACATTACAATAAATAACAACGAAACGATAACAATCAATAGCAGTGGCAGATGCTGGCTGATACTCGTCCGGCGTGTCACGTTGACTCATCCGGACGCTGGCTGATATTAGTCCGGCGAAGACTCAGGCGGAAGTGGAAGTGTCGTCCCTCGCCGGCGTACCTTCTCTTCTCTCTAACGCCCCTGGTGGCGTCGCCGGGAACTGCGGAGACAATTCCTAAGCGCTATGCGCCGCGAAGGCGTTAATGGCTATGACCGCTACAAAGAGGATAATTATTTTATATTTACATAAATATAGATATTGTACAAATCAAATCCATAATATTTAAAAACCTTAAAAAGAAGAAGCTCTTAGTATTTTCCTTATTTTAATTCCAATGAAAAGTACGATTTAAATACTAGATCCATTCACATATTTTATTAAGTATTTAACTCAAAAAAATTCAGTTATCATTTAGTACATGCAAGTATATATACCTGATTTTCTTGTTAAAAATATTCTAGTATTTGAATAAAACAGCAGTTTTTAAATTACATTCTGAAATACAAAAATAAATATTTAATTTTAAATTATAAACTAATATGTATATACTGATGACTTGCCAATATTTTAATAGCGAGTTCTCTAAAATATTTTTTTTCTTGTCCAAAAACGAAAAATAACTAAAAGCATTATTTTAGAAAAATTATTGTATAAATAATGTTTACAAAACATTCTCTTTGAAAAATTAACAAATGATTATTATTTTAGTTCTATTATAATTAAGAATGACTTCATTTCATGACTAAAACTTACCAAGACTTTTTATGGTAGGCAATTAAAAATAGTAACTAACATTCACATGGCTTGGTTTTAGCCACTTTACTGTAAATGAATATGATACAATAACAGGCAAGGAGACTAGAACATAGAGGAGGACTAGAACACCAACACAATAACAACTTAAGCTGATAATTAAGTATACAGCTTATTATAATAGTTATTGGAGTTTTTCTGTGAGGTTTAGTTTTGCATTATGTTTTTCAACTGCTATTTACAGGTTTCCACCAGAGGGCCAGTGGCAGGAAAGACAAGTAAAACAGAGAATAAATAAAAGTTAGTTAATGACACTTCAAGAAAATTAAGGAAATAAAGCACAAGATCTTGGCAAAAACCTTGACTTATTTGTGACATCACATTGTTTTACATATACTCCCCCCCCTTGTCACAAAATGTCACATATTCTCAGACCCCTCCCCCTTAAGCGTGACATCATTTAAGGATGGCCCCTATCCCATTCTCTTTTGTTAACTTAAAATGACAAGCAATTTTATTTTTCTACAGGTCGTCCAAAAAAGGTTTAATTTTTTCGATATATTTACATGTATCGATATTGTATTATGTATGTATATTATATTGTGTATGTATACTATTTGTATGTAAGTTTTAGTGTGTATTCATATGCCTTACCTTATTTTATTCGTTTATATATATTTTTTATGCTTTATGTATAACTCTGTTTATGTGTACTTTACTTTTAAGTATTTAACTATATGTATTTAAAGACCCTCTAAATCTTTAGATATTGCTATGAGTAGGTTTCGCAGGTTTTTCACACTCCCCTTCTTGTGTGGGTGTTTTCCTGCAGTGGGGTTTTTCCTAGGGAATAGTACATTATCTTTCCTAGTTTTTCCCCGCAACAACAACAATTACCCATCTTTTTTTTAAATTCTATACTTTCCTATACATTTCATTGTATTTTATGTTGCTCTTCATTTTATGTAACCTTTTAGTTTAATTTTTTTTACTTGTTACTATCTAATTGTATGTAACTGACAATGGGTTAGATGGAAGAGGAGACTGTTTGGTCTCAATCTCGCCCTAATAAAGACGTATATCTATCTATCTATCTCCCTTCCCCTTTTTGCCCCTCCTCCCTTCCCCTTTTTGCCCCTCCTTGTTTCTACCACCCCTACTTCTCTATATTTTTATGATGCAATCCTACTCTTGTCACTCTGTAGTGAAACCTTAGTTGTGAAATATTAAGAAATTAAAATTTTGGAAAAATTCCATATATTTAAATTGTTTATTCTCTATGTAGGACACGCTTGTAACAGTGAAGTTGCTGCAAAAAAGCCCTTGTTTTGTGTGTTATTTTTATGTATATTTAACATTAAGAAATTGATGGTTATTATTATGGTTCCACTTGCTACAATTAAGTTTTCGATATGGGCTGAACTCATTCTATCATGTTTCATGTTTGGCAATCTCACCATTTGAGAGGAAGGAGTTTCTTTCGATGTTTCTCTTCGAGGACATCTGTCGGGGCAGTTTGATACTAGCTTGGCTAGTTCCCGTCCTACCAAGGAAAACATCCGTGTTCAGAAACGAGAGAAAATGTTCTGCTACGATAGTTCAGGGGTAGAATATCCGCCCGGCAAGTGGAAGACCCGGGTTCAATTCCCGGTCATAGCAGACTTTTTTCTCGTTTCAAAAATTGTTCCAACTTTCACAGCTTATGCCTGTCTGCATAGGATCTTCGGATCATATCATTCCATCAATTTCATGTTTGGCAATCTCACCATTTGAGAGGAAGGAGTTTCTTTCGATGTTTCTCTTCGAGGACATCTGTCGGGGCAGTTTGATACTAGCTTGGCTAGTTCCCGTCCTACCAAGGAAAACATCCGTGTTCAGAAACGAGAGAAAATGTTCTGCTACGATAGTTCAGGGGTAGAATATCCGCCCGGCAAGTGGAAGACCCGGGTTCAATTCCCGGTCATAGCAGACTTTTTTCTCGTTTCAAAAATTGTTCCAACTTTCACAGCTTATGCCTGTCTGCATAGGATCTTCGGATCATATCATTCCATCAATTTCATGTTTGGCAATCTCACCATTTGAGAGGAAGGAGTTTCTTTCGATGTTTCTCTTCGAGGACATCTGTCGGGGCAGTTTGATACTAGCTTGGCTAGTTCCCGTCCTACCAAGGAAAACATCCGTGTTCAGAAACGAGAGAAAATGTTCTGCTACGATAGTTCAGGGGTAGAATATCCGCCCGGCAAGTGGAAGACCCGGGTTCAATTCCCGGTCATAGCAGACTTTTTTCTCGTTTCAAAAATTGTTCCAATCATTCTATCAAGGTTATACTGTGTCTAACATAAGGATTTTCATGAGTTCAAGGTAAGCCCTCTCAACTACCGAAGCGGTCATGGAGCCCACAAACTCCCCATCATACATCACTACCAAGACATCCCTTCTCTTGCAATTAGGCACTTACATAAATGAATATGTTTATTAATTTTATTAAATAGTGAAAAAATAAAAGTAAATGTCCAACGGAATTATCAAGCATGTCTTAGGGCTGAAAAAAATTCAAAAGCAAACACTTAAAAGATACTAGTCTCAGATGTCTTCAATAGCCATGGCATGGTTATAAAAAACCATTTAAGATACAAATCAGCCATCTTCAGTGATAATTTGCTGAAAGTAGATTCTAAAAGAACTTAGTTTTTGTATAGCCTTGTTGTGGCTATTGTAGATACCTGAGACAATTTTAACTTTGTAACTATTTTTCCCAATGAAATTCAGCATCTCTATCCTATTCCCTAAGACCTCCCATGCTTTATTATCACTATAAACATATATATATTTATATATATAAGAAAACTCCTCCCTCTCAAATGGTGAGATTGCAGCAGCTCAATTTTCTCAAAAATTGATCTGCTGCGATAGTTCAATGGTAGAATATCAGCCCAGCAAGTGGAAGACCCGGGTTCCATTCCCAGTCATAGCAGCAGCAGCTGTAGGTATGAGTTTTTGAAATCATTTTGTAGCATATTATACTCAGAAAAAAAGAAAATTTTTAAAAAGTTAAAAAAATTCGACCACTAATAATTTGTAAATGTTTAAACATATTTTTGAGGTTTATGTATTACCGAGTGTGCTACGGATCTGAAATTTTTTTATAGGTAGAATTTGTAAAAAAAAACGAAATAGGGATTATACAAATTTTGATATTTTCATATGTTTGGCAGTTAAAAATTCTTAAAGTTTAAACAAATAGATAACTTTTAGGTACTACGGTATAAGACAGGAAACTGAAATTTTCAATTTATTTACAGAGTCGTGTATTTGAACAAATAAACATTTGAATATTTTCATAAATATATTCCGGCGGCCGTTAAAAACGTTTGAAATTTAAACAGTTAGAAAAATATTATTTCACTTCTAGAAGTGCTACAATTTTAAAATCTGACGGAAATGTGTAGCATTAGTACCCCATAATGGAGAAAGTAAAAAATTCTCAAAATTGCAAGGTTTAGGGGTTGTTTTAATCTATTATTTTTACATAAGAGAAAAACGAAAATCGCTGCGGAGGTGAAATATTTACAATTAAAAAATATTTGTAATGATGAAATATCTGTCTGAAAAATGAATGTTTTTCAAGGTGAGATGATATGCTTGCAGTATGCAAGCACCTTCTACTAGTATATTACTACTTTATAATCACATAATCTTGAATAACTGATTTATAACAATCTATCTATTATATAAGTAATTATTTATAAACAATATTAAATAACAAAGATTGCAAAAAAATGTTTATTTCGTTTTACTTACATTGATTTTTAAAAAATCTCAATTTTTTAAAGAGGAAATATATTATAAATACACTGAGCTTACGCTCACATGTCTTCTTAACTTAGTTTCTCTTTTAATTAAAAAGCACATCTTTCCTTGAATCTTGCTCTTTAACTTGAGCGAAGGTTCGCTGACTTTAACGGCCAATAACCACTAATATTTACCGAACTCTGATAGGCTTGCTAGTCAGCCAATAAAAACACCTTTGAGTGTGACGCAGGTTCGGGAAATTATTACAAGTAAAATATGCACCATTGAATAATAAAAAAATTATAGCTTTATTATCTTAAATGATTGTATTGAAAAATCCTAAAATAATTTCCAAAGTTCTTTTTTTCTATATTAGAAGTGTCATCATTTATTACGTGTCGCGACTTCTTGTCTTCAGCGGAACGATGGTGCACCAACCATGATTTTACGTATAGAACTGCATTCCACGATACAAGTGGAGGTCCATTTATTTTAATGAACATGAGCGATGATACGTTTGTCAGCAAAAGTTTCGATCGAAGTTTGGATATGATGAGGTTCATCGCACTAAACCCTCTTTTGCATTCGCTGGAACTATATGGTATCGTTTTCATTGCATTTGTCGGTGGAGCGAGATGTTGTGGAATATTTCGCCCCCCTCCGTCGAAAAATCCCAAAAACTGCTTAATATTGAACGACTGTTCTCGAGGCGGAAGCGCGAGCAAATATTTTTAATTCTTTCCTCTCCATATCGAACGTCCTTTTCCGTTTCACAATCTATATTTTCCGGCCATGTTTCTGGATTCAGAGCCTCAAAACCTTTTATCATCTCTTTGTATTTTTCTACTTCAATGCCATAATCTCCTGACTTTAGATGCGATGCAGTTGCAACCAAGCAACGCGATTCCAGGTTAACTACAATGCTTGTTAGAAACTGCAATTGATGTATACTGACGATTCGTTTGTTGTGTGTTAAGCCGATTCCTTCCTTGGTAACTCATATTCTCAGACGCAACTATACTTTTTCTTTCTCCCTAGTTTTGTCCTTTAAAGTTGAAATAATCCGAATCGATCGCCGTATCAGCTTATCAGCTCTGGTTATTGTGCAGAACCGCCCTTGCAGTTGCAACGATAGATTTGCCAATTCTTCCAGAACATCATACATTAGGCTTAGGTCCTTCAGGAATTCGACAGACTCCATGCGCTGGAACAGACCCGTGAACCTCTTTCGTTCGTTACTTGTTCTTCCGGTATCATTAAAAGCAGCTTTAAAATGACGAAATAATGCGGGATATCCACTCCAAACTAATTTAACAGTTCGAAAGCTGCTTGAAATCCACCAAACATTCAAGACTCGCTCAGTTTTTGTCAACTGGAGACTTAAGCAGGAAGCTATTGTATTCAGTTCGTTCGAATTTTTTGGAGATTGATCGTAAAGGGCATATATTGTATCAATGAAACTTTTAAAATGATTAATAGCTTTCATGTTCTCAATGCTATCGTGAACAGCTAATTCTAACCATTAGTTCAAACAATGCCAGATTATTATCCCCGATTGCTTCAGTTTATCCTGTAGTTGCTTACCCACACCTGATTTTTTGCCCAGCATTACACTTGCGCCATCGAATGCAAAGCAGAAAAAGTTCTTCTGTAAATATGCTTCAGTCATACCAGAGGAGTCGAGACATTTCAAGAGTGCGTTTGTAATTGTGTCTGCGCATTGGTTGTTCAAAGAAATTAAATCAAGAAATATCAACTCTTCACTCTCATCAAGGACAACTTTTATGTATACAATTAGAACCAACATATTGCCTAGTGTTGTTGAATCATCAATTATTACTGAAATTTTCCTTTCTTTGGCAATTAATTTCGATGTAAGCTTCTTTTTAAATTCTGACGCAATATGCCTTATTATTTCAGTAACACTGTAACGGGAATAGAGACTTATTCCTACATCAAGCTCATTCTTTATTTGTAACCGAGTCAAATCTTCGTAGTCAGAGAAAGGTCTGTCATTTTTACTTTCTCCATATACATATTGGGGAAAGTATTGTATCCATGAAAAAAATCGACTTCGAGATTTCAACGGATATACACGTTTTGAGGTCCCCTGAACGCGTTTTGGCCATTTTCTCCATGATGTCTGTCTGTGTGTGTGTGTGTGTTAGTTTTGTGGCTATATCCAATATTAGAAGGCTATGGTTTGAGTTTATTTCTGTTCTTTGTAAATTCTAAAATTTTCTCGCAGTTTCTTAAAATATTTATTATTATGTAACCTATTTGGAAATTTTAGAAATATTACGGATATGGAAAAAGTCATGTGGTGGCCACATTAGATATTTTGCTATATAATAAGCTGTGTTAAATAGTTTTACGGCTGTATTCAAATGTGCTTCATGTTGTTTTAAAGTAATGTTTTCCACCCTTTTTTCTTGTTCCTTAACTACTATTAAATTTGCATTCTGGTGAGCTTTTAATGATTGATGGGCGGAGATTTTGGTATGTAAAGATTTTAGTTGTTGATTTTGGTCAAAACCGTTAATATTCAAGGTACAATTTACCCACTCGACACTTAAATGTAAGCCTTGAATTTTATGAGGGCCTAATGTGTTCACTGATGAGCATTCTCTGCACCCTAAGTATCCATTTTTAGCGATTAACCACTTATGCGTTTCTCTTCGTTCTAACCATTGCTGTTCAGACCAAATTACTGGATAAGCAACACTAGCAATGGCATTTTCAGTTTTATCAACGATGTTTTTGACAACATCCCCCTTGGAGCTACTACTACTACCTTCCAATTGATTTTCCTTTGAAACGCCTCAAAATCTCAGACCTCGACTTGTTTTTTCCCCGCTCTACCCACTGCTTTTCTGTCATCCCGTGCTTTTCTCCCAAATACTCTCATTTTCCTCCCCTTGGGATCTTATAGAACGCGAAGGACCTCTGTGAGTTAACGCCTCATGGGTTGCAGCTCGGGTAGGATGCACCCTTTGCTGCTTGGGTCAGGGCGACCCAGTAGGGAGTCACGAGTGAGGCTGTAAATTCGACATTGTCGGACAGTAGTGGCGTACCGGACACCCCCGCAACCTCGCGCGGCGGGTAGATGGAGGGGAGGGGGGCAAAAGGAGGTCAATTTTGTGTTGTGAGGACTTTAAATTTTTTTCCGAGACTTCAAATTTGTTTCGGCGGGGGCCTATACACTTTCCGGTACGCCACTGACGTACAGGAATGGTGAAAGGAAAATGGAAGATTAAGGGCCGACCCATATTTTTGGCTGTTAAGTTTATGTAACCATGACTATGCTCGCATTTTTTCATATTTTCGATGCTAGCGGGGACAAAAGTTGGATATGTATACGGTCACCACTGTAAAGAGGTAGTGCGCGCCCTGGTTGCTTAAAAAAGTACCGGGGCGACGCCCTGGTGCGCCCTGGCTCGACTACACCCCTGGTGCTGACATTACACGTTATTTGTCCCTTCATCTTTTGAGGGTAGGCAACCCGCGAAGTGCATACTAACACTGCATGCTCGGCGTGAGATGAGTAGGCGTTTTCCTCGGTAGGCGCAATATGCCGTGCATTTTATTTCTCCGATTTATAACCAAGGTATTTTTTTAATGCGTAGAATAATATAATAAGCACGATAGGTATTTATCAGGTATCTTTTTTAATTCCTTGCCAGCTGTCAATAGTAAACCTAAATCACGTAAATATTCTATGTAAATAGAAGAGTATCATTCATTCTCATAGAAAAGGTTATGTAAGAGAAATAAACAACTGAAGTGCATATATTTTTCATCGTGACATGCTCAAATCACATTTTACCGTAAGTGCATTTTCTTGGCTTCCGTTTACATTACGCAATCATAAAAAAATATATGTACATACTTTTATTACTCTGTATAAAAGCAAAGAACAAAATCTTGCGATGGAAATGTGTCATTAAATAGCTGTTGGAGTTGTTCGTTTGTGCTTTCTGAGAGCTGTAAGTGATACCTTTTATCCACAGAAACGTGAGAAACACTTCTATGTAACTGGGTCGCAATGGTATTGTGTGATCTCGGAGGAATTTGACGCGGGGATTCATTTTGAGCATAATAGTTTACGTTTATTTATGTAAAGTTCGCCCCTTTTTCTAGGTGAATAATGGCTGAGTTAGCGTAATTTCCCAAAATTAGCGAATATTACTCATTTTAAATTAAATTACTCGAGAATGTGCAACGGATCAAAATTTAAAATTTCTGCGAGATCAAGGAACTAGACTCCAAAATAGGTTTTTGAGTTGTCTCCGTGTAATATAATGGCAATGATTGTGAATTTTTCACGTTTACGTACGTGAAAAAAGTATTTAAAAATAATTTTTTGAAGTCCTCGTAAATATTTGCTTGTTGTCATAATTATATCATCTAACTCGGCATCAGATAGATTATTCAACCGATATTGCTGTAAAATATCAAAATTTTGGAAAAGCGGACATTACACGAATTACAGTTTTCAGATTTTTAGCTTTAAAAACGGGGGTGCGGGTATTAAACGAGTAAATACGATATATGAAAATTATTTTTAAATAATTATTTATTATGAACTTATTGGTGTAAAAAAGCTTCAAAAAACTAATTCTTTATGATGGAATATCACAATTTTGTAATAACATTTGCGATGAAAAAACGTATTATAAAATAAATGAGATATATAAAATATCATAAGTACTTGGTAAAACATCAATATAATGTATTTCCTTGACATGTTCTTAAAATTCTTCATGATTGCGAAAATCTTTGATGATGATTGGCCAGCGCAAAAGTAAACAAAACCGGAATACAAGGGTTATTACGATTCAGTGGCGGCGCCGCAGCTTCAGACACGTAACTATAGCATACGTACCAACAGCAAAATAACATCAGAATAGCAAATGACTAACGATAGTTGTAGTTAAAGTTGTCGTGAACCTAATTTAACCCAATCTCAAGCAAAAACCCATCCAAAGCGAACCCAACCCTGCAAATCTCAACAGTAACGTTAACAACTTTAAAACCTCCAATGTCACTGCAAAACAGCCTTTATTCTAAGCTTTTTTCCCACTGTACAAGTTTTCAAAATTCCAAGTCAGACTGCGGAGTACGTCGTAATTTGAAGCGCTCTGTTCAGGCTATGCGCACTGCGGCACTCTACGAATACTAGTTTCGACATGAGTCAGAGGTGTTGCTTGTGCGCGAAAATGAGGCAGAAGTGACGCCATTTTGAGAGTTATGTACAGTGATTGTGATTTAGTCATTTAGTATAAAGTAAAAAATGAAAGAAGAATAAAGAAGAAGAAGAATAAATTGATTGATTGATGACCTGAAAGAAAGTGGAGGGTATCAGGAAATGAAAGAAATGGCAAGGAACAGAAAGGAGTGGAGACAACGCTGGTGCCAGGGACCTGCCTTGAGGCAGAACACCTTATGATGATGAAAAAATGAAAAAACCCCAGTCATGAGTAACGTCCTGCAATATTTGAAAAGGGAAAACGAAAAGTTAAGTGTGCTGTGCCAAATCCATAAGGACAATGGTTAACTACATCGGCAGGATCATCTAATGCTAATCAAGAGAAATTTGTCCCAGCTAATTTCGTACCAACTGACACATCATTTACTTGTGACAAAAATGTTATTGCCGACGATGAAAATAATTTTGTCCCAGACATGCTGTGCGACTCGGACGAACCTTCAACTTCTGATAGCCAAAGCACTAAAAAGTAGTAGATATTCCAATTGAAAGCTCACCATCATCTTTACTGATGAAAGGTAATAAATTTTGTGAAGTAAAAGAGATTAAATGTAAAAATGATACTCTTCGGCATTTTCATGTAAATTATGTTAAATGTTCAGTGTCTTAAATTTCCGGAAATCGTAAAAATGCACTCAAAAATCCCAAGTTCCTCCTATTGCTAAAGATTTTGGTACTATTTTCCATAAGGAAACAATTGATAAGCATTTTTCGCAACCGTATCACGTGGAATGTGCTAAAGCGTTTCCACTTTCAACACTCCCACAACCTGAGGTATCGCAAAAGTCAGATATGGGAAAAATATTATAAAAAATAAATGAAAACTTGGGAAATAGCATTGGAAGTATGCTCTTGCATACCTATGGAGATGCCAAAATGTTAACCCTTAGTGCTTTTTCATTTCCTGATAGAGTTGTTGTAGCTAAAGCTGCTCAAAATTTTTTTTCAATGACACCAATGATTCGTCGACTATGCCACGCATGAACTTCCAGTATTTGACTCCGCAAGCTCATAAAGAATTTCTGCAGTACGTAGTTAATAGCGACAAAACTACACTCGCAAAAAGCTAACTAGTGATTATTTATCTGTCTCTCCGATGCGATGGCAGCATTGATCAAATGCAAACTGATAAAATTTATCTACTGGCTTAAGTTGTAAGCAAATCTGGCATTACCGAAGAATATTTTCTTGGAACAAGTGAGCCAACCTGTCGCGGAACTAAGGGACATCTTAGTGCTATAGAAGTTTGTTACAATAAAACAGTAGGTAAAGATGCTGCTGAGCACATTTTCAAATTTGGTACTTCGTTTGTCCCAGATGGAGCTTCAGTAAACACTGGTGAAAAAGCAGGATTGTGGAAACTTTTTCAATTGAAATTTAGAAACAGTAGCACTAACATAGACCATCCGCTTCTAAAAATCTGGTGTGTTAATCTGGCATGGAAGTCGGCAAGTAAGTCCGTTGTTGACCTTAGGCACATATTTCAAGAACTCATAGGATTAAGCAGTTATTTCCATTCTTCTGGGTTGTGAACTAGAGAACTCCGAGATTTTGCCAATGAAAATGGTTGCAACCTTCTTCCTTTGCCATGATTATTTGAAGTGAGATGGACAGAATTCTCCTTTGATCTCGTAAATACTGTACTTTCTTCTTGGCATGCTCTGGTACTTTATTTGCAAACTTGTTCTGATCGAGAAGTGTGCAGTTATACCATGTTTCTCCTTAGTCTGGACAATCTTCGACTACTTTCGTTTTTGGCTGATGTCCTAACTGTATTTAGCAGATACCAGAAGAAGATACAAGCCGACAGAGTCACTATTTTAGACATGGAGAAAGAGACAATTTCTGTAAAGTCAAAACTTAACATTTTAAAAGAGCAGCCTTTGTTGGGAGGATGGGTTAGGGCCTTAACGAACAGTCGGAGGGAAAATATTTTTTGAAAGATATTGAGCTGTTTCAAACCCCCGAGCGATGTCTTAAAGAGCATCACAAATATGTTTCTCAAAAGCGATCAATTTGGGCAGTTTGCACAGAACTGGTGAATTCACTTGTGGAATTTCTCAACAAAAGATTTGATGTTGATTCAGAAAGTTTCAAAAAATTGAATATTTTTGCGACCTTAGATCATCATATTTTGGGAAACGATGTTGATTTGACAGAATTGTCAATGAAATATGAAGACATTCTGCAAAATAAAAAAATTAACGAATTCCGAAAGATGACTCTTACTGAGTTTCTTCCAACCGAATTTCCTAACATAACACTAATTATGGCACGTATCTTGGTTGCCAAACCCCAAAATCAATTAGTCGGAGTCGATTGTCTGTAGAGTCTGAAAATGAATATATGTATATTATCATAACATGCCGTCATTAGACGAATGGAATCCCAGACCTGCAGTAATTTTGTTATTAAAGAAACTAGCAAAGCCAAAGAGGTACAAAGACATTTTCAAAGAAGCAGACAAGAAAGAGCTAGATGATAACGAAACTAAGACAAAAATAAGAAAATTTTAATTTTATTGTAAGTACATATTTTTATTTATTTGTATACTTTTGTATAAAATATAGTTTCATTGTTTAAGTAAAAATTTTTGTATTCTGTGTAATACTTTTAACTGCACAAATTTTAAATTCCCGCAGCACAATTTTTTTTCCCACTGCATATTTTGTGTCCAGCTGCACTTTAGAATAAAGGCTGCTGCAAAAGATTGTGGAATTGTGACAAACCAATGTAAAATAATAATAAAAGTTAACAAGTGAAATAGAAATAAAGTTAATAAATGCATAAATAACAACAACTTGTCTTTAATTATAGTGGAATGACCATCACTGAACAGAGAGTGAAGTACGAATAAAGGTAAGAAAAATGCTGGGACCATAATAAAGCACTGTAGCATTTAGGAGCATTATTTTAAAATTTTATTCCCGAGATGCCAACTGCGCTATATAAAAAACGCGCTAAAAGAACATGCGCTAAACGAGGCATACTTAATTCAGTAAAAACTTACTATCAGCTGTACGGGTGTATATTCAAAAACTATTTCTCGTTTTCCATATAATCCAATGAAATTATACTATAATGGAACAAGCGTAAGTTTCTGTCCGGATTCTGATTGGCCCTGCAACTGGCAACAAGGCATCGTAATTTAAAATTTGATGTATCTGTTTCTGAATGAACCAATTTTGCATGAATTTCTCAGTCAGATGACTCTCTTAGAACTCTCTTAGAACATATCCTTATGATCTATCGTCTTTGCAAAATCGAAGATAAAACGTACGATTGGATGAGATAAATGAAAATTGCCACTACAGGGATTTCCAAAGGCCATCTCACAACAAACTAACGCTAAACAATACACAATATAAAAAAGCACAAAAACTTACGGCAAACATTATCGTGTAACCACAGGTATATTCAGAATCTATCGCAACAAATTATTTTATTTTTTGGATTATCTGAAGTTAATATAAATATTTATGTTGCCTTGGAAGTGCCAATCAATGAATAACAGTGAAAGAAAACATCAGTGTTGTTGCCAAGAAATAGAAATTATAATAATCATTCATTTTACTTGTTAAATAAATAATTATGTTAATGAAGTCAGATACAGAGATTTGAATTGATGAATATTTGAAGGACTTTGGGAACATTTTCTGGGAAAGAAGCGTGTCATAAATCTTTAGCTAATCTGTAACTTTCATGCTAAAATCATATATGAGTTTGAGTATGTTTAGACAAGTATGCAAAAGGCCGCACTGAGTATCACAAAAGGCCGCCGGTTCCCCACCCCTGCCCCAGACGAACCGACGCATTTTTCCCCCAACAACCCCTCTTCTGACTTTCTTGATTATGTCATAACGAAAAATTTCCATATTTCTTTTACCCCAAAAGTACTAAAAATCTTCTCTTCAGATCACTATCGAATTTCCTTTCACCTTTCTGTAGAACCATCCCAACTCCTCCCTTCCCTGCCCCTACGAACTGACGACCAAATTCGCCTTTTTGGCAAATGAAAAAATGTCTTCTCTCCTACCCTTTCCCATTCCCTCTCCTACCTCAATTGAAACCCGAATTCTTGAAATCCAAAATATCCTCCTCTCCTCCAAAACCACAGCCTCCCAAACCTTTTCCCCAACCCACACTCCCATCCCATCCATCCCTACCTCCTTACGGGAGCTAACCCATCGAAAAAACCTCATCAGATGTTGGCAAAAACACCTACAGCCATCAGACCGAAAAGACCTGACACGACTGACAAATCAAATCAAATTCCGAATCCGTGACTTTCAACAACAACAGTGGTTTAATAAAATCAACTCTCTCCGCATTGACGACTGCAGCATCTGGCGTACAGCCAAATCCCTTACCAAATCTTTTCCACCCTCTCCTTCTCTCTAAACTGCTGACTCCGTCATTCACGACCCATTTCACAAAACCCAACTTTTTGCCGATTACCTTCAGAAAATAATGACTCCTACTCCAGCCCTCACCCTCACTGAATCAGACGCAAAAATTAACTGCTCCATTTTAGACCAAACTCCTCAACCTGCTCCCATTCAAACCTCTTATCCTGAAATGAAATCAATTCTGCATAATTTCAAATCTAAAAAAGCTCCAGGCCTAGATAACATCACCATCCTCATGCTAAAAACTATGACTTCCTCCAAACCTTTTATTAACATCCTAACCGACCTTTTTAACAACTGCCTTCAAATTAGCTACTTCTCTCCCTTTTGGAAAAACGGCAAAATTTTACTCTCCAAAATATTAGAACGCATTATTCTAAAACGCCTGATCCTTTTCATTAACGAAAAGAAAATTCTTATTCCTGAACAAATGGGCTTCAGACATCGACAATTCATAAAATATTAAGGCTCACTGATACCATTGCCCGAGGCTTTAATTATGGAAAAAAATCAACAGACATCAGCAGAGCCTTTGACACTGTTTGTCGCGAAGGCCTATCACTAAAACTATCCAGACTTAACTTTCCCATTAACCTCCAAAAACTAATCAAAAATTTTCTTTCAAATCGCACCTTCCAAGCCAGCATTAACTCCTCTCTCTCCACCTGCCGCCCAGCTCTCACAGGTGTTCCTCAAGGGGCAATTTTGAGCCCGATCCTTTTCAATCTTTATATTAACGACCTCCCCAAACACACAAATACCGACCTTTTCGTATATGCAGACGACACTGCGATAATTAGCCAATCCCTTTTCCCGAACTTAGCGACGAAAAGACTAACGACCCACTTACGACAAATTTACAACTGGACATGGAGACTAAAAATTAACCCAGTAAAAAGCGCCCACATGCATTTCACCCGCTTTAAGCGATACTCCCTTACTTCAAACACAGTGCTTGCAGGCCTAAAGATCCCTACAGTTCCAAAACAAATTCCTCGCCATAATCCTTGACCTAAAACTTCTGTTTACAGCCCACTCCTAACACGCCTTTCAAAAAGCGAAATTAGCAAAGTCAATCCTCTCCTCATTATTAGGACCCAGCAGCAAAATTAGCCTAACTAACAAAATGCGTCTTTACCTCCTTCTAATCCGCCCACATCTCACTTATGGCAGTGAAATCTACTTAAACACTGGAAGTTCTTAATCATCCACCCTCCGCTTCATTGCCCAGCAATCCAAATTAGTATCCATCAGAGAACTACAACTTGCCCACAATATCACACCACCAAACGCCACAAATACCGGATGACGAAAGATATCCTTCAACTCGAACTTCCTGCCTACCGCTATTAACCCCTAAAATACCTCTCATCCTCCAACTTACTCCCATTAGTGCATAGCCCTAACAAATTTGATTTTTTTATGGCCCTGAAAAGGTCCCAATTGCATTAAAAACCCATGCTAAGATGATCGCCGCCAAACCACTCCAAAATTTTTCCCCTACCTATTTCTCTTGTTTCATAACTATTGTATGTATACAAACTAAACTTCACCACCATTGTATATACCATAATCATTGTAAATACCTCCTGAAAAGGGTCGTTTTGTGATGCTCCCCATGTTGATTTCTGCTCTCTAGTCTCTTTGTAACGACCCCAGGTTTTATATCTTGTTAGTTTATTTTATTATATAGTTAGTTACTAACATTATATTTAGTTTAGTTTTAGAAATTAATGCAACTATTGCCTATGCTGTAAAGAAGCTCTATCCAATCAAAAGTTATTCTGCAGAAAAAAACAATACATATAACACAATAAAATTTAAAAAAGAAAAAATAAAAAAATTATAATAATAACAAAAAATATTTTTTGTGCATATATATTTAAAAAATAAAAAAATAATAAATTAAAAAATAAATAAAAATAATACAAAAAGAATTAGCCGTAGCTAGTTGGTATCTTCTTGACTTAACTACTTTACTAATGTACATACTTATTCTAAATATTAGTTTTATTTGTATTGTATTTATATTTATAAGTAGTTATATTTTCTATTTAGTTCACAAGCAAATCATAATTACCGTAAGGTGTTTAAAATCATGTAAACGTAAGAAATAAAACCCCATTGTAATTGAGCACATTCTGACCGGCTGGAAACGTGGGTGTTACCACGAGGGACGGCCAATATATGTGGTAAAATTATTTACCAAACCTAAGAGAGAGAGATATATATACTAGTAGTTGGTGCTTGCATACTGCAAGCATTTCATATCACCTTGAAAAAAACATTTATTTTTCAGAGAGACATTTCATCATTACAAATATTCTTTCAATTCTAAAGATTTCACCTCCGCAGCGATTTCCGTTTTTCCCACATGTAAAAATAATAGTTTAAAACAATCCCCAAATTTTGCAATTGTAACAATTTTACACTATCTACATTATAAGGTACTAATGCTACACATTTTAGCCAAATTTTAAAGTTGTAGCACTTCTATAAGTAAAATAATATTTTTCTAATTGTTTAAATTTAAATAATTTTTAACGGCCGCCGCAATTTATATATGGTAAAATTGAAATAAAAATTTGTGCAAATTCACTACTCTGTAAATAATTTGAAAATTTCAGCTTTCTAGCTCACCCTGTAGTACCTAAACAGTTACGTGTTTGTTTAAACTTTAAGAGTTTTTAACTGCCAAAAAATTAAAATATCAAAATTTGTATAGTCTCTATTTCGTTTTTTTAAGAATTCTACTTATAAAAAGAATTTCAGCTCCGTAGCACATTCGGAAATGCCTAAACCCTGAAAATTTGTTTAAACAATTGCGAATTTTTAGCGGCCGCATTGTTGCACTTTTTCATGATTTTCGTTTTTTCTAGTCGGTTTTGAAAAAACTCCTACCCTAGAAAAAAATTTCGAATCTTCAGCACATCTGGAAGTGCCTAAACATTAGTATCCTCCTATATTTTATATCCTCCTCTTCCTCCTCTGTAAGAGTCGTCGATATATAATGATATTTTATCACCTGATGATGCTACAATCGTAGTGAAACCGGTCCTGCCAAATAAATTTGTGGAAGTGACAAAGTTCTTTCTTTTTCTCGATGAGTAAATTCCACAGGGTTGAGCCTGACCTCATTCTTGAATTTTGATACAAGGGATCTCCTATTTCATGCATACTTTCTACTCTCCAAATTTCGTCCGAATCCCTGAGGGGCAGGGCGTAACCTCTCCTTGTGAGTAACAAGAACGACAAGATAACGATAACACTTCCCTACCTCAAAGTCTGATGACAATCCACAGGAATCACACAAAAACGGCAATCGAACACGGAGAGCGGAAGCAAGCGTCCGAACGGGTCGACGTCCCGAGTGTGCGTGCGTGCGGGTCTATGTGACATTTTTTGTGGGTGCTCTAACTCAAAAACTATTAATCAAGTCGACGTTAAATTTATATTTAACATTTTTGTTAAAGGTATAAGAGTTGATTAGTTTTTGGTAAAAATAGGTCAGCCGTAAGTGGGTGTTTACTCTTGTCACATCCATTATTTTGACATATTTGATATAGGTATTTAAAAAGTACTGGAATAAAGGTTGTAAGAAATTTAAGTTTCCACAACCTTAGTTTGAAACATTTTCCCATATAATGCATTGTTCAAGAGATATCTTAAAAACTATATTTTTTAATTGCCCCTACTACACTACTTCCCGGCGACTACTGTAAGCACTTGACGCTTGCATAGTTACGTCTTAATGACGTTCCTTTTTTATTTTCTTAATTGTTGGATTTTCCTGGCTATATCCAATATCAGAAGGCTACGGTTTGAGTTTATTTATGTTCTTTGTAAAGTCTGAATTTTCTTGATGTTCCTTAAAATATTTATTTGGAAATTTTAGAAATATTACAGGAATGGAGAATCATGTGGTGACCACGTAAGATTTTTATTTGGAGGAAATGTGTTAAAAGAAGAATTTTTTATGCATAACTATATTTATTGGTACCTTCCTGCTTCGAACCATTGTGTCATCGACTGCAATATTTAAAATGCTCATCACTACATGTTTCTACGTTCATTATCTCCGAAGAAAAATTATACAGCGTCTTTTTATCGAAGCTTTTCAAATAACGGTTGATTAATCTGAAAAAAAAATTAAATCGTACGGGATCGAAACCCGGCCCACACCGTAGGAGCCAAGCTCACCCATTCCCATTCTTAGCAAAAATTCGACAATGAAGCCTATTAAGTTGCGTGCGATGTATTTTGCATATTTTCGTTGATGATTTCTCGAACCCAAGGGCCCATTCGCAAAAACCCTGAGACACAGGTCTCCTTATTTCCGATGTAGAATCACCTGGTCGCGTTTCGTCAAAATCCGTGACCCAAAGGTAGTAACTCTCCTTGTATGCTTACAATGACAGAAACGCATGAAGGACAAAAACCGATTGAAAATTTGTGAAAAGTTTCGTGTATATATAAAACAAATGAAACACGTAGCGGAGAAACTGGAAGTTAGAAATGAATAAATTGCATTGTAATAATGAATAACTTAATATTTCAAAGATATTCGGCGCTTACGTTGAAAATATCGTTTCGTTTGCAAATTTTATTGGACAGTTTAATGAAAATTACTATATATTGATAATGTTTGTGATTAATTTCTTTCAATAATTAAGCAAGAAATTTGACGCGTGGCCGGTGCATTTATAGTGATTATTTAATATTAAACAAACCACAGAGCATCAGAAACAGTGAACAAAACAAAAAATGTTGTGTACCGGGAAGTGTTAGTCTAAATCATGTATGTGTTTTTGGTTGTGAAAATGATGTGAGCTATACGGTTATTTTGAGAGGGGCAATAAAAGTGGTTCAGCGAAAAACACGCGTGTCACAATTCTTTCTCATAGAACTTATCGCATAAAGTTACTTCACGCAAGATTCCCGAATTGTTTGCAGAAAGTACTGCAACGGTCCCCTAGTCATATTTAATACTGTAAACAGTTAATATCACAAACCGAAATGTTATAATACCAAATGAGCGAGCCGCTGGTTTTTGCTGAATACTTGAATACTCATTCTGATGCGGATGAAGAATACGCACTCGCCAAAGGAAATTCGTTCCAATGCCTAAGAAGTAACCCCATTCTTTTCCAATCGGTTTCTTTGCTTCTCTGAAAACGAATCTTAGATTTACTCTGATAAATCATTAATTTAGTAACAACTGATCCCTTAAATTAATTGTAGTGAATGAATTCATATTATACGGATCCTGGTCAAATTTATGGATTTTTTTTATTTCGATTTCCTTTTCGTGAGGTTTATTTCACTGCGTTGTTCAGAAGCCGAGGGTCTCTGAAAACCACCTGTAGAGCAGCATGCGGTCGACGGACTATATTTAGAGGCCCAAGGATGCAAGTTCGAAAAGATGATGAAAATGCGTAACACTCGCCGAGTTTGTCTATAGGAGGCGACTCGGAAGTTAGGCTTGTAATTTTGTCATTCATAGATCACGGACAATTTTTCCAGTATAATAAATATAAATATTCGATAATAGGTCGTTGATTAGACTTCTCTTGATTCGTTATTCTCTTTTATTCTCGATATTTTTCATAAAATCCTGCAAAAGAAGATAATCTTCAGAATATACGTTAATGTTTTAAAATAAATGAATCATAAAGGAAAGCTTGCGTGAATTGTACCAACATTTTTAACATTAGCGAAGCTTTTTAAAACAGATAAAATGGTAGTGATAATAGTTTGCCATTGTTTTTTCTTATTGAATTATATTGAATCTACGTAAATTTACTTTATCTTTTCTTTTAGTTTAAGAGTTCATGAAACTACAAATGCATGAGTGAAAAGTCTCAGTAACAACCTGATGAAAAACTCTACATTCTCACTCCTAAGGTTTCTGTTATTTTAATCATAAAGTTAAAGTCGTATATGTAGGTATATTCGTAAAGGACTCTTCAAATTGACACATATTTATCGAATTGTGAAATTATTTATTTTTAACACTTTCTGTGAAATGGGAAATATTTTAAATATTTATTAAACAAAAATAATCGAAATCATGGTGGAGTTTTTTATACAAATCATAGCACACTTCCTTGGCATACTCATCCGAGTTTACTGCTGTAGGAAGCGAAATGAATATCGCAACATAGGACATTCCACAACAGTTTATAGTTTCATTCGCTAAACACATTTACACACGCACCTAAACGAAATTCTTGCGTACAATCATTTCTTTAGATCAAATAAATAGGTCACATCCAGCATTAATATTAATAAATCCAATGGGTGGACGGATGGAGGTGGAATGAGAGAAAAATAGATAAAATTTCAAATAAACCGCCGGCGACGGCTGTCAAAGGCACTTGATGATCCCATTCGTATTTATTTTTAAAAATAGTTGCTCGGCCTTCATTGAATAAACTCCCTCACCACCAGCGCAACTATAATGTAAATTTCTTAAAATATACTTCCGTCTGTCTCAGACGAGATAAAACAACTTTTATCGGAAATTTTGGCTTAAACTTTGGTTGCAGCTAGAGAGATATATATGCGCGTGCTCTTCCGCTCAGACGCGCTATTTGCGTCACCACGATTCGCAGAAGAACGTCACAGCTCCTTTCGAGAGACATCGCTACCGTTGATATGCCGTACGGAAGGAGAATATATTTTTACACGCGATATTATCTCAAACGCGACTGTTTCCTTGTCTTTGTCCGTCGGCATCTTCCGTAACCTTCGAATTCATCGGTCCTTTGCGTCATCTTGAGGCGTCTGATTCGCGGACGCAGGCGGCATTTTAAAAGAACAGCTGATAGAAGTTCTGGTACAACCCGTCCTCTTCCCAGCTTCCCTTCTCTATCTCGTTGGATTTTATGGAAGAATCCACGGGATGGGGAGGATGTTCCGGGCACCAAGGCCTCTGGCAGCACTCGGGGTACGGCAGAGAGAGGTTTTGGGGCAGGATGATGCACGGCGGCTCCACGCCCACGACACCGCACCTGCGGAAAACGCATCAAGAAAACACGGGTCAGTGTATGTCTTACACTAGTCTCTGGACCATCGAGTCGGCTTTTAGGAGCCGATCGAAGAAAAAGATTCAAAATCTAATTTCGATCACTTTACGACGAGATATAATGGCGAAGTATGCAGATGAGTTGATTTATTTCGAAGATATAGTATTGTGGCGGTATATTTATACCTTTATACCTTCGATCTTATTCGCCGAAATATGCACGTCGGCTGAGAGACGGAAACAGTATAATTTGTTTATCCGGCTTAGGATTCCAATAAAGATTGGAAAATTATGTTCCGATGTTCTAAATCGACAGAATTACGGAGAGATAATATCCACTGAATCCGAGCAAACTGGTGACCCGGAGATTGGGTCGTGACCCGCACTTTATAAAAGCAATCGACTCAAAAGTGTTGCAAAATGAGCGCTGCAGACGAATCAGCGAAATTTTAATTTATTATCGTATTTCCAATTGCTGAGAGAAAGAAGAGGCTGCTTAAACACCAAGAGCAGAGAAAGATTTTCCAGACAGGCATCAGTTAAACAACAACTAGAATCGGGTTGATTTTAGAGATCTAATGAACTTTAAATTTGAATTCAGTTTTCAACTCAGATAATCACCTTTAACTGAATCGTGGACTGATTAAAGGATCCAAATGGGACCATTTTGTCGTGAATAAAACCACGAACAACATGTAAGCCTTGTCCTAAATTGGACAAAATATTCTTCACGGATGCTTGCTTTTTATTGAATACAAGTGAGGCATACTTACGACGTATACTGCATATACAGCTCATCCCCCAACTTGGTGCATGTGGCTTGCGCGCAGCCGCCGATATCCCAGCTTTCTTCCACTTGATACATTTGGACGGGTGGAGCATATCTTCCCAGAGAGCCATCTCTCTTCTCCCACATGCACTGGTTCGGATAATCTGCAAGGAGAATTAAACAGCAATCGTCGATCAACTAACTCGAACCTCCTCCCATGTGGTTTTTTTAATTGTATTTCAATATGAATTCGAGGCCTTTTAATACATAAAGACAGCGAAATTTTAAGCAAAGCGCGCGAAAACCCAGTTGGAATCCGCAATTTTTATTCGCATTCGAAAAGTTTTCAATTACATATAGCACGATATAATCCATGGTTTCAAAAAAGTAAAAGAAATGACACGCCAACACTGTGTTCGGAATCTCCATGTTTATTCATTCATGGAATATTAAAATTTAAATCTAACTGATCTCGATAGCAACAATTTTCTAGTGCAAAAAAATATCACTTCGAAGGGGAATTTATCTAATAATTATATATATATATATATATATATATATATATATATATATATGATGTTGAGATAAGGAAGCCCAGTGAGCACTCACCAATAAGGTGACTTCAGGTTGGCGAGCTACTGGGGATGTCGGAGTGACACGCGTAAAACGAACAAAAAACGGAAGGTTTCGGGGGCGATCCCTTCGTCAGCACAGGAGAGAGACGTGTGTCACTCCGACACCCCCAGCAGCTCGCCAACCTTAAGTCATCTTATTGGTGAGTGCTCACTGGGCTTCCTTATCCCAACATCTTATATATATATATATATATATATACACATACATACATACATACATACATACATACACACACACACACACACACGTATATATACATACATATATAGAGTTTGAATGATTGAAATTGATGATATGAATGTCTCGGTATCTTTCACGTAATAACTAATGAACCGAGAAAGCAACGAGTAATCTACAGAAATTCTCATTTTTTTATTCAATCGAGGCAGCATTTGGCGTAGCTTACGTAGTAAAACGGTTCCTTTGGAGGCTTACGCCCCAGATATAGCCGAACAAATTGCCCTTTCGAAGGTCCTTATATACTCACCGGGATCTTCTCGTGCTTTTTCCCACGCGACAGCAGCTAAGCACGTCGAAGCAACCGCGAGAATCAAAACGGAGAGAAAGATAGTAGATGTGCGAGTCGCCATGGCACCAAGATAAACCCAAGAAATCTTTTTCCGTGTGAAAAACACCACTCGTTCCTTAAGCGAGAAGAACTAGCGGGAATGTGACTTCTCCCTCGATCTGCGCTTTTATATATTGCTCACTCGGGACCTCTCTCCTACTCCGTATCTCTTCCTCCCCTCTTCCTCTCTCCGCGCCGCCGCTGGCTCCGGAACGTCCATCCGTGGGTGCGTGGGGCGGACGAGGAAAAGCCCACACGCCCCAATCGGGGCGGTATAGCCGTATAGCCTCACGCTGCTTCCCCTCTTTCTCTCCTTCCTTTCGCTCCCACTCCATCTTTCCCTGCCTTCTTCCCTTTTTCACACTCCCCTCCCCTTTTCACGACGGATGCTGCGTGAAGGGACGCGTGGGAGGAGCGGGAGGGGGAGGAAAAAGCCTGGAGGGCACGGTGGTGGGTGGAGGGGACAGAAGCGCAGAAAGAGATTAAAGTTCGTTTTGGGTAAGGTCGAGGAGATAGGTGTTTGGTCGGAGCGCGATTAGTTTGTGTGTGTCACAGCGGGAAATCCTGGCGACGCTCGGTTTTATGTTGGTCTTATTTTTAAATAAAAAGGGATGCGAAGGCGGTGGAGACATCTGGAGCGAGTGCGAGGCGCTTGTACGCGAATATAATATGTTAAGTGCGCGGTGAATCGGAATGCCCGCTCTTTTTAGCGCTTCGCGCGCGTCTTCTTTCTCGGCTCCTCTCTGTGGGGTGAGGGGGGGGAGAGATCTCCGCTCGTTTGTAAACTTTCGTTGGGAACAGATACGGAGAGGATCCACGCGGCCCATGGAAATCCTCGGGGATTATGACAAAGTACTTTCTATGGCCACAAAAATGCGAGAGTTGCGTCGTTAGGAGATATACCTGATTTACGGCATCTTGATTGCTAAACCACGGAACCCGCATATATTTATTTCGACCTATTTCCATTGCTGAGGGCGCAAGGTTGGATAACAAAATTGTTTTCAGTAAAATATACAATACGTGTCGGAAGTTAACATGTGAAACTGGATGATAAAATAATATAATGGCATTGTTCAGAAGTTGTGGTACTTGAAATAGAAGTTAACCTCATTTAAACCATGTGAATTCCGTGTGTTGCAATATATTTTTAATTACTTTTAATTGGAATCTTTTATTATTAAAATCCTTACGTTATCCTTAGACGAATAAAAAATACAGGCTAAATGCAATTAATAAATCATTTATGTCTACAGCAGCAGTTCTCAATCTGTGTGGCGAAACAATGGTGTCGCCGAAAATCTTAATAACGGCATGTGACAAAGTAAATTTTGTTAAGCAGAGTTTTTGTCTTTCTCTTGCGTCTTTGTTAATAACAAGAAAAAGAATGCTCAGGCTTAAACTCTTCATTATAACATATTACTCCTCCTTTTTTTAGTTCGGCGGATTGTTGTAGTGTGCAGTGTGCGCGCACGTGAGCATCGATCGTCATTTGTGGCGCGACGGAAAAAAAAGATTTAGAACCGCCGGTAAACAGAAATGAAATTCGTCATTTTTTAGCAAGCATAATTGTATGAAAATGACAAGGCGAACATCAGGATAACAATTTTTATAACTTCTTCCAAACAAATGTTATGAACGCCCAATGTTATAATAGATAATATTTCGAGCAATTAGTACTATTTTGACGTGTCGATGCAGGAAATTTCAGGTCCTTCGATAGTTTTAAAAAGATTATTTTAGAATAAGTGGTACTAATTTTACCCAGTATAAAAATCATCCGAATGTTTTTATGGGATTTTAGAATGAATATTTAATTAGCTAAATCGATTATTTTCCAGGGTATACAATTACGTACGTTTTAGCAATTGTTTTATAGTTTGCATGTTTAGGCTTATTGTTAGTCATTGTTAGTCACTCTTCTGTAGTGCGAAGCCTTATGCGCTGATTTCTTCATTAAAACGGTGGTTACGTCCAAATTGAGTGGAAAATATTTCTCTCTTACAAGTAGAGCGATTTCTTTTCAGATTTCCCTTAAATAATTTTAAGCTGCTAGGTTCGAGATGAGTCATTGAAGAAATATTCAAGTTTACAGCGTATTTATTGTCGATTCCTAAGCTATAATAAATAAAATAGTCGAGGGTCATGATGCCAACGAACCTGAATGCGTTCATCGCTCTTAAGCGCTTTCATGTCGAATCAAGGTCCCACAAACTCACTTTTGAGTTTCACCCAATCTCTCCAGCGGCATTCTCAACTGACTCGCCATTTGGTTTGCTCCAATCGATGCTTTAGATGGAATAAACATAGTGCGCGGGTATTATCAAGGATGCCATTTTCTCGCTCGAGTTCATTTCGAGTTGACATAATGTTCACTCATGAGGCATCTGCACGTTCACGATTACGCGTAAATGTGTGTTAGTAAAATATTACGTCTGCCAGTTGCAGCGTTGCTTGCAATTTGAATGCAACGGCGAAATGAGGTAGGAAAAATTATTAAAAACATTAATTTATAGAGATAATATAATTAAATATACCTTATTGTATTTTTTGTATTAAAATAATCGATTCCTGTTATAAAAACGCAATTAAAATATTTTCCATCTCTCTTCTCTTTTCTTCATTTCACGGTGTAAAATGCGATTTGTATACTCTCTCTATATCCAGCTCTCCCCCTCTCTTTTACTCGAACATAATTGGATCTATGTTATATAATACTAACCTTAACCCTTCGTCTTGTAATGCAGGTTAGAATTTAACATTAAAAGATTTAATTCAAAAGTAGATAAATGTTATACAAATTTAAAGTTTGAAGAAGTGCATATCAATAATAAATTTACGTACAAAATACCTAGGATAATCACATTAGTTTGAGTTTGTGAGTTAAATAACGATGAGTAATCATGTAATAAACTAAATAAGGCGTAACTTTGAGGAAAACCACGTAAACAAAATAAATTGGAAACTGAATAAATCTCCACTAAATAAAATATGAACGATAATGTTTTCAGAATTCCGTTGCGAGCAATCAGTGGAAGGAAGAGTGTTATTGAGAAAAAACAGCCCTCTCCCCAGTCAGCCGATTTCGATCTTTAAAGATGATTTACAATATTCGGCTCCATATGTAGTTAACTCGGTTTCCATTGCTTCTTGTGGATTTCTCCGTCAGCGGTTATCGTTATAAAACTTTTCTGTTGCATTGCTGTCCTTTCCCTCCCTCCCTCTAGAGCACGAGTCATTCGCGATATGCCTACGCATTCTTCCGCATCTTACGGAGACTCTTATTTACCAAAATTGTTGTTGATACCAAAACCACTCGCTTTACTCGCGTACTCGACGTTATCTCGACGGAGATTCCTGCGAAGAATCCGACGTCATCTGTTGGTCGATGTGTCAGGGAGTAAGGTCACTCGGGCCGTCTTTGGTCTTTGCCCCTGTCCGTCTTTGACCTACGCAAACCTCTGGCTAGAGATGCCGCGTAAACGGGGGTGGGGGATACGACAATAGGTGGACCTAGTGAGGCTATATTTTTGGGCCAAAGTGCCTTATAGGATTCCTGCAGAACTGGCACGAGCGGCGATTATATGGTATATAACTTCTTATCCGTGCATCAACTTATTACTTTGTACTCGTTCGCATTTAAACTAACAAGGAGAGCCTACGACCTTCGGGCCACGGATTTTGATTCTACTTCGAAAATAAGGAGACCCGTGTCTCGGGGTTTTTGTGAATGGGCCCTTGAGTTCGAGAAATCAGCGTCGAAAATGTGCAAAAACATCGTATGCAACTTAATAGGTTTCATTGTCGAGTTGTTCATGAAAAATGGAATGGCTGAGGGGATAGCGTGCCTATGTAGAATCGCCTGGTCGCGTTTCATCAAAATCCGTGACCCGAAGGTCGTAGCCTTTCCTTGTAAGTATTAAAATGTCCAACTGCAGTTAATCACCCGTTAATAGATTTGACACTATGACCACCGCTTCCCAATTCTATGAGGCTTTAGATAACAAACTCATTGTCGCAGCGACTCGAACCATTCATGCTCGCTTTGTTTGCCCTAATGTGGGTCGCCTTTTGCGTTATGTCCAGTTATATTTTTTGTTTTTTCTCCAGAGAAGTATGATTGAATATAGGTTCTGTGAAAGAATTATCTTGCATATACTGTCATTGCGTTAAGAGCTGAGACGAAGGAAGACGCCAGCTTAATGCCGAAATTTTTTCGATATTTTGACAGTGGGCTTTCAAAGAAAACACACCAATAAGCGTACTTTACAGCACGGACATTTTTGAATCGGACAAGCATAAATAACCGAGGGATAAATTTATTCCATAGTAAAAAATTATTGCTTCCCAAACGGAAGAAATATCGAACTGGTTGTTTTCAGACGTGAGTGACTATCTTCTATTTTTAGGGCAGCGCATGATTTTACGGCGAAAATAATCGCAATTAGAAACGCGCGAAAACGGGAATGTAATAGCGACGGAATAACTCTAACCATTGAAAAGAAATCACTTCCTTTATTGCACAAACACATCTTCCATCAGATATTCAGGACATGCTATTATAATAATAAATAAGGGCCTCTGTTATTTCCCACCTCTCCTCACGATTTAACATTTCACGTGAGTGCTCATTTGGCTCATGTTCATATAATGTGATTGATCTAAGTTGACTACAGTTTTCGACTTCTTCACATGGTTATTAACCAGTGGCGTAGCGGACACCCCCGCAACCCCCGCGCGGAGGGGGGGGGAGGAGGTATGGCCAAAGTGTGCCCATATTTTTTTCGTGAGGCCCTTACATTTTTTCCGGGGTTTCAATATTGTTTTGGCGAAGGTGTCCACATATTTTCCGGTTCACCACTGTTATTAACTGATCAAGTAACATTGCAAGCAGTGATATATGTATGTCCGAAAATACCTGTACGGTTTGTCTTTCTCATTTTCATTATCTCTACCTTAAATATTTTGAAGAATTTGTTTGTTTGTTTGTTTGTGCATTTATAACGCAACAACTACAGAACGTAGAAGCAAGAAAAAGGTTTCATTTTAGCCTCAATAAGAAGTTTAGCACAATGGGAGGTTTTTTAAAGCGATTTGAACTACATTATTTATTTTTTTAATGTTTTTCTCTTTTAATTTTTCCCATGTAAATAACACGAGTATGAGCGTATTGTTGGATTAACAATCTGCCTGAAAACCATTATAAACAATACCTAATACCCAATATTAACTAAAAGAAATAATATATACCTAATATAAACTACAGTATGGAAGAAACTAACGTTATTCAAAGAAGGACAATCCCCAAAAAACAATAAATCTGGATAATTGTTTCAAAAGGTAAGTAGAAGACAGTTATAATGTGAAATTTTAAGTGCTTTCGTTCTCTAAAAATGTTTTATGTATTCTGCATATTCTCTATCCTTAATCGATAGCGAAATTTGTTTTTCATTAACATTGAAAATGAATGAAGTGAAATATATCACAGAAGGTACAATAAGAAAACATCTATAACAATTCTTTAATTTAGACCAACATTTATAATCGTTAACTCTTCCTCCCATGGACATCTATATGTACATTTTGCTTTCCTTTCAACTGTACATACAATACAATTATTAATACATACAATTAATCCAATTGAACTTATTGCATTTAAAAACACTTTCAATGTCGTACTAACCTATTTTTTATCGCCTAAATTGATTTCAAAGTCCGGAAACTCATTTTGTTTCGTAGGTTTTACTTTATAATATTCACTTGACCAATTAGACTCACAAAACCAGTCTTTGCATGGGATAACATATGGTAAAGCTAAATTTGGTTGTATCTTCAAACGTGTTTCCCCCGGTTGCATTTCTAGAATCAATTCCTTTCCAAGAATTTATTGTTTTTGAGAGACATGACCACATAATATCGTGTAGTTTCTTCCACTAGAACTTAACTCGAGCGAAATAACGATATGTTAAATGTGATTCCATCGATTGTTTATTATGATTATTTAATAAAAAAATAGTCGCCAAATTTGTCGATAAAGAATGCGAGAAATATTTGTTTATTTGGGTAAAAGATGGGAAGACAAGAAATATTGCATACCATTAAGCCCTACAATAAAAATTAACATGGTTTCATTACTTGGTTTTATTCTTAACCTCCTTTATTTCTGAGATATATAGGAATAGTAACGAAATATCTTGAACTGAAAGCTGAAAAGTTTCTATTAATATCTGTAGATTATAGTTGTTCTGTTAAAAGATTCAAAGGAGAACTCCCTTTATTTATTCCTATTCTCGTTTTTAATAATAAAACTGCCAAGAGTTATTTGTCAATATTATAATGAATGACTTTTTTCGTCCTGATATTACTTACAAATTTCAAAATCAGATAACTAAATAGCAAAAATATTTTTAAATATATATTTTCAAATATAAAATTAAAAATATAAATTATAAGGTTAATGCTGTTTTATATGAAGAAAATAAATGTTATAGCTCTTTACTATAATTTTCATTTGAAAATAAAAATGTTTCAATTTTGAGATTTGAAGATCGCACAGACGCTTCCAAGTAAGTCGCATGTGGACTTGAAATCGCAAGATTTTGCGTCACTCACAATCCCAAGGTTTCCTTGTCCTTTGAGAGCGATCTTAGGCTTCCTTGTTTGGCGCGCGCCCGCCAAGAGGCACAATGATTGCTCATTCACAGCGCAGCGCACACCATTTCGTGAATAATCTGTACGCGGAATCTCCGGCCACGCTCTTCTTCCTTTCAAAGTATCTGCCAAGGGACATCATCTTCCCCTACTATCGATAAATAATGCGAACAATTTTAAGCGGAATTCATTATATATTTCTTCTCCAACAGTAATTTATCCTACCCTTTCGCATCGTATTTATGTTGTTCGCTTTTGGCTTTCTTGTCGTTCCTTAACAGAATTTTCTATGAGTCAATTTGCATCGACTATGGCAGCGGCGTACAATATTTTTGTCATTCGCTCCGTTTGACGATTCGATCACATGCACACGAGACTGTGATGCTCTTCATCGGTTACGTTTTTCAGCTAAAAACCTCCGAAAAAGCACTTTTTCTGGGATTACGGTAGCTGATATAATAATATCTAACTCATATCACATTTGTTGTGTTACTCAATCGTTTTTTCTGAATTGTAAGTAGTCTCTGATGATTAAAAGCAATGGATATGCCGTTGAGTGGTATACGACTGTAAAGACGAGACAATAGCCAAGGTGAGAACGCCTGCTTGAGCGCAGCTCGAGGTTCCAAGCGTACATGAGGCGACATAAGCAGGAGACACGTTCCATTCTAATAGTAGTAGCGCATTATTCTTATTAACGTTGCATACATTTTATACCGCGTACCGTGAATAATGTGACCTGTTCACCACAGATGTGGCGAGTATCGAAATCACGTTGGAAACTGTTTGATTAGAAGTGTTTCTAGGTGATATTAAGCGCATATTAAAAGGGGTTTTCGGAGGAGGGCCATCATTACTCGTACGTCGAATTCCATCCCTCTAAAGAATGAAAATATGGATATAAGATCTCTCATTCTCTCGAGTTCTTCGTCCGTGACTGTGGCGCGACCGCACGCCCCCTCCTCCCCCCCCTCGCGCCCCCTCATCCCCTCCCCCACGCCCTCTGTCTGTCGCCGAGACGCTACGACGTTTGGTGACAGAAAAGAGAGAAAGAGGATGGTTGCGCGTAGAGAAGCTAAAAGAATGTCTTCGAGGACATTTGGCAGCCTTTCCCAGGCCTCGATTAGCCTTTCTTCTCGCGTTTTTCAAATTCCTGGTTTTCGGCAACCGTCCACCACTGTGAATCAACAGAGCATTGGCCCTCTCCCGAATCAGCCCACTCTAGCCCCCGCGAAGGGCTAATCGCCATCACAGCGATCACAGCCCTTTTCGCCGAGTCGCTGTTGTTGGTTCTGATCAGCTGAGAAAGTGTTCGGGGCCAAAATCGACGCTTGATAATTTGGATAATAATTCGCGGTAGCGCAGCTTTCGGCGCATTCAGTTGGTAAACAGAAAGTTACAATATAATTTTAACTCAATCCTATTTTGACGAAAATTCCAAAGATTCTACCCTTATTTTGCTTAAAGAAGATTATATAAGGTACGTTTCAATAAAGCCTAATTATTTATCCGATTATACATAATGACCACCATCCTTGTCTTCCAGAGTTAATGTTACGAGATCTTCAGAAAAAGTTTAAAGTCACGATCGAAAATTTGAATTTAATTCTTACTTTAAACTGTAATTTCTGGTAGAGAATCTTCGTTTATATAATATTCTGATTATAATGAGTATTAATCGAATTTATCGATTACCTCTTAAAAATCAAATAAGAGTCCTTGAAGTGCTGGAAAATATAATTCAGGATAAATTAAACAATGGTATTGAGAATTACCTACAGAGAGAAGTGATCCGTAAAAGAACTTTCTTTTAGAATATATTTTCGGTGAATTACCACTGAAGGCGGCTGCTTTGTAGCCGACATGCGCATCTGGTTTTTTATAATCTTGTTGTGGCAATCGGAGATACCTGAGACAAGTATTTTTAGTGCTTTTCATCAATGCTGAAAAGCACTATTATCTTCGTGATGTCCGTCCGTACGCATATATCAGGGAAGAATTGGCTGAACTGATTTCAACCAAATTTGGTACATAAAATATTCACGTAAATTAATGACTAAAGTGATATATTTGGACTGGATCGACTATGCAGGGGTGCCACAATTACGAAGTTAAACTTTTCGGTAATTATGAATTTGGAAGGAATTGTCTGAACCGATTCTAATGAAATTTTGTAGGAAGGAGGCGTGTAACTTAAAAAAATAAAATCAAGATGCATAGTATAGATATAGAAAGCAGGGCTGCCATAATACAAGAAATAAAACATTCTTTTTATACATAGATATTTGTGTTGAAATGTCTTCATCAATTTGAACCAAATTATAATATTTATAATGTACACATATATAGAAAACCATAATAGCATATTTAAACTAAATCAGCCAAACAGGGATGTCACAATTACAAATTAAATTCTTTCAATAATAAAGAATTTGGAAGGATTGGCAGAACGAATTTCAATTAAATTTTTTATGTAAGATTTATACAATATAACATAATGAAATCAAGATGTTTAAATCTGAAATAAATAGCAGGGCTACCACTGTAAAAAGTAAAATAATAATTCTTTTACAGGTAATTCTAGAGAACTGACGGCATGGATTTTAACCAAATATGATGTATATAATCTTTATATAAATAAATAACAAAATTATTATATTCAAACCGGGTCGACTAAACAAAGTTAGAATTTGCCTGTAACTATTAATTTCGAAGGTATTCGCAGAACGGATTTCAAAGAAATTTCGTTTGTAGTATATAGTAATAGTAGTATAGAATGACAAAACGAAATGAACATGTTTAAAACGGATCTAACAAGCAGGGTTGCCACAATATAAGGTAAAATAATTTTCTGATTTCAAAGCAAATATATTAGTATACGATTATACTTCGGCGAATTTGACGAAAAGCACTTCTGTACCACGGGAAATCCGTGTGTATCCCTACTTGTTTAATTGCTTGTAATTGAACCAAAGTATGTACTAGATTTTCGACTAGTAAATATTTTTTAGATTATTTTGGCTAATGTGATTTCATTAGTTGAAAAGTGATATATATATATATATATATATATATATATATATATATATATATATATATATATATATATATATATATTTCATCAAGCTTAGAAATATAAAATTAAGAATAACTAGCGAGCCTGTGACGCTTTGCTGTCACATTAAGTTGATTTTGATTTTTTTTAATAATTAATTTTTTCAGACATTTATTTGGCAAAAGATGTCATATTCTTTCTTCGTAAATAGAACAGAAGATTCTATTTATTATTAACCTGTATTAGGATTAAGGATAAGTATAATTTTATTTTTATTTAATATAATTTTTGAAATTTCCAAGTGATGTGATTAATAAAAATAACTGACCTTGCTAAGTTCTTTTAAACTTCTTTCTTCGTAAATATTACAGAATAAACAGGCTCAACCAGGCTCAACATAAAGACATAAATCAACATAAATGTAAACAAACAAAATGACGTAATATCATCAAGGGGCTTTTATTTTAATCCTATACTGTTTAAAATGTTTTTCGCTTGGATTAAAGAAATTAGTTTAATTTTTTAAACGATGCTACAATAACAAATAAAATGGTTCTTTAATTCCAAGGGGAAAGGCTATTCTTCAAAAATGTTCGAAATCCATCTAAACAAACAAAATGACTTAATATCGTCACGGGGCTGGCGAGTATACACCCAATGTTACCACTTGCTCAAATGAGGTGGCCATGCTAACTGACAATTCTCATAGTTTAAAAGTCAGGTTTTTTTGTATTAAAAACAGATTTTCCGAGAAATTCGGAACGTAATTGAATTTTCACGGTAACCAAAATTAACTTTTTTCTTTTTCCAACACAACCGTTTAGGTCTCGACTTTGTAGCTTGATTCTAACTAATTTTAAAATGCGATTTTACAATGCCCAAAACTGATTCCAATGCAGGGGTGTCGGAGAACCCCCCTTAAAAAGGAAAGTATTTAACGTTTCCGGTTGAATTGAGTACCGTTAAAGAACAGGAGATTTCCGCATCTTTACAAATTATGGATGACGAAAATAGCCCAAACAGCGGCGGAGATATAAGCTTCCCAATAGGCTATGACCAACCTACCAAAACGTTTGCAGATGACTACGACGATTACGGTAATATAATATAAGATATCTGCAATACTACATTCATTGCTATGGTGCCGAGGAAGTATCAACGATTCAATTGTATTTTTTTTAAACTTGTTAATGTCAAATTGGCAAAACAATTGTGAAATTTTATCAAACTTGCATTTTTTGTTTCTATGATTTTTGACACTGCTATTTCCATTCTACGATTCATCTTTGATGTAAGTTAAGCGGTAGCCTTGATCCTAATGTTGTTTTTTTAGTTTATTTCGATGAAACAACAGCGAACAAAATTTTGTGATCATTTTTCAAAGAATTTTAAAGTTTAAGACGAGTTTACACTTCTTCTCTTTGCAGAAAAGACGCTATAAATAAGTGTAGAAAAACCGAAGAAATTATTCCGGTGTTTGGCAGTGTAATGAGGCCATAGCGAACTAGAGCGTCGTCTGTAGCTATTAAATCGGTCAGAAATATTTTAACAGTCGATATTTTGGCGATGGAATATTTAAAATATAAAACTGATTATACCAAAATATATATTAACATGAAAATCACTATAAGATCCCGAAATACGCATTGCACGCCCTCCTATAATAAATCACACTTGAAACTCCAGTGTTTCTCGGCTTAAGTGAATTATTGGAAAGAGTAAGGAAAACTTGTGGAATAAAGTGATTAGTGGATATATCAGGGCTTTCACCCGCTGAGGCCAAGGCTTTTGCTCGCCCTTTTGGACAATCTTGTAATAACTTGATAAAAAGTGACAAGAAATTAAAGCATTCAATTTCGATAAAAGTTTATTGCCTTTAAAGTTGGTGTTATTTGTGAATGTGTGTATACACACACGCACGCACGCACTCATAGACGCACGCACTCATAGACGCATTCTGCCCAACATCAAAGATCGAGATATCAGATTCTCACGTCTTCCAAATTCTAGCAAATAGAGAAGTAGTCACCATTAATAGTATGTGTGTGCATGTGCACATATGCACATAAATTCCCACAAATATAACAGGCTTGATTCTTGACATAACATTTAACATATAAAGCAAAAATTGAAATGTCAATCTCATTATTTAAAAAGCCTTAGTGGGTTCTATCTTTGAGGCAAACTATTAGATTTTCTATCGTCTTAATTTGACTTAGAATTTAATGCAGGAAATCGAGAGCGGAATCAGAACGGAATTTTTTGAAGTACGCAGTTTTCGTTCGCACGTGTAATGTGGGCACTTATTCAAAATTATTATCGCGTCCCTTGCTACTCATCACCCTGCGTTTAAATTCTGTCTAAATAATTAATCCTAAGTAGCCATACATCAATTTTTATCCGAGTTGTGAAAATTGCAGATTTATTAACTTACGTATTGCAATATTGCTATAGCCTAATAACGTTTTAAAGGAGAATTTATATAAAATGAAATTTGCATAAATTGTGATGAACTGTGTTTATGATTGTTGAAAAATTTTCATAGACCATAGCGCATCTTCAATGCCGAAGGATGAAATTAAAATCTCATTATTTCAAGGATAACTATTTCCATATAATGTACAATTACCGGTCTTAATATGTGAATACTTTTGAAACCTATCTTTGTTAGTCATTTAAGGATGTTAGTCATTAATTTGTGAGGGGAGATTTGATTTTCCAGGAATGATTAGTCAATACGCGCTTAAGAAAATTAGAGTAGCAATGTCACTTCAGTTTAAAACTCAACTCTAATTAAAGGTAATCGTAGTAGGAGTTGAAAGGGTTTATGAATATGTTATTATATTTCTCAGGAAGAAAGTATTTATATATTTGAAAACTAAAGTTTTCCATTTCGCATTGAAATTTATCAGCAAATTTAAACAATATTGCGCCATTTGACATGTATATTTTTTGCGATAATATATGTGCCATACATCAGCATATGGTGAAACTAATAACACCATTATTAATTTATTCAATTGGGGTAATATTTATTTTAGTTATATCAACTTACAATTTGCTATTATTAATCAAGCAAAATTACAAGTCTGTCACTAGGATACTTTAGATAGGCGGTATGAAGTATAATTAAAAATCGTGATCGATTATTTAAAAAATTAAAACAACTCAGACCAATAAAATAATGTGTTCATTCAGGTTCAATCATCTAGCATTTTTTCTAACGGAGGAATTTTTCGCTTTTCATAATAATACAATTCACACTCTTATTCACGTCCTATCTTGCATATAGTTTTCCAGTTCTGTCTGTGTGAGACGCTGACGTCATCAACGACACATTTTAACGCGTTTTGAACAAACTTCTCGATTAGGTGGTATTTTGAAATTTCGCAGGAATGTTTGATTCAGATATAAAAATTAAATTTAAAAAAATACGAAAAAAGACCCATGGGGGCCATTTCCATTTCCCGTATGATAACACGCAAAAAGCGACTTTATAAAGTGTGGACTTTTATTCTTTTGGAAATTAAAATTAGAAAAAATTGAAGTACGATCTTCGAATTTAATCTGATTTAGGAAAATTAATGAAGTTTCTTATTATATTCATCTTTTTCCGCCTACTTTTCGAAATCTCTCATATTAAAAACATTTAAATAAAATATTTTGGGAAAATATCGGTTCTTAAACGGGATGTTGCCTTGCCAACCACATCATTGTTAAACTCTGAGAATCAGTTGTTGTCTCAACCCGCATACGTGTAATATATACGAGTGCATAGATTGCCTTAAATTATCATAGAAGTTTTCGCGAAATTACGTAATCCTAATGGGACTGGGATTTAGTTTGGATTCTTATGCTTATGTAAACGACTATATAGATATAGAGTAAGAGAGAGGGGTGTAGGGAGGGAGATCGGAGAGAAGAGATATAGAATGGAAGGTACATAGAGAGTAAGGGAGGAATAGAATTAGAAAAGGACGGGAGGAAAGAGATGAAGAGGGAGACGGAGAAAAAGAGGGAAAGCTATGGATTTGGACAGAAGGAAATGAGAGAGGGGGGAGTGGAGACATAAGAGAGGCAGAGAGGAGGGAGAGAGACAGAGGGACGGCGAGAGGGAGGGAAGGGGCTCATCATTTAGCATATCTTACTGATTTTTCATATCGAAGTCAAATATATTTGGAATACTTTTATCATAATCCCGTCATATTTGACGGGCAATTACGCTAGTAATTAATAGTCTTTCAGTCATTAAGATAATACTAGGAAAGGGATAAACTTATTTTTAGCACTAGGCATGAATTTTTGCTTTTAATTTTTCTAAATTATAAAATAATATTATATATTTGTATTGGGGTGTAGTATTACTGATTTACGAAATAAAGACGCTTGAGAAGTAGTTACTGAATAAAGGTAATTTGTCTTGGTAAATTTATAATTATGATCCCCCCACTTCTTTCCTATTCTTTAACTTCTTCATGCTCGCAGGCTACTCTTTTACCCAGGCTGTGTTCTGGGACCGAAACTATGACTAGATAATGTATATTCAGAAATTTTATAATTTGAATGCTTATACTTAATATACGCCATATAGATGATTGAACGAATGATATGTATCTTTTAGACAAAGAATTTATAAAGAAAATGCTACAAGCAATTTTACTATGTTAATTCGATAGAAAAAGAATTTTGTTAAAATAACTGGAGCCGGATAAATTGCTTCCACCGCCGCCAGTTGGACATCACTACTTCAATTATATCTGCAATAGATAGTCAATAACTATCAATATAAATAAAAAAGAAATGACAAAGAAAAAATATTTCCATGACCTTAGAACCGGAACGTGAATTGCGTGCATATCTTGATATCTGAATGCCAAGGCGACTTAATGGAATCTTAAGTTTCCCTTTCTCTAAAATTTGAATAAAATGCTTTCATATCTGTGTAAACACATAATTTAAATGTTGGGTCAGATTTGTGGGTAGACTGTCTTGAATGTTGACCGAGAATCTTGGGAATGAAAATTGCCTCTTCGCTAAACACACTCGACTCAAGGAAAAAAGAACATAAAAATACTCGTTCAAGTTAAATGAGGTAATACTTAATATATTTCTAAAACTAGAAATGACTGTCAGAGGCCTATTTTTGGCTTAAAGCTGGTTGATCAGGAGAGCTTTCCTTTACTTAGTTCCTTTGTTTTTCTTAGAAAAAATGAAAAATTCCTTTCGCGGACATATTATGGTGCATTATCAAACATCTCTCTTAAATAATTTCAATCAACTACATGTAAGGAATTTCCCACGCTATAAGAAATTGCTACGTGATGATTAGTGGAGCGTCGACGCGAAAAACGTTGATAATTCACCCTTTTCCCGTATTTTTCAACCCAACAAAAACAAAATTTCATGTAACTCTCGCAGCATCAGATGCTCTTGGAAAATGGATTTGATTAGTCAATTCTGTCAAATATGCTGTGAAATTATAACTCCAAAAACCTACTTTTCATCTCTTTCGAAGTCAACAGGTAGATTAGTAGGTAGCAGAGGCGTATCCACAGGGGGAGAACGATCCCTGCCCCTCCCCCGTGGACGATCCCATTGCCCTCCATTGGGTGCATTCCTGGTAGGTAGTATGATTGCCAGATAGACTCCTATCTCAACCAAGGCTTTCTTTATTTTAATCATGTATTCCGATGTGCAACTAACACGTTTGAAAATTGTTAATGATGACAAAAACTCGCTCGTTCGTTAAACATTCGCTCTGCGATGAAGGAAAGATGTAAATGTTGAATTCCGATGTCTAAATACCTATCACATTTCATCCTTAACATACACAAAGCGGATGAAACTTATTTTTCTTGTTCAACAAGATTGGAAAGGTGTACTCCATGTTGGAGTACACAGAGCTCCCGAATGCGTTCTTTGAGATATCACAATGTTCTCAATATTTTTTGCTCAGATGAGATTTAACGAGAAGCAAGCAAGGTACGTTGTAAAATACATGTAGGTCTTCTTGTAAAGTGTTCGTAATTGTTGTCCGATTTTAACCAAAGTTGGAATCGGTCGACCAATTTTAGTAAAACTCCTCAATACCAAATTTTATCAAAATACAAAAAGCGGTTCCCGAGTTGAAACAAAGGAACATTGTCAACTAGTTGTAGGTCATGTAAAGTGTTCGTAATTGTTGTCGGATTTTAACCATTATTGGATCGGTCGACCAATTTTAGCAAAACTCCCCAATACCAAATTGCATCATAATACGTCCAGCGGTTTCCGAGTTTTAACATGCGGACGGACGGACGGACGGATGGAAACGACCTCCCCTATATGCGTTCACTTCCCATGCAAGGAACGCATAAAAAAAACTCAAAGCGCTACCAAATGTAATGAGGCTCGTTTACGTCACTGCCATTCCAAGAAAAGAACAAGCGGATAGTCGCGCCTCGGCCATCAATGCCATTCCTTCCTGGAACGTGCAAGAGCATCCGCGGACGAAGGTCATATATTGGACGAAGGGGCTTCCCGAGAAATAGGTGAGAAGAGAAAGAGAAGTCGGAGAGGTGGGGCGAGAGAGGGGAAATGCAGGGAGGAGGGGTGGAAGAAGAGGGAGGGGGGAAGAGGGGAGGGAGGACGCAAAGGAAGAGAGACAGGCTCGTATTCCGAAAGAATTCCAAAACAACCACTAACTCAATGAGGAGTCGTGAATACGAAGGATTTAAGAGTATCAAAACATTCTTCCGCGAGAAAAACACCGAAATAATTTAAGCGTTTTAAATGGATTGAATACCCATGGAGTTGTTTATCGAGTTAAAAAGAGAAACTCTTAGAATTCTTTTATATCGCGTGTGAATTTGGGTTATTTTTAAAGTTGATGCAAACCGATGCCTCAATTTCGGAATAGGGTCTATGTCATGAGCGCCGGTAAAAGCTACGAGATTTTAAAACAAAAAATGTATGAAGGATGAGACCACATTCCTTCTTAGAGACTCAGGCGTAATGTGTGCGCTTGCGCGTTCATAAGACCCTGAGGAGGAACCAAGAAGTGTCTCCACTCCCCAGAGAGGCGGCTGCAGCAATATGAAGCGACAAAACATAAGTGACGTGGTTAGGCAAAAACAGAGGTTAGGTAACCGATGGGAGCCCGTCGTCTCTTATAAATATTTATGAGGAATGCGCTTGGAACGTTGGCCGTATCCATATATGCTCCTGAAATTTGGACTTTTAGGAAAGATGATGCGTATGGCTAACAAGGAGAGGACACTATAGTGGGAACACGGATTTTTATGAAACTTGGTAGCTCTGGATTCCAGGAACACTGCAAACCTCCCTTTTGGGCGTATACGGCCGATAGTTTTTCCGAAAATCGCGATTAAATATTGCAATTTCTCGTCAACTGGAATAAAATTCTCAATGCACGTTTAATTGATAAATTAATTTGCTAACATAAAAAAAAAGCTCCGTTAGCTGTCGATGCATAAGCAAATGAAAGTTTCCCTTCTAACTCTCCCAATCATTGGTCCCAGCGATGAACATAGAAAAAATAAATAAAAATATGAACGTGGCTGCCCAGTTAAATTATTATGCGAAATACGAAAAAGGATTTGTAAAAGGAGGAGGAATGAAAGAAAGAAAGCTACCCCCGAGAGGATCGAACTCGCACTCACTATACGCTCACCGCGACCAAATAATTTATCAATTAAAAGTGCATTAAGAATTTTATTTCAGTTGACGATAAATTTCAATATTTAATCGCGATTTTCATAAAAACTATCGGCTGTGTACGCCCAAAAGGGGGGTTTGCGATGATCCTGGAATCCAGAGCTATACACCTACCAAGTTTCATAAAAATCCGTGATCCCGCTATCGTGTCCTCACCTTATAAGAGGCTTTCGCAACTTGGATGTGTTGCGTGGCAGAAAATCGGTTGGCCGTAGGAGAAATTGAATGAATACTGTCGAAAATGAGAGGTCGATTGCCATTATTAAATACGGGAACAACAATGAAAAATATCTGTAAGTATTGAGGAAAGAAACTATTGCTGAATCTTAATTTGAAAATTTTGAATGTGTCCCCTGCCGTCTACCGATTTTTGCAAAACAATTCTTTGGTAGCGTAATGAATGGCATCATATATCAGATACACACTGCAAATTTCAGTCTTCTATCTCTTTGAGTTTACTTGCTACTTTAATTTTATTGATTGCACAGACAAAGAATCAGAGCGAAAACATAAAAGAGTTTATAAAATCAAACGCGCCAAAAAACGTGAGGCAGATAGAAGCAAGCGGTAAATCGCAATAAAAATCAAGAAAATAGTTTTCAAATTTTAATTGTTTTGCGGTGGAATATGAAAGAAGCATAATGACGAAGATCCCAGGTCGTCTCTTTGTTGTTACTTTTTGAATGACGTTCCGGATGATCGCTAGCCATCTGCAGCGCACTATCATAGTTTTCTTATCATTCCGCTGTTTTCAGCTTCCATCGTTCGGTGGCGTCAGCAATCAGGGAAAGTGTTTTTAAATGCCACACTCGATATAATTTTGTACTTAAATATTATTCACTATTTTGATTTATTGTCGCATAACATTCACTGTGGTTTGACTAGTGAATTTGAGTTTCTTGCATAATAGACAAAATCGTAAAGAGTCCTTTGAGAAAAATTTCCTGTCTTTTTAATGTATAAGAAAAAAGAAAGCGATCGGTTTCAGTAAAAACGACCATGCGGCAGAACAAATTTGTTCGTCGATTTTCAGATTTTAAAATGTATTTTTGTAGGAGACGATTTCCTTTTGGCGCGGAATCACCAGTTAGTTTAATTTCACCCTCTCTCTAAAAATTTGACTACTATTAATAAAATTAACACCCTAAGATATATTTTAGAACGTTTTATTGTGGCCACGCCCTTGCTTCTGTGCCTGCTGAATGTGTTTACTTGAATATAATTCAAGCCGAAATTAAATAATATTACACATATCTGGGATTATTGTTCCTTTAGATGAAAGATTATCATTTCATCCGGACAAACATTTATCCGTCGCTCCCATTCTAACTTATCTCTATGTTTCCATTGCATGCATGTGAAGGCGAACCATTTGATGAGGTTTGATGATAAATAGGACTCCAGTTGACAGAGAACATAAAATAATACACACGCAAACGAACAATGCCTACATGTGCACTGACCTAACTGTACTACATCACGTGGACCAGGCCCTTTTGGGATCATCGACTCAAGCTTACTAATTCAATGAAAAAGCAATAAATGTAAATTAAACAGCAACATAATTCTATAATTTACAAACCCGATATTTATTATTTTTGTATATATACTATTTCCGTTCCGTTCGCTGATATTTTTGTAACTAGAAGGAGTTCAAATTCAAGCAACAGATCTTTGACTCCAAACTTCTGCGAAAGTTAAATGGATGAATGCGAATGCTACGGATCGCTGAGCGGTGTCATGTTGATTGCGTCGAACTTTATCCGTGTTTATCAAAACCGAATTTAGGGTATCAATGGTAAAATATACGAGTCGTTTTGGCAAGATGCGCGACTTGGTAAATGCCGAGGATTCTAACGGACTTTCTCCCGTCCGTTAAGACATCACCAGTCACTCCTGACCTTCACCTCTCTGTTCCATCCGGGTTTTCAAACGTATTAGCCAACGAGCGCATAGCCGCGACTTCTGGTTTTTCAGTTTGTTTTCCCTATTATTTGTAAGCTTTTGCACAATCTCCGAACATTGTTACTGCTTTTTCCTAGAGGATAATGATTGCATATTGGCTCCGAAGAAATCAACGCTTAATACTCATTTAACTTGAACTGCTATTGCGAAATAAATAGGGAAAGTGACAATGATTTATGTTTTCCGTCGCATTAAAACTGAATATTTTTTGTATTTTGACGATGGGAATTCATAATGAAATGGAGATTTTTAGGCGTTCCTCTTTGAAAAGTTGAGGGTTACTTTGTTTTAAAAATAATCACAAGTTCGAACATTGTGTGAGCGGCAATGGAGTGCATTGGCGGATCCAACCAAGGGGAGGCGGGGCAATTGGGACGATCGCTCCCCCCTCTCCCCCTTGGATGATTTCATTGCCCTCCGCTGGGTGTATTCTTAAATTCATTCCGTGCTATAATCCTAGATCCTACGCCGCAGATAAGATCTGCACGGCAAGGAAAGGAAGAATCTGATAGTAGCGGGGATTTTCGAAATATAGGGCAGTCGGCGGGGGCGGATTCAAGAGGGGGAAGGGGCGATTGAGGAGATCGCCCCCCTCCCCTCCCCTTTGGGACGTTTCTGGATCCGCCCCTGATGGAGTGATTTATCACGACTGTTGGAAAAAATAATTTCATTTATGACCAGGGCATCGAACCGGAATCGAACCAATAACCGAAAAAACCGTTATTTTAGCTTGAGTGGAACCGAACCCGAACCGAAACCGAAAACCGTTATTTATTTTGTTCCATTTTTTCGGTTCGCATAAACAGTGGGAGCGAAAGAAGGGGTTTTCCTTTGCTTTAATATGAGTCTTTTTTGAAAGCCACACTTTTCAACACCGAATAAGGCAAAGGCTAATGTTTTTCTTGAGAATACGTTCTCCTAAGCCTATGGAGGGATGTATCTTTGTGATAATATCTGTTGGTTCAGTGGTGGGATTTTCCATGGGCATCTCAATACATAGAGAGAGGTCAAGGGTACGTCCTGCTGAGGTTTCCCAGAACCTTGTTAAACTCCCATAAACTTTCATCCGATCTCCATATGCACTGAACCCTTATATTTTGGTAGTCTTTCTCTAAAACTTATCCATGAAGGATCGCTCCGCAGTCGTGCTTTGAGTTGTTCTTACTTCTGTTATCTTTTGTTACAGATTAGTAAATTTCTATTTATACAGTGCATCTTAAACAAAATTTGCACACAGATTAGCATTCGTTGCTTAAAACTGAAGAGGGATTAAGGATTAATGCGAATTTGTTATTTTTAGTGAAGTATTTTGCCGACTGCAAAAACGGCTTGAAGAAAGGCAGTTCAGGACGCGCTGGAAATTTAAGTCTAATTTTCTTTCTGTGTGAATGTGTTTGATTTCAAGAAGATATTTAGTACAGCGGTGTAAATTCTGTTCTGTCTCCATTTCCCATGGAAAAACGTTTAAGTCTTTGTCCTGACATGCAGACTTTTTTGGTTATTATTTTAAAATATCTAAGATATTGGGGCGATATTTGCATGACCATAAAGGTAAAAGACTGTAGATTAATTTTCTTATCATCAAATTTTATTTCTCAAATTCTTCAAAGAATCACGTTTTTTATTAATTTTATCATTTTAGGTCCTTGATAACCGGTATAGTTGGATTCTATTGTTGTCATCATTCTCCTGCTTAATATGCATACATTTAAAAAAAACCAACTACCTTTTCTAATCGTCTTTGATGAATCTCCCCGAGTTGTGAAGGAAGACGGAATAAATAGGGAGAGGAAGGGGAGTGTAAGTGAGAATAGGGATAAAGCAGAATGAGAAAGAGAATCTGAGTCGTCTAGTTCCAAAACCAGACAAGTCCAAAATATAAAAATTTTCAGGAGGAAGAAAAAACGTTTAATTTCTCTTTGGTAAGCAGCCACATTTTTGAAATAGGCTAGATTAAAAGCTTATCATATGTAGAGTTGGGGAGTATTTGCAGTCACTGCTATTTTGTCACAGCGACTAACATGAGACTGTGACCGGTAACAGGTATGCGCTGAGAGTAGCAGGTATGGAAGTCGCAGCCAGTCACAGATTTAGTCACCTCCCGGCCGCCCGTCACAGATTCAGTCACCGCCCGGCCGCCCGTCACAGAATGTTACTGCTGGCTCGGTGGAACAGGAAGGACGCAGTCCCTAGTCCCACTCCTCCCACTCCCATTCACCCGAGTCCCAACTTCTTCCCAACGGCCGAGAGGAACTGTGTAGAGGGAGGGGATGTAGGCACTGTTTATCTGCTCTGTGTCGTCTCTGACTCTTGAGATGAATAGTTCTTTTTATGCGTCAACACTTGAATGGAAAGGGAAGGGGTCTTCTGGCCTGGGCAAGTGTTTGGTTCAGCATTTCTTGAGAACAATATATAATGAGTGTGAGAGAAAATCACTTTTCTGACATCGTTGCACAAACAAGCCTACTCAAAGATATTTACGAAAGTATTATGTAATTCAGAACGCAATATTTTATTATTTTGTTGCGTTTTCTAAATAACAATTGATTTCAAAACAATTATATTTTTTGAAAATTTGTATTTTGGGTGGGGGGTTAAAGCTTTGTGATGACATAAATGGAAGGGGTCTGAGTTTTTGTGACGAAATATGATGACGGAGGAAAGGGGCGGTCAAAAATCCGCCAAAATTGCGTGTCGTCATTTATGGACGACCCCTCAGTGCAGTAAGGTAACTCGTTCAACGAACGTTTGTTGAACGAATCTTCGCTTTAACGAATGAATTTAATTTTACGACTTTACTTTAAGTCGAAAATTTTGTTTACTTTAACGAACTAAATAACATGTATCCAACTCAAATCGAAGAAACTCGGATGTTTACGGATGCTCTTGGGGTCACAAGGACCGTCTTGTTTACCCATGAATTTTTCGTTTGCCCACTTTATCACGCATTTTTCCTAACGCCTGCATTTCTTGAGAGGTGTCACCGAACGTATTGTTTGTTACTAATAATATATATACAAATTAAAGAGGAAATGCACTACGCAGTGTTTCCCACAACCATTCTATACTTCAAACTTCAGTCGGTGACTTGGATTGACTACGTTCGGTCGCATTCGTTTCCTCGCGATTCATATATAATCGTTACATCACGAGGATTTGTTTTCAAGCCATTGCCGTGGCCACATTTATCGTACTTGCTCGTACTTTTCTCATGAATGTTCAACTTTTTTATTATTATTTTTCTGGAGATGTTTTAAACCACGAGGAGTTCTGAATTCTTTATTGACGGTGTTGGGAGGTGCTGTACTATGGAGCTAGGAAAGCGGAGGACGAGCGGGCTGTGGCGGTTGTTTACTGAAATAGATCCCAAAACAGGCCTGGCCAAGTGTGATATGTGCAAAGCAAAGTTAAGCTTCAAGTCTTCTGTCACTAATTTGCGGAAACATCTTAGCAGAAAACACCCAACTGTGAAAATAGAAACAAAGGTAAGATTTTCTCATTAAAATTACCTTCAACATTTTTGTCATGTTTAGTTAACCCCTCAAGCGCGGCGACATTTTAATCAGACCCATCTGGGAGACCGGGGGATATTTAAATAAATTGACTATTCTGGAGCGAAGTTATTTTAAAATACATAACTTTTCACCTTTTTAATGGATTTACCTGAAATTTTCTGGAGATTCCCACAAAACTATGTGTATTTATACAACTTATTTTATACATGCCTATTTTATTTATTCTTTTTGCGTGAAACAGCGATGAATTATTAGGCGTTCTTTGCCAGCGAAGCGATAATAGCGGAACGCCTTATGGGCACGTCTGGTCCGTCCATCCGTCCGTCGTAACTTTCATCTCCTAAACCGCTGGATGAGTTTTAATTTAATTATATATGAGTGATCTTTAATAAAACTTATCGCCCAATTGTGGTTTTAAACTGAATTCGTCAATTAGAACTTCCACTTTACACAATTACTTTAATAATCTTATACTAGTATCTCTCAAGCAACAATGAAATAGCAAACTTTTATCTCTCTAGCTCTTATATGATCTGTAAGCTATAGATTAAAAAGATTATTCGAATAGAGAACAACATTTACTACAAGAAGGTCCGCGAGGCTACATAATTACGAGTTATGGTTTCGTAGAAAAAAATTCGAGAAAATCCAGAGAAAAACATCGCATATGTTGTTTACATCGATCTCTAAGACGGTTCTCTCGGCAAACAACAATTAAAAATCTATATATTTCTCCCCCATTCTCTTATATTATCCGTGAGGTATAGATTAAAAAATGTCTTTAACACCCCACATATTTCCATGTGTAAAGCAAGGTTCAGGCATAAAAATATCAACTTTGGCTAAGGTTTGGCCTTGCGATTTATTTACTGTATTGCCATAAGAGTTTGATTACGAATTGCCTGGGATGCATGTTAAAAGGAATTGCTGGATCATTTGACGTTTCAATTTTATACGTGGGAGAAAATGAATGATTCCAGCCATAGAACCAGTAATGACTTCCAATAATTAATTTAATTATCTATCACATTTAATTAATCAATCATTCATCATTCTCTTCCATATTTTCCAATCATAAAATGCACTATGTGACTCTTATTGAAATTAAATAATCGTACATTCAGTTATCGAGTTAAATCATTATATTCTCTTTCAGATTCAATGAACTTCATTGCATTGTAACTTTAATTGCAAATATGAAAGTTTATTTACTAACATTACTAACTGTATATTGTTGTTAGTAACCATACAAACTGTAAACAAAACATTTCTCTTTGTGTAATATAATAGAGATAATTATTATCTGAAATATACCTAATGTTCTACTATTTAATTTTTTAAATTTTCTTGCTCACTACTTCACTAGTCACCGATTTAATATATACTACCTACCACCAGGGTACCAAGTAAGTACTCGTTATCGGCCGATACTTGGTTTTATGGCGTCACCAACTCCACCAGCACAAGGTCAATACAATGAAAAAGTCACTGGTGACTCAAGTAACAGGTATGAGTCACAAGTATTTTTTGTCACAGGAACAGTTTGTCACTGTGACAGGAAAAAGTCACAGTCCCCAACTCTAATCATATGTAGATTCAGAGGCATAAATTATATTCTCAACAGATTTGAACTGTGGGTGTAATCTGAAATTTTTTGTTTGAACTTGGCTGGTTTTGAGTGTGAAATTGAAGATAGCTTGTTTTGAAACGGAATGTTGAAAAAATACCTTTTCTTTACTACTCTTTTAAAACAAATACTTATTTAAAAAGGTACATTGAACTTAAAAACATATATTAACACGAATCCCTTTTTTGTATTACATTAAAAATTAAGGAATTCAAAATTGCTTTAAACAGAAAAAAGTGGACAAAATAAATTCTTGTGGTAAAATAAACATCATTTGGATCATACTAAATAAAATTAAAGGTTGATAACCTCTTGAGATTGTTGTAAATTGACAAAAAATAAGATAGGTACAAAACATAAAGCTTATCAGGATAACATCAGTAATTATAATCACAATAAAAATCAAAATATACTTCTATGCTCCAAAATTAGCTTTTTCGGAACAAAAACAGAGTGAAATAATATTGACTAAATAAAATTTGATTCATTTTCACAAATCATGTAATCTTCATTACACTTTTCCTCAAATTGTTCCTTATTATTGTTATTATAAACCATGTCTTCGTTTCCATTAATGACTTTGCAATAGAAAGCCATTGAGCTTAAAGTGACCTAGTCTCCATCATAGTATTTTACAAGTAGATTTTTGACATGACATCCCTTAGCATCAAGGGAGCTATTGGGATCCCTACTGGCACAGCCTGTGGTCGAGTCTGTTTATGTTTCTTGTTAATGCTCTTGTAACTCCCGCTGTCAATTTGGTAATTCATATCATCTTTCACTAAAGTATTGTTATTTTTATTTTATCCAATAAAATCTGTTAGCTGCCTTAAAGGCAAAGGCAAAGTTTAATGACTGAAGACTAAACTCAACTAAAATATTCATCGATCATGGAAAAATGGGCAAAATTGTAGCTTTATATTTTTCAAAAACTTAGATCGATCAGAAAACACACTAAATTTCAAATGTAAATAATAATTCGTTAAATCGTATGATATTTAAATTTATAAATACTGCGCATGAACATACATATGTAGGAAGAACTGGTGCTTTATAATTAGATTGTAAATGTTGCAAAATTTACATAAAAATGGTCATTGACGCAACAGTAAAATTTTGTATTTTAGTAACTTGATGTTAAGTAGGTACTTATTGTAAATTAAATAAATATTGTTTTAGATCTTGTTAAGAGATATTTAAGAATTATACAAAAATACGCACATAACTAATTTTTGAACACGATATTCTCTCAACATACTGTATTTGTGACTGAAATTTATATTGCACTAAGCACTTTCATTCTAAATATGCATCAATCAACCAAAGAGACACTGTAGAAATAGATCAAGTTATAGTTAACGTCATACAGAATGAATAAATTTCATAATATTGACGCTTAAACTGTTTATAACGACATCACTAGTTTCATTGTAACAACCACCAGGTGTTAGGTACTTAAAACCATTTGAGAAGAATTTTACATCGCACAGATCACTGAAGTTCAATTCACCAGTAATAATCAAATAAATAGATGTAGATAAAATTAATAAGTAGCATATTTAAACCGAAGAATACCTGTTCTTACCTGATTTTACGTTTATGTCCTCTTCTCCGGCATGCTCGAATCCATGGTTCTTGAATGGACTTTTCTTGGGGAAATCGAAAAAGTCTCACCCTACCATTACAATTTTTGTAACTGTTATTACAACCAAATACCGTACAAAACGGCATTTCACTGAGAAAGCCACAGTTCAAGAGAAAACGTAATAATTTTCCAAACCCACGACCACAGTCAATGCTAAACCATAGGCGGCAAGCGCAATCTGGATGCCACGTGACGTCACACGCTCGAAGCGACGCTCGCCCGAGATGCGCAACGACCTACCTGGTACCATGAATGTATGTGACAGAGTCATGCTCCTCTCGACGGAGGCTCGGATCGTCGAGTCGGTCGTCGACGAACCTTAGTAAAAGGATTAAACTACACTTCGATACCCACGGACTTGTCCATCCTTCACATTCATAATTTTTTATTCTACAATAGTTAGACGTTTCTCTAGTGAATAATGAGTGGGAAAAGAAATCGTGTTGTGGTGTCTCTAGAGACTAAAGGCTATTCAACGATTTAAGTGGCGTATCACGGAGGCCAAAGAGCGATCGAACAAAGTTAGGCAGAAATCATTAACACTGCACAGGTCGCGCGGCGTCTGAAAGACTATTTGCTTTAAGTAATATCAATAAATTGTTCTTTTAGTTTAGTTACGTATGTATAAAATAAATTTTCTGAACATACGTAGGCCTATTTTTAATACCTAAAATGAAACTTCCGTTTTATCCGAGTTTATCATTATCCAAGGTTAGCTTGGTCCACTTGACCTCGGATAATCGAGACTCTACTGTGTTATATTTCTAAATATAATGATGTTATTAGGTACTATTTTCGTTAACAATTGATGCTTAGTTACGTCTTAGTAACGCTCCTTTTTCTTTTCTTAACCGGAAGTAAATATTGACAACGACCCCAGAGCTAACAACATGTAATTTGCCATATAAATATGGAGAAAGTCATGTGTTGCCCACATCAGTTTATTTTGTTATAACATCTACGTTATACTTTTTTCTACCATAATACTTTACTCTTAAGTCTCGTAGTTTTTTGTTTGAAATTTCATTCTCCCCTTTAGAAAATAATATTTATATCATAGTAGTTATTGTGTATTTGTACATCCTTGTTACATTTTTAAGGTTGTTTTATTTTTACGCTCCATAATATTAATATATTTTGGTGGTTGTGTACTACTATCTGTGCGTGAACTAACCTTGCTTGTGTTGTTTACGCCTTTCACTTTATACCTGCACTTGACACTTTCTCAAGAACGGTCTGATCGATTTCGACAAATCTTTCGCCTCAATACTCGGCGCGAACTCTCGCAGTTTTTAAGTGGAAACTCGTCTCCCGAAAAGGCATGGGTACGATATCAGGAAAGTTTTCGTATTTGCTTTTCATTAACACATAATCGGCTGGAATACTATGTGTAGACTTTCAGTCTTTAACGTTTTAAAATATCTTACGATCGAGACTTAGACTCGTGATTTGCACTATTTCACGTAGAAAGAAATGAATATTCGTATTCAAACTTTTAATTCTGTTGTTTAATTTGTGTTTGCTCATATTTTAAGTTAATATTCGATTTGCTCCGATTTTTCAACATTTAAATTGTTGACCTCGGATTTTTGCATTGTTAGACTCGGGTTTTCAAGCGCATTTTCACTAAGCCTAAAATAAAAGAAAGGCATCAAGGATAATAACCGATTGGAAATTTATGTGAAAAGTTTCGTGTAAATATAAAACAAATAACACGTAGCGAAGAAAAGTTTCCAATGCATTGTAACAATGGACAACTTAACATTTTAAATAGAAAGATATTTTACGTACACATTGAAAATATTGTTTCGTCTGCAAGTTTTAGTGTGCAGTTTAAGCGAATTACAATATATAGATAACGTTTATGATTAATTTCTTTCGATATTGACGCGTCGCCGGTGCATTGATAACTTAATATTAAACAAACTACAGAGCATATGATATGCTGTACCATCAGAAATAGGGAACAAAAAAAATATTGTGTACCGGTAGTCTAAATCATGTAGGTACGTGTTTTTGACTGTGAAAGTGGTGTGAGCCATATAATTATTTAAGAGGGGCAATAAAAGTGGTTCGACTAATAACACTCATTGCAACAATTTTTTGTTATAGGAACTATCGCATTGGGTCACTTCACGCAAGTGTCTCTGGATGTTTGCAAGAAGTACTGCAACGGGCCCCTAGTACTAACTAAAAGAAATAATATATACCAAACATTAACTAAAGCAGGGAATAAATAAGCACTACGGTTATTCAAAGAAGGACAACCACCAATAAAATTATAAATCTGGTTAATTATTTCAAAAGGTAAGTGAAAAGCGGTATTAATGTGCAATTTTAAGTGCTTTCGTTCTCTAAAAACTTTTTATGTATTCTGCATATTCTCTATATTTAGTAGACAACGAAATATGTTTTTCATTAACATTTTAAATGAATACAGTGAAAGATATCCCAGAAGGTACAATAAGATTAGATTCTTTATCTGGCTGTTGAAGTGGACGGCAAAGCTTTCATTCACATCAGATGTGCTAATTTTCCGCAAAACATTCGCAGGCAACTCATAATTGTGGCAACATTTTCCATGTCGTCGCAATCCATATTTTATTGCCAAAACTGAGTTCAAAGTTCGGAGTTTCATTCTGTTACGTAACTTTGATTTTACAATGTTCATGTGACTGAATAAGCGTTCTACATCAGCATTAGAATGAGGCAATGAAAGCACTGTTAATGCAAATTGAGAAAGATCTTCAAATGGGTTTTCACAATGACGACCACGATCATCTGTCCATAGAGAATGCAAGTCAAAATATTCGGTCGGTAAATTGCAGTGAGTGCGCTAATTATAGTCATGAAATATCTCGTCTAGAAATGAAAAAATGCTAAAATTATTACAAAATTAAATATTTATGATTTCTACTCTTTGCGAGTCGATCAATTACTTTATGCGTACATTTACCAGTAATTTTCCTTAGATTATTTTTTAAATTGCATTATCTTCTCAGCCTTAATTCAAAAGAAATGAGCCTTCGGATTTATTGGATTTACGCCTTAGCTCTCGCTGCCTCGGGAAAGATCCCTCTTCAATGAAGTCTTCACGGGGTAGTTCAATTCGCAATTCACTGTCTTCCACTTCTTTTGCCAAACGCTGTCTCATTCTACATCCACAATACACACATAACTACACCTAAGAGATCCCTGCTTCGCAGGTGCTTCCTTCGCATCCTGGGATGTCTCGACTTCTCTCTGAAGAAATCTTTAGAATGAGGAGTGAGAACGAGAGATACGGTATCCACTGAACGCGGGTTACTTAGAATTCCATCAAGAACAACGATACCACTAGCCAAGTAATAACACTCCACCAAAAATGAAACAACCACTTGATCTGATGAAAATGTAGGTCTAAGTCGGCCGGTATGAAGATACGAAAAAGAAACTAATTATGCGAGAGGTTACTCCAATAACCTACAGACATGTTTACAAATCGTGACTTTCTGAAGACAATGAGGTCTTTCTTTCTCACTGTCAGAAACAATCCCAGGAGAGCCTAAAATTTTAATTCAAGAGTCGCGTCTGCCAGACGTCATCTTGTAAGGGGAACCTCTTACACCTTATAGGACCATATTTCAACAAGCGTAAACTTTGTGGATTGGACATTTGGGATTCTATGGCGTGCAAGACATTCGGTAGGATATTGCTCGAGAAAAATCAAGAAAGGCGTCAAATTTTGCGCTAGAAATTGTGAAAACCGCCAAAATAACGCCATCGCGCTTAAAGACAATAAGAAGGCGCTAGGCGAACCCAAAAAACGCTAAATCTGGCGCGAAAAGCGCTAAAACGGCAACACTGCCGCCGATGTGCGGCTTACCGTCTGCAGTATAGTCCCTAGGATTGACCGCGGTTCTGAGGTTTGGAATAGGGTAGACGGTCTGAACCGAAAGCTGTGGAATCTCTGTCGGGACTTGGGAGTGGACCTCGTCGACCTACGGCCGGATATCGGATCGTGCAGGGCGCCATTGGCAGACATTTCGCCGCCCTGAGGCGGGACATTTTTGGCCGCCCCCTCCCCCCTCATGGATTGTGGCTCTCCGATGATCAATAATTTTACTAAATCATTAAAATCTAAATTTATCACACAATCGTGTCAATATTTATTTTACTTAATTTATGAGACATGTTAACTACATATATTGTATCTTCGATTATTGTTTTCTTTCTTTTCAGTAGCCGTACGGACTGTGTTAAAGAGTCACAAAGGGTATACTGCGTGTGTTTCCCTTGGTTTTCCCTTGTCTCCCTCCAGTTTTTGTAAATGTGTCTCTTTGAGCAGGATTGCCACCCTTGTTGTAAACCAAACTTAGCAAGAGGGAATGGCGTAGGTGTGAGGCATAAGGCCTCGACCATGCGTCCTGAGGCGATTGCCTCACTTGCTTACTGTTTGAAGCCGGCCCTCACCACTGGATCATTCTGGTGTCCACCACACGCCCGAATCGGCTCAGAGATTAGTGCGTAGGATTCTTGAGCACAGTAGGGATATTTTAGGCTAGAGAGTAGGACAGGGTGTATGTCAGTCTTGAGTAAGTGGGTAATCGATGCGTGCGTAGAAAATAAGAAATACGTTAGATTATGTAATGATAAAATATACTCCGAACGTGAGGTAAATACACCTAATACGAGAGATAAGGAGGAAATTCATAGTAACATGCAGCACCAATGTCGAGATAGGTCATTGATAGAATGTTCCGTAAAGGGTGCGATGGGGCACGATTCCAATTTTGATGCGATGCCAAACAGTCGTGGGCGTGATTGTGATGGGAGAGCATGTAGTTTTAGAGTGGAAGAAAAAGTCAAGGGTGAGATTAATATGCCAAGTGATAGGGAGAAATTAAACTTCGTCGTACTGAACTGTCGCAACATCCGTAGGAAAATTGCTAGAGTTTGAGCATATTATTCGCAGTCTGCACGCCGACGTCGTGATAGGCACAGAAATTTGGTTAACGGATGAGATTCAGAGTCAGGAGATATTTCCTAGAGACTATCGTGTATATAGAAAAGATCGCGCCAATAGATCGGGCGGGGGGGGGGGGGGGTTCATAGCGGTTAGCGATAAGTACGATAGCAGGGAGATTCAGATAAGTGACGAGGATATCGAGTGTTTGGTGCCGCATAGGTAAAGATGGCTCCAAAAAGGTGTTCTTATGCTCGTTTTACAGACCACCTAAAGGTGGTGTAGATTGTATTTTAAATCTCGAGAAACAACTATCAAGGCTTAGACTGATTAATCAAGATGGAACCATTATAGTCGGTGGAGACATTCATTTACCCTCAATTGATTGGGAAACCCTGTTTCGGATCTAGAGGTAAAGAATGCGAATCTTGTGATGCATTAATCGAAACATTCTGCGAAAACTAAAAATTATTCGAGTTATAGAAAATTCGAGTTACGGAAATATATTTTCTCATTTTTCTTTGAGTTCACATCAAGTTTATTCCCTTAAGCAACACTGCCGCCGATGTGCGGCTTACCGTCTGCAGTATAGTCCCTAGGATTGACCGCGGTGAATGATATCTCAGATGGTACAATAGGAAAACTTCTATAACAATTATTTAATTTAGCCCACCATTTATAATCGTTAACTCTTCTTGAACATCTGTATGCACATTTTACTTTCCTTTCAACTGAACATTTGTATGCATCAATTAAGCAAATTACACATATTATATTATAATAACACTTACCATGTCAAACCAACACAGTGTTATCGTCAAATTCGGTTTCAAAGTCCGGAACTCATTTTGTTTCTTTGGTTTGACTTTAAAATATTCACGTGACAAATTTGACTCACAAAATCAGCCTTTGCATGAAATAACATATGGGTAACCTAAATTTAAATATATCTTCAAATGTGTTTCCACCGGTTGAATCCCTAGAGCTTGCAATTCCTGCCCAAGTTTCTGTTTTTGAGATTCATGACCACATAATATCATGCAATTTTTTCCACTGGAACTTAATATGAGTGAAATGACTATATTTTGAAAGTGATTCCATCGATTGTTTGTTATGATTATTTGATAAAGGATACAGTCGCCAAATATATCGATAAAGGATGCAGAAAAAATTAGTTTATTTGGGCAAAAGATGGGAAGAAAAGAAATATTGCATACCATTAAGTACTACTATAAAAACTAAACTGCTTTCATAACTTGGTTTTATTCTCAAATCTCACTCAATATTTTTGCTTTGACTTAAAAACCCAAGCAACGCCGGGTAATTTCAGCTAGTCCTCAATATTTTCTTCCGATAATATGTAAGATTTTCCCTATCCAATACAATACAATACAATCCAATATCCAATACACCAATACCGTGATTGAGGGTATCATAGATAATTGTAATTTTAACGTACTACTGAAAGCACAAACACGACGGTTAAACTTGTGACATCAACTATAGAAAGGAGCGAAAGGGTTTGTTTTTTTCTGGGACTATAAGAGATCATAATCGAAGAAGCAACCCTGATAGCAGTGACGGTAAAACGTGAAAAGTATTGTAATGTTGTGTTTCGAGAAATTTTAACTCATTTCAATTGTTAAATATAATGGCGTCATACCTGTTTCACGATATTTTTAGTCTACTTTCCAGAATGGATATAGGCTTATAGTTTTGTCGTTGTGTCTGTCTGTCCGTCCGTCCTTCTATTAACTTTTGAACCAATAGACCGATTTTCATGAAACTTGGGACTCAACTACAAGGACAGAAGGCCCTGAGACTAAATTAATGGAAGAAAATAATACAAAATTAAAACCTAAAAGCAAATACCGTAACTTCAATAAAAGTTCGATGGAAAAACTTTCTCAGAAAATGTAAAAAACATTTCCGATAATAGGCCAAATTAGACAGATTAAAACGTGATTAATAAAACATTTCAACACATAATACACGAGTCATTACGATTTACGATGCTATTATTAATGGATTAAAATGACTAGGCATTATGAAATAAAGGAAAAGTAAATATTAAACTGCGTATCGGTTTCAATTAAGCATTTTGGTCAACGGTCAATTTGATCATAATCCGCACAAATGGCACTTCTCACGTTTCATGAAAGACCAAAAACGTTCTGTCCAGTAGCGTGGACATCGCTTTCAACGCGGAGCGGAAAACGCTATTTTAGCCTACTTTCGAGAATGGAAGTAGGCTTATAGTTCTGTCGTTGTGTCTGTCTGTCTGTCCCCCCTCCCCTATTAACTTTTGAACCAAGTGACCGATTTTCATGAAACTTGGTGGAAATCTCTTGCTACATGGGCCGAGCTCCCGAGGATAGTTTTTGTTGCGAAGATTGAAGTCCCAGGTTTGATTCCAGGATTCCCATTTTATTTACATGGGTAATCTGAAATCCACCGTGCAAGGTAATTTTCTCTTGCACATTAAAATATTTTATAATTGTAATATCGGAGCGAGTGTTATGCTATTCTCCGAGGAAAGAAATGAAGATTTTAATTTTTATTGTAGAATTTTGCTTATCCATTGTATTTCTTAGAATTTCGCGTAAATACTGACGATTTTGCTGTTTTTATCACTCATTGCGAGAGTGTTGCCATAGCAACAACTATTGTTGGACCCGGATTCGGTATATTCTAATACGTACACGCGTTATTTTTACCGCACACAAATACGCGTGATCAATAGAATATTCCGTTCGTATGCGTTTGTAGTATTTTATGACGCTAAATTATGAGATTTGGGAACACAAAGAGCTTCATATCCGCGATGACTTTAAAGCTATTAAAGCCAATATAAGTATTAAATAACAAACTAAATGGAAAGTAGGCATCATAAGTTCTGTTTGGAACATCTTGTTTATCCAAATACGTGCTAAAGGCACGGATGATGATGCCATAATCTTAACAGAATATATCTTAATTTTTCCATAAATTTCATTTATAGGGTATTGCCTTAATGATGATTATTATTATTACTCATGCAGGGCGATCTGAGTCGCGAAACTTGAAATACGAAAACTTGGACACGAGTTGCCAGAGAATTTGGAAATTACGGTTATTTGCCATTATTTCACGAAAAATTATACATATAATGCTGTTACTCATGGAATTTATTATCTATTACATATAGGCTCCACGTGTCTGAAGTGCTGTTGCCTTGGAGATCGCGTTGGTTTATTTACGAGTTTAGATCTTGGTATATGATGATTTTTTAGCACTTGCAGTATGCATGCACCGACAACTCGTATCCTATATATCTATACTATATTGAGGTTTCTTACTTATGATACGTCATTAACATAATTATATATCAGGAGGATACTAATGTCCAGCCCAAACTACGAGAGCTACAGAGCTGAAAGTTTCAGCGTTTGTAGAGGTCATAGATAAATCTCCAGAAAAAATGAGAGCTCTCACCTATGTGACATGGGTTCGACTCCAGAAATTCCGAATATTGCGTTTTTTCCTATAAGAATAGCATTGCGCAATATTTGTAAATTAATTTCGGAATTGCTGATAAGCTGGAGATATGAGATTTTGAGAGTTGCTAGATGGCCGCAATACTTATTAGGAATTGGTATTGATTTTGCTTTCAGAATCCTGAGTTCGACTCCAGATGCCCCGGAATATCTCCCATAAGGTAGCATGGGGAAAAGTTATTCCAGTGTTTCGACCAATCTAACGCAAGAGGAATGGGGAGCTGCAATTATGCACAAAACAAACCATAAAAATCGAAAATTTCAAAATTGTTAATTTTTAGGGGTTGTTTTTACCTCATTTGTACATTAAAGTGTAATAATTTTTATCTCGAAAACTAAAAGTCGCAGGTATGAGGTTTTTCAAACATTTTGCAGCAAATTCTACATAGAAAAATCGAAAATCTTGAAAAAGTTCAACAATGCGGTCGCTAAATTTCGCAAATGTTTAAACAAATTTTTAAGGTTTATGTATTTCCGAATGTGCTACGAAGCTGAATTTTTTTAAAGGTAGAATTTGTAAAAAAACGTAATAGGGATTATACAAATTTTGAGATTTTAATTTGATAGACTTACAAAATTTTAAATTTAAAACAGATAAATGTTTGTGTACTATGTGGCAAACTAGGTAGCTGAAAATTTGAAGCAATTTAGAGCTTAGTGCAAATACACAAATAAACCTTTGAATATCTCCATTAAGTTGTTATTCTTGTTTTAAAATGTAAACAATTAGATAAATATTATTTCACTTCTAGATGTGCTAAAACTTTTCAATTTGGCAGAAATATGTGGCTTTAGGATCTCACTGTGGAAAAAGTATAATATTCTTAAAATTGCAAATCTTAGGGATTGTTTTACTCCGATATTGTTCCATAAGGAAACAACGAAAATTGGTGCAAAGGTGAAATATTTTAATTGAAAAAATATTTCTAATGATGAAATATTTGTCTGAAAAATTGTTTTTTTTCTTGGTGAGATGAAATTCTTGCTGAATGCAAGCACCAACTATTTGTATCTTATAAATATTTTAGAGTGTGTGTGTATGTTCTTTATATGTGCTTACACCGTTGGAGCTATCGAATTCAAATGTTTCATGGGCCATCCTATGGACCAAAGGAAGAACTTGGTTTAGGTTTGCATATCGTGGGGTCTGCTATACCCCACGGGGTCAAGAAATACTATTTCCATAAGAATGCATGGTGTGGAGAATTCCCAAAATGCCATGCAGCCCTTCACTGATGTGGGTATAAATATACTTAAATATTAACTTACGATCACGGGATATGACTTATTTTACGCAAAAAAGACTAAATATTTTAATTCTGTTCATGTTTTGTCGTATTATCTGCTAGGTCGCTCGAAATTTTTCTTTAAGCGCAAAATTTACCTGTTTAGATGAACATTTTCCATGCGGCAACAAAGCTAAATTTATTAATTGTTGTCCTCTTCGAAGGGAGATAGCCACGTAAAAATTAATACAAGGAAATGCACGCCGTGGCGCACCGTAGAGGAAGAATATCCAACGCCAAGATAAAGGGTACAAATGGATTCATGCCTAAATATAGCCTATGAATACTTTTAAAGTGAGTCAAATGATTTTTAAGGAATATTAGAACATTGTTATCTTTTACCATTAACAATGAAAGATTTAACGCAACATAAATCGATACAACTACTTACATTTTTTCGGTAGCCAATATGATTATTGTTTACGTTCTGGCTAATAGTATTGACATAATCCACATAATTTTATTGTTGCTTTAAAGGCTTCGGTGCGTCTATCCATGTGAATATTAAGTAAGACTTTAATGCGTAATTATATTAATGGTAAAACTTTACAATACAATACATCAAATAGTAAATGTTAATGTACGTAAATATCGCTTGCGTAATTAAGGAATGTGGAACGTTTGGTAAAGTTTGGATCTTTTTTTGGGGCGCCTCCTCCCCCAAACCCCCGAATCAGCAATTCAAAACTTGGGGTACTAAACAGCAAAAGTAAGTCAATATAAAAATTTATTGTATTTTTTTATTGTAATATGACATCAAAAGTGATATATCATTAAAAATAATCAAAATCGTTTTCTACTTAAAAGAAAACTTTCCCGAGCGAATCCGAACGTTTCAGCTGTATATTTCCCTATATATGTAAGAAGCAGTTATTTATGATGATTAAATATTTTTAATATAAGTAGACATATTCGGAAAAATTGTGATGTCATCCTTTCGCCGATTCGAATATGATCTCCGAAAGAGGAATAGCTACTATAACAATGAAGGCCTTGGGAAGTACGAGGCGTTCAGAAAATACTCATTTTTACCGCACAACCTACACATAAATATCGACTGAACTCGAGGAAATATCGAGCGAGATTGGAACTTTTCATGGTAAAAGGTTCCGTAAACCAGTGGTTCTGAGACAGATTCGTGAGGCGACCCCTCCGCCCGGATATTCGGTCGCCGCGAACCCCCGAGAATATTCGAGAAGCAAAAGAAATACACTCCAGCTTTCTCCCTAGAGGGAAGAGGAGGGATGATGACAATAAGGAAATTATTAATAAGAGAGTTTTTATTTTGTGCTCTTTATAAATACAAGATTAGCACTATAAATTATTTAATTTACTACTACGTATGTGTATTAAAAACATTCAAACAATATGTGATGTATACTTTAATATTTTAAGTTCTAATCACTACTGACAATGAGATATAATTCATTGTTTGTTTTTATACATAAAAGTAATTCATTTGATAAAAAAAGTTTTTGTACGTTGATAAGCTACAGAATTTTCTTTATTTTTCTGAACAAAGCATGTCGATAAATTAAACTCTGCAGGATTCTTAAAACCAGAATAAAACCACTTGCCTTAGCGAAGAGTGCTTGCGACCCCCAAAAATCCTTTGAGAAACACTGGTCTAAACTATTTTAAGAATGTATACCTAAAGGAAAGGAGGAAGAAACCGTTAGAAAACCATTGCTGCGTAAACATCTGGCTGGGGTAGATATTTACCCCGCGCGAGTAATTCCGGGTTAAATATTGTTACGTATCCCCGATCTTATGCAACCAAAATAACAATTTCTGATCATACCACCCGAGGAAGATTTCGAAATGTTTGAAAATATTCACTCGAAATATAGCGAATGGCTGTTTTGTGTCCCGTAACACCACTGATGAAATCTAAGAGCATACGGTCCTCGTTTTCCTGAGGTCTGATCGGTGTGACGTTGCAGAGAACATCATAATTTTATTCTTTCTAACTTTTCCGAACTGAGACCGGTGAAAATAAACTTCCAAGCGTTTCAGGAAAACATCGATTTCTTTTAACAAAATTTCTAAAAATCCACTACACCGGAAATTTAAACAAGGAAAGGTACATGATCACTGGAGAAATTCAAAGAAATTCTATCAGAACAGGTGAGGTGTGGCAAGATCCTGAAACAAGAAAAATCTGCTGGAAATGTTGGCATTACAGTAGATATGTCAAAATAAAAGGACACCCCGAGATTTTTACACCAATGTGATAATCAATAGGTGGCATCCACGTCGTCAGAGATGTTATCAACAGCTCAAACGAGTGTGACGTCACGTCTCTGCTCGTGTTTCAACGATTAAGGAAAAGCGTTCGACTCCATTCAAACCTCTCCGTTGATAAAATTCTGAGATTAGAAGACATTAATTAAATCTATAAAAATCAATGAGAAATCGATATAATCGTTTCAACTAGGTGAAAGACAATTGAACTGAGTAGGAATCCAGGCAAGGAAGTATCATGCTTTTTTATGGTATTTTACTGGTCGAAAGAAATAAAGATGTGTTCCGTATATAAATCCTTAAGCTATAACTTTAAAGCGTAAAGGAATGTTTTTAAAATCAAGGACGCTTATAACTCTTTCGGAAGAAAAATATATATTTTAAATTAAAATCTCGTAGAAACGTTAAGATGATAAAGACTATGAGTTATAAGATCGCGTTGGACGATACCCGGGACATAATACCTTGAAAAATTCTAAACTCCGATTGGTGCGTTTGGCAAACGTACATGTTTTATAAGCTGAATTCAATATTTGTGCTATATTCATATCATAGGCAATCTGTCCGTAGACAGGCCCGTGATTATTACTGGTTGAACCTGGTTCTCCATACATTCCAGCTTTCCGCCAACTTTTTCATTTCTTGGTAGCTCCCTTTCAAGTCCTGTATCAGCTGAAACCTTTTCCTTCCCACTTCTCTTTATCCTTCTAGCACGTCTTTAATCATGTTCTCTCTAATCAGGTAATGTCTGATCCAGTTCTTCTTCTTCTTCCTAAATAACGTTTAAGTTAATAACCAAGCTTACACTCATTTTCTAATTGCACAGCCTCTCATCAAGTTTTGTATCAATGATGCTGTCATATCCATTCCCATGGCTGTATTGTAAAACGCGTGTGTGTTAGATTTGTTATAGCTAATGATGGAATTAATGTAGAAGCTAATTAATTAATTTAAAATGAAATTTAAACCTTTCAGAGCTTATGTTTCCTTGAATTATGTTCTTAACTCAAATAATAAAGTAATTATTCAAATTTATTTTAGTATATTCAATTTTGGGACACCCTATGTATATGTGCGTGCGTGTATATGTACTCGTGTATATTTTGTTTTTCAACCCGGCTTGGAGCTAAATCGTTGCACGCATTTATTAATAATAAAAGAGAGAGAGATGAGAGGAAACACTGGAAGAGTCTGGAGGAAGCTTCGTCTGCTAATGGACAAAGAATTCTTGAGAGCCGAATGACTCATCGCCACCGCCTTCGTGGATTTTCCAGTCCGGGTTTTTCTTTCGCTGGGCGAGACCCTCATTTGATGTCCACGCAATCTATCCAAAATAAAAAACGTGTCCTCTTTTATACGGAAACTCTTCTTATATGATTTCGGTATAATGGACAAATGACAAAAAACGACATGGGGAAACAATGACAAAACAACAAAAAAACGTATTTTTTCCTATTGCGTATTTCATTCTGAGCACCACAATACAGTACCGCAAGGCAAGATGTTACATCCGATGATACATTTGTGATGTCAAAACCTGAGTTATATAGAAGCATTTGCTATTAAAGAGAAAATTTTGTAAAAAAAGTTAATTTTCTTATTAATTGAGGAGCTTACACACACAATCAGAGTTATATATCGTTCTGACACCGGTTAATGTTACGCGAGCCACATCTGGACAATTTTCTTTGGTGATATTTTATGAAAACGATTTGTTTATTTTTCCATGTATTGGGGAAGATGTCCTTTTGTGATGCCTGCAGTTATATATCTTTATGTAAGTTGAAGTAGGTTTCTTTATACGCAATGTTGATATGCGTAGGACTTTTATTTACTCATAAAAAGAGAAACCTGCATATCTATCGTCATTAACAAATAACATTTCCGCATTATTTCCCCATTTCAATTTTCTTAAACAGTTGTCTATCGAACCCCGCTTTTATCGCCTCCATTATTAAGTGGAGGTTCTCTCTCTTCCCCTCTTTCCCCCCTCCACTTCCCCTTCCCCTATTTTCTCCTGCACTTCCCCTCTTTCCCCCTCCACTTTCCCTTCTCCTCTTTTCTCCCTCATTTCCCCTCTTCCCCCCTCCACTTCCCCTTCAACAGCTCGCGGGCCCTCCCACCATCTGCCCTACTCCTGCGCGCCATCTGGAGCGATTCGGAAAAGCCGAACGACGTGTGTAGCTTAATGTGAGTTTTGTTGAGCGGTTCAAAACAAGTGAAGAAAGCGTACCTTCCTGGGCTGGACATATCACTATCACAGAGATTAACTCAATGGAGATTAACTGGGAGAGAACGGAATGTTGTTGTTTTATTGTATGTATGGATATATGTAGAATAAAATTAATTTTTGCGCAAAATAAAATAGATATTTATAATAATTTTGCATGTGTTACATTTCATACATTTATCGGCTGATGGATTGAGTAAAGGGACGGCGATAAGGTTAGCTCACTTTGAAAGGGATCGCAGTTTGGGAACTGGTAGGTCAACGGAAAATGTTTTGTTTTTGCGTTTCATTCTAAGCACTATTTCACAATAAATTGACATATATTGCTTATTAGTGGGAAACGTTTTCTCGAAAATTGCCCAATCCTGTCTGATATAAAAATCAATGAAGATGAGTTCGTCTCCGATAATGTTCTCTCAGTATTTTGAATTTGAATTCTTTTATCTGAAACAAGTGCGCGTTCTTCACCTTTCAATTTTAACAACTTATTTAGCGGTATATAAATAAATGTCTCTCGAGCATTTTTGATCTAATTCCCTTCGACATATTATTAAAATATCCCCGATGAAAACAGATTAAAGGGTGTGGATAAAAAATTAGAAATTGAACTATACTGTCGGGAAATAACGGCATCACAAACCTAATTACTATGCGGTCTTTCTATAATGACAAACGCCTTTCTCCATATAGGCAGTCCTTCAACAAAGTGGCCGATCATCATTTTATTTACCGCATCAATTAAAGCAGAATCGTTAATTTTCTCCTCGGACCGTTGCCATTATTCAACGTTTTGGAATACATTTGCGAGGTTCTCGAGAACTGAAAGTCTTGGGAATCCTATTTGAATAAAATCTCGCCGGAACGGCCGTAACAGGCATATCGGGTGAGTGACTAGGCAGGTGTGTGGCGAAAGAGCAGCACTTTTTGCAGAGGAGGTTGGGAAATTGCAGGATGATTGAGTGATGAGTGGGAGCGGAAGAGCTGCCGCCAGACGAGCAAGGGAATGCATAAAGGAGCGACTCACGTGCAAATGGATTGTGGAGGGAAACATCGCTGCGGAGTTATTTCTTGCCTCGCCGCAAGGTCGTATAAGTGATGACGCGCTGAAATGGTGAATTACAGCCGATAAAACACTGGAAATGATCGTCGGATGAACGTTTTCGAGAAAAGGTTGAGATAATCCGAAGGTGTTTAAAAAAATATACGTTCGCGGTAGACATCAAGAGAGTTTATGAACGGTCAATTTCTTAATTTGCGAAACATTTTCCCACACATTAAGCGCTGAGAAAATCTTTGCAGTTAATGCTTTTTCTGTCCATAACTATCGGCGCGTTTAAAAATTAATATAATCGTTATTTGTCGTAATTCATGTATTTTTTCTTGACTCGCGCGTCACATCCTTAAAAACACTGATAACATATAAAACATGGAGCGCTTTTATTGCTAGATTGATGATTAAGATAATCTACGCAGCTAAACAAACGTTTGGGAAACCAGTTGTATATTTCGTCCGCAAAGCAGCTTTCCTCAATGTTGTTACACCGATATTCGATTCTAATGCTCGTGCTCAATATTTAATTTTTGGAATTCATAGCGCATTAAATTAATACGCGCAACGAAAAAATCTACGATTCCCTCCATTAATCTTGTACGGCGATTCCTACCTTGCAGCATATTTATTTTAAGATATAGATTTTTATTCGGGTGGAATACATGCTAGAATTTCTTTCTTTTCAGCTCACATGCCTCGAGTGACTCACATTTTGATCTCTGCGTAATTCATAGCCGACATTTTAACAAACGGTCTCTGAAAAAATCTGAATCGGACGAGTTGCTCCGAGAATACGCGGGAAACACAAACACGCATTAGCGTTTGGAGGGTATGACGCATGCGCGGTCTAATTATAGCTTTTCCAGATCCTCCTCGGCGCGCGCTGCTGCTGGAACTCCACGCACACGTCTCTCTGACGTAGGCCTCCTGTTGTTGTTGATCTCCTTCAATTTGGCTCGTTTCCCACCCCGCCCCGTACTCCACCGCGCCCTCCGCAGCCATGTTCATTCTTCCGAGCGAGGGCGGAGCGAAGAGCTACGTCTCGAGCGGAATACGGGCGAGTTTGGGTTTTTCGAACGGATTCCGTCATTCTTATGTCGAGTTTACACACGCATGCCAGCACGGACTCATCTCCTCGGGGGCGCTCGTTTCACAGCAACGCCCTTCCCTCCTCCCTCCCTTCTCCCCTCCTCTCTCCCTCCACTCTCCCTCCTCCCCTCCACTCTCCCTCCTCCCCTCCTCTCTCCCTCCTCCCCTCCACTCTCTCTTTTCCCCTCCACTCTCTCTCCTCCCCTCCTCTCTCCCTCCACTCTCTCTCCTCTCTCCCTCCCCCCTCCTCTCTCCCTCCTCCCCTCCACTCTCTCTCCTCCCCTCCTCTCTCCCTCTCCTTTCTCCCTCCCCCCTCCTCTCTCCCTCCCCCCCTCCTCTCTCCCTCCCCCCTCCTCTCTCCCTCCTCCCCTCCACTCTCCCTCCTCCCCTCCACTCTCCCTCCTCCCCTCCTCTCTCCCTCCTCCCTTCTTGAATGGCTTTATATGTATATATTTGTGACGGTTTACAGCGATCCTATATTTACGATGTACTTACTGTTTTCTATATTCTGTTGTAGTTTACCATTGTAATATATACACTATGTAGGATTTTCGCAGGTTTTCTGCACCTCCCTTCTCTGTGGGTGTTTTCCTGCGTGGGTTTCACTAGGAAGAACAAATCTGTTTTTATCTAGGTTTTCCCCACAAACTTAAATCTGTTTTCACTTATATCTTTCTGTTTTGTATATTTTATATACTCTTCATTGTAATACTTTAATTTTTAATATTCATGATATTGACGAAGGGTTAAATGTAAAAATGGACCTTATGGTCCAAATTTCGCCCGAATAAAGTCGATTATCTATCTATCTATCTATCTATCCTACGCACCCCCTCTCGTTTCCCTAGGCGCTTATTCTACGAGTGATGCCACACCCGAGGAATTCCTCCCCAAAAAGTCCCAACGAATGGCATTGCCGCAGGTCAAGGATGCTCGCGGCCCTAAAAGGGGAGGAGAAAATCGATATAGAGGCTTCTCTCTCTCTCTCTCCCCCTCCATCTCCCTCTCTCCCTCCCTCACTCTCTCTCTCTCTCTCTCTCTCTCTCTCTCTCTCTCTCTCTTCCCTCAATGATGCAACAGGAGCGGGGGCGCTGATGCCTGGAGCGGCGGATTGACGTCTTTATCTCCTCGCGATCGATATGCTGGCTTTATTTCTGGACGCACAAACCACCAAAAGCATATTGCACGACGAACCGACAAAGCAGCCGAAAGGGGAGGAAATATCGGAAACCTCCTCTCGACGTGCGCTGCTGCAGCCGCTTGCTGTGGACTTAAATAATCCGTATCTGGCCACTGAGAGCGAGCAGTCAAACGAAACCGATCCCGTGCGCATTGTTTTCGATTTCAAGTTCTCTGCTGGTGGAGCGAAACTATTACGCAATTCCCTAAATGCCGAAACCGACAATTATTCGATTACGTAAAGTTCATGAGCCGAATTGGCAATGATTACTACTTCGACGCCTCGTAAACTTTGGGTGAGAGTAGAGAAAGTGTGGAATCGTGTCTCAGTGTATTAATTACGAAAGGGAAGCGTACGGGTAAATGATTGGCTGGCTTAAGAACACGCGTCACCACATAGAGATCGACTTTCGCGCTTTTTAAAATCAACTCGTAGCATGTTACGGAGAGGATTCAACCTATCCCGATAGCTTAAAATCCCTATCGTTGGAACACAAAACGTTTATAAGAGATAGAGTGACTTTTGAATAGTCACCACAATTTCAATGGGCAGGACAACCAATATATCCAACACATTGCACAGTTAATCAGGCAGCCCATAACGTCACTTCTATCGGGGTTGCTTCTCCTATTGTGATCCCTGATATTCCTAGAGAAAAACAAACCTATCCGCTCTGTCCTACAGTCGATATCCCAAATTTAATCGTCGTGTTTGTGTTTTCAGTATTATGTTTGAATGCTAATATTATTTATGATACCCTCAATCACAGTGCGTGATGCAATTAGTGTTTGGATTCAGTATAATCTTACACATTATCGGAAGAAAATATAGATGATGTTGTTTTCATAATATGCGTGATATTGAAAATTGGAGTAAGTTAACTTATATGCTTAAGGGAATAAACTTGATGTGAACTCAAAGAAAAATGAGAAAATATATTTCCGTAACTCGAATTTTCTATAACTCGAATAATTTTTAGTTTTCGCAGAATGTTTCGATTAATGCATCACAAGATTCGCATTCTTTACCTCTAGATCCGAAACAGGGTTTCCCAATCAATTGAGGGTAAATGAATGTCTCCACCGACTATAATGGTTCCATCTTGATTAATCAGTCTAAGCCTTGATAGTTGTTTCTCGAGATTTAAAATACAATCTACACCACCTTTAGGTGGTCTGTAAAACGAGCATAAGAACACCTTTTTGGAGCCATCTTTACCTATGCGGCACCAAACACTCGATATCCTCGTCACTTATCTGAATCTCCCTGCTATCATACTTATCGCTAACCGCTATGAACCCCCCCCCCCCCCCCCCGCCCGATCTATTGGCGCGATCTTTTCTATATACACGATAGTCTATAGGAAATATCTCCTGACTCTGAATCTCATCCGTTAACCAAATTTCTGTGCCTATCACGACGTCGGCGTGCAGACTGCGAATAATATGCTCAAACTCTAGCAATTTTCCTACGGATGTTGCGACAGTTCAGTACGACGAAGTTTAATTTCTCCCTATCACTTCGCATATTAATCTCACCCTTGACTTTTTCTTCCACACTAAAACTACATGCTCTCCCATCACAATCACGCCCACGACTGTTTGGCATCGCATCAAAATTGGAATCGTGCCCCATCGCACCCTTTACGGAACATTCTATCAATGACCTATCTCGACATTGGTGCTGCATGTTACTATGAATTTCCTCCTTATCTCTCGTATTAGGTGTATTTACCTCACGTTCGGAGTATATTTTATCATTACATAATCTAACGTATTTCTTATTTTCTACGCACGCATCGATTACCCACTTACTCAAGACTGACATACACCCTGTCCTACTCTCTAGCCTAAAATATCCCTACTGTGCTCAAGAATCCTACGCACTAATCTCTGAGCCGATTCGGGCGTGTGGTGGACACCAGAATGATCCAGTGGTGAGGGCCGGCTTCAAACAGTAAGCAAGTGAGGCAATCGCCTCAGGACGCATGGTCGAGGCCTTATGCCTCACACCTACGCCATTCCCTCTTGCTAAGTTTGGTTTACAACAAGGGTGGCAATCCTGCTCAAAGAGACACATTTACAAAAACTGGAGGGAGACAAGGGAAAACCAAGGGAAACACACGCAGTATACCCTTTGTGACTCTTTAACACAGTCCGTACGGCTACTGAAAAGAAAGAAAACAATAATCGAAGATACAATATATGTAGTTAACATGTCTCATAAATTAAGTAAAATAAATATTGACACGATTGTGTGATAAATTTAGATTTTAATGATTTAGTAAAATTATTGATCATCGGAGAGCCACAATCCATGAGGGGGGAGGGGGCGGCCAAAAATGTCCCGCCTCAGGGCGGCGAAATGTCTGCCAATGGCGCCCTGCACGATCCGATATCCGGCCGTAGGTCGACGAGGTCCACTCCCAAGTCCCGACAGAGATTCCACAGCTTTCGGTTCAGACCGTCTACCCTATTCCAAACCTCAGAACCGCGGTCAATCCTAGGGACTATACTGCAGACGGTAAGCCGCACATCGGCGGCAGTGTTGCCGTTTTAGCGCTTTTCGCGCCAGATTTAGCGTTTTTTGGGTTCGCCTAGCGCCTTCTTATTGTCTTTAAGCGCGATGGCGTTATTTTGGCGGTTTTCACAATTTCTAGCGCAAAATTTGACGCCTTTCTTGATTTTTCTCGAGCAATATCCTACCGAATGTCTTGCACGCCATAGAATCCCAAATGTCCAATCCACAAAGTTTACGCTTGTTGAAATATGGTCCTATAAGGTGTAAGAGGTTCCCCTTACAAGATGACGTCTGGCAGACGCGACTCTTGAATTAAAATTTTAGGCTCTCCTGGGACTGTTTCTGACAGTGAGAAAGAAAGACCTCATTGTCTTCAGAAAGTCACGATTTGTAAACATGTCTGTAGGTTATTGGAGTAACCTCTCGCATAATTAGTTTCTTTTTCGTATCTTCATACCGGCCGACTTAGACCTACATTTTCATCAGATCAAGTGGTTGTTTCATTTTTGGTGGAGTGTTATTACTTGGCTAGTGGTATCGTTGTTCTTGATGGAATTCTAAGTAACCCGCGTTCAGTGGATACCGTATCTCTCGTTCTCACTCCTCATTCTAAAGATTTCTTCAGAGAGAAGTCGAGACATCCCAGGATGCGAAGGAAGCACCTGCGAAGCAGGGATCTCTTAGGTGTAGTTATGTGTGTATTGTGGATGTAGAATGAGACAGCGTTTGGCAAAAGAAGTGGAAGACAGTGAATTGCGAATTGAACTACCCCGTGAAGACTTCATTGAAGAGGGATCTTTCCCGAGGCAGCGAGAGCTAAGGCGTAAATCCAATAAATCCGAAGGCTCATTTCTTTTGAATTAAGGCTGAGAAGATAATGCAATTTAAAAAATAATCTAAGGAAAATTACTGGTAAATGTACGCATAAAGTAATTGATCGACTCGCAAAGAGTAGAAATCATAAATATTTAATTTTGTAATAATTTTAGCATTTTTTCATTTCTAGACGAGATATTTCATGACTATAATTAGCGCACTCACTGCAATTTACCGACCGAATATTTTGACTTGCATTCTCTATGGACAGATGATCGTGGTCGTCATTGTGAAAACCCATTTGAAGATCTTTCTCAATTTGCATTAACAGTGCTTTCATTGCCTCATTCTAATGCTGATGTAGAACGCTTATTCAGTCACATGAACATTGTAAAATCAAAGTTACGTAACAGAATGAAACTCCGAACTTTGAACTCAGTTTTGGCAATAAAATATGGATTGCGACGACATGGAAAATGTTGCCACAATTATGAGTTGCCTGCGAATGTTTTGCGGAAAATTAGCACATCTGATGTGAATGAAAGCTTTGCCGTCCACTTCAACAGCCAGATAAAGAATCTAATCTTATTGTACCTTCTGGGATATCTTTCACTGTATTCATTTAAAATGTTAATGAAAAACATATTTCGTTGTCTACTAAATATAGAGAATATGCAGAATACATAAAAAGTTTTTAGAGAACGAAAGCACTTAAAATTGCACATTAATACCGCTTTTCACTTACCTTTTGAAATAATTAACCAGATTTATAATTTTATTGGTGGTTGTCCTTCTTTGAATAACCGTAGTGCTTATTTATTCCCTGCTTTAGTTAATGTTTGGTATATATTATTTCTTTTAGTTAGTACTAGGGGCCCGTTGCAGTACTTCTTGCAAACATCCAGAGACACTTGCGTGAAGTGACCCAATGCGATAGTTCCTATAACAAAAAATTGTTGCAATGAGTGTCATTAGTCGAACCAATTTTATTGCCCCTCTTAAATAATTATATGGCTCACACCACTTTCACAGTCAAAAACACGTACCTACATGATTTAGACTACCGGTACACAATATTTTTTTTGTTCCCTATTTCTGACGGTACAGCATATCATATGCTCTGTAGTTTGTTTAATATTAAGTTATCAATGCACCGGCGACGCGTCAATATCGAAAGAAATTAATCATAAACGTTATCTATATATTGTAATTCGCTTAAACTGCACACTAAAACTTGCAGACGAAACAATATTTTCAATGTGTACGTAAAATATCTTTCTATTTAAAATGTTAAGTTGTCCATTGTTACAATGCATTGGAAACTTTTCTTCGCTACGTGTTATTTGTTTTATATTTACACGAAACTTTTCACATAAATTTCCAATCGGTTATTATCCTTGATGCCTTTCTTTTATTTTAGGCTTAGTGAAAATGCGCTTGAAAACCCGAGTCTAACAATGCAAAAATCCGAGGTCAACAATTTAAATGTTGAAAAATCGGAGCAAATCGAATATTAACTTAAAATATGAGCAAACACAAATTAAACAACAGAATTAAAAGTTTGAATACGAATATTCATTTCTTTCTACGTGAAATAGTGCAAATCACGAGTCTAAGTCTCGATCGTAAGATATTTTAAAACGTTAAAGACTGAAAGTCTACACATAGTATTCCAGCCGATTATGTGTTAATGAAAAGCAAATACGAAAACTTTCCTGATATCGTACCCATGCCTTTTCGGGAGACGAGTTTCCACTTAAAAACTGCGAGAGTTCGCGCCGAGTATTCAGACGAAAGATTTGTCGAAATCGATCAGACCGTTCTTGATTTATTTGCGTTTATACTGGGAGGTGACAGCACCCGATTCTTAATCTGTTTTTGTCCTTCACGCGTTTTATTGCAAGCTCAGTGCAAATGCACTTGAAGCCCGAGTCTAACAATGCAAAATCCGAGATGAACAATGCCTGCTACTCTAGCAACCTCCTTTTTGAAACTTCGATAAACAGGAGAAAATCAAATATAAACTTTAAATATGAGCTAACTCGAATTAAACAACAGAATCGGCGGTAAGAATAAGAATATTCATTTTTTTCTGCGTAAAATGGTATAAATATTGAGCCAAAGTCTCGATAGTAAGATATTTTAAAATGTTAAAGAATAAAGGTCTACACATCGTATTTTAGCCGATTACGTGTTAATCTAATAAAAAAACTAAAACTATCCTGGTATCGAACCCATGCCTTTCCGGGAGACGACTACACACTTAAAACCTGCAAGAGTTCGGGCCGAGTATTCGGGAGAAAGATTCGTCGAAATCGAAGAGACTGTTCTCGATTTATTTTCGTTCATGTCGGAAGGTGACGACACTCGAGGCTTCAGACGCAGGCAGGCAGGGACGCATGCAGGGACGCACGCAGGGACACGCGCAGGGACACACGCAGAGACACAGCGGTTATAATATATTAGATTAGGTACTAGGGAGATGCCCGTTGAAATTCAACGGGAAAGTTTTTTGGGAAGTAAAAAATGAACAAATATACCTTGACTTTCTTTGGCAAGAAAACAAACTTTCATTCTTTTAGGCGTTCGTTGTTTCCAGTTTCGAACTTCTACGATGATTCTAAGTACCTAATTTAATTATGCAAATGGATAATGTTCTACATTCAAATGTATTTCTTCTCGTAAATAACGCAACGAATGTTGTTTGCATTGGTTGCTATGAAAAGAATTTCTCTCTCCTTCTCTCTCTCGTACTAATTGTAAGAGCATTCAAAGCACGCTTTTGACCATAAGGATTTAAATAACGATAGGATTCCGAGGTTTGACAATGTAATGGGTTGGCATGGCAACATCCCGTTAAATGTCAAGATTTCCCCAAAATATGTGAATTAAACGTTTAACATGAGTAATTTCGTACTGTAGGCGGAAAAGATGAACAGAATAAGAAACGTCATAGTTTTTTCTTTAAAATGGGCTAGATCTGAAGATCATAGGTTAAATCTTTCTAATTTAGATCTCAAAAAGAATAGAAGCCTGCAAGCCAAAAAGTCGATTTTTACGTGTTATCATACGGGAAATGGAAAGACCAACCTTGGAGTCGAACCTAGGATTTTTTCGACATTTCTTTTCTTCATCATCTTGCAATATGTGAATCGATCATTCCTGCCAAATATCAAAAATGAATCTTCTTCCAGTATCGAGTTATTCGCATTTTTATAGCGTGACAAAGGGAGCCACAAAGGGACAGAAGTAGCCTTTTATTATTGTTAGATTGTTTATAACGGTTGTGACGTAGATTTTTAGTCCAACAATACGCTCATTCCCATGTTATTTAAATGGAAAAAAATTAAATGAAAAAAACATTTAAAAAATAAAAAATGTAGTTCAAATCGCTTTAAAAACCTTTCCATGTTGCTTAACTTTTTATTACGGCTACAATGGCATCTTTATCGTGTTTCTACGTTCTGTAGTTGTTGCGTTATAAATGCACAAAAAAACAAACTAACTACAAAATACTTATGGTATAGAGATATAAATATTGTATTACTGTAATCGTCGGCGAACTTTTTGGCAGGTTTTTAATGATTGACTGGTCAGTCAATCAGAGATCGGGACGTTATTGTTTACATACCTTGGTTACATTATATGTTTACCTAAAAAGAACTATTAATTGTACGTGTTCTTATTCGAAAGATTAATAAAGCAATACATTCATAACCCGCCAGAACCTTGATTGTAGCAACAACTATAAACAAACTATTATTGTCATTAGTAGCAACAAGTATAAAAAAGTACGATTTATTTAGTTAGCATTAGTATGAACGATTATCTACATTCGTATTTATGAGAATTTCTATATAAGGTATGTTATTTTCTTTCAATTTTTCTTTTTCTCTTCCTTAATGTTTAATTTTCTTAATATCCGTTCGTTGCTAATTTATCTCTTCTGGCATTTCTCGATAGAACTAAGAGCTCATAAAATCGGCAAACTCATTAGTAGTATCCTTTTAGAGTAAACGCCAAATAACGGGTATAATAAGACGTTTCATATTTGCAATTTAGTATTCATTAGAATAGAGATAGATTGAAAAGAATAGAACGAACTCGGACTTGGCAACATTGCGCCTCCATTCGTTCAAAAATATCTAAATGCTTATCGGGAGATTGTTTTTGATTTCATGTTGTTTATGTCTTGCCTAATTTTGTAAAAGATCTTAATAAATCGTTCTTGAATGGTGAGAAATTATTGTAATGACTTGCGAATTGTAAATAAAATCAGTCAAAACATTTTTTCTGAAATGATCCTTGGTCGAACAAAATGTTCCTTTGAGGAAGGACCAAAACACTTCAACCAAATTACCCAACCCGGTTAATTCGCGCAAAATGTTCCTCCATGTTGAAAGTTCCCAAAACAAAAAAAGAAGACTGGAAATCACATGGCCGGGAAATTCGAGAGCTTAGCCATTTTTAATTTATGAAATGGCAATTTCCCTTAAAACCATTATATAATTATTCCTACAAGATTCATTTCGAAAGATTTTTACTCCGAAAATAAATTAGTTTGAGGATTTTTAGTCACACAATTTTGTGCCGTTTGTAAATTAAATTGAAGTCTTTAAAAATCCAAATCGAGGTACTTTTTGAAAAGGTGAAACATCCAATAATAAGATAATGACAGATATACGGTTTAGCAGGAAGATTTTCCGTAATTAACGATTTAAATGGATGTGAAAATACATTGCATCTTATTTCAATAATTTTACCTTTAAGTTATTGTGTTAAACGTCCATTTTATCTTATTAAATAATTTATGCTAATATTCCTTAATCTTTGTGAATTAATTGTAACCTTTAAATTTCATTTTGAATTATAGTTAACTGATGATTTGTGTTAAATAAATAGGCTCTCGTGCCCTAATATTATATTAGCGTAATCTTCGGCGAACTTTTTGGCAGGTTTTTATTAGTTGACTGGCCGGCCAATCAGAGATCTGGACGTCATTGTTTATATATCTTGGTTAAATTATGTTTACCAAAAAATCTGATTTGGCCACCACATGACTTTCTCCATATGTGTAATATTTCTAAAAATGCCAAATAGGTTACATAATAATAAATATTTTAAGAAACCGAGAAAATTTTAGACTTGACAAAGAACAGAAATAAACTCAAACCACAAAGCTCCAACAATTAAGAAAAGAAAAAGGAGCGTTACTAAGACGTAACTAAGCGTCAGTTGTTGACAATAGTCGTCGGTAGGTGGTGTGGTGGTGGCAGCTAAAAATAAAAAGAGCAAGGTACATATATTGGTGCCATAATTTAACTTCGCAGAAAATTACAGTGACTTTATCGAATAATCAGTAGTATTTATAGTAATATTCGAATGTAATAAATTTCAAACGGCTCACTTTCTGGGTGAATTGAAATTAATGTAAATGAAATCTTATTGTCCACTTTATTGCTATAGATGGTGAGTTACAGGGGAGAAGAAAATTATTGACAAAAGGAAAGGGAGTTGATTTTGTGGTCATTTGGAAGTTGTTGGAGAATTTGTTTTTTTATATTTCACCACTAATTATGATTAAATATTTCACTCATTTTTTTAAATATAAAAGCATAAGCAAAGTCCATGAAGGTAAAGTGATCGACCGTGCATCGTGCAGCTACACGCCGTACAATATAGTCTACCTTGAGTAAGATGTATCAGCGGACAGTGTATACGCACGTACGGACATACGGTACCATTATACAACTTGCATATCGGCGGATGTACGTTAACCGGACGCTGCCTGTATTGTATTTTTAAATAAATAATGTTATGAGGGAAAATAAACTGCAACAGTTTTTATTTGAAAATCATTTATTTTTCATACAACATCACTGGTTTTGCTATATATGTTGACATCGATTTCAACACCGTAACAATACAACAGTGAGAATGGTTGCGGAATTGGCGCGGGCTACGCGATTTTCAAACATATGAGATCGTTTAATCATTCCGAGGAAAATGGAAGCAAACCTTTTTAACGAACTCATCGCAAAATAAACTATTTTTTGAAGCGCTCGCCTCTTTGATAAAAACTTCTTCTGCAGAATACTTCAGGTATTTTCCTTGGCAACTGTCAATAGTCATATAGTTTCAATTTCTTCCACCGAGAAAGCTCCGTTCCCTCGCAAATTAATTTTCAAAGACTAAGCGTTAATGTAGCTAACGAATTACAAGTGACAATCTCGACATTTTAAACCCGCATTACGTGGTGGATATTTTGTTCTACAGCTTTAAATTACGAATTTTATAAATCCAAACGTCTAAAAGCGACTCTTAAACCATATAAACGCGATAGATTCCATTTCATCTCATTAATTCACTCACTGACAGTATTCTTTGCATTTTCAAATCAGAGAAATCAGCTTCGATCTTGATATACTTGTTATGTTAGTGAGAAGCAACAAATTCTGTGCTCACGAGTGCACAGTAATTCTCACAGTGATAATAGATTCAAAGTTTGGAAAAATTGAAGAGAAAATTGCTATTATATGCTAATAAAACTCAATCGGATGTCGACCATCGTCATTTCCATACATTTACCGACGTCATTTCACCCGCAAAATCGACATTAACACAGCACAGAAATTTATGCTCGAAAAAGATTCAATGTAGTTCGAATTGAAAATAAAATTCTGACCGGTCAATAATTAAGAAACATTTTCAATACAAATGCGCCCTGCTTCTACAAAAATTAGCGCTGAACATTTTAAGTATTATAAGTTGGTAAGTACAGACATAATATCACACTTGGCAACGGCACAGCCATATAGGATCACAACCCCTAAGAGGTCACCAATTTCTCAATCCACCATAACACCATAATCGCGAGCCAGTCGCGTTCAATTAGCTGGCTCCAGTTTCAAAAATGATTCAGCGGTGACGATTAGCATACATGATATTCGATCTTTTTTACCCTTCTCCAAGTGAAAATGCTACGAAGCGGAAAAGGAAACCGACCAGATTGTTGCTTGATTTTAATTTCGGAGAGGTTTGTAAATTTTCAAACAAAAAGAGCTATTTCGTGCACTCAATGCTCCGGCAAATAATTTTAAATGCTTTATTATTACTTATCCGTTTTCAATTCTACAGTAAATAATTAACTCGTTCTTTTTAATGTGACCGTGGTTAGAGTAAAAAAAAAACTAAACAACATTTAATGATAAAATCACATTCGAAAATCAATACCATGGGAAAAGTATATTAAGATGATGGGGTAGTTACACTTGCTCGCAAAGCTAAATAGCTATGTAAATTTAAATAAATATTAATACTGCCAATTAAAAGTCATTCATATCTATAAATCTGTGCGGAGAAAAATTAAATTTAGAGAATAAATTTATTTTTTATGCGACTAGTAATGAACTAAAAGTTCTCTATTTTAAAAAACATAGCTTTATTTCAGCTCTACAATTCCGTTCATCGACAGTGAACGTGACTATTACCTTTCATAAAACACCCACAAGGAACAAATACAACTTTTGAGCAATGAATTCGACGGAATGATTTGCGATAACGAATAAATCAATAATAAGTACCTTTACGCCTTAAACATTAATATGGCCGGTGATCACGAGGGGCGAAAGTCTGAGAGCAGCGGAGAGACTATAGTTATGCTTCAAAGTGTGTTAAGATCCGAATCCAATGATTAAGGCAGAGCAAGAAATATTGACAAAACATTGCAAAATTTTAAGCTTTGGCGGCTGTAGAAAGACAAAGATATGTTTTTAATTGTTAGAGATAATGTTTAAATTTGTAACAACGATATATAATTGTATTTCTACTACGTGCACCGACGATTTTCGAAGTGATCATTATATGAAAAATAATTTAAATATCACGGCGCAATGCAATCAAAGACACCAACCGGCTTTCAAAGACGATAAAAGACATTTAGCTCCTCCAATAGATGATGTGGAGACTAGCCACGTATTAAATTTACAAATATTATGGCCAAATTCACTTAGCACCATATGCAGTACAGTTTTTTCCATACCGTTGATTGGCAAACCCCATGTAATGTCCCCATACAAAGCTTAAGAGAGGTTTACTCACCCATGGTATACGGACCATCATCCTACTTACGAAACATATACGTAAACTTCATCAGTATTTTTCATAATGCTTTCAAATTTTTTAAATGACTCGATACATATTTTTAAGAATTTCCGAGCACAGCCGAAAGTTATTTTTTTCACAATCAGCACTTTAAAATTATGATTTTTTTATTCCCGAGGAATAGTATTAAGAGCAAAAAAACAATTTTAAGCATAATGACACGCATTTTTTCTTGCGTCGTGCTTGCTTCAGGATAATACGATTAACGTCTGCGATTAGTGTCGAAATATTTTAATAGGAGCTATTCAGATGTCTGACTTAACACTCACAGAATGGGAATGTAAAGGACAAAGTATATATATATATATAAAGGGAATATAATGCAACATTAAACATCTCCCGGCTAGATTGAAAAAACATAAAATTGTACGAACATATTTAGCATCTACATTCTGGCTTTCGACGCTGTTGGACCTTGTGCTAAGGACGACCAATGTCCCTACTCACTTCAAAAATCCTTAAATCGTTTCGCTTCCTTTCCAGAAAAAAAGAAACTGTTTCGATCGAGTGCCGACACCGTTTGGTCCGTAGAGTGAAGTGGGTCACGCTTGAATGAATCCGGAACAGCGCGCTCTCCCACGATTTTCAGAAACATGTTTACTTTTAGAAAGAAGCGCGTGCGAGACGGGGAGGAGAAGACATTATTTTCCCTCCTCCCCCTCTTAAACCATAGCAATGCAGCGCAGACCCAGATCCCCCATCCTTCTCTCCTCATTGGACACAGCTATCTCGCTACTAAGCACGCGGAGGCCAGCAGCTGCGCCCCTCGCGGTGTCCCTCACGGCTTAGGGTCCCTCAAGAGCCCCTCGCCACCCTCCTGCAGCAGCCTCCGCTTGTGGCGGAAGTACGCCCGGAACCGCGCCTCGCCATACTCCTGCAAATGGATAAGGGAACCGTTGATTCCTGGGCATCGAAAACTTTTGGGGCTGGGGGAAGGTCATATTTCGTGCGTGGCGGGCAGGACCCTCACTTGTGTGCTTCGGCGGGACACTTTGGAATGCTTCGGCGAACTGGATAAGTAGTTATTTAAGTCTATTATATCGCGTGAGCAAAAATCAAATATAAAAATTATTTAACGCTAAAAGTTACCAATACAGTTTGATGACCATGATATCGATTATCGGTTACGAGATGATTTTCAAAAAATTTTCACAAATACTCTCAAGTCCAAAGGTCCCGCACCTCTGGTTTAAATCATTGCTGATGCTTATAAATATTTCATCTAAATAAGAAAATGCATGATACGAATATAACGTAATAGGTACGTACTATCTATATATATATCAGCTAAGTTCCGAAATTTTTATCATGTTAAAAGGAAAATAATGACGGCCCCAAAAATATCTACTGGGTTGATATTTGTATATTATGGATAGAAAATATTGAGTGGTTTATTGCTTTCTTAGTTAAATAATACACATTGTAAAATTACCCCTCCAAATATAGAAAACATAATTAGTAAATATTATAGTCAATTTTTTACGTACAGCAGTAAAAATGTTAAGAAGAAAACTAGCGAAACTGAATCTATCCGCACGCTTATCTATCAAAATACTAAATAGCACTTTGACATTGTAGCATATTTATGGATTCAAAATTGAATCCAATCCGATATATTGCAATAAGGCATTTTTCGGCATGATTACCTCGTCCATTTCGAAAGAAAGCGTCGGATAATTTCAGAATTTGCCGCGCATGACCTAAGCCTAGGTCACTATGAACTGCATGAGAAAAATGTTAATTTATAATCAATAACATTTTTTCATTACTTCCATACAAATTAAATAAACAAAAACAAAAGGTTTTATCCTTGAAAATACAATATTTCTAGCCCCAAAAATATCTTCCTATCTCACTTGCCTTCGTGCAAGTCCCCCCTTTGGATGAGATACTCACCCAGTAATCAAAAGGAATGCTGGAAACCGTTCCGTTGACTATACTCCAGAGGGCCCAGAAGAAGTGCGAGGCGAGAGTGAAGGCCCTGATCTCGGCGAGCAGGGCCCGCACCTCTTCCGCGTCATCGGCCGCCTCTGCGCTCTCCGCCCCTTCCTCTGAGGAGCAGCTCGCCCTTCCGCGCCTCTTCTTCCACCGAAGGGGCGGGTCGACGCCTTGCGCGGTCGCTTCCCGCTGCAGGGCAGACAGGTACCAAACCACGAATCGCTCCTGCGGATGCAACCAGCGAGGGTGGTTAAAGCAACTTCTTTTATAGTTCTCGCTGAAAGACGATGATGAACAACCGTTTATTACTGTCCTATAAGAAAATGTATTTTTTGCAATAAAACCTCGTTAATATGATGATCGAAAAATCAGGAGAGGAGACTTGGTTTTGTGGAACGTGGAGCAAAATCTTTTGCGACCCTCTTCCACATCTAAAGTTCAGATCATTTGGCGCCCTTTCACATGGAAGCCTAGTTTTCCCACATGCCCGCTCTGGTGCCGATCCTGGAAATATGTAATAAGTGTATCCACAAATACTCAGACTCTTTTTAAGTTGTACAGTAAAACTATAAGTTCTGTACTGTATAAATTTTTGTAACTACAGATTTCCATGCACTTCTGGACTGAGCAATATTTCGTTGTAATCCTCCTATTTTACGTAGCTTTTGTTTTTATTATTAAAATCGGCCCATTGCAAATGCTATACATATTTCGTTGTTTTAAAGCCTTCAATTAATTATATGAAAAAAAATCCAAAATGATAAAATAATAAAAAAATTTTAAAAAAATTTTAAATAGCTCATTATCTTTACACCCCTTCGTAGTTTAGCGATCAAGTTGGCAATAATTTCATAGATATTTAAATGCATAAATGAAGTTGCATATGGACTAAATCAGTATATTAGGAGGCTACCACAAGATTAGTATGTATTTATTCCGCATTTCCAATCCATCTCTCCCATTTTTCCAAATACCAAAACACGGTTCGTTTTTATATGCATAATTAATAATTGGAGTTGTTGCCTGTGCGTTCCTCAATCCGCCAACGTTCCACGGATGAATGATCGCGTGGGTCCCGTCATCCCCGCTTACCTGCTGTTTCCTGGTGGGAAAGTTCCGCGGCTTCGCCGTGAAGTAAGGAGGCTTCTCGTTGCTGTAATCGTACATCCATTCGCACATGTGGTTGGCGAAGTCGAAGCCACGGTAGTTGTAAGAGCAGTACTCAAAGTCGATGACCACCAACTGCCTCTGGTCGGCCTCCCCCTCGCCCACGCAGTCCACCCCCTCGTCCTCCTCCTCCTCCTCCTCGTCTCCCTCCTCTTCCACCACCCCTCCTCCAGCCTCCTCGTCCGCTGCATCGTCCTTCGCCTCCAGCCCGTGGCACCACCTCTCTTCCGCCTCCCGGTACTCGTCCCTCGAGCCCTCTCCGCCCCCCGTGCCCTCGTCCACCTCTTGGCCCCCGACCGGGTCCAGCTCCTTCATGTTGGCGCCTGCGTCCGCGCCATCCTTAGCCCTCAGGAGGATGTTGCCCTCCTGGAGGTCGTTGTGGCAGAAGACGACGGGGGAGCGGACTGCCACCAGGTACTCCCTGCCGAAAGGAGGGAGCGAGGGGTGTTGAGGGGCCGGTCGCCTACATCCCTTTAAGCCAATGGGCCACCCTTAAAAAATCACTACTTATCACAAACTTACACATAAGAGGGATATAAGCGATATGGTGGGCCCCCTCTCTCAGAGGTGCGTGGGTCTGTGGTGCGGTGCACCCTCTGCACCCTTTAGAATGATGTTCGCCCAAGACGAGAAATATCCATCCAAATTTACGTTTTATTCTCTGAGAAAGAAAAACCTAGTTGAGGCATACGGTGCGTTAAATTTATTTTCTAAACGAAGCCTCCAGCTTTACCGTGGGTTTGGTCATTCACCTGAGCCAATCGAGTTCCTTCCGGAGGCTATAACCGACGAATCTCTGCATCGCCGATTTCGAGGCGTCAGGTATTAGGCCGCTGGCGGAGTACTCGTGGATCGTCGCCAGCCATCTGAAACAAAAGGACCGATTCATAGAGCCTTAATTTGTACAAGAGAGTCAGGGAGATTAGTCAGGATTTTCGTTTGCATATGTGGTCTAAGGCACGTTAAAATTAAAATAATTTTAAGCTCTTTGGATAATTCAGAAAACGAAAAACTACTTTATGCATTATATCTTCTGGGACAAAAGACCAAACCGCAATGCAGGCCTTCTCAGTGGCACGCCACCAGCATCTATTCTACGAGCATTCAGTGCCGTGCCGTTGAGAAAGATTGCCATAGTCATCTTGCGGGTTTGGGCTAAAATATTTGGGTATGAACCATAAAGTAAATCAAGTGATAAATTTCTGAGCTCAAGATTTTTGACAATTGTACAATACCGGCATACAGACACGCAAGAGACTCATGTATTCATGTAATGAAACCTTCATCGAACGAATACATGAGAAAACTTGGCATTGGATAAAGTAAAGAGCTAATATGTCGCGAATCTAGTTGGAATAAAGCGATTGAAATTCAAATATGCACCGCGTGTCTCCAAATCTCGCTCTTGTAGGATTAGTACCAGAAAGGGTCGCCTCCTCCAGTGGAATATCTGTCAGCAAGTGATATCACTTCGGACACAAAAAGAAGGGCCCGTGAACAGGCGGCTCGGAACGCTCTGCACCAACCGAAGAGAACACGTATAAAAAGCCTCTCTTTTTTCTCTCTTTCTCTCTCTCTCTTTCTCTCTCCCTTGAAACACACACTCACCTCTCCATGGTGTCCCATAGCCAACGTGGTTCCTTGTTGATGGGCACCTTCATCAGGTGAATCTGCGCCAGTTTCTCGGCAATGAGGCGACTCAAACCTTTATCGGCGAGTTCCCTGGTGTGCAAAGGGCGCGCCTGGTTGATCGCGACAAAGCAGAATTTCCATTCGGATTAGATTTCAACTGGGGAGGAGTTTTTGTTTTGTGTGGAGGAAAAAGGAGGAAGAATGGGGAAGAGGATCTCAACCGTTTACCAGACAAGCTCCTTCAACCCCCTTCATCACAGAAATGCCTTAACACTTAGTTAGCAAAAGAAAACAAATCACTTCAATGGACAGAAAAGGTATGCCACACAGGAACAACACACAAAACGACAAACAAGCCTAGAGCTGATTGAGTTTTTAATAACGACTGCAAAGATCTTCTGAAGTTGAAAATCCGCCGGCCGAAAAACCGCAATGGCTACAGAGCGCAGTTTAAACAGACCGCAGTGAAAAAAGGTAGCGATTTGAGATTTTTGCTCGCGAGGAAGAGTTTAAGACAGTTTAAAACAGTTAACGCAAAATTTAAAAGTAATTTTTCTATGATTATAATCGATATGATTTCCCCAAAAATTATATCCATATTTCACAACATGCGAATGGTTTCTTAACGTGTTTGGAAAATTCGAAATTATAGCTGGAACGTGTTAAGATAAAAATTGTATTAAATGGAAAAATTCGAATTGTCAAAGATGTTTCAACGAGCTTATTTTCAGCATTTAGGTGGATAGAATAAGAGGGATTTCGCGAATTATTATTTACAAATGTGATGGCAATAAAGAGCAAAGCAGATATAAACTCAACGAACCTGACGAAATAACTAACATAACCCGTGACGAAAATAAATGAGCCGTCGAGAGCGAAATCGTGATTGTGACCGCTAGTGAATCGATAAAAAGTTTAAATAAAAATAACTTTTTGCCCTTTATTTTGTCATTCTCGATTACTTAATTATAATTAAAATGTCACCCAAATATAATTCAGACTAGGGCGAATAGTAGGATCAAACTGAGAATATGTGAAGGTTCTTTAGAATCTCCCACTCCCTCTCTCTAATAAGCCTCGAATATTCAACGACCTCTCAGTAGCATTATCTATCGCTTCAAGACGACGTTGGTGATCGTAATTTCCGAATACTTCGCAGGACACTTTTATTTTTCGAAAAACGGTTGTCCTCTCGAGAAACCTGTCCGGGTTTAAAGAGATCGGAGTAGGAGAGCCTCTTCTCAGCACGCGTAGAAGGTTGTGGGTGGCGTGGGAGAGGAGGGGGGAGGGGTTGCGAAAGGGGGGGGGGAGGGAGAGAACTGGAGAGAGCCAGAGGGAATGCGGACGTGCTCACCGGGATGTATTCCTCGAGGCGTCCACCGGGGAACACGCCGAACAGACACGGTCCCCGTTGACTCTCAGAGAGAAGAGCGAAGATTACCGACTCCGTGATTAGCCCCTCTAAAGCCTTGTCTCCTCCCGTGCCGCCCCCGGTCGTCTGACCGTACAACCGAAGAAGGACCGCAGACGGCTCCGTCCGGCCCTTCCCTCCGACACAGCCGCCGCCGCCGCCTCTCTCTCCCCTTTTGTCCTCAGGAAGGGCGCAGTAATACAGTAGGTTGCTCAGGCCGCCACTGCGAAACGAAGCAAACGAATGAGAATCTGCTGCTCGCTGCCCGAGCTGAATGACCGACAAAAAGAAATAAAATAAGAAGTCCAAGCAATATAACTAACGCCAAAATGTAATTTAGTGAAAGGTCGTTTCACTTGTGATACCAAAATATGAGGTAAAAATGGTATCTATACAGAGAAGTGCAGTCAATTTAGAAATAAATTAGATAATGCATTTTCAATATTTTGCTACATGTCTTGGACATGCACATTGTAGAATATTTTGCGTTCAATTGTTGTTCAAAAGCTATAGTAAACTTGAAGCATAGAAATCCTTAACGCAGAATGATATGTCTTATTGTTAGTTGTGCAAAATTGAGGCCGAAAGAAAGAGAATCAGTGAAGGAACTCACAATGCATTATGAAAAATAGATATACTACTTACTATGTAATAGGTTTGCAAATCGAAATCTTTCGGGTTTATGGCAACTAGAATTCCCGCTTTTAGCTAAAATATCCCAATGTTCCGAAAATGAAAACAATATGCTACTTGAATTCTTGCACCACCCTATTCCCACTGAATCTTAAAAAAATACATTTCATATTCATTTTTTCAACTCTAGTTCAGATAGAGACACTTCTAGTAACTTAGGTAACAGTATAAATCTCGACTCTGCTATCACTATGTGCGATTTTTGCCAAGTATATGTTTCAAGACTTTACTTGCAAGATGAGCATAAAATCGATCGTTAATACAAACAAATTTTTTTTTCTTCTTTGGATGTTGTGAAAAAGAAATGTATACAAAACTTGAAAGTTTATCTTATAATTTTGTAGATGTGAATTTTGTAGTTGTAAACTAAAAATTTGTCATTTAACTATTTAATAATGCACAAATTAATTTTCACTAGTGTGATTATAACCGATTTAAGTCCTTAATTAGTATTTTATTAATTAATACTACCGATACGTCGTTTATTATAAAAGCCATTTGCAGTCATTAAGGACAGGGAGCACTGATTTTTACCTGATCCATTATAAACACTGTGCTTACCGTAATAAGTCAAGAACGACATAAGTATAACTTTAGCTATCTGCAGCCTGCCTTCTAAGGTTTAGTAAACAATAAAGGCATATTAATTAGTTTAATTCATAGAACGTAACGTAATAGATTAACATTCCATAATATAACATTCTGCGAGATTACTAGATAACATTAAATGCTGATTTCAATTTTTACTTTCTCCATATACGAAGTATAGAGAAAGTATTGTTGTTTTCATGAAAAAAATCGAATTCGAGACTTAAACGGAATAACATGTTTTAAGGTCCCCTGCACACGTTTTCACTATTTTTCGATGATATGTGTGTTTGTGCGTGTGCGCGAGTGTGTGTGTCTGAGACAAGGATTTTGTGGGTGTTCTAACTCGAAAACTATTAATCAGATCAACACGAAATTTTAGATTTGACATTTTTGTTAAAGGAAGAAGTGCTGATTAGTTTTTGATAAACATCAGTCAACCAGAAGTGGGTGTTTACTCTTGTCACTTATTCGTTTTTTACTTTCTTCTTATACGAAGTATAGAGAAAGTATTGTTTTCATGAAAAAAATCGACTTCGAGATTTCAACGGAAATACACGTTTTGAGGTCCCCTTCACACGTTTCCACCGTTTTCTCGAATATGTCTGTGTATGCGTGCGTGCATGCGTGCGCCAAATTTTAAAGTTGTAGCACTTATAGAAGTAAAATAATATTTTTCTAATTGTTTAAAATTTAAACATTTTTAACGGCCGCCGAAATATATATATGGAGAGATAGAAATGTTTATTTGTGCAAATGCACTGTTCTGTAAATAATTTGAAAATTGCGGCTTCCTAGCTCATCCCGTAGTACCAAAAAATTATTAAACTTTGATGTACAAATGGGGTTAAAACAACCCCTAAAATTTACAATTTTAAAATTTTCGATTTTTATAGTTGGTTATGAGAGAAGTTCTATAACCTTGCAAAAATTTCAGCTTCCTAAACTTATTAGATTGGTCTACACACTTGATTGCGTTTTCACATGCTATCTTATGGGAGATATTCCGGGGTCTCTGGAGTCGAACCCAAGACACTGTAAGCAAAAGTGACAGTAATCCCTAATAGATATTGCGGCCATCTAGCAACAGTGAAAATTTCATCTTTCTAGCTGAATCCGAATGTGCCACGGAGTTGATATTTTTTTTATAAGTAGAATTTTTAAAAAAACGAAATAGGGATTATACAAATTTTGATATTTTTATTTGTTTGGCAGTTAAAAATTCTTAAAGTTTAAACAAATGGATAACTGTTTAGGTACTACGGGATGAGCTAGGAAGCTGAAATTTTCAAATTATTTACAGAATATTGAATTTACACAAATAAACATTTCAATTTTACCATATATGAATTGCGGCGGCCGTTAAAAATTATTTCAATTTAAACAATTAGAAAAATATTATTTTACTTATAGATGTGCTACAACTTTAAAATTTGGCTAAAATGTGTAGCATTAGTACTTTATAATGAAGAAAGTGTAAAATATTTAAAATTGCAACATTTGGGGATTGTTTTAAACTATTATTTTTACATGTGGGAAAAACTGAAATCGCTGAGGAGGTGAAATCTTTAGAATTAAAAGAATATTTGTAATGATGAAACGTCGGTCTGAATAATTATTGTTTTTTCAAGGTGAGATGAATTGCTTGCAGTATGCAAGCACCTTCTACTAGTATGTTATATATATCCTCCTCTGTAAGAGTCGTCGATATATAATGATAACAGGAGGATACTAATGTTTAGGCACTTCCAGATGTGCTGGAGATTCGAAATTTTTTTCTTAGGTAGGATTTTGTGCAAAACCGACTAGAAAAAAACGAAAATCTTAAAAAAGTGTAACAATGCGGCCGCTAAAAATTCGCAATTGTTTAAACAATTTTTCATGGTTTATGTAGTTTCGCATGTGCTACAGAGTTGAAATTTTTTTAATAAGTAGAATTCTTAAAAAAAACGAAATAGGGATTATACAAATTTTGATATTTTTATTTGTTTGGCAGTTAAAAATTCTTCAAGTTTAAACAAATAGATAACTGTTTAGGTACTACGGGATGAGCTAGGAAGCTGAAATTTTCAAATTATTTACAGAGTAGTGAATTTGCACAAATTTACATTTCAATTTTACCATATATGAATTGCGGCGGCCGTTAAAAATTATTTAAATTTAAACAATTAGAAAAATATTATTTTACTTATAGATGTGCAACAACTTTAAAATTTGGCTAAATGTGTAGCATTAGTACCCCATAATGAAGATAGTGTAAAATTTTTAAAATTGCAACATTTGGGGATTGTTTAAAACTATTATTTTTACATGTGAGAAAAACGAAAATCGCTGCGGAGGTGAAATGTTTAGAATTAAAAGACTATTTGTAATGATGAAATGTCTGTCTGAAAAATGAATGTTTTTTCAAGGTGAGATGAAATGCTTGCAGTATTCAAGCACCAACTACTAGTTATTATATATAGACGTTTCTTACAGAGGAGGAGATAACATATAACATATAGGAGGATACTAATGTTTAGGTACTTCCAGATGAGCTGGAGATTCGAAATTTTTTTCTTTGGTAGGATTTTGTGCAAAACCGACTAGAAAAAAGGAAAATCTTGAAAATTTTCAACAATGCGGCCGCTAAAATTCGCAATTGTTTAAACAATTTTTCAAGGTTTATGTATTTTCGAATGTGCTACGGAGCTGAATTTTTTTTAGAGATAGGATTTGTAAAAAAACGAAATAGGGATTATAGAAATTTTGATATTGTAATTTGTTTGGCAGAAAAAAATTCTTAAAGTTTAAACAAATAGGTAGATGCTTAGACACTACGCCGCAAGTTAGGGATCTGAAATTTTAAAATTATTTAGAGGTTAATCTATGTAAACGAATAAACATTTCAATTTATCCATAAAATTGTTATTTTGGCCGTTATAAATTATTTAAATTTACACAATTAGATAAAAGTTATTTCGTTTTTAATTGTACTATAAATTTAAAATTTGGCAGAAATGTGTGGCATTATTAACTCAATGTGGGAAAAGTATAATATTTTGAAAATTGCAAATATTTGTAATTGTTTTACTCCATTATTTTTCCATAATGAAAAAACAAAAACCCGTCCGGAGGAGAAATCTATAGAATTAAGGAAATATTCCTTATGATGAAATATCACTCTGAAAATTAATGTTTTTTTTTCAAGGTGCGATTAAATGCTTGCAGTATGCAAGCACCTTGTACTTGTAATCTATATAATCTCTATGGGAAAATGTTCCGAACAACTATTGTAGAAAATTAAATTTCCTACAACTTTAATTCCAATACATTTTTACATAAATATATCAAACTAGTAATCGGTGCTTGCATACTGCAAGCATTGGTGCCCTATGACAATTTCAGGTCAATCAATGGTATCACTTAAGCAAGTTAATCAATTCCAATTATAAAATTTTGAGATAGTTGCAATGGTCACATCACTATCTTTCATAATTCTCTAATGTTTTCTGTTTTTTAATTTTGAAGTCGTTTTCATTTTTGTAACATATCGAGAAGTTGTCTAAATTAATTCTTCTTACGGAAAAAGAACTCAAATTCCGGAGCGCCTGGAGTCGAACCGAGGACACCTACATAAGATGTCTCATATTATCCGAAGGCCTACTCATGACATCTACAAACCCTGAAAATTTTAGCGCAATATTCCTCTTAGTATTGTTTGCGCACCAAATATGTTTTCCCTTTGCTTTTAAATATCACGGTCTGAAAGTGACGTCATGACACTAAGCTACTTTTCAGTTCGTGGCATTAAGCTCTCGTTCAGTTTTATTAACACGTAAAATAAATTCCCGAAGAAAAGCATTGTCTCGTAGTCATGACAAAAATATTGGGCCATTGTTATAAATTGTATAAAATCCCGATTTTATGCAGTAAAAATCGAATAATTGGACTAATTCAAGAAAAATAATCTTCGTTCTTTTTCTCGTCTTCTAATTCAGGTCCGGAGTTTGTACCTTAATTAAACGTAATTTAAAAATGCAATTATAAAAAGGCTTGTACGGATTTAAATGGTTTTCTAATGGGACTTAAAAATGAACGTTTTGTGGTGTAAAAGGGTGTAAGGGGAAATTTTGGAATTTTCGATTATTTCTGTTGGTTTAGGATCAACACCAAGGTTCCCTCCAAATTTCAGCTCTGTGGAATATCTAGAAGTACCTTAGGTTTTATATATAATATATATATATATATATATATATATATATATATATATAATATCCTCAGTAAGAAGCAGCAATTTATAATAGATATCAAAGCAAATATTTCAAAATAACGAATAAGTGACAAGAGTAAACACCCACTTCCGGTTGACCGAGTTTTACCAAAATCTAATCAGTTCTTTTCCCTTTAACGAAAATGTCAATTATAAAATTTCGCGAAATCTGATTAATAGTTTTTGTGTTATAGTACTACCCACAAAATTCCGGTCACAGTCACACCCACAGACATCATCGAGAAAATGGTCATAACGTGTTCAGGGAACCTCAAAACATGTAGTTCCGTTGAAATCTCGAAATAGATTTTTTTCATGAAAACCATACTTTCCCCTATACTATGTATGGAGAAGTAACATGTCGGAGTGCACAGTTTCCAAATGCGTTCTTTGAGATTTCACAATGTTCTCAATATTTTTCGCTCATATGAGTATTTAACGAGAAGCTAGCGAGGTACGTTGTAAAATACATGTAGGTCTTTCTGTAAAGTAGTCCTAATTATTGTCTTATTTTAACCTAAATTGTAATCGGCAAACCAATTTTAGCAAAACTACTCAATACCAAATTTCATGAAAATAAGTCTAGCGGTTGCCGAGCTGAAACAAAGGAACATTCTAAACTACATGTAGGTCTTCATGTAAAGTGGTCGTTATTGTTGTCGGATTTTAACCAGAATTGGAATCTGTTGACGAATTTTAGTAAAACTTCCCAATACCAAATTTCATCAAAATATATCAAGCGGTTCCCGAGTTGAAACAAAGGAACATTTAAGTTACATGTAGGTCTTCATGTAAATTGGCCGTAATTGTTGTCCTATTTTAACCAAAATTGGAATTGGTCGACAAATTTTACTAAAACTCTCTAATACCGAATTTTATCAACATACGTTCAGCCGTTCCCGAGTTTTAACATGTGGACGGACGGACGGAAACGACCTCCCCTGTATGCGTTCACTTCGTGCAAAGAACGCATAAAAACGGATGTGACAAGAGTAAACGCCCACTTCCGGTTGACCAATTTTTACCAAAAACTAAACAGTTCTTTTCCTATTAACAAAAATGTCTAATATAAAATTTCGCGTTAATCTGATTAATAGTTTTTGTGTTATAGCAGCCACAAAATTCAGGACACAGACAGACACACCCACAGACATCATCAAGAAAATAGTCAAAACGTGTTCAGGGGATCTTATGTATTTCCGTTGAAATCTCTAATTCGATTTTTTCATGAAAACAATACTTTCTTTATACTTCGTACATGGATCAAGTAAAAATATCGTGGTAAAAGAATGTCCATTGTCTCTGAAAACGTAACTATTGCACTCAAAAGTATAGACTGGACTATTTCTGTCGGATTCATCGATTCTACAATTTTTTTAAATGCTCATTTACGCCAGAGCTAGGAAACTTTCTGAATTATAGTAAGGATAGCCCCGAAACTCTAACAATTAAGAAACTAATAAGGAGCGTTACTAGACATAACTAAAAGTAAATTGTTTACAATAGTCCCCGGTAGGTTGTGTGGTGGTGGCAGTTAACGAATTAGTTTTTAAAACATATCTTAAAAAATCTGATGTGGCCACCACATGACTTTCTCCATACCTGTAATATTTCTAAAAATTCCAAATAGGTTAAATGATAATAAATATTTGAAGGAACTGCGAGAAAATTTAAACACTTTACAAAGAACCGAAATAAACTCAAACTGTAGTCTTCTGATATTGAATATAGCCCAAAGCTCCAATAATTAAAAGGAGCGTAAAGTGTTTACAATAGTCGCCGGTAGGTGGTATGGCGGTGGCAGCTAAATATTTTTTTTAAATATTTCTTCGAGAAAGCATTATATGGGAAAATGTTCCGAACAAATATTGTAGAAAATTATATTTCCCACAACTTTCATTCCAGTATGTTTTTACATTTATCAAATATTAAAGCAATATTTCAAAATAACGGATAAGTGACAAGAGTAAACACGCTTCTTGTTCACCGATTTTTACAAAACTAATCAACTCTTGTTACTTTCATGTAAATGTTAGATATAAAATTTCGCGTTGACCTGATTAATAGTTTTTGAGTTAGAGAATCCACAAAATACCGGTCACAGACATCGAGAAAATAGTCAAAACGTGTTCAGGGGACCTTAAAACATGTTTTTCTGTTGAAATCTCAAATTCGATTTTTTCATCAAAACAATACTTTCTCAATACTTTGTATGTAGAGAAAGAAACAATGGTTCCATGTCGTTTCCCTCAAAGCATTTCACCCACTGACACTTTTCCCATGGGTCATTTCAGAGGACCTCAAAACGTGTATTTCCGTTGAAATCTCGAAATCGATTTTTTTCATGAAAACAATACTTTCTCTATACTTCGTATATGGAGAAAGTAAAAATCTGATGTGGCCACCACATGACTCTCTCCATACCTGTAATATTTATAAAAATCTGATGTGGCCACCACACGACTTTTTCATACCTGTAATATTTCTAAAAATTCCAAATAGGTTACATAATACTAAATATTTTAAGAAATTGCGCAAAAAATTTAAATTCTACATAGAATAGAAATAAACCCAAACCGTAGCCTACTGATATTGGATATAGCCACAAAGCTCCAACAATTAAGAAAATAAAAAAGAGTGTAAAGTGTTTACCATAGTCGCCGGTAGGTGGTGTAGCGGTGGCAGCTAATAATTTAGTTTTTTAAATATCTCTTCAACAAAGCATTTATATAGGAAAATGTTCCGTACAAAAATTGTAGAAAATTAAATTTCCTGCAACGTTTATTCCAATACATTTACCCTATACTACATATGGAGAAAGTAAAAATTCGAAATAGGTTAAATGATAATAAATATTTTAAGGAACTACGAGAAAAATTTAACGACTTTACAAAGAACAGAATTAAACTCATGCCATAGCCTTTTGATATAGGATTTGGCCACAAAGCTCTAACAACTAAGAAAATATAAAGGAGCGTTACTAAGTCGTAACTAAGCGTTAAGTGTTTACAATAACAAGTTCCTTCTTCACCGTAAATACCCCAATTCGAAAAATGAGAACCAGGCTTGATAGCTTAATTGGTTAAAGCACATATCCGGCAAGAGGAGAAACCCGGGTTCGATTCTCGGTCAAGTACAGAATTTTTCTCCTTCTAAAATCTCAAAATTTAGTGTTTAGTCGCCGGTAGGTGGTGTGCTGATGGCAGTTAAAAAAATTAGTTTTAAAAATATATCTTAAACAAAGCATTATTTGGGAAAGCGTTTCAAACAAAGGTTGTATTCAATTTAAAACAACTAGTGAATAAAGACAATTGCGAGCTACACTGGCTACTGTAATACTGTAAAGCGAAGGCAAATCTCCAGTCAGTCAATTAGGATAAAACCGGATTATCCGGTTTTCTATCCGGGTTTTTATACGGCTTTTTTGTCCGGGTTTTATCCTAATTGACTGGCTGTGGAGATTTGCCTTCGCTTTACAGTTAAAACAACTCTTTTTAAATAATTATTTACATCCATCAAATATTAAAGCAAATGTTTCAAATTATCGGATAAGTGCCAAGAGTAAATATCCACTTGCGGTCGACCGATTTTAGCTCAATTACATTCAGTTCTTGACTTAATAATACAAATGCTAAATATGAAATTTTATGCTGATCGGATTATTAGTTTTTGAGTTAGAGCGTCCATAAAATTCCGGTCATAGACACACAGACACCCATAGACATAATCGAGAAAATAGCCAAAACGTGTTCAGGGGGCCTTAAAAATGTATTTCCCTTGAAATATCGAATTCGATTTTTTTCATGAAAACAATACTTTTTCTATACTTAGTATTTTACGTGACGTAGAAATCTACTGAAATCCTTAAAGAATAATCTATAAATTAGAGGTATAGAGAATTTCATTATATTTACTTTCATAAGTTTTTGTTATGGAATTAAGTTGGCGCAATTTTACCTCCTAACCGATTTCTGCAATTCTATGGCCATCAATTCGAGCATAACTTTAAATTTACAACACTTTTAATCCTTCTCAATTTCAAGCCAAACCTTAGCAGATAGCCTGGGACTTGACAACTACAAAAACGGAATCGCGATTTTTCCGCCCTGCCATCAACGTCACCGTGAGATACTGCTTTCTCTCCCGATACAGTTTCACCGGAGGAAGCCAACTAGCGATCACATATTCCACAAATATCCGCAGTACGCGTCACGCTAGCTTCGTCGCATGATATTCTCGAGGACGCAGACGATAATGCCTGTGATGTCAAAATCGACCGCCAAGTCTTGAGATGGGTAGCGGATGCCTGAGACAGGCACGGCCTCCGGTCGGGCTAAACACGAACTACTTGCCGCTCGGAGATGTCTCGGAATGCCATTAATAGGACCAACCAATGATTAGCGCTAAAAAAAGAACAATTTAAACGGCTACAGAACCGGTGAGGGGTATCTAAACTTTGATCGAAAGAGTTACTCATGATATTTGTTTTCGTGGCGTCAAAACATCATGAATTGCATAATCTAAGAATGATTACATACAAAAACAAAAAGTTGCCACATCTGCATTTGTATATTTTTATTTTATTAGTTAACTAGTGGTGGCCGCATTTGAGGATCGCTGTAATAGAACCTGCATTTTATGTATTGCGATGCATCTTATCATTTCATTGTATTGAATACAAATAAGTATCAAAACAATAAAATTCATCTCTCCTTATAATATTGCAAGTCTCATGTGTGTTTTTCAGTAATTTTGTATTTTAACAGAAATTATTAGCGGAGGAAATATGAAAAAATAGCTATAATCCAAGGAGAATTCCGATCTCATACAAACGTGAACATGAGTTATTTCTATACCCTTATAACTCGGTTTCCGCGCATAATCTTTTGCAGTCTTGAAAGAGGAGCGCAGCTGTGGTAAAATCCTGATCTGCTGCAAGAACTTCTTCTTCTTACCAACAAGAAAAGCGAGCAAGGTGGACGGATTTGCAAAACTGGTTTTCCAGGAATAAAACCTCGCAGACGCAAAGCCGCGATACAATGATCGTTTTAAAAACATATAGTAGTCATTTCTCAAATGCGGAATCTTTTTTAACCTTTTATGTGTGCACGATCTCTGGGTGAGAAAAAAATATTGAAATATTACAGGTTGCTATTTTTTTATCCTGAATTCCACAGCGGAGCAACTATTACTTCGAGTCGAGGGACAGGAAGCGATTTTCTCATCTCCAGATCGATATGATGCTTACGTGCCATACAATCTGCGCTCTTCTGGTTTATTTGGTGTTGCTTCAAAGAGGCAAGAATTAACGTAGCAATAATTAGGTGAAATCTTTTTAGGAAAAAGATCTAGCCAATTAAAATTTTATTTTATTTATTTTCAATCCTGAAAATTTTTTAAAATTGAGAAATTCCTCCTTTTTGCCACGCCAACTCATGGATAACTATTAAAGCGCATTCAATTTTACAATAGGTGACAGCGTACGTTTTTCCAGGTAACTGTCTGTGGTGTTCGAAATTTAACTTAAGTAAGCTACAAGGACATAACGAGAGAAAATAGCCGAGAAAAATAAAATGGCAACTGCGCCCTTCTTTCATTACCGCAACCAAAATCTGATTTAAAATGTCGCCGCCTTTCTCCTCTCTTGTTCGTTCAAACTTCTGGCAAACAACTACTTTAAGTGGTGAAGGAAAGACTATATTCGCAGTAGGGGGTTTGCACAGTAGAATAATTCGATTTGGTTTATTGCTGCTGCCTTCGCTTCTTCTTCTTTCGTGACTGAGATTATTTTAATGCTTTTAAAGAGCAGACCAGCCGCACGGAAGAAAGGCCACCTCAAGTTAAAAAATAAAAATTCTGTCCGAAAATGGAACATTTAGTAAATCGACCAACCGTTATTTCTTGTTATCTTACATTCATTACATTCTTACATTTTATTTTAAGCAAAGATTTTCGGTCTTCGCTGCGCCATTAATATTATTTACGCAAAAGTATCGGCTGAAGTTAAAATTCATAAACTTTTCTCGTAATTCTACCTTCATTTCGAAATAACGAAGCAGAATAACATCTCGAGAAATTATACGATATTAAGTACTGAATTGAATTACCTTTAGATAATGATTAAAGTTATTATTAGTACAAAATATTGATCTCGGAGAAGTGAGTTTCAGATGGTACAGTATTGAAAGCATATATTATTAACAATAACATTTATTATAGCGTCTATTCACTAGGAATAAAAACATTCATCTCGGTCGCAATCAATATGAGTTTAAATTGAATAAATTATACGAAATTGAAGGTGTAATTCAACTTATCTTTTAAACGACACACCAACAAATTTTACAGATTTCATTCTACAATAATTGATTGACATGTCTACATAGACATTGTTCTACAGAGGTCAAATCCTTTACATGTGAAGCGTTACTTGTTTGTCTTCATTTAGACCTAATTTATGGGAGAAAATCTGTGATCTCCACACCACAACTCGCCATCTAATAACACAGTGGTTCCCAAACTGCGAAGCGCGCCTCCCTTGGGGGGCGCGATGGGCAGGTCGGGGGGGGGGGGCGTAAAAGGTTTCTCTTATGTCCGTTTAACCATCCTAATCTTGAGACCTACAATATGTAGCAGCCGAATTCTACCCCTTAATTGGCTAGGGTGTACCGTTTGCGTCCATGTTTTTCTCCTGTAGGCATTGTTTATAAACTTTGGAAACCGCTGTAATAACATATAGTAATTTTGAGAATAAATTCGGAAACAATTAGACAAAAATTACAAAACGCTACAGAGTAAAAATGGAGTGAGCATTAATTTTTCAGTCACATCACTTTATTTAAGTTAGTACCTTTTTCTCCTTAAAAATTGAGAGCAGTTGATGTGGAAGGAATAAATAGCAATAATATTTATACTTTGAACACTTTTTTTGTATTTAAAAAAACCCGAAGATTGAAACCAAAATCATTATTATGACTGAACAACTGCACCATCAGATGTTTATTGTCATATGAATGCATAACTCGTGCTACGAATGTTTGTTTTGCTGCTTTCACTATACTATGTCCATTGAGCTATCCTCATTCATTGTGCATCAAATATAAAACAGCGGAAACTATAAAGGTTTATCCAAACATCTCTGTTGAGAATGGCCTCTAATACAGTAAACGTGACGACTTGTAGCTTCGGTGATTATGTGATTCGTTTGGAAATAAAGTTTGGCGCCCCGCAAGATAGCGTTGATCTGCTACTAGTTATAGTCACTAAAATTTAACTTAATCTTTGTAGACACCAATTCTCGATCACGTCCGGCTGCGCAATGCCAACAAACAACTTAGCATTGGCAAGACGTATTTTCGCATTTTTACTGAATAAAATTTTATTTGGATATAAAATAAACGATTTATCTTACAATAATAATAATAATAATCAAACAAAGTAGTTGTGAAAATATTCTGTGTAACTAAAGTAAAAAAATTATCTACCTAAAGTAAGCACAAGCGGCATATAACGTAGTGTACCAACTTCAAAACTTATAAAATTATATTTATTAGTTTTTATGAATATTCTATTATGCAAGTTAGTCGATCAATGAACACGGTTTACCTAAATCAATTTGTTTATCTTTAGCTCCATTTTCAGTCTTTGGGAAGAAGGCACATGAAGTATATTTTTGTTTGTTGAATCAACCTCCACATTCATAATATTTATATGACTCTAAAACGGGATATACCGTATTTATCCAAGTACCACCCGCACCTTTTTTCAAAACTTTTCTTTAGAAAACCAGGGTTCGTGTCTTATTCCAGGATTTCATATCCGAGAAAATCTTGCCGTTTGATACGGCACTAAATACGACGACGCAGATGAAGATGTGTTTTTCAATAAATTAAATCATTACTCGACGCATTGCACACTATTTTATCTATTGTTTATTATGTATTTTTAATTTTAGTTACGATAAACCTTGACTGTACTCACGTCATCCACGCTTTCCGGCCCGCTGCAGACATCTCGTAGATACGCGGCGCTTTGCATTTGGCCTCGCTAGTTTCGATGAAACTTATGTCGTTGAGTAATCGTTGTCGTCGTGTATTTTAATACAAAAGCAATGACTGTAATTGTGATAATTTACGATATAATAATTTATAATTTCATACTGTGATCGAATCGAGTCAGTCAAGTTAATACGACATCAAGTTACGCGAAATAGAACGCAACGCTACGTGATGTACATGTGCGTGGAATAATTACGCTCCATATTATATGTTTTAAAAAACAAGTTCTGTGCCATACAAGGGAGAATTTTTTACGTTTAGAACATATCTTGTATTACATAATGGAAGACAATGGGATATTATGGCTCGATTCACGGAATTTCGATTTACGAAACGTTTTTCAAGAACGTAACCCTTTCGTAAATCGGGGTCTCCCTTTATATCGCAACAATATGCGCAACTGCAGAGAGAGGAATATATAATGCAAAAAGATACTTGTACTAATATCATCGCTCGTATTTGGGCTCATTAAAATTGATAATTTAATGATAAGTTTTTTTTTTAATTTTCCTTCCCAAAAATTGGGGTGCGGGTCTTATTCGGAGAGGGGGGGGGGGGCGGTACCTACTTGGATAAAGACGGTATATAGCAGCTCGGAAATAATATTCATCTGTCTCAGCTTCAATGTTGTGTCGGTGAAGAAAAACTGTGCTTTTCTGCTGTTTTAATCTCTAGGCAATGTTGGTAGAAATTGATTTCTGCATTTTCAAGTAGATTGCGCAACTCTGCGATTTTATCTTCAGCATGGTTTACTGCATTGACAAAATCTAAATGTTCGTTGAGCAATACAGTACAAAGCTGCACAATGTATGAAAATACTTCATGTAAATAGAGAAGTTCAACGCAGAAATTTGCTTGTTTAATAGAATTCGGTAAGATGCTGCATCACTTGCTGATCTAATTTCTGGAATATCGCAAGAGTTATAAACGGCAAGATTTACACTTTGAGCAGAACAATGGACATGCTGTTCGTTAGGAATCACCTCTCTTATGAGCGTTTGTTTGCTTTTCCCGCTCATGACTGCAGACCAGCCGTAGCCTTGACCTCGCATTTTCCCGACGCGTATTCCATACGAACGAAGGCAATCTAGAACTTCGTTTGCAATTCCTACTCTAGTAACATCTGCTACTTCTTCAAATTGTAGAAACATTTCATGCAATTTCAAATCGCTTTTATTGACGTAGCGAGCACATATAGTTAAAGCAGGGGCGGACGGTGACCTGTGGAGTAGGGCAAGACACTTTGAAGGGATGAGAGGTGGGGGTGGTAAGGTCCCCCCCCGCCCAAAAGTTTTCGGAAATTTGGAAATGAAAGAAAATAAAATAAATATATTAACTTTTTATTGATAATAAAAACAAACTTTCACTTGTAGATAAAATCTAATCTCCGATCCTTCTTTACAAATTCATTGATAACCAAGTCAATGAAATTCCCGCGAGATTGCAGGGTATTAAGCAGCCTCTTTTCTATTGCCATTAACGCAAGACCTGTCAGCCTTTCATTTCCCATACTGTTTCGTTTATGATCTTTCATTCGTGCTAAACCTGAAAAGCTAGATTCGATGCTCACTGTTGTACTTGGCAACGACAAAACTAATGCACAGAGCTTGTATGTTTCTTCGAAGGTAACTTTCAGCTCATTTGATAAATAATGGAAAATATTTTTACGGTTTTTAAACTGAAGTCAGGCGAGTTCACTTTTTAGCTTAATTAAATCAAAATTCTGACCATAGCATGATTTTATAGAATGGAAATATTCATGAGGAAAACTCTTCGCATAATTCTGAAAATTTTTGGAAAGTAAAACTTCAAAAAATTTAATTTTTCTAAGGGAGGCAAATCGGGTCTGCAACTGCGTGATTAGGACATCAAAAATTTCACAGAAAAGTTGTTTATAAGAAATGTCAGTTTCATTTCGGCGTTTCTTACGAGGCTCTCATACAAGCTGAATTACATGTTTATGCACGATTTAAAAGTTGTTTCTCTGTTTATTCATGAATGAAATAGCATTTTCCACTCTTACAGCACATTATATCCATACCACGCTTCTGAAGCACGTCAAACATAACATCGATATGGGAAAAAATTATGTAGTGAATTTCCAATTGAAATAAATCAGTCTGCTAAGTTACGAAGAAGTCCCTGGCACTTGATAACGGATTTATCATCCCAATCATCAGGATTATCTCTAATTGTTTCAAATAGTTCAATCAACGAATCGCGGAAAGCGTGCGCAGTGTTTACAAGTCGAGAATTAAAACACCAACGTACCGCGCTGACTCTAGGAAATCGCTTGCGAACCACTAAACCAAGCAATTGCGTTCTTTTAGGAGAATTGGAGAAGAACACTGCATACTCATTCTAAGTCAGGAAGAAAACTCTGCATGCGCTGATTTATTTGAACATTGAGGCGATGCGCCGAGCAATGAACAAGTAAAGCACAAGCGTTATTTCTCCTTCGCCTTTGCCTGCAGGCCGTTGAGCTCTCCTGCCGTTACAGCAGCGCCATCATCGCCCTGACCCACCAACTTTTTACCACAAACAAATCTAGATAGCTGATTATCAACATGGACGAACAGAGTGTTTGCCTTTCTATCAGCACTCACATCAGTAAATCCCACAACACGTTCCAACACTTCATCTTCTACATTACAATATCGAAACACAGTTGATAATTGCGACTTGTTAGTAACGTCTTAAGTTTTATCAACCACAATAGAAACAAATTTTGATGAATTTATTTCACGTTGAATCATTTAAGATGACAATCCCTATAGCTTCGATTAAATCGTTTTGAATGTGTTTTGAGAGAACACTGAAAACACTTAGCGTTATTAAAATGTTCACAGAGATGAGCATCATAGTCTTTCAGGAACATAGCAAACTCAATACAATTCCCTCGGTTCACTTAACTCTCCGTCTCGTCGTGGCCAAGAAAAGCAAGTTCCTGCTTACCAAGCAGACATACAATGTTAATTAGAGATCATATAACTTCCCTATTTTTTTACTTTCTTGTTATGATTTAGAGCCGGGGTTCCCAAACTATGTTCCGCGGAACACCGGTGTTCCGCTGAACCTGAATAGGTGTTCCGCGACAATTTGGAAAGGTTTTATACACTGCAATATATTTAAATATCTTTTACTATCTACTTCAAGTAATAAATGAAAAATAATTTTAAATTTCCTGCCTTTATGTATGTGTGCGCGTGTGTGGGTGTTTTAAGCGAAAGTGGCGCTGTGTAAATAATGCCCCGTTCCCACTACCAATGTACGGACCTTCGTACCAACCACTCGCGCGTTTCCACGAGTTATAAGTTACCATCGTAACTCAGTGCTGCTCTCCCTAGGCTGCCGGTTGAACTACTAACAAACACACATCTAATCTTGGACATTTTAGTAGAAATGAAGAGCACTTTCCATCTTTGTATATTTCGAAATGTCTTAAAAATGAAATCACAGCTCTCCTCCACTCTTCATCAAAAGACAGTCTTCGGCATCAGTGTATAAATTCGGGAGGGAAAGGTCTGCGGGAAATTTCATAAGTAAGTCCGTGTTGTTTTTTAACCTTAAAATTTGATCGACTTTGAACTGAAATTTTTTGTTGATAAATTTGTCCTTATTACAGTAATTAAATATTATTCAAAAACTACCCATGGATTTTTGGTTAAAAACTGGAACTTCGACAAAAGGAAGGCCAAGAACTTCTACTGATACATCCAATACGTCTATCATTGAAGAAGAAAATGATCGAAAACCCGTGGTTTCTTCAAAATCTAATATTAAAGAACAAGTGTCATCTATGAACAGACCAAAACGGAAGTACGATGAAAGTTATTTAAACTTGGGATTTACGTGTATTGGCAATTCGGATGCTCCTGATGCAATGTGTGTTTTATGTCATAAAATACTCGCAAACAGTTCTTTGGCTCCAGTAAAACTCCGCAGGCACTTCGGAACGATACACAGTGATTATAAAGGAAAAGACATGGAATTTTTTAAGAGACGACGTGACTCACTAGAAAAGTCCAAACTTCAAATGATTACAATGGCTAAAACTGAAAATGCAAATGCAACAGAGGCATCTTATCGCGTGAGCTATCGCATTGCACTTAATGGTGAAGCTCATACGATTGGAGAGACACTCATTAAGCCATGTGCGAAAGACATGGTGTCACTTGTTCTTAACGAACAGGCTGCTGAAAAAATAGATGCAATACAAATATCAAATAATACTGTTTCACGACGGATTAAAGATCTTTCTACTAGCATAGAGAAAGAGTTAATTCGTCGTCTTGGACTTTGCAGTGAATATGCATTGCAAATGGATGAATCTACAGATGTCGCAGGACTAGCTGTACTACTAGTATTTGTTCGTTACCCATATGATAAAAGTTTTGAAGAAGATTTACTCATGTGTGGATATTTACATGGACAAAATACAGGAGAAGATATATTTAACCGTATTAATGATTACATTACAAATCAAGAGATAGGTTGGGAGAAGTGTATTGATATTTGTACAGATGGTGCTCGAGCAATGGTAGGAAAGATGAAAGGTGTTGTATCACGCATCCAGAAAGTATCTACAAGAGCCACCAGCAGTCATTGTATTTTGCATAGGCAAGCACTGGTGACTAAAAAAATTTCCACAAATTTAAAAAATGTTATGGATGAAGCCGTGCAAGTGATTAACTATGTAAAATCAAGACCACTTCAATCCAGATTATTTAAAATTTTGTGCGATGAAATGGGTAGTGGACACAAAGCACTTTTATTACATACTGAAGTGAGATGGCTATCCAGAGGGAAGGCACTATTAAGACTTTATGAACTTCGAAGTGAGGTATTGGTCTTCTTGAAGGCACAAAATAATTCCGTACAAGTACAAAATTTTGTTGAAGTTTTAACAAATCCTTCATGGTTGATAAAACTTGCATATCTGGCAGATATTTTTACCAAGTGTAATGAAGTTAACTTATCATTACAAGGAAAAAGTATTACAGTTTTTAATACAAGAGATAAAATTGCATCTTTTGATAAAAAAATACAATTTTGGATTTCATCGGTTGAATCTAATAATTTTGATTGTTTTCCTGCCTTACATGAATGTTTGAATGAATTAAATTTTAAAGTAGATTACGAAGTTTCCAAGGCATTTTTAGAGCACCTACATAACTTGAAATCAACTCTTTTGCAATATTTTCCGAAAACTACTAAGGACGATTCCTGGGTTCGGGATCCATTTTCCGTGACAGCTAAACCAGTAGGCTTAAACGCAAGTGACTATGAAAATCTAATTGATTTAATTAGTGACTCTGATTTGAAACAAAAATACAAAGATCAGCCATTGAATGATTTCTGGGCGAGTTTGTCAGAAGAGTACCCCAATTTATCAAAACAAGCTATTATTGTTTTACTTCCATTTTCTACAACCTATTCATGCGAAGCGGGATTTTCTTATTATGCTGCAACGAAGTCAAAGTGAGGGAACAGGCTCGACGCCACACCAGATATTAGAATACAACTTACCAATATTGTGCCTGATATCAAGAAGATATACAATTCAAGAATTCAAAATCATAAAAGTCATTAAATGCTTTATTTATTCATATTTTATGTTTATATTATATTATTATAGTTTTATATTTAAAAATAATTACTAAATAAATAATTTGTTTTAATAAAATGTTTTTTTAAATTTTTACAAGTAGAATTACCCAACCTAAAAAATAAGCTAAGTGTTCCGTTAAACTTCCCAGGTTTGCGAAGTGTTCCATTGCAGAAAAAGTTTGGGAAACCCTGATTTAGAGTATTTAAGCGGCGCTGACTGATCAACAAAAAAATCAACCCTTGACTCCCCAAAGTTGTGTAAATCCAGACACACACGCATATGGGATTGACACCCTCTATGCCGTATTATCGCATTCGTCAGATTGTTTAAATCAGCGTAGCCACTACTGTTTCATACACTTCTCTCGACCCACATTAAAATGCATGGCCAACAAAACAGTCTATTTATTGTAGAATATCCAGTAATCCAGGAATGGAAATTATATGTAGTCACGTGAAATCGACGAGTTATACTTACCTTAGAAGTGTGTCAGTAAACTGCACGTACCTCCTAGTATGTAGGACACGGGCAACGGAATGTTGGCTCACAAGGTAGTTTCTAGAGTAGAGATCCTAGCATGTGTAGAATAGCATAAGCATACCTGGGGTAATACTGGGTGTTGGTTTCGCTTGTAGCATGACGGCCAAATTGTGCCAAAACTGACCGGTATTGTGCCCTTACCGTTAGTAGGGAATGCTGCATGTGGCACGGGTACAGTATAGGCTGGTAACCTTGCTTACCCTATTTTTAACGTTACTACAATGTGCTATAAGAATGCCTCGGACGACCGAAACCATGATGGGCGGCGTAGGTCGAAGTAGGTTGGTCCATCTGATGATGACCTGGTATGGAAGATTGCAACATGGAATGTAAGAGGTGTGTATGTGAAAGAGAGTGAATTGACGAATGAAATGGATAAAAGGAGGATAGATGTTTTGTGTGTGAGTGAAACTAAGCGTAAAGGGAGGGATGTGATAGAAATGAATAACGGTAGTTTGGTCTTTTGGTCTGGAGTAGATGAATGCGTGCACGGTTGTCAAGGTGTGGGATTGATACTGAATGAAAGGGCTAAGATGCATGTGAGAAAGCATGAATTAGTGCCACCAAGGCTGTTGTGGGTGCGGATGAAAGTGGGTGTGCGCGGGATTATGCTTGTTGCACGTTATGCTCCAGTTGACGGTGAGAATGAATATGATAAGAATAAATTTTGGGGAAAATTGAGAGATATTTTGAGTGAGTGTGAACCAGGAGAAGGAGTAATTATGCTCGGAGATATGAATGGATGGGTGGGAGTAAAACGAGAAGGCACGGAAAGGGTCCTTGGACCATTTAGTGACCCAAGAGTGAATGATAATGGTGAAAGCTCGGTGAATGTATGTATGGAAATGGGATTGTTTGTCTCGAACACATGGTTCAATCACAAGTCAATCCACTTGTATACATGGACAAGAGGGGAAGCGAAGAGTGTGTTAGATTTTGTTGTGTATGATGAACGGTTGAGGGAGCTTGTGAATGATACGAGAGTTGTGAGAGGTGCGGAATGTGGATCAGACCACTATTTAGTGCCCTCTAGAGTAGATCTTGGGAGAAAATGGATTGTGAGAAAGAGGAAAGGGGAGAGGGTAACTAGAGTAAAAATGGAAAGATTGCAAGAGCAAATGAATAAGTGGGAATATTTAAGTGCTAAAAGAAAGGCTAGTGGCCGAAGAAAGTGAATGGAAGGAGAAAATGAGAGAAGAGAATGTGGAGAAGGCTTGGAACAGATTGAAATGTATCATCTTGCAGTGTGCTATTGCTCGTCTCACGAAGTCCGTGCAGTACAGGCTCTTATGGGAGATCTTCCCTCTCTCTCTTTCCCGTGTATTCTTCCCTATACATCTATCTCTCTCTAAAGCTAGCCTCGCCGCAGCCCCTCTCAATTCGTCGATCCGAGTATTATGATTAAAAATCACATTAAAATACTAAATATTGCTCTGTTTTCGTTCTTTTTAAGATTATTTTTTTTATTTCGCAGAGAAAATATATTGTTTTATCGTACTAAACAATAATCACAATTTCAAACTGAAAGGAAATCACTCAAAGTTCGTAATAACAAAATAATCTTCGCTGTTTCGGCAGTGAAAACTTCCAAAATACTTAAACTGCCATATCTCTTCCCCTTCATGTCCAATGTCAACCAAATCTTTCGTGTTACTTGTCATATGGTTCTAATGGCAGAAAGTTGTTTTATAAGTGATATATGTTTCAATTTTACACTTTTAAAAATTAAAAATCATCGCCATCACTCGAAAATTTCGAAATATGACACGATATTTTCAGTCTCTGGCTAACTTACGTTCTATGATATTAAGATGGTACAATGAGCGAATGAAATGATCAGCGATGTTGAAATATTTATTCGGTTTTTATTTTGAGACGATATGTTGTGCGGTTTGCCTGAAAATGGCTTTAATATCCAAGAAAATCTCGCGAGAGCCCGGCGGGCGGCAAAACGCAAACAGACCACATCTGAAATTTTTCTATTCACTTCAATAACCGTTGAATTATTTGAGATAATGTGAGGTAAACTGTGAAATTGCTAATATTATAAATGCGAATGTAGCAAGATAAATCACTCATTTGCGGGTAGGTACAGATATTCCACGCTCGTACGAGCAACATTCAGAAGAAACGTTAAAAATGAAATGTTCATAAAGTTTTAAAATATTAAGTTGCTTTAGGTTTACAGAAACATCATTGGGAATGATAGCCTGACTCATAATTTGCAGCATTAAGATCTGGAGCTATTGTTTTAAAACAGCTCGACAAGGGAATGCACTTTCCTCCGTGTTTCTATCAACGCTGAATGAACCCCCTGGCATAGTAGTTTTATCGGGAATTTCTAAGCACAACTTCCTATATATTTCTGTGATATTTGGAAGGAGCGAGTGGAGCCCTATAAAACTTAGGGCAATCATCCTTTGGGAATTTTCAAACTTTGCAGTCTACTGAAAAAATCTTGGGCATTCTTTGTCAGAGGTTTCAAGTGCCTTAAAACTTCCCCTCTTAAGTGATCTTGAGGCGGGTTAGACCATACCCTCAGCTACTCTCGGCTTCGCCATCAGTCACCGCGTGCATGGGCTCTTTTGCGGTATATTTGAAAAGACGATGTGTAGTTTCCATTTACAGCCCCTCTATGATCCCGCAAGCAGATGTTTTGACACATTTCAACCTCCCTGACTATTTCTCACTCCTATGATGGATCGAGAATAGTAAGAAAACGGGAAGTTTTTCCTTAGAGTGAAAAGCGAATCGACTGCATTAGGACGCATCCCTGTGTTTCAGTGTGTTTAGTGTGTACGAAATACTGCCAGTCTTCATTGCAATTGTGAAAACACGTTCAGTGTGCGCGTTTTAATTGTTGTTAATCTGAACTGAGAAGAGGTATTTTAATTTGCGTGCTTGAAAGTGCTGTTAGGTTTTGTTAATTTTAGTCGCTATTTAGGTTATAGCAATATTTTGAACGATTTTTTCAACAGAATGCTTCGTGTTTAACAATAACTAGTTCTGGTAGTATTAGATGGTGCGTTAAGTATTAAGCAGGTGTGGCAATTTTCGTTAGTGTAACGTCTTCTGTTTTATTAGCTTCGGTTGTATAGATGTTTTGTAATTGTAAGTTAGTGTAGTTTCTTCTAATTTAGATCGAAGTTAATGTAAGTCATTTCGAAAGTATTTTTAATAATTCGCGACATTTGAACATTTAATATTTGTATACCATGGATGATAGCCGTAAGAAAAGGCAGTCGAAAGGTAGGTTGCGGAGCAAAGAGAAAGCTATTATCTTAAACGTGCTTAATTACTTTCTCGAGAATATGAATGTTAGCGATGCTGTTCGGGAAACGAGCAAAGCAACTGGGTGTTCACAACGGGCCGTCTACAAAATCAGAAAGGAAGGCCAAAAGGGGCCCTTTGAGACGCCGAAAAAGAACAAACGGAGAGTTACGACAACACGCCGTACTTCACGATGCTACACCTACGACGTTTGTACGATCAGGTGTTCGTCGAGTTGTTCATAGTTTCTTTTTTAGAAATATACCGCCCACACTGAACTCCATAATTGCAGCTTTGAATGCAGACGACACACTCCCAAATTTCTCAAGGCCGACTCTGCATAAAATATTGAAAGAAATTGGTTTTAAATACGAAAGAAGAGGAAAAAACAGCTTATTAATGGAGCGTGACGACATACTTCGGTGGCGCCATCGATATTTATATTCGATTAAAAAATTCAGGGAAGAAGGGAGAGAAATTGTGTACACGGATGAGTCGTGGGTTAATGTTGGGCATACCGTCAGTAAGGCATGGAAAGACACAACGATACGAACCCCTCGGGAGGCATATTTGAAAGGTATTACCTTAGGACTTAAAGGACCGACGAGTCGCGGGCCTCGATTTGCATTGGTGCATGCCGGAAATGAGAACGGCTTCGTGAAAGACGCGGAACTCACATTTTTATGTAAAAAAAAAGACTGCAGATTGTCACGATGAGATGGATGGTGAAACCTACGAAGAGTGGTTTGAGCAGAAGTTGCTACCAAATACCGCGGAAGGGGCCGTTATTGTTATGGATAACGCTTCATATCACTCAAGAAAATGCGAAGCGATACCGAACACTACTTGGCGAAAAAGTGACATTGCAGCCTGGTTGGTGGATAAAGGTATTCGAGTGGAAGAATCGTTTCTCAAGAGGCAGCTACTTTTTATGGTATCGGATGTGAAGGATAAATTTGAAAAATACAAGATAGACGAGATGGCGAAAGCAATGGGTCGAGAAGTATTTAGATTACCACCGTACCATTGCGAATTAAATCCCATCGAAATGGTGTGGGCGCAAGTGAAGCGTCACGTAAAAATGAATAATGCGTCATTTAAGACTTCGGATATGGGACAATTAATTAAATGGGCATACGAAAATGTGAAAACTGAGAACTGGAGAGGGTACGTGAAGCATACAATGCAAGTTGAGGAAGACCTATGGATAGCAGATGTATTGCAAGATGACGTGGATGAATTAATTATTCGCCTCTCCTCGTCGTCCTCGTTATCATCATCGCAAGACTCTCCGTCCCCTACAGAGGAGCCAATGCATGTTGAAGAAGGACCATCGTGCAGCGGCATTATGAAAGGATTGGGACCCCTGAGTGATGATAGTTCTGAATAAAGGTATGTAGTGGACCAAGGTCCCCCCTCTGCTTTTTCAAGTAATAATAGCTCATTTATTTAAGTGAAAACAATGCATAAGAATAGTAAAAAAAGTTAATATGATCAAAATAAAACTTTATGAACATTTCAAAGACGAGATATTTAATTTCTTCTTTTTAACGTTTCTTCTGAATGTTGCTCGTACGAGCGTGGAATATCTGTACCTACCCGCAAATGAGTGATTTATCTTGCTACATTCGCATTTATAATATTAGCAATTTCACAGTTTACCTCACATTATCTCAAATAATTCAACGGTTATTGAAGTGAATAGAAAAATTTCAGATGTGGTCTGTTTGCGTTTTGCCGCCCGCCGGGCTCTCGCGAGATTTTCTTGGATATTAAAGCCATTTTCAGGCAAACCGCACAACATATCGTCTCAAAATAAAAACCGAATAAATATTTCAACATCGCTGATCATTTCATTCGCTCATTGTACCATCTTAATATCATAGAACGTAAGTTAGCCAGAGACTGAAAATATCGTGTCATATTTCGAAATTTTCGAGTGATGGCGATGATTTTTAATTTTTAAAAGTGTAAAATTGAAACATATATCACTTATAAAACAACTTTCTGCCATTAGAACCATATGACAAGTAACACGAAAGATTTGGTTGACATTGGACATGAAGGGGAAGAGATATGGCAGTTTAAGTATTTTGGAAGTTTTCACTGCCGAAACAGCGAAGATTATTTTGTTATTACGAACTTTGAGTGATTTCCTTTCAGTTTGAAATTGTGATTATTGTTTAGTACGATAAAACAATATATTTTCTCTGCGAAATAAAAAAAATAATCTTAAAAAGAACGAAAACAGAGCAATATTTAGTATTTTAATGTGATTTTTAATCATAATACTCGGATCGACGAATTGAGAGGGGCTGCGGCGAGGCTAGCTTTAGAGAGAGATAGATGTATAGGGAAGAATACACGGGAAAGAGAGAGAGGGAAATCTCCCATAAGAGCCTGTACTGCACGGACTTCGTGAGACGAGCAATACTAAGGTGTGTGGAACAGCAGTTGTTGGAAGAATGAGAGAGTTAAAGTGGCTGTGAATGAGAAAAAGGAGGCATATGTGAAAATGATTGCTGCTAAGAATGAAAATGAGCGAAAGGCACTGTATGAAATGTATAAAGAGAAAAGGAGAGCTGCAAAAAATATTGTGAAAGAGAGTAAAGAACAATTGTGGATGAATGAAGCTGAGAAAATGCAGAATGATTTTGAGGGGAATAAGAAGTTGTTCTGGAAATGGGTGAAGAGAGCAAGGCAAGGAGTGAGTAAGGGTGTGAGCGGAATTCAAGGAAAGAATGGTGATATGGTGTGGAATGAGAGTGATGCAAGGGAGTGTTGGAAAAATTATTTTGAAGAGTTGTACGGAAATGTTGTGAATGGGTCTAAAAATCCGAGTAAATCTGTTGGAGTGAATATTAATGAATATGAGGGGATTAGTAAGAACGAGGTAGTCAAAGCAGTGAATATGTTGAAAAATGGAAAAGCTGCAGGTGTGGATGGCATAACGGGAGAGATGTTGAAGTATGGAGGTGATTTGCTTATGTGTTGGATGTGTGATCTGTGCAATCTGTGTGCAAGGAGTTCGAGATTGCCTGCTGAATGGAAGGATGGTGTAATTGTTCCGTTCTACAAGGGTAAGGGAGATAGGACTGAATGTAAGAATTATAGAGCGATTAGTTTGCTGAGTATACCTGGAAAGGTGTATGGGAAAGTTTTGATTGAAAGAGTACGAAAGGTAACTATGGATAAAATGTGGGGAGTGCAATGTGGCTTCATGCCTGGAAGGGGTTGCTCCGACCAAATATTTGCCCTACAGCAAGTGGTTGAGAAGTGCATGGATGTAAGAAAGAAAGTGTACTGTGCATTTGTTGATCTAGAGAAAGCATATGACAGAGTGAATCGTAATGAATTGTGGAATGTTCTGAGCGAGTATGGAGTGAATGGTTGGTTGCTGAATGTTATAAAGGTAGTGTATACTGGAAGTAGGGCATGTGTAAGGGTGAATGGCATAATGAGTGATTGGTTTAGAGTTGAGCAAGGTGTACGACAAGGATGTGTCATGTCCCCTTGGTTATTTAACGTGTTCATGGATAAATGTGTGAGACAGGCATGTATGGATATGGTGGGTGTTATGGTTGGTGGAGAGAATGTTCGTGTACTTCTGTATGCTGATGATGCTGTGTTAATGGCTGAGAACCCAGGAGAATTGCAGAGAATGTTAGATAGCCTGCATGACACGGCTGCGAGAATGGACTTAAGGATAAATGTGGCCAAAAACAAGGTAGTTGTGTTCAATCGGGAGAATGGGGTGAACGACTGTCAATTTAGCATAAATGGTGGAACAATTGAGGTAGTGGATGAATTTGTATACCTTGGTAGAATGTTCAGTAAAAATGGTAGAGTAGATGGGGAAATCAAAAGGAGAGTGAATGCTGGTAGAAAGGTGGAAGGGAGTGTGTGGTCGATTGCAAAGAATGAATGGTTGTCAAAAGAAGCGAAAATGTCTGTATACAAGAGTGTTTTAATGCCTACCTTGCTGTATGGCAGTGAAACATGGGTGTGTCAGGAGAAGCATAAAAGTAGTTTGAATGCGGTTGGGATGGGATACATGAGAAGAGTTTGTGGGAAATCTAGGAGGGACAAAGTAAGGAATAATTGAGTGATGAACAAATGTGGTATGAAAGCTAGTGTGACAGATCTGTATGAGAGAGGTCTGCTGAGGTGGTTCGGGCATGTAGAAAGAATGGAGGAGAGTAGAATCACCAAACAAATATATGAAGGAAGAGTGAATGGCGAGAGAGGGAGAGGCAGACCGCGCAAGACTTGGTTGGATGTGGTTGGTGAGACTGAGAAAAAGGGACATGAAAAGTATGAGGAATAAAAGGAAATGTTTGACTCAGTGTATGAGTGTAAGTGAAGCAAAAGAAGTGTGCAAGGATAGAAGTGTGTGGAGGAAGGTGATGGGTTGGTAATAGGCAGACATATGGCACGGCTTACCCCGCAAGGGAAAGCATCATGGTGTGTTGTTTGTTGTTGTTGCAGAAGAAGTAAGTTGCGAGAGCTCAGGTGTAGACTTTCCAGCTTGAACAATTTCATTTTTAAGTTGCAAAATCTTGATTACTTGTAAACGATTTCATCAACAATTTTTGTATTATTATTTTGTATTATCCACACACATTTTTGGGATAAAAAGTAAGCAGTGTTTACTTAAAGGAACACACACTAAAAATAAAAACCATATAAACCACGTATAGGCAACAGAACTGCTAAACAAAGAAACATCTGAGTACATGCAAACGATGTAAACCGTTAATTTCCCGATAGATGGACACAGAAAACCGTAGTTTCATGTCACCAGCTCCATTATACTATTGATAGAAATATCCCGCGACACTGACAATGAGAAGCAGTTCAAATTCTGCTTACTTCCTCACCAATGGGCACACACATGCCCTCCCCTCTTCTCCCCACCGTCTCATCTCCACGCACATAACCACCAGAGAAACAGAACCGAAACGGATAAGTGAAAAGAGTAAACACCCGCTTCCGGCTGACCGATCTTTACCAAAAACTAATCAGTTCTTGTGACTGTCATAAAAATGTTAAATATAAAATTTCGCGTTGACCTGATTAATAGATTTTGAGTTTGAGCATCCACAAAAAAACTCACATATACACACACACAGACATCATCGTGAAAATGGTCAAAACGTGTTCAGGGGACCTCAAAACTTGTATTTCCGTTTAAATCTCGAAATCGATTTTTTTCACGAAAACAATACTTTCCCCTATGGAGAAAGTAATAACGCGTGTATGCACTCGACTATACCGAATCCCAGTCCAACAATAGTCGGTGCTATGGCAACACTCTCGTAATGAGTGATAAAAGCTGCAAAACTCCAGTATTTATGCGAAATTCGAAGAAATACGATAAGCATAATTCTACGATAAAAATTAGAATCTCCATTCCTTTCCTCGGAGAATAGTACTAATCCCGCCCCCACATTAAAATTCTAAGATATTTTAATGTTCAAGAGAAAATTGCCCTGCACGATGGTTTTCAGAATTTCCATGTAAATCAAATGGGAAGGATAGTTCCTGGAATCGAAGCCGGAGCTTTCAATATTCGCAACAAAAACTATCCTCGGGAGCTTGGTTCCAGTAGCAAGAGATTTCCATCGAGTGTCATGAAAATCGGTCTATTGGTTCGAAAGTAAATAGGGGACGGACGGACAGACAGACACAACGACAGAACTATAAACCTATTTCCATTCTGGAAAGTAGGCTAACTTTTATAAAAATGTTAAATATAAAAGTTTGCGTTGACCTGATTAATAGTTTTTGAGTTAGAGCGCCCACAAAAATCTATCACATACAGACAGACAGACACACAGACATCATCGAGAAAATAGTAAAAACGTGTTCAGGGGGCCTTAAAACACGTATTTCCGTTGAAATCTCGAATTCGATTTTTTTCATGAAAACAATACTTTCTCTATACTTCGTATATGGAGAAAGTAAAAAGGCAGTAGTATAGAAATCTACCCTCCAAGTTTCATCTTTCTATCTTTTATACTTTCATTCAATTTAAGCAAGTGCACATCCAGAGGACGAACAGACAGGTGCCAATAAGAAAGCACATACTATAAGATTTTAAAAAAACGCGCTTAAAATATTGTATAATCCAATCAAATTCGTATTTTACGTCAAAAAATTCATTTTTCGATTAATTCGTTTACAGAAACAAAAAACAAAATTATATTTGTAAAACAATACACATCACACTATGGAGGAATGCGTCAACAAATACTAACAAGTATAAGTATATATATATATCCGTCGTACCTTATATATATATATATATATATATATATATATATATATATATATATATATATAACAACTTACGGAAAAGGAAAGGTAAAATAGATATATGGATGTCAACAAGGTGTTGGGATGAGGAAACCCAGTGAGCACTCACCAATCAGACGACTTCAGGTTGGCGAGGCCCCGGGGATGTCGAAGCGACACACGTAAAATAACACAAAAACACAGAAACATCACAAACGTAAAGCTTTCGGAAATACTCCTTCTTCAGCTACAGAGAGAGAACTCAATTTTACGTGTGTCGCTTCGACATCCCCGGGGCCTCGCCAACCTGAAGTCGTCTGATTGGTGAGTGCTCACTGGGTTTCCTCATCCCAACACCTTGTTGACATCCATATATATAAGGTACGACGGACGGACGGACCAGGCGTGCACATAAGGTGTTCCGCTATTACCGCTTCGCTGGTAAAGAACGCCTAAAAACTAGAAAAGATGTTATAGAAAAAGCTTTACTAACACAATGTGGATAATAATTCTTAGCATCTTATATGTCCCGCTCTGTGTGATATTTTCTGAAAAGTGGGTCAATGCATAAATCCACACCGCACTTGGAACAGCGAAAGTATTTGCAGCTTACTTTTTCGGACTTATTTCGACTTAAGAAGTATCACTTTCCAAAAGCACTTTCATCTCTTTTTCCGTTATTTTTTGCGTCATTTTAAAATGCTTCGAAAGAATAATTTGAAAAAGAAAATCCCGCCAAAAACCTCCGAAACAAACGTCTAATAACGAGGACGGGGACAGCCTCCATCTCGACCGACGACTCAGAACTGAATGCAAGGAAAATTGTCAGAAGATTTCGAAGGCCTCTTTGTTTATAGAATGATGAAATATGATGACCACAGAGGGAATCTGATCCCGAGAGACTCGAGACTGTTTAGCGCTTAGAGAGCATTCCGACGATTCCGACCGACGGACGTGTGCGCATATGCGGCGGCGTTGGAATGGTTGAAAATTAGTTTACCGACAAAACCCTAACACTAGATGTCTGTCACAAACACTGTCAAGTGGCAGGCCTTTTAAAGAGTGTTCTGGAAAATCAAACAAATTCTTCCGATTGAAATTAAGGCCATTTGCCGGGAATTGACGGGAGTCACCCTGGTCTCTCTACGACTAAAAGAGAACACATTTACTGGTCCCTATAGGGACCGCACGGACGATAAAATTAAGTGACTACAGCCAATCCTCGACTACGGCGGGGTTGCGATCCTGGAAAACGCGTCTTGAATCTAATCTTCGTAGTTGAAGCACATTTTTCCGTAAGTCCTGTGTTGTAAACTGCGGTTAATTTAGCGACGGAGACCACATTTTTGGGAACGTTTCGCTTCCAGCATGAGCGCCTATTAGCTTAGGTTTGTCCGTCCGTCTGTATGTGTGTTCTCGGCTTCTACAGAATGGATTTTCATGAAATTTAATATTAGGGACTTACAGTCAGAGACAATAAGAAAATCACATAAATGAATCACGTAAGTCAATCAGGGGTACCATTTTACTGGTGACAAAAAGTGAACTTTCCATCATATCTCGTCAAGTATTGGTTACATACATAGGTACATACATATATAATTTTCGGTTCTTTTATACAATAGCCCCACCACTCTCGAAACCCAGGAAAAGTAAACAGCAAATCAACAGATTGTTGTGTTCACAACAATGATAAACGAATTAAGAGTTTATTGATTGATCTCTTTTATCGAATGATATGAATTTTGTAAGATTGCGTCCTGTGATTAATAATGAACGAACTGCACTGGAATTCTTCTTACAAGTTAAAGGAATTTGGTACTTACGTATTCTCCGCAAGTTGAGGTTGTTTTTTTTATTTTCCAAACGGGTTGGGTGAAGGTGGTTTGGTTGGTTTCCATTAAAAAGTTTTGATAGAGGAAAAACGTTAAGTGTCGGGTTGGGCGAAGTTGGTTATGGTTTGTTTCCATAAAAAGTATAAGGGTATTAAGGGTATTCTCCTATAATAATGAAGTGTTACTCATATCAAAAAATTTTCATGGAAACAAAACCTAACCACCTTCACCCAACTCGTTTCTTAATCGTTTTTCCTATAATAAAGCGTTGCTGCTTATATCAAAACTTTTTAATGGAAATTGAACGAAGAAACCTAACCACCTTCACCCAACCTGGTTGGAAAATAACTGTTTTCGAGATATATTTTGAAGCAAAATGGAGGCTTAACCAATCATCATCATAGGTAGTCTGTCCGTAGACAGGTCCGTGATTATTCTTGGTTAAACCTGGTTCTCCATATACTCCTATTTTCCGCTGTCCTCTTTATATCTTGATAACTCTCTTTCCCTTTCAAATCGTCTATCAGCTGAAACCTTTTCCTACCTCTTTCCCTTTTCCCATCTAGTTTTCCTTCTAACACGTCTTTAATCATACTCTCTCTCCTCAGGTAATGTCAAACTCAGTTAGCCTTCCTCTTTCTGATAGTCTGTATAATCATTCGCTTCTCTCCTATTCTTCGTAGCACTTCATCGTTTTTCATCCTATCTGTCCATTTTATCTTCAACATTCTCCTCCAAGTCCACATTTCAAAGCTTTCCAAGTATTTGATGTCATTTTTCCTTGGCGTCCATGTTTCTGCTCCAAACAATGCTATACTCCATACATAGCATTTTGTCAACTTCTTGCGGATATCTTCCCTTATATTCCCTGTAAGTAGTTGTTTCTTTCTCCTGAAAGCCGCTTTTGCTTTTCCTATTCTAGTTCTGATCTCATCCGTACATTTTGCTTCACGTGTTATGATGCTTCCAAGGTATTTATATTCTGAAACTTGTTCTAAAGGCTTTCCCCCAATATTTATGTTCAGATTCTCTTCTTTACCTGATATTCGAATGACCTTGATCTTGATTGATCTTCCCCTAATATTTCTTCTGCCTTTTTCTCCAGCCTTTTATTAAGAATCCTCGTGATGATCTTCGATGTGTGTGACAGAAGGCTTATCGTTCTGTAATCTTTACACTGTACTTCTAGGAAATCCCGAGGCCACTCTCCCGTGTCGTAAATTTTATTAATTAATTTCGTGATCGCTTTTAGTCCTTCTGATCCTATGACTTTAAGTATCTCAGCCGGTATTCCATCGCTGCCCGTGGCTTTCCCCTTCTTTAGTTCCACTATCGCTTTTTCTACTTCGCTCTCCATAATACTTGGTCCTAAGTTGTCTTCTTCAATGTTTTCCTCATCTTCCAGTTCAATTTTTGCCGCTCCAGCCTGTTTGCTGTATAACTCCTTAATGTATTCTTCCCATACCTGTGCTACATCCTTTGTTTCTGAGACTATCTTCCCATCTGTATTCATAATTCCCATACCATTAATTCCATTAGATTTCTTATCTTCTAACTCGAGTGCTCTAGCGTACATCATATCGTACCGTCCTAACTTCCATTTGTTCTATTTCATCACATTTTCCTTTTATCCAATTTTCTCTAGCTTTATCTGTTACCCTTCTCAACTCATTGTTTATACGCCTATAGTTGGCTCTACCTTCTTCACTGTTAACGTTTTTCCATTTTCGTCTCTCATCCATTTTCTCCAGCATTTCCTTCGTGATCCATGGTTTTCTGATTTTCTTCTCTTGTTTTCCAATCTCTTTATCCAAGGTATCCTTGATAGTGGTTTTAATTTCATCCCATTCTATATCAACGGTCTTCGGTTTGTTTTCCAACTTTCTTAGGTTATCTTCCAACTTCATGCTGACTACATCCTGCCTTTCTTTCAGTTTTTCTAGGTCCCAGGTCTGTCTTTCTCTTCTCGTTTTTCTTATTTGTTTGAGCTTTGTACTCACGTCAAGTATTAGAAGGCTGTGATCTGAATCAATGTCCGCTCCTTGCAATGCCTTTGCGTTCTTTATGCTGTTCTTGAATCTTTGTTTTACAAGGATGTAGTATATTTGGCATCTCATTCTATCTCCTGGGCTTTTCCATGTGTATAACCTTCGTTTATGGTTTTTGAACCATGTATTAGTCACTACAAGGTCATTATTGATGCTGAATTCTACGAGTTTCTCTTCTCCTGGATTTCTCTTCCCAAGTCCGTATTGCCCGACAACATTTTCTTCCTGTCCTTCTCCGACTATGCTGTTCCAATCTCCCATTATTATGCAGTTTACCTTTCCTCTTCCGTCTTCTTCGTAAATTTCGTTAATTTGCTCATAAATCTCATCGATTTCTTCATCTTCGTTGGCATATATACCTGGATTATCATCATGTCCACTGGGACTCCTTTAAGCTTTATTGCCATCAGTCTATCGTTCGTTGCTATTATCTTTGTCACAATTTTCATATCTTTCCTAAGTACCAGAGCTACTCCCCTTTCCCCACTATTTCCTCCAGAATAAACTACCGTGAATTCTTCCGAGTCGAACTGTCCTTCTCCCTCCCATCTAGTTTCGCTTAGTCCTATAATGTCAACTCTATTTCTTCCCATTTCTTCTTTCAAGTTCTCTAGCTTTCCTACCTTTCTCATAGTTCTTACGTTCCAAGTCCCTATTCGTAAAGTACTTTCGACAAATGTTTTCCTCAAGGCAGTTCCCGCCCGGAGATCCGATTGGGGGACTATTTTACCTCCGGATTGTTTTACCTCGAGAGAACTCATATTGTCCAACCATATAATCATTACTAGGGATTGTAATGTGGTAGTTTCCCTCTTGCTTTACACATCGCAGTACTGTAGCCGTTCAAATCGTCCTGATCACACCTACAGCTGTATTGGATATAGACCCAACCAACATCATTTGTTTTCGGCTCTATACCATACTGACAGTACCGCTGCCTACTGCCAGGCACTGATGATAGTTTTTTTATAAAACCTCCATTCGAGGGGTTTGAACCCCCGAACTTTGCAATAGAAAGCCGGCACGCTAACCACTACACCATCAGTGCAACCAATATATATCTCGAAAACAGTTATTTTCCAACCGGGTTGGGTGAAGGTGGTTAGGTTTCTTCGTTCAATTTCCATAAAAAAGTTTTGATATAAGCAACAACTTTATTATAGGATAAGCGACGGGTTGGGTGAAGGTTGGCTATGGTTTGTTTCCATAAAAAGTTTTGTTATAAGGGTACTTATCTATTCTCCTATAATAATGAAGTGTTACTCATATCAAAATCATTTTATGGAAACAAACCTAACCACCTTCACCCAACCCGTCGCTTTTCCTAAAATAAAGTTTTGCTACTTTATCAAAACTTTTTAACGGAGAAACCTAACCAACCTTCACTCAACCCGGTTGGAAAATAACTGTTTTTGGTTAAGCCTCCATTTTGTTTCAAAACAATGTCTTGTTATTGAATCGTTTGTTCCTTGGAGATACTTTTGCTGGGGTTTTAAGAGTGGCGGGGCTATTGTATAAAAGAACCTAATTTTCAAGTAAAACTTGTATGTCTAGTACATTATTTCTTTTCCAATACATTTTTATCGTAGGAATAGCCGTTATCAAGAAAATCAAAAGCGAATTCGCTTTGAACTTAGAAAAATTCATGCATACCTACCTAATTGTTATCAACGTAAATAATCTTATTGGTTACTAAAGTAAATAATATTTGCTATAATTACAAAATAAATTTAATTCCTTACGCGTTCATGAAAGATTTTGTAAGCAGAAGGAAATGTATTATCTACGGCGAAGAAAAGATCATAAACGTAAATATTACAACTACTTAACTCAAGTAAGGCATGATTTAAATAATTTTCGATTGTTTGATTGATTAAAATTGATTAGAAAATAAATCGGTAAATAAAAATTGAATATTTACCTGACATCATTTCTGATACATATATCGTTTCGCAGTATTTAGTCATGAAAATTACTTAATATGTTTATTAATGCACCAACCAAGAAATTTTTAATAGACAGATATAATCGGGTCGTAGTGTTTTGCTGTTTTATGGTGCGCGTTCGTTCAAATTATATCGTTTAGTTTCAAATAATCCATCGCACAAAACGCGCCTATTTGTGATAAACTGTACACTTTCTTAGCTTGTTTCGAAATTAAGCACGAATACGTATGTATAAAACTAATAACCTGTGAAAGTAAATAAAAAACAATCTGGCAATATTACTCATTGATATAATTAGGCTGATTAAATTACATATTAGAATAAATTAATAAATAAAAGAACTCCTTAAGCCAAAAAACAAGGGTTAATAAATAAGCCTGACACGACAGCGACCAGAGGTCAAGAGGTCGCTGTCGTGTCAGGTTGCCCCTGAAGATGCCTACATTGTGGGTGAAATGCATTGGGCTTATTTATTAACCCTTGTTTTTTTTTTTATTTAAGGAGTTCTTTCATTTATTAATTACAAGCCAAAAGTGTTGATCTATTTATGTTCACATATTAGAATGTTGGCCCTGCCGCATCGTATCTTTTCTTGCGGTATGCATCGTAATCTGGCTCGACCTTTAAGGAGTCGTTTTTATTTTCGCACTCATTGCCAAACGCAAAACAGTTTTGGCACGGCCGAGTGTGTGACGCCTTAGGTCCAGAGCCTGTTCCTTAACCGCTTAACCTTTAACTGCTGAGGTGCAGTCTGTGAGACACTACCTAAGTTATAGCATCAAATTACTCCGTTACTTTACTTTCCGTTGGTTAACATTTCACAAAGAAAATTAAGTTTATTTTCCTTTAATTACCTCAACCCTCATGGCATTATTAAAAACGGAGAATCCAGTTGTAGATATAGCTCATGAATATATAATAATAAAAACAATAGCGGTCTGAGAGACCTCAGTTAAAATGTGTTTATAATTTTATAACATTTAATCAAAAGGCGTAGTAAATCCGCATTCTTAAGTTTGAGCGACCTAAAGTAGAGGGCTGACTGTGTTTGCGATGGCATTACTCGATTTTCAGCTAAATTAAACTATTTGTTTCCCGTGGCCATTTATTGGGTCGGGTGAATAAAAATTAAGCAAATGCTTAAAGCAAACAGTAAAAGCAAAAGCATTTGCTTCATACTGAGTGAATAAAAGTTTGCTTTTGCTTATAAGCATTTGCTACTCAGTTTTAAGCAAATGCTTAAATTTTACGGAAGAAAATTCTTTGCAACTCTTGCCTCACTTGTTTTTGTTTACATTTAAAGTTTTACAGTTGAATTTCAAACGAAAAACAAATATATTGGGTAATATTTTTTAAAAAGTTAATTAATAATTTTTTAAACTTTCTTTTATAACTGAATTCGATAATATCACAAATCATGGGTGCATTTTTATACAATTAGTTAGAGTAATTTTATCCAGTCATTTTCTTTTATAGTGATTTTGGAGGCCACAAATTTTACTGTCATACATACAGTTGTGCATTGTACGTGGTGACCTTCCCCGACTCCTATTTGAAATCCGGCATCACTTAAGTACCTTAAAAATATTTCTATCTTCTGTTTGGAAGATAGTGCTCCGCCACGTATCTCTTAATATTCTCCGAATAACAGATTTGAATGAAATATACTTAACAATTTCTTCAGAGAAACGATATAAATTTTTATAACCGTTGGTTGTTGAAACTTTTCTCGTATTTTTTAACCTTTCGCGTCACCATAAACTGCCATATTTATGTTTAGGATCAATTGTCATGAAAATAGAGTACTTAGAAATATCTCAGCAAGCCCTTTGCCTCACTTAAAAATGTTTAAGCAGATGCTTAAAGCATTAAGCAAAAGTTCGGTTTTATTCACACAATTTTAAGCAAATGCTTAAGAAAATCCTAAAAATAAGCAAATGCTTATTATTTCTAGCAAAAGCAAATGCTATTTTTTTAATCACCCCAAATTAAGCATTTGCCTAAAAAGTGATAGAAATCTTAAGCATAAGCATTTGCTTATTTTTTATTCACTCGACCCATTGTTTCGGTATCCGAGTAAGGAATCCACAATTTTTCTTTTTGCGTAGATTGTTTATGCAAGTTCTTAATATGAAATCATAATAAACATCGGTCAAGCTGCTGCAATTTTTGTTTTCAGAGAAATGAGTGATCAACATCCCCTAGTTTCACCTTTTCCGCATCCGATTGTTATAAGGTAGGGATCCCTTCTCTCTCGGTCGTTTTTCCGCTGCTTTCAGCAATTGCTTGTCCAAGATTTAACTCCTTTATACTTACAATTAGCAATGTTAGTTGTGTTTCATCCAGGCATACCACCAGCCGTATCGTACAACCATTTCCGCGAATTATACGGCAAACGCCCACACGCACACAGAAGGAATGAGGGGAAGCCGAGGCCGGCATTAGCCCACTCTTAACAAGTACCAGTGGACACTGCTTAACATCTCTTCCGGAGGATGGAATGCTATTCTTGCATGCTCTCCTCACAATACACGCCTATTTTTGTAATCAACTATCGGTGAATTACAACTTAAAACGGATACGTAATAATTGAAATGATTTAATTGACCGTTTTTTGGTTCAAGGATTCGTCTATATTATTTTTTGAGACATTATCAGCCTATGAGCCGCCAAAAGCGTATGACATACGATACGGAGAGTTCTATTAAAAACTAGACGCTCAGAAGTTTAAATTAAAAATTTCTCATTCTATATCGGTCAACGTGATTGAAATGCTAGATTCTGCAGTAAATTTGGATCAACTCGGCAACTTCGGCAACTCGGGGCAATGCAGACCTTCCGTTGGTTTCATAACGGTGAAAAGCCATGGCCATAGCGTTTTATAAAACGACACCATATTGTTATGAACGCCAAATACTTTCACCATAAGGCGGAAAAAAGTTGGTGGCAATCGCGTGAAAAATCCCGACATGCAACTCGAACCGAATTTGCTGATCAGTATCACAAGTGAAAACGCCCCGCTCTCCAGCGAAGGGCTCTTAAACGCGTGGAGTTCCACGAGGCGAGACTCGGCGTCCTTCACCATGGAGATATGCAGACGGCGGCAGAGCGAGAGAGTCGCGCCAAGTTCAAGGTGGGGGTCTACGGAGAGACGCGGCCTACTAGCTCCAAATAAACCAGGAAATGAACCCGGCACCACGACTCGTTGCGTGATGCTAAAAAAGGACTGTCGCATTTGGAGGAGACTATATCGATCGCGTGAAAAAGAGTCTCCGGAGCCCAATGCCATACCGAAATCGATCTAAATAATTATCGTGACGAGGGAGCGGGAGAGCGGCCACTGTTGACCTCCGTGGATTTTCGTGCCTGTAACGTTCTGAAGATAAGCACGCTCCGGGGAAACAAATAGGACGAATATTGCCAAGCTTCCGGAATCATAACTCTTTACCTGGCCTCTTATTTTTTATAATATTGGGGAAGATGGAAAGGGGAGCGCAAGGTGCCGTGGTTCTCATCGAAGCAATACTAATGCGACACTCGTGAAAGCAGAAAACGTTCGCTGTGACTTGGAAAAATAAGTGTCGCTTCGGAGGTTATCTCCCTCGGCGTTACTTTCGCCCAAGATATCTTAAAAGACGGGCCCGCCAGTTAAAAATATGTAACCCTTAGTTACATTCGTTCTGCTGTAGTTAGGTTGATAACAGCGAGGCCAAGACAATCATGGTGTGGAACAAACGTACGAAAGAAAATTTTTAAAAAGTAAAATGAAAAAAAAATTAATAACCAGAAATCATACGGTTCGGCGTCAGACATGGTGTGGCGCGGAATTTTAGAACTTCAGTGGAAACTGGGGGGCACTGCGCCGCCAGTATTCTTTTATCTGTGTCGTGGAAAAAAATGTTTGAGTAACACTGCCATATTTGCTTAAGTTTAAACAAAATATTCGTTATTGTGCCTCGCAGTCCACCATATACCATTTCTAAATTATCTACCTGATCCCCATGCAATTTGAGTTTGTAGATCATGTGTGCTCGTAAGATCAAATTCCGTCTTATGCCGTATTTTTCAGCTCATTATTTATTTTATGTACACCATTATAGTTAGAGTATGGATTTTTCGGGTTTTACCCGATTTTTACAAAATTATTACGCTCTGATTGCCTTTTTCAAATTTCTAGCAAAACCCGAAAAAAAACCCGAAATTATTATTTTTCTTTAAACACATTCTTTTTAGATTTGGTAACAGAATTTCTATTTTGGCGCATGTAGGCACCTCGGCACTTGGGTGCAGTCCGAGATGTTTGTGATCAGTCTGTTTATTCTCTTTGTAAACAATTTATTCGTAAGCTTACTTTGTAACACAATCTTAATCTCCTTGGTTTGCTCGCGCCACGAATAGTCAAGGACGCGCCTAGCTAGTCGCTGTTAGATCTATGATAGGATAAGGAAAAAAGAGTCCAAGTGTCTGTTAGTTGAAAACACTACGAAAGAAAAATTATTTCAGTAATATCTGGTGTGTTTTCAAAAGAAGTTGAACGGAAAGCAAGATATTTGTGCAGCCTCCACCTGGAGGCGTTTAACACAAGATATCACACTTTCAACCATACTTAAGGTATAGTAAAAAGTTTTGATTGTTGAAAAAACTTTTAAATTGTTAGACAAGAATTTCATTTAAAAATCATTTTATCCGAATTACAAAATAATAAAACCCGAAAATTACCCGAGATTGAACTTTTTTTTTAAAAGAAGAGAAGAGAGAAGTACTTTCTTCAAATTTTAGGCCAGTTAAACTCCAAAAAAGTTACTCTACTGACTTTGGGGTGTATTCGCTAAAATAACTTGCTGCTTGACTGTCTCAGTTGACGTGCGATCGTTCTTTTTCAATCGCGACATTAAATGAAAGCAAAGCTTAATGCCCCTCTTGAAGATGCTAATTCCTCTCAACCTTCCAGCTTAGTCGCGTAAAAACATTGACTCAAGGAGTAATTGCATTTCGCGAGGAAATTCAAGACGGCCTTTGGTTATTTATTTTAAAACCAAGAATTAAACCTTGTCTTACATTCTAACAAATGTGGTATTTTGTGTCGTTAATTGTTTTAAACCTTAACACGCATAGAAGTGTAAACCCAAAAAATGATAATGAAGTAAAATAACCTTACTTGCCCCACTTGGCACAAAGCTCCTAATACTTCCGTAAACAATATCTCAAGGGCAAAACATCTAAACATAGACGTAATGAGTTTATATGCTCCAAATACATATCTTCATAAAATACCAGTAATGTATTGAAACCGTTTCTTTTATGAATCATGCTGAAAAATTCTACGCTATCTGATCCTGTCCAAGAAGGATGATCTTTCAAGGGTTTTGCCTTTCATTCCACCGCGCTTAAGTAGGCCACAATTGCCTCGTTTAATTTTAGAAACGCAAACGGCTCGCGCCCTTCTGACGAGATACGCGTCAGGGGCCAAGCAGCCAATAGCAGCAATAATTAAGCAGCCCACTGTCCCCTCAATAGCTCGTATCCTAGGAAACGGATATCTGTTTTTAGGACGGCCACGCCGCCGTAGTATATCCGAAATAACCCCTTCTCTCCGACTCATCATCAAGGGATTCCTTTCCCCTAACAGTTGCTGTTTATGTTCCCAATCCATTGAATAGGATGGTTCCTCAGTATGTTGCATAGATTTATGTCATAACTTTTAAAATGGAAAATGTTGCTGGTTGCTTGAAATTGACCGCTTTTCAAATCTCAGATGAAATAATATGAAAATTTTGATTTTTTTTTCAGATTAATTATGATTGCAAAAGGTCCAGGAAAAGTATTGCTTTCGGGAAAAGGATATTTTTTCCGCTTTATTAAGATGTCCACAGCCCGATGCCCTTTATGCTATTTAAGCCTCAAAGAACTGTTGCATATATTACACATAATCAGTCATAGTAAAGTATATAAACTTCAAGCGGAATATTAACGATTTTTTATGCTTTGGTAATTCTCGAAAGATTTTCATAAAAATCAAAAATATTTTATTTCATCTCGAAAAAGTATGTAGTTTGCAAAACTATTCCAGTCATAAACTCCTTTGTTTCGCTTCTAATCGAGGAATACCCTTTCTCCAAATCACTTAATAACTTTGATATACACTCATTTCTGGAGGAAATTTAATCCGTAGTGAACACTTCGAAGAAAAAAACCATGAAATCTCAAGGCCGTTCTTATTTTTGCAAATTTTAATTTTGTCGAGTTGGAACACTTATCAAAAATGAACGTCGACGAGGCAGTAAAGACACGCGGCGATGTGAACATGGCGGCGAGCGAGAGACCTTCCATCTCAGATGCAAGTCCTTTCCCCTTCGAAAATGCAAAGCGAAGGTCATTGATGCGCTAGGAGGATAAACATAGGAAACCTTAAGACGGCGGCGGAGGGGAAAAAATTGTTTGTTTCGTAACGAGTCTCAAAAAAAGCAAAACGGCCTGGTTACAGCAATGTACAAAAATAACAAAAATAAATTAATAAAAAATGACGAATTTAACAATACAACAAATAAACAGAATGGATCGATCCAAGCAACAAAAATAAAGGGTTCTAATTTTCAGCTCTTTCAAGTTCTAATAGAGAAGCGTATTTTCAAATGAAAACGTAGTAGGTCAAACCGAGATGTTTATATTTCTACGAAATTAGCTGACAACGCACGAACCATGCTATTGATATATCAGATATCATGGTTTTTCGCATTTCGAAGGATTTCATCACATCCTCTGTGGCATTTAATAAAAAAATTCGATCTCGTAAGTTTCTGCACGACGAAGGCAATATTTTGGCTAAATTTTATTAACATTTGTCATAAATGCATTGAACAATAAATCTTGTGCTTTTTCTGTCAAAAGTCCTTCTCTCTCTAATAAAATGTCAGTAGGTAGCAATCTCAATATTTTTACCCCACAAACTATTCCCACCCCATTCGACAAACGAGATTTGTTCAGAGAATGGTTCAACTTCTAGGAAAAAATCATTAGAAACCTCGTTATTAGATTCACTTATCCGTGACTTGCTAACAAAGTTCGCTAAATGGCAATTTTCTGAGTTTTTCTAGAAGCACGAATGAAGCAATAAAATAATAAAATGAACACTAAAAACAGAATTTTTATTGTTTTTCTCGTGGTATTCCGAATCATAAACACCGCCGCCTTTTTCGGCGAGGAAGAATTCAAATTAATTTATTACTTTCTATGCCTCCCAAAGTATTAGAAAGGCTTCATCAATTTACACACTTAAGTCAGGTAACTGCTCAAACACAGTTCTCTTATGTGTAACTCGAATGCCTTCCACAAACTCTATTAAGTATGCGAAGACTTTTTTAAACGGATAGTCAGCGAAAACAAACTGGTAGGAAATCAAAGACGTTTAGCGAACTAGCGCGAAAATATTTACCCTTGAGTATTACCAATTTTCCCGCCAGTTCAAATAAAAAAACTCTCTTAATAGTAGACTTCGCCGTGAATTTGGTCTCGTGTATATGTGTGTGTGTGTGTATATATATATATATATATATATATATATATATATATATATATATATATATATATATATATATTCATTCGTGTTCTGTCTTGCGACAGGTCCTACCATTTAATTAATTAATTGGTTTTGACTAGGGAATATACATACACGGTGTGGTGGTTTCCCGTTGCCTTCCACACCCGACTCACACACAGAAGGGAGGAGGGAAACCCGGTGCCGGCATTTGCCTGCTCTTACGAAGAACACCAGGGGGGCCAACGGCTTAACGTCCCTTCCGAAGGACGGAACAGCTGAATTTGCGCGGTCTCCTCAAACCACGCAAACAGGGGGCCGGGTGACCTTGAGAAAAAATCCTACTCGCGCAGGATTCGTACCCGATGACTTTTGCAAGCATCGGGCGAGTAGCATATATAGTATATATATATATATATATTATATATATATATATATATATATATATATATATATATATATATATATATATATATATATATATATATATTCCCTTTCCCCCCCAACTAAGCGTGCAAAATTCCCGAGATTGTACAAGAGATTTCGAAAAAGAAAAACGGGAAGTTTTGCGTTCTAGGCTCGAGAGTTGGCGCCCAAACATTACCACATAACCTCCTTTTTTACGAGGTGCAATAAATGGAGTGAATCATGGAGCAATCACAGCCACAATTTAGAGGCTGAAATTATATCACTGCTCGAGAAATTTCTGTTGTCTTCTAGGTTTAGTAGGCAAAATGAAACAAATACGAGATTGGTGTCTATGTAAGAAGATTGACCCGTAATTTTATAGTATTAACCGCGGTTAACGGGGTATGTCTAACTAGAAGACTCGAGAGGTTGCACGGACGTGGTATTTGCTAAAAAGCAACTCGGGCGTGAATTGATAGGGACCTCATAGACGCTTCTGTTCCATTTTTAGATAATGCCATTATATTATATTATACATTATTATGTCATAATATTATACAGAAAATATACGAAAACGTGTTAAAATGGAAAGGAATCAATTGAATTTGTTATAATGATATTACCAGAAACATAGGATGGCATTTTATTCAATACATTGTTACATCATACCTTCTTTTTTATTACAGGACAATACACGATTGGAAAGGTGTACTCCATGTTGGAGTACACAAGAGTTCTTTGGGATCTCACAGTGTTCTCAATATTTTTCGCTCAGATGAGTATTTAATGAGAAGCTAGCGAGGTACATTGTAAAATACATGTAATTCCTTATGTAAAGTTGTAGTTATTATTGTCCGATTTTAACCAAAATTGGAATCGGTAGACCAATTTTAGAAAAATTCCCCTTCTTATTCTTATCGTCTTTTGTCACCTTTAAATCGAAATCTCTCGAATTTAACTTTTTAATATCATATTTTGACAAAATTTAGCGTTTTTAAGAAGTCGCCTTGCCAACCGATTGCATTGTTGAAGTCGAATTCCTATTACTCTCACATATGCTTCCGTTCCCTCCGGACCTCCATGGACCCTCCCGACTCAATTCATGGGAATCAGAGATATCTCAGAATTAGTTTTTACTTTCTCCATATACGTACTATTGTTTTCATGAAAAATTCGAATTCGAGATTTCAACGGAAATACACGTTTCGAGGTCCCCTGAACAGGTTTTGACTATTTTCGCGATGACGTCTCTGTGTCTGTCGATCTGTCTGTCTGTATTTGATAGGATTTTTACTTTCTTCTTATGTAGTATAGGGGAAAGTATTGTTTTTATGAACATGAAAAAATACGCAAAAGTTGTAATGATTGTGTTACCATATGACATAATTTTATGCGCCGAAGATGTCTGGCGTAGCCCGGGCATTGCCGGGTACTTTCAGTTAGTATGTAAACATATGTAAATATGTATATATTGACCATTATATTTTTATTTTGTTTTAGTTTTGTTTTTGTGTTATCGCCAAGGAAAAGAAAATTTTTAGCTAAAGTTTTTCCCCCGAATCTCACAAAGTAATCATCAATGTAGGATAAAAAACAAACAATTAGGAAATCAGGACTAATTTAACTAGATTCATTTTACTGGAGTTTTTTGTCAAAAATAAAGTGAAAATAGGAAAGTTTATGCAACATATAGTATAGTCTCTTGTAAAATAACAGGTTTAAAATACTTCAAGAATATCCGTGTTAAATCCGACTCATGTTGAAGATCGCTTTTGAATATGTTTTTAGGCTCATGGCAAACGTAGGAATTATGCAAGAAAACGAGATTTTTTCAGTGACGTAACTACACCCCTCTCGCTCCCGCGGTAGGCCCGAGCCATAAGGGGAACTCGAAGAGCCAGAATCTCAGTTGCAATTGTAGGAATTTATATTACGCGGGGAGAGGGGTGAAAAGGGGGGGGGGCACCTTCTGCACTTACGCTAATGTTTGTTTCCTCAGACTTCCGATACGAAGTTATCAAGTACGCAGCCATATGCTCCAGTCCCGTGGAATGAGAATAGAATGTTCCTTAATGTTAACATTATATTACTAATACCGCAGAAATACCGAATAGTGGATCATGACCCATTTGAATACTTTCGGCGGCGAGAGCAACTGAATAGAATGAGAGGGCAGATTCGAGGTCATAAAAGGAGCATTTTCTGGGTTTCGTAGCATCTTGACCGTATAGATTACATTATCTGCAACCACACCCACGCGGACCCGGGAGCGATAAACAAGGTAAAGCGACGACAGTAATATTGGGCGGGTGCGGCTTCTAATCAGCGGAGGCCCATTATAATTCCAAGAAATCCACGACCGGCGGCGGAGGTGATAAGCGGCTTCAATGAAGTGATAACCAAATACAGGCATATCAATTGATGTAACTGGTTAAGTATTAATACACGTTCATTCGATTGTAATTTGTTTTGCTTACTTTAATCCAAACTGACAAAATTATAATTACAAATGAATATATAAAAATGAATTTTATAACCAACTTTTATATAGTTAATACTTTAATATGAATAAACCTGTTTAACCTTTAATGTTTAACCTTTAATCTTTTTACAGTTGAAGGAATGGCGGACAAAATTAGGGAACTCAATGGCAAACGTAAGAATGTTTGGTATATAAGTAGTAAGAAGTATGAAAACTATTAAGCGCATGAAAGTTTATCTACATTCAACAAGAAGGAAGGAAAAATTAATCGAAAATACTTCCAACGTTTTAAGAAGAATGAGACAAAAATTTGTCCTTCAGGTGTCTATTATGTCTCAGAACGTCCTAAGTCGCCCTGCCATCCACAAAGTTAATTGATGTGCTGTCAAATTTCAATGCAATTTGCTTCATGACGTCATGCTATTTTTAAACTTTGAAATTTAAGTTTAAAAGAGCATTCAAAATGATTTCTTAACTAAGACTGCAGAGATTTACATGTGAACGCCAGATGGTCAATATACGCATATACTGCCCTGGTTAAATGTTTTAGATGTTCGCAATGAGAACGCCAAGTCTCGATGGCCACCTTGCTGAAAAGTATAGGATTTTGGAATTCATAAAGCTAACAAATTTAATTTCAAAATATCTTTTGGAAAACATTAACATATAATAAATAATATTGGAACTGAAAAAAACGTTAAAATGTTCGTGAAATATAAAATGAATAATTTCATTTATTTTCTGATATCGTACTTGACTGTGTCAATATTTATGAGAAGACCAAGTATTAAAATTGGCGCTATCATATCATGTAAAAAGGTACAGCAAAATGAGCTACACCCACATTTCACTTGCACCTGTCTGCATACAACAAACAACGATAAATATATTTATAAATTTGTAAACATACGTATTTGTGACCTGTTTTTATCTCATACTCCAAGAATTAGTTTGTTGACACATGATACATTAATCCAACGCGTACAACCGTTCATACAATAATTTGAGGCTAGATTTGAATGTCAACCGCGTCAAAAAACGTAGTTTCATTTAAAATGTGATCGTCAAGATTCACGATAAAATTTAAGACTTGCATAAAATAAAGCTTTATCAAATAATGAAGCTAACACAAACCCTTGGTAAAAAATAGACATTCTGTACCAATTTCTCATTCATACACATTCGTCGGCGAATGCCATTAAAACTAACCAAGACGGAGTCGATCAGCATAACTTCGCACAGAATTACGAAAGCTCTGTAATCGTATAATCGCAACACTGTACTGTATAGGAATAATTAAGCTCTAAATATGTTGCGTTTGCGATCGTGCTTGTGTTCTAAACAATAGTGCAACGTTTTCAGATACAACGAAAATAAAGGAATTAGGGAAGAAAAGCACCTTCCGCGAGGGAATAAATGACAAATTTTCGGAGTCGATGGATTCTCACAGCTGGCTCGGTCGACCTGCGTTCGAATGTTTTTTTCATTGCTCACCAGAGGTGCAGTTCCAGATCCCGTTATCGACAAAAGGAAGCACAAATCGCCGCTCTCAAACAGCCACCGATGGGTCCGATCGATTAGCCCGCGGATAGCATCGGGAGGAAGAAAAGCTCGCGATGCACAGCTCCATCCGATACGGCCCGCGAACGAAGCGGTGCAGCACGCACCCGGCGCGGGGCGGGGAGACGAAGCGCGTCCACGAGAGAAGAAAGGGGTGTCGGGTGGGAAGGTGCTCGGGGAGAAACGCCGACACCCTGGACGAGGCGGGAGGGCGAGGCGGGAGAGCGAGGAGGAAAGGCGAGGCGGGAGGAAGGGTGGGTGGGGCGGAGCGCGGCTCACCTCACTTTCCTCACGACCAGCTCCTCCGGGGAGATCTTCTTCCATGCACCGTGAAGGTACTCTCGGCAAAGTTGGTACGCCCGCGCGTGTATGTCGTCCGGGTCCGCCGTCATGTTGGCAGCTTCGAGAATCCCTCCTCCGCCGGCGCTCACGTGTACTCTCCTCGCGTCCTCTTCCTCTCCGTCTACCGCGTCGAGAGGCGAATCCAGAGCCAAAAGCCCCGAGAACGGGACGACGCCGCCCCCGAGGCCTCCGCGCACCCCCTCCCTATCGGCGCCGCCTACGGCCTCTTCCTCCTGCCCCCCTCTCCCCGCACCCCCCTCCTCCTCCGTCCCCTCTTTCAAAGAGCGGAGAAGCGGCGTGGGGAGGGACTCGGGCGTCTGGCGAATGTCCGACTGAATCGTTTGGGCGAGGCGAGGGTCGGGCCCGATCATTAGCACCGCACGCAGAATATGCCTTGCAGTCGGGATCCCGAAGAAGCCCGTAAGGCGTCCGTTTAGCATACACTCCTCACTCCGGAGCGCGCTCCTACTCCGGCGATCGCGGAGAATGCAACGAATGCCCGAGCTAACGATTGTCTTTTTTTATCGGGACCGATATAATCTCGAGAGCGAAACGCAGGGACCGCACTCTCCCAATATATGCTGGCAGTCTATGGGGAGAGAGAATGGATTTGTCGTTTCGATTTCATGAGACAAAATTACCAGCGGCTTTTACATCCTGAAGTCGCGTCCAAAATGAACGGCGCGCGGCAGCCCCGCGACAAAGTGTACAAAATTGAAAGGTTTCGATTTTTTTGAAGTGTTACAATGTGGTCGATCGATCCGCGTCGCGTCCTTGCCGCGCGAACCCCTCCTCGGCGCCGAAAACGGTTCCACGGGGAATATCGCCTATTATGCGGAATATTTCGCCGGGTTGGGAGGGGAACGAAGCTGTTGTAGAGGGAGGGTAGAGAGAGGCAGTTATAGTAGCGGTGTTGGTGGTTGTGACGTCACTCCCAAGGGCGCGAGTGACTCGGTCGAGAGCCGAAAGAGCGCAGCCGATTCTCCTTTTTAGTGAGCCACTCCCGCGACTGCTCCCGATGACGGCGCCCGACAGACTGACTTGTTCGCCGGAGAATGCTGCGACGCAGGGAGGGGTGGCGTGGCGGACGGCGTGGCTGATGGACGTGCACTCCGGCGTGGAGCGGCGGCCTTTCGGGCGTAAGGCGGGTAGGACCTCGCCGGGGCGTGGAATCTCTTGTGGTGGGGGCGCAACGACTTGCGTGACGGTCTGGGTGCGTGAGATGCTGCGAGAGAGAGATGTGCGGGGGCGTGGGAGGGGGGCGGAAAGGGAGGCAGTCCTCACGAAAAGCGCGATCAATAACTACTCTTGCTTTCGCGCTACCTTTTCTCCTCTTTCCCCTCGCGTTCCTCCTCGCCTCCCGAAGCACTACTTGCCTCCTCGCGCTCTCATTTGCATCTTCTCTCGCGTGTACTTTATCGCCGCTTCTACGGGCAAAATGGCTCATTTAACTCACGCCGCTGACTCCGCAATGTCGAGTCTGTCGCCGTCTTCTCCGAAATCGCCAGCCGGTGAGTCCGCGCTTTACCGCGAAGCCAGTTGCAATTGTGGCCATTCACTCGGTGACGAAGAACGACAATGAAGCTTATGTCCAACAAAATTTAATTTACTTTTGGCTGGCTACTGACATCAGCATGTGTCCTTATTCTTCCAAGGAAGGATTCCGTCTTCTTCCACCTAATGCGTCATTATTCTTGTTATGCCTTGTTCATTATCGCAAGATAGCATTTCAATTTACGACTGCGAGGAAAAGGTTAAGTATGTAGGTTTAACCATAATATGACTGTTTGTGTTTGCTTTTTCGCCATGAGGAGTTGTCCCGTATGTCTTTGCTTCATCACGGTGCCCCTTAAAGGACTGCGTAGTACATTTCATAATATATTTAACGTGAATTCTATTTATTTATCCATATTAACTCTTCCAATTTTTAGAGAAGCACAAACATCTTCTCCATCTCTGTAGCCGTTATCGTATGTATCTGGACCTCGGTCTCATTACTTTGGTTTTCCATTTTTCCTTTCCCTTGAGGTATTTGTATCAGCTCTCTTGCCCATCACTTTCCATGCTACATATTTTCTCATTATCTGCAAGCAACTTTTGAGCACCGGGTTTTCGAAGTCACCGTGCACAAAGAAGCGGTGCCTGTCATTCACAAAACTGAGATATGACAACGCTCAACTCCGTTCCATCTAATTCTACAGTATTTGAACAATATATCAATCCTTATACATATTCTTTTTTATCTGCAATTGTATAACTAAGACCCCATAACTTAGTGGAGTGGTTCTCAACCTCTTTTCCGTCGCGGCACACATTACGGTCAATTCTCACGGGCGTGTCACCCTGCACTCCACAATTCGCAAATATAAAAAAGGGGGGTTAGTGTGTTATAATGAAGAATTTAAACCTAAACTCTTTTATTGTTGTTAACAATTAGGGGTGTACACGGGTTTACCGTGATACAAAAGTGCTTTTCTTCAAATTCGCCATAGTACGTATAATTGTATACTAATGTATTTACTTTGAAATCAGAAAATTATTTTTCCTTATATTGTGTTAGCCCTGCTAATTTGATCCGTTCTAAACATGCTAACTCGTTTTGTCATTCTTTACTCGCCCTACAAACGAAGTTTCTTTTAGAAATCGGTTCAGCCAATACCATCCAAATTCATTAAAAGTTACAACCCTCTAATTGTTTGGCTATAGGAGTACTTTACTTTTAATAATCTGAGCCAAAGTTATTGAGCTACCAACGATTCCAAATTCATAGTTACAGAAATATTCTAATCTTGATATTGTGGCACCCCTGCTTAGTCAATCCGGTTGAAATTTCCTATTTTGGTTATTTATTTATATGAAGATTATTTATACCGCATTGGGTTGAACTGTATGCGGTCAGTTCTCTAGAAATACGTGTAAAAGAAATATTAGTTTACTTTTTACCATGATAACCCTGCTCTTTAGCTCCGCTTTAATCATTTCGTTATGATATGTTGTACAAATATCATATATAAAATTTAATTAAAATCCGTTTAGTCAATTCGTTCCAAATCCTTAAAAGTTTAATTTGTAATTGTGGCACCCCTGTTTAGCTGATTCGGTCAAAATATGCTATTATGGTTTCGTATATATGTGTGTATTGTCTGTATTAAATTTGGTAAAAATTTATATGGACAATTCAACACAAATACGTATAAAAAGAATTTTTTATTCCTTGTAATGTGGTAGCACTGCTTTCTATATCCATACAAAAAATCTTGACGTTGTTATTTTATATTGTACGCCTTTTTCAAACAAAATTTCATTGAAATCGGTTTTGCCAATTCCTTCCAAATTCATAATTAATACACGATTGTAGTAAAATGGACTAAAATGTCAGTTTTTATCATCCAACGGGAAGTCATCATTTACTCCTAAGATGCGAATCGGACTTTTCCGAACAATATTTTTCAATTGCTTATTGGTCAAAGGGAAAATCTACTCACAACGCGTTTCTTTCCTAGTTTGCCTTTAGGGGCCAGGAGCGAGGCCCCTATGAGGCGCGAGGCCTTAGGTGGTCGCCCTATATCCTCCCCTGCCCGTACCGTACTTTCAGATATCGTCGGCAACGATATTTTTCAAGTTTTCACGGCCATGGTGACGGCACTGACACGGACAGTATTGTTGCCGTCGGACCGGCAGTATGTGTGGGATCCGTCATCGGCAATATGGTCACTGTTCGGGTACAGAACGGCTGACGCGCGGACGTGTAAATACTCGTGTCGGCACTGGTACCACACGGGCCCATATTTTCCTTCAACGGTTTATCTAGGTAATTCAATCATATGCAGCAACGAAGCAACATTATCAAGGTTAAACCTTAATTTAAAGGGACCTTTTACACCAAGGTGACTCGTGACGGTGATTTCATTTTGATATGACGCAACTTAAGTCACTAGAAAGTTATCGTCACCTGAACTTTCATTTCAAAGTGAATCAATTTTTACATTATGCGATATTTAATTCGCGCCTTTGAAAGATACGAATATTGATGATTCGCTAGAAATGGGCCGGTTGCTAACCAAAGATCAAGTTCAGATAAAAAAAATAGTTGCAGAAATACGTTAACAAGTATTGCCTAAACGTAATTCTTTCACTTTAACGCTCTGTAAATGTATGTTCAATCATAAAACATATATAAATATGTATCGTATATGTATCGTTTCTGCCTCACATCTCCAGCGTGTTGCCGTCAACTTGGTATGAAGGGTTACATTTAAAGGCATGTGCCATCGGAAATCAACTAAAGCTGCCCTCTCATCAAAATTGCCGTATTTACGTATGTACCGTGCGCCCTCGTGTACCACGCGCACCCCTATTTGTGGGCCAGTTCGGAGTGAAAAAAATAAATTCGTGTCGGAATTAGTTGACATATGGGATTTTTAAAAAGTCGACCTCTTCACCTCTTTGAAACAAGGTCCGCGCGTATACTTCGTAGAATTCTTCATCTTTTGCGAGTATAAACGTAGACGTGTGTGACAGTGAATTTACTATCGGCACTCGCAATTTATATAACCTTTTCAGAAATCCTCATGTAAGACGCGCAGTCTCTTTTTCTTACCGACAGTTTGGGAAAAAAGTTGTGCGCGGTACACGAGCAATTACGGTAAATCACCGTCACCAGTCACCTTGGTATAAAACCCCCCTTAAGACTACCAGCGTCTATTAGATTGATTCTTTATACAGTATCTTTTAAAAATCCGAACAGAAAGAAATCATATTGAAAAAAGAACTTTGTTATTTCCACAAAAAAATTGTGAAAATAACAAAGTTCTTTTTTCAATATGAGTAAATTCCACAGAGTTGAGCCTCACCTCATTACTGATATCAGAAAGAAATCAATACAAAAAGTTAAACAAAGTCATCAAAATCAGTACGGTTGGTCACTTAAGGGGGCCTGCTAAACTTTCTTGCCCCAGGGCCCGTTGCTTACTTGTTCCGCCACTACGCCACTGAGTTACTTCATATTTCATTCGCGCACTTCCAATTATAGCAAAGATCATTCCATTATTTAAGAGTTGATGGATAGAAGAAGGAAAATGTTACCTTGACCGGGAACCGAACCCTGGTTAAGGCGGATATTCTGTTTCCCGGTGGGCCGTCGTCCGAATGTGCCGTAACAGCGGCCTACAGATTCATATCGCCAGCTTTTTAAATCTCATTCGATAAAATAATAACAACATTTTGCTGCGTAAATTCGTCTTAGGCTGTGCGTCGGGCCGCAGTTCAGTTCTCGGAGATCCACTTTCGAGGCCGACGAGCTTTATCAAAAGTTTTTGGTTGGTTTATTTATTTATTTACACACTCGCGTTGCAGGTTGGCTACTTGCCAGGTGGCAACGCTACATCAAATGCTGTCACGAATTTAAAAGAGATTTGAAAATATTAAAAACTTACATCTTGATCATAATCACTTGTCAAAAAAATTTCGATTTCTATAAAAAAATATACAATTTACAATCAAATTGCTTTTTCCATTTGGCTTTAATGCCATATCCCCTCGGAGGCGAAGTTTTCGGGGTTCATGGTAGGCCTTCACGGTTACCGTAGTCCCGGGGCCCACGAAGTCCCCACCGTACTTCACCCTACCAAGCATTCCCTCTACTTCCTCCGGCTTGATCGTCACCCTAAAAAAAATTCATTTTAACTTAAATTGCTTTACCGTTTTAGGATAGGGCTTAAAGATTTCCTCAGGTAACTCTTCCATTCACAGATTCCTCGATTTAGGAAAGATATCTTTGGCGGCGTCAGTCTTCTGTGGCCTGTATTTAACTTTATATCTATATCTATTAACACTACGAATGTTACATTTTATTGTTAAATGCTACAAACACTTCACGAAATTTCAGAATTCAATAAATTTAACAAAGGCATGCGTTACAAAGCCAAAACTATTTTGAAATCTCTGACCCGTTTTGAAACAATAGTAACTGCCCAACATATTTTTACAGATTTCTGAGCAGACATCTCCATTATCATTGTACATACTTACAGTCGAATATGAATATTATGAAAGCGTATTAAATGATTGAAAGTACATACATCCGTCTGAAATATCGTGAAGTTTTGAACAAGTCTATATGGCAGATACAGAATTTGTAGCATCAGCATCAGAAGAGAAACCAGAAATGTAGACAATCGTCGAAACAGACTTTAAAGAAAAACGGATTAGAAGAAGATTAGAAGAAAAAGTGGGGAAATTGGTTCCTACGAAGCGCAAGAGAAAGTTATCGCATAAATATGTAAAATGTTACAATGGTTAACAGTTTAAATGAGGTATTTAAAACGCCGTAATGTTTATGAAGAATAGTTTATTTGAATCCTATAAATTTTGAAAGAATTCGAAACACTCGCCCAGAGAATGCGTCAAAAAAGTGAGTTTTTGGAAAAAATTATCAACGACATAACTGAGGAAAAATTATATGCAGAACTGATGAATTTTGCTAGGAACTGGACCAAATTCAGTGCAACTCTGAACGAGTATGTCGCTATTGAGACTAGTGACAATGACGACGAAGATGGCGACAAAACTACTCTGCAAACTGTAAATCATGCAAAAACTGCAAAGCATGTTGTTACAGTGTTTTGATTAAGTTCAATCTACACACTTGCATTCAAGGGCGTCTTTCTAGCGTGCAAGTGTGTTTGAACCTTGTCTTCGACCCAGGTATCCTGTGAGAGGTCATTTTCAATGCTGAAATATATTCTAAATAGATTACGGAATTACATCTTGAATCGCTTATGTTAATGTCGTGTGAGAAAGACGTACTCTGAAAAATAAACAACGAAGACGACATTAACGAATTAACATAAAAAGCTAGAAATTCTTTAACGTAAAAAAATTCTCATCAGAGAACCGTTCTCAACAAATTTCCCGAGCCTATTTTGGTAGCCAGTCCTCCCCTGGCTATCCCCATTAAGTCTGTGAGTGAAGACTTATGTGCTAATTGTCTACACTACACAAGTTGTGATAGCTATGAGAGGAAGAAGACCAACGCGTTGGTGGAGGTTTTTGGTAATGTTACGTAATAAGACATTGGCGACATACCTGGGACGGCAGTTCTTCCACGCCGTCGTTTATATTGCGGATTTGTATATGTAACTGGTCTTCCTCCCTCATCATTTCGTATTGAGCTTGAAAAAATTCTAATGCCATATGTAAAATTGATTCCAGTATTTTTTCTATATTTTGTTATTGTAGTGATAAAATAAACTAAAATTCATTGAATGGTATGAACGAACTCCATTGGGTCAATGGCAGCGTGTTCTTCTATGCTGCGGGAGGTCATGTAACGCAGATCGAGTGTTCCCTCAATCACGCGGAATGACCTGAGAGCACTGCATCAGGGTCTTCGACCTTTTTTTGCTGACGTGCCCCTTTCACCATTTTTAAAAAATAGTTGGGTACCTCCTGGCTCATTTTTAAGCGATAAAAAATGAAAAAATTACCAAAATACATAAACGACGTTTATGGGTAAATGAAAATAAATAAAACCTATTTGATACCTTTCCATTTTTAGTATAATTAGCGATCGTGCGCGACCTCCGACGATAAAAAATCTACCGATCGCTCAATAACTTATCTAGTGTTAAGTAGGATTCTTTGAAGAGATTTGTTAAAATAAAGAAATGATTTTTATCCCAATTTTCGTTTGTAAAAACGTGCCAAAAACATTTTATAATATCGTAACCTCTGATTCCGAAGTCATGTATGAAAGCTAAAGTAAGAAGAAAAATTATAATTTTTAATATCTTCGCGTTCCCCTTCAAACTCTGCATGTACTCCTAGGGGTAGGCTTACCACCGGTTGGAAACCCTTTTACTGCATTATATTGACAATTGCATTTAGATATTTGGCCACAGATGATTCTATACCAACTCTAGTCGTTTTCTATTTCGAACCGGAAACAAAAAAGTAGGTACATACTGCAATAAAAAGTATAGGGCGGTAAGTTGGATTTCAAACCAATTCATTCTATCAATTTTATATACATACATATTTTAATATTTTCTCTTTTCATTTTCCTCATTTAAAAACATGGAGATGAGTGCAGGCTATTTTCATTTGTACATTAAAATTACTAAAAATCGTCGTACAAAGTCAGGGCTTGAACTCAAGGACGAAAAAAATGAACAAGTTTCATTTTCCTACGGTGAAATTTCAAATACGGATCGAATTTTTCTAAAATTGAGCTTTAAACTAAAAAATCTCGATTTTTTTTATGAAAACGTTTTTCTTTCCATGGCGACCGATATTGTTGCCAAAGTCAATATCGTAAGCATATGACATTGAAATGAATTCAAGGTCAGTTAATTATCCATGTAAATAAGCTATTTCTTCAGTTTCAAATATTAAAAGACTAGCACGGGGAAGGAAGATAGAGAGAGAGGGAGAATGGGAGGAAGGGAGAGAGATAGATTGATTGAAATTTACTACTTGTTCTATTCCATGCCACATTTTAATTTCTTACAAATTAGTTGCATGATTTTATTTCCAATTTTTTCTTATGCTTCAAGAATTATAGTTGAATTTTATAGGGTACTTACTAAAAACTTATGACAATATCAGAGATTCTGATTTTATTGTAAATGTTTACATACTATGTGCTATATAAACTTTTTATTTTTCATGAATTAAACGCATTCAGAAAGATTGATTTTACAAAATTTACTCGCCGCTTAAAACTGTTATAAAAAAATACAAGTCAAGGCGTTCGCGAAGATAAAAGGTTAATCCAATGGGTTCGCAACGAGAAATCTCAACGGGATAGCGGAGTAAAAAAGGTTGGGAACCGCCGATCTAAAGCATAATAATTGCTTCGATACTTGTATAGCTAAATGTGCCCTGCGTTAACTCGGCAGTCGTATTAATGAAAGCTGTCGGAGTGCGCCTCACACGTCGCACGTATAGATACCCTTTACCGATAGTACTTACTAAGAGTAAATGCAAGATGATATTTTAATTTAATGGAACAAATCGGGTCGGCAACATGTGGCCCCCGAGAGCGCTTTTTGCGGCCCGCGAAGCCATAATGAAAAAGTGATCGATAAAATTTAACAGAAAATTTCGTATTTTTCAGTAAAGTTTTGTCCCAAATGCTTTTCTGATGAATATTTAACGCTAGCAAATTATTTATATATATGATTTTTACTAATATGAGACCACAAAATCTCTGGAACACATCCGGCCCACCGAAGCTCTAGTGACTTTCAATGCGGCCCTCCGAAGCATTCACATTATGAATGTGGCTGCCATGCAGAAAAGGTTATCGATCTCTGGAATAAATAACAAGAGTGGAAAGATGCGCACACCATGCGTGCATGCATGCGACGCAGAGGCGTTCTTTACGATTTATGCAATCATGTCAAAAAAATAAATATTAATGGCTTCGTATAATGTCTACGAACTGAAATTCCAGTAGCGATGCCAAGGAAATATCGAATTTTTTATTCACTGACTGATTCTTAATCAATTTTCATTAATAAAACAATCGACAATTATTTAAAACTTACCTCACTCGAATAGTAGTTATGTAATATTTATGTTCACGTTCATTCCTTCGTCGAAAATTACCCATTTCTTTTCACTTACAAACACTGTGTGTACGTAAAGAAAATAGACGTACATATTTACGTTCATTTCTTCGTCGTAGATTATCCATTTTCCTTCATTTTCCAAATATTGCCTGCGCACGAAAGAAAATTAACGTAATTAGGTATTTACAGCAGATGTTGTTTACATCAGTTGTCACGAAGATTGTTTTCGTTGACAACGATTAAAAAACACGGGAAAAATAAATTAAATCCAAAGTAAATTACGACTTTAAAGTTTTTTTTTCTTGAAATCGGCAACTCCTTCGATAAAAATGTATATTGTACCGAACAAAACATATGCTATTTGACTAGTTCTAAAAAGTATTTGAAATACTTTTTTGTTATAAGTTATATTGTACGAGATATAAAGAAAAATTCATTGTTTGTCACCAGTCAAGTGGTACATCCGATTAGGTCACGTAAACTACATATTTATTTCATTTTCTTAGTTTCTTTGCCCCTATGTCCTAAATACCAAATTTCATCAACATCCGCCTACTGGTTTCTGAGATGAAACATGCGGACGAAGGGATGGACGGACGACGGACGGACAGACACGACCTGACCATAAGGCATTCTTTTTTAGTTATTGTAAAGAACGCCTAATAAATGGAATGCATATGTAATAACGATACGTACGCTCAACTAGTCCTTTTTCTTCTGCAACTCTTTTTGCCTCGTACATAACGATTCTGATCGATACAGCAATACCTAAATTCCTCTGTTCTACTATCCATCACTTTCTCTACTAGTTGTGGCCATTTAGGGCCGAACTTACAAGGACTTTGTTTCTCTTATCCCGTCCGCTATAGTTTTTCCTCGTTTTTTCCATGCACGGATCTTTCGAGGTGGACCGAAATGGCATGCTGCTGCTCGGTTCCTTGCGTTTTTGCGTATTGAATCGTCTGAAGCTTATAATGGTGTAGGCATGTCTTTTCATTCTCGTAGCCATTGCGAACTCAATACACGTAACGTTCTTTATCCTAGATACGTATAAAATATTTATAACATCTACACGAATTCTACTGTTCCGTGACATTAATCACGTTATTCATAACTCAAACCTTTGCACTTGTATGCCCAGTTAAAGTTTACCTACTTGAGGCTCAATTTTCACAATTATTAATGTACTAACTAATTACCCAGGCTTTGTCCCGGGTTTACGGTTTCGAATTTTTCATGAACATTTCACTCAGGGCTGTCTTAAGCCTCTCCTGGGCCTCTAGGCAAACATAAATTAATGGCTCCCCCCTTAGAATATCTTTTAAGGAAACTATATAAATTAGTTTTTAAAAATAATTACGAGGGTGGTTCAAATTAAAACAGCAAAAGTGAAAAGAAAATTTTTTTATTAAAACCTTGGACAAAATACTCATTTATTTGTTTGTTTGAGTGCCCAGCCAATTCGCCTCTCTTACTGCACAAATGGGTATCTCAGAGGTAGTGCAATGAATAACCGGGGAGGGAGGAGGGAAACCCGGTTGCCTGCTCTTACGAAGAACGCCAGGGGGGCCAACGGCTTAACGTCCCTTCCGAAGGACAGTACAGCTGAATTTGCGCGGTCTCCTCAAACCACACATACAGGGGGCCGGGCGACCTCGGAAAAATCCTACTTTCGCCAGCGTCCTAACCACTACACCACCGGCACCCCCAAAATCCAAGCTCTTTGTGGACAATATTGTGAACAGATCCAATGCTGATGCTCAATTTCTTGCTGATTTCTTTCACTTTAATGCGACGGTTTTCGCAAATGAGCCTATCAACGGCAGAAATGTTCTCTGGTGTGACTACGCGATCAGCCTGTCCTGGCCGAGCAGCGTCTTCCAAGTTTTGTACACCATTTTTAAACTTTTCAAACCATTTATACACACACTCCTCTGTGCGAAACATTTTTCTCCATACACATTAACCATCCTCCTGTATATTTCAAATGGTTTCACTCCTTCTGCGTTCAAAAATAGTATCACTGATCCCAACTCCAACTTTGTGCAATGTTGTGTACGAGATGCCATACATATATGACAAGGTGTACCAAATACCACAAAATATCCCACCAAAATAATAATAACAATAAAAACAAAAATAGCAATTATAATAATAATGGGATTTCATACTTTTCCCACTTTCTTTTCACTTTTGCTGTTTTCATTTGAACCACCCTTGTATTATATTGTATTATAGAGGGGGTCGAGCCAAGGAAACGGAGGAGGAAATAAATAAAGGATAAACAAAGACAAAGCGTTATGCAAAACATGCGCTGAACATCCAACGTCCAGTAAATTGCGATTAATTTTTTCGCGTAATTTATAAAAGACATTGTTTTTGCCTTTTCTCAACAGTCCCTCAAAATTTGTGTTTTCGTTATCCGCTCCATAGGCAATGCATTTTTTAGATCGACCCCATACTCGCAAAATGTGCTAATGATGAAATAGACAATGGTATCAGACGTTTCATTAGGTAGCGATTCAATTTTTAATATTTTAATCTCAATTCCTTTTTATTGCAAAAATAATGAAAAACTAAGGGGAAAATCTTTTCCGTCTTGTGATTACTAGCATCTGTGGATATTCCATAACACTGACTTTTTTAATTCTATCAATAATTCATTTCTGCAAAATAACCCGATAACATTTTTAATGAGAACTGCAGTTTTACTTCGTCCTCAAGAATATTTACTGGCTATTTCAGAGTCACAAAAATTTCTTTAAAGAGTTCATTGTTACAAGTAGCTGATCGAAAGGAATGATGATGTTTAACAATGTGATAGGTCATTGTCAACTCACTTACTACAGTAAGATGATCCTCCACTGGATTTTTCACATGAAAGTACTGCATAATATTTTGCGATGCGCTTGCATTTCCAACGCAAGTTGATTTGACTTCATGATTCTCTGTATTAATTTGGTCGTTTACGTCAGGTTTCCCACCGTGACCAATGTTTATATAGCAGTTGCACATTTTACACTCCACTTCGTTATCATTTCTTCCTTTCTTGATAAATCTCCATTTAAAAAAATGCTCTTCATTAAAGGTACATTTTCTCTTCGGCATTTCTACTGAGGGGTTCTGTAGAAATTATTGCCGATTAAAATAAAAAAAAATCACAATATTCGGCAGCTTATGTACAAAATACGCAATATTTTCGACCATCAGATTCAAAAGAATTTTGATAAATTAATGTAAACTTGGACTTAAAGTTCATAAAAAAATTATAATAAACTTTCTTTGTGAATGGAAATATCTGTACTGATTTGATTATCAATAACTATCATAACGCACAAGATATTTACATACCTGTAAAAAATAAAGCTATTGAACATCTAGGGCGATAAACTTGAACAACGCTTGAACACTTGTTAACTCGGCGCGAGACTATAACGAAAAAAGTGGTATATTTTTAATAACACACTAATATTATTTGCAGAGATTTATGATTACTCGATATTTTTGAAAGTATACTTACTGATGTCGAGTAGTTTCTCGATCCCTTTTCTTAATCACTTCACTGGATATGCGACATACGCATTATGGCACGGTTTTAAATGCCCACTGTAGGTCCGGCTACCGGATTTAAATTGGGTATTTAAATAGTATACGTTTTTATTCTAATAAATTCGCAAAACTGATGATCTATTAGACTTTAAAATAACAACCATTTAGCAGTAAAAATTATTTACCAGAGAACAAGAACTCGCTATCGCCTGTTGCCGCACAAGTCAATGGTTCGCCAACGACTGCATATGATCAACCAAAGGAAGTACTATACTGAAACGCAGATGTCCAAATGCCAGAAAATTAATAGCAGGGATCGGTCCATGTTTGTGTTATGGGTAGACCGCGGATCTTTAGGTAAAAACCTATTTATTTCCTGAGTAGATATCTGAATATACAATTGTATATATACGTTTCATGAATAATTAACCCCGAAAATGTATATTTTATAGTGCCTAAAAATGCCTATTTTGACATTAATGTCTAAAAATGCCTATTTCGACGTTAATGCTTATTTTTGCCATTTTCATGCAAAAAAGCCTAAAAAGGGCTAATTTTGTAGAAAAAATCTACAATAAAAGCAGATTTTGGTAATAGTCGTATTTTTTAAACTGACTGTACAATGTTCAGTTGAGGGTTGGGAAAATGTCTTTCACACCAAGGTCATGATCAGGTGGCGAACACCAGCGAACACCTGTCACGCATCCGGCGGTGCTATTCTGTTTCCCTGTGTCGCACGATGCGACAATGTAACAATGGGTTTAATCTGATGTTGCGTTAATTTCTCGTCATTACATTGTCATATCGTGTGACACGGGAAAACGAGAATAACCCTGCAGTCCATCTCCAGACCGCAGAGGGTGAAGGTGAGAAGTGTGAAAATTGTGAAAGTGCAATGCATAAAGTAGCAAGTTTGAAAGCTTATTTAATACGTCAGTGGCTACAAGAGTTCCCGTACTTCACAACGGATGGAAAAATTATCTTCTGTCAAGCATGCAACAAGGAGATAAGTACATTATAATGCTGGCTTGCAATGAATTATTGGCCGTGAATTGCTTGTCATCTACATTTTTTGTTTATACGAGCCATTTTATGGTAACTATAGACGTGGTTATTCAAAATGTCCAGCAATCCAGCTGCGGACCTTCGTAGCTCTATAGTAAATTTTATATTTTTGTCCCATTTCCATATTTATTAGATTATTTCCGTATTTTTAAGGTTAATTATTTCTTCATAATTTTTCTTTATAGGTATTGAGTTATAAAAAAATCTACCTAACTCAGCATGCCCAAGGAGTGCTACATAAGGCAAATGTTGAACGCAAATCGAAGATGAAACAAACGCTTTTAACAAAAACTTCTGAGGGATCCAGCAAGAAGAATAAGTTTTATGCAGATTTGTGTCATGCAATTGTGGCAGCCAACATTTCATTCAGAACACTAGAAAATCCAACATTCAAGGGGTTCCTAGAACGATACTGCCATCAGTCGGTACCTTCCGAGTCAACGCTAGGCAAGAATTACGTGCAACCCACGTACGATGACGAAATGCGCAGGATACGGGAGGACATTGGAGATTCACATATTTAGATATCAGTCAACGAAACCACTGACGCTCTCAGCAGATACATGGCCAACTTGGTTGTTGGGAAATTGACCCAAATATGCCATCCAGAGCCTACCTCATCTGCACGAAGCAACTTGCCAAAACAAATCAGGAAACAATAGCACACTCTGTGAACAATGGACTTAAAGTGCTGTATCCCAACAATCTAGAAGAAGATAAAGTGCTGCTCCTATACACAGATGTTGCGTCGTACATGGTTGCGTCGTACATGGTTGCGTCGTACATGGTTGCTGCCATGCAGTTGCTCAAGGTGTTCTATCCCTCCCTTGTGCATGTGACATGCCTTGCCCGTGGTTTGAACCGCGTAACAGAGCAAATAAGACTGGAAATCCCCAAGGTTATCAAATTGATCTCCACCGTGAAGAAGGTCTTCGTCAAGGCACCAACAAGAAAACAGGCTTTTTGAGCAAAACTGCCCGATGTCTCTCTGCCACCTGAGCTTGTGCTCACCCGCTGGGGCACATGGCTGAAAGCAGCTATATATTACAGTGAGCATATCCTTCATGTCAAGGACAAATCTAGCCGAGGATACTGCCTGTTTCACTTCGGCGAAAATGTTGCTGGATGATCCCTCCATTCCGAAGGATTTGGTGTATATTAGATCCCACTATACATCCCTTGTTTGGATTATTGCTGAATTGGAGGGCTCAGGAAGACCTATCTAGGAAAATACTGCTTTGCTGAATGAAGTGAAACAAAAAATCAAGGAAGCGCCAGGTGAAGTGGGAGAAAAAGCAAAACTATAAAAAGTGCTACAAAAGAACTCAGGTCTGCAGAGCCTATGTACAGCAGCAGATATACTGGCAGGAAAATCCAGTGAAGTTGAGTGCAAAATTCCATTTCAACATGTACCTAAGTTGAAGTTCGCCCCCGTCTCATCTGTTGATGTCGAACGTTCTGTTTCTGCTTACAGGACGATATTAACTGACAAATGCCATAGTTTTGTGGCAGAAAACTTAGAAAAAGTGCTTGTCATTTACTGGGAGGCCTACTACGGGAAATTTGTGGAATAAACACAAGGAGGTGACAAATTCATTATGGGAATTTCGAATGAAACAGTTCGTCAAACATTCTGCATAGTACTTAAATATATACTTGAATAGTGTTTTCAGTCAGTATTACTATATGTAATGTAGATAGTATTTTCTCTGTAACGCATGGTAATTTAACCATAAGAATAAGTTTCAATGCATAGTAGTAAAATATTTTTATATTCTTCGAAAACACAAATCAATAATGTTTCGTTGACTGGTAATTTTTTGCGTGCGTGCATGTTTCAGTCCTTTATCGTGAATTAAAGTTGACAGTTGACAGAAATGATGTTGTTTTTTACTGGACACAGTTTTTGGAAGTAGTTTTTAGAGCCTATTTTACCTTTTATAAGGCCTAATTAAGCTACTTAAAGAGCCTATTTTAGTCGCCTAAAACTTAATTTTTAGAACCTAAAAATCCGCGGTCTAGTTATGAGTGAGAGACTCGAGAAGCAGATCAGAGAACGATAAGCATTCTCACAGACAGGGGTTTCGATTGTTCTTGAAGACTAAAGGTACAATGAGCCCATAAGGTCATCCAATTTCAATCTTGCTTGTAGCACACATCCAGAGCGATTTTTTCACGTTCCTCGCACGTTTCATCTTTCCGAGTGTGGCTCAGAACCTCCAAGGCGGGCGGGGCCCTGGTCGACTGCCCACCCAGCGTCTGTCAATGATTATCACTAATAGTTTAAATTTAATTTTTAGCACCACTATTCCTACTTTTATCGATGACATCTTACGCGTTACGCTTCACGCTTACAAGAAAAAAACCGGACATTTATGCATCCCGAAAAAAATAAGGGAAACCGGGACGTCTGGTCACCCTACTCTAGATGATAATGGACTAATAAATAATCTTGAAAAATATAGAATGCATTACATGCGCCAAGCGTCGCTGTACGTAACAGTAAATAATAAAGTTCTAATTTCTTTATAATATTGTACAAATACAAACACACCAATATATTATTGTATCTTATCTTATTATAATCATAATACAATCTTTTTTATTTCAAAATTCGTCAAAACTAAACTACTATCAAGGTTCAAAACACATTACAATATTAGAAACATTATTTTTACAACTTGCAACTCAGCGCCGTTCAGACTCCACTTCCGCCAGGCCTTGACAGGCACGCTTCGGGCGTAGGTCTTGACCACATATATTCGTATGTCATCGTGACGCGGGAGTGCACGAATGATTGAAATATTTCTATGCCGGGTGTCAGGCCCGGGCGCATCTACCTAATACGTAAATGGGTACTGTGTACACAGCAGGCAAGCTAACAAGTTTTGTAAGTCTCCACATTACATTATATTGAAAATATAATATTAATAGATGCTCACGAATGGGCCCCCAGCATTTGCCTACTATGCCTAGGCGAAAAACGGCCCTGATTTCACTATCTAATATTTTCATTCAAACACAAGGTACTCTTGAGATAAGTGGCCAATATTCCTCTTAATTGTTATTAGCTGCTTATTGCAGCGTTTCTTGAAGCATCGATAAAATATATGCTTACTGCCGCCCGGCATAATGCAATGGAAATCAAGAATGTGTGTGGGTGTACTTTTTAGAAATGTATTTCAAAATACTGCTACAGAGCCTCCTAGTAGAGAACACTATCTCTGATGTTCCCGCTTTTAAGGTTAAGCAGAAATTTATACCAGTTCCTTGTACGGCAGAGAGATGGCAGTAAATCAAAAAATGCACACCAATATTTTCTATCAAAATTTTGTTCAAAATATGTTTTGCGACAAATGCTACTATTAGATATTCGTACCTCTTTCATTGTAATGTTTTTTGCGATATTAGTGTAATGCAATGGAAATCAAGAATGTGTGTGGTTGTACTTTTTAGAAATCTATTTCAAAATATTACAGAGCCTCCTGGTGGAGAACACTTCAACTGTCTCCGATATTCAAGATTATAAGGTTATACCAGTTCCTTGTACGGCCAAGAGATGACAGTAAGGTAAAATTGCACAGCATAAATACTTTCTATCAAAATAGGTTTTACAACAGTTGCTACTAATAGATACTCGTACTTTTTTAATTTTAATGTTTTAGGCGATATTTGGGACCAAAAAGTACCGTAAAAGCCCGATTATCCGGATTAAACTGGGATGTAGTTAGTCCGGATAACAAAATATCTGGATAATCGATTTTAATATCGTTATATTTTATGTTTAATCGTTATATTTTAATATGTGCATATTTATTAGTATGTATTGTAGTAACAACTGCAGGATCAGAGCCACTTACTTAACAACAATCAGTAGACTGGTGCATAGTTTGCCGCCTGGTTCTGACAGTGAGGCGAAGATAAAGTCTTGCCAGTTTTAAAATGTTAGGGGTATCCCCAAAATATAGCTTTACCACTCGTCTGAATATTCCACCCCTGATTCTTCTTGAGATAAGGATTAGTAAGTTCGCAAACAACTTAAGAGGGAAACTACTTGAGAAGAGAGACAAGTTGTTGGCAATCAAAACATTGGTGTGGGGTTCGGGAAAGGTAAACAAGACTGAGCTTCTCTCGACAAGAGAGTCCAATTTCACTTTACGAGAAAATTAACGCAATGGGGATTCCTATATCTCAGCGGAACTGATCGACGAATGATGTTTATCACTAAAATTATTTTTCAATTTTTACTTAGTATGCAAAGTAGAGAGAAAGAAAATAAAAATTGAACAAAACAATTTTCATGTAACAATTGAACAAATATTACAAAAGGCGCCACAATAGCCGATTCAAGCATCGGATGTACCATTTCTAGTCCGTCACAATGTATAATAAGAACTACAACATTTTTCTTTAGTGTCGCGGTATATGGAGCTAACAATTATTGAAATAATCTCAGCTGCTCCGTGCAATCTGGACAATCGAATATCCGGATAATCAGAGTCTGGATAATCGGGTTTCTACTGTAACTATAAATATTTCTAATGACATTTTAACAATGTATTTAACCCTTAACTGGCGAGGTGGAGTCTTTGAGACTCCGCCCATTATTATTTTCTCCATCTCATAAATAGTATTTGAAAAATCACCCCCACCGATTCAGTACCTTTCAGGTTTGTCGCGAGGAACACTGTCATACAAGGTCAGCCCACCTTTATTTTTAAAACGAGAATTATTTACGATCTAATATGGTTACGAGTCTGACAGACTCCACCTCACCGTCAGTGTAATTTTTAGTGGTTTATCATCCCAGGTGGCTCTCATTATTCGTTTTCTAAAATTTCTGACAGGAATATTTAGGTCACGTATTAAAAGACAACGAAAAGTTTTTTTTTCAAAAAGGCAACGGTTTGACTCCCGGACGAGTTCTTTTTCGCTTTTGATTAAAATTAAAAATCATTACATGTTACACCCAAGGCTCTAACGGGCATGCTAGTAAATATTATTGGGCACGATAATGACAAATCAAATTACAAGAATTACGCACGGCATAGAGGCAGCAGATCTCTGGAAGGACCAAAAGAGGGAAGAAGAGGCGCACAAAGGGTGTGGGGAGTTGAAGAGAAGAAGGTGCGGGTCAAAGGAGGTCTGAGGAAGGAATCTTAGAAGCAATGGGTCAGCTGAAAAACAGTCGGACTACGGGGGCAGAAGCCCACTTAGGTTGGGTGTTGGGACAACAGATGGTGGAGATAAGACTTTTTCTTGGAATGAATATGGCTTGCAAGAAGGGACATACATCCAACATCCCACCACCACCTGCGGGTGTCCTTTTCTGGCCCGATTATTATTATTATACACAACTGCTACAAAGATAATAAAAAACTTGAACGCTACGATTTTGACAAATTTGGTATTCAGTTTGGTGAAACCTCATATGGAGCGGAGATTCAACAATCCAAAAGTCAGTACAGATGTCTGTCATGGAATCAGTAGCGTGCAAAGGGGGAGGGGGGTCGAGGGTGCGACGGCCCCGGGCATCTCCATATCGGGGGCATCCAATCAAAGAGTGAAATAAAAATGTAGTTTTTGAAATCGTCTCTGTTAACTTCTTTTTGTCCTTATGCGTGTCTTCGTGTGGTAAAAGTGTTGAAAGGAGCATAAGATGCCTTAATGAATGCATTATTTCGCGCCAAGATCATTGTAAAATATTAGTTACATTTGTTTATGGTTTTATTTTGCTTCGTAGCATGAAATCAAAGTGTTCGATATATTTTAATGTATCAAATATTCGTGCTTATGCGCATAAAACGATTCTAGTACCAATGCGTATATTGATTCGTCATATTGGAAACGAGGGATTATTACAAATCTTATATAAAGTCAAACAATATCGTCCCACGTTATTTTTACTTCCTCTCTTGAATTGTAAACGTAAACAAGTTCCTACAACTGTAAACGTAAACAAGTGCCAAACTCCCAATCTTACAGGTATTTTGTGATTTAAATATACAATCTACGCAGGGGCGCGTAACAGATATATATTGTATTTATGAAACATGAGTGGCCTCCGTTAGTTAGAAATCCCGTCACGAAGTAATGTTATATAAAAGCATAAGTAATTTGTTAACATTTCACAGACAATTTGAAGCATGTAATGCAATTGCATACAATCAAGGAGTTGGCCCCGGGCATCACCAAACCTCTGCATGGAATAGCACAAATTCTGAAAATTGAAAGAAAATACTTTTGAAAGAAGAAAGTACTTTTACCTGTGCCCTTCTAGACTTCATAGGAAAACCAAATACCAGCGTTGTGAACGCAAAATACCGGTCTACAATGTGCTAGAAAAATCTGTAGTGCGTGCTGAAAAAATTGGTTTGCTTGACCTATTGTCAGTTTTTTTCCTGTACACTTAAAATCAATGTTGCTTTATATTCTTGGTTTGCTGTTTCAATAGATAACTAACTGTAAGTCAATATTATTTTTTCTTCTCATATTGTGGAAATATTAATATTTTAATTCAATGCACTAAATGACCTTTACCATTAAATGGATTTTTATTTTGTTTGAAACAATTATTTGAATTCTGCAATTTATAAATATTTGCAGTGAATTGAAAAAGTGTAATTAACAATATTTTTTATTTACGTCAAAACTATATAATGATTTATGAAATTGTAAGTCTGACAGACTTCACCTCACCAATAGTGTGAACATTTTTCACCTCACCAGTTAAGGGTTAGCAGACCATGAATCAGTGTTGTCCAGTAACCATTGGTGGAAAAAGATACGTGGAATTGCCTGAAAGGCAAGGCAATGGGTGCAGTATGTAGGCTTGGCTCCATCATGAGCTCCAGAGAAGTGATGCTGGGAACCAGGATGTGGCTGTACAAGTCCTGCGTACTGCCAATTATGCTATACACCTCCCTGATGTAGTCGGGAGCAGCGCCAACTTACCTAGCACAGCTCAGCGTTGCCTAAAACACACCCCTAGGAACGATCCTCCGTGTCACTTGAAGGGACTTTGTTAGGGTCACTGAGCTAGAGGCAACAACAGGTGTAGAGCCACTACAGCCACATTATTTTTATTTTTTTTCTATGTTGTTAGGTGGTGGTCCAGATTTTTTTTCAAGTCATTCAACACATGATTGTCTCGAAAAAGTTTAAATTATTAAATCACTTACAGAAACTCGAGCAAGCAAGCGAGTCTCTAATGCCAGGTTTACATGGTTCACTATGGTTGCACTACATGGATGAATCATCAAAAGTGAAAGCATTAGTCCCAATGATGATTGGCAGTTGTATATTCAGGGTCGCTCCAACCTCGGGGTTCCCAGAACACCGGCACCAACTTAGGGGGGCGGCAAAATGCCAAAATAAATTTGGAAAAAAAGCAATTTTGAAATGCTGTTTAGTTGTATTTGTTTATTATAATATTTATTATTTTAGAGCATATTTGTATTATTTTTCTCTTTATTTATATATCTATTTTTTGTCTGATTAGAGTTTTATACTTTTTATACATTATTTTGCACTCGCCCTTTCCAGGTAAATGTTGCCATAGGACACCACAAGTTTACTGTTACTTTTTATTTCTGGGAGTTTTAAAGGTTACCTATATCATTTATTTCTGTATTATGCTCAAGAAAGTTACTTTGTAGCTGTAATTTTCTCACTCCACTTACATTTATTCAGTTAGTCTCATAGTGTGACTGAAGAAGCAGAAAGTGGAAAGCTGGAATCAGTGAGTACATACTCATGACACTGACCTAAGCCGTTAAGTTTGTAGGAAAACCGAAAAAAAATCCAAGTAAAAATACATTTCGATTTGTTGCTCCTTCACACTACAAATTATTTGAAGTTCTTTTATGAATAATTTTGATATATCGCTCAGAATGATCTTGAAAGAATAATTTGAGTGAATCATCCCAGTAAAAACAGTTTCTACCAATATTTTATTTTTATTTATAATCCACTCACCTTTACATAAGAGAAGGATATTTTATATATCACATTAAGCACATAAAATATGCATTTATAAAATATCAAAAACCAGCACAAAAGTAGTGCAATACAAATTTTCTGGCTAATTAATTATAAGCCAGAATATGGAATGCTTAAGTATTTCATCACATTAATACTCCAAAGTATAACCTTCACTATCAAAATTCATGAAAGATATTAACTTCCAATTACAACTTTAGTATACCATATTTACCTGAAGCCATAAAAAATATACATAAGCGGTTTCACAGACATGATTTGAAATTTTGCTATAATAACATGATTGCAAAGAAACATGTTTATTAACAGTAGATCTCTCAGAATATAAAAACATTGGAAAATGTATAACAGCAAGAAAGTGCAAGAGTCAGATACTCAAATTAATAAAGCTACAAGCAGTACCATAGTAAGGGAGGGCAGAGCAGGATGACCACCTCTGGTACCAATGCGATGGGTGCAAACAAATCAATATTTTGAAACAATTATTTTGAAAACTATTTTGTCTGATTGTAATTTTTGTCCGTATTGTAATTATGTAACATTTTTAACATAGTCCACTTGAGAAGGATGGACTTGGTGGAAAGATTCCATAATATAAATAAAGACAATTAATGTAAATTTCCATTAGACCATCTCTAGTGGAAATTTACAATAATTATCTTTATTTATATTATGTAACATTTTTATTGAGGCATGTACCTGCCGTGACTGGTTTTATTATTATTCAAGTTTGGGAGTAATGTGTTTGTCTTGCCCAGGGCACCTAACCTCTTTGCCATGGCTATATGTTAGCTTCAAATTTAACCAACAAAGAGCAATATTCACTTTTTCAATTCTAACAAACAACCTAAGTGAAGGCTCATATAATGAGGTAAGATTCACAGAAGCATATTTTAAAATTTCCCTAGCTTTCTCATAGCACCAAAACTTTGCATATAACTTGCTAATCCTTTTAGTATCTGATGACAGTTGTTTTGTTTTAAGGTTTGTGTTGTTCACATACATTTATGATGGAATAAACTAAACAATTTTCCCATTTTAATGTCTACAAAAATTTCTGAAATTTGCTCATATTTGTTTGATGAAATTGCTAATCGTCACAACAAAAAATTACAATGTTGGTACAACATTGGCCATGTAAATTATCATTGTTTGTTATGGATGGCATAACAAATAATTAATATAAACAGCCACAAATTTTGCTATAAAAATTCTATCTTCAGGTAAATGTGATATTGAAAACGACCAATTACAAATATAAATTTCATTGACACAAATTTTGAATCACCACAATATTAATTGCTTCTATAGTATACAGTATATAAAACTGTAATAAAATACGATAAGTTACAAAAAAGAATTCCAAAAGATAGCTGTTACATTATCCACTAGAAAATGTATAAAACAATGTAACATTAACACTGTGCATTATGAACAACTGTGTTAAAAATACAGTAAAAATTAAAATTATCTATAAAAACTATTACACATGAAAACTGTGCATTTATAAAGAATATCAATTATCTGATATTGCCTTTGAGGCTATTGGATCATTAAGACAATGGAAAAACCAGCATAAGCTAATGGTGGCAGATTGAAAAATATTTAATTTTCATAAATATATGACAATTTGAAGTGGGAAAACCACTTAAATCACATTTTTGATAAAAATAATGATACAGCAATGCATATATCAGTATGATAGGTATTTATAAATAAACCTTAAAAAATATAATCACATGGATGGATTTGCTGATAACCTCAGTTTTGATTTTCATGCCACCATATAGAGGTATGCTAGTACCCTGTACAATGATTTGCTAAAAGAGCAGTGCAAATATCTGAAAGGCTGACTGCAAATTAAAATCGAGCATTTAATGCATTTAAAAACTGCTTTCATGAACATATAAAGACAACAATATAAATTTTATAACTTATAGTTGTTAGTTGGGCCCAATCAGTGACATTGCCTAACACCATGCAGACCAGTCATAGAATATTCCATGTTTTATAAGCCAAATGTTGTCAGCTACTGACAGAAATTTTCATGTATCATACAAGCCATACTTTCAAATCTCATATTTATCCATTTGCCTCTTCATGATAATCTTTAAATGACATTTCTGTTAATATAATGTTAAGGTGAGACAAAGCATTTCCATTGAAAATTCTTTCTCCTGGACTAACAATAAATACAAATACTTTTGCCATCTTTCCTGAGCAGTAGCACAGAGATACTGTCACTTTAATTTTTATTTTCCATGGAAACCTATAGTCACCATTACAGAAAAATGGCTAATTAAGCATACACGATGAGTTAATATATAAGTTGTGGAAAAGAAGGAAGTTATTCAAGTTGTTGTTCTCTTTTGTTTTAAGTATTTAACTTAAGTGGCCTTCCTTTGGATTTAAGATTGCATTGTTAAAAGAGGGAGCAATGAAGAGCGAGGGAAAAATTCCAAGAACAGATTGATTCTCAGTGTTCTATGCAGAGAGGCTTTGTCAAAAAATAAAATAATGATTGAAAAACTAGAGGAAACTATAAAACCAAATACAGTAGAAAGCCGATTATCCAGACTCCGATTATCTGGATATTCGATCATCCGGATTGGCCGGAACATCTGCGATTATTTCAATAATTGTTAGCTCCATATACCGTGACACTTGTATACATTTTTAAAAAATGTTGTAGTTCTTATTATACATTGTGACGGACTAGAAATGGTACATCCGATGCTTGAATCGGCTACTGTGGTGCTTTTTGTAATATTTGTTCAATTGTTACATGAAAATTGTTTTGTTAAGTAATAAAATATAACGTCTTTTATTTCAAATCGATTATCTGGATTTTTCGTTATCTGGACTAACTACCGGATAATCAGGTTTCTACTGTATGTCTCGAGAGTGAACAAAGCATACTTGAAATAGAATCACAGGAAGGTACCCACATATATATGTTAGCATCTCCTGCATGGCTTCACTTCATAGAAATAAAACCTTACATTGTATCATAATATACTAATACTAGCATCTTTGGTAATTTAAAAAATTAATTTCTATGAAAATATATTTAGGGTAATAATAGCTTTAAATTTTTAATGTAATGGTGACCTGATATTATAGTTATTCCAAAATGAGATCCACAAATGCTAGGTAGGATTTAAATAACTGATCTGCATGGTGTTAACAATACTTCAAATTAAAAACTAAATCATTTAAAAATGGATTATTCACATTAATCCATTGAATTCTAGGTAACCGCCCAAAATAAGGGTTTCTACAGGAGTAAAAACATTAAATATTTGAAAAACAATTTTAAAATTAAGTAAGTCAACAATTCATATGCTTAAAATGAAAACAAGACATTACAACAATTGAATCAGCAATTGTTAAAAGGGTGTAAGCCCTTTCTTTGGCAGTTTTGAGTTACATGCACTGTTAGGCTCCTTAAAGATAGGCGCATGGATTGGTGTTAAAAAGACTTCAGTCCAATACATTTTAGTCAGTGCACTCCAACTCCTGTTCTGTCAAGTAGTGTTAAAGAGGCATTAGTCTTGGACTAAAGTCCTTTTAACACTGTAGACCTGCTGTTACACACAGGAAGTGCATGGCTGACTTCATTTGTTTAGTTTTTCAAAATGGCTACATTGGGAGAGAATTGCAATGTTCGTGAAGAAAACAAAAGTAAGAAATGACAGTGAATACAAAAGAAATGTGATCAAGAAAGCACATTTAACAGGAAAACCTTACATAAACCAGAGGAGATGAAGTAGCAGAAAGGGAAAGTGGAGGCATGTGCAGGTACATATATTATTTGATCTGAGTTGATTTGAGATCATATCTTCAAAATTCAATTGAAACATATCATCGCAAGAGTTTAGTTACTAATTCAAATAATATATTTCCTTATTACAGCTGCAGATTGCAGTGCTTTGTGAAATTAAATGAAGAGAAGCAGTTAGATATTTTAACTCATTTCAACAATGACTTCAGCTGTCAAGATGTGCAGGATTTGCACCTTCAGTGTTTAATAGAAATGACGGATGTCTACCGTCAATGGTTCAGGAGGGCTGAACACAATAAGAAGAGACACGCTACCTTTACATACTGTGTTGTGTCAGTGAAAAATTGAAAGTTTGTCAAAAGACTTTTGTAAGTTTACATGGGATCTCAGAGAAAAGAGATGTGCGTTTAAGGTGGTCACTTCCGCATGGAAGTTCGCTGAAGGACCAATGTGGTGAGCATCCAAATAAAAATGCTATTCCTTCGACAGAGCAAAAGAAAATCCATGACTACATTTCATCATACCCTCTGAAGGAAACTTATTATTCTGGAAAAATATACCAGTATCTAGATGCATGACTAACAGTAAAAGTTATGTATAGTATGTTCATGGAAAAACACCCTGATAGGAAGGTGAAATATGAGCACTACAGGCAGTATTTCAATGAGCACTTTGAACTTAAATTTGGTCGTCTCCAGGTTGACACCTGTATAACAAATGAGGAACTAAAACTGAAAAACCCATATCTTAATGATGTGGCAAAGAGAGTTGCTACTGCTGAGCTTTTAGTACATAAGAGGTGTCCCAATAAATTTTACAAAGATCTCCAAGAATCAGAGAAGAAGTGTAAAGAGGACAATAGTATTCATGCTATAGCAATTGACTTATATACCAGTGCAAACAATATTTTATTTGAGACAGCTTTGGGTTAATGCCTTTTGTGTACATGATCTGATGACAAACCAAGCTAACTTTTATGTGTATCATGAAAGCATTGCTTGGCAAATGAGGTATGTTCTTTTGTTCGGGACTACATTAACAACAATATACTTATGAATGAATTTCACCTATAATCTTATGGGTGTATTGGACAAAATAAAAATCACTTGGTTATACGTATGTGTCTGGCACTCATTGAATCAGGCGTTTCAATAAAATCAGGCAAGTATTTCTGATTCATGGACACTCATTTTTACCGTGACAGAAACGTTGGAAATGTAAAACAGAAAATAAAGAAGACTGACAGGATATATATTCCTATGGAATACACAGAGATGATAATATACAGCTCTGTGCAAAACAGTTACAGTAAAAATGGTTTATTCAAGTGACATCTTGGATTTTAACAAGTGGTGGCCATATTACCACAAGAAAACTTTTCTATCAATGGAAACTATGAAATGCTCTGTGCCTCGTTCCGAGAAAATGAGCTTCAAACCAACAAATTTCATGGAATTTATAGATCCTAGTGACATGAAAGGGAGTGTTGTTGCCTCTCCTTAAATTGATACTCCTGTGCATCATACTTTACTGCTAGCTCAACCTGGCATAACTGACCCAGCTTTACCAAAGGCAGTAGCATATCCAGATGGTAGTGTGCAAATAAAAACAAAGAAACTGATTGTTATCCAGCAGTTGTTGCCTTACAATCCACAAGGAGAAGAATATGATTTCTACCAAAAGATTCTCACTTGGAATGGTATTGACAGTGTTTCAGATGCCAGTGTTGAAGACTGAAAAATAAAAACAATGACATGTGTTCATACATCTGCATTAATAACTTACATATTGATTTCTGTTGTTAATTATTTTCCTTTGCTATGTGTGCAAGATGTAACTCAAAATATGGTATTTTGTATTCAAGTAAAACCAAAGTGACCAAGTGATGGTTGGACTGTCTACGTTGAGTTGATGATGGATTTTTGCTGTGATGACTACATGATATACTGATTTCTGCGTTTTTATTTCAGGATTGGTATGTTGAAATTTTATGTTGTGCAAGAAATATACTGTTTGGTCCTTTCTGGGAAACAATAAAGTAGAATATATAGCATATTTTATGTTATACATATCATTATTTTTAATGTTTAACTAAACTTTAGGACAAATTGTTAGAAGGGCTTAAGTCCACCTACTTAGTCTGAAATGAACAGAACACAACATGTTCAATATTTTATAGAAAAACTGTATAACAGTAGCAAAAATTTGACTCACAGTGACATAGTAAACAAAGTTCCACTAACACAGGTGTTATATAGTTTTTATATGTTTTCTCAAAACTATGGTTCATGGACTTATGCTGTTTTAACAATTGCTGATTCAATTTTAAGATTTGATAAATATTACAATTTGATTGTCATATGTATCTTATCCAATTTCATCCTTAATTATCACAGGTTTCATGGATGGGAATAAATATCTAATGTTTTAAAATAATTATTTTTGTTTAGATTTGATCTTTATCAGTAAATATAATATGTTAACAGTATCCATAAAACTTTTCAATAAAAGCAAGAAAAATTGATAAGAGGGATGATTATATCTTTTATAACTAAAATTCTAAAGATCTTTCATCTAAACTGAAACTTATAACAATTCTCTGCATTGAATAACACTGCCACATTAATGGCAGAATGTGGAGATTCTCCTTTAAAACTGCCTGAAGACTTTTAGTCGAATTTACATTCATAGATCAATTAAGGAAGAATGAGAAATTTAAGAGATATGACTATAGAATTGTAAAAATATATTTCTGAAAAATGCATAAAACAAAATAACTTTGTCAAAATTTCTATTTTGTTTCCATAAGAAATTTATGCTGACACACTGCTGCTAAGTATAGCTCAGTATAGGCATTTAAATTTCAAATAGAACACAAGTACATATTTATGCATGAGATACATTCTCCTCATATCCCAAACAAAGTCTATGATTAATATCAATCTCATTTAACTCCAAAAAATATGAGAAATTAAATTATTAATGATGTAAAGCTAAAGTAAAAAATATAATTTGTCCCACAAATTGTACAACTGAATGTTTAAGGTTGGAATATAATAAAATTCTCACCATGATATGTTTAGAAGGAATGGAGACGAGTCAAAAAGTAAGTCACTATAACAATATTAAAAATGAGCCCTATACTAAACGGGGCATATTTTAAATATGTATATCAAATGCTTTTCTTTCCTTGCTCTCTATTTCTTCTCTTTTCTTTTCTCTCTGCAGTTACCACACCAAATTCTCTCTGCAGTTACCACACCAAATCCTAGCATATTTCTTTCCACATCATAGGAAGGAATTTTAGCTTTTTTACAGCATAAACTCCACTTTATCATGGAAAGTTTAACAATTGGTGGCAATGTGATGTTTTATACAAGTACCATAGCGATAGTGTCCACAATATTCATTACAATTACATTTACCTTTATCGTATTATACCCACCAGAACACATCATTCCAGGACACTCAGTATTTGAAAAGGTAGATTCTGGAAAAGAAAAATCAGAAATTTATTCTTGAACTGAAATAAATGCTAGAAGATTCAATATATAAATAATAATAATTCATCAAGTCAATTTGCTTTACAAAATCTACCAGATTTTTCTTTAACAGAAACAAAATATTAAAGATCAAATATGTACGATACAATAATGGAGCAAATGAACAATCTCCATGATCTGAGAAAATCCCCCAATTTTCTCCTAATACTATATTCAAAAACAAAATTTCAAATTGTATATGAAGCTATCAAAAGAAAGCAAACAATAGATATTTACAAGTTGAAAATACTGTATCCTACGTCACAATAAAACAACTCAACAACAAGCACAAGGCTCCATTGAGAGAAAAATATGGAATCAATCTAAAAAGTATATAAGGCGATGGATGTTTGTCCTTCCGTCACTCTCTATTAATTGCTGATGCTACAAAGGGGTTAAATGGGAGTAAGAGTGCAGCACAGCTTTAATTTGCATTTTAAACTATGGGAAGCAGAGATAGGAACTCGGACTTTTACAGTTGTGTAGTTGAGAGAATTAAGATTATTCTTCTTGAAGAGTGGATTCAAAATATTGCGAAATCCAACACAAATTGCTTCCCTCCACTCGACAGCCTTTTCCTTTTCTTCTCCCCTTTTTCCTCATTTGCTCTTAACTATATTGTATATATTGCAATCCCATACTCTTATTAGCATGTTTTCTTAAAAGAAAAAAAAACGTGCTTATTTGATCACTGTCTATCTGTCAATCCAAGGACAAACAGCTTTTTTGTTTTAATAGATATTTGGAAAACTCTTATTTTTTAATTTGATAGCTCTTATTGATCTATGAATTTTCCACTGATTGGATTCTCCAAGTATGTAGTTCATAGATTTTCTGCTATGTAGCTCCAAATTGGAAAATTCAAAATTTTTAAATGGTATTGTAGCCAAGTTACTGGAAATGTTTGGAAAATCCTTTTGAATTAGATATCTCTTGTTTATCTATGAATTTTCCAGATTGAATTATCAAGTAGTCCATAGATTTTCTGCTAAGTGGCTTCAAATTTGGAAAATTAAAATTTTGAAATGGTATTGCAGCCAAACTACTGAAGCAACAGGAGTGAAGTTCTCACTTATGGAAAGGTCTAGTGAGGGTCTACATGCATTCTAATGGAGCAGGTTGTCCCCTCCCTAAAGGAGGAGGAGGAAAACCTTACCACTGAAAATTTTTGAGAAAACACCCTTCCACCTCTTAATTTAGCAAGGGTATCTTACTTGTTTATCCTAATACAACCCCTTTTTCAGGGCCGGCCCAAGCTACGGGCGAGTCGGGCGGCTGCTCAGGGTGCCAAAGTTTTGGGGGTGCTGTCCCGATCATTTATCTATGCATTACTTGCAAGTGAATAAATATTGGATACCAATTTATGTCAAAAAACAGGCTAGAATCTTGATGGCATTCCTTTTTTACTTTTTATTAACAATAATTTTTACAGAGCAATGAATAAATTAACATTTACTTTATAAATATCTCAACAAACATTAACGGAGGGGCGCTGGAGTGCTATCTTGCCTGGAGCACCAAAATTCCTCAAGTCATTGCTGCCCTTCTTCATCCAAAGGCTAATGAATGTTTCTCAGAATTTAACTCACCAGTCAGATGATGCTGTAAAGCAGCAAAACTGGTTGTGATTTTTATAAAGCTAGTGGTTCTACTAAGTTAATCTTTTAAATTTTTAGCATATATGAGTTCCACAAAGTTATGTTGGCAATGTAGATTATAATATAATATTATATACATAATATCCTTATTCTGTATGTTGGTCCATCTGTCCGTCGGAACGCGCTCTATAGAAATCTCCATAAGAGAACACTTGAAAATAACTTTTTTCACTTGCAAGCTTTTTTTCTTTTGCAAAATTAAGAAGTAATTGACCTATGATCTTTGGACCTGGACTATTTTAAAGAAAAATAAACATAGATTCTTATTCTTATCATCAACTTTTGCCTTCGGTTCGAAATCGTTCAAGTTATATGTTTAAATCACATTTATTGGAAAATTTTAAGCTTTATGTTGTCTTGCCGACCATGTCATTGTTAAACCTCGAGATTATATTGTCGTCCTTACATTATATGCGTAAGGAAAAGTGTTTTGAATGCTTTAGTACAAGAGAGAGAAGGTGCCCGAATTATTTATAATTAAAATCTTGTTTTTCATTATTTTCTTTTAAGTTAACTTCCTATTGAAATTTTTAGTAATTAAGTATTTTTATAGTTATTTTCATAGTTTTTTTGCAGTGCATCTTATTATTAACCGGAGTTATAAATTCGCATCGCATATATTAATCACGCAAAAAGCCATTCCTTAACATGCAGACCTTTTTCGTTTACATTTTAAAATATTTCAAGGATGAGGTATTTAACTTACATTAATTATGCAAAGAGAAGAATTTAAATCTCATTCGTAAATCTCCAAAAATTGTTTTAATACGATTTTTCACGTTTTCACGCATTTTGTCCCAATTGTTGAATTTTATTCTTGGTCTCATAATAAATGCACCAATTTAGTGCGATCTTAAAATATAGTTAAAATTCATTGCAGTTCATGTAAGTATTTAGTTATAGTTAGTAAGTTACTACACATTTTTCCTTTGATGGTCAATTGACAGTTTGCTCACATTTTATACTGTTTTTACGAGTTAATAAGAGTAACATAATTCATTTATTAAGTTAAATTCAATACATTTTAAATAACATAATTTGCTCAAATATTTCAAATAAATTTCAGCTACTTTATGCATTATATCTTATTATTTCGATTTTCCTCATTTTCAGCAAATATTTGGATAATCACTTGGCCTCTCTACTAATAATTACTTAAACAGTATAATTAAAACAAAGATAACTTTCAAAAACACTGATTTGATTGTGCATGAAACCATATCTTACTGACTTTTCATATCGAAATCATATATATTTGGAATACTTTTATGATAATCCCATTATATTTGACGGGCAATTACGCTAGTAATATTATAATATAATATCAGAAAGTAACAAGACAAACCCTGTTTGTGAAATTAATTCCTTTTAGGACTTGTAACAGAGAAATTATGATAGTAGATACATATCCTGCACTACTATTACACACCATACCCATTGAGAAATCCACTTTTCTTTGCCAATGGGCAATTATTTGCTGGATTGTTGAAAACTTTTTCAAAAACCAAGGAAAACTTTTTCATTTTTAAAATGCCATAATGGAATTCGGTAAATAAATATTTCAAGGTAGATTTAGGCTATAAAACTTTTTCTGCATATTACTGAAGCCTGTCATTATACAGGCATATGCATTAGTTGGTAGCTGAAGTTGATCAAGAGGTATTAAATAAAATGTCTAATTAATGCAAGTGAGGAAAAATACTGAGGACATGTATGAAAATAACCATACCTCTGGAGAAAAAGTAATAAAGCAGAGATTAGGACCAAAGCCATGCTCGTGGTCACCTGAACTGCACCTCCATAGTAATTTTGGTCACATGCTGGAGGACACACAGGGATGATAGACTCTGCAAAGTAGACCAATGATATTTAAGTAATAAAATAAGATACTAACAAAATAAAATCTAATAACACTACACTAATAAATGAATTGTAGCTGGGATTAAATATGGAGACAAGGCAAAATGTCAAACAGCTGCCCAGGAAATATTAAATTTGCAACTTTGAATAAATAGCAATAAGAACAATAAAAAATTGAACATATTATCTTATGATCCAAAGCATAATGAGGAATAACATAAGACTTACCAAACAGTTCAACATCAGCCTCAGCAGAGCCCAATCTATTTGTTGCCTTACAAGTATACATTCCAAACTGCCTCTTTTCAATTGTGATAATACGAATTGTTGTGTCTGTATACTCATCAGCAGTGGCGAAGTGTGATATGCTATGAGAATGAATATAGACTCCATGATCACAAACTATATTCAACAAACACTGGGAATATAAAATGCTATAAATGTGAGAACTTTGGTTCAAATCTGCTCGAGACTGCAAAAGTGAATTATGACTTTCACATTTGATTTTCTTGAAATCAGCTACTCCTTGATAAAAAAGTACTGAAAAAAACATATGCTATTTGATTAGTTCTATAAATTTTGTTTAAAGATTTTTTGTTACAAGTGATATTTTACGAGATATAAAGAAAATTTCATTTTTTGTCACCAGTAAAGTGACACTCCCGATTAGGCTACATGAACCATTTATACCATTTTCATATATTCTTTACCATCCTAAATACCAAATTTCATGAATATCTGCAGAGTAGTTTCAAAGATGAAACATGTGGACATGGCCTGACCATAAGGCGTTCTTTATTTACTTTTGTAAAGAACGCCTAAAAAGTTTCTTTTCCAGACACAGCCTTTGGCTGGAGAATAATTTACCTGTAATTTTAAATGTTATAACCCCATATAGCAGTTCTATAAGCCTCAAAAATAGCTATAAAAATTTGTTTGCTTTCATCTACCTTTCCTTTTGGACCATCATAGTAATGAAAGTTGTAGAGAAACTGGTGTAGTTAGATTTAGGATTATCTGGATGGGTGGATTTTCTGATTTGTGCGTGGCAAAGAAGTGGCTGTGTGTGGAGGGAAAATAGTTGTGTGTGGCTGCACACATGCGCAGCTAAGAGAGAATGCTGCTGCAGCACTGTTTCTAAGATGTGGAAGAAACACAAACTAAAACACTAATAACTGAGTTTGCTTTGTTTACTTTGACGAAGACAACTGATTTAAAGAATAACTTTTATTGCATCCAAGTAGTTAGAACTCGGTCAGTACGTTTATTTATTCACATTGCTGAGTATGATTAGTTTTATCGAATAAACGTGATAATAATTCTTGTGTATTGCATTTAAATATGTAACAAGTGATGAATATTAGTTTTGTTATTCACTGATTTTTTGCTGAAAATTTGATTAATAGAATAGAAGCGATGATATAATTTGAAGTTATATGGTGCTTTTAAATAGGATATTTCACCCAAGTAATGTGATATTATGTGGTGCTTAAAATTTATTTAACGACAGTTAATTGATCAGTGAAATTAAAATTTGAAATCATTATCTTTTGGTAAAGAAAATTTTTGCATCGTTTTTAGTTCAGTCAGACCCCAAGTTGCACAGCTTCGAAATATGCTGATTCATGCATTTCACATAATCTGACCAAAGCTTCAGTTTACCCTGCTTCACGTTTATGTGGTAAGTGATTTTCATTTGAATAACAGACCAATTCTGCCATGCATACAGTCAACATCCTAGTCAGTAATTTTTCAGCTTTGATAGTGTTAGTAAACCCTCTTATCTCATCAATGATTTTCCATCATTTTTACTTAATTTACCCCATCAAAAAGTATAATAATAATGGCATCAAAGAAAGCTAGTGATGATTTGCCCAAGAGAGTGCACAAGTCAATTAGACTAAACAATAAAATAGAAATAAGTTAAGAGAATGGAAATAATTTCAAATCAGGAGAAAAATTCTGCTATGACCAGTAACTGAACCCAGGCCTTCCACTTGCCGGGTGGATATTCTTCGATTGAACTATTGTAGCAGACTAAATCACCCATTTCAAAATGTTCTCTTTGGTTTAATAGAATTAATTTGTAAATAAATACCATTGATTATTTAATTTTGTCTTTAATTACCCTTTTAATAAGAAATTTTTTCCCACATCCCTGCCCACCTATTTTCTATACAATTAATTCATTGAGTTATGCAGATTACATTTACACATTGTTTTTCCAGGAAAGTATCTCCTGCATAACTCAGGGTCTGACTGTAGCTTTAAAATGTGAAACTTAGTGAAATTAATTTCTTTGCATTGGTGTCCCTTCAAACATATAAATATAGCATAGTTATTTACGATATCAAAATTTTTATGCTCATAAATTTATCATAAAAGTGCCATCATGCCTTGAAAACTGTTTAGTGCATATTTCCTTAATTTGACAAGTAAAAAGTTCAAAAAAGTCGAGTGTGATTAAAAGGAGGGAGAATAGGAGAGGAAGGGAGAAGAAGAGAGAAAGAGGGGAAAAGGAGATAGAGTGAGAGGGGGAATAGGAGAGAGGATGAATAGGAGAGAGAGAGAGGGGGGGGGAGAATAGGAGAGAGGGGGAGAATAGGATAGAGAAAGGGGGAATAGGAGAGGGAGAAAATAGGAGAGAAGAAGGGAGAAGAGAGAAAGAGGGGGAAAAGGAGAGAGGGGGGATAGGAGAGAGAGAATAGAGAGAGGAATAGGAGAGAGAAAGAGGGGGAATAGTAGAGAGAAAAGGGAAATATGAGAGAGAGGATGAATAGGAGAGAGAGGGTGAATAGGAGAGAGATAGAGGAAATAGGAGAGAGATGGAGGAAATAGGAGAGAGGAGGGGAATAGGAGAGAGGGGGGTATAGGAGATGGGGGAATAGGAGAGGAGGGAATAGGATGGGGGAGGGGGAATAGGGGAGAGAGGAGTAGAATAGGAGAGAGAGAGGGGGGTAGAATAGGAGAGAGATGGGTAGAATAGCAGAGAGAGGGAGGAATACGAGAGAGGTATAGAATAGGAGAAGGGGGAATAGGAGAGAGAGGGGGGAATAGGAGGGAGGAGAGAGAGGAGAGGAGGGATAGATAGATAGATAATCTTCTTTATTCGGGCGAAATTTAGACCATATGGTCCATTCTTACATTTAACCCTTCGTCAATATAATAAATATAAAAAATGGTAAAGTAAGATATTACAATACGCATAACATAAACAGTATATACCTAAATCATACAGAGTAAAAAATATATATATAAAATTGAAGACAGATTAGAGATTGTGGGGAAAACCTAGGTAAAACAGGATTGTCCTCCCTAGTAAAACCCACTGAGAAGGGGGTTGTGAAAAACCTGCGAAAACCCTGGATAGTGTACATATTATAATATAGTAATACAACATTAAATAGAAAGGACTATGTACAGTAAGTGTTCGTATATACAGCATCGTTGTATACCGTCATAAAAAATACATATATAGGTATTAACGTAATGCAAACCAAGAAATATAATACAATAATTAGGCAGAATAAGATGAAATATACTTGAAATATATACAATGAATATGGAGATTGTTGTTGGATCATGCATAACATAAGAAAGAAGGAAATGAAATAAAATTACACATATGATATAAAACAATACATAATAAAATAAAGTAATACGAAATAGTATTAAACAATACAAAATGATATAAATCAGTATAAAATAGTAAAAAACAATACAAAATGATATAAATCAGTATAAAATAGTATGAAACAATACAGATTGATATAAAACAATGAGAGTTAGTATAAACACTATAACTTAGTAGACACTAGACAATGAAAAGGTAACAGTCGAAGGAGGCGTACATTTTGAGAACTCGATAACCTGCGAAGAAATTAATTAATGTTCATTAAGTAAGGAAGAGTGAAGGAAGCCGTCTTGCAATAGGTAAGAAGAAAATGTTAAAGCTGACTTGAATTTTGGGCAGAGAACAGCAATTTAAAGTATCTATGTTTGAATATGTGGAGAGATGTTGCGTTTTGGAGGTCAGTAGGTAGGGCGCTCCAAAGTCTACAAGCTGTAACATGGAAGGATTTATTATAAATTTCCGTCCTGTGATGTGGGATCTGGAAGAGATTGGTGCCCCTAGTGTTGGCGTTGTGTACAGAGTTCATTTGGGAAAATTTGGAGTTCAGATACTGTGGGTTTTGAAGCGTTATAATTCGGTAAAATAACGAGAGGTGAAGATGTCTACGAGCTTCAGTGCGAAGCCAGCCTAACGTATATAGAGGTTGAGTGACATGGTCTCTCTTTTGGAGATCACAGATGAATCTTACGCAGGAATTTTGTGCACGCTGCAATTTTAGAGATAGCTCGTTAGATAGATCTTGATAGACCATATCGCAGTAATCGAGGTGAGGAAGGACAAGAGCGGTGATAAGTCGCTTGCGAAGGGAGAAATGAGTAATGCTTTTAATTCTTTTAAGTGAGTGAAGTGAACTGTTAACAGTATTACATATTTTAGTTATATGATCAGTCCAGGTCAATGTGTCATTGAATACTAACCCGAGATTGGTTGCAGTTTTTTGGAAACGAATGACAGAGTTATTGAGCAGAATTGGGGGAAGTTCTGAGAAGTTTAGTGACGAAAGAAGTTTGGGATACCCAATAATAATAGACTGACTTTTTAAAGGATTAATTTTGAGGAAATTTACATTGCTCCATTTGGATAAAGAAGTGAGGTCATGGTTCATTTTAACAATGATAAGAGGGAGATCAATAGAGCGAGAGTGCATATAGATTTGGAGATCATCAGCATAAAGGTGGTATTTACAGTGAGCAAGCTGAGAAGATATATCATTAATGTACAGAGAGAAGAGCAGTGGCCCGAGGGTGGAACCTTGTGGTACATCATGTGTCACTTTAATCCATCTTGAGGAATGATTGTCAGTTACGACCTTTTGATGGCGATCATTCAGGTAAGAACTAATTAAGTTTAGGGAATCTGAAGAGAAGTTCATGAGACGCAGTTTGGTTAGAAGTATGTTTACATCTACAGAGTCAAAAGCTTGACTAAAGTCAAGAAGAGTCATGATAGTGACTTCTCTTTTGTCCATTGCTAATCTGATATCGTCAGTGATTTTGAGGAGTGCTGTGTGATTTTCGGAATCCTGATTGTAGAGAATCGAGGATATTATTACTAATTAGAAAATATGTGATTTGTTCATGTAAAACCTTTTCAAATGCCTTTGATAATACAGGAAGTAAACTGATGGGCCGAAAGTCGGTTATGTCAGAAGTAAGACTTTTCTTAGGTATGGGACGGACTATGGCGAGTTTCCATTGCGATGGGAATTTGTTTTGCATAAGCAACCAATTGAATATATGAGTGATGACGGGTAGAACTAGATGAATAATCTTTATGAAGGAAAACTATTGGAATTTCGTCAGCACCTTGTGCTCTGGACTTGATTTTACGTAAACAATTCAGTACTTCCAGCTGAGTTACAGGAGAAAATTGAAATGGTGGTGATGCTGTGGTGGGAGGAGTGTGTTGAGAGGAGGAGAGAAGGGATAGAAGAGGGGGATAGAAAAAAAGGGGGAGAATAATAGAGAGATGTAAGGAATAGGAGAGAAAAGCAAGGAATAGAAGAGAGGTAAGGAATAGAAGAGAGAGGTAAGGATTAGAAGATAGAGCAGCGGAATAGGAGAGAGAGGGCGGCAATAGAACAGAGAGGGGGAATAGAAGAGAGAGGGAGAATAGCAGAGAGGGGGGGAAGAATGGGAGAGGGGGGAATAGGAGAGAGCAAAGAATAGGAGAGAGGGAAGAATAGGAGAGGGGGAGAATAGGATAGAGAGGGGGAATAGGAGAGAGGGGGGGAATAGGCGAGAGAGGAGAAGGATTAGGAGAGAGAGGGGGAATAGGAGAGTAGGGGCGAATAGGAGAGAGAGGGGAATTAGGAGAGAGAGGGGGAATAGGAGTGGGGGCGAATAGGAGTGAGAGGGCAAATAGGAGAAGAGGGCAAATAGGAGAGAGAGGGTTTATAGGAGAGAGAGGGGGAATAGGAGAGTGGTGGCAAATAGGAGAGTGGTGGCGAATAGGAGAGAGAGGGCGAATAGGAAGGATAGGGGGAATAGGAGAGAGGGCCAATAGGAAGGATAGGGAGAATAGGAGAGAGGGCCAATAGGAAGGATAGGGGGAATAGGAGAGAGGGGGAAGGTAGAGAGAGGGGGGGAAAGTAGAGAGGGTTAATGAGAGAGGGGTAATAGGAGAGAGGGGGGATTGGAGAGGGAGAGAGGGGGAATTGGAGAGGGCGAGGGGGGGAATAGGAGAGAGAGAGGGGAAATAGGAGAGAGAGGGGGCGAATAGGAGAGAAAGAGGAGTAATAGAAGAGATGGGGGAATAGGAGAGAGGAGGGAATAGGAGAGGGGTAGCGGGAATAGGAGAGAGGGCTAGAATAGGAGAGAGAGGGGGAATACAAGAGAGGTGTAGAAAGGAGAGGGGGAATAGGAGAGAGAGGGAAGACATAGGAGTGAGAGAGGGGGGAGAAGGAGAGAGAGTGAGAGGGGTAGGAGAGAGTGAGGGGGGTTGGAGAGAGTGAGGGGGGTAGGAGAGTGAGGGGGGTAGGAGAGAGAGGGGGGTAGGAGAGAGGGGGTGGGTAGGAGAGAGAGGGGGGGACTAGGAGAGAGAGAGGAGGAATACGAGAGTGAGGGGGAATTACTGAAAGAGGGGGAATAGGAGAGAGGGAGGGGGAAGGGAGAGCGGGAATTGGAAATGGAGAGCGGGAATAGGAGAGAGAGAGGGGTAATAGGGGGGGGGGGGGGGTAATATGAGAGAGGGGGAAAATAGGGGAGAGAGGACAAATAGGAGAGAGGCCAAATATAACATAGAGGCCGAATAGGAGAGGAGGAATAGAAGAGGGGGAATAGAAAAGAAAGGGGGGAATAGTAGAGAGATGTAAGGAATAGGAGAGAGAGGTAAGGAATAGAAGAGAGAGCAGCGGAATAGGAGAGAGAGGGAGAATAGCAGAGAGGGGGGGAATAATAGTAGAGGGGAGAATAGGAGAGAGGGAAGAATAGGAGAGGGGGGAACAGGAGAGAGGGAAGAATAGGATAGAGGGGGGAATAGGAGAGAGAGTGGGGAGGAGAGAGAGAGGGGGGAGGAAAGAGGGAAGGAATAGGAGAGAGGGGGGATATGAGAGAGAGGGGGGAATCCGTGAGAGAGAGAGGGGAAATAGGAGAGAGAGGGGAATAGTTTAGAGAGGGGAAATAGGAGAGAGGCCGATTAGGAGAGGGGCAATAGGAGAGAGTGGAGGGATAGAAAGAAAGAGAGGGGTGACTAGAAAAGAGATAGGGGGGAATAGGAGAGAGATGTAGGGAATAGTAGAGATAGGAGCAAAATAGGAGAGGGGCAGAATAGGAGAGGTAGGGAATAGAAGAGAGAGGTAAGGAATAGAAGAGAGAGCGCTGGATGGGAAAGAGAGGGGAAATAGAAGAGAGGATGGGATAGGAGAGAGAGGGGGGTAATAGAAGAGGGAGGAATAGGAGTGAGAGGATGAATAAAAGAGGCCAAATAGGAGTGGGAATATGAGAGAGGAGGGGGATAGGAGAGAGAGGGGGAGAGTAGGATAGAGAGAGGGGGAATAGGAGAATGGGAATAGGAGAGAGATGGCGGGATAGGAAAGAGTGTGCGGGGTAATAGGAAAAGAGGGAATAGGAGAGAGAGGGGAATAGGAGAGAGAAAGGGGAATAGGAGAAAGAAAGGGTTGGAACAGGAGAGAGACGGGGGATATGAGAGAGAGATAGGGGGAGAATAGGAGAGAGGGCGAATAGGAGAGGGGGATTATCAGAGAGAGGGTGGGAATAGGAGATGGGGGAGAATAGGAGAGTGAAGGGGGAATACAAGAGCGAGGGAATGAGAGAGCGGGAATAGTAGAGAGAGAAGGGGAATAGTAGAGAGTGAGGGAATAGGTGTGAGGGGTGATAGGAGGGAGGGGTAATAGTAGAGGGCGAATAGGGAAGAGAGAGATGAAATAGGAGAGAGAGAGGGTGAATAGGAGACAGGGCGAATAGGAGAGAGAGGACGAATAGAAGAGAGGGGTGAATAGGAGAGAGGGGGAGAATAGGAGAGAGAGGGGGAATAGGAGAGAGAAGGGAATAGGAGAGAGGGATAGGAGTGAGAGGGGGGGATAAGAGAGAGATAGAGGGGGAATAGGAGAGAGTGGTAATAGGAGAGAGGGGGTAATAGGAGAGAGGGGGGAATAGGAGAGAGGAGGGGAAAAGAAGAGAGGGGGGACTATGAGAGTGAGAGGGGGAATAGGAGAGAGGGGTGAGAATAGGAGTGAGGGCAAACAGGAGAGAGGGCAAATAGGAGAGAGGGCAAATAGGCGAGAGGGCAAATAGGAGAGGGGGCAAATAGGAGAGAGGGGGGAGAATAGGAGTGAGAGGACAAATAGGAGAGAGAGGGCAAATAGGAGAGAGGGCGAATAGGAGAGAGAGGGCGAATAGGAAGGATAGGGGGAATAGTATAGAGTGGGAGAATAGGAGAGAGAGGAAGAATAGGAGAGGGGGGAATAGGAGAGAGAGAGGGGGTAATAGGAGAGAGGGGGGTAATAGGAGAGAGGGGGGTAATAGGAGAGAGGAGGGAATAGGAGAGAGGGTGAATAGGAGAGTGAGAGAGGAGGAATAGAAGAGAGGGGGAAATAGGAGAGAGAAGGGAATAGGAGAGAGGGATAGGAGTGAGAGGGGGGGATAAGAGAGAGATAGAGGGGGAATAGGAGAGTGGTAATAGGAGAGAGGGGGGAATAGGAGAGAGGAGGGGAAAAGAAGAGAGGGGGGACTATGAGAGTGAGAGGGGGAATAGGAGAGAGGGGTGAGAATAGGAGTGAGGGCAAATAGGCGAGAGGGCAAATAGGAGAGGGGGCAAATAGGAGAGAGTGGGGAGAATAGGAGTGAGAGGACAAATAGGAGAGAGAGGGCAAATAGGAGAGAGGGCGAATAGGAGAGAGAGGGCGAGTAGGAGAGAGAGGGCGAATAGGAGAGAGAGGGCGAATAGGAAGGATAGGGGGAATAGTATAGAGTGGGAGAATAGGAGAGAGAGGAAGAATAGGAGAGGGGGGAATAGGAGAGAGAGGGGGGTAATAGGAGAGAGGGGGGTAATAGGAGAGAGGGGGGTAATAGGAGAGAGGGGGGTAATAGGAGAGAGGAGGGAATAGGAGAGAGGGGTGAATAGGAGAGAGGGGGAGGAGAGGAGGAATAGAATAGCGGGAATAGAAAAAGAAAGGGAGCAATAGTAGAGAGATGTAAGGATTAGAAGAGAGAGGTAAAGAATAGAAGAGAGAGGTAAGGAATAGAAGAGAGGTAAGGAATAGAAGAGAGGTAAGGAATAGAAGAGAGGTAAGGAATAGAAGAGAGAGGTAAGGAATAGAAGACAGAGCGCTGGATGGGGAAAGAGAGGGGGAATAGAAGAGGAGGGAATAGGAGAGAGGGGGGGAGTTAAAGAGGGTGGGAGGAGAGACAGGGAAGGAATAAGAGAGAGGGGTAGAACAGGAGAGAGAGGAAGAATAGGAGAGGGGGGAATAGGAGAGAGAGAGGGGGTAATAGGAGAGATAGATAGATAGATAGATAGATAATCGTCTTTATTCGGGCGAAATTTAGACCATAAGGTCCATTCTTACATTTAACCCTTCGTCAATATAAAAAATATAAAAAAAAATGGTAAAGTAAGATATATATATATATATATATATATATACAATACGCATAACATAAACAGTATATACCTAAATCATACAGAGTAAAAAAAAATATATATATATATAAAATTGAAGACAGATTAGAGATTGTGGGGAAAACCTAGGTAAAACAGGCATGTCCTCCCTAGTAAAACCCACGCAGGAAAACACCCACTGAGAAGGGGGGTGTGAAAAACCTGCGAAAACCCTAGATAGTGTACATATAATGATATAGTAATACAACATTAAATAGAAAGGAGTATGTACAGTAACTCTTCGTATATACAGAATCGTTGTATACCGTCATAAACACTATAACATAGTAGACACTAGACAATGAAAAGGTAACAGTCGAAGGAGGCGTACACTTTGCGAACTCGATAACCTGCAAAAAAAATAATTAATGTTAATTAAGTAAGGAAGAGTGAAGGAAGCCGTCTTGCAATTGGTAAGAAGAAAATGTTAAAGCTGACCTGAATTTTGGGCAGAGAACAGCAATTTAAAGTATTTATGTTTGAATATGTGGAGAGATGTTGCGTTTTGGAGGTCAGTAGGTAGGGCGTTCCAAAGTCTACAAGCTGTAACATGGAAGGATTTATTATAAATTTCCGTCCTGTGATGTGGGATCTGGAAGAGATTGGTGCCCCTAGTGTTGGCGTTGTGTACAGAGTTCATTTGGGAAAATTTGGAGTTCAGATACTGCGGGTTTTGAAGAGTTATAATTCGGTAAAATAACGAGAGGAGGTGAAGACGTCTACGAGCTTCAGTGCGAAGCCAGCCTAACGTATATAGAGGTTGAGTGACATGGTCTCTCTTTTGGAGATCACAAATGAATCTTACGCAGGAATTTTGTGCACGTTGCAATTTTAGAGATAGCTCGTTAGATAGATCTTGATAGACCGTATCGCAGTAATCAAGGTGAGGAAGGACAAGAGCGGTGATAAGTCGCTTGCGAAGGGAGAAATGGGTAATGCTTTTAATTCTTTTAAGTGAGTGAAGTGAACTGTTAACAGTATTACATATTTTAGTTATATGATCAGTCCAGGTCAATGTGTCATTGAATACTAACCCGAGATTGGTTGCAGTTTTTTGGAAACGAATGACAGAGTTATTGAGCAGAATTGGGGGAAGTTCTGAGAAGTTTAGTGACGAGAGAAGTTTGGGATAACCAATAATAATAGACTGACTTTTTAAAGGATTAATTTTGAGGAAATTTACATTGCTCCATTTGGATAAAGAAGTGAGGTCATGGTTCATTTTATCAATGATAAGATGGAGATCAATAGAGCGAGAGTGCATATAGATTTGGAGATCATCAGCATAAAGGTGGTATTTACAGTGAGCAAGCTGAGAAGATATATCATTAATGTACAGAGAGAAGAGCAGTGGCCCGAGGGTGGAACCTTGTGGTACGCCACGTGACACTTTAATCCATCTTGAGGAATGATTGTCAGTTACGACCTTTTGATAGCGATCATTCAGGTAAGAACTAATTAAGTTTAGGGAATCTGAGGAGAAGTTCATGAGGCGCAGTTTGGTTAGAAGTATGTTTACATCTACAGAGTCAAAAGCTTTACTAAAGTCAAGAAGAGTCATAATAGTGACTTCTCTTTTGTCCATTGCTAATCTGATATCGTCAGTGATTTTGAGGAGTGCTGTGGCAGTGCTGTGTGATTTTCGAAATCCTGATTGTAGAGAATCGAGGATATTATTACTAATTAGAAAATATGTGATTTGTTCATGTAAAACCTTTTCAAATGCCTTTGATAATACAGGAAGTAAACTGATGGGCCGAAAGTCGGTTATGTCAGAAGTAAGACTTTTCTTAGGTATGGGACGGACTATGGCGAGTTTCCATTGCGATGGGAATTTGTTTTGCATAAGCGACCAATTGAATATATGAGTGATGACGGGTAGCACTAGATGAATAATCTTATGAAGGAAAACTATTGGAATTTCGTCAGCACCTTGTGCTCTGGACTTGATTTTACGTAAACAATTCAGTACTTCCAGCTGAGTTACAGGAGAAAATTGGAATGGTGGTGATGCTGTGGTGGGAGGAGTGTGTTGAAGTAGGTGGTGTATGTGATTCTGTTTTATTTCGTTGTCATCAGGAGTTGGGGGAGTGGTGAATAGAGTGTTAAGTGTATCAAGGCAAATATGAGGAGGAAGTTGTGTATCCTTAGATTTTCCAATACCAAATAATTTTAAGTTACTCCATAGAGCAGATTGTGAAGAATTTGGACGGGACAGTGAATGAATGTACCGAGTTTTAGAGTTTCTGATAAGTTGCTTAGTTTTATTTCTTAGTTTTTTAAATTGGTTGAATGAGATCTGTGTTTTTGTATTTTTGAAAATGCGGAAGGCATTGTCACGTCTCTTCATTATCAGTTTGATGTCTGTTGTGAGCCATGGTGCATGGGGCTTAGAGACTCTTTTAGTCTTTAGTGGAGCGTGAGTGTTGATTAATGACTGTGCAAAATTGTTGAAAGTCTCAACCTTGTCGTTAATGTCGTCCATGTACTCAATAGAATACCAAGGCATGGCAGACGCGTCAGCAATTAACTTCTCATTGTTGATGTTTTTGAAGTCCCTATAGGTGATATATTTCGGCTTGTGAGTTGGGCTCCTTATTGAATATGCAATGTATATTATGTCATGTGCGGAGATTCCCGGAGCAGAGAGTTGGCCATGCGCGAGAACCTTGTCAGGATTGGCGGGTAACGGCTAAATCAATTAGGGTAGAGGAAGTAGGAGTATGGTGAGTAGCATTTAGAGGTAGAATACTAAGGCCTAGAGAGTTGAAGGAGTTATATAAATATGTCGAATCAGGGTTTGGTGCGAGTATATTGGCATTAAAATCGCCAGTAATTATTAAATGATTGTAATCGTTAATGTGATTAGAGATGACTTCATCAATATCGGATAGATGACCAATTTTGGGTGGACGGTAGAAAATACCGAAAAGTATTTTCTGTGAATAGATTTTCAATTCAAGAAAGAGAAATTCGGGTCTTTTGCTGTAATTACATTCGCTACTTTCAATAAATTTAGTTGAAATATCGTTTCTTACATATACTCCGACACCGCCGCCGCCTTTGCCAACGCGATCGTTGCGGTAAAGTTTAAAACCGTCAATGTTAACAGTAGAGGAAGACATAGATGGTTTCAACCAGGTCTCAGCAATAGCGATGATGTGTACTTTATTGTTAGGTAGTATACCACGGAGTTCTTCGATATGTGCTGTTAGGCTTTGAGCATTTAAATATAAGATCTGGAGGGAGCGTGAAAAGGGCTTAAACTGTTCAGATAAAATGGCCTTTGTATTGGAATTGCAATATGAGGATAAGCTTTTATTAGTGATAGGGAGAAGATTAGAAGATGCGGAACCAGGAAATACGTATGGGTAGAATTCAGAGGCATTTGGGTCTAAGGAAGGACGCGGTTGAGTTAGGGAAGGAATGAAATCAGGAGCATGTGGGTTAAAGTAGGTACGGATTGTGGCTGGATGTATAGCAGGTAGTGAGGGGGGTGGGGACGGGAGTGGAATGGAGGGGGGGGGGTAAGAATTCTGCTGCCTCTGGGTTGAGGGTGTGAGGACCATGCGTATTAAGGTTATATGGTGGGACAGGGGAAGAGGTGATGGGCGAGAGAGGGCATGTGTTGTTATTTTGAGTGCAATGGGAAAAGCGGGGGAAAGGGTGGTCAGCGGGGGGTGGAGAGTCAGAAGAGCTAATGCGCGTCATAACATCCTGCTGGGAGGGTCTACTGATGATGTACGAACGGGAAAGAAGTGCTATTAGTGGGCAAGATTCCAGGGGAAGAATTAAACATAGGTGAGGATATTTTATAGAGTAGGATGCGCAAAGTTAGAAATACAATACACAATACAATATTGCAATGTATAATGAAAAAGCAGGAAAATACACACAGGTCAAGTAAAGGATAAGTTATAAACTAATTGCAAAGGAAAACAGAGGAGCACAGGAAGGCGCGAGCACTGCACTGTAGGGATATGAGAACTGCCCTAGTGAGCTAAAGGAACTTATCGAGTGAGTGGAATAAAACACTTAGTGGAACACTAACACTGTGGAGTAAGAGCTATTGGGAAACAGCTTTGGGAGCACTAAGGGTGGAAGGGAGACAGATAACTACAGACACTTATTTGCACTGGTGAGATGATTGGAATAAAACACTACGTGGAGCACTAGCACTGGGAAATAGGGGCTCTTTGGATTAGATTTTGGGAGAAATTGCACTAGAGAGAACCGAAAATGAAAACACTGTGGGGAGAACTGACACTAGAGAAATGAGGGGCTATGAATGAATTAACTTGGGAGAACTAGGGATGTAGGGGAGACAGATAAATACAGGCACTAATATACACAGGCACTAATATACACAAGCACTAATAAACACAGGCACTAATATAAACAGACACTAATATACACAGGCACTAATATACACAAGCACTAATAAACACAGGCACTAATATAAACAGACACTAATATACACAGGCACTAATTTTCACTTGGGACGCCACGTAAGGGAGGGAAAGAAAGAAAGAAAAGAGAAAAAAAAAAAAAGAAAGAAAAGAAAGAAAATAAACTCGCTGCTAAAGAAGGGGAGGTAATAGGAGAGAGGGGGGTAATAGGAGAGAGGAGGGAATAGGAGAGAGGGTGAATAGGAGAGTGAGAGAGGAGGAATAGAAGAGAGGGGGAAATAGGAGAGAGAAGGGAATAGGAGAGAGGGATAGGAGTGAGAGGGGGGGATAAGAGAGAGATAGAGGGGGAATAGGAGAGAGTGGTAATAGGAGAGAGGGGGGAATAGGAGAGAGAGGGCGAATAGGAGAGAGAGGGCGAATAGGAAGGATAGGGGGAATAGTATAGAGTGGGAGAATAGGAGAGAGAGGAAGAATAGGAGAGGGGGGAATAGGAGAGAGAGGGGGGTAATAGGAGAGAGGGGGGTAATAGGAGAGAGGGGGGTAATAGGAGAGAGGAGGGAATAGGAGAGAGGGGTGAATAGGAGAGAGGGGTGAATAGGAGAGAGGGGGAGGAGAGGAGGAATAGAATAGCGGGAATAGAAAAAGAAAGGGAGCAATAGTAGAGAGATGTAAGGATTAGAAGAGAGAGGTAAAGAATAGAAGAGAGAGGTAAGGAATAGAAGAGAGGTAAGGAATAGAAGAGAGGTAAGGAATAGAAGAGAGGTAAGGAATAGAAGAGAGGTAAGGAATAGAAAAGAGAGGTAAGGAATAGAAGACAGAGCGCTGGATGGGGAAAGAGAGGGGGAATAGAAGAGGAGGGAATAGGAGAGAGGGGGGGAGTTAAAGAGGGTGGGAGGAGAGACAGGGAAGGAATAAGAGAGAGGGGTAGAACAGGAGAGAGAGGAAGAATAGGAGAGGGGGGAATAGGAGAGAGAGAGGGGGTAATAGGAGAGAGGGAGGTAATAGGAGAGAGGGGGGTAATAGGAGAGAGGAGGGAATAGGAGAGAGGGTGAATAGGAGAGTGAGAGAGGAGGAATAGAAGAGAGGGGGAAATAGGAGAGAGAAGGGAATAGGAGAGAGGGATAGGAGTGAGAGGGGGGGATAAGAGAGAGATAGAGGGGGAATAGGAGAGAGTGGTAATAGGAGAGAGGGGGGAATAGGAGAGAGAGGGCGAATAGGAGAGAGAGGGCGAATAGGAAGGATAGGGGGAATAGTATAGAGTGGGAGAATAGGAGAGAGAGGAAGAATAGGAGAGGGGGGAATAGGAGAGAGAGGGGGGTAATAGGAGAGAGGGGGGTAATAGGAGAGAGGGGGGTAATAGGAGAGAGGAGGGAATAGGAGAGAGGGGTGAATAGGAGAGAGGTGGAGGAGAGGAGGAATAGAATAGCGGGAATAGAAAAAGAAAGGGAGCAATAGTAGAGAGATGTAAGGAATAGAAGAGAGAGGTAAAGAATAGAAGAGAGAGGTAAGGAATAGAAGAGAGGTAAGGAATAGAAGAGAGGTAAGGAATAGAAGAGAGGTAAGGAATAGAAGAGAGGTAAGGAATAGAAGAGAGGTAAGGAATAGAAGAGAGAGGTAAGGAATAGAAGACAGAGCGCTGGATGGGGAAAGAGAGGGGGAATAGAAGAGGAGGGAATAGGAGAGAGGGGGGGAGTTAGAGAGGGTGGGAGGAGAGACAGGGAAGGAATAAGAGAGAGGGGTAGAACAGGAGAGAGTGGGAGAATAGGAGAGGGGGGAATAGGAGAGAGAGAGGGGGGGGAATAGGAGAGAGAGAGGGGGGGTAATAGGAGAGAGGGGTGAATAGGAGAGAGGGGGAGGAGAGGAGGAATAGAATAGGGGGAATAGAAAAGAAAGGGTGGGAATAGTAGAGAGATGTAAGGAATAGGAGAGAGAGGTAAGGAATAGAAGATAGAGGTAAGGAATAGAAGAGAGGTAAGGAATAGAAGAGAGGAGGGAGTGAGGGGGGAGTTAGAGAGAGTGGGAGTAAGAGAGAGGGGGAGTTAGAGAGGGGGGGAGAGACAGGGAAGGAATAGGAGAGAGAGGGTGGATATGAGAGAGAGAGAGGGGGGAATATGAGAGAGGGGGGAATATGAGGAGGGAATAGAAGAGAGGGGGTAATAGAAGAGGGAGGAATATGAGTGAGAGGGCGAATAGGAGAGAGAGTGGGAATACGAAAGAGGAGGGGGATAGGAGAAGAGGGGGGATAGAAGAGAGGGGGAGAATAGGATAGAGAGATAGATAGATAGATAGATAATCGTCTTTATTCGGGCGAAATTTAGACAGGATAGATAGATAGGAGAGAGAAGGGGAATAGGAGAGAGATGGCGAGATAGGATAGAGTGGGGGGTAATAGGAATAGAGTGAATAGGAGAGAGAGGGGAATAGGTGAGAGAAATGGGAATAGGAGAAAGAAAGGGGTGGAATAGGAGAGAGGAAGTGAGACTGGAGCGAGAAAAGGAGGAAGAATGGTAAGTACCTTAATTTTAATACTTAATCTGTACATACCCATCATATTTGATTGCCAATTACACTAGTAATAATAATTAACTTTGTCAATTCATATCACGTATTATGCTCATACGTCCATTGTTTTCCTACCCCTGTAACAGAAGGTCTCAAGGAACAAATTATCATACTGTCTCAAATATAATGCGTTTTTTTTTAAACGAAGTTTTAAAAGTAGCCCCTGCATTATATTCGAGTACTATAGTTGGAAGCATGAATGAAGGTGGGTGGGTCATGATTACTGCGCAGAGAGAGAGAAATACACATTACATTGCTGCCACACCGCCAGCTTGCATAAGCTCTTGCTAGGAAAGCAATGCATGCTGCACGATGTCCTATGCCACAAGCGCTCGCTGTTATCACTCTTCACAGCTGGCAACATTGTAACCTGCTGTACGTGTTGAATCGTCTCCATGCTCCTACTCGTTTTTAAAGTACTGATACACTTTTATACAATTTCTTTTGCTTGTTTGTGCAAAACCTTGCGTTTACTTCCTTCGACCTCCATTTTAGTACACTACAAGATGGTACTATTTAAATCTCAATTGTAAAACATGCAAATAAACACGAAAATCACACCGCAAATGTATGAACCGCATGCCAAGTGCTGCTGTAACTTACTGACGTTGATTGGCCAAGTGAAGGAGCAACAGAAACCACGTGACATTCCCTGCCTTCTGCGCATCCAGTTGCCACCCGCCTTCGTTTGTGCTCCCAACTATAGTGATTTTAAAAGATCATAAAATTGTTTCAAAAAATCACTGTACATTCCGCAGGTCTGTTTAAGTGATACAAGACATTTTTTCACTGTAGACACATTTGGCATACATGTCACAATGTACTTGAAAAGCATCTGAGACGAGAATAGATCGAGTTCAGTCGTTGGCTGAACCCCTCATTAGTCACTGAATTGAAGCTATCAGTGCATCGGTGTATTCCTTGTACCTACCTTAGTGAGTTTTTACCCATCCGTTATTTTAACCCTTAGTTAGTCATATAAAAAAGTTCCTTAATTAGTCATGCGGGGTATTTTAAGACCCCAAAATGATTTTTGAAATTCAATAATAAAATGTTACGTTATTTTCATTATACTGTAAAGTACATCATTTTAAGTAAAAATGAAATAGTATATGAAGGATTTTGACAAGGTAAAACAATTGAAAAGTTTTGTAAATAAACAAAATTTTACTTTCTTTTTTAGTTACCACTGCTATCCTAACATTCGTAACATTTCAAAATCATATACTCTTTACATATAAAATCACCACAATTTGCACATTTATTTTGCACTTTTGTCCTTGTTTCTAGGGCAAAATCTACAAAGAGTGAACACATGCGTTTGATTGTGAGGGTACCGAATACCGGATATACTGTACGCTCCGCACGGCTGAAGGGATGGCATGCACATTTGCTTAGGATCGGTTTATTGCTGTGACAGGAAAGTTGTGGGGCCACATGTGAAGAGAGAAAGTGGAGTAAAGACATCCCTAAAGAAATAAAGTGAAAAATATGTACCACAGTTTTTCAGAGTTCTTATTTGGGTGTCGGCAGTAATAGTTGTATTCAGTTACGAGTGCAGCAGAACAAAATTCGGAGAGGAAATAAACAACAGACAGATGGATGATGGTACAAAAAACAACATTCAGACTCGGAGATAACTGATGAGATGATTTCCATAAAAAACGAAAATAAAATCTTAATTTTCTTACAATTTGTTAAATTTTATACTATGCATAATTATTAATAATGAAAAATTAACCAATCCAAAATAGACAAAAATGCTAAATTATAATTAGGAAGCTAAATAAGGAATGTATTACAAGTTTGGTCTGAATAGACATCATAGTTCTGAGTGTATTGATGAAAATAGGTGGCTTGAGGTCATCGAACCCCACGTGACTACTTAAGGAGTAACAATGGGTGACAAAAAGGATGTTGATCATGTTGAGAAAAAAGGTCCTTCCAAATTGCAGAGTAACAGAGGAATCTGATGAAGTTATGACATGAATTTTAAAATAGTCGTAGCTCAAGAGGCAGAAAAAACGAACATTATTCAAGCTTCGAAAAAGTATGATGCTCCGAAAGTAAATATACCTGTCTATGGCAGAAGCAATTAAAAAAATTTTAATATGCAATTTCAACCGGGAAGGCATTAAGGTACCTTCAACTGGGAGATTTGAAGACCTCATGAATCATATTTTTGACTTTGTATTAGAAAAGCAAAGTGAAGGTTTTCTTATTACTCAAGAAGTGATAAGGATGAAGGCATTAGAAGTGGCGAGGGAATGTAAAATTCCAAAGATTTCAAAGCCAGCATTGGCTAGTGTAGACAGATGATGCACAGAAAAGGTCTTTCTCTATAACACCGCACTACCCTAACTCAACTTCTGCATAGTGATTACAGTGAGAAGTTGATTGTATGTCATAAGATTACAGAAAAAGCAACTACCTGCTAGGCCAGATGGGGAATGCAGATCAAACCCCAGTATGTTTTGATATGCTGTCAAACGTCACTGTCAATGAAATGGTGCTAAATCGGTGTTGTTAAAATCCATCGGAAATGAGAAATCAAGGATAACTGTTATGTTTGCAGCCACGGCCGATGGACAAAAACTGACTCCCTACATAATTTTAAATCGTAAAAGGATGACAAAGGAAAAGTTACTGTCAGGTGTAATCGTTCACGCACAGAAGGGATGGATGAATGAGGAACTTGTGTTAGATTGGCTGAAGGTTATTTGGGGTTATATATTAGAGGTACAGTTTTTTCTCGAAAAACTTTCCAAAAATCTTAGGGTCGCGTTATATTCAAGGTCGCCTTATATTCAGGACAACACGGTACTCTTTGTTAGGGTGACCAGATGTCCCATTTTTATGAGACATTTCCCTCATCTCATCACATTCTCGAGGAATACCAAAAGCGATTGATTGAAGTCAAATGTCTCGTATTTTAAACTAAAAGAAGCTATTAAATGTTTTTTATACTTGTAGTTAATAGTGAATCTTTTTCTATTCTGTTTTTATGCCAAAAAATTCATCAACCCTTCATCCTAGAAGCTGTAATCATCACATAAAAGAGTCTGAGCACTTGCTTCTAATCATTATGTTCTATTTTTGGTGGAATAGTTATTTTTTTATCACTCAAAAGAGTAAAATGGACAAACATAATTTTAAATTTATTTGAAAAGATATTGTAAATTTCAATTAAATAGGCAAATAAATATTTATAGATGACGGTAAAATATTTAAAAAATTGAAAGACTGGCTTACCTGTAGTGCTGGTTATTTGTTAGATGCACACTGTCTTTTATCCATACTATGGCTGGTGGAGGGTAAGCTACAATATGACACTCTAGGTCCATATCATATTGTAGAGCCTGCCCCAAACGAGGTCGTGGCACAGAGATAACAGGCTTAAACTCTACTTCTACAGCAATATTACGACGTGCTCCTTTTCCAACACCATTCTCAGCTACACAGTAGTATGTGCCCCTATCTTCCTTTTGCACTTTTGTTATGTTTAATAAATTACCTCTGAAAATAAAAAACCAATTTGATAAAATGTAATAGCAGATTAGATTTAATCAATTATCCTGCATGCATAATGAACAAGTGGTTTAAATATTAATACTAAACAAAAGTAAATAAAAATTTGTGCAAATTAAACTTAAATACAACCATAGTTTAATGTTAATGCATCAAAACGATAATTTACCTCAACCATTATTGTTAACAAAGTAGAATATGAAATTTACAGCACTGTAATGTTTAAAATTACTTACTACATGAAAAACTGATTGGTGATCATAGAATAACAGAATTTTAAGTCACTCTGTGACTTAGATTTTCATACAAAATGAACTGTATAGTTATTTATATAAAATCTTTGTGTATATGAATTAATCTAGGAAATTGTTTGAAAATTTTGGCATTACTAGTTAAAGTATTTTACACAGGCAACTAATTAAAGAGAGAAAAGGTGGAAATGTAATAGTTCGAGTATTATTTAAACAGATACACCACAAATTTAAAATTTCATAAATAACCAATTTAAGTTTAAGACTGTTAGTACAACTGTAGAATTTAATTTGCTACATCGAATCTGTCAGATCACATAAAAGCAGTTTCCAAAACGAGTACAAGATAATCCCATAAAGATGTGTGAAACATTCCAGTCTCTATTTTAAAAATACCATTTTGTCTATTTTACAATCTAATACCACTGGAAGTTTATCTCAATCTTCTCCTTAAAATGCTGACTGCAATTAGGAATAGTAGATGACTGCCATTTTCACTCATTCCTTCACTCGTTAAAATTATTTTCAACATTCACCCACACCATTCTTTATATAGAAAACAGTAATTTTGGGATATCACTCGCTGATAAAATATGTATTGCTAAAGAACTGCTATAATATAAAAGCATTTAATCTAAATTGTGTCTATATAAGTAGGTGTGTACAACACAATGTGATTATAATGTAAGAAAATCATGTAACAGTTCCTTACATAAAAATTACAGAATGGTATTCGATATACAGAAAGGGCACAAATAATTACATCAACCCCATGATAAGCTACACAACAATTACTGTAATTCCAATTCTACTAGTCCTTGCATATATGTTTAACAGGCTACAGGTTGTATTGCCCTTAGAAAAAAGAAATATTGTTGGCATACATTTCTCAGGAATTTCTACAAAAAATGCTGCTTTGGGTATACTAATGTTATTGAAGATCTCAGAAAATAAATTCTCACAGGTGACTAAATTGACTTTATGAACTTGAAACCTAAAATTTTCTACAATTCTAAAAAGCTGAACAAATTTTTTCTTCATTGAATACCTGAATATAGATGCACCAGTAGATAGAATTGCATTATTTTCACGACGCCATGAGATACGTGGTAGTGGATATCCAAATGCATAACATTCTAGCTGGATATCTTCACCCTCACTGACAACCAATGAGCTTGTGGAATTAGCAGCAATTATTGGTGGTCTTCTAACAAGAAGATCCACACTGGCTGATATCTCATTGTTTACTGCAAGGACTACTTTACAATGATAAACGCCGGCGTCTGTTTCCTGGATGTCTTTAATCTAAAATTAAAAATAAAATATAAACAAAAAATAAATCCTAATAACCACTAAATACTCAATAAGACAGCAATTACAATACAAGTGCTAATTACCTATGGTGTTATAAATCTAATGAGCTGAATATTGATGTTTTCTGTGTTAGTAAAATATAGACATAATGCATACAAACTTTAAAATTTTTAATAGACAAAGATTTTTAGATAAATGAAGAAGTGAATATAATAACCATGAGAAGTATACAAGAAAGATGCTGTCAATGACATTTCTGGCACTCCATTACTGACTGGATTGTTTATAAATGAGCAAATTATAAATATTTTTCAGAAAACGCTATTAACTGTAATTAATAACTACATACTATGAAAGCTTTGAGAAGATATTATAAATAATACCTTCAACAAAGTGGTTTTATAACAGGGAGCAAAACTTAAAAGCTATAACAAAGTTACTAACAGTTACATAGAAAAATTGAATATACAGAAAATAGTAACTGCTACAAGATGTACGGAATTCTACAAGGTTTAATAAAGTATGACTATTCAGAGCAATATAAATGTTCCAATCCTTAACCTTATGAAAAATGGAACAAAGAAAACCATATGATACAATAATGTAAACAAATCATTCAAACTCTTATAGTTTTTAATAACTGCTCACCTGAAGTTTATAGGTAGAACTATGGAGGTCCAAGCTTAAAGAAAAACGGTTATCTCGCACAATTAGGGAGGTTCCACTAGAAATTGGCAAAGGTCTGCTGATACCTTCGGTATCTATCCTCATCCAAATAACTGGATATTCCTGAGCATACTGAACGGAGCATTCAAGATCCACAGTACCTCCTATGTCTTTTATTTGTTCTTGAGATATATAGGATATCGTTGGAGTTCTTTGGCATGTAGCTAAAATAAATAAGCAATTTATAAAATACTACTTATTGAATTATTAGGTCAAATGATTTACACCTTAAATTTATGAATAGCGCCGTCGTATTTTAATGAGAGCGAAGCGAAGGGTTTAAATACTTGATATGGCGCTATGAAATAATGATAATTAGGGCAACATTACGAAATGACACAAATTATACTAAAACTTTATTCTAAACATTCTCTATTATGAGTGCTGTTCAATACATGTCAACGAGCATATGGACCGTTTTGATAAGAGTCAACTACAACAGACGTTTACATAAACAAACGAGAACAGCCCATAGCAGATTGCCTAGTGAACGTATGATTCCATTTGGAAATAAAATTCTACATTAACTTTAAAATAGATATCATTACTTACCTATTGTAAGAAATAAATAAGAAATAAACAAAATCGTAAACATTTTCGGATTCATGTGATTATCGATTACGAGATACTCGTGAACATAAACAACCACTATGCCTACGGAGCTACGGATGTCGTTCGATCCAATACAGGAAAATCAATACTGTTTCCAATGAAATAAAATATCCTAATAGCAACTCAAAACTTAAAATCACTGTTGTTTATTGTCGAAGAATTATTAATTAACTAAAACTACCAAGCCACGGAGATTAGCGATGGTTGCCATAATTGAGATGTGAGACCTCGTTCAACGCAAATCCCTTTTGTGTAACGACTATGTCAAGGTCGCAAGCACTTGGGGAAGAAAAGATAAGCCGGAACTCTATAAAAGAACTTTTGGCTTATAAACTAGACTTCGTATTGAAATATTTTTATCTCGTTACCTATCATAAGAAAAAATACGGGGTGAACTTAACAAGAACCTACGATATTTTACTTGATATTTCGATGAATATAAATTAAACAAAAAAACAGTTTATGCTATTAAACAACAAATTATGAAGAAGCAACCAGTGTCCAAACGAAAACAAAATTAACCTTAATTACAAATCGAATGGGTTTGCAACATAATTTACAATTAATGTAAAATTAGCGCCATTGTTTACAATGGCTTGCAGATAATAACATACCAAAAATCTATTACAAGTAGAAAGAATCATCACAAATGCCCCGGCTGGCTCTTGCTCACCATGGACAACAGAACTATTTGTGGAATCGTTCCCATCCCAAGTTCCACAGCCAATTAACACTCCATTATCCCACCTTAGCTAAATGAAAACAGCATACAAACATCAGATAACAAGCTCCACCTTTGAGACCACATAAAAATCTCTCAATTTTCAATCCAAACCACTCTTAACCAAGTCCTATCATTAGTAACTATCTTTTTGCATATAGTTGAACTTAAACCATAGAATAATGTAATGTAATTTCCTCTCCAACGACGACTGGGACCGCATCTAGGATAAATTCTTAATAGAATATAAAAATAATAAGGGTCTGGGCGGTAATTCCGTATCAAATGGCATGTTTAACCTAAATGAGACTAATGATTCTAATTCATAAATAATCTAACTTACTAACTTACTATGACATAAAGGTTTATATTTCTCAGGATTTTTTAAGCGATAACAACTCGTTAACCAAATTATGAGGGATTGGCTATCAAGGGTAATGTAAATCGAATTTAAGCTTTTTCTCTTAAGATTGTGCATTAGAACATAACCTTAGAACTTTTCAGTTAAACATACAAAATGGATGATTTTAAAATTATTATAAAAATACCTAACTAATGAATAAACAATTTAAAATCGAACCAAATCTGCTAATGCATAGATTGTCCCGGAGTCCCCAAGAGCTAATCAAAATGTAATGTGCTTTTAAATATCCCACCAAGAATGTTGACTCACAGAAAGATGTGAACGCTAATTGGATAGAAATCTGCCGTAAGTGTAAGATCTTAGAAATGATACCTACATGAATGCTTTATAATTTTATAAAAAAATGATTTGAATCGCATGTTTATCAGCTGGTTATGTCACCTAGATAGCGTTTCTGTTTATTTGGGTCAAGTTCCGTATCCTATTTTCGACCACTGCCGAGACGAAACCCTGGCGGAACATAACATCCATTTTCACCTACAGCCGACACCACACAAGAGCGCTTGTCTCGGTATGCGCCAAGATTCAACGATTCGGAAGAACAAAGAAGCAGTTCAAAAACTATTCGCATTAGTCATCCTTTAATGACCGCGTTTACCACGGAGGCTACACAAGCAGCCGCCAAACTAAATGAGGGGATTTTTCCCCCGAAATAGGTCGGAGGGAGAGAATACGAACTGTAAGAGAAGGAAAAAGAAAAGATGACTTACATCATTCCCCGGCAAACAAAGCTTTCCGAGGAGATCGACCAAAGAACCATCGCGGTACTCGTGGCACATTGGGTAGGCCCTGAGATGACTCCGATCGCTCTGGTCACACCCGAATTACTACTGAGAATTTCTCACTCCACCATCGCCACTACACATTCCCCAAACCGCCTCCGGCACTGATTCTCCCGCCTAGACTCCCTTTGTGAGGGACCCGGCCCCAGCGTCACTGAAGGCCTTCCCCTCTCCCCCTCCCCCACCTCCCCTCCACCCTTTCTCTTCTGCCTCCTCTCCCCTGCCTTACTTCCCTTCATTCCTCACTCGAGAGAAAGGAACAGCGGCACAGCGGCTTCTAGGGAAAAGAGGCGTCTGGCGACTGTTGGTCGAAGCAGAGCTCAGGCTCAATCATTAGCACTGCACGTAGTGGACATACCGTATTCTGAATCCAAATACAACCACCTGTTTAGCGGTGACCGTCAAATGAAAATGAACACGTGAGCGCTTTTTCCACGCGGGTCTAGTTTCCACAGCGCAGCACATAACATCCGTAGTGGTGGCTTAAAAGCAAGTTTGCGGCATGGGTAGTGACGAGCCTACAGATATAAATCTAATAATTGATTCCAGCGTGACGACAAAAAGCAAGGGCTGTTTTGGCCCGAGAATAACTAGACCCATAATTTTAAAAAATAAAAGACTAGTTTTGTCTCGAAATTAAACTCGCCGAGTAAGCAGAATGCTTCAAAAATACCATTACAAACGCAACGATCGGCAAAAAGATTTTTCCGCGAATACCGGAGATGCAATACTTCCGTAAGCACGCTACTGAAAGTAAGTTACACGGGTAAATAGTTGAGCCTTGAATACAGCATGAACCTTAATTTTTGGATTTTAATTTCTCAAAAAATATCACGTTATATTCGGGTCAATACGGTAAATTACATTAAATTCTTTGCCTTCAGGCGAACCTTAAGAAATAATCCACACCGCTTTTATCCTCTGCCTGATGCAATTGTCATAATTTAATTAGTCCATTCTTCCTATCCGCCTCCTGCTATTAACTTTCCTCCTTCGAGTGGCACTAGTAGAATTTCCCCTTAGAATTCTAAAGTCTCTCTCTTATGCAATCAATATTTCTTCTCGTTCGATGTTCAACACTTCATTCGTTTCCTCCTTTTCCAAGCTGTCTCCACCCATCTTCGTTTCCGCTCTCAACAATTCTTTGTCGCCGCTTTTCTTATGTAGAGTAGATATATTCAAATCGTGAAGTATCTTGAACTCTCAATTTTTATCTAACGTAAGTTCTTATTTTGATCTTAGCTCAAGTTGCGCTATCATTAATATGCGCGAAACTTGTTATTTTCTTATCTCCTTGAAACTCTCGCCCTTATGTTTCAAAAAACTCTTTGCTCAATAAGTTTTAAATGCATGCATGCGCCAACCAAAGAATAAGTCTATATACTATTAAAGCAGTGGTTCCCAACCGTTTTCATCCCATTACTCATTTTGCCATCATTTAAAACTGTCATTACCCCCAATTGTGAAATTTAATAAAACCTAACTTAATAGTATTCGGTAAATTGCAGGAGTACAGCCGTTCCTTATAAATTCCACCCTTCCTTAGATGTGGTAGGAGAATTAAATCTTTCAAATTTGAAAAGAAACAATGCTCGCCGTCAATTTTTTATTACAATTACATTAAACTCTGTTGGCAGAAGGCTTTATCAGAAAGACAAAGCAAAAGTATTTATTCAACTCGCTGTTTCATCTTCCAATACTGTTGAGACGTAAGCAGAAAACAACATTTTAATTCGAAAACAATGGAATAGATCTTTTTAACCTCAATTCCCAGCGCTTTTAACCTCTTTGCGATGAAAAATATTTAAAGAAAACCAGTAAAAAGCTATTTACCGATGCGAAACTGCTGGAACTTAAGATCCCCGAAAAATGAACAAAATTTTTAGTATGTCTATACCAACACAACTGCATGTTCAATAAGCCTAGGCGCATGATGGAGTATAATACATATGTGCAGTTGTTATATATGTCACGTATATAGGTTTTATTTTAAAAAATAGGTATACGTATACTAGCAGAAAACAGAAGAGTAACTGCAAGGGCTCCGAAAAATTCAGGATCCTTTTTAATTGAAATACGTCTTCTACGCAGATCAGAGGCGTTTGGGATGTGGGTATGGCGTAGACTAGAAAAAAATTGCTGGCCAGATAGGACGACGAATGAGGAAGTTTTGAATTGAGTAGGGGATGAAAGGACCTTAATTAGAGTAATGAGGGAGAGGCAGAAGAAATGGGTGGGTCAACATTTGAAAGGAAACGGTCAGCTGAAAGAAGTCGTAGAAGGAAGAACGTTAGGAAAGATGAAGGAAGAGGAAAGGTATATTAGATGCATCAAAAGGTGGAATTGGGTGAATGAGAACTTGGAGAAAAAGATTTTGGATAACAAAGGTTTGGTAAGGAGAGCCTAAAACCCACCGGAAGATGGAATTACAATGTTTGTATGTGTATCTCGAGTAGCGTTCTCCTTGGCCCGGGGGTAATTCATAGCCCCATAGCCTGTACAGTTTTCCAGATAAATGTAATATGGGGGAATGTGATGGAAACCCAAGCACGCTTGACTAGCGTTTTAATTCGGAATCTGTTATAACATTACTGTTGTTTATAAACAGAAACGTTAATTTTCGGTCCATAAGTTTGCGTCCCTTCAGTCCTGCGCCCGGGGGCAACTGCCCTCCTCTGCTGCCCCCTCGCTACGCCACTGTTCCGATCACTGTAAGCTCTGTAATGTACATCAAGTCAATCGGTTACAGATGTTTGGAATTCAATTCATTTTCGCGCGGAAACTCGTAGGTTTCCTATTTAATACAAAAAGTATGAGTTTACACAGTCGATGGGATGCCGTATATTTTCCTCAATTTGTAATGTCGATCCTAAGTTTTGCTCTCAGGTGTTAACGAATCTTTATTTTGCTTGTAAGTGAAAAGAATTACAAATTTAATTTTAAACGTAATAGGGAGAGAAAAAGGATACAGCTCCCTGTAATAAAATCAATAGGGGTATCCTAGCGCTAAATAATAAAGGAGAACGAAATTTAGTTTGAAGCCAGTTGTTTCATTTACCCATTTATTTGCACATATAAAGGCATAATTCAATTTGCGAGGTTTAGGATCAGTGATTCTCTCTCGCAATGCGGAGTAAAGAATAAATACTAAATTCAATGTTTTTTTACTTCTCGTTAGGCTCCTGGCCATCTCTCTGCCTCTGCCCTCTCCGAAGCCAATTTAAGCCGATCATAATCAACTTCCACTTTTTAAATATCCAAACTCCTTTTTCTCTTCCTGCCTCTTTCTCTCTTTCTCGGCAGCGTCTCTTCGAAGACATTCTTAAACAGCCCATTGCCTCTCAAAGTCTGATGCGTCATTTCTTTCTTCGGTGTCTAATTACCAATCTATTTTGCTACTATATTTAATAGGCCATTAGCATTATTCTCAGCCAGAAACATTACATTTATTGACTGTGATTTTTTTGTCCCCGCGGTTTCACGCGAAGTGAATTTTATCGACGAAATGTTCACCGAATGAAAATAGATGAGCTGTAATTATACTAGCGTCCTAACCTTCGGTCTTAAATCTTAAGCCATAGCGAATATTGCAATTTTTAAACTCTCTCCAATAAAATAATCTCCTATTGTATGCTCCACTCTTTGAAAAGGAAGATATTCTGATTGAATTATTAATTATTAACAGGTCCGTAGGCGATAAGAAGAGCATAATTGCTGATGAAAAACTTCGGAGAAAATCAGAGGCGGATCTAGGACCGGGCTAAAAGCCCTGCAACCCTGGACCCCCGTTAAGAAAATTAAAACGAAAAATTAAGTTATACTCAGAAATAAATAAACTATTTCTCAACAAAATTCTCTCTCTTATGTGTAGTTTCATTTGGTTTATTTACGTTAAGGGCCCCCAAATAACATTAGCCCTGGGTCTCCAATATTCTTCATCCGCCACTGGTGAAAACATTCAAATGATATTAACTGACTATAAATTGCTCTTGAAACATCATGCCGAGTCTTCGGGTATGTCTTCTTACTCGATATAAATCTTTTCGCTCTTGCTTTGACTGCTCCGCCATTCTTCTTTTTAAGAGACTATCAAGTCTCCATAGAAGTTCGTGCATATAAGCGTTTGTAAGCATACCGGTAAGAGAGTTAACAGTCATGTTGCCACATACGCTGACGTATTTTTCTTTACACTAAGACTAAATAACACCGGAAGAGAAAATGGAAGGCAAATCTTTTTTCCACAAAAAATCACTCCATGTTTACATATTAAGCCGAATTCGGATTTATGAGTAAGCTCAACAGTCGCATAAAAAATTAGCATTTTAACTTTTTTAAATTTAACTAAACAGATCGTAAAGATTCTCGAGTTGTTTTAGTGCTACCTCCGAAAAGTAGCTAAATTTATTCCATCGCTCAATACACAGATTCATTTCATCTTTCGAAGAAACGGCGAGACACAACTTAACGCTTTTAGAAACATGTTGCCTGCGTTTTAATTTTGTGCTTCCAATTGAAAGCGCTTTACGTTCCTCGTCTATAATATTTTGAGGAGCTGAAAATAATGTTCACTATTTCAGCATCTCGATTCATAAACTTCATATTATTTCTAAAACAACAAATAAAATATCTAAGGAGACTCGAGGATTAATGCTATCTCTTCATCAATATCTTAATATCACCAAAAAATAAAAATAAAAGTTAAATCGAGCATAACTCAAATTAAAACTCCTTGGCACTATTTTCTGCATGTACATGAAGTTTGAACTTTTTGTAGTGGATGCTGACGACTGAGTCAATAGCTTATTTTAAGAGCGAAGGTGACGAATTCCACGGAGAACCTTTTGGAATGGTCCTTTGTTTTAGCTCACATAAGTCATGAAATGCAACTTATAACCTATTAAACGTATGAACTTACCGAAGCTTAGCACTTAAAATTGGAAAATGTTAAGAAATAATAACGGAAGATTTTACTAACTAAAACAGAAATACCTTCGAGGATAACGAATAGTTGACACGTTTTCTAATGCCAACGTCGGAAATTTCTTAAAGCGAACCTTTAGTAAGCAAGGTTACCCAGTTATTGTGAATGTGTTATGTTGAAATATCGGAATATTTCATGATAAAAATTCATTGCACGGAGAATTCCTCCAAAAGATCTGCGGAATGGGTGCGTGGTGTTAAATCTTGTTCTCCCTTAAGAGGCAATATTAGGACTGCTGCATATGCCAGTATCGATAAATGTTGCAAATGATAATAATAATTTGCTTTAATATAAAAAAACCTGACTTTTTTAATTCTTCGCTTAATTTTAGTTTCGATGAATTTGGGATTTCATGTAATTGCGAAGTTTTCATTCAACACTTGCTTACCAAATTTGTCTTACACACTTTTAACGGAAATTCCACAAAGTTAAGGTTTCTTTGGGCGATTATACCATCGAACACTTCTTCTTTAACAAAGGAGTCAATTCTAGAGATTAAAATACAAAATTTTCGTTATGGAAAGGTCCTCAGAAATAGAGAAACCGAATTAGACCGAGAAAGTAAACTTCAGGAGAGAATAGTTTTGCTTCCTAAGATTTCTCTGTAACCTGCAAGCTTCTGAGAGGACGCTTCACATGGAAACATACGTCAGTCTGGCAACGTTGTCAATAATTTATGGTGTACTGTCACAATGCTGACATATGGGTTGGCCACCGCCAGAAAAATCCCAGTCGCTTAACAGTTACAACCTCGCCGAAAAGGGAAAAATTCTTGCGGATCTTTTCCGAAAATCGGAAAGAGAAATACTTAGGTGGTGACAAAATGAGGACCAACTATTTAATGGGTGTTGATTTAATCTTTGTTTATTAAGCGACTTACGAATCCTTGGTTTGACGATCTAATTAGTTATCTCACAAAAAAGTTATTATGCGAGAAATTAATATTTTCTCCAATACAATCAGTATATAACAATAAAAGAATTCTTGCATATCTTTTCCGAAAATCGGAAAGAGAAATACTTAGGTCAGGGTGGGCAAACTTTTTACGTGACGGGCCGCATTAACAGTTGCAGCTTCTTAGGCGGGCCGCATAAACAGATTAAAAATGCTTCGGAGGGCCACGTTAGGGTTCACATCGTAAGTAATGTGAGGCAATGCCAGGAATCCTGTTAGGGAAATTCAATAATAAATAATATGTTATCCTCATAACATCACTGGAAAAGGTTTTCCGGCATTAATTTTAATCTACAAATACGAAATTATCTCTATTTTATATTACACATGTGGCCCGCGGGCCGCAGTTTGCCCACCCCTGACTTAGGTGGTCACCAAATGAGGACCAACTCTTTAATGGGTATTGATTTAATCTTTGCTTATTAAGCGACTTACGAATCCTTGGTTTGACGATCTGATTATTTATCTCACAAAAGAAGTTATTATGCCAGAAATTAATATTTGCTCCAGTACAATCAATATATAACAATAAAAGAATTAGAAGCGTCTATCACTCGTATAAAGCACCTTCCTTCAATGAATTCCTCAGCTCTGCTTCACGCTTAAATGGGTGCGGAAAACTGTATCGAGGAAAGTCTATTACGCAAGATATTTTTGTTTTCCCGACAATCCATAAATACCAATAAAAGAATCAGAAGCGAGTATCAGTTGTAAATAGCAACTTACTATATTAAACTCCTCAGCTGTAGTTATTCACGCTTAAATATTAACGAAAAGTAGAGTAACGATAAAAAAAAAATTTCTAACGTTTCCAATAAAAATAAATTAAAACTAGAAAATGCAGCAATAGCATATAAACCATCAATCTAAATAACTCTTCCGATGTTTCATTCTTATATAAGCAACAGAAAAACAATGAGCCTAAAAATTTGAGCTCTACAGACCGGGGTTCGCGATGCTTTAGTTTCAACAATTCGAAGAATTTAAGTACGCATTTTGGGGGTTCCACATCGGCCTAAGAAAAAATCATCGTAACAGGGATTGAAATATAAAGTACCTTGTTGAAATCTCGAAAATGTCAAACAATCTTGAATGTTTTGAAGTTCCTGAGGTAAAATTCATGAATACAAAATCATCAACTAAGGAAATGTACATAATCAGTGAATATAAAAACTAGAGATAATGACCTCGGTAGTACAGTTTAGAATTCTGTTACGTCAAAATGCGTCCCCTTCAAGAGGTCTTCAGGTCCTGGAGATGTTCATGAGCAGCTGGTCGTCGTACGATGCGAGTCTGTAAGGGGGACACTCACCCAACGACTGCGCATTATTGCCTATGCCTCATAATATGCACGGCTGACGTATCCCACTCAATGTTTTTGACCCTAAAAAAATTATCAATGGACAGTACCGGAAACGCATACACGAACACGCACTTACGGAAGCCCGCGATGATCAGAGCAACTGTATTTACGATCAATATCATTATCAATAACATTATGGTTAAAGCAGATTTGACATTGAGTTCTTTTAAGTCGACGGACCAAATATTAAAGCGCGATTAGCAATTTGTACCTTATCCTTAAGCTTATGCAGCCCTGACAACACTTATTTCGTTAAGGGTCACTTACGAAATTACCATTATTCTCGAAAAATTATTTCAATAGTTATTTGGAAAAACTAACAACTCACTTTCTCCGACGAGTTCGAATGGCTAAGAAATCGTGTTGAGCCCTTTCAAGATGGCCTTCCGTTCTTAGAGCGATGCAAGGACGCTTCTATCACTGCACGTAGGTCCGCCATCAACCGCACCTCGCAGCCACAAGGACGTCGCATCGAAAGAATGGTACGTAGCACAAAGCCATGCCAAATTCTTCAAGAACTTTTATGTAGAAGCTTTTAAACAACTGTAATAGTGTTAAGGCGCTGAAATGTCAAAACTGAAATAAATTTAAATGTAAAGACCGGGCGAACTTCTAACACCTAGCAAATGTCAACGACATTCGACCAGAAAAGGCATTTAGTAAAAGCCAAAGAAACGTAACTTTAAGAGTCCTAAAATAGCTAAGTTACGCTATCTCTCGTAGCGGGAGGCTGAAACCGCAGTTACGTCGGCGGCTCCAACGGAACAAAGTGGAGACAGTGTAACGCTTCTCAAGAAAACAAACTGAGTTAAATCAGAGCACAAGAAGAAAACAAGAACAATTCGCGAAAAGGTAATCCGGCACAAAACATTAAGATAACAAATAACGATTGAAAACGAGCACTTCCACTTCGGTCAAATTCAAGAAATTCAACAAAGTGATCATTAATTAATTCTAGAGTACTTATCGGTACTGCGAGTGCGATGCCGCCGAGATCAAGGAAGTTGACGAGCTAAAAAGAAAAGAAACAGCTTCAAGCATTCGTCAACAGCAGTGCAGCTCGTGTCGCAATCCTCTCACGATGTATTTACGGAGAAAGGTAAATAACGACGAGTAAACAGGACGGATACGAATAAGGGTATCCGAAGAAGACAAGAGAGAGCGAGGATGTTGACGGAAGACGGCAGAGCCAAGATAAGTCGCGACAAGACGAGCTGTCGCGAAGGAGTGCAGGGACTAATCCTTCGAGCCACACCCACGGCCGATCCTAATGACGGCTCTTGACGGACTGGCTTGACCGTGGAGAATGAGCGGCGCTGGGCTGGGGGAGGAGGGGACGGGAGTATGAGGGCGGAATCTAGCGCCGAGTGTCTGTTGTCCCACAGCGATATGGTGGCGTGGGCTGACGGGAAGGAGGGAAACGCTCGAGCCGTTTGGTATGGAGAGCGTGAGGAGATGCTGTGAGATATGGACAGGTGCGTGGTTAAAAGGAAAGGAGACTTCCTCTCCCCCCCGAAGGGGAGTCGATCAGCCGGCGTTGAAATGACCGTGAACAGTCGATCTCTCGCGTTTTCCCTCGTCGCAAGCGGCTGCGGTGAATTCGTCGAATAAAATATCCTATTTGTTTTGATTAGGATTACCGAAGAATAAAAGGCGGAAAGTTAAAAAATGTTTCATTCCGATATGGACATCATCACGGTTGTCCGCGTGTCATTGGGTAAGGCGTGTTGATGCCAATCGTGTCGTCTTCGAATACACAAATGATTGAGAACGCGCATTACATATGTGTATACCATACTTATGCGAGACGTGATCAATTCCTTCGACGAAAAACGCGGCGGGAGTTGATGTTGGCCAATGGCCATCTTCGGCAAATTGGAGGAATAAGGTCATGCGTATTCACATCAATTGCCGTGGTATAAGCAAAACTAACTGGTCACGAGCTACTAAGAGAACGGGATTCGATTTAGAGCGTAACATCATGCATTGCAACAATAAAATTCTAGGCAAATATTGAAATTTTAAACAAAATCCTCGGAACTCGGTGAGGATGGCCATGAAAAAATTCAATATAGATATATTAAAAATAAATAAATATAAAATGATTTGCTTCGATGATTATACTTTTGGAGAACTTGATAGCAGTTAGAATTTCTTTCATAAAAGGAATTGTTAAATTAATTTTATTTTTTTCACCTATGAAGTGTTTTATTTAATTTCGTAATCGAACGAGATTCCATAATGTTCAATATAAAAAAATCATAATTACGACTCAGCTTTCTCACTTCCTGAGAAATTTTAAACATGCAATTTAATGCATGATGTTATTACAGTCATGTTCTCTGAACTTTTCATAATGACAACCTTTTTTATCAAGTACCATTTAAATTTCAGTAACTGTATAATTGATGAACAGATAAACTAAAAGAAATCAATTGTACATACAAATGACAACATTATACTATTTTCCTAAAAAAATATTGCAGTTTGTAGAACCAAAATTTTAATATCATTACAAAATGTACAGGTAAAGCAAAAGTTTTGTCGTGAATTTTGTAAAATATAAATACATACATTTATTAATTAGAGCAGGGATTCTAAACATATGGTTTAGAGACCACTGATAGCCTGAAAATTTGCTGAAGGTGGCCAACATCAGTGATTAATAACAAAATAGAAGCAAATGTGATGAAGTTGTGACTGTACCAGCATTCCAAAAGGGTTAATAGCTGGAGCCTGATGAAAGACCTACAAAAATATAATTGATCAATGCTCTGGTATTTGCTCTGTGCATGTTAAGAGGACTACAGAATTATTAAAATCAGCTAATAAATACAACATTTCTTAAGCTGCATCAGTGTACATAACAATCTCAATCATTAAATTATAGCAAATGACTTATATTATCACCAAAATGTCTCCACCTTCTATAAATTATAACATACAGACCAAAAAGGAATGAAAAGGTTTCATTGGACGAAGAGTAAAAAAATCAAAAGACATTATTCACTCATCAATGGGTTATGCTTTGTCAAATGTAATATTTTCCTCACCACCCCCAATAAAAGTCCTTAAAATAATGATAATGATTTCATTTCCACTCATCAGTACACATACAAGGTTTATGGTGACCCTGAGAAGGATACTTTTACATGTTACAAAAAAGCTCAAATACAATGTTCCAGACAAATTTAATTTTTTTATTTTACCAATCTTCTTGAGTAAGGTTTCACGCAACCTTTAAAAATAGATACAAAATAAGTGCATTACTATTGCTAAACAACTACAGTAAATGTAAGGAATATGGAATGTAAAAGCATTCATCACATAATTATGTAATTAGTGAATACAACCATAGGGTTAAGTATTGTGAAGAAAACAATTCCAATTATAGTTTTTTATTGAGAAACAGCTGACATTATTAGCTTGCCAACTGAAAATAATCATATAATAATCAGTAGCTATAAAAATTCTCTCTTTCATTTGTAGGGTGATTGAATAATTACCACATTAAGTTCAATTTTTTAACCATTTTGTACAATATATATTAAAGATATGATACAAAATATTTTGGAAGTTGTAAAAAAAGTATTCCAAAAGATAATTTTTACATTCTCTAATAGGTAATGTATAATCTTCTATCAATAATTACTATCCTCCAAATAACCTTATTGTGCTTAATCATCATTTTGTGTTATAAACAGCCATGTGTTTAAACAATGCTTCCAAATTCATCAAAAAAATAGTTACAATAAATGCTAAGCATGTGTTAATGCAAACAATGCCAATAAATATCATAAATGGCTTGAAAACTATCATTTGATCATAAAAACACTAAAAAGTTGCCAGAATTAACTGCTAGCAATTAAAAATAGAGAAAAATTAAAAAAAATAGTAAACATTTACAAAAATTGATTTGAAAAGGATTAATATCGTCAAATTACATCGCTTGAAGATGAATACTACAAATAACATGCAATGATATGAGCAATAGTTATATATAAACAAATTGCAATACAACAACAATAAAATGAGCCAAGAATATCACATGTGTGGTATTGCTTCCAGCAAAACTAACTGAGATTCTTTCTCACTCTCTCTCTCTCTATATATATATAATTACTGCCACCACATTCACTTCATTGATATTATCCCAGAGAAAGATAAGGAAGTTTTATATCCTTGCTTTCTCATATAAATATTAACTTTTGTACACATGAAAGTTAAATGCATATTGTTGTTCAAAGGACAAGATTTTCATTTTAAAACTCTTAAATCACAACAAATGTACAAAAGGTCCCAGCACGACAGTCAAGATTTTAACTTTAAAGCTTCAAGTGTAACTGAACTATAGCTAGCAAAAGTATTACCCTACTAGCAAAATGTTAATACTGCTAATAAGACATGGGTACTGAACTGTCACTCCACCACAAATTACCACATATTAACCAACCTTGAGGTTTAAATACACAGCAATCACTAACACTTAGAAAAACTGGAACAAAGACATTAGCGCAAGAATTCTTAAATGATAAAAGGCATACAGACAGACCTTAGAATGAGTAAATAACAGGTACATTAGATCAAACATGGGGATAATGACTTATATGGTGTAGTACATTGAAATGGCAAATGTGGTAAACACAGTGAATAAGGAGGCCATCTTCCCTTTGCTACTTCCGCTGGTCAGGAGCATTATTATACCTGGATTTCTAGGATTTGGAATGGTGGTTTCTGGAAGCAATGGAAAAAAAAAAACAATTACTGACAATGGATTTCTTAACAATTGATATAACATATCAAGCAGGAGTAAAGCTACTTAAGCACTAATGAAAAAAATTCTAAGATATGCTGCTCAATTAAGCACAACTCTCTCTCTCTCCCACCACTTGCATCATGATTCATCCGTGTTGCTGTGGAATTACCTGATTTCAAGAAGATGAAACAGGATAATTTTTCTAATGTCACATAAAATGTCTAAAATATGAATGGAAGCATTGAGTTTTAAAAATTTAGATTATGTTACTTATAAATAATCATACTATAAATATATTTGAAAGCTTTAAATCAAAATTAAGAGAAGCAAATTTATTTTCTAGACAAAGATCTCACATAATTACATACTTTTAAAATTATTCCTTTTGGGATACAGAAGAGATAATCAATTATTTGATGATTACAGAAAATGTTTGAATATTTCTTAACTTTTAAGTTCAACAATTTCAAACTTAAAAAAAAGGATATGAGTTTACGGAACCGTTCTGGTTTTCTTTGCAATTTCAAAAATGTTTGCATATTTAACACAATCGGAGTAACATCTTATTCTGTTCAAGACAAGCCAAGAACAGTGTTACATCCAGAAGTAAAAAAAATTACATTATTTTTTCAGAATTGCTATTTCACTCTTTTTGCATACAGAAAGTTCTACAGATTGGAATTCATTGCAGAGTACACCCAATCACCGACTAAAAAAAATTCTACCAACACGATTTTGGTTTAACACGATTCTTAAAGTAGGGCTGGTTTTCGAATAACACGACTGGTCGTTCAGTTTAACACGGTTTCTCTGCAACTTCTCTATGATCGTAGAAAGGTCTAGAAAGCAGAAACAAGTTTAGACACGTTTGGCCTGCTTTTGTGGCATGCTTAGTTAAGAGAGAGAGAGACAGAGCAATCGGGAAGCAAGAGCTAGATGCGGCAAATGGAAGCACAATAACCTATTGACTTATATTATATGTGAGATATGTTCCTACTGCATAAAGTCTTCCCTTAAATATACTGTACAATTCTTTAGAACATTCATCATGGGAAGCACTGCTCGAAGTGGAAAATTTTAACAACCAGAACACTAGTAACCAGAACATTCTGGTCTGATTTTTTAACAATGGCAATGGGCTTCATTTTGAATCAAGTGGAACAGAGTTCCCACACGTTTCCATCCAAGTCAAGCTTTGTTTAACACTATAACAAGTTTTGACCTGTTCAATTAAGTCGACAAATATATTCGCTCATATGTGAGGCATAAGAGTGAGCGGGATCAGATTGTCATCACATCCACTTTAACCCCAGTACCAACGTACATAATTTAGTAATTATGTGAATTTGATCTTGTTCAAAAATTGTTCTTTTTGATTTTTTTATTTTTATAACATTTTAACCGGAAAACTTCTAGCTTAATAACAAGAATGGTGTACTGGTGTGTTTGGTCGAATTCAAGCACTGATGTAAGTACTTTGTATTGTATCACCGAGTCTGGCAACCCCCTTTTATCAAGCACTGATGGCAAATTATTATTCTAAACACCAATGTATTAGTGTTGTTCTTCAGGCAACTTGATTTCGTAGTCAGGTGACACATTATTTGATCATAGGTTGTAAAAATAAATGAAAATATCATAAATGGTAACAATAATATTCAATACATAGTTATTAAAATAGGGTATGGCAAGTGAACTAACTTAAACTTTGGTATGAGTTAATATTAAATAATTTTTATTTATTTACAAAGTATCAAAAATTTGGATTCCTTGCAAGAAAGAACAAAGATTTGAATGTTGTGTCTGTTCTAAGAATTCTTTGATTCAAAACGATCAAGGGGAATTATTCTTACTGTATCATTATTGTTATTATATGTCCTTAAGCAAACGAACATATATATAAATGGCCACATTTATGTTCAATTAAAGAAAAACAAATAGTTGTGGTTCTTTGTAGTTTTGCTCATAAAATATGATGGGACTCTAATGATAAACTGACAAGGACAAACAAAGAGGTGATGAAGTCAGCTGAAGTGAACAAAACAAATTAAGTATCAAAAGAAGAAATTGAGATGAAGTGATGTGTATATACTTTTCAGTTATGGATGTAACAATGATTTTTTTCTGTTATTATTATTGTTATTATGAAAAGAAATAAAAAAAAACAAAAAATACTAGTGAAGCCCATTAGCAAAAAAGTTAATTACTGTGTCAGCATTATTGATTACATCTTTATATTTCAAAAATGTAAGTGCACCCCCATCTATTGCTCCCTTCAGCAGATGACCATGGCTTTTTCTATCTATATCATTTTAGTTACACACAGTTCTCGTATGTATACATACTTAAAAACATCTATTTCAATCTCAAATATGTCAACATTCTATTTCCAATTGTGATAATTAAGCCACAAAATTGAGTAATATCTTCACTTCTACCTTTATCGTCCTAAAGGGAACTTAAGTTCCCACTAAAAACAAGGTTCAATTGGACCAATGGGAACTTATGTTCCTGCACTATTTTTTCTTTTTTAATAGTTGCTCCTCGAAGGGATTCGGCATTCTAAAGACGTCATCACTACTTGAACACCATCCAAGAGGTCTGGGAATGTGATTCGTGACTTTTGTTGATCTCTTTCTTGAATGATAAACAAATTCTCCCAATGGTTATCATTCTCTGTTTATCCCCTCTCAGCTGGGCTGGGCTCTCTTGCTGGACCTTTGCTTCGTCCTTGGTATTGAGTTTACCATGCATCTTTGAGGTGTAAGCATAATAAAAATTCTGCTGTGGTTCACATTGTTTTATTGTGCCTTTTCTGACACAAATAATGTGTAGGTATTTTTTTCTATTTTTGGATTAGCATTTCATTCAGTTCTACAGTTTTTCATGTATTTTTTCTATTTCCACATCACATCGAGACTTCATATTGGCTCTCATTAGGAATCTTTTAGATATGGCTGGAAGAAAGGAATGCCCTCAACACTGCTCTTGATCGCTATCCCCTGCGTCAACAAACATCGATCACCTGGAAGTGAAAGATAATGAGCATTGGGTCGACAAGATGCCATGTCTGTTCACTGTGCAGCAAAGAGAGTTGCACAGTTTATCAATGCTCTAAGTGCAATGTAGGATTGTGTTTATCCGTGTTTTAGAGAATATCACACAAAGACTATACTAAAATTAGGGATTTTAAGGAAGTAATTTGTTTGATATGTTTAATTAATATATGTATAAGCTTGATTATCCATAATTAGTGTGGTTTCCCCACAATTGACTCAAAAAACGAGAATCTGGTGTGAGTTAGGTACACTTCAATTTTTACTTTCTCCATATACATAGTATAGGGGAAAGTATTGTATTCATGAAAAAATCTACTTCGAGATTTCAACGGAAAAACGTTTTGACCATTTTCTTGATGATGTCTGTGCTCTAACTCAAAAACTATTAATCAGGTCAATGCGAAATTTTATATTTAACATTTTTATAACAGTCACAAGAACTGATTAGTTTTTGGTAAAAATCGGTCAACCGGAAGTGGGTGTTTACTCATGTGACTTATCCGTTGTTTTAAAATATTTGCTTAAATATTTGATAACTGTAAAAATGTATAGGAATAAAAGTTGTAGGAAATATAATTTTTTACAAGCTTTGTTTGAAACATTTTTCCATATAATGCATTGTTTAAGAGATATCTTATATTCTTAGCTGCCACCACCACGCCACCTACCAACAACTATTGTTAAAATTGATGCTTAGTTACGTCTTAGTAACGCTCCTTTTTCTTTTCTCAATTGTTGGAGCTTTGTGGCTATATCCAATATCAGAAGGCTATGGTTTGAGTTTATTTCTGTTCTTTGTAAAGCCTAAAATTTTCTCGCAGTTTCTTAAAATATTTATTATTATGTAACCTATTTGGAATTTTAGGAAATATTACAGATATAGAGAAAGTCATGTGGTGGCCACATCAGATTTTTTATTTTTACTGCACAAAAGTGTTACCCATGAATAACATGCACCCTTACTTTTTGATCTAAAAATTTGGTCTTCAAACTGTGAGTTATACACGAGTATATACGGTATCTTTTTTTACTTAAAAAGTTTTGCTCAAGAATTTTGAGCTAACAAACAAATAGTAATGATGAATGGTATATTTTTCTAGGAAAATAAATCTAGTAAACACAAATCTGAGTCAGAGAAATTATGGCCACTGCATTATTTAGTTCATAAAAAAACAACTTCTAAAAATTTAAAGTAGGAAGAATATGTTCCAGTTATTTTTATAGAAAATGTGTATCCACTCAGAACTTGACCAAATCATAATAATAAAATGAGCAAGTGGGATTTGTCTGTCTGGAATTTGATTGGCTGCCGTCTAGGAATTGAACTACCTCATAATTGTAATTTTAAGATAAAAATTTAATTTGTTCCTGAATTTAAGCGATTTGGCATGAATTTAATTCTGATGATTGTCTTAGAACATATCCTTACAATCCATTGTCTTTGTAAAATCAAAGATAAAACATGCAATGGGAGGGAACAAATCAATATTACCACTATGGAGGATTTCCATGGGCCATCTCCCAACAAAATTATACCTAACGATAAACAATATAATAAAGCATGAATATTTATGGCAATAATTATTGTGTAACTGCATTTATATTCAGAATCAATCACACAATTATTTTCTATAGATTATCTCAAATAAATATAAACATTTATGTTGCTTGGAAATGACAGTAAATGAACAGTAAAAGTATTGTTACCAATAAATGTTAAAACAAACAGAAAAAAGATTATTATTAATTTAGCCCACTATATCAATAATTTACTTTTAATTTATTTCCGTGCAAACAGAGTTTAGTAAGTAAAAGGAAATGGACTATCAATGACAAAGTAATTAACATAAATATAACAATATTTAATTAATTACCGTATTTAATCGATTGTAAGCCGACTTTTTTTTTACCTTTTCACCATCTCAGAAATTGCCACTCGTCTTAGAATCGGTGTCAAATAAAATAGTAATTGAATTTATTTCTTCAGTTACATTATAATGCAAGATATAAGCGTTTTAAAGAATACGCAAACTATCTACTATAAAGAAGAATAAAAATGACCGAATAACTAAGACGAAATAAATTACGTAAATAATAAGAGGCGCGTCAAAGTTGTAATAATTGTGGTGGCAGTGCACGTATTCGTAGGCTTTCACACTCCCCCTCCACTAACTAAAATATTTCATTGTAGTGTCACCAACTTGACGTATTTTCCGCTAAATCTAGCTTTTTATCTAGATACCGTCTGGGGATTAGAAAAATGTAAGCTAGGGGATAGCGGATTTTTCGACTTAATTTTCACCAAATTGATGTTTCAGGTTTTTTTTAAATAAATAATTTTATCGTTAAATGTAACAAAATAAGTACTTACAAGTTTATAATGTTAAACATGCGACGATTTCTCCCGTTTTTTCAATTAAATAACGGACGCATCATTCATCAAATAAATAGTATTCTTAAACTACCTTCCTCGTATTTTATAGTCATTGCCACTCTCCACTCATTACATTGATAAAGCTATTAAGTATTCTTTCAATACTGTTTCAAATCGCAAACATACATCATGTATACAAACTCCGGTGTTGGCAACACTGTTTACGTGTCTTGTGAGTGTCCTGTGATTCCCGAGTGAAACATTTCGTTTCGTTGTGAACAAGTGTAAACTTCTTATTTCTTAGCGAGTTTTTCGGTTTTTAATTACCCCATGATGGGACGAACGCATTACTCTGCGAACTTTAAGAGGAACGTTATTGCCTATGCAGAAGAGACATCTAATCTTGCAGCACAACGGCGCTTTGGGATTGATGAATCAAATGTTAGACGCTGGAGGAGAGATAAAGAGAAGTTACTTAAGTGTTCAAGCAAAAGAAAAACATTTGGAGGCCCCAAGCAAGGACGTTACCATGAATTGGAGGAGATCCTTAATAACTTTGTGATTGATCAACGAAATAACTGTTTGCCAGTGAACTCTGAACTCAGTGAACTCAAACAAAAGCTCGTGAAATTGCTCGAGAACATAAAATTAGTAGAAGTGAGTGTAAATTTAGTCGGCACTGGGTACAGCTGTTTATGAAACGATGGGGACTTGTTCTTCGTCGTCGTACATCAATCGCCCAAAAACTGCCAGCTGATTACGAAGAGAAACTAATTTCCTTTCAACTCGCTCGATGGCACAGATGACGTTTTGTGGGATGAGGAGAGTGAAAAAGAGTCGTCGTGTGAAGATATATTTTAGTAAAAAAATATGTTAATGTTGTTGCAATTTCTGTTTTTAATCTTTATTTAATTACGAACTGAAAATCCGCCACATTCATACTTGTTGGAATATCAAGATAAATAGCCCTAATTGACCAAAAATATTTTTTTTTCCTTGCGTGGACTTGTGAAAAGTGGGGGTCGGCTTAGAATCAGTGTCGGCTTATAATCGATTAAATACGGTATTATGACAATTAACTATAAATGAATGTCACTTCATTTGAGTTAAATTACATACTATGTGTATCTACGTATGTCTGCATGGGTCCTAAGGAAATATTAAGAAATTCTTCAATATCATTTCAATATCGAAAAAACCTCACAAATTAATTATCAGAGATTTATTAATATAAACTTCAATGAGAAAATTGCTAATTGGTTCTTCATCATGTTAATAAAATCTATTTGTTTTGTCAGTAAAAATCTTTTTGTTAAATCAAATGAATTCAAGTCGAATAACATGATTGGAAAAAAGTATCAATAATATATTCATTCCCTTAATTTGGATGAGAAATAATTTCAGCAGCTATATAATTACGTAATAGATTATAATAATTATAAAATTAGACAAACTATGTAACATATGTAAGATTAGCTCATTCTTTCGTTGATTTCAGTATTTATTTACAAATTGGTGTATTGTTGGCTTTATGGATTGTTGTATGGATTCGGGTAAATATGGCAATTAAGCCACAGCTGACCATTCTCCCTTTATGCTCCATGTGATAAGGCAATTAAAATTCCTTCCAAAAAGGAAATTTATATAAAAATTAGGGCTATACATACACTTGCAAACTTACAGTAGAGAATGAATGAACGATAAAAAATCTCTGAAAAACTGCAGTACTGAGAATCAGCATCTTATACAAACAAATGCTCACAAAAAGTCTAAAATTAATTCTCAAAGATAAAGTGCTGTCAAATAGCAAAATACCGTATATGCCAGTCTCGTAAATTGATCACGATTTTTTTGACTAAAAAATCCATTTTTTACATAGTATGTTTGCCATTTAAGTTGAATCACTTATAGTCAGTAAAGCAGTGATGAATAATAATTGTTAACCTTCGGATTAATTTTATATTGGAAGACGTTGATGGCTGTTTGATATCTATATCTGATCTTCATTTATTGCAGTCACAATGAGCCCAATATCGTAACATCTGTTCCAGAATACAGGTATCCCCTGATTTATGCGAGATTTGCATTCCTGGAAATCGTCGCATAAAGTAATAATGCGTAAATCGAAAATATTTTCCCATTGAAAATAATGTAATCGACGTTGTTTACATTACTGAACAGATATCTTCCACTTATAAACGTCTTTAAATTTGATTTAATGAGCATTTTAACCCCCCAAAAAATTTTCGATGTGATATGGCATCCTGTGCAGCAACCACTTTTACAATTCCTAAATTTTTTATTCGTTAAGTTTCTGCCACGTATCACAGAATTATTGAAGCTCCTTTGATCAGTGAACTTCCTATTCAAATATATTCTCTTCACACAACTATGAATATTTTTGCACAAAAAAAGTGGGTTCAAGTGCGTTATTTGCGCCAAGAGGAGAATAAGAAAAGAGATTCTACTGCCGTAGGAACTACCAGGGAACCCTGCTCTGTCGTACGATGCAATGAATGGTATCAATGCAAGGATGATAAAGGTAAATAGTAGACGGGCAAGAATTTATGAAATATTTAATAAATAATAAACTATTAAGAGTACATACTGTGTGCATAATGAATCACATAAATGCAAATACGCGACGTGTATATTGATAAATGGTCGTAAGAATAAAATAGCGTTAAAACGATTACGCAACGTGTACCTAAATCGGAAAATGGTCGTAAAAATATCGTGTACGAATAAAATCGTGTTAAACCGAATACACGACACATAAATCGGAAAATGGTTGTTTGTAAAAACAAAATCGTGTATATGCAAAAACACCTAAATCGGGCACGCATAAATTGGGGGATACCTGTATGAATTTGACAATTTCTACGAGCCTGATGCAGAAGGCAAGGGATTTCATAGTTTTTAAATTGCAATGTAGAAAAATACCATTCTTGAATGCATTTAATATTTCCTTTGACCATTTTGCAATTTTCTATAGATCGTATATTGTTATTTTATGAAAAATCATTTCATGTATTACAACAAAAATTTTTAATTCTTAGTCATTTGTTTTAAATTATCATTTTACAAATCTTCTAAATTACATCTGCTAAATAAATGGTAAAGAGTTGAACAGCTGATTCAAAATGGTGGTCATCTACATCGAAAAATACGCTGGAGTTTATGGTTCACATTTTATACCTGACATGTAAGGCAACCCCAAGATTTTACAGGATTTTTTTTAAGCTTCAAAGGTCAACTTGTAGACCGGCATATATGGTAATTCATTTATTATTCATGGAAATAATTCAGGACCCTACTGGAGAATGCTCTTTTAATTCTGCTAACATAGAAAACTTTTTTATAAAGTTAATGCGACTAGTAATTACATACAGTAAAACCTCCCCAATGCAGGGATTACATTCTACGACATCGTGTGGTGAAAACTGCATTAGGGGAACCATTAAACCTATGGGAAAAATGGAATTAGGTTTCAAGATTAAGAAACAAGCACACACTAAAAACAATGTTTACCAAATAAAAGAAAAACTTTGTTTATAATTCATTGCAAGCATTACACAAAGTATGTAAATTAATGCTCTACAGCACTATGATGTTTAATAAATAAAATAGTTACATTAACATAAATTTACGGCAATACTCACTGCGTAAGTCAACCCAGTTCTTTCCCTTAAAAAATATTTTAATGAAATATGTAGACAAATTGAGGACCCAAATAGTCCAAGTTTTGAAGAAAAGATGGAAATAAATGTCTCAGTAATGTGTAGCTAATGTGATCGGGAAATTCCCAATGTTCACATGACATCTATGATGTCACATAATTATTCACTGATATTTATTGTGATTTACAATCTAAATTATCTACTTCTGTTTTTAAGAATATATAATTATATATAGAAAAATACCAAGTTTTTTTACAGCATGCCAATGTATTCATTGTCTACATAGACGCAAAGAATAAAAAAATTGAGATTTTTCTATATGCAATACTATATTTACAAATTCAATTATTCATTTTTATAGAAGCAACTTATTTTTTGTGCAGTAGCTTACAAGCGCTTCACGACTTCTTTATTTGGCCTCTATTACCCGAGTTACACTCGCCATAGTCTCAATATGAATCTGTTTTACTAATGCTCTTTTGCAGATATAAATGATCCCCCACTGCAGTAGCTCAATATCCGAATCCCAATTGAAATCAATCACCATCAGTATAAATTCCTCTCCATAATCTAGGAAAGTACAGGTGACCATCAAAAACTAATGTAAAAAACAAATATCATCTTAACCTTTCTAGATAACATTGCAATTTTCACTCCCACCATCTGGTTGCTGGTTAAATGAAATATAATAAAAAAAACAGTTAAAATCTAGTTGAATCTGCAATTTTGATTATTTTTTGCAATTTGGCCCTTCAATGTCGAATTGCGTAAAAGCAAATCATGGCACCATATTCAGAAGAGTTTGTCTCATTTTTTAATACCACATAAAAGTAAATCTATGTTGCAGGAAGCTGCATTGGAGGAAGTTTTGCTGTGCTTTTAAAGCTGAAATGAACTAAGGAGAATATCCAAATTATATTCAGTAAATTGGCTGAAAATATAGTTTCCAAGAACAAACTTCCCATAAATAAAGGTCACCTCTTTCGATTACAGCTGAAAGGCCACTGAATCTCATTTTTTAAATAATAAAATGGTTCTTATTCATGAAAAAACGACAGTGACATTTAAAAATTTTGTATTGCTTTACTTAATAGATTCATTTTCACAAAATTACTGTTATGGCTGCAATTTTTAAATATCGAGCATTTTCTTAAGCACAAATATCAATTTATGGCTCTTAAAACAGGAATTCAATGCAATAATATGGCCAAAACAAATTCATTTTTAAAGCATCATCATTAATCTTGTTTAGTAACCTGACTCAAAATTATAATTTCCCCAAGAATGTTTTTTTTTACCTTGTATTATATAAATCTTGTAAAATTATCATTTAATAATTCACAGATGTTCACGAGACTTATCTTTCCAAATCACTTTATCGTATTGAATATATTTTAATAAATAATGTCTCATTTTGTAAATTAAGTTTCATGGACAGTATTTCACCAGCAAGTGTGATTTACAGCACTGCAGAAGTTATGTAAAATAAGAACCAGTGTAGTTAATGGTTTCAGGCGTCACTTGGTGGAATTTCTTCATAATGTAAAAATAAAGAGACTTATTGTAATTCCACATAAATTTATGTGGAATTACAATAAGTCTCTTTATTTTTACATTAAGAACCTGTGTTATTTAACATCAGACGAACATTTGCCTCACTGACTTCTGACACATCTGCTGGCATTTAACTTTTTGCACAAATTACAAACTCGGTTATGATATTCTATCAGATTATTGAAACAGAAACATGGGAGGGTGCAGAGGATAGATCAGGGGGGGCACAAAATATTACATGTATATTTGCCATCTGTTTATCTATCAATTGTGAGATCTAGAATATACAGCTGTTGAATCCTAACCCTCAATTGGCTAGGACATATCCTTTGCCGCAATGTTTTTCTTAAGGTGGATATAATAATTGCAATTCTAAGTCCTGTAGAAATTGTTTATAAATTTTGACTGAACATGATATATAGAGAGGGGCAAAGACATTTTTCTTAGGTGAAGGGGGGCATGGCTTTGTAATGCTTGGAAACTGCTGGGTTAAGATAAGTTTTTAAAAACTTTCAACCTAATGGCTGAATAAAAAGCAATGCAACATGGAGTTTTAGTAAGGCAAATGAACCTGCTGAAGTATTGCACAATGCAGGAATTACAGTTTGAGTAGCAAATCTGCGCTTGATTTTAGAATAACTGGCAAGCAAATCCAATAATCAGTGCAATAAGGGGATCTTGGTAAAAAGCATCTTTAAGTGAAAATCTCTCATGCACTGAAATGCACTCAGTCAGCTTAAAAGTAAATTATTACTTATAAAAATAAAATTAAATAAACATGCAGGTTGACTTCTTGGTGAATAAAATAATTGAAAAATGTTTACTGAGGATGATCCTCTTCCTTGAAATGGAAAACCTTTTATGTTAATAGCAGCTGTAAGTGAAAATGTTTTCATAGTGCCTGCTGCAGATAATGTATCTTTTAAAGATAGGAAAGGGTGAGGGTATATGTGAAGGTATCAACTAATCATACCAGTGGAGGAGGAGTAATAAGGCAGAGATGAGAACAAGGGCCATGCTGGTGGTAACCTGCACTGCATCACCATACTGAGCTTGACCACACGCTGGAGGACACACTGGGATAATAGATTCTGCAAAGTGGACACATAACATTTGAGCAAAAAAATAAGGCATGGACAAAATAAAATCTAGAGACAAAGGGCTACCAAACAAAAGATTAATTGCAATCAGCATTGACAAAAAAATGAAGGAGAAGCTATGATAATGACTGCCAAGTTTCAACAGATTAAAATCTCAATCTTTTATTAGCACATTCAAATAAACAATAAGCATTATACATCCAATGCTTTTAAAAATGCATGCACAATTAAGCCAAAGGAAAAATGGAAAGACTTACCGAACAGTTCAACCTCAGCCTCAGCAGAGCCTAACCTATTCGTTGCCTTACAAATATACCTCCCATATTGACGCTTCTCAATTGTAATAACACGGATGGTAGTGTCTGTGTATTCATCTGCTGTTGCAAAATGTGATATGCTGAGAGAGAAAGAGCATAAGAAATCAGGTGATTAAATTTTAACTTTATCCAAAATTGTAAACCATGGGAAAGTTAAATTAAAATTTGATGAGTTGTACTCTTCTTTGATTGTTAATTCAAACAATTATAACATGAATATCAAATAGTGAAAAACAAATAATTTATGAGTATTGCTTAAATAAAAACAGTAAATGAAAAATAAAAGTATCTCATTCCAATGTAATAATAGTAATAATTTTTAAAATTTAAAACGAATTGTGCCAAACCTATAATGTTGGTTGTTTGAAAGTTGCACATTATCTTTCACCCATATAATAGCTGGTGGAGGATACGCTTCTACATGGCATTCAAGATCCATATCGTATTGTATAGCCTGACCCAAACGGGGACGTGGCACAGTGATAACAGGCTTAAATTCTACCTCCACTGCAATGTTACGACGTGCTCCTTTTCCAACGCCATTTTCAGCCACACAATAATACGTGCCTCTATCCTCCTTTTGCACATGAGATATCTTCAAAATGTTGCCCCTAAAAGATGAATTTTAAAATTATGGTTGCCTTATTTCTATGCTAGATCTGCAAATAATATCAATGAGCTTAAAACTATTAGGTATATATACCAATTTAACTTGTATAACAACCTAAATAATGTATTTAGATAAAAAAACTCAATAACTACAAAATAATTTTACATTTCAAACCAGAAATTGTTTTTAATGCTAACAATAACCACAGTTACAACTATTTATACATGTACATAAAAATATTTGACATCCTAAAAAAACGCACATTTATAAAATTAATTAAAACATGTTTTACGAAATAAAACAATTCAGATTTGGTACGGTCATATCAAAGAATAAAATGAATTATTTGGAAAACAAACAAATTGTCTTTAATTTCTTTGAATTGTTAGACATTTTTTGGTTAATTCTTACAGTTTCAGAATGATATATAATTAACAGAATTTCATTGTTTGTGTAGGACATATTTCCATATAAAAAGATAAACAAAAACACAAACCTGTATATAGAACCACCAGTGGGAAGAATGGCATTGTTTTCACGACGCCATGAGACTCGTGGATGTGGAAATCCACCAGCATAACACTCTAGTCGAACCTGTTCACCTTCGCTGACCACCAGAGAACGTGTTGAATTATCAGAGATGATAGGAGGCCTTCTGACAAGAAGGTCTACATCAGCTGATATTTCATTGTTGACCGCTATGATTACTGTGCAATGATAAACTCCAGCATCTGTCTCCTGGATATCTTTAATCTAAAATAAAATAATGCAAAAAATAAAGTCATTCTTAAAAACTTTATACCAATACCTCTATTGACACCAAAAATATAGAATACGCTTTTAAGTGTCTAAAATAAATTACATAATAAAATTTCTTGAGTCTTAATTGTTAATCTTCCAGTCACAGTAATTTTTTTAGTGATTATCATTAGTCAAGTCGCAAAGTTGAGCCTGCGTTCAATTTGATTTAATTGAATATTATTTCTAAAAGCTATGATTTCTCGCAGGAATCAAAAAAAAACATCTAAAAAAAGCATTTAAATAAAATGAGTTAGTTCCGGCTTTGCAAAAATAAAAAATTGTACATTACATACCTGAAGCGTATACGTAGAGCTGTGAGGGTCATAGCGCAAAGCCAATCGACTATCTCGGATAATCAGAGAAGATCCACTAGAAATAGGAACAGGCTGGCTGATACCTGTGCGATCAATCTTCATCCAAACAACTGGATAGTCTTGTGCATACTGCACGGAGCATTCGAGTTCAACAGTACCTCCAATGTCTTTAATTTGTTCTTGAGATATGTACGATATCGTTGGGGTTCTTTGCGATGTCACTAATAACAAAATAAAACGTTTCATATACTTTCCTTCATTATTCACTATTATAATACGAATTATTTTCGCGAGCCCTTCGATGTTTTTATATAAAAACATATTTTAGAAATATTTTGATTTGATGTCCCAGGAGAAGTTATTGAGGGCTAAATCAAATAGTATAAAACAAATTAAAATAAAAGAAGGCATTACATTTGTTTTGCCGTTAGTTAATGGATCATTAAATCATAAGAGGAATCAAAGAAATGACTGAAACTTTGCTTATTTTCTTCTAATAAAATAAAATTTCGGTAAAGGGTAAAATTTTGCAACGAACAATATTATTAAATTCGAAGACTTACCCAATGCAATAAGCATACACGAAATAAACGTTAACGTTAACATTTTCGTACTTGTATCAGCAACGCCAACGGGAAACGCCTAAAACAATTGAGAATCAATGACCAGAGTATGTATGGAAGTTGTTTGTTGTTGAGGAAAAAGAAAATTATTTTAGAAATAAAACGCGATTGGCATTTTAATGTTTAAAAACACAACATTCATCATGTCTCTAAGTAATTAATTCCTTTAAATGTTTAAATCAGCACTGTAAATTATAAGTGAATCAATATAGATCACCGTCCGTTTCATTAACAGAACTAGAGTATTTCGAACAATAAATATTATACAATCGCATGAATTAGAATAAATAAAGAAAAAATATTTTTTTGAAAATGAAATCATAAACTTATTTATACATATAATTATCTTTTTTATAGATACCGCATGTATATTTACGCCACCTGTTGACATGAAATGGAATACGAGAGCCAATTTTAAATCGTCGACATCGAAATATGGGTTCTTTTCAGATAAATTTTCTTCCATATTCCATTTTCTTTTACTTTGAGAATAATATATATCATCAGAATGCATATAAGCAAGAAAAGAATTTATTTTATCGTACTTATGAGTTTGTTCATATATAAAATCCTGAACACAGTAGTTGGCTTTCTCAATAATAATGAAAAAAGATAACAGCTCAAAAACCCTCAAACTACCGATGGTTTTAAGTTAAATAATTCAATTTTTTGTTTCAATTTAATAGTCGATGGTTTCCATAAAGCCAATTGTCATTTGAGATTGAATCAGACTATTTTTATTAACTTCGTTGTCAAACTCAAGTAAATACTATATAGTAGAGAAACAATAATATTGATAAGTTATGAAAAAGCAAATTCGAGATGATTATAATTTTTTAAATTTCGCGTGCACAGCGTACCATGCGACGGAAACCCACATTCCAGTGGCACAATGGTTGAAAAAAGGATAATCATAGTGCGTGGAAAGACGAGTGTGCGGCTGGAAATGGAACCTGATCCAGAGGATGAGGTGTCCTCGTGAATGGGACATCAGTGGCGTGACTGGAAGCGGAAGGGTCCGCGGCAAAATATTATCGATGTTTCCTCCCCACCTCATCCCTCTAACAAAAACATATTTTCAAATAAAAATGAATTTCATTGTAGAATCTACCAAGTGACACTTACTGTCAATTACCAGAAGTATGCTGAAAGGGTTAGGCTTTTTAAATTACTCTGTCCAAAAATAATGATTCAGAAAAAAATCCAGGCTAAAATGAAATTGCTACAACATCTTTATTTTTTATATATTCGTAAAAGCTCGAAGGTCCCCGCGCCCGTGGCATTTGGACTCTCTATTGTGACACCACTGTGAGACACCGAGGAACCTTAACGCAAAGGATGAGTTCTTTTACTCTAAAAAAAATGAAACATTTAATTTATGGGTGGGGCCACAATTTTCAGCACAGAACTCATCAGCGCAATTTCACTTGAGCGTAGTGGACACGCAATCTCTCTGGATTGCCTCAAATATAGACAGTGTTTACTGTAGAAAAGTTTCTTTTTTAAAGGTTCTGTGAGTCTCGCGACTCTTAAATCTCTGAATATTATGGTATGCGTCTCCAATATTCGGAATGTTTATCCACCCCTTATGATATCACAACGCATTCATTAATTTGTTTATGATATATTTGATTAGCCATAAATTCGAAATATTTGCGATGATAGTTCCCTCAATACTTCATGATTATTCATGACCACGAGGAAAGTTAAATAACAGCTTAAGTAAAATTATTAGTTCACATAAAAATAATAATATTTATGGAATTGAAAAACCGAAAAACCTTTCCTTTCTTTAAAAATAAAATTAAATGCAAGATAAACAACGAATTGTATGCATAATATACGTGCCGTAGTTACGTAATTCATCCAAAAGCTTTTCGTTGTTTTTTATATTATTTCTCAATTAGACTTCGCATGGGAAATTTGCCAATGACTCTCCGAGCGGCGTCCTTATCTAAGACAGGGTACGCTTCTAGTTTACGTAATTGACATACCAAAGATTTTTTTCCATTTGCTATCGCAAAACTCTTAAACCGACAATCTTCCCGGAAACGTAATACCATCAGGGAAAAAAAGAACAAGACATATTCACGAGCATATCTCGAGACATACGCCTCAGAGACGAAGTAAGCAGGGAAGAGTGCAATATTTGTTTACAGTGTCTATCGGTCAAGGGTTATCTTTCTCTCATTCGGAAACACGCAAAGTGCGGAGCCGACACACGTCATTTGCTACGAACTTCCTGAGCGATTTCATTAGGGCACGTGAGAGTGGTCGAATGCAACGGCTGAATTGCTAACGAAGAGCAACAAAAAGATTGGTAGTCAGTCGCCTCTTGCCAGCGAGATAGTTTTGAGGCATGCGCGTCGCCCCCCTCTTCTCAGTCCGCACGCCGCTCCCGCTTATTTTCACAATCGCAGCCAGTAGGAGAGGAAGCGAGAAGATTATCGCGGCGAATAGCTGTGGACTCGCAAAAGGAATAATATCGAAGAACGTTTTCAATCGTCTAAACTAACATAAGTAAGTATCCCATTGCGGGTTCCATACTCGCAATTCGCACCGAGCGTCATCATTTTACTGTGTTGTTTACGTTGGAGAGCTCTCAAACGGCGGCGACGACTAAGGTTTGTCTCATTAACGTAATGCACCCTTATCTTTTTGTCGATTCCTTCTTTCATTAAACCCAGATATTTTTCATGTATAGTAAGACGGTTTGAGGTGGAACGTGGTGTAAACGATATGACGTTGAAATCTCCATCGGAAACTAGGGAGGAGATTATGGTGGGTGGAATTTGGGATCTTTTGTATGGTTTTTTAGATGTTCCTCGACCCTTGTGCGAAACAGGATGGCGACGCGTAGTAAATTTGTCCGTAATAATTCTAAGTGTCCCCACATCGCCCGATTTTAATAAAAATAAATTTTTTGTCACAGGTTTGACTGAGATGAGTTCGGTCATATTCAAGGCCCAGCTGATAGCTGATTGTAATGCGGAAAACGGTTCCTGTTCCGGCGGTAACTCCGATGGCGTATTTAGAATGGGATGGTTCAGCGTGTCTGACCGAGGCGGTGCACCAAACGCTTCTTCACCCACCAACTACGAGTACATCAGATCCCGACTCACTCACATCCTATGCCTTTCCAAGAGCCAAGATTTCGATGTCTGCTTCAAAGGTATAAGCAAAAATAAGTTGAAACGTGTTAAATATTCCTACAGGTACAGTCGAAGAAACGAAACTCGTAACTCAGTCGTCGAAATATAAAATATTTGTGATGTTTGTGTTATATTTGTGTTTATGTTGTGGTTAATGACCATGTTTTGTCTTTCGTCGCATAGATACTGACGGGAAGAGGAAAATAATAACTCGAGACGAGGAACTCCGGAGAGCGATCTCGCTCCTCGACGATGGATTGTGCAAGGTGTACGTCTGCCTAAAGGGTCCCGCTATGGCTTGCGGTTGATCAAGTTTTGCTCAGTAAGTGTCCTTGGTGAAGCAGCGTGACCTTCTCCCGACGAACCTAGCCCCGCAAAAAATCTTAAAATTCATTTCAATTGTCTTAGACTGTGTAAGTGCTGTTTGAAATCCTCGTGAGAAACATTTATTCCGGTTCAGTACATGTGCGGATGAATTTGTCTTTAGCGATTGAACCAATATTCACGTTGTAATTAGCAGTTTATTTTTAATGATAATAAAGTAATATTTTATTATGAATGTCGCTGTTATTACGCAAAAGGCCGCTTCCGCCGGCCTCATCCATCGGTGTTTTAATTGAGCAGTAATTAAAACATTGAATAAATTGCCAGAGAGCATTATTAGTCCAGCTGTGTTAAGCAACACTTGTACTATGAATGCCGATGATTCAGGAGTTCTTCGCCAGGACTGGGACATCCTCCAACTCGGGCACGGCTGCCAAGAACGTACGTAAACGAGAGCGGGGTTGGTTCCGATTGTGTAGAGGTAATTAAGGAAAAAAGAGTCAATGCAAACGTTGTAAGACGCGGCAAACGCAAACTTAGTGAAAATCATTTCAATTCTTGACTATAACTACTCACAATAAAATAATAATAACAATTTTTCTGGAATTATCAAGCTTTGTTTAAAAGACTACTAGTTATCCCTAGTTACTCATATTTTTATGATGCTATTGTTTCGAAAAAATTAAATCATTAAGACCACTTTTTTCGATTCTGTCGTTAAGTATAAACACAAATTCCGTCGGAGAAATTAAAGATAAAGTTGACAGCGTCGGATAAGGTCCATTCATATCTTCGAATAGACCCTAACGGCATTAAGCGTGACAATTATGTCGAAAACATGACGATTAATCTTAACGAATGACTTTAATTTACTATGAAATACACATGCATAAATTTCGGTATTTATCATTCGACTTGTTGATAATGGAACTGACGACCATTATGAAGTTTTTGACGATTCTTTAAGTGAGTTATGACGTGAAAAATCCAAAGTTGCAAAATACGTTAGCGTCCAAAAATCTAAATCTTGCGCGCTTGTTATAAATAAATGCACTATTATATTTGTTGTATTATTTAATTTCATATCAGCGGAATTTTTGACTTCATCAAAATTACAAGAAAATTAAAGTATTGAAAACATAAGCTAGTATGGCCACAAAATTAATTAAATTCACCTGAAAAAGATGCAATGCAGCGAAACTGGTAGAGAATATCACAAAACTAGCGGTTCCAGTTATTTTTTCAGTATGAACAAGTTCCACAAATTCGACAGAAAATTATCGACTTATGGCTGAAAAAAATCAGTGAAGAACATTTCAAAATCAAAAGGTTAAAAGAGCAGTTATCTCAGAAATATTCGATAACCATAACAAGGTTGCGAAATTATTGTGCCTACTGGTGAGATAATTACCTTTTTAATCTTTTGATTTTCAAGTGCTTGCTCTTGGAAGTTCCACAAAGTTGCGCATGGAATGGCAGATTATAGTGACGGAGATAAAATAAGTTCAATGCATCGTGAAATTTATAATTAATTCTATTAATGAGCAAAAAGCATGTCATATATCGCAAAATTTTAAAGGTTTAGTTAATAACTACATTTCAAATGAGTTGGTCACGCACAAGTGTGTTAGTGCCGAAGCAAAAATAATTTGTTCCTAATTTAGCCATAATTTTATATTCAACTAGTTAAAGCGCGATTTCAACAATCGAGTTTTCATTCGTAACAGAATTAAAATATTTCATACACTCGGCAGTCATAAAAGATGGAAACTCTCCAACTAGACGTTTGGGCAGTAATATGAGTTTATTTAAGTCGGTGGTGTCAAAACTTTTTCATCCCGCGAATCTCTTTCGTAAAAATCCAAATCTCGCGAACCCTCTCTTAAAAGTAAACATTTTAAAGGATCATCTTCCTTACCTGAATACCAGTGGCGTAGCCAAGGTCGGTATTTACGTGTTTAAACACCCCCTACAGGTATGAAAATTAAAATTCTTCAAATTTGCGTGTAAATTACACTTAAATAAAAAATCTGATGTGGCCACAACGAGACTTTCTCCATACCTGTATTATTTCTAAAAATTCCAAATAGGTTACATGATAATACTTTAAGGAACTGAGAGAAAAAATTAAAGACTTAAAAAAAACAGAAATAATGTTTCAAACAAAGATTGTAGAAAATTAAATTCCCTACAACTTTTATTCCAGTACATTTTTACATACATCAAATATTAAAGCAAACATTTCTAAATAACGGATAAGTGACAAGAGTAAACACCCACTTCCGGTTGACCGATTTTTACCAAAAAGTAATCAGATCTTTTAACTTTTATAAAAATGTTAAATATAAAATTTTGCGTTGACCTGATTAATAGTTTTTGAATTAGAGCGCCCACAAAAATCTATCACAGACATCATCGAGAAAATAGTCAAAACGTGTTCAGGGGACCTTAAAACATGTATTTCCGTTGAAACCTCGAATTTGATTTTTTCATGAAAACAATACTTTCTCTATACTTCGTATATGGAGAAAGTAGAAATGAATGAAAGAAATACTACTTGAATTGAACCAGTCCCGTCACTGCAGACGATGATTAAAATAAACCAAGCAATGAGATACGCTGAGAAAACGCCATTAAAGGTTTTTCCCGCGAAACCTCTGAGTCTTCTCGTGAACCACAGTTTGGGATCCTCTGATTTAAGTCCTATTATCGTTGATTGTATTTCTCAGAAGATTTCATTTTTAAATTTCAGAATCTGAAAAATTGATCTTCGAATTTTGACAAAATGATAAATTCATGATTATCATGATTCAAAAATGTTTTAATTTGACAATTTTCTACGCAACGTAAGTCAGTCACAAAATTAGCTCCTCATAAGAATACGCATATGTACACTTATGTAACACAAAATTAAGCGAAAAAATCTACACACTCAAAATATTATTTATCACATAAAAATGAGACACCTGTTGTATTTCTCCAAATGTAGTTGTGAATGCGCAATCAAGCAACAAATTAGTGATCGGCAAAGTTATACTGTTACATGACACTCTTTATCAATACGAGCCGTCATTCTGCAAGCGTTACATGGACGTCCACCATACACCAAGAATGCCACTTGCAAATAAGCAAAAGCGATCTCCGAGGCGACAACATTTGATCCACGTGCAGTCCATGTATAAGATAGTAAATTGCAAGAGTTCTCGCAGAATATTTCTCATTTTCCGAGAAATTAAGGCACCTATCCGGAATATCTCTCTGATCATCGGCTCGCATTCAGAAGTTTTCGCATTTCAAATTTCGTGGCTCAGATCGCCCTGTATTAGCAGCTAGCTAATTACCCGAGATTTTCCCCGTGTTTACAATTTCGAAATTTTCGTGCTCATTTCACTCACTAATATTTTCATTTAGACTCTCAAGATAAGTGATCAATATTCCCTATTAATTTGTATGAACAAATGAAATATAGATTCAATTTTGATATTTTGCAAAGAATATTCTAAATTTAATTTAATTTCACAAAAATTAACACGGACCTGTAGTCAGGGTATGATATGTATGGCAACCCCCTCCCCAAAAATTCAAAATTCAGGCCCAGATGTGCACATCCTCAAAGTCTTTTAAGTATGTGTACCAAGTTTGTCTCTAAGTTCCTTGGTTGTAATCATGTCATGTCATGCTGACATACTGACGCCGTTCCCTCTTGCCAACTTTGGTCTTACAGCGGAGGCGGAAACCCTGCTCAAAGAGACACATTTGCGAAAACGGGAGGGAGGTAAGGGAAAAACAAAGGGAAACACACGCAACGTACCCCAGTGCAGCCAATCTGACTTTTTCCCGCTAGATCTGGCGGGTTTTGGAGTCGCTTACCGGAAAAAACTATCATTCAGTGGATAGTGAGAAATCTAGCGTGAAAGATTTAACTTTTGGATTTTTCTGGCGGAATTTGAGAGTTGAAAGCGGTAAGGAATTGCTACGTAGAACATGGTCGCAAGGCAGTGATTGTAAGGTCCAAAAACCTGGCGGAATGGTGACCGGAAGACCCCCGCATCGAATGAGAAAAAAGTTACGACAGAGTATTTGTCTTGTCTCAGTGAAGGGTAAAGCAAAATGACCCTGGATCCCAAATAGCATCCAAATGGAGGAGTCGGTTAGTCTGCAAAGGAGACAACGAGTGGATTTCGAGGATATGTTTTTCTAAGAAATTTTCAAACCCCATTTGGGAAAAGCAGAACGCTTTTTAGACATTAGTATCACAAGGGTTGTGTTCGAAGCAAGACCAATACTGAGAGTGCGCAGTGTTTTTTGGATTTAAGATATGTAGTTTGTGAATTACAACTCGTTAATATTTTCATCCGATATAATGAGATCGTATTTTATGGTTTTCGCTTAGTAGGTATATTAAATTAATTTTGAAGTGTGCACTTTTTAAGGAGGAAAAACTTGGTTCCGGGAGTGATTTCTTTCTAATAATAACTTTTGTTTTCAACTATTCCTACGAATTAATCGAAATTTCCCTGGCGTCAAATTTGTAACATTTGGTAACTCATAATTCAAATTAATCACTTTTTAATACAGACATTTTTCTCAAATACTAATACAACATTGTTATTATTTATAAATAGGCATACATGATTAGCGAAAGAGCTTGAATATAACCTAAAGATAGCTTTAATTTTTAAAATAGCTATATTGCTAGAGTTTGCATATTTTTTATGATCAGTGGAGTTCCGTTGCATTTGTTTTAAATTACGAATAAACATAACGATTGACTATAATTTAACTTGAGTGCATATGACGACAGAAAGCAAACTATTTACTAAATTTAAGAATGCAGTTAACCTTCCACGATTATTGTTTAATAGACCTCTTGGCAATAATGCTTTTTATTTAATATGGTATTGATATACTTATAATTTTCAAAATATAAAAAAATTAAACTAACATTAAACCTCTTTAAAACATTGAAAATCGCCCCTTTCAAATGGTTGATCGGAAAAAGAAACGTCTCTCAGGAGCGGGAGCGTAGAAAAAACCAGGGGAGGCATATATTCAAAGCTCCTACGGCGGATTGACCAAGTATTTTAAAAGGAGAGGTACCAACACTGTGGGCGATGTCATGTACCAGAAACAAACTTATGGTATGGATGCAGGTATAAGTGAAGAAAATATTGCGATAGTAACAGAATCGTGTGATGAAGTTTGTAGCACAGGAACCCAAAACAATTACAGCGATATTCAGGATGAACATATACATGAAACCAGTTAACGAGGAACTAAACTTGGATTTGCTCGAAATTACTGATGATCCTGCTTCTTGGCCAAGTGTAATGTCAAGTAGTGTCTTTCACCATGAAGTCACAAGGAGCCCAGTTCAGGTTCAAGATTTTCTTTTCAAAAAAATAATGAGGGAAGATCCTTTACCGTTAAAAATTACAAAAGGTTGTTGCCAAATGGCGAGAAAATGCATAGAGATTGGTTAGTATACTCAGAAATACGTGATTCGGTTTATTGCTTTTGCTGTAAACTATTTAGAAATTATGACAGTAATGTATCTGATGAAATTAAAAATTGGAAAAATATATCCAGAGTTCTTAAGCAACACAAAACAACTAAAACGCATTTGTTGAAGTACAAAGATTGGTTGGATACTCTCCAGACTTAAAAATCACAAAACCATCGATTCCAATCAGCAGCGTCTTTTGGAAAGCGAAGAACAGCATTAGTATAAATATTTTAAATGGGTTGTGGAAATAGTAAAATATCTTGCCAAACAATGCTTAGCATTTCGAGGAGACTCTAACGGACTGTTTGACACTTACAATGGTAATTTTTTAAAGCTAATTGAAATGATAGCAAAATTTGACGGTGATATGGGAGAGCACTTGCGGAGAATTGAAAAACGGAAAAGGAAACCGGAAAACACTAAATTGCGAGCACATTATTTAGGAAAAATACGAAATGAGCTTATAGAATTAATTTCTCAGCGCATGAAGCAACATACCATTAATATGGTCCTTAAGGGAAGTGTGTGTGTGTTTAGTATTGATGTGACAAGTCTTACAGATTAAAGTTTTTCTATAAATACTCATGTTTATAAATTAAGTAAAATAAATATTGACACGATTGTATGATAGTTTTAGATAGTAATAATGTAAAATTCTTGATCATCGGAGACCCACGGAGCATGAGGGGGGAAGGGGCGGCCAAAAATTTACCCGCCTCAGGGCGGCGAAATGTCTGAAGCCGGCCCTGCACGCCCTACTCGTAACAACAGCCTTCTTCACATCTTCCCTAAATTTCGTTTGTACTTATCCCAAGGTGCTTTATTTTACCGGATTCCTCTTCTTGTTATTGCCCTGGCAGCCACTTGCCCTCCCCTGGACCTCTTTTAGTCTCCGTTCACCTCGCTCCTCAAACGTCTCCAGAGTCACTGACCAATTTTAATATTCTGTATTGTTCTTGTCGTGGTAATTATGTTATTTATATGTTGCTTTTGTTTTTGGCTGTTTTTGGATGCTTAATAAATAAATTTAAAAAAATTGCATTGGCTCGACGCTTTCAATTATAATTAAGGACGTCATAATGAATCATTGATCTTGATCTAATCAACTCGCAACAAATGCTTTGATGCAGACCATAGACTAAACTTTCTCCTTGGGTTTGTTTTTGTTGATGCTCCTCATTTTTCACACTCTCCTCTTTTGACTCCTCCGTTCGTTCTTCGTTTCCACCGTATTGGGATAACGGAGGGAGATGGGAGTATGGAGGAAGGGGGAAGGGGGAGAGTGAAAGAGAGAAGGAAGGAGAGAGAGAGATAGAGAAAGAAGAGAAAGAGAGGGACGGAAGAGGGAGAGAATGAAGGAAAATGAAAGTTGGGGAAAGCGGGAGGTTTGGTGGGAGGGATATAGGGAGATAGAGAGGGAGGGAGAGAGGGAGGGAGAGAGGGAGGGCGAGAGGGAGGGAGAGAGGGGGTGAGAGAGGGAGCGAGAGAAGGCGGGAGTGGGAGGAAAGGAGAGAGAAGCCCGAAAATAGGACTAGATATAATTTTTTATCATAGATATATGCCGAAAGGATGAGGTTCAGGGTTGCACACGGACAACGGACGAATTTGTCTAGCGGAGCGAGACACGGGGATGACGCGCGTAGTGCGTAGGGGCGAAGACCCTAGTAATAGATAAATAATCCGTGACCCTCTGCGCGTGCCACCTTTAAATTCATATTGTCCGTAACACTTAAAGAAAAGTGATTTTCATATGATATCCTGAATATAATGCGGTATGACTACTATACAGAATACAATTTTTAAGAAGTAGAATTCTTTTAAAATATATATTTTTAAAATTCTTCTCTGAAATATCGTGCCATGTAAAATTTCTTCGCACCATTTGGCACGAGTGCCATAGGTTTCCGATCACCGCATTAAATTTTTTCCGATTATCGAGCAAGGTTTTCTATTACCTTCTCGGAAAAAGCATACGCTAAAATAAGCAACACATTTCCGGAATGAAGTAAGGTATCATTTGATGCCTCTTGATAAAAATACTAAAGTGTTATGTCTTGAAGTTTAGTGCACAAATAAACTAATACAAGGCGTAAACAGGTAAGTTCCTATTCCCCGACTTGACATCTTGCAATTTTACTGAAGGAAATGTGGGAGTGAAGATGTGTTCGAGAAAATCCTCGAAAACAGGTTGAAGTGGAGTAGAAAATAAAAAAATAGCCGTTGCAATTGATAAGGATAACAGATTTTGTGAGAATGCAGTTGAATATGTGGAATCTTTACTTATACCGTATCTAATTCCATTAAATAAAGTTACATACGTTAAAAATAAAGATATTATATCTTAATTTTTCTGATATGTATAAGCAAAAACATCAAGGTCCGATGAAACTGATCCAATATCATGTCTCTCATCGCCTGACGTGTAGCGAGAGGTGCAGAAAAAATGTTAGATGACGTCAGAACATCTGATTCCATTCAGTCAAGTGTCCTATGCTGAAAACTGTACCGCAATACTATTATTTCCTTGGACGAATAAGTTAAAAAATTTAGTTGAAAGTCTTAAAAGACCTAAAAGAAACATTTTTCCCCTTTCCACCATTCCAAATGAGCGTTGAAACCCCTGCGGAAGATGCAGTTCCGATTAAATGAAACGTCCAAGGGTAGCCTATTTGCCGCACTGGGCGGTCGCACACGTAATTCATGCTTAAAAGCGACCCTGCATACACACACACACACCACACTTTCAAAATTTCAAAATAAAGTGCTGCGTTTTTTTATGTAAAATATGCATGACGCATTTGCAGTAACTACATACGGGTGGTTACATATAAACATACGTTTAGTCAAGTGAGTACAAATCCTTTTCAAAGAAATAAACTCAACTACACTATATAAAATCTATATATATTTTGACACAGCCCTTCTATGAAGCTGGTCAGACGATTCAAAATATACTTTTCGTTGTCATTATTATTTCTGTTGTAGACGGAGATATAGTTATGTTCTCCGCTTAGTCATTTTGTATGAATCGATGATACCACAACGATTCCTTCAACAATGCAAACAGTCAATAATAGGATGTCGAAATACCAGAAGGGCTCATCAACAGCTCGAAGGTTTCAATGGCAGTTGGGGCTGCAAGGGGACAGTAAACTCAATGAAGCAGAAGCACTCGCAAGACATTCTAGCCACGTGTCACAATACGGCCAAGTCACGTAATAAACTCGCTTTCTGGTAAGGGCTTCGTAGAAACTATACTCGAGTAAGACTATCGAAAATTTTATATCAGTTCTCTTTGAGAAAATAATGGGGTATTGTAGTTTTTAAATATTCTCGAAAAAGAACTATATTATCGTAATTCCCGGTATTATCATACTGATTTGGAAGTGCCTTGCAGTTTAGTAGTAAGATTTAATTGAAAATAAATTCCAATAATAGAGACAGAGAATATAAAACATTTTCCAGTTTCTTGTTCATATCTGGTAGTGACTTTAACACTCATCATCATCATCTTCGCGGATCAGGCTAATTAGCATATACCGTTGCCTATTGGGCACTTATAAGTACGCACACGCAGACTGGAGGACCAATTCATACGCACCGCACATTCGCACCGAAGGGAGGAGGGAAACCCGGTGCAGGCATCAGACTGCTCTTACGAAAAGTATCAAGGGAACACATTGCTTAGCGTTTCTTCCGAAGGACAGAGAGCTGTTTCTGATTGTCCTCACAACGCACAAGTCGGGACGAGGCAAACTCAGGCTGTAAAAACCGACCTCCGCCAGAATTCGATCCTTGGACTGCTAAGTACAAGGAAAGCCGACTCAAGTCACTTCGCCAACTCGATTTATTAATTAGTTCAGACACGATAATCTATCTTTAGAATGATTGCTTTGAATAGACTCCGCATTGAAATTACTATAAAATTGAAAGAAACTCTTATTTATTTTCTTTGCAAGAATAGAATTTGTAAAATGACTACGTTGATTAGTCATTTCGTTGAGGTAAGCACTCGAAGAAGTCTATTTTTCCGTCATTCAGGGCAAATCAGCTTCACTTCGCCCTGACACGGTTCACTTACCCTATAGATCAGTGTTTCCCAACCTTTTGAACTCCGCGGACCACTTCAGCAACCCTACAGGCCCTGCAGACCACCTCATTACTTACACTAACGTACTTACTGTAACTACGTTTAAGAAAAGGGGTTAATTGGATACGTAGTTTATTTGAACATTTTCAGATATATATTGCACACGTTTCTGTCTGTTTGAGAGGCGCCTGATTATTTTTTGTTTTATTCCAAGAATTATTTTCAACATTTGTAGGAGAAATTCGTGAAATATAAAATAGTTTTACAAACTACATCATAATAAACATATTACAAAATGCCTTTTATTTCTAAACTATGTACGTAGTACAGAAGAAATGTAAAAATAGAAAAAAACATTTATTTTTATACGAACAAAAATGAATGTATTAATTAGAACCTTGGTGTTGAATATCCTGCATAAATTCATTAATATTTGGAACTAAAGAAGTCAGAGATAACCATAACGTTGATTGCAGGTTTAATAAGCGATTCATTTCCTTTGTTTTCGTAGCGACTACAGCTGAAAATCCTGATCCACATAGGTACGTGACTTGATTAACTTTTCCCAAAAAAATATGGGGGGCGGTCTAAAAAAAATTACATTTTGGATACCTCCGCGGACCACCAACAAAACTTTCGCGGACCACAAATAATCCGTGGACCATAGGTTGAGAAACACTGCTATAGAGAGATAGCGCAGTGAACTGAAGGAAATGATTGACAAGGGCGCCGCAAAGGTCGGCCTTCGTTGTTCGCGGTGGAAGACGTCTGCGCGCGGACTTTTTAGGCAAATAAAGGGGAGTAGAAATTAAGGCTTCAGATTCCTCCGCTTGTATTGTCCAACAGTATCAATGCTACGAGTTTAAACCAAGGTGTATTTGTTTTGCTATCTTTAAAACAATTATTGTGTTTTATTGGCCTTTAATTGGAGCCGCGAATTCGATTCGCAATAATTAAAGTAGTTGATTATATTATCACAGTGTTACAATGTAAACATCTTTGCGACCCTAATTTATACCATTAATCTTTCGATGATGTTTATTTAAGAAGAATTAAATTATAAAACAGGCGAATCAATGAAAGACTCGGCAATTAGCGGAGCGGATATTGTGATAGGGTGAATTTAATGAAAAGGCATTTTGAAGTCGTTCGATCTCTTGGTTGGAAACGGACTTTAAGAAAAGGTCAAAGATTACTAAAATGACGGGAGAAAACTGTGGAAAAATAGGAAAATAAAATTTTATTCTTTTGTTTCACGGTAATTCGTCTACAATTCGAGATCATTAATACTTGCATGGTTAAAGATAGAAGCAGCGAGAAACGGATACGAGACCATACTGGCATTGCGTTCTTTTTGTGCGATCCAATTCTACTCAAGAGAACAAAAATAAATTGAGAAAGCCAATCGCGAGCCTCAATAAAAATTTTTTTCTCGGAAAAAATAGCGCTACTTGAGAACATTCGATATTGCGTTTTACAAATAAAGTAAAATGGTAAAATAGTATTACCTTTATTTGTGATACGTTTCGATAAAATTCCAATTTAATTGATCTATAATTTCTTTATGCTCTCCTAATGAGAAAAGCATGAAATGACGATGTAAAAAGGTTATGGGAGAATATAAAAAGAAATATAGAGAGGATAATGGAGGAGGAGACCGTAAGCGAGACGCATTAGAAAGAACTTTGCATACAAGTGTTGAACAAAGAGGTAAATTCGTGTGACGAGGGAGCCATTTTGAGATCGGAATGATTAAATGGAGAATCGATCGGTGAGTGATAGGTACGTTCCGCTCGTCGATTCTCTTTGCGTCCAACGACATCATATTGGTCCATTCGCATTGGAATTCATTTCCTCCTGGCTTACGCCCAACCCGGCGCCATACGACATAGAGGACACTGCGTCTTAAGGGAGGAGAAGGGGAGTGCAGAGGGCGCCGCGAAAGGGACATGCGGGTGGCGCGCGACTCAATGCACCTCGCAAAGAGCAGAGTGATGCAATTGCTTGTCGTGGACAGGAGTTGAGGCAGGTCAAGGTGCATTACTCGCCAGACGCTAAGGCTTGAAGGAAGTGTATTAGAATAGAATGACAGTTTTGCTCGAGCCGAAGATTTTCTATGAGAATCGAGTGGAAAGTTTCTTCGGGGAATATAGAAACAGTAAAAATTTATGACAATATAATCAGAAAATTCATTAAAGAAAAGCGCAGAATAATGCTAAAAATGATAAGATTCAATACAGGCCTATATTTTGCTGTTTAAATGATATTTGAAAACTTTTCTCTTCTTATATCGAACACATTCAATAGCAACTGTGAAAAATCATAGAGATATAGGCATGCTGATATAGAAAAAATAGGATACTTTACGTAGTGGAAAACATATTTCAAATCAGGTGAAATGAGTTTTTCCGAAAAGATTTGAAATATTGCTAACGGGAAGATTTTAAAATAAAACAACAGATGGTTTCCAAATTTCTATTAATGTAGTAATTTAAAATTAATTTAGTTTATCTTTCAAACATGATAAGTTTGTTATGCTCGTTTTTTTTCACGCCAGATGCATTTCACGTGAAATTATAGCCTCCCTCACATCTAACATCCACACTTCCATTACGTGCGTGCTCTTTATTCCTGATATATTATTATTATTATCAGCGCACGCCCAATGCAATGCATTGCGTTGCTGTTACCTAAAGAGGCAAACTATTCCATAGCAAGATTATGGAGACATCAGCTCACGTTTTATTATTTGCTTTCCGCATAGTTGATGTAAGGTCTGGAAATCATTGGTGTTCAAAATATCGTTCCTCAAAGAAAGGTAATTCAACTTTGAACTAGGAATGCAGAAATAATAGGAAGTCGTCGAATTTTATCCAAAACATAAAACTCAGTAGAGGCTTTTTAATTCATGGCATTGTAATCGGTAAAATTATTAGAGTCTATTAAGTCCTTCCAAGAGAAGTTTTGAAAGCATGCTGATGAATAGCTGAGTATCGCAATTGTAAGTCCATGCACTTGTCATAAAACACGATCAGCATGTATAAACACTTCTGAGCGGCTAACTAGCAACGAAGAGTTTATTTTTCCTCTTCTAACAAGGCAAGGTGCAGTCAGAGATACTAGGTCTGCCGATAAAGTATTCCTACGCTGTTTTTCGGTGGAAACACGAGCTAACTTTCTTGAAATAAATATTGAGGACACATGAAATGCACAAACCGCGCCTCACAATGGCCTCTCTAGGATGTAATAAAAACGGCAACGTTGTGGTAAGATAAATGAAGAAAGTGGAGTGGGAAATAAAGAGGAAGATGACGGAAATGTTGAAGTTTAAGCCGCAACTGAGAGCACAAAGAATAGAATTTGTTGGCGCGGTAAAATATGCGAGGAAGGCATGAAGGCAACTCGTACTGTGCGTCTTAAGTATTACAAGACATGGGTAGTGAACATACTCTAAACCAGGGCTCGACAAACGTTCTAAAAATCTAGGAGCCTGCACAGACGTTACATAATTTTGGCGGAATTTTTTTATCATCATCAGAAAAATAAATATTTAATAACTTAGACACGAATATGCTACTATAATTAAGCCATGCACATTTATTTATGTCACATTATGTAGCAGAATATAGTAAAATGAGTCTTATAAATCTGAAAAACTCTAATAATATTCTGCCAACAGGTAGTTTACGAACAAGAATAAAAATTTGCACTTATTTTCAGGAACTTGAATGCTTCGGACATATGTTTTGCTGCTCCTACTGCTGAGCCCGACATTAAAATGTGACTACAGCACGTGACTATAGTATAACCAAAACCTAACTACAGCGCGCAAATTCAATATTTAGGCGCCAGCATGAAATAGGTGCCATGGTGACATGGCGGCCGGGATTTTTCGTGCCCTGCTCCGAGCTGCTCGGATGCGCGGCCGGGCACGACAGTATTCCCTCCGCGCACAGCCCCTTTTTTGCTGAGCACAAGTCAGAAAAAATCATATGAAAATCCCAAGAGAACATTACACAGGACGTTCCTTTTCTGAAAATCTAAACATTTATAGTTCCCGTGACATCACTCATAGACAGAAAATTCTTCTTCCACTTGGAGGGGAGCCCATTGTACCCTTTACTTTTGTGCTCACATTTTTTGCGCACCGGTTTACCACTGCTGCTCACGAAGTTTTGCCGGCCGCGTGAGACTCGAAAACAGTTTCTTGACCGGGGTGACATCAAACCCCAGGGTGACGCGTGAGTTATTGAGGGGTGACGCAAATATTTGATAAATTCACAGTGTATAATATTATGCCTTATAAAATAAGGAAAACCGGAAGAATAGCTTCCTCTGCATCTTTAAATGCATAATTTTTTACCTTTATATGGTAGATAAAGCCCAATTTATCTATAAAGGTGACTTGAAGGAAATGGAACTGTAAACGGGGTGACGGAGATATGAAATGGGGTGACGCAAGCAAAAAATGTTGAGAACCACTGTATCAGAGAGAAAATTGCATCACACGACCCCTTTTGCTGTTATCGAAGTTAAATTTTGAGCAAGATCCACCAAAACACGCTTAGGAAAGAGGAATAAAACAACACAAACGGTGAAACAGGCGATCTTCAACTCAAATGCCATTTTAATAATTTATTGTTTGTTCTTCCACAATAAAAGAATGAGGATGCATTATGACGATTATTAAATGCGTGCTAAACAACAAAACATTAACCTGTAATAATACGAATGTCGTCCCAAAGATAACAACGTCAATGCATTTAATATATACTTTCCGACAAAATTATTAATTTTAAACTAATAATTTTCCACAAATAAATTTTGAAATTTAGCTAAAAATACATGGATACGAGAATACGGAAGGCAAATTAGAGTGGTAAATAAGAGTGCTCTATTAAAGATGCAAAAATAAATAAGGGAAGAAATTATGTCGATCCTAAAAAATAACACAATTATCATATTATTTTGTAAAAGATAAAGTAATTATCAAGCTATCCTAAAAAATAGCACAGTTATCATAAAATTCACAGAGGTAGACGAAATCTTGTGGAACTGTTCCATGATGAACATATAAAATAGCAACTAAAACAATGGTAAACACAAAGTCGTTATTTTATTTGTTCAACACAATTATAGCTTTTTCGTCATTTTTGATGGAATTATAAATAACGTTTTTCTTTGGCGAAAATGATAAAATCGAGCACTATAAAGGCATGATTGGTCCCGAGAGAGGGATGAGATATCGCGAAGAGAACGTCGAAGCTATGGACTGAAAACGAAATTCAGGGCTGTAAGACAAATAAAAGAGCGATAAGGATAGGTAATTATGGGCGTGCGGTGATTTTAAGAAGATAGTCATCAGACCGAAAAACCATTGGGCAAGCAAACAGTTCCGAGGCGGACGATGGGACGCGTGTTTATTTTCCGATCGATGAGAGGGGAGGATATGCGCCGTGCTTCATGACTCCGTTATTACGCCGCGTTCACGAAGGCAAAACAAATTAAACGCCTCTCAATACCAATAAATTGGCATTTTGAAGTACGCAGATTTTTGGATGGGTTCCACCTGTTTACCCAATGGCGACGGCTTCACGATCTGCGGAGAGGATCATAAATAGGATTTATGGTTGATCTCGATCCAAAGCGATCAATAAACTACGTACTTACGGTAGAGCAATTGCATGGCGGCTGATCTATAACTGGATCCTGCGAAAATTTTAAATTAGGAGCTTATAAAGTCAGTAACAATGGTAAACAAGGAGCGAGGATAAATGAAATTAATGCCTATTCAGCGTGTCCTCCGGCGTTCCACAGGGAAGTGTCATCGGTCCCCTATTATTCCTTATATACATAAATGACTTAGATAAGGTTATTACAAGTAAAATCAAGTTATTCGCGGATGATACGGTATTTTACAGAGAGATTAACGGTCCTGCTGATCAAGCATTACTTTCTAACGATCTACATGCAATTCTCGAGTGGTGTAAAGAGTGGCAATTAGAGCTGAACTTAGGTAAGTGTTCCGTCATGAGATTCTGGAGAAACAAAGAAATTGAGGCGATGAATTACAGTATAGAAGGCGTACATCTAAAATTATCCGAATCCGTCAAATACTTAGGTGTCATTTTAACAAGTAACCTCTCGTGGGACACACACATACGAAATATATCCGGGAAAGCTAAGCAGAAACTAGGATTCATCAAACGGATAGTAGGTAAAAACGAATAAAAATTCAAAGAGACATGTTACTTTTCTTTAGTTAGACCGCTGCTAGAGTATGCATCGAGCATATGGGATCCGTACGAGAAAGGTTTAATCACCGAGTTAGAGAAAGTGCAGCGAAAAGCTGCTAGATTCGTCAAAAATTGTTATGATAGAAATATAAGCGTTACAGGCTTGATACAGGACTTAGGATGGGAATCACTAGCTGAGCGCCGATCACGTGCTAGGTTAAAACTTCTTGAAAGATTTAGAACGAGTACTTTCTCCAGCGACGTCGAAGAAATAATAAGAACTCCCACCTATATCGGTAGAATGGACCATCCTCGTAAAATAAGAGAGATAGCCTGTAGGACGGAGAGATACAAAGGCTCATTTTTCCCTAGAACGATAACTGAGCAGAATAAAACTTGCGATCAAAAGTAACCTCGCGTAGGGGCGTAAACCCAGACCTAATTTTGGAGTTTTCTCCTTGGTGTTAATGCACCCCCTGCCACACATCCTTGCGGTGGCTTGCAGGGTAAACTGTAGATGTAGATGTATCTACGTTCGCATAAGCACACCCGCGATTCTATGACTCGAACTTTCGATAAATCATTGGTGCTAATTCCTCCGAGTATTTCTATTCTTCGGCGCTGAAAATTCTTCCGGGCCACACTGAAATTCACGCAACGTTTCTCTCTTTTTTGATATAGCCACATTTTAATTTTACAATTAACTTAATGCATTTTCCATGATGATTCAGAATACGAGTTTGTCGTTCGTAAAAACGTTACAAAAGATATGAATATGGTGGGAAATGATAATTTGTTTTTCTCTCAAAAAAGGCACGTATAAACATCGCAAGAATTCCAACTAAACTTTGCAAATTTACGATCAAAAGCTAAAAACCATTCACATTTTTTACAGAGGATAAAAAGGGTGTGTACCTGTTTAATTTGCCACGGTCTCAATATCTATAGTATCGTATAAAGAACTCCACTCTTAGGCGCTATGACGGATATGCACACATAGAGTTTAACGGTTTGCTGAAAATCCTAAGAGGCAAAACTGCTTCTTGAGCCTAAGTCCTTTTCCTTGTTTGGAGGCGTTGGTTCAGACCGTGGAGAGATGCCGCTGATCGATCTTAAAGGAGAAGCGCTACTGTGAGACTAGACGGCTGTGAACGAACAATTCCCTTAATGGGAACAACGAACACGGCAAAAGAGGGCAGAAAATGCTGTGATAAATGTCGTACTGGAGATTGCTTGCCACATTTCGCTCGCACGACGTTATACAACGAAATTTATTGGCACGCGATGGGCAGTTTTATGTCTCAAATGTCACTTACGTTTTCAAATAATAGCTCTAATTTAAAATAAACGATTCTCATTGTAAAACCGAACGGATTACGCAATTTTGAGTTGCAATTTAATGAAATAACATATTTAATAACGCAACACATAACAAGAAATTTTCGTCGGTGTGGACTTCGTTAATTCACAATATAAAACGAAGGAAGGGCAAGACGGACGGACAGACGGACATACTGAAGGAAACTGAATGCGCATGTTACTAAATTATCTCACTAAACCAATGCCCTCGGAAATATTCATCTTTCCAGATCCGTCGGTTAAGAAAAATTTTCGAATTAAGTAAACACACAGGGTACGGGCGAAGAAACGGCAAAAAAGATACCATTAGCGCTTTTTATAAATAAAAAAACGCAATAAAAGGAAGATTTCCGTGGCTATTCGACTTCATTCGACATTTTTACTTAATTTCTCTTGCGAGAAGCTCACGCTGAAATGGTTACAGGGAGTAAACATTGCGGGAGAAATATCGTCGAGGAAAGATTGATTGGTGAGATAAGAATCGCAATCGAATCCTTTCTTAAAATATCATCGACTCGTATCTACTTTACCGCGAAGAGGAACGTAAATTATAAAATTCCCGTATCTGTAATAGCCTACGGTAAGCTCATTCTTATCGCAATTACATGAAAGCTCGCGCACTTTACTAGGTTCGTAAATGAAGCAAGAAGGATAAGGATGAAAAAATGCCTCAAAAATCTAAGGTCAAAACGTAAATAATCCTTTGAATGGGAAGCTAATGGCGCCAACAAAGTTGAAAAATTCACTCGAGTTGGAAGTGAGAATGGCATCAAGAACAAAATTAAAACGTTTTAGACTCGATCGCTAAAAAAGATTTTCAATTACATCTTTAATGATGGTCTAAAAATATTGTTAAATATTAACTATGCGGTTCTAATTATTTAGTTAAATGAATCATATTTGAGCATTTCACTCAATTACAAGGCTAAAAAATTGAGACATTGCTCTTATAAATCGAATCCTATGAAAAAAACCCATCCACATCATCAAAACATTTTAGCTGGAGATAAGATGAAATGACAAGATAAAATCCGAAGGAAAATTTTCCTGAGAGTAAGAAGTGAGATAGTGGGATTGAATCGATGCAATACCACGCTAACATTGCATTAAATTAAAAAATTTTAAATGCCACTTATTTAGAACGCCTTTATCGAGTTAATTGAAAATACCAAAGATAAGATGCGTTTTTATTGATTTTAAATTTACAATTACCGAAAAAATTAGATATATATGAAATATGTATTTTGAAAGCATGTATGTGTACGTTTATCGACGTTAATGAACTTGTTTTTATCAGAATTTCCGAATTTCTCCGCTTTTGATCTCTGTGAAAACTATGAATTGCATGTTTAGGCTGGTTTCCAAATGGTCCTGTCCCTGTGTGTGTGTGTGTGCGCGTGTATGTGTGTGTGTGCGCGCGCGCGTCCCCCGCCAACAACTTTTGCATCAATGGATCGATTTTCATGAAACTTGGTCTGAGGCTCGTGCTGCCAGGGCCCACCTCCGGGCTACATTTTGTTTGGCGAAGATTGAAGTCCCGAGTTCGATTCCAGGAATGTTTTTCCCCATTTGTATTACATAGGAAATCTCAAATCCATTGTGCAGAGATGTTTCCCTTAATACATTAAAATATCTTAAAATTGTGATATAGGTGAGAGGTTTGTACTGTTCTGAGGGGAAAAGAATGTAGATTCTAATTCTTATCGCCGAATTTTGATAATTGACCGTATTTTCTTGAATGTCTACTAAAACATAGCGTTTTAGCGTTTTAAACCGCATTTTATCGGATTGTTGCCATGGAGACGATTATTACAGAACTCGGATTGAGCATAGACGAGTGAACAAATGGGTTATTTTCTTTTCGCTCGACTACCTTTCAACAATGGACAGTTTATCCATACATATTAGCGTATAAACAGTAAAATTTATTAAATTCTTTTATTTAAAAATACATGCAAAATATAATGTCAGAAAGAGATTTTGACATTGTTTTTAGTATTTTAAACCTGATAATCTTCTATTAATTTGTTTTGCAATTTTTCTCAATCACTGATAAACTATAAATTACAATTGGTATTTATGGTATGAGAATTCCATGGAATGACTAACACATATCTACTGAAACATTTCCTGTCAATGTAAGTAATAAATTCGGGACGTCAACTTTGGGAAACCAGCCTGCATTAGTTCTGGTTTGGACTTCTTGTTATAATAGAAACTAGGGAGATGCCTGTTGAAATTCAACGGGAAAGATTTTTGTGAAATAAAAAATGAACAAATATACCTGGGCTTTATTTGGATGGCAATAAAACAAACTTTCGTTCTTTTAGGCGTTCGTTGTTTCAAGTCTCGGACTCCTACGATGATTCTAAGTAGGTACTTCATTTTAATATGTGAATGATCTCGTAAATAACGCAACGAATGTTGTTTACATTGGTTGCTATGAAAATAACCTCTCTCCTTCTCTCTCTCTCTCTCTCGTACTAATTTTAAGAGCATTCAAAGTACGCTTTCACCCATAACGATTAAAATAACAATAGAATTTCGAGGTTTAACAATGTAATTGGTTGGCAAGGCAATATCCCGTTAAAAAGTCAAGATTTCCCAAAAATATGTGAATTAAATGTTTAACATAAGTAATTTCGAACTCTAGACGGGAAAAGATGAACAGAATAAGAAACCTTGTGGTTTTTTCATTAAAATAGGCTAGATCCGAAGATCATAGGTTAATTATTTATAATTTAGATCTCAAAAAAGAATAAAAGCCTGCAAGTCGAAAAGTCGATTTTTACGTGTTATCATATGGGAAATGGAAATGCCTACCTTGGAGTCGAACCTAGGACTTTTTTCGTGATTTCGTTTCGTCATCATCTTGCAATATTTGAATCGATCATTCCTGCCAAATATCAAAAATGTATCTCGTTCCATTATCGAGTTATTCGCATTTTTATAGCGTGACAGAGGTAGCCACAAAGGGACAGAAGTAACCCTTTATAGATTTTAGATGTGTTTTAAGGGCTGATAAACAGAAGCTGTAAAAATAAGGGGAAAATATTTGCCTAACTTTTTCCCCAATTAAAAATCTATATAATATTTTAATAATGACCAGCACAGTTCACGTATATATATATTATATTTTTCCACGTAAAAATAGTTGTGCTCATTACCTCATTCTTTTTTATCTATTGTTTTTGAATTTTCCTTAGCAACGCGAGATTTTTGTCAATGGATTATTAAATATTGGCTCAGGTGTTTCAAACACAATATCAGCTGATGAGCGGCTTTTCCCTATTGTCGGCCTGGCTATCTCTTTTAGATGGGGAGATTAAGCTTAGCCTATCTTGTACGAGAATAGATTTTCGCTGTGAGATTTCGCCATCTTGAAGGTAACACCGTAAGGCAAGAGGTTTCGGAGAACTATTCCTTTTATGTCCAGCATTATTCGGACTTGAATTGTTAATTGTTTAGAAATGTTGCGATGCATGATGTATGCTCTCCTATTTGCCATTTATCGGAGGTTTTATTCGCTCGTTCCATAAATTTCAAATGCCGTAATTTTCCGATTATAATATGCACTCAACATAATAAGCACCCGGATGTTACGAATGAAATGTAGAAATTGCCTTATCGCCATGTATAATACGCATCTAAAATTGTAGTAATAAGATCAATTTAACCCGTGCAGGTTTTAGTGAAGTTGATTACGAACTTTTAGTATATTATAGAACCTGAGTTCGCCAAATATTCAACTATATATTGATTATATTATGTAAGTATATTAAATATTAAGAATATAAAACGTTTATCATCCTGATTATTTCAAAACCATCTTTACAAAGGCTGAATGTAAAAAATAATTCCTGTTTTTGCTTTTGAAACAATAATCTAAGTATAAATTCCGTCTAAACGCAAAATTAATAACAACTATGCTTTCTCGGTGATAATATGTCCGAAAATGACTATAGACAGGTTGAAAAAATTGTTTGCGCTAGTTTTAATGTATAATATGTACCCAAAGTTTTTCATCCATTTTTCGCAAAAAAATTGCGTACTATACATGGAAAATTACGGTAGATATTTCAATAGGTTCAAATTTAATAAATTTGTAGACTTATGGCCGGTTTTACAAACCTTCGTTAAGGATTTAACGAGCCGTTAGTGTACTTTAACGATTCGTTAGCGCAAACCGTTGTTCCACCAACGTCTGTTAAGATTAACGATTCGTTAAACTCTCGTTATTTTAACGCGTCTAGCTCGGCCACTTAAAGGAATTAACGAATCGTTAAGTCTATCAAATATGGCGGCTGATAATTTCGATGCTGAAGTTCTGTATTTGGAATTTTTGGAAAATATTCGGAGAAGGACTCGCCGTCCAAGATATATAGAAACAGATCAATTATAAACATTCGACGACAATAAATTCAAAGAAAGATTCAGGCTTCGCAAAAATGCTGTGCTGAAAATTGTCGAAGAAATAAAAGACAAGTTTGAATATTTCATCAAATTGTCTAGTTTATATTAGACAAGGAAGAATTAATGCTTCATGAAGCACTTGGAATATTCACGGTATTAGTAATGTAAAATTAGTTGGGTTATAGTAGTTTTTGTCAAGTTAAGCATCATTTAGCTGTAAATTTGGCAATTTCATCTTGTACTTGTTTTAAATATAATTTATAGATAATACAGGAAATAGAAGTGTATAGAGTTTATTTATTAATTAAATACTAGGTAACTAAATAGCAACCCGAGTAGTTTGATATTTAGATTGTAAAAAAATGTACACACAAATGATACTCGCGAATAACCTAACAAAAGAAGGTTTGCAACAGAACAAATAAAATAGACGATGCATTCATTCAAGTTAATTAAATATTTTTATTTTCAAAATTAGTTTTCTTCATTCTCAGAACCTCAAATTTTGATTGGTAATACTCTCTCTTCGCTTGGTGCGCTGCTTTCTTTTCCTCGAGCATTTCCTTTTTCAACAGAAAAATAACTTCGTTTTGTTTTTTTTTTTGATGCAAGACTCTCCCTTTCCTCCGTGCACAGCTTCTTCCTTTCTGCGGACAATTCAGCAATGTTATTCTGAGCATCCGCCATCTCAGAAATCTTCCTCTTCAGCTGCGGCCGATTTCTTTTTGTCCATGCCGGTTTCGCTGTAGTCGATGATTCTGAATGGGCACTACATTTTCCCAATTCATTTTCATGAACCACTGTAATTATGTCCGGTGTCATCTCTTGCCTCTCATTGTATGCTATTATTGCATTTGGAGTCGCTACTTCATTTGCAATAATTACTAAAACGAATAAAAATTGTAATGGACAAAATGTAAGTTTCATGAATTCCAAGAATTTGTTTTCAAATTTGAAAGACAACTGAAGAAACATACCAATCTTATGACATCCCTCATCTGCTTCTTCCAAGACAGACGTGTCAATTTCTTCAGAGACATTGCCTAAGAAAATAAAAATCAGCTTTAATGCTCATACAGCAGTTATTGGTAATCACAATTAATTACAATTCCCTAGCGTTTTCTTAGGCTTCATTTCAACTATGTAAATATTTACGAGCTTACCTAGATATTCTGCATCAGAGTCCTTATTATTTTTCAAAGGCTCCGCTTGGTCCTTTATTACAGACCACAATTTCTCCACCGTTGGGTCTGATTTTGGGTCGAAAACACCTCCTCCCGTTTTGTAACGATTTACTCGATCGTCCGCTATATCCTTCTTCACCTTCCTCTTAAAATTATCATAGAATGACTTGATCCGTTTCATATTCCTATGAGACACATTCACGTGGCTGTTGAACTCATCCACTACTTTTTGCCACACATCTTCCTTTTTCTTAATATTGGTTCCATCTGTTCTTTTGTCTTCTATTATGGCACTATACTTAGAAACCACGTCCACGATGACATTTCTTTCATTTGGCGTGAAGTTTAGGCCTCGGCAGCGTTTCTTCTCCGAATTCATTTTTACAAGTTCAATTTTGTATTCAAACAACTTCACGATGTATTCGCGGATAACGTACTTCATTTGTTCTAAGGCTGAACGGATAGCCAATCCGGGGGCTGCGTAGCAACACTAGAGAGTATGAAAAATCTTGCGCTCACCTATAACGGGCCGTTAAATAACGACTCGTTATTTTACTGAAGCACTCCTTGGTGAAATGCTAAAGAAATTAACGATCCGTTATTTACTAACGACGCGTTAGATAACGGAAGGTTAGTCAGATTTTAACGACTCGTGGTGAAACCGGCCATTAATTCTTTATTTAATTCTATAATTTCGGATAAATAATATATTTATCATTATTGCCTTCCAAATATGGAAATAGTAAGTATATAATTAATTTTCATTCTTCAGCTACCTAATAAATTAGATTAATTTTAATTACCTAATCCTACAATAATTTCATGTATCAAAATATGTAACACTTCAGCTTATATTAGGGATTATAATTTATGGCCATCAAATCTAACGCAATTACTTATTAATGCAAACAGTTTTGTCAAAATTTCGGGAAGAAATAATCGTGTTTCTCGATTAACGCAACATTGCTTTCTCGGCGAATAATTTACGATTTCGTTTCTCGAAAAAAAACGCTAGTATCTTCTCCGCCATTGAAATTATAGTTAGTTCCCCGAGAACGACCTCCAAACCTGTCTTTCATGGCATCGCATTTCCTGTATTGCGTGAACCCGATCTATGGTCTGTCCAGACAGCGTCCAGAGCGTCGCTCGTCTGCGTGGCATATCCGAGTAACTGGAGCGTCGAGGGCGGAAGAGGGGAATGCGGGGGCGGTGGGGACGAACAGGTGAAGGAGTCGCTATCTATTCGGCCCACTCATTGCACTTGGTCAAGGGCACGCCGATCGCAATTGCAGTCAGACCCCGATATAGCGCCTGCCATACATACGTATGTATGGGAACAGAACATCTAATGATCACATATGTACCTCAATTTACCGCCACCTCCGCTTTAGCGCCAAAGTCAGCGATGGACATACGATGGCGCTAAATCGGAGATTGACTGTACCTGCAACTCCGCCACTCGCTCCTCTCAGCTTCCGGCGCTGTACCAATTTGCCGGGTATCGAGCGCGCTCAGCTGGCACGATAATCACACGGGTGGCGGCATTCGCGTGGCGCCCGAGGCAGTGCCAGAAACGTAAAGTGACAATAAAACGAACGCACTATTCGGTATTCATCTCATGAATTTCGAAAAAAAAAAATTTAGCACAAGTTAATTCCACATTTCTGGCGAAAAATCCGATAACCGCGATTAAAAAATGAAGTAAATCGGTTTATGTAAGATAAATTTTCAATTTATGGCTATGATATTCCGAAAAAAAATACCTGTACATACTTGAAACTTACCCCGTCTGTGGCAGAATCTTCGTGTCTTCCTTTGCGCTGTTCGACATCGTATCCCAGTTTTACAATTTTTCATCAATCAGATTTATAACGAAGAAAAATTACTCTTCTTGTTTTCCACCTCTTAATATAGATTATAAGAAACCATTAAAGATACTTGTACAATGCACTTTATACCACACGTATTTAACGACAAAATCTGCTCCCTTTACATTCTCATATCTTCTTTCCCGGCTTATCGTTGGTTTTATCTGTACATTCTGTGGTTAAAAACTCCACCACGCTGTTTTTCTTCCTTCAAGGTCACAACTTTCCCAGATTTTCAGCTATTATTCCCGCCTTTTCTAGCCTTTGTGAATGCTTTTGCGGATTACTGATTCTTTATAATTTAACATTTTCTATGGCAATTGTTTTTTGCTACAACAAATCGTTGAAAAATAGTTGGAAAACTGCAGAAATTGTCAATGCATACACCACGGCTACTATCTTATAACCCTTCACAAAGACAGAGCAACTTCGATTGATTTAAGATTCCCTTATATTTTTACCTCACGATCTAATTTTGTATCTGCTCTTCTATAAATAATAACGACCCACAAATATCCCTTTGGATAAAACACCTTGGTTCGGAAACTTTCGTTGGGAAATGCTGCTTATAGGAAAACCTACCTTTTCCATTATGCAAGTGACTCGTCAACACATATGTACAGTCATGTATTCCTTTTCAAAAAGTATCATTTGTTAATATTTAAACAGAATAAAGTTCTCCATTTAAATTTAAATATTCCTATTTATCTCTACTGTCTTCAAAATGCAAAAATTTGGATAAAATCGCAAATACCTCCTCGCTCATTAGGAGTATACGGATAAAAACTTTTTTATAATGGGATTGTTAACATAAACATGGCTAAGAGTTCTCTTATTTCATTTTGTGTCGCTGATACACGTTTTTGATAGCGCGATATTTTGAACTCAGCAACCGTGTTTCTCGAGGAATAAGAGTTGTTTCATATGACATTCTGTTACTGCCACAATAAGGGATATTTTATCCAAAAATAACTCAAAAAATTCAAAAGGACGCACTTGATAATTACTAACCGAGCACACCTCGCGGAAAAGGCAAAGGTGATTTTCCAGGAACACTCTTCTTCTTCTCCAAATAACTTTCCGGGTATTTGTTTTGACCGACAATATTAACTTTTCTACAGCGCTAGAACTGATTGGAAATCCTTCCAATTCTTCGGCGTCGAAACCATCGCTACTTTCTCTAATTTCGTCAGAAATATCTCTAACGTCACTGACTTTCAACGCACGAGTCCGGGAAGCCATTGTGAACTAAGGGTTATGAGGGTGAAGCCCTGAGAAAGATAAATAAGAAAGAAAGCCTCGCAATATAAACACGGGCATCAAGGAACTACACAACGTAAACAGAAAAAATGAATTCATAAGACATCTGCTGGACAGAAAATAAATTAGAAGAGGAAAGACTTGAAAACCTCGCACATGACATTCTAAAAAAAACGGCGTTGTAAGTCTACGGTCTCAGAAATTTTATAAAATAGAAGAAATAGCGTTTGTTGTATATTGTGTGAAAAACAAATCGGTTTAGTAAATAATTAAAAAATCATCAGCCAGAAGGATATTTTTAAGTTGTGCAATTTTTAAAGGATGATTTTATTTGTTTAATTTAATTTTTGCCTCGAGCTTCAGGGGAACGGGGAGATCGTGCCCTGAGACTACTACTATGCAGCCCGGTCCGCCACCACGGGGGGGCCTGAAGGGTCTGGGGGTCCCGAAGAATCTGGGAGCCCGCGTCGCCGGCCTCAGCATTTTTTATTAGTCATTACTAAAATTCTTATTCTTCCACCCACTGCAAACAGGGCCTAGCAGGCCACTTGGCCTTATAAAGTTAAACATTTTTCCTTGAGATCCATCTGGATCCATCAGGCCCATATTGAAGACGAAAGGAACTTCTGTACTGTATTCATTAGGCATGACGATAATGTAGGGAAGAAGGTTGAGTTCAGCGCTGTAGATGTGAATACGTATGCCCTATATGAACACGTTATTCCATGAAGCTTATCAGAAAATTTCGATTATTTTTCGGTGTCTTTGAGGAGAGAAACATAATGTAATTTGATAAATATAATTTAGTCATTATCTTATTGCATTATAAAGTACTTATTCATGTATGATTTTCTACGTTACATATTGCTAGATACGCAGGGCCGGATTTAAAAATCACGCGCCCCTGTGCAAAGCATCCCGACTTTCGTGTTTTCCGTAAGAAATGAAGTATTAAGCCACACGTACTTATATATATGTCATTTGCGAAGGCTAGGATTTCTCGCAGGTGATTAAAAGAAACTTAATATAAATTCTTTTTACTACATGAACATAGTCTGCCATCCGCCAATATGGTGACTTGCAGGGTATCACGTAGGTGTAGATGAACAATAATCATCGCATTACTAGAACGCGAACGTCCCTAAGCATATTCCTACCAAATGGGAAATCCGTCCTTTTACACATCTGCGTTTTAGAATAAAATGCTTTTTAAAAAAAACAGGAAAATCGGGAAATTCGTAAGTAAGAAAATATTTAGTTTATTAATTACGTATCAAGATACACTGCAATCATATTTATTGTTTTCCCTATTCATTTAGATGGATAATGATAGTTCAAGTACAACTGGCGTAGCTGCGAAAAAGACGAGGGAATAAAATTAGAAGAACTAAAAAAGAGGAACAAGAAAATCGCCTCATTGAAAATGCCTAATGACTTGTGAATAAAACTATATATTAAATAGTGCATTTTTTCATTTATATCAACATTTTCGAAGCGAATGTAGCGAATGGTTTTTAGTATGGTTGTTAAGGGAGCCCGTTGAAACGTTCGCGGGGAGGGCCAGAATTTGTAGTTACGCCACTGCCTGATGGATGTGCGTTAGCCTTTAACTCCATATGATATTTTTTATGGACGGAAAGAGTACTTCGCACAAACTCGAGATTTCTGTGGACGCAAACGGAGGGTTTGATGCATAATTTATAGGACACTAAAACGATAGTCGCCCGAACGCGTCCTTGCAAACTGTTTAGAATACTAAGCGTGGAAGAAGGTGGGCAAGGGGAAATGCTGTAACGGTTGATCTTCAGAAGCGGTGGCCACTTCTTAATTTCCATTTGAAGCACATGAATAGTTTTAAGTTAAGCCGAACGAGGACGAGAGCGCTGGAGGTTGAGAGTATAAAACCCCTGTTCCGATACCGACACCGATATACGGTTAGATCGTATTTATTTATAAACAAGGGACTGTCGATGGCATGCCTTCGCTCGTAGTTCGTCGACCCGCGCTCTCGTTACAGAGGTATATAGCTCCCGAGTCCATCATTCGAATCATATTCGATAGCACGGGTGTAAGTTTTCATTCCCTCTCTCTGAGAAAGAGCTAGGCGACCCCGGGGTGTCTGGTCCACTAGAAGCGGTTTCTAACAGGAGATTAATGGAAGCGTTTTGGTTGCGTAATGGATGAATGTTCGTAGGAATTCGAGAATTTATGTCGGGCACTTGAATGCGCGTTTTAATTTGTGCCACATTTTAAGTTTTGCATTGCGAAATATCTGTAAATAAATCACAGTTGGCATCCGCGTTAATGTGATGCGCGAACGATAAGTGTGTTTCAGTGTGTATAGAAAGCATACGCACTCTCTGATCTTGCGTTTTCTCGTTATATGTGGGTAAAATAGCGCTGGAAACAAGTTTTCTGTCTTTCGGTGGGTATCAGTTCACCGACTCCTTCCAATAAATCCCATAGTGATCTATTGTATCTTAAAAAAATGAAACCATAAAAATCTAGGACATTACTTATATTTAAGAAATTTGTTGACGCTGCTAAGTTTACCATGAAAAATGCGATTGGCATATCTTTTTGGGCAAATACGGCCTTACCTTTAACAAAAGACAATATTTATTAATTCTTTTTTAAAGAGTTTTTTAACGGAAAGCTGTCACACTAAATATGATAAAGATATTGAACTCAGTGAAAGTTTAAAGAAACAATAGCGTGAACAGAAGAGAAAGCCAGTGCAAATGAATTTATTTATCCGTGGAAATGCCATTCCAATCAGGCATAGAAGCTAGGTGAAAACCACATATTGAATATAATGTTATAAGTTAATGCAGGGGCGGATCCAGAAACTTCCCAAGGGGAGGGCGATCGCCCCAATTGCCCCTCCCCCTCTTGATTCCGCCTTTGCCGACGACAATACATTTTGAAAATCCCTACCTCCATCAGAACCTTTCTTTTCCGTGTCATCTTCGGTGTAGAAACAAGGAATGTTGCGCGGAATGAATTTAAGAATGCACCCAGTGGAGGGCAATGGGGTCGTCCAAGGGGAGGGCGATCGCCCCCATCGCCCCTCCCTTAGATCCGCCACTGAGTTAATGTTATAAGTGTTAACGGACGTGCGTGATTTCAAGGCTGACCTTCCCATCCACCGAAGAGGCCACGAGATTCACGTGGCACATTCCACTTCATCCCTAACCAAAAGTTATAACTCTTGCAATGGAAGAAAACTAATCCAACTTTGCAGGATATAGTTACTCTTAAAAATCTTTCGAGGGGGAGTACGTAAAACGTTTGGGTGCGAGTTGGAGGCGCGAACGGAATTCGAATCACGCGTGGCGTCTTAAAGAAAACAAGATGATCCAAACAGAACTTATGATGCCTACTTTTCATTTAATCATTTGTTATGCGTTCTTTGCACGAAGTGAACGCATATAGGGGAGGTCGATTCCGTCCGTCCGTCCGTCCGCATGTTAAAACTCGGAAACCGCTGGACGTATTATGACGAAATTTGGTATTGGGAAATTTTGCTAAAATTGGTCGGCGGATTCCAATTTTGGTTAAAATCGGACAAAAATTACGACTACTTTACATGAAGACCTACATGTAGTTTACAACAGGGCCCCTCAAACCGGCGCCCTTCATAGAATTCCTTGGCGCCCGCTACTAGGGCTATGGCAAGTGCAGCGGATGCAAGGCATCCGAGCCCCCGATTTTTAGTGACCCCCTAATGTTGAGCATAAATAATATATTTACATCTTAAACAAATTTTTGCTTTTTTATTAAATTAATTATCATTATAGTTACTTTATAATTATAAGGACATATCTTTTCTAAGCTGTGACATTGATGTGTACAAAATGGAAAGTTTTTTATTGACATAGGGGGGGCCCCAAAAACTTGCTTGCATCCGGGCCCCCGAAAGTACTTGGCCGGCCCTGGCTATGGCAACACTCTCGTAATGAGTGATAAAAACAGCAAAATCGTCAGTATTTACGCGAAATTCTAAGAAATACAATGGATAGGCAAAATTCTACAATAAAAATTAAAATCTTCATTCCTTTCCTCAGAGAATAGCACAACACTCGCTCCGATATTACAATTATAAAATATTTTAATGTGCAAGAGAAAATTACCTTGCACGGTGGATTTCAGATTTCCCATGTAAATCAAATGAGAATTCTGGAATCAAACCTGGGACTTCAATCTTCGCAACAATAACTATCCTCGGGAGCTCGGCCCATGTAGCAAGAGATTTCCACCAAGTTTCATGAAAATCAGTCTCTTGGTTCAAAAGTTAATAGGGGAGGGGGCACAGACAGACACAACGACAGAACTATAAGCCTACTTCCATTCTCGAAAGTAGGCTAAAATAGCGTTTTCCGCTCCGCGTTGAAAGCGATGTCCGCGCTACTGGACAGAACGTTTTTAGTCTTTCATGAAACGTGAGAAGTGCCATCTGGGCGGATTATGATCAAATTGACCGTTGACCAAAATGCTTAATTGAGACCGATACGCAGTTTAATATTTACTTTTCCTTTATTTCATAATGCCTAGTCATTTTAATCCATTAATAATAGCATCGTAAATCGTAATGACTCATGTATTATGTGTTGAAATGTTTTATTAATCACGTTTTAATCTGTCTAATTTGGCCTATTATCGGAAATGTTTTTTACATTTTGTGAGAAAGTTTTTCCATCGAACATTTATTGAAGTTACGGTAGTTGCTTTTAGGTTTTAATTTTGTATTATTTTCTTCCATTAATTTAATCACAGGGGCTTCTGTCCTTGTAGTTGAGTCCCAATGAAACGAGAAGTGGCGATAGTTTCACTCTGACTTGCATACGCTAGAGGATAGTTTGCACTTGTGAGTGGCGAAGGTTCGCTATGTCACTGTCACGCTTACCTTTTAGTTTTGGGCGTGGCTCTGAAAACATACCCTCCTTCGGAAACGGACGCGAAAAATAAATACGATAATAGACGGAATAAACAACCGATCGCATCCAATCACGACTCCAATTCAAGAAATGATTACCGAGCTCACCTCACGGCTGAAATCAAATCGAAAAACTATGTTTATCCAATAGACTCTTTTTTCAGCCTCTACTACCTATCGGTGATTCGCCGCTGATGACGGCCGCTTTGCAGTCGAAATGCGTAACTGATTTTTCATGTTTTTCATGGCTTTTGGAGAAATATACTTTCTCAATACGACTTACTCTAAGATTTTGCGTCAGAGAAATAGCAATTGGAACGTAATTGAGGATTGCTGTAATGACGTGGGTGTAACCTCGCTCGATGGAAGGTTAGTGCCAGGGAAATGTTTTCTTCCGTTTTTCTCCGCCGCCAATGCTGTTTGGAATGCGTTGCTGTTCACCTTCCCTCCACTCAGAAAAGACCAACGGATGGATGCAAACAGCCGTGAGACTTTAATCATTCGAGTGTGACGAAAGTTTTTGCGGTCGGCCGCGGAAAAGTGTATGCCGAACAACAGTATACTTTAAACGATGCGAGTTTTAATACTTTTATTATTTTCGAGAGTGAAATGGTTCTATGATCAGATTTCCACGTATCTATGCGTCTGATCTTGATTTAGCCGCCGAGTGAAAGCTGTGCGGCCGACGACTTGCACCATTTTTGCTCTCATGATATTCAGAAACGCTGGGACGAGAAGCAGCAACGATTGCAAAAAGTGTCATAATCCACGCACAGTATTGTTCTTCACTTCAGAAATATTCAAAAGCTGCCATTTGTTTGCAATCTTCAAATTTAGCTTTTATATTGATAATAAAATATGAATTTTTGCATTTTTCTTAGCTAAAACGGCCAATAATATTTACAAAGTAAATCAGGAAGAATTTGAATGTATGCTAAGGAAAAGTTTGATCGCAGCAGTTTTCCTCGAGATATCGCAGAAACCTTGCAAATAAAGCATATAATTGAATCGATATTTTTACTTTTTTTCATCGTACCTTGGAATATGGTTTCTAATATCCCATGGGAATGACGTACATAGCTAAAGGGCTTCCGTTGCTTTTGAGATTGTTCATCAAATGAGGCTTTTGGAAATAGATAATTTTAATGAACACACAATAGTACGTACTTAATTCACGAGAACATTTATACATTTCACATAAAATCCAAATGTATAATTATTATAAAAAGTAATCAAAGTTTAACTAAAGACTTTAGACTCCGCCTTTAAACTCGAACTTATTAACATATAACTATTGTTTTAAAAAACTATAATTCAATGAATGAATATTTAAAATATAATTCCAGATGAATAACTAAAAAAATCTTCAAGATGTTTTAAAACACACGCAGTTGTGTAACATAAAGTTAATGTGGCCACATCGCTGTGTCCACGATGTTTCTACGCCTCTAACTCGCTCTGTCGTCACGATGACGTAAGAGCCCTTCTTCCGCCTACATGGCAACAGTCAAGTATCGCGATATTTGGAATAATCTAGTAATGATAAATATAAATTGAAATATACAATTAGATATTACGCATTCGTGAGTACTTGCTCCTTGTCTTAAGCTGAAAATTTTCAAAAACGTATAAATAAAATATTAAGCCTTCTAAATTGAAAGTATTTACTTTTTGAAGAAACGACGAATTTTTCAGCAGGAGAAAATTGATCTATTGCAATGATGAAATTTTTGTTAATTGGAGCATATGCTTTTGTTGGAAATGTTAATCCACAATCCGACAATTAAACACCTATGGCTGAGATGAACGATGTATTATTTTTGTCCTCCTTTGACTGATCTGAACGACAAAAATAATAAAATGTTCTTAAAACACCCATTATCGATAATATTACCAGCAAATAACATTGTTGAATAAGTGAGCAATCATGGAATTCGCATATTTCCAAGATAAACTATATCGGCCACTCAGAAATTGGGAATTCTTTAAATGAGAAATTTTTGCTATTATAAGTAAGTTACTATGGTGGATAAATGACTAAATTTGCACTTTAAATCATAACTTCCATAATATATATTGGTGTAATAAGGTGGTGTATATAAGGAATTTTAATGGGATAAGTTTAGTATGTAAATGCCAGATTGCTGCGAGATCATCGTGCGTTGTTATGCCTGAGTGCGAACAAATTTATTTCCTTCTCTCTCCGCATTTTCTGAGAAGAGAATTCGAGAAAAATGTCAGATGCGTAAGTACGATTTTAGGGGTTCCTATGCAATGAACATTTTCGAGGCCATAACTGTGGAAAAAAATCGTTATAAAATTATTTTCATATGATTTAAATTTTTTTCTTAATAGGTAATTTAAATTCTGAAAATATGTTATAAAATAATTTATTTCTGAAAGATTTTAATTTTTATTATTTTTTTCGCTTTTTCATTTCATTTTTTCTTTTAAATGGCATTCGTATCAGCGGGGATAAAGAGAAGTCATCATCATCATGCTGCTGTCCGAAGACAGGTTATCGAACTGCATTACAGCCTGTGTGGTTGCCAATGCAATATACATATATTATATTTAATACAGTCAGACTCCGACTTAGCGCCCTCCTCCATATAGTGCCATCTCATGAATGGTTGTGGACAGAATTTCCATCTTATGGTTACATAGAGCAAGCATATACCTCGATTTACCGCCACCCCCGCTTTAACGCCAATATCTGTGATGGACAAACGGTGGCGCTAAATCGGGGTTTGACTGCATTTCCTTAATGAATACTAAACTCCGGCATTTCTTCCATTTATCAAATGACAAGCAACTTGCACCGTAGAATACCACAAACTTCTCCAACTGAAATTGAAAAAATACGAACTTTGTATTTCCACAAAACTTTAATTTAAACACGACCGGTTTCACTGCGATCGTAGCATCATCAGGTAATATGAGCAAATTCCACCGAGTTGAGCCTGACCTCATTAATGATATTCTCCAACCGAACTTTGAGATAATAATAGAGAAATTAGTCACCCGTGTACGCACATCGATATATATGTAGTGATGACAATTTTCTGCGTAATAAAATTGGGACTAACCGCGGCGCGGTAGCAACGCATCGAGGGTTCGTGAAAGAGGGTTCTTTCCTTTTCTAGTAAACGTCCTGCAGCGGGATTCGAGGAACTGTCGTCATTCCACACTTCCGGAAGCGGGTTGTGCACCAGCCGCTGAAACATGAGATAAGCGCAAGAGGCAGAGAACCGTGGGGAATACCTCACGCGGCGAACACGACATCACCAACGGGTCTGGTGGCAGCCCTGGGACATACTCCTATCTCTCTCTCTCATCTTTTAATTCGGAGATTCGGAGGCAAGAATCAGCTGTGGGCGGGATCTGGTTATCGCTGCAAAGGGTCAGCAGGAGACAAAGAACTTGTCTCGTGACTCAAGTGTTGATTGAAGATGAGGTCAGAATGACTATACTTCTTTTAAACTACTCGTCGTGGTTGCCGTAGATTTCGGCTGTTACTCGTTTGTGGCTTTAATTAGGCCGTTAAGCATAATTGCACATGGTATTTTAACAACGAAGTATTCGAACGTAAAATATATTTCGCTATATTTTTTTAAATACCCTTACCTGGAGAATAAATAAATGTAAAGAAAATCGTAAGCCAATGGATGAATCGTAGAAGGTTTCCTTGTTCTGTTTTTTAAACACTGCTTTTATTTATTTAGTTTGACATCAAAGGTGGGAGGGTTTGGTCTCGTTGAACCCCACCTTTAGCATGCGCCTTGGCTGAAGCAATCTCTGATTCACTCGCGTAAGATCGAAGAATAATAATCTCAAAGAGACTGGATCATAATCTCTAAAATGCGAGATAAACTGTATCGACCATACCCGCAACGAAAACCTAAATTGAAGGATCATTGGGTCCCATTTAGGCAACAGTTTTTCATAAGATTTTGGTTTGGAGTGCCGTACCTACTGGTGAGAAATGGGGCAGGAAGAGTTTTTAACGCACTACCTTTCTGTTTCCATCGCCCTTTCTTTTCCAAAACAAAAAGCAATATAAACCATCGTAATTTTTCAATAATTAAATGATTTGCGCTGACTGTGTGAGCACTGATGAAAGAGTGCGAAGTAAATCGAAATCTTTTTTAATTATTTGAAATATCCGGGCGGGTAGGCGGGTGGATAGGATAAGATCACCGCATTCCCATACTGGCGACGTTTCTGCATTCGGGGAGCATCTGTGATTAGAAAGCTAAAAAAACACCGATTCACAGCAGATCCTGATATCTACGGAGAAATTTTTTAAAATGTTAATTTCTGTGCATTAAAGTGCTTCTCGAAAAATAACACAATAAAACTTCAGTTATTATTCAATCGGTTTTTCGAGGAGCGGTGGTCATAAAAATGTCTTGACATTAACATATAGTAAATAGTATATAGTAAATTTTCAAAAGTAGGCTCCTTGATTCACAATAACTGCACCTGCCACTAATTACCGAATTGAATTGCTATTTTACTTTACTTTAATGTGCAAATAAACTTTTTGGAAGCCCACAATTAAAGGAATCGAATATTTAAATAGAATAACATTATCGTTGAATACATTCGTAAGAACACGAGTGATTGAAATTGCTTGCAGAAATGATTATGAGGGAAGATCTCACGATTACACCAAGGAGGAAATTATGTGTTGCAAAATTAAAAAGTTTCTGTTTTGCTCCTGTAGGTACCACCAGTCGAGAATGAAAAAGCACAATGCTCGAGAAGATACGGAAAAAAAGGCTGCATGGAATACGGCTGCTCATTTCACATCACGTGATTCTGAGGAAATTCTGATAGGGTTAATTGTAGAATAAAGTGAAATAGGTCACAAATATGGATACGTCATTTTCATTTCCACCGGGTGCTTTTATCAGAATTCTCTGCAAACACAAACTAACACCTCATTGACCATAGACAAGTGAAAGCTTTCTATCCGCCGCAAGGCCGGATTAAGATAATCGGGGGCCCTGGCGCACAATTTTTCGTACACCACCCCCAGGGCCGGCCAAGTGGGGGGTGCAGCGGATGCAAAGCATCCCGGCCTCCGATTTTCAGGGGCCCCCAAATGTTGAGTATAAATAATATATTTACATCTTTAAACAAATTTTTGCTTTTTTATTAAATTATCATTATAGTTACTTTATAATTATAAGCACATGTTCTCTCTAAGCTGTAACATTGATGTGTACAAAATGGCAGGTTTTTTATTGACATAGGGGGGGGGGGGTCCAAAAACTTTCTTGCATCCGGGCCCCCGAAAGTACTTGGCCGGCTGTGACCACCCCACACTCAGTTTCCGGGGGTCCGGGGTCTCCGTGGGAACCCTCTACTCACAGGGCCCTGGTGCAACTGCGCCACTGCACCCCGGTTAATCCGGCATTGATGCGGCCTATCATGTGGTGATAATTTGTTGTTTCCATCTTATGAAAAATAATTCAGACACTAAACAATATTTTATACATATATTTTAATAAACGATGGCATTATTTTAATTTTTGTTCTGATTACCGACTTTTTCCTTTATTAATATAGGATTAATCAATATCAGGAACTATTATTAATATTAGTTACTAAAAGAAGGTAAACGAATCTTTTTAGATTGAACAAAAAAGGAAAACAATGACACGGTTTACTAATGTTTTTGCAATTAAAATTTTGAACCAGCAAGAGTGTAAAGTCTAAAAATGTAAGAATAATCTACCTAAAAATTTGAAGGCAAAATATGCCTGATAATATTTCCTCAAAATTTTAAGGGACAAATATTTATGATTTCAACAGAGCGGCAGATCCGAGCGAGTAAATTTTAATAAATATATATAATAAGGTAAGCTAAATGAATGTAGATGTAGACCATTGTAGACGGAGTAACTGATTACAATAACTAGTTCCTTTTACAACGTACATTCCTTTAAAGTAAATGAAAAGTCTGCTTTGATAAAAATAGCGGAATCCCATTCTATTAGTTAAGCTAGAGTGTAGGCTGTGTATGTAATCATTCGCTTAAAAATATTAGGGAAGAATATAATGGCACAATTTCTATGGGAATTTTACACAATATATTATTTTACTCTGATTGCTGAGAAAGGCGTATTTCAACCAAAGCGCAATTGAAGGAAATTGTTAAATTGCAATAATATCCTTAACTAAAAGAATAAATATTCTTTTCAATATTACATCGATGCTACGGAAAAAAATCAGGTAAATCCTGATTTGCTATTTTTTAGCGCTCTCTCTACATGTTAATGCTAATACGTAGTTTCTTTAATTCATAAACATTAACAAATTTATAAATGATGTAACTAATGAGTGGTTGTTTCTAAGAAATTACTCATTCTTTGTATTCAAGGTAAGTAAAAAAGACATGTTACATTAGATTTCAAGTTATTTAATTGAGAATGTTAACATAAAAACTAATACAAGTAAAATTAAATTAATGATATAAGTTCGATGTAAATTTACTTCAAAAGAAGTTAATAATTGGAGATTTCAGGACAAACGTCTATTTAGAAAGTATGACACTCGTAAAAGTTTTCTGATGCAACACGGGAAATTACTTTGGTTTTATCTATAAATGCTATTTTCATAAATATCTTAATAACAGAGAAATCAATTATTTTAAACATATTTAATTCTTAAATAAATAATGTATTAGTATGCAATAATTTGTTTCTAAAAACATTGATCTTATTTTAATGTAACTAAATATGACTCATTCTTCATTGCATCAACTTGTGAAAATGGCTGTCGAATTGTTATTGATGTTGTGCTGAGTATTTAGTGTGTTTACGATGGAGAAAGTTGTGCATTTAATTAGTTCTGTGGAGCCAAGCAAGAGTTTTAATTACCTGGATTTGGAACTTGAAGATTATCAAGAATGTCCGATTATTTTAACTGGTATTACCACTTTGGCGGAGTTACGGTCAACGTGTGATTTTTCTACAAAGCCAGGAAGATTTCGGAAGAAAGCGTGTGACTGTTGTGTTTTAAGGCATAATCCTTGAAGCTAATCAATTACTTGCATTTAATTCTTCAGGGTTTTAAAATGTGAAGCTCTCCCACTGGAAATACTTCAAAAACAAAAAAATCATTAATTTTCTCTTGGTGGAAAATTACCGCGAAAATGGACTTATCGCTCAATTTTTCTTCGCCTGTGCGGCGAGCATCAAAACTTGAACTGTCATTTCCAGATTTTAAAAGTAAATCTTATGACAGTAATCTTTTGCCTATTCATATACCAATTGAAAGTGATTCCCCCGATTCCATGTTTGAAAGCCCTGGTGGTTGTCGAATTACACGCTGGGTGTTGCCAAATTACAGTTCGAATTGTAATTTCCAAAAATCGTTTCAGTTCAACAAGAGCCTCACTTCTGCTCATAAAATTATAGTTCCATATAGTCAACAGACCATAGTTGGGGGGTTCGTTGGAAGTAAAACTCATGCTGGAAGGTCGTTTTTTGGAGAATCTATCCAAATTTGGGATGCAGTAATGTATAAATTCGTACAGCTCATGAGTCTGTCTAAAGAAAAGACTTCTGATAGGATACCTGATAGTAAAATAACTCTTTCGAATATGAATAAACCTAAAATGTCTGATCCTAGTATTTCTAGTACTAGCACTTCTGATAAGGATGTGCTGAAAAATGAACGATTAGCTGACTGTGTGGCTGACAAGAAATATTGTGATTCTAGCTCTAAAATTAGTCATCATAGCCTCTCTGGCATTAACAACCTGAATGCTGGTGAGATTAGGATATCCAGCCCAACATGTGCCCCGCAGAAAGTGTGTAGTCTTGTTAAGCCTTTAAAGAATGAACAGACAATGGGAAACTGCAGTGAAATTTTATCCATAACCCAGAAAGAAACGTATAGTTCAGTTGTCGATAGAACATGTAAAAAGAATGCCCACTGTGTTCGACCAGAATCTTGTACAGCCAGCAAATCGCCAATACTCGAACAGCCTTCAGAAAATTACAAAGTAGGTTTACCCTCACCACAGAAGCAAACTTACGCCGATGTTGCTAAAACTATACCTCATAAATCTTTGGAATCCCAGAAAAAAGGAGGGTGTGAAATGATTCAAAATTTCAAGAAGAGAATTTTGAATTGTAAATCAAATAGAGGGAAGGAGGAATATAGAGGCAGTCCAGCTAAGATAGCAATGAAGCATGTAAATGCTTCAAAAAGTCCTGTCATGGATGATGTTGTGATAAACGGTGATACTCGCTGGAGGGCAGATTGGAAATTGAAGAGAGCTAAATTTCAGAAGAGCCATCCTGTCGCTGTCCCTTCCAGAGTAAATGGTTCCATGAAAAGTGAAATGATGGGAAAGAATGTGGTTGAAGAGACATGCACCAAGGACCAGAGGATTGAAACGGAAAGTGGAAGATGTTCATATGGGAGTGAAGCTGGAAAAACAGAACTTTTGAGGGGGATGAGGGGTCGACACCCCTCCGAGTGCTCCATAGACAGTGATGATAGCTTTGTAGTGTTTGAAGATAGTCCAGATTTGGCCGTGAATTCATCGCCAAATTCATCAGCAGAGCGAAGCTCATCTCTTGAAGTGGACGAAGAATTTGCAGATGATGAGAGCATTACCTCGAACGATGACAGTGACTCTGAGGTATTACCTTATAGTTGCTTTCAATTTTGTATTATGAAGATTTTTATCAATGTTTTTTATTATGAATTAACCAAAGCTCTAGATTGGTATTTTTTTTAATTAAACCTTTAAACTGATTTAAATAAAAATTCTTTGTAATTATTGTGGGAATGTGAATATTCTTATTTGTGTTCTTGTGCTTGATATTACACTCTTGCTGGTACAAATCTCAAAACAAAAGTTTCTTTAAATGGGCAGGATGCCTCCATGGATGGTGGAGACTCTTTGAACTCCAGCCCTTTGGCTTACAGTAAGCTTCAGAAGGCAAATTGTAAGTGGGGAAGAGGGTTTTCTGCATACACGACACCCGAGAGGGGATCCCAAGTACTTCAAAAGAAAAAGGTTTGTCAATGTTGTTACAAATTTTAATTTGAAATAGTATTTATTATTAAGTGACAATTAGCAAGAAATTAAAAACCTATGTTATCGATTGATTTGTGTGATGACTTAAGTACCTTATAAAAGTTTTTCTTAGTTTCTCTATATAATTTAGAAATTTTAATTGAAAGAAAGCAAATAGCACAAAAATTATACTCTTGAAGGGTTGGCATTTTATCTAATAAACTGTGGCTGTGAGCTTTGCCTATGATATTCATATTTAGCTAATATTCCAACCTATTGAGATGTAATACAATGCTGTGAGCAGATTTTCACATTTAATATTACATAGGATAATTGATATATTGTTTTTCAAAAAGTTTTTATCATTTTATAGGTCCGTTTTGCTGAAGGCTGTCAATTGGCTGTTGTCAGACCTATGATTGCTTGGGGTTATGCTTACCGAGAGTCACGTCGAGGACCTTGGGAAATACATGCTCGAGATAGGGCTAGATTTCATTGTCGAATAGACTCTTTGGCACCACTCCTGAATTCAGTCCTCGATCCTAAGCATAGGAAAATAATTCTGGAGTCTCGTTTCTCTGACAGCTGAAACAATGTACCTCATTTTCAAATATTAATAACTAGGTGCTTGAGATAACAATGTTACTACTTAAATGATATCTTTCCCTCTTTATTTTGGCATAAGTATAATTTTGAAATGTTTATTTGAATCATAAATCTGACCCTGGCTTCGAAAATTTAAGCTTCATCAAAAATTCTACTAATTTGTCAATACAAATTATTTTTATCAGTTTGCACATAAGAGAATTGATTATAATCCCAAAATACTGTTTTGGTGAGTTATTAGTATACACCTGATTAATTATTTTTTCTTGGGCTGTGAGGTAGGCTAATTTTTATTTAAGTGGTGATGTTCTTTATTGAAAAGCACCAGGTAACTCCTGTGATACTCAATAGCACTTGAAATAATAATCAAGTGTTGATGCAATTTATTCATATGTACCTATAAATATATATTTTTGTTACCAGCAGGGAATATGGTAACATGTTGAAACTTGTACACTAGCACTATTAAATTAAATGCTGGAAAAATTTTTGTATTCCTTCTAATCAGTGAAATTGTTATATTGTGAAACAATAATTTATGGTGAGTGAATGAAAAAAACGTGGAAAATATACATTAAAATTTAGCAGATATATTTAAAAATTGTCCTTTTTTAATACCAAAATTTGATATGGTTTTTGTTTCTAATAAACATAAATATTATATATAACTAAACTTCCCTATCAAGGTACAGCATGGATAGAAATCTAAAAAGGAATTCGTTTCTGGTGGAATATTGTGCAGCAAAAATCAATCCATTCCCAGATTTTAAAAATCAGATAATTCTCAAATATTAATGAAATTTATTTATTTTTTGATAAATGTAAACCTTTTACTGTTTAAAAGTTAAAACATTAATTATGGTGAACATCATTGCCTGGCATGAGTAGGAAAAGAAATTTATTTAGTGGAACAAGGTGATTACTGAGCTTGCAAAGAAAGCTGTAATATGAGTTTGTGACCTTTTTATTTGGCAGGCCACATTCATAGGTACGAGTGCTTCGGCGGGCTCTATTGGAAGTCGAAAGTGCAAAGACATGCTAGATGGCAGTTAACATGGAAACTTACTCAAAACATCATTTATGATTTTAGAAAATGAAGTCTACCATTTTTAGTGTTAAATTTTCACGAGGCAATGTTTTTGCAACAATTTTAATAAAAACAAAAAATGATCTCGTCACAGGCCGCTTCCTCATCAAAGCTTTGCAGGCCGCATAAAATGGTCTTATGGGCTGGTTGTGGCCCACTGACCTGCGCAAAACAATGTAACGATTCTAATAATTGAATGAAGTTTTTTTAGATTAATTTAAAAAATAAAATTTAACCCTATATAGTTTTCACGAAATAGAATATACAGGGGATGTTGAATGCAAATCTCAACCTGATGCACTGTTAACACTTTCGTGGACAAGATGGCTACAGCTGTCATCATTAGGTTGTAGCATCAAGTCAATATGCATATATGTCACTCATATTGCAAATAATTACCATATTTTTCCTATTTTTGCATCTGAAAAATGAAGGGTTGTCTTATATTCAGGTAACTACTTTTTTCCTTCTACAACTGCCAATTTTTAGGGCATTGTCTGTTATTCAGATAAATACAGTACTCATTAATTCATAATGCATACTAATGTCATTATAAAAACTTCAACATTCATATGAGCATTTATGATATACTAGTGCAGGGATTGGCAGCACTAATGCATTTTACTAGTGCTTTGCTAGGATAATTCAATAAAAATTGTTAAGGAGTGAATCATGTAAAAAAAGTTATTTTTTTTTAGGTTAGAATTTCCAGCCTTTCCATGATTTTCAATGAACTGAAATTTTTTCCTCCAAACTGTACAATTGCAGAATTGTATGGTTTGGAGAAAAAAATTTCAGTTTATTGGCCATCTTCACAATAGTCTCCGCTTTTATTTATTATGATTCTCAATGTTGAAAATGATTATTCTGCAAAATGTTTTTTCAGTGACATAACTAGGAGCAGATGGGCCTGCAGCAACATATTATCTGTGGCCTTCTCTACCTACTCCCTCATGCAACACACATGTTCAATTAAACTGAAACCCATTGTAAAGCCTATCAACTTGCACTTGTTAATGAATTGTAAGGAATATGCCGAAAATGCTAAATTTTTTTATATTACTCTGTCTAAAAATAATGATGAACTGGAAAGTCATTTATAAATTAGGATAAAAAGACAAATCATAATTACTGTCTTGCTAAAAAAATGAGTGTCCGGTTTGTCCTATCCACATGCTAACTCCTAAACGAATGCAGATAGAAACTTCTTTTTTCTCCAGTCCCATTTTCTTTCTGTTTTTAAAAAACCAACAATTCCTTTCTGCTCCAGCAGCATTTTCCTTTCCTGTTTCTTCTGAGGCCCCCCATTCCCACGCCGATCTCTTAGTATGCCACTACTTTTCGTCTTTCTACCTGAATTGCAAGCCTCAAACAAATATTCATTTTCTTAGATACTATCCCTTGTAACGATAAGAATTAGCATAACTCCTTGAAATACAGAATATTTCACTAAAAAGAAAATCTATGAGAGGGATAGTGGAATAATGCAGTCTCTTTTATGAGCACATTTTTAGTGACAGCCGCATTATAATATATGGCTTTTTAACCACAAATAAGAAATGTAAACGTAACGCATATTAAAAAGATGGCAATTTAAAAATCTAGACAATTTTAATGAGAGATATAGCTGACCATAAAAAAGAAATAATCAAAAAATTCTGGAGAAACTGAAAATTTTAGGGCAGGAATGTGTGGTTTTGCAAAACAATTTGATATATATTGTTATGAAAAGTTCATAACAGGAAGTCCAAACCAGGACTAATGCAGGCTGTTTTCCCAAAGTCAACATTCCGAATTGATTACTTATATTGACAGGAAATGTTTCGGTATGTGTAATCATTCCAAGGAATTCTCACACCATAAGTAACATTTGCAATTCATATTTTATCAATGATAGAGAAAAACTGCAAAACAAATTAATAGAGCATTATTAGGTTTAAATACTAAAAGCAATGTCAAAATCATTTTCTGACATTATATTTTGCATGTATTTTTAAATAAACGAATTTAATAAATGTTACTGTTTATACGCTAATATGTATGCATCAACTGTCCATTGCTGAAGGGTAGTCGAGAGGAAAGGAAAATAGCCCATTTGTTCACTCGTCTATGTTCAAGCCGTGTTCTGTAATAATTGTCTCCATCATAAACGATTTAAATCATGAAAATGCTGTTTTAATAAAAATTCAAGAAAATACGATAAATTAACAAAATTCGGTGATAATTAGAATCTAGATTCCTTTCCCCTTACAACAGTACAAACCTCACTCCGATATCATAATTTTAAGATATTTTAATGTATTAAGGAAAACATCTCTGCACAATGGATTTAAGATTTCCTATGTAAAACGAATAGGGAAAAAACGTTCCTGGAATCGAACCCTGTACTTTAGTCTTCGCCAAATAAAATATAGCCCGGAGGTGGGCCCTGGCAGCATGAGCCTCATACCAAGTTTTATGAAAACCGGTCAATTGGTGCAAAAGTTGTTAGTGAGGGATACAGACACAAACATTTAATAAGGCTATTTTTCTTTAGGAAACCAGCCTAAAAATGGAAATGATGTGAACTTGACAGATTTTATATGGAGAACTGGTTACAATGAGTTTTGTAATCTTTCTCACACTTAATGAATCTTTGTTATTAAATAAGTGTCCATCCACATGGGATTCAATTTTGCATCATAGATTATTACATTAAAATTTTGGTAATACAATAGGCATAAAATTTCATAAGTTCAATTAATCATTTGATTCAGCCATTCATATTCCCAATAAAATTTTACCTAGATTAAAGATAAATCGAGTTAAAGGCATACCTTGTTGAAGAGGCAGCAAATAAGTTTCCAATACAGTAATGACAAGACAAATATTTTTCATTACCTTGCAAACTGTCTCAAATAGCCCCCACGTCCCAAGTGTACCCGAATGACAGTAATTTCCCTTTAACTTGGTTTTCTAGATCATTTGAGTTTCATCCTGAACTTAATAGTAGCATCCTCTGGCTGCCTATTCTTGCTTTTTTATACAATTCTTAAAAACCTGATACAAAATGAATATGTGCATTTTTAAAGGCATACAAAATTCTGCAGAATACAACCATCAATTAAATAAAAACATTTTGTTTATCATTAATTCATTATAATGGCTTTTTTCAAGAGGATAATTAACATCCAGAATTACCACAATGAAATATGTTGCTCCAAAACTCATAAAATGTGGAGAACTCATTTCAACATGAAAAAGGCTGTTTTACAAAATATGATCTTAGAAAATAAAGAAGATTTTGGCTAATGTGAGAGCACATAGAAAATTAGAGGCCAAAAGCTTCATTCCTCTATGAATAGAAGATTATTGAGTAGCACTAGGCAAAAAACTATAAGAAATAGTGAAAATGTTACAGCATGTATAACAATGTTGAGATAAAATTAGAAAAATATTTTTTGTGGAAAAGTTATAAGGTGATCTGGAATTAGAAAGGGGTATATCAGAAGCGAAAAATCTAATCCTAAAGTGTTTGATATAAGATTGGCACAAAAAATATGTATAAGATTATATTATATGTATAAAATTAGAAAAATATGTTTTGTGGAAAAGTTATAAGGTGATCTGGAATTAGAAAGGGGTATATCAGAAGCGAAAAATCTAATCCTAAAGTGTTTGATATAAGATTGGCACAAAAAATATGTATAAGATAAGATAAAATACAGATTTGAGATTAAGAAGTCACTTGAAATTAGTGGAATGATCTAAATACTATTTTAATATACCAAAGGTACAGAAAAATAATTAAATTACGTAAGACAGGGACAGGGTAACCAAATTGTAGTTCTGAGAATATCTTGGAAATTTTTGGTGTTGTTCTGAGACTATAAACATGGTGGCTGGAGGATTTTAGAAGAAATGATCGTACTGTTTCTAAAATTGAAAGAAAGAATGCATGATAAGAAAAAAATAAAACATTAAATATAGTAGAAATACACTACCAACTATTCTGGTACAATAGAACTAGGTAGTGAGTTATGGGACTACTGGACATCTTAAATCAGGGGTTCCGAACATTTATGTCCAATGGCACATTCGAATTCAAAAGAAAAATCAGTGGGTACCAAAATGCTTAAATATGCATCTTCCAAGTGCAGCTTCCCATTTCGTACAAAAATATTGCCAAGCATCGGGATTATTTGGTATGGTTGAGGATAGAGACAATATATACAATAAACCAAGCACACCCTTTACTGAGTATTTGCCATTTGGACTCTACAGCAAAGCAGCATGAGAGACCGTGAATGATGAGTGAAAAATGATTTGACGGGGTTCCTAGTAGGCGTCAATCTCATTTTAACAGTGTATAACCCGAGAGAAAATTTTTGGTGTTGCTGTGCCGAGTACAGTCAGCAGTGACACTATTTTTAGGATGGTTTCCAAAGGAAACATAGCCTTATGAAATGTTCCATTCTGTGTGTGTGTCCCCCTAACAACTTTTGAACCAATGGACTGATTTTCATGAAACTTGGTCTGAGGCTCATGCTGCCAGGGCCCACCTCCGGGCTGTATTTTATTTGGCGAAGATATAAGTCCCGGGTTCGATTCCAGGAACGTTTTTCCCCATTTGTATTACATAGGAAATCTCAAATTCATTGTGCAGAGATGTTTTCCTTAATACATTAAAATATTTTAAAATTTTCATATTGGAGCAAGGTTTGTACTGTTGTAAGGGGAAAAGAATCTAGATTCTAATTCTTATCACAGAATTTTGATAATTTATCGTATTTTCTTGAATTTCTATTAAAACGTAGCATTTTCACGATTTAAATCGTTTATTATGGAGACAATTATTACCAATCACTGCTTGAGCACAGACGAGTGAACAAATGGGTTATTACCAACTTTTATATTAACTTCGCTTTACACACACACACACACATATATATATATGGGCTGGGCTGGGCTTCCCTCAACACCTTGTTGCCACCCTCATCACTACCTTTTCTTTTCCTTTAGTTAATATATATACCGTCCTTTTTCTCCTTTTTTGTCTATATCTTTACGTTTCTTTCCTGTCGTCTTTTCCTCTTATCTTTCTCTTCCACCATGGAACTGACCCGTCTCCGTTATCATCTCCGTAGACACATTACCCTCAACTGCCAGATTGAATTCCTCAACTCCTGCCTTGCACTTGGACTCACCCCCAAATGCCTCACCATCAGAATTCCTCTTTCAGGCCTTCCTCCCCCTATCCGCGCTTCCCTAGCCCTCACGTATCACCTCGCCTCTATCCACATTATCCGTTCCACCATACACCATTATACCACCCTCTCTAACTCCCACTTCGCTAATTGTAAATCTCTCGTTCTTTATCTTCGTCATTCTTCGCAATCCATATCCGACCTTCGTGCCGCTTTCCTTCAAGCGGCTAATGATATCACCGCACATCGCAACAGACTTCTCCGTAAACTCTCTCTGCTTTGCGTCCGGCACCTCAAACTTGGTCTTCCCCTTCCGTTCATAACAGCTGGCGAGGTCAACATACCACCTTCCCCGCCACTCATCGGTAAAACTCCCTGTCTTGCGAACCTCCTGGGATTCCCAACGCCACCATCACTTCATATCCTGAAAAAGACCCACACTTTCCTAACCCGCAAACCTTTGAAGCGCTCATATTTTTCGCACACTCCTGCCACCACCTCTTCATCTTGCCAACCAGATGAAGTCTTGAACCTTTCCTCCCACGTACTTACCCCTGCTGAGAATGAACTCCTCTCACGCGGCCTTTCCTTTTGTCCCACCACCAAATTTGATCATTTTCGCCACCTTGCCGACGTCCAGTCCTTTGCCCGCACACTACGTCTAAAAACTAACCCTCCCAAAGAAGACTCTCTCACCTCTGCCAACCCAAAACTCCCTCCCGGCCTCCCACCTACCTTTTCCATCTTCAAACCTCCTTCCCAATACATTCCACCCACCCTTCCTTCCCTACACCCGGTCGAACAATACCTCAATTATATCCTTTCCAGAATCTCCCAACCTAACTTTTCCGATCTTATCGACCATACAGATAATCTTACCAGACGTGAAAGGCATGCCATTTCCACACTCAAACATCTTGACCATATCATCATCCTCCCTGCCGACAAGGGCACCACCACGGTTGTGATGGATCGCGCCAAATATAACGAGGAAGCCGAGCGCCAACTTTCTGACGAAACCTTTTACCACCACCTTACTTCCAACCCCACAGACCACCACTCCTACCAAATTTCGTCCTATCTTCATTCCTCAGGCAAACAGGAAGGCCTTTCCGATTCCGCCATTGCTCTAATGATCCCTAAAATCCATAAACCCAACATCCCCGGCCGCCCCATTGTTGCCAGCTTTAATTCCCCTACAGAACGCATCTCCGCCTTCGTTGACTCCCACCTACAACCTCTCATTCGTCAATTCCCTTCCTTCATCCAAGACACTAACCACTTTCTCAAACGTCTCAAACACCTCCCCTTTCCTCTCCCACCCAATACCATTTTGGCCACTATCGATGTCTGTTCCCTCTACACAAACATCCCCCACGATGATGGACTCTCTGCCCTTAGTAAACTCCTGGACTCAAGACCACCCGACGCAAGACCCTCCTCCCATTTCTTATTAGACTTGGCAGCAATGGTGCTCAAATTGAACAACTTCTCTTTCGATGGTCGTCACTACCTTCAAATTAGAGGCACTGCGATGGGCACCCGAATGGCGCCTTCATACGCCAATTGCTACCTTGGAGAATGGGAAAGACTCTTCCTCAACGTTCCACTCAGACCACTTTTGTGGCTGAGATACATCGACGATGTCTTCCTCATTTGGACGCATGGACCTGACTCTCTCCTTTCCTTTCTCTCGCGTCTCTCCTCCCATCCTTCACTGTCCTTCACCCACCAATCCTCTACCTCCCACATCACATTCCTGGATGTCGATCTTTACCTTCAAGACAGCCAAATCCGCACCTGTGTTCACATCAAACCCACCAACAGCCTCCAATACCTCCACTTTGATAGCTGCCATCCCCTTCATACCAAAACCTCTATCCCCTATGCCCTTGCTCGTCGAGGATGGAGGCTTTGTTCCGATAGAGCATCCCTTCTAGAGTATTACTCTGTCCTCGAGGATGCTCTTCTCAAACGTGGTTACCCTCCAGTCTTGGTCCGCGAACAGATCCACAGGGCGATGACGCCTACCCACAATGGATCTCATCCTCACACACCCACTATTCCTGCATCTACCCCTCCACTCACTCTTACGACACTTTTCCTTCCTGGTATCCACGAAGCTCTCAAAACAATCCTTCATGCTGCCCACCCAATTCTTACCTCTTCCTCCCATCAGTCCCTCTTTATCAACCTTTTTGCCAATCCTCCGCTCCTCTCCTTCCGCCGGCCCCCAAATTTGGGAAATATCTTGTGGAGGAAGGAACTTCCCACTTCTACCACGCTTCTTGCAATAGGCTCCCACCCCTGCGGAAAACCTCGCTGCCTCACTTGCCCTATCCACCTACCATCATCTTCTTTCTCGAGTCCCTCCACCAACATCACCTACCCCATCACCTCCAGAAGCAACTGCACCACCCGTAACGTCATTTACCTCCTTACCTGCACCCTTTGTCCCGCGTTTTACGTAGGCCTCACCAGCAATCCGTTAAACATCCGAATGAACGGTCACCGGAATAGCGTTTCTCTCAGACGCCCCCTCCCAGTTGCATTACATGCTAATACCCACAATGTCCCCTTCAATAGTTGCTACAATGTTAGGATTATTCGCGCTTTACCCTATGACACTCCTGCCCCCCTTCTTCGACACTGGGAACTAGCACATATCCATCTTCTCGACTCTTTCTCTCCGCCTGGCCTCAACCTCCGCTAACCCTATTAGCCCCCTTACAATGTCTCCTTGTTACTTTGTAGTTATTCGCACTTTCCTTTACCACACTTCCTCTTTATTGGCTATCCACCCATCCTACTCCCCACCTCCTCCAATCATCAACCTTCCCACATCACCCTGTCATTCCCCGCCCAGTGTGTCACTTTACGTTACTCTTTCGCTGAAGAAGGGCATAGGCCCGATAAGCTTGCGTGTGTTTTTGTGTTCGTGTGTTTCACGTGTCTCTTCGACGCCCCCAGCAGCCTAACAGCTTGGTCCTCAACTTGGTAAGTGTCCGCTGGGCTTCCCTCAACACCTTGTTGCCACCCTCATCACTACCTTTTCTTTTCCTTTAGTTAATATATATATATATATATATATATATATACATATATATATATATATATATATATATATATATATATATATATATATATATATATATATGTATGTGTGTGTGTGTGTGTGTGTGTGTGTGTGTGGGTGTGGATAAAGGAGACGAGAGAACTTATGTCGGATAAATTTTATTATCCTTCAATACACTAAGCACACTGGTAAACTTCCGTCGTACACACAACGTCCATTCTGCTACTCAGCTACATTCACGTCGTCGTCCCACTTTCACTCGCGCCAACCTCTCGCCATCTTGCCATCACCCAACTTTCTCACTCCCAGCATCCACTCTGAACAACTGACGACCACCACCCGTCACAAACAAGCTACGATCACCACCCGTACACCATCTCAGTCCCACAACTCGGCCATCCTATTAATCGTCCGTCCCGGACGATGACAGGTCATCCTCCATGTCTCGGTAGAACCCTCTCCATGGCTTCATGTTCTCTGCTACGGCGGAAGTGTCCTGGACCCTCATGGCTACCAACCTTCTCCACATCGTAGCGGTCCTTAGGGTACACCTTTGTGATTCGGTAAGGTCCCAGGAACTTGTTCCTCAACTTCAGGCCTGCTCCAAACTGCGTCCTCTTCACCGCCACTATGTCACCCACCTCATACTTTGTGGCCTCCTTGCATCGACGATTGAAGCTCCGTCTATTCTCCTCCTGGACCCTTGCAATGGCTTCCTTGGCCTGCTTATGCAGATCGTTCCTTGCCCTGTAAAAGAGGTATGCATCTCCTCCTCAATGATCTCCTGCAGTTCGACATCCTCTGGATTCCTCATCATCGTCCCCATTAAAAGTTCAAATGGGATGGTGCCAATGGACCGTTGGGGTGTGCTGTTCACTGCCCGCTGCACCCGACTTATTGACTTAAACCACTTCAATGGCTCCTCTGCAGACAGCTTCGCGAAGACAGCCACCAGGATACTCTGCATCCTCTCTACCTGACCATTCCCTCTTGGCACACCTGTCGTAATGGTGAAATGTTTAATATTCCCCTCCTGGCAATATTGCTCAAATTCCCCAGCCATAAATGCCTTGTTGCGATCCGTAATGATCCGCCTTGGATTACCAAAAGTTTGCTGGTGGACCCTCAGCTTCTCTAGCACCTCTGCCGTTTCCAACGTCTTAGTCGCAAAGAGCCAGGCAAACTTAGTAAATGCATCCACAAGCACAAGGAGGTACTTGTAGCACTTTTTAGTTGATGACAATGGCCCCAAATGATCTATATGTAACATGTCTAAAGGGAGGTCTTCTTTTGGAATAGGGTTCAGGAAACCCTCCACCTTTCCTTGCTTTCTAGCCGCCAATATGCATGGAATGCAGTTTTGGATATACTTCTTTATCTTTTTCTCCATCTTATTCATCCAGTACTGCCTTCCAATCATTCTCATTGTCTTCTTGATGCCAAAGTGTCCTGTGTCATGGGACCTCTGAATAATCTCCCACTCCATACCTTTTGGGATGACTAGTCTCTGTACTCCACCTTCTTCCTTGTAAAGTAAATCTCCCCTCAGCAAAAAATCATCAAATGTTCCACCTCCACGTAGGACCACCTTAATTGCCTTTAGTCCTTTGTCCCCATTCTGTGCCCTGTCTACTCGGTCCAGCAGCACATCCTGTAAAGCAAGCACATAGGGATATCTGCTCAGGGCATCAACATGCCTCATTCTCGTCCCAGCCCGGTGCTCGACCTCGTAATCGAACTGTTCTAGCTCCATTACCCATCTTGCGACCTTAGGTGCTAGGCTGTCCTTCTTAAGGGTTTGTTCAAATCCCTCACAGTCTGTGATGATCTTAAAGTTCACCTCCAAGCAAATACACCCGGAACTTCTGCACTGCTTTTACCACAGCCAACACCTCCAACTGGTAGCTGTGAAGCTTCTTCTCTGCTTCTGATGTCTTCCTGCTCATGTAGTAGACCGAGTGGAGCTGGTTATCATCCTTGGACCTCTGTAGGAGAATCGCCCCTAAGCCATCCATGGATGCATCTGTGTGAAGCTCGGTCTCCAGCCTTGGATTGTAAATCCGCAGCACAGGCTCAGCTGCCATTACCCTCTTCAGCATCAGGAATGCTTGATGTTCATCCTTACCCATCAGAACTTTTCTCCCGCTCTTCAGAAGATCACTAAGTGGCTTGGCAATCTTAGCATAGCCTTGCACATATTTGCGGAAGTAACCTGCCAATCCCAAGAAACTCCGTAGTTGCCTCTCTGTCCTCGGCTCATCTAATTTTTATTCTAAATTATTTATTCTGTGTATGTATAATACTCGACTAGTCCAACAATAGTCATTGCAATGGCAACATTCTCGTAATGAGTGATAAAAACGCCAGTATTTACGCGAAATTCGAAGAAATACGACCGATAAGCAAAATTCGAAGATAAAAATTGGATCGTCATTCTGGAAAGTCAAAAATACCGCGAAGGGGGTGGGAAAGATTTTTCACGTGACGTCACGACGTAGTTCCACTTTTCGCCATTGGCAGACTGGAGCGCTCTGAAAGGAAAACTGCGGCTAAGATTTTTAGCATTGAGTTACCGGTATTTCCGTTAGGGGAGTAGTCTTTGGTTCATACGAAATCTACCTAAGTTAGTAAATCCTTATCTTTCCTATGCATGCAGTAATTATCTTTCGGGAAGCAAAAAAAAAAAGATCTGGAATCTTACTGCCACTTATAATTAGAACATCCCTAAACCGCAGATTATTCCACCTACGTAATTTGACATTTTTCAACCTTTAACCACGGTACGAAGCAATGAATTCAATTTATTTACGTTACACATATAGTTTTCGTACCATGGCTTTCATCTGTTTAGAACTCCGACCATTCCCTGCTGCTTGGGGTGCTATCATCGCTGTTCTCGCAATACGAATGCACGAGTGGAAATCATAGAGTTATAATATATATAGAGACCGCCTACCGGCTGCGCAGTGGAGTGAAAGTTGCTCCAACATATGTCAGCGCTCGAGTCATGTGACTGCTGGCAAAAAGACCGTGCCAGTACATTGAGAGCGCTACGTTTTTGCGGCTTTTGAAAGTAATAGTCATGTTTAATTGAATCTCTAGTTGCATTTTCTTATGATCATTAACAAATATAATCATATATCTATTTTTAAATATAATGTTGTAGCGATGTAGTTCGTCCTAAGGTCGCGTCATCATGCGGTATCCGCTAAGCACGACACGTGTATTTTTCATTTGCATTTAAAAATTATGTACATTGATCGTACGAATTCGGGGCTTGAACCGTAGTAGTTCTAAAGGAATATAAAATAATTTTCCTACCGTCGATTTTTGAATACGTGACGATTAGGGCAACAAATTCGTTTTGGTAAGGTGACCAAACGTCCTCCTTTTGGAAGGACAGTCCTTCTTTTTCAATCGCTGTCCTCCCTAAACCTTTTGTCCTTCCATGTCCTCCTTTTTGAACATTTCTCTACTATTGTCCTTCCTTTTACTCAAGCCACGCGTTCTTTTAATTGGTGTATTTGTGTATTCTCAAGTCAACTGGCTATAGATATAGAAGTAATCCTTCCACAAATATACTTACATTTTCATCGTTTCACTGTGAGAGTAAAGAGTCAAACTAAATTTTGTGAGGTCGCTTCAGTTGAGCATAAGAAATTATTAGGTTACTCAAAAACCAGGTGGTTGGCTTTAACACCTGCCATTGAACGTGTTACTCAATTATTTGATCACTAAGCTTACATTTTTTAAGTTTAGATAAATGTCCCAAACTTCTAAAAGATTTTTTTGAAAATCCATTAGACGAAATTACTCTGCATATCATGCATAGTAAGGCAACATTGTTTCAGTCGAATATAGAGCAAATTAAAAAGAACAAAATATGTGCAGCTGAAGTAATGTCAATTCTTCACAGTTTTAATGATCAATTGGAATCCAGATTAAATATGAAATGTTTACCAGTAAATGCAGATTATTTATTGAAAAAACTAGAAGAGAATAATCCAACACTTAGAGGGGCATTCACGGACGAGGTTCAACTATTTTATAGAAATTGCCTTGATTATTTGATCAAATGGACAAAATTTCTGGATGGAATAAATTTTTTTCAGTGGACTTCATTAAGAAAATCGATCGAGTGGGAAAAAGTGGTAGAATCGGTGAAATTTGCACATCAAGTGTCTCATAAAGATTGATGACAATACTGTTTGATGAGGTTCAGAGACTAAATGAGCACTGTTCAGCTATTAAGTTTTCAGAATGGTCTGAAAATAAAATAGAAGTCTACAAAAGATGGGAGGAAATATTTCAGTTTTTAAAAAACTGAATATCTTCCTTTTATTAATTTAAAGATATTGGTTGAAATAGCTTTATGTTTACCTGGGACAAATGCAAGTGTAGAGCGTGTATTGTCGATAATTAATGATGTGTGGGACTGTGTAAAGAACAGTCTTTCTTTGGAAACATTGACCTTAATCATAATGATAAAAGTTAACATGGATTATAGCTGCAAGCGATTCTCAGAAATGTTAAATAAAAATGACGATTTTTTGAAAAAAATTTACAGAAATGACAAATATTTCAATACAAAACAATCATGTCATTATTAGAATGAAAACACTTCATTTTTAAAAACATACTACATATTTCAGCCTGTAGAGAAAAGATATGTTTCAGTAAATATATATTTTGAATAAATATATTTTCAATAAATATTGGCTTATACAAAATAATTTTCAAGTAATCAGGATATAATTTAGAATAAATAAAAATTTGTAGGATTGAATCTATTATTTTCAATTTTAATTGCTTTTGAACTTCGTTTAAACTTTTCCGTGTTGGGGTTTATTTTTCTCGAATATGTAAAACACACATAATTAAATGAACACTTACGTTTAAAATTTGTGCAATTCACCTTTGAACTTCTGAAATTGAAATTCGTTCAATACGATTTGTCATTATGTAATTTTAGTGTTTCACTGTGAAAAATGGTATCTAAAATTATTATTTTTCTTGAAAGCTTACAACATTTTTTTAAAACAAAAAATTTCATGTCATGAGACTATTGTAATGTATGTTCTTTTACAACCTTTAGTTTGTTTGAAAAAATACGAAAGATAGCATATAAACAGTTTTCCTGTCATGAAATGTGTCCTTCCTTTCTCGTTTCTTTTCCCTCCCTTTGTCTTTACATTTTGTAAAAATACGGGATCTGTCCTCCTTTTTGGAAAAAATATCTGGTCACCTTAGTTTTGGGCGAGAAAATTTGACGGTTTTTAGGTGAAAATATGTTGTCATCTAGGGTAAGCCCAGTCAAAAGTATAAAGACCATAATTTTCAAGTGATTTATTTTATGGAACTTTTAAAATGAATCGGTCTTTATTAAGCAAAAATCCCTTTCTGCTTTAATTTTATTTTTTAACTAAGTTAGACGTAATCTAGTATTATTTTTGCGTCTTATAATTTTAAATGTTTCAAATTGTAGAGGAATTTTTGATTTTATCACATTGACAACATTTTTCCATCATTAAGAGCAATCACGTTATCACTATCTCCATGAGATCAATAACAGGAAAAAAACTTTTGGTTTGTCTTGAATTCATGCTGATTTTAATAAAATTTAAAATACAAATGAATAATATGCTAGTCATTCCCATGTTATTGAAGTGATGATAAAGTTCTGGAATCGAATGCAGACCATTATCATGCCTGGTGATTATTCGAATCTCCTTTTGGCATCATGCTGACAGAACACAAAAAATGGTCAACAGAAAAACTGCTTTTCAGTTATTTGTGTTATACAAACAGTAACCTAGAACAATTTTACACTAAGTGTATAGGATGCAGCATACATTGCCACAATATTAGAAAATGACCAAATTACATTGTGATAGTTATTTTTATTTTTTTAATAGCCAAAGCCTAATACAAAAGTGTACAAATAATAATAATTTATTGGTCCAAAGATCAAAGTACATCAATGTAGGACAAGTCAGAACAAAGAAGACAGTGCATAGTAAAATTTTTTTATTTTATTTTAAATATCACCATTTTTTACATTAGATGACAAATAATAATAGTAGAATGAAATACATAAAAGAAAAAATAATAGCTATATAATTACTGTTGTTAAAAAGATAGACAATAATAAAGATAGACGCTTTCCTTGCTTTCTGGGGTGATACCATATCTTCCTCAGAGAAATCCCCAATGTACCTTGAAAAAATATTAACCTCATTCTAAAAAACCATCATTGATTTATAAGCTACATTTGAAACAACGGGAAGAGGATGAAATTGGTACTTCCCGGTACATTTTTCGCTTTCCATTGGACGTTGTTAAGGTGGTATTTATATTAGAAATGCCTCTTTGTGAGGTCATGGGCATATCACTAACAGGTATAACTGTGATATCTTCCCGGTCTGCACCAGCTAAGTAAATATGTAGGAAAGATAAATTAATTTGAAATATGTAAACACATAGTTCATGGAACACAAGTAATGAAGCATCTTACCATGAAGTAAAAGGACTTACGTCAATACTCGATGTCCTTTCTTTAGGGAGCTTTCGTTTCAGTTGCTTAGGAAGATGATGTTTGGAAAAATCGAAAATTGTTGGCACAGCATCTGTTTTTAACCAAGTACCACCAAATTTCTCTCGGTCAAAATAATCTTCTGTAATGTATTTGGAACACAGTCTAGATCTTACTGTTGGTACAAAGTTTTCTCGTCTCAAATTCACAGTCCACACTTTCCTCCTACATTCATCTTTAGGAAAGCTACAATAAAAATCAACATCAATGATATGGTTAACTATTATTTAAGATAAATATGTTCCCGTTTTTTAAAGGATAACTTCTGCGTCCGAGATTAGAGCTTTATTACTATGCCCTTTGAGCAAAATTTTACCAACACACAGAATTATCTACTTCCATACCATGGGGATGTGTTCCCTGTATAATTTATCGAATTAAAGAATACGATTTTATTTAGATGTATAGCTACTAAAAATCAAATTACAAATATAAACCTCACCTAAACAATAATATAAAAGCCAACAATAAGCAACAATAATTTCTTCCTTGATAAAGGCAAGTTGCATAAATATATTTACATTTTAACAGTACTTAAGTTATTCCGGTAACATATTGAAATCCATAAAGCCACTACTAAATAAACTTTCTAATTATTTGCCTCCAAGTTATTAAAATGTTTTTAATTTCTTTATACAATTGTCAATTTTCTGTACTCCATCTCAATGTACAGTGCATACGAAACAAATTATTGGAACTTGAACTGTTACTTGATTCTGTAAAACCTGATATTTTCTGTGTCTGTGAGCATTGGTTATCTAGAATTGAAGTTCCCTCACTCAATCTGCCTGGTTATGTAGTAGCTGATATATACTGTTGTACTAATTTTAATAATGGTGGTGTTGCGATATTTCTTAAGGAACACCTCCCCTTTACCACCATCAATGTGTGTTATGATCATCTGGTGGTTGAACAGGTATTTGAATGTTCTGTTGCTAATGTTACGATTAATAACCTTTCTTTTATTGTCATTGCTATATATCGTTCTCCTGTTAGTAAGTTTCAGGATTTTTTGATCCACTTTGACAACTTTCTTCATACTATTAATGTATCTTTTGAAAACCCCCACATAATCATTACTGGCGATTTTAACTGCAATTTATTATTCAATAATAAGGAATCTAGTGATTTTCTCGATATTCTACATTCTTACAATCTGTCAACGCGCATCAGCGAACCCACTCGGGTAACCTGTCATTCTAAATCCCTCCTTGATAACATTCTTTCTAATTTTGACCACATCTCCTCCAAAGTTTTCTTATCTGATATTTCTGATCATTATCCCATTGTCTGTTTTTTCCCCATCCATTCTCAATCTAAAATTTCCACCTATCTTCAAAGATCTTTCTCTGACACTAATATTTATCTCTTTTTAAATATGGTAATGAATGAACAATGGCTTGAAGTTTACTCCGCCTCCGACTTTGATAATGGGTTCACTTATTTTTATACTAAGTTTTTGCACTATTTTAATATTGCATTTCCTCTTCTTCAGAAAAAAGGCCAAAAAAACACTAATAGAAAGAAATGGGTTACTGATGAAATTCGAGCATTTTCATCATATCTTAAAGAACTGTCTATTTTATGCAAGTCTTCCTTAGACGATGAATTGAATGGTGAGTATAGATCTCTTAGAAAATCTTATCGCCTGTTACTCAATAATGCGAAGCGTACTTACAATGATAAGAGGTTGCGGAACTGCAGCAATAAGTCAAGGGAAACCTGGAAAATAATTAATAGTTCAAAATACAGAAACTCAACATCTCAGTTTTCAGGAATTACAGATTCGACAGGTAACTCTATATCTGATCACACTTCTCTGTCATCTGAATTTAATAATCATTTCACCTCTCTTCCCTCTTGTGCACAACCCATCGATACTTATGACTATTTAAATATTCCTTTATCCTCAGGATCTTTATACCTCTCTCCATGTCACGAAAAAGAACTTTCAAACATAATTAATAACTGTGGGTCAAAGTTTAGTGCTGGTCTTGATGAAATTCCTAATCTCATTATCAAACAAAGTTTCAATTTTATTAAAGGTCCCCTATTACACCTTATTAACGTATCCTTACTGGTTGGGACTTTTCCCGCTGCTCTCAAAACTTCTAAAATTGTTCCTTTGTACAAGGGTAAAGGTAGCTATCCTGATTTAAACTCATACAGGCCAATTGCTGTACAAAATCAATTCTCTAAAATTTTTGAGAAATTTTTTAATAATCGATTAGTGTCTTTTCTGGAATCCTCGAATATCTTGTCTCCTTATCAACATGGCTTCCGTAAGAGGAAATCTACCATGACAGCTGCTTATGACGTTATCAACTCCTTGCTTTCCTCACTGGATAACAAATTGGAAACCTGTGGACTCTTTTTTGATTTTACAAAAGCCTTTGACCTTGTAAACCATAACCTGCTTTTTAAAAAACTTGACAGAATTGGTATCAGAGGGCCACCTAAAAACTGGCTCATATCTTATATTCAGGGCAGAACTCAATGTGTTGTTATTACTAATAATGGCTCTAAATATGTCTCCCCAGCTAAAATAGTGGACCAAGGAGTTCCTCAGGGCTCAGTTTTAGGACCCATTCTCTTCTTAATTTATATTAATGATCTCCCCCAGAGAATTTACAAATCAGCTGGGACAAAACCCACACTTTATGCTGATGACACCAATGTCATTGTTTCCTCCAACTCTTTTCAGAACTTGCAGCACACCTGTAATCTTGTCACTCACTGCCTAAATACCTGGTGTCTAAACAACTTTCTAAAATTGAATATTGATAAATCACAAGTAATCTACTTTACCAACAAAAATAAAACAACACAGCCTTTGTCTATTCCTTTAGATGGCAAGTGTATCCCTCAAGTCAACACCTCAAGGTTTCTTGGTGTCAATATTGAAGCTCACATCCATATCGGAAAACTTGCCAGTAAACTTAGCTCTGTGTGCTACTTGGTGAGATGCATTCGTTCTACAGTTTCCTCAGAAGTTTTACTATCTCTATATTATGGTGAATTTTATTCCCACATTGCCTACAGTATCTTGCTTTGGGGCTCCTCGCCTCATGCCATCAGAATCTTTACACTCCAAAAAAAAAATATTACGATTACTGGCGAATGAAAATCTTGATGCCCCAAGTCGTCCAATTTTTAAGCATTTTAATGTCCTACCTCTTGCATGTATATATATATTAACAGCTGTTGCATGCACCAAAAGAAATTTAAATGAATACCTGGTCAATGCTGACATTTATCAGTATGCTACTTGTGGTGCAAGCAAATTACATACACCATTTGTTCGCACCAAATCTACATCACTAGGTCCTAAGCATATGGGACTCGCCTTTTATAATAAGCTACCTCAAAATCTAAAATGTATTGTGTCTATGTCTTCATTTCAGTAGAAGGTTAAATCTTTTTTGCTTAACAAAATGTATTATAGTATTGATGAATTTCTTAATGACTGATTTCCTGTATACTTATATGCATGTAATTTTATGATGATATTTCTTTTGTATACATTCATACCTCATCTATTCTTATTGGAATATTTATGACGACATCTCTTTTGTAAATATTTATATGACAAATCCTATATCTGTGTACAGATCTCCGGATGAATAAAATTATTATTATTATTATCATAACAAATTCATTCAAGTAAGCTCGTAACATTTCTCAACGACACACACAGCAGTATTACGTACCTATGGAATGTTAGCAGCCCTCCTTTAACAAATCCTTCTTTGCAGTTGTATGCATAACATGAAACAACCATTGTGATTGTGATTAAATAATCAAATACACAAAAATTTGCTTAATAAAATAACCACGCTAGCATACGTACAAGCGAAATGCTACAGAAGCTTGCCAAGCATCACGTGATCACCGGCTTCCAATGTTGGAGCACATGCGCAGTAGACTATTTTCTCTCTATGTATATTATTGTTACTCTATGGTGGAAATCGGTAGTCGATAGAACAATCGAGTTTTGTACATATCGCTTGGTGTGTTTGAAAATTGAAAGATCCGTTATGGTTTTTCCAAATACGGCGTTTTTAATTTATCCATAGTTGTGTAAACTAAAAACGTAACATGGAGGCAACCGAAACAAATTTTGAAGAAAATTGAGCTGTAACTTTAAGGAGAAGAATATATATTATGGAGCATTACTCACTATATTCGGTCTGTGTTGCATTGGCATCTAATAGAGGTAAAAGTTATACTTCTTATTATAGATTTAATACAATAATGTTGTAAGGAAAAATGAATGTAGTACTTTGTAAACAATCCACTTTTATAACAGAACGGGTTTCGGTTAACACAGTATCTATCTTTGAATATGGAGTTCCACCACGTGAAGGCTGCATCCGTTGACTATACAATAATGTACCTTTATAAGTAATAGCGGTAGGGTAGCCACCTGTTCGGTTTTCACTCGAACTGTTTGGTAATCAGACAAACTGTTTAGTGTTCGATACCGATGCTTTACCGAACAGTTAGATAATTTGGAAAATTTTTAGGTGTTCGGTATACATCGCACATACTACACCCATAGATTGCTTGTGTGGAAGGAGGGTAAGTGAATTCATTAGTGAGAACAATTGAGAAAAATCATCTACGCTAAGGAAATGCTACAGCATCTGGTGAATACGAAATGTACGTTTTTGAAGGGACTGACTTAAATCTACATAAATCGGAGAAAATATACAAGGAAAAATCTATACACGGCATGTTTTGTAAGTTTCCTCATACAAATATTGTTATAATAGAGCCATGATGAGATATCAATGAAATGTGTAACGCACAAAAATGAAATCTTAATCAACTTTTATTCCATTTTCTCCATCATATCAGCTCTCTTGGAGCATATGGTCAAAATTTTGAATTCAGTAGCAGCTTTTTTGTGATGTCTAACACTTTGAAAGATGAAAATGCTATGATAAAACCTCTGCCAATTATATTTAATAAACAAACTAATAAATTGCAAATATAGAGGTGAGTCAACCTCCTCAGGCGCCTATCCAAATGGGCACCAAAATTTGTTACCAATGAAAACCTATTTCGATATATTCGCTTCTAAAGAATGTTAACAAGATTATCTTTTTGATGTTTATATTGGGCATTGGGCTGTATTAACAGTTTTTTTTGCTACATAATTAAAGGTGTATTTTATTTGCATCAGGTGAAAGATTGTCCAGACTGCAAAAGTGTTTTCTTGTCTCCTTTAAAAATTAGTACTATTTCAATAATTATAATGATTAGTCACAGAAAGATGTGTAGAAACTTCTAAATAGTACAGTTAATCCAGTTGGGAAATGTAATTTACACTGTTCGGTTTTGTTTGTGATATGTTCAGTTATGTTCGTAGTTTTTTTTGAAATGTTATTAGAATGTTTGGGAATCGTGTCCAAAAAAGGTGGGAACCCTAGATAGCGGTGCATGTACGTAGTTTTGTTAAATATATATACTTGTAGTGTTTTCTGTATTACATACGTAACAAAATTGTAGACAAAATATACTGTTTTTATTTTAATTTCTATGTGGTTTACAATACTTGTGCCAAATAGGATTACCCATGGCTGAAGCAAACGCATGGCCGCAATACCACAACCCTTAGCATTTTCTCTCATTCACTCATTTCTTTTTCACCCAAACCTCATTGCTACCGGTCTCAGGATTGTGTTAATTGCAGCTCACATACAATATAAATAATATATTCATGACTGGCCGTTTGTTTTTCTCTCAGGAACAGTTATGATCATGACTTAATGGATAGGATGAAATATTATCTCTAAAATTTAATAAAATATTTTTAGAAAATATCGAATGATTTAAAAAAATAGCATCCAGAAAGGCATGCAAAGGACTGCCATTTTGACATTCCCTGAACTGTTCATGGTCGAATCATACTATGTATTTGTGAATGCTTGTCATTGAGAAGTAAATCGTTCTGGCATAGGGTTGGTGTTATGGAGACTGATTTTTGTGAGTGACTACAGTGAAAGCATTTATTTATGTACCTAGATTTAATTTCTCCAACATTAATGCTCCTAAGGTGAAGTATGTGGTCCCTAAAATGCTGCCTTCTGCCCAGTGAGAGTCCGAGATGTACAGAGGGAGGAGTGACATGGTTTTGTTAAGGTGACGTCACACAGCTAAACACTTCTAGCAATGATGGGGGAGATGGTGGTGCAGCATATAATGGAGGAATGATTAAATAATAAGCTTTAAGTTGGTTTTCTGTAATCTTTTTGCTGTTGTATATATGGATTCGAGTAGACACTTGCTTTCATAGAGGATTATACTCCTGGAAAACACCACAGATTTCAAACCTCTTGATTTATTTAATTTATTTAATTAAATTTAATTTAATTAAAAAAAGGTCCATAAACAGCCAAATTTTGGCCTTTTACAATGGATCCGTAATATAACAACATAAAATAACAAATAAAATAAATTAAATTAACAATCGTGGAACAGATATTAAATTGTCCCAAACAGGAAAATGCAAAAACAGAAACATATTCAAAAGCGTTTAGACAATAAGAATTATGGGGGTGACCGGGCAACTAGTGCAGAAAAGGATGAGATGGGGGAAAACATATCAATAACAGGGAACAAACGAACCAGGGAATTAAATGTTTGGGGCAATCGATAGAAGAGAGATCTTTTGGTGATGGAGAGTCGGCATTTGGGTAAGTGTAAGGGGTTGGGATTGCGGGTGGGACGAGGGGGGACGTTATGCTTATGGCATAAGTTACCAAATATTTTCGATTCACAAACCCCCTTAATTAATGTTTCTTTATGAGACTTCCGTTTCCAAGCACTTTTTGAGAACACTTGTTTTGTGACTGGCTGTCATTCTTTTATTAAAATCTGTAAAGTACTAAATGTAAGTTCTTTTCAAAAATGAAAGGACATATCTACATTTTGCTATAAAACATATCAGTTCTCTTATCTTTTGGTGTAAATTAAGTAATAAAAATGTTCTTAGTATTCAAATATTTATTAAGTTTATGTTAAATTGGCTTGAAAAATATAGGCAAGTGAAGCAAGCCTTAACAGATTCCCAAGTATAACCTAAAAATGGCTAAAAATAGACATTTTCTTCTTTTCATACAGGATTTCAAATATATGAAACTCGCCTCTGACTGGAGTAAATGATTGACCAAATGATCTTGTGATGTCATCATATTGCAGAAATTCAAAGAAAACTGCAGACATGGGGAAGGAAATGACTAGAATGTGTCTATCTCTTTATTGGTGTGGAGTGGATTGGTTATTCCACGAATAAATTAATCTTGAATCTCAGTTATTTAAAACTAAATTTCTTATGGTAGTGTTTCTCAACCAGTGTCCCCGGACCTCTATGGGTCCATGCGTGATTTCCGGAGATCTGAGAGTTAAGACGAGGCCTTCCAGGGATTGTGTGAGCTTCTTCCTCTTCCTGTTTCTTCTCCTTTTCAAGGAACCTGTCCAGCTCTTGTAGATCCTCTATGCTCAGCTCTCTGTTGTGGGATTCAAGAATCAACATCTTCTGGTTCCACCTTCAATCCTTTTGCATTGGAACAATCTCCCTGTAGACTTCTCCAACATTGTCAAAGCCTTCAAAGTCTTGTTGAATTCCTGGCCATAGTGGCTTCCAGGCAGCATTCAAGCACCTCATAGAAACTTCTTGCCATGCAGAAACAATGCATCTTATACCCTCGAAAAGATGTAGAATTTTGTCTTCCAGAACTCTTTCAATGAAATTCCCTCTGGACCTTCAGTGGCTTCATGGCATTTGCGAAAACCTTTCTTGGTGTACAGCCTCTTGAAGTTTGCTATGACCTGCTGGTCCATAGGCTGGATGAGAGATGTGGTGTTTGGTGGAAGAAACTGGACTTTGACAAAAGGAAACTTGGCAGTCAAAGAGTTAGCAAGTTCAGGGTCATGGCCAGGTGCATTGTCCAGAAGTAAAAGGGACTTCAACTCCAGCTTATTCTTGATGTGGTACTCCTTCACAGAGGGGAAGAAAACTTAACCCTCCGGTATTCACACGGGGTAGATTTCTACCCCACCCCTCACATATTATGACGGTTTCATTTTTTGCTGTCTCATCCAGTTGCTGGAATGACATGTGTGGAAGGTTTTAGGTAAAAATTTCTAGTATTGTGTTGACCATTTTTGAGCAATGTCACTTTTTTTAGATGGCAATCTGATAGCATCTGTGATATATACCTTTTTGTGAGGAAAATATTGTTGCTGTTTTGGTGAATTAGTTTTTAATGCAACAATTGAGTTTTTTCATGTTTCTGGTCCTCACTAAACAAATTTTAACTGATACCTGTAATTTCTGAGGTGAGTAAAAAACACTTGTCCTCTTTTAACTTTCTCCATATGCAATATTATTGATAGTAAATACTTACATTTTTATACATTAATTGTCTCACATTTATTAATTTAAACTTTGTGGTTGTGTATGAGACATCTGAGAAAATGAGAACTTTTGAAAAATAGTAAAATTATTACAATTGTACTTTTATAAACTATTGTATATTTATGTAAGAAAGTAATTGTAATTTAACCATTTTTACCAAATTTCATTTTGTATTTTGTTTTTGCATGCCAGAAATATGTTCGCTATTTTTTACATAGAAATATTGATTTAAGGTTTGTCAATTTTTATTTTATAATAATATTATTAAATATAGTTAAAAAACTATTTGTTGTGCTTCTATTAAATTTGATATATATTTGTCATTTTATGTTGATGAATGAACTACATTTGGCATGTATTTTCAATGTAATTCATTTGGGGTTAAAATCAACCCTGTGTGAGTACTTGTGTTTGAAAAACCAGCGTGAGTACTGGAGGGTTAAATGGCCCATTCCAAGAAAACATGCCTAGTCACCCAAGCCTTTGTGTTTGCTCCCCGAGAAACTCCTAACTCTGACCTAAGGACTTTCTGCTGCTTGAATACTCTTGAATGGTACACCAGCATAGGTTTAAGCTTGAAATCACCAGAAGCATTGACACCTTGCAGCACGGTTAGCCTGTCCTTCATAGGGTTATGACCTGGGGTTTTCAGTTCTTCCTTGATGATGTAGGTGCTGTTAGGCATTTTCTTGCAAAACAACCCGTTTTGTCCACATTGAAGACTTGCTGTGGAACATAGCCTTTTTCTTCCATGGCCTCTTCAAATTTCTTCTTGAAGTCCTCTGCGCCCTCCTTGTCAGCACTGGCAGCCTCCTCATGCCTAAGCTCACAGCGCTTCTTAAACTTCTCAAACCAGCCCTTGCTAGCCTTGAAATCAGCAAATTGAGAAGTAGAGGGCTGAGGTGACTGGCTCTTAAATTGGTCATAAATTTCCTTAACCTTGTCACAAGTAAATTCACAAATCACAGGCTCACATTTCACCTCCTTTTATGAATCCAAATCAGCAGCAATCGTTCCATCTTCATAATCATTTCGCTACCTTTAAAAATCCTATTGGACTGATCCCTCAGTCAGATTTATATTTGCCCTTCTGATTATGATACAAATTGTAGTGGCAGATCATATTCACTGGCTAAGGCACTACTTTTCATACTGTTTCATGCTTGGCTACAATTTGCTGCTTAGTTTGCACAGTAATAAGATTTCTGCCTTTCTTTCCATTGGTTGGTTTCGCTTCTCGAGCCATTTCGATAAGGGTTTGCAGAGTTTTGAAGTGAAAAAAAACAGCACAGAGGAGAGATGTTATCACTTGGAGAGCAATAAAACAATGTAAACATACTCAGCTGAGAGCCCAACGAACGAACTATTGTAAAATGCTGTCGCTGACTGGCTGAGTCTAACCAGGACCGTTCAGATTGGCTGAAAAGGTGCCCACATGTACTACATTAGCTGAAGCAACTATGTTAGCTGAAATAGATTTATATTATGGGGTCCATTTGTTAGCCGAATTTTTGTTAGCTGAGTACTATGTTAACCCCTTAACTGGGGAGTAAAATTTTGTTATCCAGTCGCATGGTGGGGAGTTCTAATTTAGTGCCTACATTAACAAAACCTTTGATATAGCATCTTTTAAATGATTATAATCCTGAATCACATTTTTAAAAAATGTTTATAATTTTTTTTGTTAAAACAATTGTTTATGGGTTATTCCATGCCACACGTTCAAACTTGCATGCATTACATAATACGAAAAATATAATAAACTCACCATAATATGTTTTCCTTCTGCACATTCCAGTGTTGATTGCTGTTGTTGTTTCCTCTATATATGTACACTATTTACAATATAAACAATATAGATTTTCAATAGTCCTTCTGCGTGTGGTATGCCCGGAAGCATGGGACGGGACAAAGGGCGACCTTGCAGTCCATGCACTGATATATGGTTTCCTTTCGCACCTTTTGTGATAAACACACCACGCATCGTTTATGGGCAAATTTCTTTGTCGCTGAGGGAGAATTTAGTTCCGGGAAATGCCTGCCAGAAAGTCTTATGGGAGTGTGCGTCGATGATTTCTTTTTTCTTCCTACTGAGGACTTATCTGTGGTAGAATCGCCATAATTTTTGAAGATGGAGTTTATAAGATCCAACCTAAACTGCAGATTTGTGTACTGTCCTCCATTTTTCTGTAAATTATAAAAGAATTGAATACACACAAGTCAAGAAGATGACGGAAAATCTTTTGGTAATACTTCTTCATTCTCTTCCTTGCCGTACTGTATGTAATCATGTATTGATCAGATAGATCAACTCCACCCATAGCATCATTATAATGGATGCAAACATTCGGCTTCAGCTTTGTTCCACCTTTCCTGTCCTTTACACTTTTCATGCAAGCGTCATGAATGCTACTAAGCATACAAACCTCCCGTTTATCTTTCCACTTCAATGCCATCAATTTCTTACGAAATGCTGCTGCAACTTCTCCTTGCTTCAGATTCTTACTCATTACATTTTTAGGAAGCTCCTTTCGATTACGTCGAACTGTGCCAACTGCATCTGTTTCCATTGAATTTAGCAACTCAAATAATTCTGGACTACTGTAAAAGTTGTATAACCCTACCAAATACCCTTTCTTCAGGAGTTTCTCTGCTAAATTGATTACAACTTTAGTTGGTTTTGTATAATTACTGAGATTGATTCCTTCAACTTTCGTTTTGAAGTCAGTATCTTTACCAGTATAAATGATCATATTCCACACATATCCTGTTTTAGATTCACACAATTTGAAAGATTCCATTCCGAACCTGGATCTTTTTTTTGGAATGAAAACTTTCCAAGACAACTGCCCCTTCCACATTAATAGACTTTCATCTATGGAAATCTCGCCATCAGGTTCATAACTCTCCGAAAAAATTTTTTTCAGACGTTCGAGCAAAGGTTTTATTTTGAACAATTTTGCTGAGACCTGATCTAACCTACTGTATGCTTCATTGTCAGCAAAATGCAAAAATTTCAGCAGAAGAAAAAACCGTTTTTCAGTCATTACCTCATGAAAAATTTGTTTCCCATAATCTATTCCATGAAAAATAGCTACTAAATGTGGGTTTTTGCACAATTCCTTGCAGCAGGAGTATACCAAAAAATAGTCTAAGTTCATTTTTATCAGTTTCCACCCAGTCTTTATCACGACTTCTCCTTCTCATTTTGCGGAGCAGACTTTCCTCATTAATTTTTTGCTTGGCATATAAATTTGTCTGTGCAGTTACGTATTCCATTATTTCTTCATCTAAAAAATGTTCAAATATTTTTAGTGGCTGTACATTACCAATCAGTCCTCTTTTAGGTCCAGGAACAAACTTTGCAGGAAAGCGAGATCTCTCTTCACCAATATCTACCCACTTAGTTTCTTGAGTTGCAGAAATATCATCGCCGTCACCGACATCATCTTCACTGCTTTTGCTTACCGATTCACTTTCAAGCGAGTCTTCCTGAATTTCCCGTATTCGCCTGGTAAATGCAGATGCTGTACCACTTGTTCCTGCTTCATCACTGACAGATACACTTTCCACTTCATTTTCGGAACTAGAGTCACTGGAGTATTTCTCCTTCTCGCTGAGTGCTAAAATTTCTTTTATGCTATCGTCTAATAAATTTCCCTTCCTTTTTGACATTGCAATGTAGGGTTCTAAAAGCTAATTTATCAATAAAAACTGTACAATAAACAAAAATGTTTTTTTAAGAATTTGCGTTTTCACACTAAATATAACACTTGGAAAATTTCAGAACTATTGGTAAAATAGTTTAAATAGGCGGAAAAAGTAAATAAAACTATCTACAGATACAAATAACTCCTGTAGAATATAATAAAAATAAAAAAATACGAGAAAAAAATAGTTCGGGAAGCCGAAACACTGAACAGATTCTTCTAAACACAAAAGAGAGGCCTCTTTTAAACAGTAGGCGATCTTGAACACAACGTCTGCACTTATCAATGGAAAAATACAGACTAAGGGCTAAGGGGAATGAAGATAAGAATTTTTCATTAGGGGATTATCCCCAAGTCTCGCCAGCTGTCACAGACGTAAAGGCATTTCAAATCAAAAACAAAGTGACCACGAAGTTAGTCATAATTACAGTAGATGTCAGGACCTGCTAGACAAGCGCACAGAAAGATTCGCGTCGAGAAACGCTTTCCCCAACGTGGAATAGATATTTACCTGAAGCGCGTCTACGGACGCTCCCTCCATACGGCGAGCGGCTAAGACGTGCGTCCACGGACGCTTACCCCACTTAAGAGGTTAACCGAGGACCTACTGTACTCGCTGGTTTTCTTTTCATCAGAATCAAGATTTTTAGTGCAGTGAACAAGATTACATATGATGGAATTTCGTACAAAGTGTATTGTGCCTCCTAAATACCGTATTTTCTGGTCTAACGCGCACCTTATAGATAACGCGCAAGTGATTTTCTTCAAACCTGGTACAAATGTATAGATAACGCGCAGTAAAAAAATCTATTTGAAAGAAGCGCTTCCTGAAAAAAATGAATCAATTAAAATTTGCTGTGGCTTTCCGTTATTCAGTTGTTTTCACTGTACACCACATGGTATTATGTAGTCTTGAATTAGCTTGGCATCGGTATTGATAAAGCTTTTAATTTACCATGGAAAACGAAAATATGCGAAAGCGAAAATCATACACTTCGCAGTTTAAATTAGAAGTAGTAAAATTCGCTATAGAAAAAGGAAATCGTGATGCTGGAAGAAAGTTTAACGTGGGGGAAGTGTACGAGAATGGCGTAAAGGCGAATTGGTGCTGAAAAAGTTGCATCGGAAAAAACGAGCAATGCGTTTTAGAAAATGCTTTTGGCCAGAACTCGAGGAAGAACTGTATGAGTGGGTGATACGGGAAAGGGCAAAAGGCATTAGCGAAAATTACTTTTTTAAATCGGAAGTCACTGTTAGTCATGGATTCATGTCGTTGTCATGTGACGCCTGAAATTAAAAAAGTGGTCGGTAAATATTCAAAGCTAGCTATCATTCCCGGTGGTTTAACCAAAAAACTTCAACCACTAGATCTGTCCGTGAACAAGTCATTTAAATCAAAATTGCGAGCTAAGTGGGAGGATTGGATGTTAGCAGGTGTGCATCAATATACTAACTCCGGGAAAGTGAAAAGACCATCCTATGCAGAAATGTGTAAATGGATTGTTGAGAGTTGGGGATCTGTGACGGCTGGCTGTGTAAAAAATGGTTTTGAAAAGGCTCTTAGTGATACACTTATGACAGACATGGAAGAATTTGAAGATGATGAAGGTGATTCTTGTGAAAATGAAGTTTCAAATGTGCCTGACCAAATTATGAGTGCTATTGAATCATTTGACATTGACTCAGGTGATGATTTTTATGGTTTCGAATGAATTGTAAAAGTTAATATGCATTGATTTCAATAAAATTTTATTTTCCTTTGTATAATGCGCATGATGTTTTTTCCCGATTTTTATATTTTTTGTATAGATAACGCGTGCGTTATAGACCAGAAAATACGGTAATTGATATTTTTATAATTATTTTTCACAGGTTCAGTGTGGTCCCTCTCTTTATTTTACTTACATTGGATTTAATTTCTTGAATAAGCATTCTTGAACCATTGCATTTAGAGGTTTTGGGACAGTTGTTGGATGCGGTATTGCATCTTTTAAATTGTAATACCGTTATTCACGTGTACCATGCGCACTCATGTAAGATGCACACCCTATTTTTGAGCATCAAGATGAAGAAAAAAAATTAATTTGCAAAAAAATTGGCAAATAATTACAACAACATTGGCAGAAATTAAAACTTTTTATATTAAAGTAAAAGCATTTATTATTTAATAAACTTGGAAAAGGAGCAACAAACTTTCTGAGAAAATTAAAATGTTTACAACTGCTTCAATTTTTTGACACCAAAAACTGCCGACGAATAGTGAAATTAGTTGTCGCCATCAGGTCAATTTCAAGATTTCCCCTGTGGTAGAAGAAATTATATGCGATTTAGAAATAAAACAAATTGATATAAACGCAGAAGAATATATAAATATATTTAAGAAAGAGCTTTTTTACTGACTTTTAATCTTCGTCACTCATGCTATCACCCTCTGGTAGAACTCATGCCTTCCTTGTTGCTAGCTTCCCAAACAATGCTGTATGATTTATTGGTGATGCAGCATTTCTTGAAGCTTTTAACTATCACGTCATCTTGAATTAGCTTCCATGATGTGATGATCCATTGGCATATCTGCATCAATCCTGGCTTCTTTATCCTACCCGTCGGCATAGTTTTATGAACAGTATCTGTCATCCATTCCATGTATTGCCTCTTATGATTTTTGAAAGGACGATTGATGCCGACATCCAGTGGCTGAAGCATGGATGTCATTCCTGCCGGAATGATCACCTGGTCAGTTTTTCTCTTTTTAACCCTGCAAGGACGACAATTTTTTTTCTAATTTAAAAAAAATTCAGGTGTTTTCTTAGTCATATACCTCCTTTATAATGGGAAAAATATTTTTAAAAATATATTACCATTGGATTCTGCAAAACATGCCATGACCATATGCTCACGCTCGTCTTACCACTGCTATTATTTTATATACAAATTTTTAGGTAATGAAACAGTTGTCTGTTTATATTTTGTTCATTCAAGAAATAATTTTTAACGTTTTTATTAATTCATTGATAAAATTTGTCTTAATAAGTATGAGTACTTTTCTCTCAGGCAAAGTGGGTAGAATTACTTTGCCATTGTTTGAAATGCATTTAAAGTAAATGCTGTCTCATGATAAAATTTTGGAAGTTTGGTGAATTTGCATATTCATATTAATTGTCACAATATCAAAATTGTTATGGGCATTCTGCATCCCTTTGTGATGATTGAGAAGGAAGGAAAAATCCATTGGATACGAAGTACCGTATTTTCCGCCAGATACCGCGCACCAGCAGATAACGCTCATCTTAATAATTTTATCGAATTGAAAATTGTATACATAACGCGCAGACGAAATTTTTCTGTTTCTGATAGAAAACTGAATCAGCGCAATTTCTTCTTTCAATTTTTTAATCCAACTTCAAATTCATCACGTGATTAGTCGTTCATTTGTTTTGGTTTTGGTGAACGGTGTGAATACGTGCTCAGTTATACTAATTAATAAAAGTTTTATAATAAAGCCCATGGAAAACGAAAATAAATTAAGACGAAAATCTTATACTGCAAAATTTAAATTAGAAGTAGTGAAAGTAGCCCAAGAAAAAGGAAATCGTGAAGCCGGAAGAATTTTTAGTGTAGGAGAATCCAGCGTCCGAGAATGGAGAAAAAGTGAAGCAATTCTCAATTGCTTGCATGAAAGAAAACGTTCAATGCGTTTCGGAAAGTGCTTCTGGCTAGGATTGGAAAAAAACTATACTTTTGGGTTATTAAAGAGCGATCGAATGGTATTAGAATTTCAACTGTTCGTGTGTTACTCGAAGCAAAGAAAATAGCACGAAGCGATAACATTACAGAGTTTAAGACTTATCCATCATGGGTTTTTAGATGCATGAGGAGAAATGGATTAATTATGCGTTGTTATGCGTGTCGGACAAAAATTACCCTTGGACTGGGAAGCAAAAGTGGCGAAATTTAGATTGTTCGTCAACGAAAACCTTTGTGGAGTAGATCGTCAACATTTCGGAAACATGGACGAGGTTTCGGTTAGTTTTGATCTCCCTATTTCTAGGACTGTCAATCTTAAGGGAGCCAAAGATGTGTCGGTTGCAACAACTGGACATGAAAAATCTAACTTTACGGTAGTGTTTTGTGTGACGGCAGATGGGTCAAAACTTCCACCTATGGTGATATTTAAAAGAAAAACTATCCCTAAAGGTTCATTTCCTAAGGATATTATAGTTACCGCTAATGATAAAGGGTGGGTCAACCACGAGGTGATGAAATTTTGGGTGGAAAAAGTTTGGAGTAAACGAAAAGAAGCATTTTTTAATCCTAAATCATTGTTGATAATGGACTCATGTCGTGCACATACAATGCCAGAAGTAAAAGAAACCATAAGTAAATTTTCTAAACTAGCCATTATTCCAGGAGGATTGACGAAACTAGTTCAGCCTCTTGATCTGACAGTAAATAGATCGTTTAAAACCAAGTTGCGGGCGAAATGGGAGGATTGGATGATGAGTGGTGTTCAAGAATACACCAAGACTGGGAAAATGAAAAGGCCATCGTACAGTGACATGTGCAGTTGGATCATTGATAGCTGGGGTGCAGTTACAACAACATGTGTCAGAAACGGTTTCCTGAAATCACTAGGCGATTCCTTGATGTCTGAAGACCAAGAAGTTGTAGAAGATAACGATTGTATTTTGGAAAATGAACAATTTGTACCCAATGAAGTATTATCTTGTATTGATTCCTTTTTTGTCGATTCTGAAGAATTTCATGGTTTTGAGTAAGTTAATATTCAATAAATCTTTTAAAATGTTTTTGATTCCAGATGTTAGTTTGATTTAACGGTGCTTGTGTGTTATCTCCATGACCCTTCTAGTCGTTCTATTCGTTTATTTTATGCTTGTTATTATTTACAATACAATCAACTCAACTGTGAGTATTTTCTGTAAAAGAGAAAATGCGTAAATGAAATGATTGGACACGGAGTTGGGTTGTTTCGGTTGGTTGTATTGTAAATAATAACAAGCGTAAAAAAAACTAGCGAGTATGTTGAATTACGTTAGAACATTTAGTGATATTGTTTCATATGTTGCTTTATAGACTGATATATTTATAGGTATTACTAATTGAAATTGTATAATATGGAAATGCTTTAATTACGTGGTAAAACATGTATTTTTTTAATTGAATAATTATTTTCGCTAGGAAATAATTTAAATTGCCATTTGATGAAAAGAACGTCTGCAAGTGTTTTTAAAATGTGACGAATTGTCGTAAATTTCCATTACTATAAGAAAAGCATAACAATTACAACGAAATAGCGTTCGCTTTGAAATACAATTTTTTTCCTGCGTATAACGCGCATAGTCACATTTGCTCGATTTTTATATTTTTTGTATAGATAACGCGCGCGGTATCTCGCGGAAAATACGGTATATGATTGACAAATGAATGATGTCCGTAATGAAGCAATTGCTTGTTCTTGGTAATTTTAATGTCATTTGTTAAGTTTTGACTTCAGTTTACCATTTTTTGCATTCAATTTGAGGTTTAAGATAATTTTAAGGAATAGCCTATTGTAGGGTATTTTAATGGGATGCTTATGAGTGAAATTGTTTTTTTAATTTTATGCTTTATATTTTATTGAATTTTTTTGTAGAATTGATGGGATTCTTCCTGTGAAAGCTGACTTTCTTATGCAATGTAATTTTCATGAACTTGATCAAGGTATAATGGAGAAGAAATCATGAAATGAGTATGTTAGGTCTGTTAAATGTCTTAAAATTGTAATCCCATTAAGCTTCTGGTACAGGATGTCTAGACAATGGGTCGAGTGAATAAAAAATAAGCAAATGCTTATGCTTAAGATTTCCCTCACTTTTTAAGCAAATGCTTAATTTGGGGTGAATAAAAAAAATAGCATTTGCTTTTGCTAGAAAGAATAAGCATTTGCTTATTTTTAGAAATTTTCTTAAGCATTTGCTTAAAATTGTGTGAATAAAACCGAGCTTTTGCTTAATGCTTTAAGCATATGCTTAAACTTTTTTAAGTGAGGTAAAGGGCTTGCTAAAATATTTCCAAGTACTCTATTTTCATGATAATTGATCCTAAATATAAATATGGTAATTTATGGTGACACGAAAGGTTAAAAAATACGAGAAAAGTTTCAACGTTATAAAAATTTATATCGTTTCTCTGAAGAAAATGCTAAGTACCTATATTTCAAATCTGTTACTCGGAGAATATCAAGAGAGACGTGGCGGGGTACTGTCTTCCAAACAGAAGATAGAAATATTTTTAAGGTACTTAAGTGATGTAAGATAGAAATATTTGTGGCGTCCAAATTCACTATAAAGGCAAATGACTGGATAAAATTACTATAACTAATTGAATAAAAATACACCCATGATTTGTGATATTATCGAATTCAGTTATAAAAGAAATAGTTTTAAAAAATTATTAATTAACTTTTTAAAAAATTATTAATTAACTTTTTAAAAAATTATTAATTAACTTTTTAAAAAATTATTAATTAACTTTTTAAAAAATATTACCCAATATATTTATGTTTTTAGTTTGAAATTCAACTATGTAAAACTAAATTTAAACAAAAACAAGTGAAGGAAGAGTTGCAAAGAGCTTTCTTCCGTAAAATTTAATCATTTGCTTAAAACTGAGTAGCAAATGCTTATAAGCAAAAGCAAACTTTTATTCACTCAATATGAAGCAAATGCTTTTAGCATTTGCTTATGCTTTTAGCAAATGCTTTTGCTTAATGCTTTAAGCATTTGCTTAGTTTTTATTCACTCGACCCAATGTACTATACGAATGGTGTATGGATGAAGTATGCATTCTTGTGAAGTATAATATTTTTATTAATTCTAACTTTTTGAAAGTGAATTATGAGTATTGTTATAAAGGCATTTATAAACAATGAAGTGTTAATGTAAATGTATGAGTGTAATACTCAGTCGCAACTTTAATTTATGTTACTGCCCTTTTTAGAATTTGTTGGAATTAATTATTTCAGTAAACTTGGGGTTAGTGTTAAAAAAATAACTTATTTGTAAAATGTTAAAGTAACGATAATCTTGTTTGGTAGCCCTTTATTATAATTTGATGAAAGTGTTCAAAATTATTTTTTGTGGGATGTGATAATCTTATTGAGATGCTGTTAAATTTGTACTACTGATGTCAGTAATTGTAGCAATGACTTGTTAGTATTTTTTGATCATTTGTTGTAATGATGCCATGTGATTTCAGATTGATTTTTGATTCATACATTCTTCATTGGGTAGATCGTGATTTGGAATTATTCTTCTAGCATTGTTTTGAATCACTATTTGTGGGTAATTTTTGGAATTTCTTAGTTATTTTGCAATTTCTGTGTATTGATAATTAATTTGTTAGGCAAAAAATCTATTTCATTGGAGAAAAGATGGATTGGAAATTAGGATTCTTTAAAAATATGTACATTCAAGATATGTAGGATTCATAGTGTGGCTTATGAACAAGATATGCCGATAGTACAGAGGCTTCATAATTACTGCATGATGCCAGAAATACAGCTAGCTTCTTTAGGCATCGTCGTCTTGTTTCAATTAATACAATTCTTGTACTTAAACGATTATTGGGTCTTGGATTTTTGTCCATCAAAGTCCAAAGGATGTTTTTCCAAATGGAAGAGGGATTTATTTGTATTTTCCATTAACAGTTAAGGGTTCTTTCGGTTATTTCTGTTGATTGCCATGCTGTTGGAGGTCTGTGTGGAAAGGCAGTTGGTGCTTTCATAGTGGAAATTATGTTTAGCCAAATAAGCATGTTCTTCACTAGTGGATAGATTTTGTTGCCTTTCAATAATTGCCTTGATATGTTTCTCTTATGTGTTCTATTATTTTTTGTCATAACCAACCAGGTCTTATCTTTAGTTGATGACATTTAAATCCTCAGAATCTTTTTTGTGAGAAGATGTGATCAGCTTATTGAGATGCTGTTGAATTCTGCTGATGTCAATAATGAAGCAGTTAGTTGTTCTTGCTAATTAAATGTGATTTGTGTAGTTTTTATGCAGTGTTTACTATTTTTTGCATTCAATTGGAGGTTTTAAGGTAATTTTATAAGGAATGATATTTTAATGTACTTATGATTTAAATTGTTTCTTAATTTTATGCTTCATATTTAGTAGAATTTTTTGTAAAATGTTATGGTATTCTTCCTGTTAAAGCTGACTCTCTTATGCAATGTAATTTTCATGAACTTGATGAAGGTAGAATGGACAAGAAATCATAAAAAGAGTATGTTATATCTGTTAAATGTCTTGAAATTGTAATCCCATTAAACTTCTGGTACAGGATATCTAGACAATGCACTGTAAGAATGATGTATGGATGAAGTATGCATTCTTGTACAGTTTAATATTTATATTAATTAAAACTTTTGAAAGTGAATTATTAGTTTATTGTTATAAAGGCATTTATAAACAATGAAGTGTTAATGTAAATGTATGAGTGTAATACTCAGTCATACCTTTAATTTATGTCGCTGCACTTTTTAGAATTTGTTGGAATTATTTATTTCAGTAAACTTGGGCTTAGTGTTCATTAGTATTTTTTAATTGTTGTAATGTTATCATGTGATTTTATATTGATTTGTGATTCATGCATTGTTTATTGCATAGACTTGGAAGTGTGTTAGGTATCCTTTCCAGCTTAATTTTATTCTTTCTCTAGTATTTCACCAATTGTGTTCAATGATTCATCTTTCCAGTCAAAAACGTGATTGTTATGTGAGAAATGGAGTATTGAAAATAAGTTAATTTACATACCTTCAATGTCGTTATAAATTTCCAGAAACTTTGTTTTGTAAAAATTTCATACTTATGCAGTGGTAGATGGAGAAACTGCATTCCTGGGAAAAATTATTTTTGTCAGTCATTTTGAACTTAGTCTTCATTAGTGTATCTTGATTGTTGTAATGATATAATGTGATATCAGATTAATTTGAGATTCATATGTTCTTCATTGAATATGTTGTGAAGCAGAATTATTATTCTATTATTGTTTTGAATCACCATTTGTGGATAATTTTTGTAATTTCTTAGGTATTTTGCAATTTCTGTCAATTGATTATTAATTTGTTTGGACAAAAAATTAATTTCATTGGAGAAACAATGGATTGGAAATAAGTTTGTTTAAATATGTACATTCAGTGTTATATATTCTTTCAAATTTTCTTTTTGTATAATTTTATTCTTTTGGTATGATAGATGGAGAGATTACATTTCTGGGCAGAATTTGTGAATCATTGTGGATGTATCACTGGTATGCATTAATGCAAGTTTTGACTATTATGTGGTACCAGCATTCTTCAATGAATGTACTGAGCATGTGTAATCGATGTTCGATTGCATTGCTGATAATCACATATTTGCCCATGTCTGCTTTGTTGGTATGATATCTTTTGCAAAATGTTTCAAGTGAATCGTCGAAACTTAACCTTTACTCTAATTTTTTGTACAATTCGTTATCTTTTCGGCAAACTTGCCTACCTGGTCGTATGTTTGAGTCAGTATTTGTAGTCAAAATGTATTTATTGGTTTATAATAATTGTAATCTGATTATAATCAAAATTCGTGACTCATTCTAGATATATTACCAGTATGTGTTAATGCAAGCTTTGAATATTTTGTTGTACTAGCATTCCTCAGTGAATGCACTGAGTGTGCGTAATTGATGTCTGATTGCATTGCTGGCATGCTCACTTTGAGTCTTTGTTCAATATGAGTAAAATACCATGCACATAGTACTTATTTTCATTTCCATATTGAATCCACTGCTACTTATCTATTCGCTTAGCTTGGATTCGTTGGTTTGTTTGGGTTTTTCTGTTTTCCTGGATTCGTTGCAAAGTGAGGGAAGGCTAACTCAGTCCCTTCTTCTCACTCACTTTGCCAGTCTCCTTTCCTTGAGAGTGTCTGGGTTATAGTTGGCCCTGAATCAGGCCCACAACACCTTGGCACCTGTGTGGCTTTTAGTCCTGAAGAGGGCTAAAAAGTCCCTAGCATATTGGCCCTGAAATGAACCTTCCATACTCCTCCCAACTGCTAGCCCATAAAAGGACATTTGTTACCTGCTCAGTGCAGGCGTTGGCCCCTATGAGTCTTGTGATTTCCAGTGCATGGATTTGTTGGTTTTCCTGGATCTGCTGTGAGGTGGGGGAAGGCTAACTCAGTCCCTTCTTCTCACTCACTTCGCTCATCTCCTCTCCTTGAGAGTGTCTGGGGTATTGGATGGTTTTAAGCAATCACAACACCTGGGCACCTCTGTGGTTTTTATCCCTGAAGAGAAAATAAGTATCCCTAGCATATTGGCCCTGAAAAGGACCTTCAATACTCCTCCCAACTGCTAGCCCGTAAAAGGGCCTTGGTTACCTGCAATGGCCCATAATGGTCTTTGGGTTTCTACTATACCTGCTCCTAGATATGGCATCTAGCATTGGGACTAAAAAGTCCCTAGCATATTGGCCCTGAAATGAACCTTCCATACTCCTCCCAACTGCTAGCCCATAAAAGGGCATTTGTTACCTCTTCAGTGCAGGCGTTGGCCCCTATGAGTCTTGTGATTTCCAGTGCATGGATTTGTTGGTTTTCCTGGATCTGCTGTGAAGTGGGGGAAGGCTAACTCAGTCCCTTCTTCTCACTCACTTCGCTCATCTCCTCTCCTTGAGAGTGTCTGGGGTATTGGATGGTTTTAAGCAATCACAACACCTGGGCACCTCTGTGGTTTTTATCCCTGAAGAGAAAATAAGTATCCCTAGCATATTGGCCCTGAAAAGGACCTTCAATACTCCTCCCAACTGCTAGCCTGTAAAAGGGCCTTGGTTACCTGCAATGGCCCATAATGGTCTTTGGGTTTCTACTATACCTGCTCCTAGATATGGCATCTAGCATTGGGACTAAAAAGTCCCTAGCATATTGGCCCTGAAATGAACCTTCCATACTCCTCCCAACTGCTAGCCCATAAAAGGGCATTTGTTACCTCTTCAGTGCAGGCGTTGGCCCCTATGAGTCTTGTGATTTCCAGTGCATGGATTTGTTGGTTTTCCTGGATCTGCTGTGAAGTGGGGGAAGGCTAACTCAGTCCCTTCTTCTCACTCACTTTGCTCATCTCCTCTCCTTGAGAGTGTCTGGGGTATTGGATGGTTTTAAGCAATCACAACACCTGGGCACCTCTGTGGTTTTTATCCCTGAAGAGAAAATAAGTATCCCTAGCATATTGGCCCTGAAAAGTACCTTCAATACTCCTCCCAACTGCTAGCCCGTAAAAGGGCCTTGGTTACCTGCAATGACCCATAATGGTCTTTGGGTTTCTACTATACCGGCTCCTAGATATGGCATCTAGCATTGGGACTAAAAAGTCCCTAGCATATTGGCCCTGAAATGAACCTTCCATACTCCTCCCAACTGCTAGCCCATAAAAGGGCATTTGTTACCTCTTCAGTGCAGGCGTTGGCCCCTATGAGTCTTGTGATTTCCAGTGCATGGATTTGTTGGTTTTCCTGGATCTGCTGTGAAGTGGGGGAAGGCTAACTCAGTCCCTTCTTCTCACTCACTTCGCTCATCTCCTCTCCTTGAGAGTGTCTGGGGTATTGGATGGTTTTAAGCAATCACAACACCTGTTCACCTCTGTGGTTTTTTTCCCTGTAGAGAAAATAAGTATCCCTAGCATATTGGCCCTTAAAAGGACCTTCAATACTCCTCCCAACTGCTAGCCCATAAAAGGGCCTTGGTTACCTGCAATGGCCCATAATGGTCTTTGGGTTTCCACTATACCTGCTCCTAGATATGGTATCCAGCATTGGGATGACGTCCTCAAAAATAATTCTGGGATGTAGGCAATGGCGTAGTACATCCTGCGATGGCCTCATTGCTTTTAATATGCCTTATGGTGTTCAGAAATGTCTTCCATGAGTATCTATGATCTGTCCTGTTTACATCCACCCTTGTGGTGGAGAGTGAGGAGAATCTCCCCAATATATCAAACCCTTCCAGAAGTGACGCATTTGGGTCTGTCGAGGGAAATGTCAGGAAGACAGTGACTTGACCTGCACCTGATCACTTCCCAGCAAACCCTCCAACCTCATCCATGCCAGTACAGCCAAAGTCTATGAAAGCACCCTCCAAAAAGAAGTGTAAAACCACACCAAAAAAGACCGTTCAAGTAGAGAAGAATGCTTCTTCCCCTGAACTGCCCTCATCACCTACACCAACTCAGCATCACTGTTAGGGTTGCCAACTCCTGAAGAGTTGATTCTGGATGATTTCTGGTTAGGAAATTTCAGAAGAATCGGGAAGAAATTCCTCAAAGCTGAAAACCAGTTAATCGAGTCGAGAAACTCGTATTACTTATTAATGAAAAAACATATATCAAATAGCTAATCGTAATTGTAATTTTATAGTTCTGTATAGTCACTAAACAACACTACACATTCCGATCTTGGATGATTCCCCTTAATTTCACCTAATAGAATCCTGGAGACCTAGTAGTGAACATAGGCATTCTCAAAAACTGGCAACATGTAGTCTTGTTTTCCGTATATTTAGAGTTGAAAAGGAAGGATGTAATTTATTAGATATGTAATGAAAGTGATCAATATGAGAGAAAATTATAACTTGTAACTTAAATAGCGATGCTTACAGTGAAATTTAACAAAAGGTAAAATAAATTCATAAACTAATGATTGTCTGTTACCATCCACAGTTTGTCATTTGGAAAGCTGCTGGCTGCATTGGTCTTGTTTTCCTGGTGATCTCCCATGGTCAAAGGCTGTACATAGAAAATTATTACATGGTTAATGTGGTAAAAATTTATGCAAAATTTTACATTGTATACGATGTTATTATACTTACTGTCATAAAAAAATCTTATCTTTTTCTGCTTCCCTGCAGATTGGACAATCTGTTTTTCCAAATGTTGCTGCAATTGTGCAGTTAAATTAACCCTTTAGCTGTATCAGGATAAAAAATTTTTATTCCCTGAAATATGTCAAAACCCCATTAACCTTTATCGTCCATGCAGTCCGTATATGGACCATTTAATGTATTCGTCATTGGCCTGTTGGTCTGCATGCGGATAAGTCACAAACAAGTAAACAGAAAACATTGTCTCATATTCACTCTCCCATTATCTTGCACCCTACCCCTCTGACAAATCTCACATGTGAGACAAACAAGGAAACGGAAAACAAAATGTCTCGTATTCATTAGGGTGGCCCTTATTTTCTGATTTAGGCACCCATTTAGACGCACCTAGAACAGTTCCATTTATGATGAAACTAAAGTCTATCAAAATTTAGCCCAACTGCATCAGTTTAACTGGTGCCCCAAAGACATTGAAATTTTGATTATAATACTGACTTTATTTCACAAGTATAATTACACAACACACTAATAATCTAAATAGTGTGATTAGAAACATTGAAATCCACTAATCTACATGCACTGTACACTACATCATTCAAATTAAATTTACAATTAACTTTATAATGTTTACACCTAAAGTTATGTAGGGTTCCTCAGGGTCTTTTTCATGCTGTCAGGGTACTTGGAACGGTAGTCATTTACCACCTGTAACAGGAACTGCTTCTGTTCTTCATCCTTTGGTCAAGATGTTGTTGTATTCCTGTATTTATTTTACATCACGCTCTGTCACATCATTGGTTACTAGTAACTTTGAGAAGACTTAGAAAGCTTGCTTGTAGTGTGTGTCTGCTTCCCACTTATCAGGATCCATGTTCAAAAACTGAGCTGAAACTTAAAATCTCGAAAAGAAATTCATGATTAGGGAGGTAAAAAATTGACTTAAGTCTTGCGACACTACATCCTTCACATTCTTCTCACTCAGGACATATTTCTTGGTACTACTGTTCTCTGTGTGATTAGCAGACATTGCTTGGACCATTTTCATTTTTGTTTCCTTGGGCATGCGTGAATCAAACAAAGAAATGGCTTCTATCTCAGGAGCCAAGTACCAAAAATGCCTACAAAACTTGTGTAAAGCCAGCTGGGAAATGTGAGTGTCTGGATATTCTGCCAATGCTTGAAGAAACATGAAGTCATTGAATGATGTTTCCACAGCGCTTGGACACCTGAACCAAGCCTCAACATACAAGTTTACTATAAACAAACAAATGTCTCGAAGTGCTCGTTCTTCTGCATGTTTCAGATGGATTTGTTTTCGAAACATGATTATTTTTAAGCAGTATATTGCTTTTGACATCCATCTGGCATGATGGAAGGCACCTGGGTAGCAGAAGGGCATGTTACGAGGTGTATTCCCCCCAAGAAATATTATAGTGAGTTTAAGCAGTTCCTTGTAGTCATCCCTACACTGCCTTTGTTGCAGAGAACTCAAACAGAACTGTAATACTTGGTCACGAGAGGTATGCACAGATTGTGCTACAATTTCATCTGAAACTCCAACCTCAAATTGTGTCACGTCAATTGTTGGCCATTGATCTCTTAATCGCTTGAAGAGTAGCACATCCGGACCGGACGTAGGTGTTGCAATCTTATCATCAAACACGCCTCTTAGTACTATCTCCAATATGTGCCGTCGGCAAGGCAAATACAGCAAGTCTCTTTCTAGGAAATGCTCAAGTAAAAAACAAGCTCCTTTCAGGGGAGCAGTATTAGAAGTGGTGGTGTCACAGCACAAGGCCTTAACTTTTTCTGTAATACCCGATTCCTGAAGTATGTCATGTACTGCTTCTGCTCGTTTTCTCACTGTACTATTTTCAAGTTTAGGAACCAATCAATTGCGTAATTCCTTCAAAGGATACTACCACTGGTAACCTGTCAATCATTCCATGCTCAACGTAGTCGGGAAGAAGCTTGGTGTCCCAATCCAGCACAAGGGAGGTCATACCTGCTAAATGAAAATTGTTCAGAATTTCTTTCGCTTTCTCCTCTCTAAATTTCCTCCTTAACCGCTGCAGTGAAGACCTGTTCAGAACAAGTGTACTCGTACTCGTAGTGTACCTACCCCCCTCCCTTTGGGTTTTGCTCCAAGCGACGAAATTTGGGATGGTGCTGTGAAGGAGTTATCACTTCCTGGGACCTTGCAGACTGCACCATAGAAGAGCTGTTTGAAGGTTTTCACGACCAAAAGGTGGTCGCTGCCCACCGCCTGAAAACCAGGAGAAATGGCAGCTTAAAGGACTCGAACAGCATTGTCCTAACCTTCTCTACGACTTCGCTTCTTCCTACATCCATCTATGCTGGCTATGAGTCGATCCCCGTAAGGCCTCAGGAAGGGTATCATACCTACGACCACTTTCGATGGAATGTTGGCTGCCACAATTGCGTGACACAAATCTGCATAAAACTGATTCTTCTTGCTGGATCCCTCAGAAGTTTGTGTTAAAAGCATTTGTTTCATCTTAGATTTGCGTTAAACATTTGCCTTATGTAGCACTCCTTGGACGTGCTGAGTTAGGTGAGATTTTTTATCACTTGAAACCTATAAACAAAAATGATGAAGAAATAATTAACCTTAAAAATACGGAAATAATCTAATAAATATGGAAATGGGACAAAAATATAAAATTTACTTTACAGCTACGAAGGTCCGCAGCTGGATTGCTGGACATTTTGAATAGCCACTTCTATAGCTACCATAAAATGGCTCGTATAAACAAAAAAAATGTAGATGGTTTTTGCCTCAAAGATGACAAGCAATTTACGGCCAATAATTAGTTGCAAGCCAACATTATAATGTATTTACTTCCTTGTTGCATGCTTGACAGAAGATAATTTTTCCATCCGTTGTGAAGTACGGGAACTCTTGTAGCCACTGACGTATTAAATAAGCTTTCAAACTTGATTCTTTAGGCATTGCACTTCCACAATTTTCACGTTTACACTTCTCACCTTCACCCTCTGCGGTCTGGAGATGGACTGCTGGGTTATTCTCGTTTTCCCGTGTCGCACTATATGACAATGTAACAACAAGAAATAAACGCAACATCAGATTAAACCCTTTGTTACATTGTCGTATCACGCGACACTGGGAAACAGAATAACCCCGCCGAACGCGTGACAGGTCCGAGCTGCTGTTCGCCACTTGATCGTGACCGTGGTGTGAAGGACATTTCCAACCCTTGACTGAACATTGTACAGTCAGTTTAAAAAATATGAATAATACCAAAATCCGCTTTTATTCTTAATTATTTTAGAAAATTAGCCTGTTTTTGGCTTTTTTTGCATGAAAAAGATTAAAATAAGCATTAACGTCAAAATAGGCATTTTTAGGCCCTAAAAAATATAAGTTTTCTGGGTTAATTATTCATGAAACGTACATATACAATTGTATATTCAGATATCTACTCAGGAAATAAATAGGTTTTTACCTAAAGATCTGCGGTCTAGTTATAATATTAGAAAATAACACTTGTATTTATTGAATACCTATAATCAGGCACAGCTGAAATTATAGCACAAAAAAATGAAACATTTCACAAAACAAAACATTCTTTAGAAATTAGAAAAAAAAATAATTATGTTGTTTAAACACATAGATACAATCATTTTATTTGCTCTTAACTTGTACTAACATGCTTTTTTCCTGGCCTTTATTGCAGAATATTTATCTATTATTACACCAAAATCTAATTTGTCTACTAATTCTGATTCAGTTTCCAGGATTGACAAAGATGATAATTTATTCTGACCCAAAGAATTCCTTAAATAATTTTTTTTCTGGTTTAAGGTAGAGAAAGACCTTTCACCACTAGCATTACTAATAGGTAATGTTATGTATATTCTTAACAGAGTTTCCAAATTTGGAAAAGGGGACACAATTTTATTTTCAAGAATAAAATTTAACAGTTTTTCTGGTGTTTGCTCAATTTTATGTTCTTTACACACCACACAAAATTGAACCCATTCATCTCGCATTTCATCAATGTCTATATCATCAGAGTAAACAAGACAGTTTGTATACACTTCTGTCGTGTTGCAGCCTCCACCTGGACCCAGCGCTATCACTATCAGGAACCGAGCTGCCATTTGTTGAAACCACCATTTTTGGGTGTGCTATTAGACCAAAAGTTGACTTGGGGTCCCTATCTGAAGAGGCTGAAAGCAAGATGCCAATCCTCCTTGAACCTCTTGCGCATTCTTAGCCATAAGTCATGGGGTGCAGACCGGACAATCTTATTAAGATTGTATCGATCACTTGTCTGCTCAAGATTGGACTATGGGAGCATTGTATATGGGTCGGCTAAACCATCAGTGCTGAAAACTATCGATGTGATTCACCATACAGGGATTCGCTTGGCGACTGGTGCATTTCGCACTAGTCCAATACCAAGTGTTCTCTGTGAATCTGGGGAACCATCGCTGCACATGCGCCGGAAACTGTTGGCTACCCGATATGTTGTAGCTTTAAACGCTAAGCCAGATCACCCGGCTTACACAGCAGTTTTCGACCATCGTTATGTGCAGTTATATGATGCCCATATCCGTTCTGTAAAACCTCTGGCTGTGAGAATGCGTAATGTTTTTGAAGAGTTGTCTTTTGAATTACCTCAGACATTTAGAACGGACCACAGCATAGCTCCACCCTGGATGTTACGTTGCCCCAACATTATTACTTCTCTTGCCAAATTAGATAGGCTTTCTACCCTACCTAATGAATACCGACGTGACTTTGAGGAACTCTATGCACCGTTTCAGTCATTCACTGCCATGTACACGGATGGCTCTAAGCAGGGGAAGCATGTGGGATGAGCTTTTATCATCGGAAGATGCTCGCACCATTTCCGACTACATCCGCTGTGTGGGATATTCACAGCAGAATTGTATGCTTTATGGAAAGCGCTGCGGTTTGCATATTCGTACCCCAGCAGTGAATATGTCATCATCACCGACTCACTGTCAGCCTTACAAGCCATAAAGTCTTTGCACCCTTCTCACCCTCTGGTTCAGCAGATTCAGTCATCCTTGATGGATCTGGACTCCATAGAGGTGACGACAGTGTTTCTGTGGGTACCAGGTCACGTAGGTATTCTGGGTAATGAGAGGGCAGACAGGGCAGCAAAACTAGCTGCTAATTGCGATGGTATTAATGAATCAAAAGTTCTTGTGGAGGACATAAAAAACTATTTAAAAACTTTAATCTACCATCAATGGCAAGAAGAATAGAATGGGGTTATCTCCAATAAACTGAGAGAAATAAAAAATACAGTAAAACCATGGCAGTCCTCGTCCAGGTAATCCTGAATTGAAGAGGTTGCCATTACAAGACTACGCATAGGTCACTGCTGGTGGACGCATGGTTACCTATTGCGGTCCGAGGAACCTCCAGTTTGTGAGACATGTGATACTGCGTTGACAGTGTCACATGTTTTACTGGACTGTATCCAGTTTAGGAATGAGAGAGAGAGGGTGTGTATGGCTGCGAACCTCACGGTCTCCCTTGGAGATAATCCGGATTTTATAAATAGAACACTGTCATTCCTAAGGGAGGCCAGAATTTTAGCATTTATTTAATTTTTAAGTGTTTTTAATCATTGTACAATGGGGTAGAAGGGTGAAATATTATTAATCCCCTATCCATTTTAAAAGTTCTGTGTACTACAGGCATAATAGTTCCTTCTTGTGTCGTGACAAAATTTTATACATGTCAGTAGACATGTATACAGTCTCACTGATATTTTATTCTACAGATTGTGATGGGCCCTTATACAGTCTTTTACAATCTGTTTTTAACTTTATTTATTTATTTATTCTTTATATCATGTTGGGTAATGTGGGTAGTTCATCACCAATAGGTGGTGTTTAAAATCTATTGTTACGGCGATAATAGCCTAAGAGGCTGATTCGCCTTAAATTATACACACACACATACTGCCTGATAGAACTCTTGCAGTTAAAGGAGAATCCTGTCACGGAGGAAAAAAAGCAAGGAGAGATTTACAGTACTATTTTGTACCAATGCAGATGGTACTGAAAAATTAGAGCCACTTGTGATTGAGAAATATAAAAAACCCAGATGTTTTAAGAATATAAAGAAACTTCCTTGTTTATACAGAAATTCAAGAAAGTCATGGATAACTTCAGCTTTATTCAATGAGTGGTTAAGCATGCTCAATTCAAAATGGGTATGAAAAATAGAAAAATAATCCTTTTTCTGGACCAGTGCACTGCACATAAATTTGAGGGGATTAAATTGCAAAATATTAAAATAGTATACTTTCCTCCAAATATCACAAGTAAACTACAGCCATTAGCGTAAATGTTGGCAACAAGGTGTTGCTGATTTTGCAAGATTTTTAATGCTGACTGCTCCATTAATTACTAAAAGTGATACAGGATTTTGAGAAGCTATACCACGTGCCGATCAGCTGGCTGTAACATTGCGGTTTTTGGCAACTGGAGACTCTTTTGCCACATTGTTTTACATAATGTCATACTACTTATATATTATGTAATTTTTAATAAACAAAAAAGAAATTTTATTAGAAATTTTTAGTTTACAAATAGTTTTTATGCCATACTGTATAATTTTTAACATATTAAATTGAAATATTATTATCTTCTTAATTGTTAACACTGAATTTAGAATAGAAGTCACTTAAATCAGGGTCAATGACAGTTGATTGTTCGAGAATGGAATCAGAAATTTGTGAGACAGTTGATTGTTGGAGAACTGTGTAGGTCACCATTGGGGAAGGTGAGGTATATTCTGATAAAGTTGATGGGCCGGAACGGATGTTATATGCAGAATTTGAACTATTTTCTTTATAACTATCAATTCGGATTTGTCCGATTTCTGCACCATGTAATGCTACAGTTATTTTTTGCTTCATCTCAGATAATACTAGAGCATATTTTCGGTCATTTAACCATCTTAATTCATTAGCTACGCTTTGGGCAAACGCATGATGGTGCTGATATCCCAGGGGTCTCTGTTGTATCCATAAAGTCACATTCATGTTGACTGTTTACATCATCATTTATTTCAAGTTCATTGAATTCAGATTCTCATTCAGAAGAGGGGAGATGCTAACTGCAACGGAAAAATCAAATAAATCAATGAATGCAAATAACTGTCTGCATAATTGTTTAAATTACTAATAATTCAAATAAAACTGAAATTTTCAATAGAAGTTATTTTAACAAAATTAAAATTTAGTTTTCATTATTATTTCACGCAGTATGCTGTGACTTTCCTATTATCACGGAAGCTCTCTTCGGGAATTACTTTAAAGAATTTACCATCTGAAATAGTAAGCGAAAAACTGCCTCCATTATTGTCAGATTGTCGATAAGGAGAAGGGGAAGTGGTGACTCACTGGCCACAGGAAGCACAGTGGAAAAGTTCGAATCAAATAACAAATAATTGAAACATGAACACCGATAAGGAATAACGAATATATAATCAGCAAATATCTCAACAACGAATAACCGAATAACGAATTATTCTTTATTCAAATCAAATAAATTTTATTCGAATAATACCCAACAGTTGACTGCTGTGAAAGCTTAGTTTACATTTTCTAAGGCAGTCGTTGCCTTTACCAAAAATGTCACTTCAGCTTCACTTCATCTTCACTTCATCTTCACTTCATCTTCACTTCATCTTCACTTCATCTTCATTTCATCTTCACTTCATCATCTTCACTTCATCATCTTCACTTCATCATCTTCACTTCATCATCTTCACCTTCAGATTTCCTTTTCTTTGCTTTATTTAATAAAGGAGGAGCTGGACTTTCAATTGTTACATTGACTAGAGATGGAAATGAGCTTCAGTTAGGAGTTGAATAAGAGGAGCAGGATGGTTGTTTCTCTGGGTTCAATTCAGGCACACATCGTATATGGTTCTGCCAGACCATCGGTGATCAGAACCATTGATGTAGTTCACCATACAGGGATACGTCTGGCTACTGGTGCTTTTAGAACTAGCCCCATAGCAAGTATCCTCTGTGACTCTGGTGAACCTTCACTGTACATACGCCGGAAACTGTTAGCTAGCAATTATGTTGCAGCTTTAAGCTCTAAGCCAGATCATCTGGCTTACGGAGCAGTTTTTGGTGACCGTTATGTGCAGTTGTATGACACCCGTGTCCTTTCTGTAAAACCCTTGGCTTTGAGAACTCGTAACATATTCAGGGAGGAATACTTCGAGATGTCTGCGATGCCAAGAACAGAAAATAGTATATTTCCACCTTGGATGTTGGCTCGCCCCAACATCTTATACTCTCTTGCCAGATTAGATAGGCTTCGCACTCTACCTGTAGAATACCAACGTGAATTTGAAAGGCTCTATGCAAGGTTTCAGCCATTCACTGCTATCTACACGGATGGCTCCAAGCAAGGTGAGCATGTAGGATGCGCTTTCACTATCGGAAACCAGTCACACAAATTCCGATTACATCCGCTGAGTGGGATATATACAGCGGAATTATATGCTCTGTTGAAAGCACTGCAGTTTGCATATGCATACCCCAGCAGAGAATATGCCATATGCACAGATTCCTTATCTGCTTTGAATGCAATACAGTCTTTGTATTCTACTCACCCATTGGTGCTGCAGATTCAGACATCCCTTATGGATCTAGGTTCTTTAGGGGTGAGCGTGATTTTTATTTGGGTTCCAGGTCACGTTGGTATTCCAGGTAACGAGAGAGCAGACAAGGCAGCCAAAGAGGCAGCTAATAAAGAGGCAATAGCCTTTTCTCAAGTTCTTGTCGGCGATGTCCAAGTTTCCCTCAGACAGCTATTTTATGAAAAGTGGCAAGAAGAGTGGAATGGGGTTTTCTCAAATAAACTCAGGGCAATAAAATATACTGTACAGCCATGGCGATCCTCCTCTAGGCCTTCGGGACTGGAAGAGGTCGCCATTACCCGACTACACATAGGTCACTGTTGTTGGACACACAGTTACCTATTGCGATCCGAGGAAGCCTCTGTTTGTGAGACATGTGATACTACACTTACAGTGTCACATATTTTATTGGACTGCATTCAATTCAGAAATGAGAGGGAGAGGGTGCATCTACCTATGAACCTTTCTGTTGCTCTGGGAGATGATCCGCAATTGGTAAATAGAACCATCTCATTTCTGAGAGTCCAGAATTTTGTTTTATATAGTTTTACAAAATTGTTTTTATATGATTTTAATTATGATAAGATGTGGCCCGTGCATAACTCTCCTATCTATTTTATATAAGTATAAGATTTTAGCGACCATAATGGGTCATTTCACATCCTTGTTTTAATTTTATTTATTTTGTTGTTGGGAGACCCTTATACAGCCTCGCCGACCTTTTATTTTACAGATTGTGAGAGGCCCTTTTACAGTCTCTCTCAATCTGGTTTTAATGAATTTATTATTTATTTGTTGTCACTGCTGGTGGACGCACAGTTACCTATTGTGGGCGGAGGAACCCCCAGTTTGCGAGACATGTGATACTGCATTGACAGTGTCACATGTGTTACGGGACTGTATCCAATTTAGGAATGAGAGAGAGAGGGCATGTATGGCTTCGAACCTCACTCTCTCTCTTGGAGATAATCCAGAATCTATAAATAGAACATTGTCATTCCTAAGGGAGTCCAGAATTTTTGCTTAATTGATAATAAGAATTTTATACTTAAACAAAAGTGAAATTCAATATGTATTGTTAAAAGGTACATATTTCATAAATAAATCTTTTAAGTTTAAAATAAATTGCAAAACTATTATACTTAAGATTCATTTTTTCAGGAACGAACTAATTGCTAACTTACATAGAATATCTTACTTTTAAAGAAGCAATGACTGATTTTTACTGTTACAAAAACTTTGGTAAGCCTTGGGCGATGATCCATCTGTGACTAGCCGAGTGTTAGAATTTTTTAAGCATACAGGACTTTTTAACAGTCTATGAAAATGCCCTAACTATTTATTGCAAAGTATCTAAAGGACAGCAAAAGTATTTTTTATCCACAGTGTAAGTGTAAGTAGCAGGTACTGGCGCCTATAACTCTAACTGTTGGTGCGCCAATAAACACACACACACACACACAAAAACTTTGGTATTGTTTAAGACCTTTGTAGAACTATTCAAAGATATTCAGTGGAATTATAACCTTTTGATCACAAAATTGAAATGCTTTCCAGTTACATTCTTTCTTTATTCATAAGAAGTTCATTGACAACTAATAAGCCAATTTAAATTGAATTTTTAATTTATAATATTTCGTTTCTTTTTAAAAGGGGAATGAGGGGCAAGAGTCTGCATTTAACAAAAAATAATATAATATTTACACTCGGATTAATGTAAAGGTGTTTATTTATCAAGAAATAATTTCACAAACATGTCTATTACAAGACTGATTTTTCGTATTGCTGTAGATTGTATGGAATAATCACAATTTCAAAAAAATTAACATAAGGAAAAATAGGAAACTTAACCCGCATGTGAGGCAAGTGTCTGCATCGTGTGGGGCAAGAGTCCTAACCACAGTTTTCACATAAAAACTTTCCCTTGCCAGAATAGGATGTGCATGGCTCCTCCCACCATGCCTTGCATATAAAGCACTTGGTCCTGTCAACCTTTGGTGGCTCTTAGTAGACTGTTCCACATCCACCACAATAGTATTCAGTCTTCCCTGAAAGGTCTATTTCTTGTTTTGCACCCACAAGCCACCGCTTAGCACCGCAATCCTTGGGTTTAGTCTCTTTACTGTCTTTAAGCTGTTTGGTGTATGGGGAACTAGTAAGGATTTCTTAGTGCTTTTTGTTCTTACACCATGTCTGAGCATGTGAATGTTTTGGATATGGTCTAATGTTCACGGGTGAAACATGAGACTTTTGAGGTGTGCAGGGTGAATCAAGATTATCTGAAGTAGAAATTGAAGGTCCATAAACATTAGATAATGAATGAGATTCTTCGCCATCCACGCTCATTCCTTTAATTCCTGGATTTTCCTCCATTAGTTCAGTTTTGCCATTTTCTTGGTTAGGATTTGGCCGGTATGTAACTAATGATGGTAGAAAATCAACCTCACCAAACGCATCTGGATCAAGAGGCCAAATGTCGCATGTCTGGAACTCCTTGATTGCATTCTAGCAGCTTCTTCATAGGCTTTCCCAAACAGCGCTGCTACTTGGAATTGTGTTATTCCTCTGCTGGGATTAGACAAAATCCATTTGTGATACTGAAGAATAAAAAGATTTGTGTAGACCAAAGAATGTTTTGTCGAGTGGTTGAGCTTTGTGTGAGCTGTGAGGAGGCAAAGACAAAAGGTGGATGAAATTGGTCTTACAAAAATCTATTGCAGCAATGGAAACATGCAAAGCATGGTTGTCTAGGATGAGCAAGACTGGATCCCCCGCAGAGTGTTTTGTATTTTCCTTGAGATGCTTCAACCACTCAACGAAAAGCTCCGAAGTGATGAAACTCAAATCACTTGTTAGAAATAAAGTACCCAAAGGAGTTCCATATGTGAGCTCATGTTTCATACGTTTTCTAGGGAAAATCAAGGCTGGAGAAACAATTTCCTGAAGCAGACATGCAGCATACAACAGTGATTGTCTGGCCTCGTTCATCTGACACAACTTTGTTTACACATTTTTTTCCTTTATAACTAATAACTTTTGGGAGTCTGAACATTTATGAGAAAAGTACGAGCAAGTACGATCGATAAATGTGGCCACAGCAGCAATGGCTTGAAAACAAATCCTCGTGATGTAACAATTATGTATGAATTGCGAGTAAACGAATGCGACCGAATGTAGTCAATCCAAGTCACAGACTGAAGTTTGAAGTATAGAATGGTTGTGGGAAACACTGCATAGTGCATTTCCTCTTTAATATGTATATATATTATTAGTTACAAACAACACGTTTGGTGACACCTCTCAAGAAATGCAGGCGTTAGGAAAAATGCATGATAATGTGGACAAATGAAAAATTCATGGGTAAACAAGACGGTCCTTGTGACCCCAGGAGCATTCGTAAACATCCGAGTTTCTTCGATTTGAGTTGGATACATGTTATATATATTGTTGGTAACTCAATAACTTTGGCTCAGATTATTAAAAGTAAAGTACTCCTTTAGCCAAACAATTAGATGGTTACAACACCCAATGATTTTCGCCCACAAGGTGGGCATCTTCAGGGGCAAAACCTGTCTCAACAGTGAGTGACTCCCAGTCACTGTTGAGTGTAGTTGTAGTTTGCAAAACATGGCAAAGGTTGAATGCCAGCTACATATCATAATTAACCACCTGCATGAATGAGTCACAAAAAATGGGTTAACATTCTTAGCAAGACAGTGTGGATCCACTTCTGTGGTGTTTGTGGCCTCCACCTGGACCCAATGCTGTTACTAGCAGGCACCGAGCTGCCATTTGTGGAAACAGCATCATTTTTGGGTGTGCTGTTTGACAAAATTAACTTGGCATCCTCATCTGAAGAGACTAAAGGCAAGATGCCAATCTGCCCTGAATCTCTTTTGTGTTCCTAGCCATAAATCATGGGATGGAGAACATACAGTCTTGCTAAGACTGTACTGATCACTTGTCTGCTCAAGGCTGGACTACGAGAGCATCATATATGGATCGGCTAGACCATCGGTAGTCAAAATGATCAATGTGATTCACCCAATACCAAGTATTCTCTGCAAATCTGGTGAACCTCACTATACATGCGCCGAAAACTGCTAGCTACCCAGCTGAAATGGTGCTCCATAAAAACAACTTCTCTTTCAGAGGGTGCCACTTTGCTTACAAATAAAAGGTACTGTGATGGGCACTCGCATGGCACCCTCCTATGCCAATGTCTCGGGTGAATGGGAGGTATTCTTCCTTATATCCCAGACCACTCCTATGGCTGAGGAATATTGACATTTCTTCTCTGGATGCATGGACCTGACTCCCTACAATCCTTCCTACAATGCTTCTCTTCCAACCCCATGCTTTCCTTCACCCACCACTCCTCTGCCTCCAACATCATCTTCCTGGATGTCGATCTCTCCATCTGGGAAAATCAGAATTCACACAGGTGTGCACCTCAAGCCATCCAACAGCCTTGAATACATCCACTTCAACAGTTGTCATCCCCTCCACACCTAAACCTCAATTCCCTATACCCTAGCCCACCGAAGGCGGAGAATTTGCTCGGACAGAGACTCGCTGTCTGAGTACTGATTCACCCTTGAAAATATATTTCTTCAGCATGGATACCCACTGGATCTGATCCAGGACCAAATCCTGTGGACAATCGCACACACCACCCCTAATTATCCCAATACCCATGCCATCACCAACTCCGCTCCCCAACTCCGCTCCCCAACTCCGCTCCCCAACTCCGCTCCCCAACTCCGCTCCCCAACTCCGCTCCCCAACTCCGCTCCCCAACTCCGCTCCCCAACTCCGCTCCCCAACTCCGCTCCCCAACTCCGCTCCCCAACTCCGCTCCCCAACTCCGCTCCCCAACTCCGCTCCCCAACTCCGCTCCCCAACTCCGCTCCCCAACTCCGCTCCCCAACTCCGCTCCCCAACTCCGCTCCCCAACTCCGCCCCCCAACTCCGCCCCCCAACTCCGCCCCCCAACTCCGCCCCCCAACTCCGCCCCCCAACTCCGCCCCCCAACTCCGCCCCCCAACTCCGCCCCCCAACTCCGCCCCCCAACTCCGCCCCCCAACTCCGCCCCCCAACTCCGCCCCCCAACTCCGCCCCCCAACTCCGCCCCCCAACTCCGCCCCCCAACTCCGCCCCCCAACTCCGCCCCCCAACTCCGCCCCCCAACTCCGCCCCCCAACTCCGCCCCCCAACTCCGCCCCCCAACTCCGCCCCCCAACTCCGCCCCCCAACTCCGCCCCCCAACTCCGCCCCCCAACTCCGCCCCCCAACTCCGCCCCCCAACTCCGCCCCCCAACTCCGCCCCCAACTCCAAAATAGGCCAAACAGTGTCATTGTTTGAAGATACTCATTTAGAAATTCCCAAAATACACTTCACAGTTCTAAAACTCTTCCATCTTCAGCAGTAAATTGTTTTGGCAGTGTTAGTGATAAAAGTGTTCCTATAACCACTAATGGTGAAAAGGTCATTGTCCATGGTAATGCCATCGATGGAAATAGTGATGTGAAAACAAATGGTAAGCCACAGCCTACTCTGCAGCCTGATTCAGTAAAACAACTGACTAGGGAATAAGTTATTGCATGTGTTTCATATTAATATTCAATGTGTTAAAAACAAAACAATTGAGTTAGAAGCTTATATGGAGGTGAACAGCCATTATGATGTTATTTGTTTGTCAAAAACATGGACTTCAATACAAGAAAGTGAATTTTACACCATACAAAGATATGAGATTGGTAGCAAATTTTACAAGTTTAAAAATATGAGGGAGTTGCTATACTTGTACGTCATGGAATTAGACACAAAGCTCTATCGTGGGTAGAAAATTTGTCATGTGAACTACACTGTGAAATGTGTGGAATCAAGTTAAGTGAAAATGAAGTAATAGTTATCAATATATATAAGTCACTCAATGAGTGTTTTGAGACTTTTATGGAAATTTTGGAAAATTTGTTAAATTCCTTCGTAAACTATAGTAATGCTGTTGTTTTTTTGACGATTTCAATGTGAACTTCTTATCTGAAAGCAAATGTGCAGCAAGCATCTAAAATTTATTTTTATCATGTGGTTTTCATAGAACTATTTTTGAGCCCACTATGTATAATAACACTTGCATAAATAATGTTTACCAACTTACTTGTATGTAACTGGGGCTATTGATCTAATTTTATCTGATCACAAAGGACTTTGGATAGGAAGGAATGTATTAAGGGGGAAAATCTGCTTGGTCACTAAAAAACTTAAAAGATCCATCTCAGAAAATGGCATCAATCTATGTAAAGATTTACTTAATTGTACAGATTGGTATATTCTTAACTAAACTAAACTATTCTTAACTTAAATAGAAAGTTTGAGCTATTTATGCATATTGTAAATAATGTGTATGTAAGCAGCTTTCCATTTTAGAGAAGTAAATAGCAAGATCAGGAAACATAAGATACCTTGGTTTAATGACAACCTCAAAGTTATGAGGGATCAATTTATATGAGTACATTCTCTGCCTAAAGGTAACTCCTCGGAGGAAAGAAAAACTCACTATAAAAAACTAAACAGATTGTATAAAAAAGCCCTGAAAGAGGCAAAGATCAAAGTCAATGATAATTTCATTAAGTATTCTGAAAACCAAACTACGAGGTGTTACCCAAAAGTTCATAGAATTTGAATAGTGCACGCGAACTGCTTGTAGTACAGCCACTTGCTGCTGGGTAGTGCTGGCAGTATCGTTAGTGAATAAGTGTGCAATGTGGTGGCTAGCTGAGTGCATGTGTTTACAAGTTCTGTGCATTTTTGTAACATCGTGTTTGAGTGATTCTGTGAATTCGTTTCAAACTGAAATGGCTGATGTTAAGGAACAAGGAATTTGCATCAAATTCTGCTTCAAACTCAGCAAAACGGCAGCAAAAACACACAAAATGCTTAAACAAGCATTTGGTGATGATGCTTTAAGTCAAAACAAAACATTTTTTTTTGGTATAAATGTTTCAAGGATGGACAACGATGAGTGTTCTGGTCGACAGTCGTCACGCACAACTCCGGAAAACGTCGCAAAAGTGCTTGATGCTATCCTGGAAGACCGAAGGCAAACAATCCATGACCTTTGTGACATTGTCGGACTGCCGTACGGGACATGTCAATGCATTTTGTCGGAGGATTTGAACATGAGACGCATTGCTGCAAAATTTGTTCCGAGACTGCTGAGCAATGACCAGAAAGCCCATCATGTTGCTGTCTGCATGGAGCTTCAAAATGAAGTTAGAGATGACCCCAACTTCATCTCCAGGGTCATAACTGGTGATGAATCTTGGGTTTATGGTTATGACCCTGAGACAAAACAGCAGTCGTCACAGTTGAAGTCGCCAAATTCACCACGGCCGAAAAAAGCACGTCAAGTTTGCAGCAATGTCAAGTCCATGCTGATCATTTTTTTTTTGACGTTGACGGGATTGTCCACAAAGAATTCCTCCCACCTGGTCAAACTGTCAATGGAAAGTTTTACTGCTATGTTTTTAAGCAGCTAAGGGAAAACATCTGACGCAAATGCCCAGACAAGTGGCACAACAATGACTGGGTGCTCCACCTTGACATTGCGTCACTCGTTATTATGCAGTTCCTGGCTTCCAAAAAACATGACAGTCATCCACCAACCCCGCTACTCTCCTGACCTCACCCCCTGTGACTTTTCCTCTTCCCCAAAATGAAACTCTGGCTGAAAGGGCGACGTTTTGACACGATTAAGGAGAACCAGGCAGAATCGCAAAAGGTGCTTAACACGCTCACACATGCGGACTTCCAAGGATGCTTCGCATCATGGAAAAAACGCTGGGAACGCTGTATAAAAGCCCTAGAGGACTACTTTGAAGGGGATGGTGAAAATTAGGGCTTAGCGTAATTTTTTTAATGCACCAATTCCCGGAACTTTTGGGTAGCACCTCGTAGAGCTACCTGGAAGGTGATCAGAAATGAGTCAAATACCAGCTACTGTAATCAAAACATTGTTCTCTCTTCGAATCAACTAAATGACTATTTCATTAATACACCTCGTGCTCTTGTATCCAACATTAAAAATGGAGATACAAATCCAACTGAACTACTTAACGATTGTCCCTCTGCTAATCCAAAATTCAAGTTCAAAAGAATTACGGGGATGGAAGTCAAGAAAGTAATACGTAAAATGAAATCTACAAAAAGTCAAGATGTACATGGGTGGTCCAACTACCTTTTAAAAGCAGTCAATGATCGAGTGATCTATATATTAGCTTATCTGTTTAATGTTTGCTTGGATAACTGTACATTCCCTGATAAACTTCAACGGCCGTATTTATAGATCTCCAGTTAAACCCAGAACTAGGGGTTTTTACTAGTACTGGTCTAAGAGATGTTTAAAGGAGAACTAAAAGTTGGTATTCATAGTCTGCTAAGTGGGCTTCAATGCTTGGGACTATCTTAGATTGGGACTAGCTTGCTGAGCGAGTTTGAAATGTTTGGAAAAATAGCAAAAAGCTTGATGTGCATGTGCATGACTCGATACTAAAATTAACGAGAGTTGGGATCTGTGCCGACAGCGAATCAGGTAGTCTCCCTCAGGCGGGTCCTATGTTCCCAAACCTCATGGAGCCTCTGCCTGGAGCTCAGTGTGCTGTTAGCCTTTGCCTTTTACATTACAGTGTGCCTTTTCGCCTTTTGAGTTTTCACGTCTTTCGAGTTTTCTGGTATGTATTTGAAGTTTTCTCACCTTTTGAGTTTTCTCAACTTTCGAGTTTTCTCGTATTTTGAGTGTCGTTTTGTTCCAGGTTTTTTTCACGTAGTGGACATGTCTTGTACATCACGCTTGAGTGGAAGACCGAGGAGCCGATCCGATGATACAAGCAGATCTGGAAGATCACCATTTGGGCATGGAGTAACCATCAGAAGTCAAGCTCGGGAGATGGTTTGGTCTGCGAGGGACTTTTTTGAGAGAGAAAATACTCATATCACTGACACCGGTTCTCCTATTATTCCCTTCAATAAGGTTATCAAAAGGACATCAGCTGCCCTTAATGTTAGCTCAAACACCGTGTGGAGAGTGTCGAAAGAAAAGAAAATGCCATCCAACGAACCAGGGCCATCTAATCTATCAACCCCGGGCAAGAAAAGACCCCGAGATTCAAAGATCACCAACTTGGACTCATTCAAGGAAGATATGTTTCGTAGACACATCTATGGATATTACCGGAGGAAAGAGCATCCAACATTGCTCCAAGTATATCGATCGCTTAGGGAAGAAAATTTGTATGAAGGAAGTATAAGCTCGTTGAGGACAATATTTTTTAACTTGGGTTTTGAGTACAAAAACATTAATGGCTGAAGCTTACTTCTGGAGAGAGGAGATGCTATTACAAAAAGAAGTTTATTCCTGCACCAATTAGTTTGAAAAAACTTCGACGATAACGTTTGGCTGGATGAGACATGGGTGAATGCGGGACACACCGTTAAGAAGGGATGGACCAGCCATACCAAAGAAGGAATGTCGGAGTGACCATCTGGTAAGAGAGGGAGGCTCATTGTCTGCCATGCTGGGTCCTCAAATGGCTCTGTTCCCAACGCCAGCCTTGTATTTCACTCCAAGAAAACCGGCGACTACCACGAGGAAATGGATCATAAAAAATTTTATGAATGGTTCAAAACAGCGCTACTGCCAAATATTAAAGAGCACAGTGTGATAATAATGGACAATGCACCATATCATTCTGTGCAAATCAATAAGCCTCCCACTGTTGCTAACAGGAAGGTCATGATAATGGAGTGGTTGGCGGGAATGACGAAGGGAATATTACTTAATTTAGTGCATAAAAAAAGACCCCAGTTCCCTTCATATGTAATAGACGAACTGGCCAAAAGTGAAGGACATGAAGTGGTTCGTCTTCCCCCTATAACTGTCACTTCAACCCCATCGAATTGATATGGGCACAGGTTAAAGGTCATGTAGCCAGAGAAAATAAATCATTCACTCTAAAAGAAGTGGAAACACTGCTCAACGAAGGTGTGTGACTCCAGGATACTGGAAAAAGGCTGTCGACCATGTGAAGAAAGAAGTAGAAGACGCTTGGGAAAAAGAAGGGACTTTGGACGCAGCTGTTGACGAACTTATCATTCGATTGGAAGAAGAAATTTCTACTAAAAGTGAAGAAAGTGAAGTGACTTCTGATGACGATAGTGATCGTGAAGAGTTTATGGAAGGTGTTGAACTTTTGAAATAGCGTAGAACAATGTGTAAAAAATTATTGGTGTAAATTTTGCTACTTATAATTAATCACTACAATAAAGATGTGTTATTAATATCTATTCTATGCTTGTATACCAAACAAAAAATCATACCAAAATCCTGTCTGAAAGTTCCTAAAATATTCTATTCAATAATTTCAATGTTTTTAAAAGCATTAATACTGGAATAATTCACTCAGTAGCTGACGAGTTTTAACCCTCCAGTACTCCGCGTGGGGGCTGTGGACACCTCAGGCATACGTTTTATGACAGGGTTCCTTTCCTTGGGCGTTTTATGACCCCGACCCTTCAGTAGCTGGAATGACGTGTTTGGAACCTATTCTGCTAAACATTTTCAGTTTTCTGTGATATTCCTTTGAATTTGGATGTTTTTTCTAACAATAAGAGAGTGCTGCACTGGAATTAAGCGCTTTTTTCTTTGTGTGGATGTTGTTCATATTTTATTCTAAAATTTTTGTTATTATCTATAGAACTTTTTTATTTCACATAATTTGAGATTGTCTCTGAATAGTTTCTTCACTGGTCGACATCATAAAATGTGTTATTTCCCATAATTGGAGATTGCATCTCAACAATTTCTTCACTGACTCTGATCCTACAAGGTTTGTAGATTTTTATTATTTCAGTGTTCGGTTTTTGTTTTGAAACTCCCAGTCAACTGTTTCCAATTAATGTTTGACAGAACTATTATAAATATTATAGTGAATTACACTAATATTCAAATTGAAAAGTAAAGCCAATACAGTTTTCAAGGTCATGATGTGAAAAACAGGGTTTCCTCTCGTGTACAATTACTATTTCTGTTCTATTGTGGTATTTCCAATTTATTGAATTGAACTGAAGATATTATAAGTATATTCCTAAAAACTGTCAACTGACTCATAGATTGACCTCCGAAAATATTCATGAAAGTGTACCTTAATACTTTTTCGAAATAGATTAATAATTACAAAATCATTTGAAACTTCTCAAAATTAACTTATGAATTATGAATAGAACAAAATTAAGAATCAACTGAATAATAGCGATATTGTTTTTATAACAAAAAATTGTGGTTTATCAGGAGAACCCCACGCGAGTACTGGCAGTTGAAAAATTAATGCGAGTACCGGAGGATGAAATTTTAACCTTGTTTCTGAAAGTGTAGTTACGATTCTTTGAAAATATAAGATTTCTTGCATTGCCAGTTTCTGAAACAATTTGAGAATAGAATAGGAGCCATTCGGTCTGTCTGAGAATGGTTGCGTGGTGGGCGAAATTTAGTGGAGGAGATGGAGTGGAAATGCTGTGGAGGGGGATTCGGTAGAAGTCTAGGCAGCTATGCATTCTAAGCTCCGCCTCCGCAAATCCCTACTCTCGTTAATTGAAGTATAGTAGGATTTCCCGGAATTTATGAACTTCTTTTGGCATCGTTGGGAAATTGTGAGGACTGCTTGTGCACATCGCTGAAATTGCTGCTTTTATTTAGTTTTGGGTTTTTGCTTTTGGTTGTTTTAAATTTGTTTTTCATTGAGTTATATTGTTATTGTTGAGATTCTGTTTTAATTCTGTTGTTATTTAACAGTTGTAATTTTTATTTATATGATTTGTTGGTGTTTGCATACTGGAAGCACTTAAAAAAATCACCATTCACCAAGATCTTAACTCATAAATAAACCAATGCGCAGTGGCGGCTCGTGTATAGGCACTGCGGAACTGCAGCACCCCCTATTTCCACTTCAAGAAAGTCTCGCCTTTCATCCTCAACCTAGTTTGCGCCTTGGACGAACACCTCTAAAATTTGTTGAGACCATCCGATTTCTTGGTTTGGTGTTTGACAGGAAATTGAACTGGCGGACTCACATCTGCAGTCTTAAGGATAAGTGTTTACGATCACTAAATATTTTAAGATTTTTAACTAATTCAAATTGGGGCGCAGACCGCACATCAATGCTTCTCCTTTACAGAGCATTAATACGGTCTAAACTTGATTACGGGTCCATTATCTACGCCTCAGGGAGAGTAAATATCATACCTACGACCACTCTCGACCGTTCATAATTTAGGACTCCATCTGGCTACTGGAGCATTCAGAACCAGTCCGGTACAAAGTATTTATTGTGAAGCAAGTGAACCTCCTCTGGAGACACGCCGAAAGATTTTAACCTTTAATTATGCAGCGAAAGTTTTGTCTTGGAGGACACATCCTTGTTTTGATATTATTTTTAGTCCGTCTTTTATGGATGTGTTTAATCGTCGACCCAGAGTAACTTTACCATTAGGGGTGCGCTTTCACAATTTTATTAATGAGACTGGTTTTACTCTACCGGATATGTATCCTAGTGGTTTTATAAAAATGCCACCATGGCAGGTTCCACAACCCAAGGTTTTATTTAATATGACAAGGTACTCTAAGGCTGACACTAACCCTTCTGTTTTTATTAATATCCTGAACGAAATGCTTGCATCAAAACCGGGCATTATCCCCATCTATACAGACGGCTCTAAGACGAAGGAGGCCTGCGGATGCGCTGCTACATCTACTGCTCTGGGAACCAGAAAGGTGAAGCTGCACCCGAGGTGTAGCATATTCACAGCGGAGCTTATTGCATTAAAAACTGCCTTGGAGATGGTCAAGTCAAGAAACATGTCATATTTGATATGTTCTGACTCAAGAAGCGCTCTTCAATCTCTATCACTTTTTTCTTCTCTGCACCCAGTAGTTCAAGATATTCACTCTACCCTCGCCTCCATCGTATCTAGAGGTAATACAGTGACATTCGTGTGGGTTCCTGGACACACCGGGATTTCAGGGAATGAGAAAGCAGATGCAGCTGCAAAGGATGCCTTGGCGAAGCCAAAAGTTGACTTGGAACTCATCCCTTCTCATGATGCAAAGCATATTTTTAAGACCATAGCAATCAAAGAATGGGCTACATCTTGGGAAGGTCTGGTCGGAAACGAACTGCGGGAAATCAAGACCAACATTATGCCTTGGAAGTCTTCTATGAGGAAGAATAGACGGGAGGAAGTCATTTTGACACGGCTAAGGATAGGCCACTGTGCCTTGACCCACTCTTATTTATTTACCACAGAGAAAATTCCACCCAGGTGCGAAGAATGGGACTCCCTTTTATCTGTAAGGCACCTCCTCACCGAATGCACAAAGCACAATGCCATCAGACGCAGGCTTGACATGGCAGCAGACTAAGGAACTATACTTTCGGACAACTATGTTAATGTGCAGACCGTTTTAGAGTTCTTAAGAGAGGCAAATCTGCTCCATCTAATTTAATTTTCATAAATGACTCCAGACGTCCTGCTTTTAGTCTAATTTTATACAGTTTTAATATTTTTACGTTTATTTACTTTTATAGTTATTTTGATGTTTATTTTTGTACTTGAATATTTATTTATTTATACATTTATACGTATTATTTAAGTAAGAAAGGTGCAAAATGACCTCTGCTGTCGACGCACCTCTAAAAACACACTACTACTACTACCATTCACCACCAAGGTATCCGGATTGCTCTTGGTGCCTTCCGTACCAGTCCGGTAATGAGCCTATATGCAGAATCAGGCGAACCCCCGCTCCATCTTCGAAGACGGCAACTCGTGCTCTCATATGCTACTCGAGTTAGAGCTACACCGAGGAACCCAGCCTATTCTGCCACATTCCAGAGCCACCTAGATTATAGGTTCATTAACCGTCCATGTGCCACTCGTCCCATTAGGCTACGGCTATGTGATGCCTCTGCAGATCTAGGGTACACAATACCAGAAGTGGTCAAGATGCGCTCAATCAGCATTCCGCCTTGGCAAATCCCAAGGCCTAGGATGTTTTTAAAATTAACAAACCTTCCAAAACCTAACACTCCGCCTTTTATGTACCGACAGCTGTTTTTAGAAATGCAGGATATATATTTTAACTATGTTTTTATTTATACAGATGGATCGAAAACCCAGGATGGAGTCGGATGCGCTGTGGTGGAAGAGGAGGTCGTATCCTCCACATGCACCCTCCCAGCTACAGCAAGCATCTTTACAGCAGAGATGACTGCTATAAACATGGCCCTAAAGCTAGTCCTTCGACATAAAGAACGACGATTCATGCTTTGCAGCGACTCTTTGAGCAGCCTTCAGCTTTTGGATACTTTGTACCAAGGACAACCACTCCTACTAGATTTTCAACAACTCCTGTACGAGGTCTCTCGTCGCGGAAAAGCGGTGACATTTTGCTGGATACCCGGTCACCAGGGCATCCAAGGTAATGAGATTGCGGATGCTGCAGCGAAAACTGCAGCATCTATGCCTTCGCAACTCAATGCTCTCCAGATAAGCGACATTTTATCTTGTATTTGCGAGGCCTCGAGGAAGAAATGGCAGGCTACTTGGGACCTCGTACAGTATAATAAGCTAAAGAGTGTTAGGAGGACCCTTAAGCACTGGAGTAGCTGCTCAAGAAAGGATCGCCGGGAAGAGATCAAGCTGGCCAGAATTCGGATCGGCCACAGGAGGCTCACGCATGGGTATTTACTCAGTAGGGAGGATCCACCGATGTGTGATACGTGCCATGTATCTCTGTCCATCAGACATATTCTGACGGAATGTTTGGATCTGAGAGGACAGCGGCTTGCCTTTCAGATTCCCGAACAACTCCATCAAGCCCTGGGCGACGATCCATCTGTTACTAGCCAAGTGTTAGAATTTTTTAAGCATACAGGCCTTTTTAACAAATTATGACAATGCCCTAACTATTTATTGCAAAACATCTGAAGGACAGCGAAAGTATTTTTTATACACATTGTAAGTGTAAGTAGCAGGTACTGGCACCTATAACTCTAACTGTTGGTGCGCCAATAAACATACACATACATACATACATGAAAAAAATACAAAAATCTTTGTATGGAACTGTGTGCTTCACAGTGCCAGCGACGTGGTGTTTGACTGTTGTGCGCATGCGCACATAGGAGGGGGGGGTGGGGAGGAAGGCGGGACTGCCAGGTAGAGAGAGCACTGTTGCTCTCGCAGTGCCGGCTCTGGCGTGATGGTGGAAGGAAGTTTTTTTTACTCAGCGTGTGTTGTGCTTAAAAACTGTGTACCATATTTTTGAATGTGATAAAGTGTAGAAGAGTGTAGAAATAGATTATTATTCTGCTTCCAGCTATTCTATTTGATACATTTTTTTTTGGTTCTTTTATTTAACAGAAAACTTTAACCATGGCCTTGCATCCCCAAGAAATAAGTTCTGTGACTATAAGTGAACTTTCTCTAGCTTAAGTTTTCACAGCTATCTCTCCATGAGAAAGTTTCAGTTAAGAAAAGAGGTCGTTCAACACCTTATATTCTAATATCTCAGCCAGGCAAAAGCAACAACAAGAAATATATTCGTAGCTTTAATTCTGAATGGTACCAACGGAAAAGTTGGCTTTGCGGCTGTGAAGTAAAAAATGTACTGTTTTGCTTCCCGTGTTTGCTGTTTGGAGGTGATGTACCGTGGACAAAAGATGGTTTTAGAAATATAAACAAAATGAAAGAAAAAACTGAAAAGCATGAGAAGTCAAAGAAGCACGTTGATAATGTTGTTTCACTGTCACTTTTAGGAACTGCAAGTATTAAGGAGAAACTTAGTGAGGCATACAGACTTTCAATCAATGAGCATAATATAAAAGTTAAAAAGAACCGTGAAATTTTGTCCAAAATAATAGACTGCATTTACTTTTGTGGAAACTTTGAAACTCCCTTACGTGGACATGATGAAAAAGACGATTCAGTAATTCCAGGGGTATTTAGAGGATTAGTAAATTTTGCATCTAAATTAGATTCAGATTTGAAGAATCGCTTAGAAACCAGTGCAGTCTTCAAAGGTGTTTCTAAGACCATTCAGAATGAGATACTTGACTGCCTGCTACAAATATACCATGAGGAGATAAGGACGGAAATTAGAAAAGCTTCCTTTGTAGCTGTCATGGCTGATGACACAACAGATGTTTCGGAACACACTCAAATGGTCCTTGTTCTACGGTACGTATTGAATGAAGAAATATTTTAGCATTTTTGGGGATTCTTTATTCCAGAAAATCAAACTGCAGATGGCATATCAAAACGTATTTTAGAACAATTGGACATAATCCTTCAAGGAAATGGACAAAAACTGATAGCTCAGACATTTGATGGTGCAAATGTCATGAAAGGCAAAAAAGCAGGAGTTCAAGCAAAAATAAAAGCAGTTTATAGTAATGCACATTTCATTCACTGTTATGCCATCAACTTAATTTAATAATGAGAAATGCAGCAAGTATTACACGAAACGCAAGAATATTTTTCTCTAACATTCTGGCTATTCCAACATTCTTCTCAAGATCACCACAACGTGTGTCCATTCTCAAGAAACATATGGACGTCAGCATTCCACGTCCATCCTCTACAAGGTGGAATTTCAACATACGGACCATAAACAGAGTTCATGAAAATTTGCAACCTTTAAAAAACTGCCTTACTGAAATTCAGTCAACATCAAATGCAGATCAAACCATTGCAGAAGCAACAGGTATTTTAAAATACCTGAATGATGATAATTTCAAGTTTTGGTTAGAGCTTTTTCATCAGATTATGCCTCATGTTGAAATAATTTACAACCAAATGCAATCTCGAGAAATTAGTGTGTTTAAAGTTAATGAATATATAACAAATTTCAAAACTGCTATTTTAGAATTGAGAAACTCAAAGTACTGTGAGAATCTTTCAAAGACACTCATGGCAGAAGCTAAGGAAGTGTGTGACTATATATGTGTTGATATAATGGACAGATATTCTTCCACTAAACACTTAGTAGCTGCTAAATTGTCAACAAGAAATGCTTCACTAGATTTACGAATGAACATCCCACAAAAGAGATAGTACTGACCACTGAAGCTTATCCCATGATTGACAAAGAAAAGCTTGAAACTGAAGTAAAAGTATTCTATTGTAGGACTGATATTCATGAATATTGCAAATTAATTGAGCTGCTGAAATTTATCTTGGAATATAATCTAGGTGATGTTTTTAGTGAAATTACGAAACTGATAAAAATCCTCTTGACAATTCCCATGACTACATCAGAGGCAGAGCACTGCTTTTCAACATTGAAAAGAATAAAAACTTTTTTAAGAAGCACTATGAATTCGGAAAGACTAAATGCGCTTGCAGTACTTTCAATGGAGAAAAATTTCTTCAATTGTCATCCAGAGATCAAGGAGAAAATTACTGAAATTTTTGCGCAAATTAAAACAAGAAGAATGGATTTCATTTTTAAATGAATAGATCAAGCTTGAACTGTAACAATTTAAGTTAAAGTAAGTAAAAAATGTTTGTTTTTTTTGTTAAGATTTTATCAAGTTCCTGAATAAATTTTCTTTTTATACATGTTTTTTCCTTTTACACAATTTTAAAACAAAGGCTAAAAATTTTATGGAGCAGCACCCCCACTAATTTTAGCTACGAAACGCCACTGTGTATAATACTTACCTTTACTGATATAATTGTATAGTTATGCATTCACACAAGCATTCCACTCTTGAAGAACACTATTCCATGTTGTTTCTATTCAAAACTGTAGATAGCGAGTAACTGAGCTTTCTGAAGTGGAAGACTGTCGAGCTTGAAAAAAATCTCGGCTTTTAGAGCCACATACCAGAAGAAATACTTCCACAATGTAGCTATTTTCGTACAGGGTATTCAAAGAGGAAAGATGAAACATCTGTAAAAGGAATAAAGGGTTATGTTTAAAAATTAATATTTTGTTGCAGTTTTAAGTTTCGTCCAAAAAATGGGACATTTGCCGTTAATGGGTTAAAATCAGCCTAAACCTATAAATTGAACTTAATAATTTAATGTGAAATATAGTTAATTTATTAGGCTTCTTTTGGTATCAAGTCCCTATGAAATTAATTGCTATATTCTTAATTCATTTTTATATAGGCAATTATTGGGCTGTATTTCCTTCTGCTGGAATATTTTTTGAATTTATAAAACAAAATTTACCTAATGATATGAAAGTACTTCTGATTTTATTTTCTCATTGAAGTTTTTGTAAATAATTTTGTAACCAGTCATTTAGATAGGGAATGGGGAAGTATAAAAATTGAGATGATTGTGGCTATTTGTGGCCATGTTCATACACCAAAGTAGTACATTGATAATTCCTCTGCATGTTTCAAAGAGAAATTTTTCCTGTCGACATAGTTTACTGTCAAGGAACTACTGTGTTGCAGGGTGTAAGAATCAAAGGTGGTAAGAATTCAGTCAATTCATCAAACATCCTGCCATGTGAATGCTGCTTGATTGCTGTTATTTGCTTGTAGCGATTGAATTAGGGTTCCATGACATTTGGCCTACTACTGCAATTTCACCTACTTTTTTAATCTACTTTATTAAACCTATAAATTTTATGCAAAAACCAAATCATTTTCTAATTTTTTAATCAACCATCAATTTTGTCTAAAAAGTAAATTTACTTAATTTTTTCCCTATTTCCAATTAACCTATGAATGGATCACTGAGAAATAAGCTAGAGATTATAATGTAGAGTTGAGAATAAGAAAGTTTTTTATTTTAAATTGAATGATTAAAGTTATATCCACATCTTGCCGGTTACTCATTAATTCTGTCGCAGTTTTTGTATTCGTTGTACCGGATGGCAATAGCTTGCACTCTCCTGTTCAATATGTGGTGTTTTAGCCTTTTATATTCTCGGATCTGGTGCCCTGCATCCACTTCAACAATCATGTTTTCCATGTCTTGCTGGGTGATTGTTCCCTACCATTATTTGAAACCTATTGTGTCAAGCTTCAGTGAGATCTTTCGCCCTGGGTCCATTAGAAACAAAAGTAAAGTAAAAATTCTTGGTGATACTTTGGATGTGCCATCCATGAACCAAATCCCACAGGAAACAAATCTTCTTAAGTTTTCATTGGTTGCAAATACTATAATTTTACTAAATAACCATTTCCATATCAACACTCGGTTCTTCCAACAATGGAATGGAAAAATCCAGTGGCATTTTAGGTGAAGTTAATAAATGGTATTTGGCAAAATTGCAATAGTTATGTTGCATATTATGGTGAAAAGAAAGTAGGTCAAATTTTATATTTAAAACAAAGAAGATGAAAAATGTAGGTGAAATTGCAGTAGGGCATCAGTAATACGTCAAACGTTCTTCCACCTTGAAATAGTGGTGACCCCATATAATACAATCGTTTTTCTACTTTTAAATGAAATATCCTCCAGTTGCTAAGATGGTTTCAATACAATTCTTTGAGGTATGGAAGGAACTGGGCATCATATTTTGTATGTTAGTTGAAGATCGCTCAGGTGTGATTTTTTATCCAAGAGCTCACTAAGAATGGTGGACAATGCAGTATCATCAAACAAAATTGATATTTTTATCTGATCTTCAATCTATTAAGACAGCTACTGATCTAATAAAATATGATGATTCCTAGGAATTTATTAAGATACTATATCAATTAGTTCTGAAATCATTGTAAAAATCAAGGAACGATCCACCCAAAGCATCCATACATAGATAATGGTCTAAAATCTGGAGACCAATGAACCAAATTGGGATGGGAGAAAGTTAAATAAAATGGTTAATCGTCATTGCAGTTGATGTCGGTGTTCCCAAATCTTAGTTTCATCATTTTATTTTATCTATTCAATCAACGATGTTTATTTAATAGGATTTTGCTTTGTGTATAATTCAACTTAAAATAGCTTTCACTCTAAAGATCTCTTTTGTAATCTATGTCTTCAAACCCGGTCTCAGGAAATCCAATTCATTTTGTTTTTCAGTTTTCTCTCTGATTATCATGGAATGTAAAAGTTTGCAGTCTTCTGTCTTCCATCTCTCTGCAGGAATCTTCTGGTAAACAATTATCATTAACTTCATTGCTCTGATTTTGAAATAAGCTAAGCAGAAAGTAAAAGTTCTTTTAGCATTTTAAAATATATGTATAGGAAACAGCACATTTAGTAAGTATATAGGTACACTTAATTCACCACAAGAAAAATGTATCAGTCGCACATATATAAAAATACTAAAACAGAAAGTATTTTTTCAAAACAAAATAAAACATTGAATTATCAAGATATTAGTTTGAGCTGGTGACTTTTATGTTTTTTCTTAGACCTTTACAGGTGTAAAGTGCAGTTGAACACAAAACCACTTGTGTTTGTTAGATCCTATAATGATAAATGATTTAAATATATTTGATGACAAAATGAACCTCAGTTTTTGTCAATGCTAAAAATGTATATTGAGATTCAAATTTTTTATTATCACTAGCAGCATTTATTCAAAATTTGAAAAAAAATTCAAATTTATAGTAGAAAGGATCAACACTATAAATCTTAGTTCTAATATATTAAAAAAATATCTCCTATATCAATATAGGTAAACAAAGATTTCTTTTCACTATCAGAAACTATCTGTAAACTGATGTCATCAAATCCTACAAATAAACATGTGATCAAAATTTAATTCAAACAGTCATGCTCTAATACATAATTCAAAACTCAGACTTTTTTCCTCCTTTCCACATAACACTGAAACTATTTGTTAACAAAATTGGAGCAGCATTGTGCTCACTGTCCCCCCTGCGGGTAGGGGGATTGAGAATACTCCCGCAGCCCCTCTGCTGGTCGTAAGAGGCGACCAATGAGGCGAGGAGCAGACCTCGTTAAAAAACCCCCAGTTTCTGCCAAGGGCAATGTCCAGGTAGTATGTGGGTTACTACCTATGCATAAAGCCACAACATCTGGCTATGAACCCACCCGTGTGTTTTCCGTGCACGGCGACCCGTAAGGGGGAGAAGGGGATCCTGGTGAGAAGGGGATCCTGGTGGTTGAGCTCCTTGGTTCCGGAAGAAGTCGGATGCTTTGGAAGGGCCATGGAGTAATACACCACTTAGGCCCTGGATTCACTGTAGACGGGCGGTCAGGTGCTAGCCACACCTGGCCAATCGGCTTCCGTCACGTTTCGGCATCCCGGTGGCGAGCACTTTGGGCTATGGAGGTCTGTGGAGGGGGGTCGAAGGTGCATGGGGTTGGAGGCCCATGTACGGTGGTTGGAGTGGGAGCTGAGACCTAACCTGAAGCAGGCAGCCTAGCTGCGGGTGCTATATCCTTTGGTTAGCCCTGGCGACCACACTGGCTTGCGGTGTGGCATCCCAAATGTGTGGCTCCGTGGTGGGTGGGGAGACCAGGGGATGAATTTTCTGTATTTAATGGCAGAACACATACTTCCTCCACCCCCAAAAAGAACCCTCCCAGATGTGGACGGGGGAGATAAGTCAACCTGCACCTGCAGGAGCTATCTAATTATGAGATGTGCAAACGAAGGCAAGAACCTTACTAAGGTCTCTTCCTTCCTAATACAAAAGGTCCTCTTGGGAGCAATCCCAGGGGACCTAGAATCTGTTAAAAAATTAAGGGACGGAACACTATCATTAAAAACAAAAAATGATAAGCAAAGTGAAGTGCTGCTGGCTTTGAAGAAGCTGCATGACATTCCTGTCACTGTGGAGCCGCATACGACTTTGAATACCTGCCGTGGGGTCATATCTTGCTATGACCTTCTCTATGTCGAGGTCGCAGAGATTACGAGGGAGATGGCTCCCCAAGGGGTCATCAACTGTCTTAGATTAACGACCAAAAGAAATGGTGAAACCATAAACACCACCTCTGTGGTTCTCACCTTTTCGCTCGACAAGCTTCCGGAGAAGGTCAATGTAGGGTATGAGAAATGTCCTGTACGTCCGTATATACCTACCCCAATGCGTTGCTACAAGTGCCAAAAATTTGGTCATGTTGCACCAAGGTGCAAGGGCGAAGCCATCTGCCCAAAATGTAGCAAAGCTGTGCATGAGGGGGAGGTATGTGCCTCACCTGTACTTTGCGGCAATTGCGAGGGGCCACACCCAGTCTACTCGCGAGATTTCCCCAAAGTGCAGGAAGAACGCAAGATCGTAGAGATCAAAACGATCGAAAAAATTCAGTATTTTAAGGCACGGAAGAAGTACAGGACATTGATAGCACCGTCGTTCACAAAGTCTTATGCGGAGAAAGCAGCAACTCCAAAGAAAATGGTCACCTGTTCTACCCAAACCGTGCACCAGTCAGAACATTCGCAGGCAAAAGAGGAAAAAATTAAAAGAGAGATTGAAAACAGAAAAAAGGAAACAGAAAAGAAAAACTTAACATCTAAAAAACAAATAAGAAACAAAAAAGAAACCACCTCAATGGAGGTGGAAATCACCTCTGGTGCTGACTCTCCAAAGAGGAGTCAGTCACCAAGACCTAAACCCAGGCCACCAGTGGAATCCCATGCTGACAAGCGTGGGAAGACACCACCTCCTGGTCCCTCCAGCAAGGGTCCTCTCTCCACTGAGGTGGAGATGGAGGAAGAAAGCTTGAACGAGGAGGAATTGCAAGCTCTCCTCGCACAACGGTTGAAAGGGAGGAAGACAAAGCTTACACACGCTAAGCTTTGCTCCATGTGAACAATGCATTTACTGTCTATTTTACAGATTTTATGGTTTTTATCCTAATTTTAAATTTATTTTAAATGCCTACAGTTCAATGGAATTGTAACGGGTATTTTAAACATAAGGAGGAGCTTGATATTTTAATAAGCAATTTTAACCCATCCAGCATAATTTTACAGGAGACTCATTTTAAAAGATCTGACAAGGTTTCACTCAAAGGTTTTAAAATATGTCGCAAAGATGACCTCAGCGGTCATAGGGCACAGGGAGGCATCGCTGCGGCCATCAGGGAGACCCTTTACACCTCCCAGGTGGACCTTAGGACGCCCTTCCAAGCCGTAGCTGTTACTGTAGCAGCTCCGGAGGTAATTACGTTATGTAACGTATACCTTCCGGAATGGGCTCAGGTGAACAGGGCGAACCTTGAAGACCTGATTAATCAGCTACCACGGCCATTCATGCTGCTGGGCGACTTTAATGCACATAACACACTCTGGGGGGACACGATGGCCAACCACAATGGCAGAGGTCGTCTTTTAGAAAACCTTTTTAATGATTTTAACCTGATTCTATTGAATGACTGAAAAAACACGTTTTAATGCTTTTAATGGGGAGTACTCCTCAATAGATGTAGTTATTTGTAGCAGCACCATTGCACCACTATTTACATTGTCTGTGCATAATGATCTTTGTGGTAGTGACCACATCCCTCTCCTAATTCAGCAGATGGATAACATTTCTGTTGACTTGAACCGAGCGAGAACATGGGTTACACATAGAGCCCATTGGCCGGATTTTAATCAAATTTTAAATTCAATTTGGACAGAGTCGAGGGGGAATACGCAATGTCGATGTTTTTACGGCAGCTGTACTCAATGCTGCTAGTACTAGCGTTCCAATGTCATCTGGGAAGATGCGCCACACTCCCGTTCCCTGGTGGAATGAGGAATGTGCGGTGGCCATTAGGAAACGCAAACGGGCATTGCGAATTTTTAATAGACACCCCACATGTACAAATCTTGCGGCGTTTCGACGACTGAGGGCAAAAGCTCGCCAGGTCATCAAAGATGCGAAAAGGTCCTCTTGGATAAAGTATGTATCCTCCATTAACCACAGGACTCCAGTTGCACAGGTTTGGAATAGGGTTAATAAAATCTCAGGCGAATACCACCCTACAAGCGTGCCAGGGCTAGAAATTGGAGGCCAACTTTTAACATCTTCTGCTGCCATTGGCGAAGCGTTAGGCCTCCATTATGCCAAGGTTAGCAGCACAGCCGAGTACGAGCTTTCTTTCATTCGAATGAAAGAGAGAATGGAAGGAACTGTATTAAACCTTGGCAATATCAGCAGTCCAGCATCCTACAATGAACCTTTTTCATTGTGGGAGTTGAAGGCAGCAATTGGGGATGGTAAGGACTCTTGTCCTGGCTTGGACAGTATCCACAATGCCTTCCTCAAACACCTGCCCATAGATGCTGAACAGGATCTGCTGAAAACCCTCAATCAGCTTTGGGCTGAGGGGGCTTTCCCTGAATCTTGGCGGGAATCGGCAATTGTCCCTATCCCTAAACAGGGAAAGGACAAGAGCCAGCTATCGCCCAATCTCCTTGACCAGTTGCCTGTGCAAACTGATGGAGAGAATGGTGAACAGACGTCTAGTTTGGTGCCTTGAGAGCGGTAACCTTCTCTCAAATGTCCAGTGTGGTTTCCGACGTAGCAGGTCTACAGTGGACCACCTGGTCAGGATCGACAGCTTTATCCAAGAGGCCTTTATCCTACGCCAGCATGTCATAGGAGTCCTTTTTGACATAAAAAATGCGTATGATAATACCTGGCGATACAAGATTTTACGCACTCTTAAAGACTGGGGTTTTAAAGGTAGACTACCAATTTTTATCCAAAACTTTTTAGCGGGGCGTACTTTTAGAGTTCGTTTGGGCAATCACCTATCACAGTCTTTTACCCAAGAAAATGGTGTTCCATAATTCCATATAATTCTTAAAAACACATCCCATTTTATGAAAAATTACCTAAAATTCATAACAACACCTGCCTTGTGGCACAGGTTCCCATTATCCAATTGATCTCAAATTTTGCACATTTCTTTTTTACTAATTGGAACCATTCTAGTAAGTGAGACTGAAAAAATTTTGAGGTTGAAAGATAAGGACCACCCTAATGTTAAACTTAAGACATTTATTTGTTGTCTTCTTTTGACATTGTCAATAATGTGGTTGTATTTTTGTCTCAATTGTTGACAGGTTGGTGATATAATGCTCAATTTTGCTGCAATTGAAAATGAAAAACATTTAGAAAATTTGAAGGCTTCATCTTCCGGGTGGTCACCACGTTGGTCAACTTAAAATGATGCCAGCTTCGCCAACCTTCTTGTTGGCATCTTTAGGTTGAAGTGTTGATGCAAGGAGTGGCTGTCCTTATAGAGGGCCAGCGGGGGACTCAGTCTTGATCTGATTGGCTGCCCATGTTTATGCGTAATTTGGACTTTTTCAGGGCCAGATGTGCGGGCGGGCGGAATACTCTTTTCCAAGTGTTTGAGAGCACGTAACCATCCTCCCTGTTGAAATTCGCTGGGTGTTTGGTGATTTCGATTGCCTCTCTGATTATTCTGGGAAAGTATCTATTTTCTTTCACGATGATTCGGGCATCTTCCAATTTTATTTCATGGCCAGGACTGGACCACGAGTGTTCCGGGATTGCAGAGAGGCGGAACTGTTTATTTTTCCTTGCCCGCTCATGTTCTTGAAGTCGGCATTTCAGAGATCTGCCAGTTTGGCCGCTACAAGATTTCTCGCAGGTGCAGGCTACACGATATACTCCTTTGTATAGTTCTTGAGGAATGCGATCCTTTGCCTTAGGTATGAGATTGCCCGTCTTGGTCACGCAGTTGTATCGAGTCACTATGTTGCGTTTTGTGAGAATTCGCGCTATTTTTTTCTGAAGTAGGCTGCGGGGTCTTCTCTTTGTTCGGTTGCATCTCCTTTGGTGTTTTTTTCCTTGGTCCCTCTAAGGATCATTTTACGGCTGTATCCATTCTTCTGTAAGGCTGTCAGGAGATGGCGCTTCTCAGCTGGCAGAGAGTCGGCATCAGAGATGGTGTGTGCCCGGTGGAACAGGGTCTTGATGAGGGATGCCTTCTGTTGGGGGTGGTGATGCAAAGATGCATTCAGGTACAGATCCGTGTGTGTCTTTTTCCGGTATACTGCGTGTCCCAACATACCATCAGTTCTCCTGGTGACCATTATGTCCAGGAAAGGGAGCTGGGCATTTTTCTCCATCTCCATAGTTAACTGAATGGCATTGTTGTGTGTTCAGGTGTTGGAGGAACCTCAGCTCTTCCTCCCCGTGTGGCCAGATGATGAACGTATCATCCATGCATCTCACCCATAGGGATCCCCTTGGAGCAGGTTCCTCCAAGTGGTGAGGGGGGTACACAGAGAGGGCGCTCATGCTTCATCACACCTTTTTTCATGTATCACCAGCCATCTTATTATTTCTTTTCATTCATTTCTTGCCGGCCCTCTCTGTGTGCGGAACGCCTGCCCATGTGTTTGTCGTGCATGGATACCCGTGCCATTGGAGGAGGGGATCCTGGTAGTTGAGGGATTCTATTGACTGCAGCCGTGGATACCAACACACTACTTTGGCCCTGAATTCAGCTAAATGAGTGACTAGGAGCTAGCCCACTCCTAGTCAATCGGCTTGTCGTCACGTAAGTGGGATGGGATGAGTTTGGGGACCATGGTCTTCCAAGCTATATCTCCCGGGTAGCCCTGGCGCTGAAGTTCAGCATCCCCCGAGTTGGGCTCCGTGGTGGGTGGAGTCCTGGGAGATGAAAAAATAATGTTACTTAACATGGGTTCTAAATCTCCAGAACAAATAAGTTCGTGTATAATGAGCAAAAGACCGAGGTCTGAAAGCCCGGTAAAAAATGTGAATATTTTAGACAGCTGTGCTGCAGTTACATTCAATGCACCCTCGCCTAGATATTTAGTGGTGAAACATACAGAAACTGAGGAAGACTTCCACAAAGTTTCCCCATTCTTAATTGCTAGGGCAATTAGGGGAGCTATTGGGGAAGTAAATGACATCAAGAAACTTAGGAATGGGACTCTGCTGATGGAGACTGTGAACGACATCCAGTCCAGAAAATTGCAATCAGTAGAAGCTCTGAGTACCATCCCGGTTAAAGTTGAGGCACATCAGAGCCTCAACTTTAGTAAGGGTGTGGTGTATTCTTATGACCTTTTGGGGATAAGTGAGGAGGAGTTAACATCTGAGCTAGCCTCAGAAGGAGTAATCAAGGTAGATAGGATCAAGGTAAAGCGAGGTGGTGTGTTAAAACCCACTCTTACCTTGATCCTGATTTTCTCAACTCCCAGTGCAGATCGCTGCTGGGTATATAAAGCTGTGTGTGAGACCGTATTTGCCAAACCCAATGTGGTGTTTTAACTGTTTACGGTTTGGCCATACTAAGTTGACATGTAATAAAGAGAAGATCTGTACCGACTGTGGTCAAAAGGCCCATGAGAGGGCACCTTGTTCATCTGGGCCTCATTGCGTCAACTGTCAGGGTAACCACACAGCTTGGTCAAAGGACTGCCAAACCTTGGTTTTCGAAAAAAAGGTGCAAGAAATCCGAGCAATAAGCAAAGTCTTGGTTGCAGAAGCAAGAAAGCAGGTGAAGCTGATGGCTCCATCTCCACCTGTACCTTTTGCCAAGGTTGTGGCCAGTCCTAGCCCAACCCAAGCTGCTTTTGACAGACTTCAAGAGATCATCAAGGATCTTCTTGAAGAACAGAAATGCCTGAGGGAAGTGATAGCAGAGCTGCAGAAGCCCAAGACCACTTCCCAAGAGAAAGCAGCAAGCGGTGATCCCTCAAAAGGTCATAGGGAAGAAAGAAAATGTCCTAAAACCAATCTCCTCAGTTTCTCAAGGGGAACTGCAGAAATTCGAGCATAAATTCCCAACCAAAATAAGAGCTAAGCCGATAGACTCATCCATATCTCAACCGGAAGATATGGACTTTGCATGCCTATTGGATAGCGATGCCAACCTCTTCCGAGTACAGGGAAGAGGGAAAGGAAATAAGAAACTTTCTATAAAAAGGTAGAACCATGTCCACTAATCTCATACCCAGAGAATGGACAATATAATAATACAATGGAATTGTAATGGTTTTCGATGCCACTTTCCCGAACTCCGTATGCTCATGGAGGAGTGGCTATGTTGGTCCATAACTCGAGATACTCAGAGAAGGTAACTCTCAACACAGAACTGCAGGCTATTGCAGTTAGAGTTGCTCTCCCTCAGCAGGTGACCATTTGTTCTTTGTATTGGCCCCCTAATGAAAATGTTACAAGAAGGTCAATTCTGGACCTCATAGATCAGTTGCCAGCCCCACTTATTCTTATGGGTGACTTTTATGCCCATAATTTTGAGTGGGGGTCGGAGAAAACAGATCGTAGGGGGCATCGCCTGTCTAATATTTTCTCGAGCCTGGACCTGGTGATACTTAATGATGGTAGTGACACTCACTTCAGTGCTAGCAGCAGGTCATTTTCAGCGATTGACCTAACAATCTGTTCTAGCACAGTCGCTCCATTATTTGAGTAGGAGGTGCACCAAGATCTATGTGGCAGTGATCATTTTCCGATTATCCTGAAACAATTATCACCCAATAGTTCCGATTCGCATTGCTCTAAATGGACAATTAAAAAAGCAGATTGGGCAAAATTCTCCAATGCCATTCAGTTCAGGGAAGAACAATTTTCCTTGGGGGAGGAACAAGTGGAACATGTCACGCAAGCTTTGGTACTCGCAGCAAGCATTGAAGGGGAGAATATTGCAGATAACGAAGAAGAAGAAAATGATGACAGGGAAGTAATTACACCACCAAAAAAGCATGAAGTGTACAAGGCATTGAGTGTGCTAGAAAGTTTTTTATAAATATTGAGGATTACAGTGATGAAAATCTCTTGTTATTAAATAGAATAGAAAACATTGTATCTAATGAATTTAAGAAAAAGATGACACAAACTGAAATTACAAACTGTTATTCCACTAAGCAAAAACAGATGTATGTATGTATTGTTCATTTGTGTTTTATAATTACATTATGAATTTATTAAATCTATTTTATTATATGTATATGTATATATATATATATATATATATATATATATATATATATATATATATATATATATATATATATATATATTAATAATTGGACAAGACAATAGTTTTTTATTATGTTTGGTCATTCATAACAGATAATATGGGGATCTTAGATAAAACCTCTTTATAGTGAACCTCTTTCTATCAAAATTTCCAAAAATCAGGACCCTTCCATTTTGATATATAGAGGTTTTACTGTATTAGCTTATAGAAACATGAGCATACTTGTCATTGCATACATATTGCTCATACAAGTCGAAAATGACTTAATTTCTGGTGAGTGTTTATATTTATATACAAGCCACACTACAACACAGCACAACTGCTAGCATAGACCCATGAAATATGTCAAGTGATGATGAGGAGTAGAATTTTTCGTATTTAAGTGCATGTGCGTTACTTATGGTAAAATCGCAGAAAGGGAAGCGTAAATGTTGGCAACAAGGTGTTGCTGATTTTGCAAGATTGTTAATGCTGACTGCTCCATTAATTACTAAATGTGATACAGGATTTTGAGAAGCTATACCACGTGCCGATCAGCTGGCTGTAACATTGCGGTTTTTGGCAACTGGAGACTCTTTTGCCACATTGTTTTACATAATGTCATACTACTTATATATTATGTAATTTTTAATAAACAAAAAAGAAATTTTATTAGAAATTTTTAGTTTACAAATAGTTTTTATGCCATACTGTATAATTTTTAACATATTAAATTGAAATATTATTATCTTCTTAATTGTTAACACTGAATTTAGAATAGAAGTCACTTAAATCAGGGTCAGTGACAGTTGATTGTTCGAGAATGGAATCAGAAATTTGTGAGACAGTTGATTGTTGGAGAACTGTGTAAGTCACCATTGGGGAAGGTGAGGTATATTCTGATAAAGTTGATGGGCCGGAACGGATGTTATATGCAGAATTTGAACTATTTTCTTTATAACTATCAATTCGGATTTGTCCGATTTCTGCGCCATGTAATGCTACAGTTATTTTTTGCTTCATCTCAGATAATACTAGAGCATATTTTCGGTCATTTAACCGTCTTAATTCATTAGCTACGCTTTGGGCAAACGCATGATGGTGCTGATATCCCAGGGGTCTCTGTTGTATCCATAAAGTCACATTCATGTTGACTGTTTACATCATCATTTATTTCAAGTTCATTGAATTCAGATTCTCATTCAGAAGAGGGGAGATGCTAACTGCAACGGAAAAATCAAATAAATCAATGAATGCAAATAACTGTCTGCATAATTGTTTAAATTACTAATAATTCAAATCAAACTGAAATTTTCAATAGAAGTTATTTTAACAAAATTAAAATTTAGTTTTCATTATTATTTCACGCAGTATGCTGTGACTTTCCTATTATCACGGAAGCTCTCTTCGGGAATTACTTTAAAGAATTTACCATCTGAAATAGTAAGCGAAAAACTGCCTCCATTATTGTCAGATTGTCGATAAGGAGAAGGGGAAGTGGTGACTCACTGGCCACAGGAAGCACAGTGGAAAAGTTCGAATCAAATAACAAATAATAAATAATTGAAACATGAACACCGATAAGGAATAACGAATATATAATCAGCAAATATCTCAACAACGAATAACCGAATAACGAATTATTCTTTATTCAAATCAAATAAATTTTATTCGAATAATACCCAACAGTTGACTGCTGTGAAAGCTAAGTTTACATTTTCTAAGGCAGTCGTTGCCTTTTCCAAAAATGTCACTTCATCTTCACTTCATCATCTTCACTTCATCATCTTCACTTCATCATCTTCACTTCATCATCTTCACTTCATCATCTTCACCTCATCATCTTCACCTCATCATCTTCACCTTCAGATTTCCTTTTCTTTGCTTTATTTAATAAAGGAGGAGCTGGACTTTCAATTGTTACATTGACTAGAGATGGAAATGAGCTTCAGTTAGGAGTTGAATAAGAGGAGCAGGACGGTTGTTTCTCTGGGTTCAATTCAGGCACACATCGTATATGGTTCTGCCAGACCATCGGTGATCAGAACCATTGATGTAGTTCACCACACAGGGATACGTCTGGCTACTGGTGCTTTTAGAACTAGCCCCATAGCGAGTATCCTCTGTGACTCTGGTGAACCTTCACTGTACATACGCCGGAAACTGTTAGCTAGCAATTATGTTGCAGCTTTAAGCTCTAAGCCAGATCATCCGGCTTACGGAGCAGTTTTTGGTGACCGTTATGTGCAGTTGTATGACACCCGTGTCCTTTCTGTAAAACCCTTGGCATTGAGAACTCGTAACATATTCAGGGAGGAATCCTTCGAGATGCCTGCGATGCCAAGAACAGAAAATAGTATATTCCTACCTTGGATGTTGGCTCGCCCCAACATCTTATACTCTCTTGCCAGATTAGATAGGCTTCGCACTCTACCTGTTGAATACCAACGTGAATTTGAAAGGCTCTATGCAAGGTATCAGCCATTCACTGCTATCTACATGGATGGCTCCAAGCAAGGTGAGCATGTAGGATGCGCTTTCACTATCGGAAACCGGTCACACAAATTCCGATTACATCCGTTGAGTGGGATATATACAGCGGAATTATATGCTCTGTTGAAAGTACTGCAGTTTGCATATGCATACCCCAGCAGGGAATATGCCATATGCACAGATTCCTTATCTGCTTTGAATGCAATACAGTCTTTGTATTCTACTCACCCATTGGTGCAGCAGATTCAGACATCCCTTATGGATCTAGGTTCTTTAGGGGTGAGCGTGATTTTTATTTGGGTTCCAGGTCACGTTGGTATTCCAGGTAACGAGAGAGCAGACAAGGCAGCCAAAGAGACAGCTAATAAAGAGGCAATAGCCTTTTCTCAAGTTCTTGTCGGCGTTGTCAAAGTATGCCTCAGACAGCTATTTTATCAAAAGTGGCAAGAAGAGTGGAATGGGGTTTTCTCAAATAAACTCAGGGCAATAAAATATACTGTACAGCCATGGCGACCCTCCTCTAGGCCTTCGGGACTGGAAGAGGTCGCCATTACCCGACTACACATAGGTCACTGTTGGTGGACACACAGTTACCTATTGCGATCCGAGGAAGCCCCTGTTTGTGAGACATGTGATACTATACTTACAGTGTCACATATTTTATTGGACTGCATTCAATTCCGAAATAAGAGTGAGAGGGTGCATCTACCTATGAACCTTTCTGTTGCTCTGGGAGATGATCCGCGATTGGTAAATAGAACCATCTCATTTCTGAAAGAGTCCAGAATTTTATGTTTTATATAATTTTACAAAATTGTTTTTATATGATTTTAATTATGATAAGATGTGGCCCGTGCATAACTCTCCTATCTATTTTATATAAGTATAAGATTTTAGCGACCATAACGGGTCATTTCACATCCTTGTTTTAATTTTATTTATTTTATTGTTGGGAGACCCTTATACAGCCTCGCCGACCTTTTATTTTACAGATTGTGAGAGGCCCTTTTACAGTCTCTCTCAATCTGATTTTAATGAATTTCTTATTTATTTTTTTATGTCATAGATGAGACATGGGGATAGGTTTATTTTATTGTATTTTGTTTCATCAAAAAAATTTGTGTCGTGTGGAACTTTGATATTCCGCAAAAATGAATGAATCATTATGGTAAGGGTATGGTGATAATAGCCCATGAGGCTGATTCGCCATTTAACACACACACACACTCACCCATAGGGATGGTTTCTTCTCGTAAGATTCCATGGCCTTTCTCTCGAATTCCTCCATGTAGATGTTGGCAATGACTGGAGAGAGGGGTGATTCCATTTAGTATTTGCCATTCCATATAAAGTACGAGTTCTTCAGGCAAAATTCCAATAAGTCGGGAAAATCTTTCGGGAGTCCCTCCTCCGTTAGCTGTTGGATTATCTTGACCGATTCTCCGACGGGCAAATTAGTAAAAAGGGAGACGACATCAAAACTGACGAGTAAGTCATCTCTGCTGACCTTTATGGCGTTCATTATCTCAGTGAAGTGAGCAGAGTTCTTCACAAAGGTCGGCGATTTTCCAGTATAGGTCTTCAGAGTTCAGGCTAAGTATTGCGCCAGATTGTATGTGGGGGTGTCGGTAGTGCTTACAATGGGTCTGAGAGGAATCCCTTCTTTATGGACCTTGGGTAGTCCATACAGCCTAGATGGTTTGGCTGCCAAAGGAAAGAGTCCATGATGTACCTCTGGAGGGATGGAGGATTTCTTGATGAGGTTTGTAGTGAGTCGTTCTATACTCGCGATGAGATTTACTTTTTGTTCTTTGTAAGTGGCTTCACTGATGATATCTGAGATTTTCTTATCGTAGTCTTCCCTGGAGATAATCAGCATGGCATTTCCTTTGCCTGCTGGCAGTATGAATATCTGTTTATTATCTCTGAGCTCTTTCAAGGCTCTTCTTTCAGCAGTTGTAGTATTGGGTTTTGGGGTCTTGGCCTTGCATAGCACCCCAGTGATGTCTTCTCTGATTTCATCCGTGAGGACTTTAGGGAGTTTGCAAATGGCATTCTTGATACCGGTAATGATCTTTTCCTTGGGTATCCTATCCGGGGCTACAGCGAAATTGAGTCCCTTGGATAATATTGATTTCATTGCGTCGTTCAGCTCGCAGTCCATTAGGTTGATAACAGTGGGGTTGGCATCGTTGTTGTGGTCTTGTGTGGGGTGTTGATTTTTGTTCAATTTTTCAATTTCTCATTTTAAATTGACCAACGAGGTGACCGCCTAGAAGATGAAGCCTTCAAGTCAGCAACACTACGAAAGCCTTCGAACGAATTTAGAAAATTTTCTTATTCAGTGCTTTACTGATTATCTACTATGTTACCATACCTTGGTCTGATTTGAAAGGATGACTTCATGATGAAGTTACTTTCTGTTAGTTTCTAATATGTCCATGGCAATCCTCCATCGAAAAGCTAGGTGGTCTAATCATCCTTCATCAAATCTGTATAGCTGCCATGCCAAGTCGATCATGTCAGCAATTATAGAAAAGTACCTCATCTTCCCACATATTGAGATGCAATACAATGAAATGTTCTGGTCTGCATGATCAATGCCTTCCATATGAGTGTTATAATTGTATGGCTTGGTGGAAGAAGGGCCAATCCCCCATTCTTAAATTTTGAAGAAAAAGGGAAGTAAAGTTTTTTTAGTACTGTAAAAATCCTAAGCTCTGTTTAAACCTACGGTTTTGTAATTTAGTTCTCAGCATTCCAGAAAATAGGTCTGCAGATCTTCATCCACATTATAATAAAGAAAAAATAATTATTAAAAATGAGAATGTAAGTATGTTTAATAGATCAAAATAATACAGAATGCAATATTTTTCACTTTTCTTAATAAAGTCTGTATTTTCTGGTTTCTTATAAATACATTTTGATAGTTCATAGTAAAACTGCACTTTACTTAATAAAGCCTGAAAATTTTTCTTTGTACATAAAAAACTCATTTAACATTCCATAACACTTTCATTTCACATCTCTTTCATTTCACATCTCTTTCAGTTTGCTTGATACAGTTTGAAATAAAATTTTGTTCTATTTCTTTAAAAAAACATTTTAATAGCCCTTAATAGAAATTCAACCAATTTCACTTTTTTAGTGGTTTCTTTATAAAAAATAATTCTTTCAATACTCAATCCCAGGAACTTTCTAAATGATTTCTATATCACTTTTAGCTTCTTCAGCATCATCCTCACTCCTAAGATTTAGACAAAAGTCATGATGAACAGGTGGAATAAATTTCAAAAGGGAGAGATTTTTTTTCCTTTTTTTTGCATTTCCTCTCGGATACTTGATTAGAAAACCCAAGTCCTCATGCAAAGAGACTCTTCCTCTCTGAAAACTTAGTCTGCCAGTCTGGGATATCATCATATGTGCCCTTAATGTAGTAAACTTGAGAGCCTTACAAAAATCTACTTTTTCTCCTGTTAAAACATCTTTCTTGCCTTTGCAAAGCTTTTCTGTCAAAGGCTTGAAACTTAGGAAATCATCTTTTCTCATTTCAGTGACTTCAAATGGTTTTGATTTATGAGAGCATTTTATAAGGTCCATCCAATCTTGTGGCGTGAGAACAAACTGGGTGTTTCTTTTCAACTTCTCTATAACTCCGAAGTCTGCATCAGAGGGAAGAAAAGTATTACCTGGTACAAGGAAGCGATGCTCAATTCTGTCAAACCACTTTTGCTCAACCATGAAAATCAAAATGCTCATCAGGCCAAAATTATTGTTTTGTCCAGTACAAGAGTCACTGAATATTAATAGCTTTCTATACTTATTTCCTTATCTTATTCTTTCATGCAGAACCTTAAACAAACAACTCCCAATTTCATCTGAACCTCTTCCTGCTGTGCACTCTGGCCCCACACACATTGTAGCAGTTTCACTGTTCATGAAATGGATCCCAAAGTTGTATGTCCAAAGTTGGCATAAGTAAAACACTGTCTCTCTGTAGCCAAATGTGGTGTTGGAAGTCCTGTTGAAGGTCAACTGCAACAACAAGAGGATCACTGTTTTCATTGTGGCTGTTTTTTCTGTTTTCTTTCATAAGCCTGTTGAGCTTTCAGTAAATGCAGTTGTGTTGTAAAGGATTCTCTTCACTTTTAACATTTTTATATTCATCACATTGTCTGCAAGTATCTGATCTAGGCAGTTTGAAAACAATGTTAAAATCATTATTGAAAATATGCTGATACATGGAACCTTTAACTGTAGACTGTAATGTGATCTGTATCTTGGGAAAGACCTTATACATTGTTTAACAGATTCAACAGTATCCTCCTTTCTTGCATGTGTTCTGTTGGTATGCTTGCCCCTATGATCCACTTTTGGAGAGCACTGAAAATTATTGGAGCCTTGTTCAGCATATCTTATGCATTTTGCAGATTTACCAAATATATTGAAAAATGCAGTTTACATAACCTTATTTTAGAACCATCAATAGGATGCCTGACATAGAACTCGATGCTTCTTGTATGACTAGATGTGTCTTCATGTACTCCGTCCTTTTTATAAAAACTCACTTGCATGGAAGTTTCTTAATTAGTCCAAATAAATAAGCTGAGCGCTGGCCCCTTTCCCGACTGACCATCCCACGCACTCCCCAGCTCCTATATACCTCCGGCAACTAAGATGGCCGATGCAGGCATATAAGGATCCAGGAAGGCCTGAGAAGGGACGTCGGCAGGATTTGCCTCAGAGGGGACATACGCCCAGGTCACATTATGTGACAATTCCTTTATTACATTAAAATACAAATTTCTATACTTATCATTATGAAATAACAATCCTCTTCCTTTTCTCAAGGCATATATAATAGGCTGATTATCAATATAAACAACCAATTGCTTTTCTGCATGTAGAAAATCCAATGCCAAGACTGCTCCTTCCAGGGCTGCTTGGCCTTACGCCTCATAAATGGGTAGTTCATTCCAAATCTCCATGCATGCTCGATTCCTAGCTCCAGTATGATGACGGCTGCTTGCCAGGGTATGGCATCTGTATAAATCTGTAACTTCTCTGTCACCCGTGCATTCTTCCATTATTTCTGGAACAAATCACTGTTCCAGCTTTCATTAAGAAATTCTGGTCGTCGCTGGTAGACGTCACCAGTGAGGAAGTTGGAGAACATAACAACACCAGGAGATCAGGCTTGCTGCCTTAGGGATATCAAGGGATCGCAAGCAGGGCAACACATAGCACTTGGTGTAATCATGATAGCATTCCCTTTGTTAATCGAAGGGTCATTAAATATGTATCAATTATCACTCCTAAATAGCATATACGTTTACACGGGTTCACAACACACTTAACTATATTTATTGTAATTCCAAAGTCTTCTTTTAAAAATCTTAACACTTCATTAACTTTTTTACTTATCAGTTCTTTATCAATCAATAACTATGTGTGTTTGAGTGTGGTTTTATTTTTATTAAAATTCGTTGATTTAAAATGCAAAATGTGGTGTTTTATGTTTTTATTGTATTGAATCTATATCTGACTATACAGGAAGCAATGTTTATGCATATCACTTAGAACAGTAATAATTTGCTTACTTTGAATATCACCCTGATAATGTCAAATCAAATTTTAATTGTAATGTAAATCCCAATTTATCATCACAATAGCATAAGTAAAAAGCTCATTTTAAAAAGACATAATTATTAACTTATGAATTGACCATATGAATGCTTTTTGTAATATATGAAAAACACAATTCATTTTTTAATATTATGGTCATTTTAGCATCAGTTATTAAAAACAAAATTATTTAACACAATAAAAATTTAAATGGAATAGATTTAATATGGTATCTAGTAATTGATTAGTTCTAGCTCACAGCCACTTGTTTGGGTTGTAGATTTGATAGGTGATTATGGAGTCCGCTTCTAGAAAATACAGAAAGAAAGAACAAAGTTGTAATTAAAAATCATACCATCGCTAACTGTTAAATAAAAATGGTTCAACTGCTAAATTATTAGTTTTGTACCATGACTGTATAATTCACAACAGATTACTCGGATTACAATATTACTCATTCACCGGTTGCAACGCTTAGAAATATGAATTAAAATGAATCCAGAGACAGTTAATTCAAATATTAGAAAAGACCACCTCTCGACAAAAATGAATTGGAAGCAGTGAAGAACTTCCTGGAGCAGGTGGCTCAGAATAATTTTCCTGAATATGTAAAGACATTGTCTGATATTTTACACCATGGGGGAAATTCTCCAGTTGCACGGATGGCAGCAGCTTTGCAGCTGAAAAATACATTGGTTTCAAAAGATGCAACCATTAAAGCACAATATCAGCAGCGATGACTCGCTTTCCCCGAAGGCATATGTGCATACATCAAGAAGAATATTCTGAGCACATCAGGAACTGAGAATAACCGTCCAAGCTCAGCGGCGCAGTGTGTAGCCTATGTGGCCATAGCAGAACTACCATTTGGTCAATGACCTGAGCTAATTTCAGTATTGGTGAACAATGTTTTTGGTGCCACAGCAACTCTACAAGCCATAGGATACATTTGCCTGGAAATTGAGCATGAAGTATTGGTTGGGCAGTCAAATCAAATCTTAACAGCTATAATTCATGGAATGAGGCAGACAGAACCAAGCAATCATGTAAGACTAGCTGCCACAAATGCTCTTCTTAACTCTTTGGAGTTCACTCGAGCAAACTTTGGTAAAGAGTCTGAAAGGAATTTTATAATGGAGGTGATTTGCAAAGCTACTCAATCATCTGACACTCAGGTGCGAGTTGCTGCCCTACAATGTTTTGTAAAGATAATGGCATTGTACTACCAGTACATGGAAATGTATATGGCCCAGGCTTTATTTCCAATAACAATTTTATCACATTTCATCAGTTTGGTTACCATAATTGTAAGGTCTCCCATCTTCAGGGCTGCATCTGCTTCTGCCGTTGTCCGACGTAGCACCGAATGACATTCGACTTGTCCAGTGGATACAGCTCACCTGCCAAAGTACTCCTCCGACCACCTTCGGATATCGGCCAACCAGAAAAAGAAAAGAGAAAAAACGGGCTGTCCCGACCTCTAGGCATTTTTATTCCCTCCCCATTCCTTTTCTCATCCTGTTATGTTGTCTCTTCGGCTTGCTCTATGTATCCTTTCAACTCCATCATGTGTGCCCGCCGAACGATGGCTCCCGATGCAGGGTCTTTCAACTCGATGGTGATGGGAGTGAGGAATTCCAATATGCTCAGCGGCCTTGATCACTGCCTCATCAGCTTGGCAGATTCCTTATTCACAGCAGAGCTCAGAGGATGAGTGCGAACTACGACCTGGTCATCCATCGTAAAATCGTGATCCGTCCTCCCCTTGTTATAACTGGTTGCCACTTGCCTGTTTGCTGCCGTAAGTTTCTGAAATGCCTCTCAAATGCCTCTCTCCATGCTGCTGCTCCTATCCTCGTTGACCCACTCATCCATCAACTCCCACTGTACCTCCAAAGGAGAATTAATCTCTCTTCCCAGAAATATGTTGGCAGGTGTACATCCAATCGATTTGTGGTATGCGGAGTTAAACGCAACATTCAGAATGTGAATGTTCTCATCCCATTTAGTTTGGTTTTCGTGATGGTAAATGGTGAGTGCTAATTTGAGGTTCCTGTTAAACCTTTCGGCATGAGACAGCTGCAGATGGAATGGGGCCAGTCTTGTGTGTTTCATTCCCAAGGAAAAACAGAAATCCTTAAATAACCTTGACCCAAACAAGGATGTATTATCTGAGACGATACTTTCCGGGATCCCCAAATGAGCGAAGACCTTCTGACACGATCCCCTCAGAGCAGGTTCCTCCCAAGTGGTGAGGGTGGTACACAGAGGGCGCTCGTGTTTCATCACATCTTTTTCATTTATCACCTGCCATCTTATTTCTTTTCATTCATTTCTTGTTGGCCCTCTCTGTGCGCGAAATGCCTGCCCATGTGTTTGCCGTGCATGGATACCCGTGTCATTGGAGGAGGGGATCCTGGTAGTTGAGGAATTCTATTGACTGCGGCCATGGACACCAACACACTACTTTGGTCCTGAATTCAGCTAATCAGGTGACTAGGAGCTAGCCCACTCCTAGTCAATCGGCTTGTCATCATGTAAGTGCCTGTGGGGCGAGTTTGGAGACCATGGTCTTCCCAAGCTATATCTCCTGGGTAGCCCTGGTGCTAAAGTTCAGCATCCCCCTGGTTGGGCTCCATGGTAGGTGGGGTCCTTGGAGATGAAATAAAAATGTTACTTAACATTGGTTCCAAATCTCCAGAACAAAAGTGTTCGATTATAAGTAAAAGACCGAGTTCTGAAAGCCCGGTAAAGAATGTGAGTAGTTTAGACAGCTGTGCTGCAGTTACATCCAATGCACCTGCACCTAAATATTTAGTAGTGAAACATACGAAAACTGAGGAAGACTTCCACAAAGTTTCCCCATTCTTAATTGCTAGGGCAATTAGGGGAGCTATTGGGGAAGTAAATGACATCAAGAAACTTAGGAATGGGACACTGCTGATCGAGACTGTGAATGACATCCAGCCCAGAAAACTGCAATCAGTAGAAGCTCTGAGTACCATCCCGGTTAAAGTTAAGGCACATCAGAGCCTCAACTTTAGTAAGGGTGTGGTGTATTCCTATGACCTTTTGGGGATAAGTGAGATGGAGTTAACATCTGAGCTAGCCTCAGAAGGAGTAATCAAGGTAGATAGGATCAAGGTAAAGCGAGGTGGTGTGTTAAAACCCACTCTTACCTTGATCCTGATTTTCTCAACTCCCAGTGCAGATCGCTGCTGGGTATATAAAGCTGTGTGTGAGACAGTATTTGCCAAACCCAATGTGGTGTTTTAACTGTTTATGGTTCGGCCATACTAAGTTGACATGCAATAGAGAGAAGATCTGTGCCGACTGCGGCCAAAAGGCCCATGAGGGGGCACCTTGTTCATCCGGGCCTCATTGCGTCAACTGTCAGGGTAACCACACAGCTTGGTTAAGGGGGTATATATTAGTTAACCCATGAAAATAATGCTTATTTTTGAAAAGCTGTAGTTGGGAAATAAAAAAATCCAATCCATATGCTTTGAAGTATGTTAATGACATACATTTTTATAAACCATTCTTTGCAAAAAAAAATTTATTGTTGATTCTTTCTGAAAAATGGCCGTTTCAAGATGGCATCTATGATTCGGCATTGTCGTCTTCGGGCCATGATTGTGATGTAACGAATAGTCGGAATGAAAAAATAAAACAGTTTTGCAAATTATATGAATACACAAATGGCCTCTTCTATCCGCATTAAAATTGAGTAATTACTGCTATTTCTGTTTGCAAATAAATATACTGTATGGAAAATTCATAAAATTTCGTATATTATATTTGAATTGCAGAAGAACCAATTTAAATATTTCAAAATCTGTAATCTACTCCATTTCTATATGTTTGCTGAATACATGTATTAAATTTCAGATTTTTATCGATAACGGTTTTTGAGAAATCGTGGCCCAAAATGTAGAAAATGTAGTTTTCGGGAAAATGGCTTTAAAGATAAAACAATAATTTCTGGCAATGAAGTGGAAACATACCCCTTTCAAAATCCTCCTGGCATGTAACAGGCCCCTTCAGCAGCCAATACCTCTTCTTCTGCTGCCTGTTTTATGCGCCTTCTCTTTCTTCGTGTCTCTAACGTTGACTATTCCCTCTTTGATGCAGCGACAGACAGACGCCGCTTGTCCTCTTCTACAGCGGCTGTGGTTGCACGGGTGCCAGGAATTATGTTCAATTCCTCCATTACTTTCACAATTGCCATTCCACCATCATTGAAGGTTGCAACAGCAATATTTGCGGCTGTCAATGAAATATTTAAGCCACTAAATGAGTGTTTCGGTGCGAGTTTCCAAATCTTACTGTTTAATGACTCATTGTTATTTTGGTTATAACCACCAATACATTTTTTTAGTAGCTCCTCATCAGATAATGCGGTATATACAGGCAGAAGGCCATCCATTACTGCTGTTTCGACTTCACTTGAAAATTCAAAGTTAAAATCATTTCTGGCTTGTGCTTTTTGCCAGCTGCACCAACTGTCTTCTCCTTTAGGACATAAGAAATGTTGCGGGTTGGAATTTGTGGACCTATAATGATAGTAAGTTGCCCATACAGCATTTCTCATATCATTTAAACTGGCGGTATTTGCCCTTATAGCATTTCCATAGTATGTTGTTAATTTGTCAATCGGTTTTGCAGTCAGTCTTCTCTGTCCGCCAATCCCCTTTCCGTCCAACAACTTCACCCTGGCTAAATCTTTTGTAATAGATCTCAATCTTGTTCCTATTCTCTTCTGAACATGACCAATACATTCTTTCTTCTCTATTTTCTCATCTCCATATGGTCTAGCTTCACACACAGCCTTATACACTTTAGAATCACCATCGCCAATGTATTTAAGATATTTACATCCGTACTTTTCTGATGATCTATCAAATATTTCCAGCATTCCTTGCACTTCCATACCTCCGGCACATCCTTCGTAATTTGCTGCACAGTGTTCCTTATGATTATCAAGCCATTCTATGTATTTCTCTGTACCCGATTTTTTTCCCCATACTTCACATTCTTTGCAGTAACTGTTCTTTACTGCTAAGTTGATAACTTTGCCTGTCTTGATGCCAATGATAACTTTGCCTGTCTTGATGCCAATGACAGTAGTGACATCCTGCAATGATGAAAATCCTCGTTTTCGCCAAGTTTCATCTCCAGAAACAGCAATGCCGTCTTCAACTTCGTCAGTTATTGTAGCAGCAATTTCTTCTATGGCAGCACGTCCAATCGACTCCTCCTTCACAATTTCTGATGCATCACATATTTTTTTAACGATATTATCATAGGTGGACTGTCGTATGGGAGATGGTAGGTTCATAATACCGCAGAATGTTCTTGCACCTGATTGTCCTTGCACCTGATTGTCCTTGTCCCAGCATTCTCATTGCAAGAACCATTCGCCTGTTTACGCAGTACTGATTGCCTTGATTTCCAATTTGCCGGCATGACGGTATACAGGCACTATCACTACACTTTTCACAATTCACAACAAGTTTAAATCCTAGTCCACGCACACTTTCTTGACTAAAGCTTACTTCTCCAGCACACCTACTACATCGTAAGCACTTTTTCAATCCACCGAATATGGTATCAAAATCAATTATTTCATTCCTTGGATTGCATTCACTCAGATAACTAGTGGAAGGGCTGGGATCACTATGGTGTAGCTTTCGACTCTATGCCAAAGTTATCTCTTCACGAGCTTCATCTACTTCTTTCATAAATCGATTTCCGTAAAATCTTCGTTTTTTATAACGTCTCTTGCTCCCTTTCTTATCGCCTATCCCGGGAGGACGGTATGGATGCATTTCAGCAATATGGCTTGTGATAGATACAACACCAAAATAATACCTTGAAAAAGGTCTAAACACGTGCAAAACATTCATGAAACTGATCCAAAATACACAAAGTGACCTTCGACACTCGGTTGTCACGTGTTGAGCCCTCCAATAACTTCTACTCCCCTCTTCTCTTTTTTACAAATCCCCTTGGCAGACAGCTGCCGAGTGACGAAGTTCCTGATGAGTCAGACGACCGCGCATTCTAAGAGATAAATATTTGCTGACAGCGTAATTTTTCGAACTTTTGGATGCCGTTTGCAGCATTATGTAGAAAATGATTTAGCTATCAAAAACTAAAATAAAAAAAAAATCGTGAATTTTAAAGGTTTAACTCATATATACCTCCTTAAAGGACTGCCAAACCTTGGTTTTTGAAAATCCAAGAAATCCAAGTTATCCGAGCAATAAGCAGTCTCAGTCGCAGATGCAAGAAAGCAGGTGAAGCTGATGGCTCCACCTCCACCTGTACTTTTTGCCAAGGTTGTGGCCAGTCCTAGCCCAACCCAAGCATCTTTCCCAAAAGAAAGCAGCAAGCAGTGATCCCTCAAAGGTTCATAGGAAGAAGGTAAATGTCCCAAAACCAATTTCCTAAGTTTCTCAAGGCGAAATATGGCAAACCGAGGATAAATCCCTAACCAAAATGAGAGCTAAGTCGATAGGCTCTACCATATCTCAACCGGAAGATATGGACTTTGCATGCCTATTGGATAGCAATATTAACCTCTTCCGAGTACAGGGAAGAGGGAAAGGAAAGAAGAAACTGACTATAAAAAGGTAGGGCCATGTCCACTAATTCCATACCCAGAGAATGGATAATATAATATAATGGAATTGTAACGGTTTTCAATGCCACTTTCCCTAACTCCGTATTCTCCTATCGAAGTTATCACCAGTGTTTTTCTTTCCAGGAAACTCGATTCAGGGAGACTGACATAGTCACACTCAGAGGCTACTCATTGTATAGGAAAGGCCTCGTGAGTGCCCAGCAGGCTCATGGAGGAGTGGCTATGTTGGTTCATAACTCGAGATACTCAAGAGGAGATAACTCTCAACGCAGAACTGCAGGCTATTGCAGTTAGAGTTGCTCTCCCTCAGCAGGTGACCATTTGTTCTTTGTATTGGCCCCCTAATGAAAATGTTACAAGAAGGTCAATTCTGGACCTCATAGATCAGTTGCCAGCCCCACTTATTCTTATGGGCGACTTTAATGCCCATAATTCTGAGTAGGGGTCGGAGAAAACAGATCGTTGGGGACGTCGCCTGTCTGATATTTTCTCGAGCCTGGATCTGGTGATACTTAATGATGGTAGTGACACTCACTTCAGTGCTAGCAGCAGGTCATTTTCAGCGATTGACCTAACAATCTGTTCTAGCACAGTCGCTCCATTATTTGAGTAGGAGGTGCACCAAGATCTATGTGGCAGTGATCATTTTCCGATTATCCTGAAACAATTATCACCCAATAGTTTCAATTCGCGTTGCTCTAATTAGGCAATTAAAAATGCAGATTGGGCAAAATTCTCCAATGTTATTCTGTTCAGGGAAGAACAATTCCCTCGGGGGAGGAACAAGTGGAGCATGTCATGCAAGTACGGATATGATATCGAAACGAAAGTATCGATACCGTAATGATATGTATCGAATGAAAAGTATCGATACCACAAAAGTATCGGGCCGAAAGTACCGATATTAGTAAGTATCGAATCGGAACAATTACAAATTTTACATTAATTTAATATAACTAAAGGCACATATGTCTATGAGTAGTTATCGAATCAAAACAAGCAAAAAATTACATTTATTGAACATAAGGAAAGGCACATTCGTCCAGGAAACTATGGCATGACATCATTTCAGTCCAAATGTCCAAAGTAATTGCAACATTTCCCACACTAGGATCACTTATTTTGTCAGAATAAACCTTTATCATGACCTCATACAGCTCATAAGTCGTGATTTTAGTATGTCAATGCTGGGGAGCTTGTAAGAGGGGCTTAATTGCTTCAACAGTCGATGAAATCCTTGACCATTGACTGTTTCAAAGGGCCGCTTATCAACGCAGATAAAATACAGCAAGCACTGTAATGAGCTCATGACGATTACCACCCTCTGAAAAGCACAAGTTATAACTTACATAAATAATAAATAGATCGAGCAATAAACATCCCTAATATCAACATAGTAAACGCAAATTACTGGAATATGAGGTAATTCTCTGAAAGAATGCAGCAATCGTCAATTGTGACTTTTTGCGGGAGATGGTAAGTACTGAGTTTCTGCCACAACCTCGTTAGATGCACCAGAATGAACTGGATCATAGGCATCGAAAACGAATAACACCAGATTAACGAAGTTATGTTGCAGAAAAAATGATCACACTTAAATAATAACTTCATTAATTCAATGAAATAGGTCATATTTTAATTTCGCATTCTCTTGGTGGGAAATCCATTGAAGTGGAAGCCACTGCATCAGACACCAATTTTTCATCTTGCTTCTTCTTGCCAGGAGGTAAATGCATCGCCCTATCAAAATAAGTAAAACACTAATTTTCAAGCAACATGAATTTCAGATGGTTAAGTGCACTTATGCACCAAGCAAGCCATATTGTAATATTTATTAGTATAGGCATATAGCAAATGCATCCATTGGCAGACAGTGGGTAGTATGCATAAAAATGTAGCAAATGCTTTTCCTTCAGTTTTGTAGCAATTGCTACGATTCACATGCATAAATTTTTGTAGCAAAAGCTTTTCCTTTTGCTACTTTTTATGCATACCACCCAGTATGTCACATTATTCATTAAAATGGCGGTATTGAAAATGAATCAAGTTAACCGAATATTTATAACATAATTGTAAACTTACTTTTGTTGGTACTTATTCAAATGTTTCTTCATATTTGATGTATTTCTACTAGTTTTCAAAACTTTGAAACAAGTTTTACACGAAGCAGTGTCCTTGTTAATTCTATTAAAAAATTTCCAAATATAACTCTTTGGAGGTGCCATGGTAAACCTCGTGACGATTTGTGCACTACACGAATAGTAGCGCCTAGACGTGGACAATTTTACATCCTTCATTTGCGCTTCACTTTTGTTACTGCATGTACTAATTTGATTTGATACTGAGAAAAATATACCGATATCACTAGAAAATCGAAAGAAAAGAATCAGATACAGAAGTACCCGGTATCGAAAGGGAAGTACCGATATTAGTAAAGTATCGATATTTTTTTCGTATCCCTACATGCAAGCTTTGATACTCGCAGCAAGCATGAGCATCCCTAAGTCTTTTCCTCGACTCAGGCAAGTTCCAGTCCCCTGGTGGAATGAGGAATGTTACAGGGCGATACGTAACAAACGATGGGCTTTTTGTGTCTTCCGTACCCACCCCACAGAGAGGAACATGTTGAAATACCTTAAATTGAATGCACTGGCACGCAGGATAATCAGGAAATGTAAAAGGGAATCTTGGAGGAAATATGTATCAACCATTATGAGTTCTATTCCAGTCTCTGAAGTATGGGAAAAGTTGAGGAAGATATCCGGTCGAACGTCTTCCCACATGATTAGTGGACTGTTGGTCAATGGCATGGTTTCCATATGCAAAACTGAAATAGCCAACGAGTTAGCATCTTTTCTGTCTAAAGCATCCAGTTCACAACAAATGCCGCTGAGATTTCTTGCTCAAAAAGATGAGCTAGAATGGCAGACTCTCAGATTTGCTTCCCAGGGCAATGAGAGCTACAATGTCCCATTTAATATGTGGAAACTAGAAAGTACTTTGGCAGAGATGCGTGATAGCGCTCTAGGGTTGGACACCATTTATTATGACATGATGTCACCTAGATCCTCCTGAGAAGGATTATCTCTTAAGGATGTACAACCAGATCTGGGTAGAGGGCCACTACCCCACGCAATGGTGAGAAGCCATTGTAGTGCCTTTGCTAAAGTCCAGGAGGGATAAGAAACTGCCAGAAAGCTATCGACCTGTGTCACTCACTAGCTGCCTTTCTAAACTCATGGAACGAATGTTCAATAGACGGCTGGTTTGGTTCTTGAAATCAAATAGTCTATTGACCAACATTCAGTGTGGTTTCCCCCCCCCCCCTGCGGGTAGGGGGATTGAGAATACTCCCGCAGCCCCTCTGCTGGTCGTAAGTGGCGACCAATGGGCGAGGAGGCAACCTCGTTAAAAAACCCTTTTTATGCTTAGGGTAGCTTCCAGACAGTATGTGGATCTGCAGTCTGAGTCCAGCCATGTCACCTGGCTGTCGATACACCTGCGTGTTTGCCGTGCCTGGAGACCCGTAAGGGGGAGAAGAGGTACCTGGTGGTTGAGCTTCCTGGATCCCGTCTGGGTTTCGGGTGTCCAAGATGGGCACAGGGAGCAACACACCACTTTAGCCTCTGATTCGCTGTAAACGGGAGTCAGGTGCTAGCCACACCTGGCCAATCGGCTTCCGTCACATTTAGGCATTCCGGTGGCAAGCGCTTTCGGCTATGGAGGTCTGTGTAGGGGGGTCGAAGGTGCATGGAGTTGGAGGCCCATGTACGGTGGGTGGAGTGGGAGCTGAGATCTAACCTAAAGCAGGCAGCCTAGTTGCAGCTGTTATATCCTTTGGTTAGCCCTGGCGACCACACAGGTTTGCGGTGTGGCGTCCCAAATGTGTGGCTCCTTGGTGGGTGGGGAGACCAGGGGATGAATTTTCTGTATTTAATGGCAGAACACATACTTCCTCCACCCCCAAAAAGAACCCTCCCAGATGTGGACGGGGGAGATAAGTCAACCTGCACCTGCAGGAGCTATCTAATTATGAGATGTGCAAACGAAGGCAAGAACCTTACTAAGGTCTCTCCCTTCCTAAAACAAAAGGTCCTCTCGGGAGCAATCCCAGGGGACCTAGAATCTGTTAAAATATTAAGGGACGGAAGACTATTAATAAAAACAAAAAATGATAAGCAAAGTGAAGTGCTGCTGGCTTTGAAGAAGCTGCATGACATTCCTGTCACTGTGGAGCCGCATAAGTCTTTGAATACTTGCCGTGGGGTCATATCCTGCTATGACCTTCTCTATGTCAATGTCGCAGAGATTACGAGGGAGATGGCTCCCCAAGGGGACATCAACTGTCGTAGACTAACGACAAAAAGGAATGGTGAACCATAAAAAACCACCTCTGTGGTTCTCACCTTTTTGCTTGACAAGCTTCCGGAGAAGGTCAATGTAGGGTATGAGAAATGTCCTGTACGTCCAAATATACCAAACCCAATGCGTTGCTACAAATGCCAAAAATTTGGTCATGCTGCACCAAGGTGCAAGGGCGAAGCCATCTGCCCAAAATGTAGCAAAGCTGTGCATGAGGGGGAGGTATGTGCCTCACCTGTACTTTGCGGCAATTGCGAGGGGCCACACCCAGTCTACTCGCGAGATTTCCCCAAAGTGCAGGAAGAACGCAAGATCATAGAGATCAAAATGATCGAAAAAATTCCATATTTTGAGGCACGGAAGAAGTACAGGACATTGATAGCACCGACGATCACAAAGTCTTATGCGGAGAAAGCAACAACTCCAAAGAAAATGGTCACCTGTTCTACCCAAACCGTGCACCAGGCATTTATCCAAATTTTATTCACAAGAAAACGGAATTCCCCAAGGCTCCATCCTGAGTGTGACACTTTTTGCCATAGCTATAGATGATGTGGTTGGATGCATACAAACACCTGTGGAAGGATCTTTGTTTGTAGATGACCTAGCTATTTTCTGTAGGTCATCATTAATCCCCACGGCAAGGAGACAGCTCCAACTCACATTAAATCGTCTATACAAGTGGTCACAGTAGAACGGTTTTCGTTTTTCTCAAGAAAAGACGAAATGTGTCCATTTTTATAGGCGAAGGGGATGCTTCCTCCCGCCGACGCTTAAACTGGGTTGCCATGTTTTAGAGTTTGCTGACTCTATCCGTTTTCTTGGTTTGATCTTGGATAGACGACTGAATTGGAAAAGCCATATTCAGTTTTTAAAGGAACGGTGTTTTAAAGTTTTAAACATTTTAAGATATATCACAAACCGTCTGTGGGGAGCTTACCGCAAATCTATGCTAATGCTGTACAGAGCATTGGTGCGGTCAAAGATTGACTATGGGAGTATTGTCTACTCCTCGGCCCGGAAGTCATACATGCGTCCACTGACATCGTTACACAATGCTGGAATCAGATTGGCAACTGGTGCCTTTAGAACCAGTCCCATTCCTAGTATTTATTGCGATGCTGGGGAGCCGCCATTGGAGATCCGGAGAAATATCCTCATGTGTAACTATGTCACAAAAATTTTATCTTTGAAAGGACACCCGTGTTTTGATGTAATTTTTAAATTCCGTTTTACTGAAATTTTTAACCGACACCCAAGGGCCACAAAACCGCTTGGAATACGTTTTAAGTCTTATATGGATGATATTGGATTGCAGCTTCCCAAGATTGTTCCTACCGGCTCTCTCTCCCTTTACCATTTAAACTCCAGAGGAGTTGACATCATTTTCCTCTGGATTCCTGGACATGTTGGCTTAGCAGGTAATGAGAGGGCAGACGCACTTGCGAAGGAGGGTTTGAACCTCCCTGTCACAAATGGCGACTCTGTCCTCCACCAAGACCTAAAGGGTATGTTTAGGACACCAGGGCTTAATAAGTGGCAAACTTTGTGGCTAGAGATGTCGCAAAATCAGCTACATGAAATAAAAAGGGATATTTCTCCATGGGCATCCTCTGTAAGGAATAGTAGAAGGGAAGAAGTCGTGGTTGCGCGTTTGAGAATAGGGCATTCAGCCCTGACCCACTCGTCCCTCTTTACCATCGAGAAGGAACCACCACGATGCACCGACTGCGACTCCCTTCTAACTGTAAGACACCTCCTGACAGAATGCCAGAAATATAACGTGCTACGAAGCAAGTTCCACATTACGGGGGAACTTGCTGATATTTTATCTGATGACTCCATGGAAATGGATAATATTTTAAGGTTTTTAAGAGAAGCTGGACTTATCCACCTTTTATAGAATTTTAAACATTTACTTTTAATGCATTTTATTATTCATGATTTTACTATTTAATACATTGTAGGGAATCGTTTGCACTGTCTCTTGACAGGCAACGAGAAAGGTGCAAAATGACCCTAGCTGTCGAAGCACCTAAAATCGAATACCTACCTACCTACGAAGGAGATGGCTTCTCAAGGAGTCCACTTTTGTTGTAGACTCAGGACCAAGCAGAATGGCGAGATCGTCAACACCACCTCAGTGATGCTCACATTTGCATTTGACAAACTCCCAGAGAAGGTATTTGTTGGATACGAATCATGCCTAGTACTGTCATTTATTCCGAACCCCATGCGATTCTTTCAGTGCCAGAAATTTGCCCAAATCACACCAAGATGCAATTGCAAGGGGCCACACCCAGTGTACTCACGGAATTGCCCAAAGCTGCAGGAAGAACGCAAGATAATGGAGATCAAGGTGATGGAGAAGATCCCATATTTTGAGGCCAGGAAAAAGTACAGGACATTGATTGCACCAACTTTTTCGAAATCCTTTGTGGCCGTAGCAGCTATTCAAAAACGACTGTTACGATTGCGACCCAAACAGGAACAGAAGAAAAGCTGAAAAAGACTACTAAAAGGCATAAGCAACCAGAAAATATAAAGCCTGTGGAGCAAAAGCCTACCAAGACTTCCGCATCATATGACACAAACAAAATTAATGGTGAGGGTTCTCTGAATAGGAGTATCCCACCAAAAAACAAAAGTTACCCAGCAATTCCTCCTTCCTCCTGTCGAGAGGAAGCACTGCCATATAGCACTCCCTCTGCTGAACAAGCATCAGGTGAGGAGGGCATGGAGGAAGATCAAATGGACGAGGACCAATTACAGGCCTTCTTCCTTAATAGACACACTAGGGTAAAGACGAAGCTTAAGCACTAAGCTTCTTCACAACTATATATTTCATAGCTTATACGAATGTTCTATCTATATTTCTATCTAGTCACGTTTTTAACGTTAATTATATTCAGGGTTTTAAACTGAAATTCCACTTTTTAATGCCCCTATTCATACAGTGGAATTGTAATGGTTGCTATACACACAGAGAGGAGCTAGCGATTTTATTAAAAGATTTTAACCCTTCTTGTATTTTATTACAAGAAACCCATTTTAAAGAAACAGACAAGGTTAAATTGAAAGGTTTTAATGTTCTTCGAGTTGACGACCTTAGTGGAAACAGAGACCAGGGAAGGGGGTCACCCTGGCCATCAGGGAAGCCCTTTACATCTCCCAGGTAGACCTTAGGATGCCCTTTCAAGCCGTTGCTGTTACTGTAGCCACTCCAGAGGTGATTACGTTATGTAACGTATACCTTCTGGAATGGGCTCAAGTGAAATGGGGGAACCTTGATGACCTGATCAATCAGATATCACTGCCATTCATGCTGCTGGGCGACTTTAACGCCCACAACACACTCTGGGGGGACACGATGGCCGACCACAATGGCAGAGGTCGTCTTTTAGAAAACCTTTATAATGATTTTAACCTGATTTTATTGAATGACTGTGAAAAAACAAGTTTTAATGCTTTTAATGGGAAGTACTCCTTAATAGATTTAGTTATTTGTAGCAGCACCATTGCACCACTATTTACATTGTCTGTGCATAATGATCTTTGTGGTAGTGACCACTTCCCTCTCCTAATTCAGCAGAAGGATAATGTTTCTGTTGACTTGAACCGAGCGAGAACATGGGTTACACATAGAGCCCATTGGCCGGATTTTAAATCGAATTTTAAATTCAATTTGGACAAAGTCGAGGGGGAATACGCAATGTCGAGGTTTTTACGGCAGCTGTACTCAATGCTGCTAGTACTAGCGTTCCAATGTCATCTGGGAAGATGCGCCACACTCCCGTTCCCTGGTGGAATAAGGAATGTGCGGTGGCCATTCGGAAACGCAAACGGGCATTGCGAATTTTTAATAGACACCCCAGATGTACAAATCTTGCGGCGTTTCGACGACTGAGGGCAAAAGCTCGCAAGGTCATCAAAGATGCAAAAAGGTCCTCTTGGATAAAGTATGTATCCTCCATTAACCACAGGACTCCAGTTGCACAGGTTTGGAATAGGGTTAATAAAATCTTGGGCAAATACCACCCTACAAGTGTGCCAGGGCTAGAAATTGGAGGCCAACTTATAACATCTTCTGCTGCCATTGGCGAAGCGTTAGGCCTCCATTACGCCAAGGTTAGCAGTACAGCCGAGTACGAGCTTTCTTTCATTCGAATGAAAGAGAGAATGGAAGGAACTGTACTAAACCTTGGCAATATCAGCAGTCCAGCATCCTACAATGAACCTTTTTCATTGTGGGAGTTGAAGTCAGCAATTGGGGATGGTAAGGACTCTTGTCCTGGCTTGGACAGTATCCACAATGCCTTCCTCTAACACCTGCCCATAGATGCTGAACAGGATCTGCTGAAAACCCTCAATCAGCTTTGGGCTGAGGGGGCTTTCCCTGAATCTTGGCGGGAATCGGCAATTGTCCCTATCCCTAAACAGGGAAAGGACAAGAGCCAGCTATCGCCCAATCTCCTTGACCAGTTGCCTGTGCAAACTGATGGAGAGAATGGTGAACAGACGTCTAGTTTGGTGCCTTGAGAGCGGTAACCTTCTCTCAAATGTCCAGTGTGGTTTCCGATCTGGCAGGTCTACAGTGGACCACCTGGTCAGGATCGACAGCTTTATCCAAGAGGCCTTTATCCTATGCCAGCATGTCATAGGAGTCTTTTTTGACATAAAGAATGCGTATGACAATACCTGGCTATACAAGATTTTACGCACTCTTAAAGACTGGGGTTTTAAAGGTAGACTACAAATTTTTATCCAAAACCTTTTAGCGGGGCATACTTTTAGAGTTCGTTTGGGCAATCACCTATCACAGTCTTTTACCCAAGAAAATGGTGTTCTTCAGGGCTCTGTTTTAAGTGTTACGCTATTCGCAATAGCCATCAATGATGTTGTAGACTGCATTAACCCACCAGTTATATGCTCATTGTTTGTCGATGACCTAGCTATCTTCTGTAGGTCATCAAATTTGAGGATGGCTGAAAGGCAAATCCAGCTGACCCTGAATCGGCTCCATAAATGGTCTGGCGAAACTGGCTTCCGCTTCTCTGAAGAGAAGACCAAGTTATGCATTTCCACAGAGGACGGGGAATATTTCCTGATCTCTCTCTTACACTTGGTGAAATTACCCTACCGGTGGTGGATTCTGTACGGTTCCTTGGAATGACACTCGACAAAAGATGGAACTGGAGAAGCCATATTGTCATTTTAAAAGATAGGTGTTTTAAAGTTTTAAATTTTCTGCGATACTTGTGTAATTCGTCATGGGGTGCTGACCGCAAATCGATGCTTCTCTTATACAGGGCATTGGTACGATCAAAGCTCGACTATGGGTCCTTTATATATTCCGCTACACAAGTGTCCTATCTCCGCCCACTGAGTACCATTCACATTTCTGGCCTCAGGTTGGCAACTGGTGCTTTCAGGACTAGTCCAATTCCCAGCATCTACTGTGATGCTGGAGAACTGCCTCTTGAGATGTAGAGGATGATTTTAATGTGTAATTATGTCAGTAAGATTTTATCCCAAACGACACACCCTTGTTTTAAACTTGTGTTCAGACCCCGTTTTATTGAACTATTTTATAGAAGACCTAGGGTGACGAAACCCATAGGAATGTGTTTTAAGAATTTCATTGACGATGCCCGGATTCAGCTCCCCGAAGTGCAATCTGTTGGTTTTAATAAAGTGGCAGATGTCTTGTCCAAATATTAAATTGGATCTGTCTCGCTGCAACAAATCAGGCACACATCCTCGTGTGTATCTCCATCAATTTATGGAAATTTTGGAAAAGCACCGTGATGCCACTCACATCTACACGGATGGCTCCAAATCAGACACAGCCTGTGCGTGCGCTGTATTATCTTCCCAAATTATCATCTCCGTGGTGAAGCTGCACCCGCTGTGTAGTGTTTACACAGCGGAAATGTATGCAATCAAGACCGCCTTGGATGAAATAGATTCACAAAACATGTCGTATTTGATATGTAATGACTCTAAGAGAGCATTGCAAACCATCCTTTCTTTTGATTCCTATCATCCTCTGGTCCAGCTTATTCATTTCCGTCTTGCTCTTTTAGAGGCCATGGGGAATAATGTACTCTTTTTTTGGGTTCCAGGCCTTTGGGAATCAAGGGGAATGAGAAGGCCTACTGCTGCCAAGGAAGGCCGACTGCTGCCAAGGAAGGCCTCGGCAAGCAGGAATTAGACTTGCGGTCCATGACAGCAGCAGACCTAATAAATTATTTTAGGTTAATTGTAGTGAAACAATGGCAGGACTCATGGCTGGGTTTACATAATAACAAATTGCGGGACATAAAGGCTGTTAAAACTTCTTGGTCCTCCTCTGTCAGGAATAGTAGGTGGGAGGAAATAGTGCTGAACCGTTTGAGGATAGGGCACTCTGCCCTTATTCATTGTTATCTGTTCACGCAGGAGAAGGAAGTACCGCACTGTGATCACTGTGACTCCCATCTCACTATAAGGCATATTCTGACCGAATGTACCAACTACAAAGGTATGCGAAATAGTATTTCGATGCTAGGTCAGCTTAGCGATGTTCTGGGCGATGACATAGTTAAGATAGACGTGGTTTTCAAATTCCTCATGGAAGCTAAATTGCTTTCATACATTTAACTACTTTTTAATGCTAGCTTTTTTCTATACACATTACCTGTGTACAATTTTAGCAATGGAATATACATATTTTAATCAGTTTCTTATCACCATTAGTAAGGAAATATATATAATAACTTTTATAGTATTACTAGTTTGAGTACGGTGTGAAATGACCTTGCTGTCGACGCACCTTGTAAAACTAACTCTACTACTACTACTACTGGGGAGGGGAGAAGAGAGGGAAGGGGTAGGGTTGGGGAAGATCCGACCGTTATGTCCAAAGAGATACGTAGACAAGTGATAGTTAACCAGGGTGCATAATGCACCCCGTTGTGAATGAGATTTTTGCAAGGATACAAGGAGCTGACAGGGTGCATGAAGAGGTTCATGTCATGGATGGTGTGCATTCATTTAAAGATGTTCAATGAATAGTGTTCATTGAATGGTATTCGACAAAAATTTAATTCATTAAGATTTTTTTGTTTAGCTTTAAAAGTCTTATTAGATTGTTATTTATCTTTATTTCCTAAACTATTATATGGAGTAGCTGTTTTATGTTATGTAAGAAATGTGTGCTATCTTTTGTATTTTATTTTTGCCTCTAAATGTTTATATTTAAATATAATGTGTGATTGCAAATAAAGTTTGGTATTCACACTACGTGAATGTGTGTAATGTGTTAATTCTGAAAATAAAGCACAAGTGTTAAGTAAACATACATATTTGTGGTAATTTCCCTTCTGGGGTGCATGAGTTTCTCAAAACCTGGCCTAGGGGTGAATGAAGTTATAAAACGTTGAACACTGGCATAGACTACGGTGACCAGATTCTTAGGAGGAAAACCGGGAAATGATCTCTAAAGAAGACAATTTGGGACATAATTGGGAAAAATCAGTCACATCACCGATATAACGTGAATTTTTGTACCTTTTTTATTTTATATACTACTTAAATTAATAGTAAATAAGCTTCGCAAATACCGATAACAATTTTTTTAACATATTAACATATAATTTCAAATTAATGAATACAAATAAAATATGTACGCCCATCTATTTTGTTTTCCCTCCAATTGCCGGAATCGTGTTTCCCCGAATTGCAAAAGCACCGCAAACCACGATAAAATCTCCTCCAAATCGCCTACGAGAAATAATTTTCTCTCAGGCACATAAAATACGATTGTTTTTAGAGCTTTTCGTCAACGCTAAAAGCTCTATTATCTTCGTGATGTCCGTCCGTCTGTCCGTATGGATATATTTATTTATTTATTCATGAATATTTCACATACAGCACACAAAGTGCCAATTTACAGTGAAATCTATAACTCAACAAACACAAACATCCATGTCCTAGGCGGGATTCGAACCCGCGACCTTAGTATTCGTTGGCAGATACTCGAAACACCAGTCTACCAAGGTCGAAGAATTGGCTTAATTGATTTCAACCAAATTTGGTAGAAAGTATTTCCACATAAATTAATGACCAAAATGACATACAGAGAGCACTCACACGTCAATAAGAAATAAGGAAAATGAAAATTATACTTACAAGTTTGCAGGACGATGATGGCCTACAGGAACCTGTTGTCAAAAACTAACCTAAAAAGAAAAAAAGGAACACACACGCACAATCACTCTGGAATTATGAAGGCAGAATTTTGAATAAGTGAAAATACCATAGGTCAATTTTTTTCATAAGGATGATTATACATCGTTGTTCCAATCGCTCAATTATTAGACTAGTGGACTGTATAAATCGTATTTACTTTACCGAGGGTGGTACAATCACCGAATCCGTGTTCTAATTACAAACACCCGAGCCGGGCAGGCACGTCCAGCATCACCGTTTTTATCTCTCTCCTCCCGAGTGGGCAGACACGTCCTCTCCTCACCGTGTTTTCGTCTCCACTGGCCCACCGTCCAAAGGCAACGTTGTCAAACTTCACCATTCAACCACACGGCGCCCGCCAGGACGCCGCCACCCGTCAACAAAACAAACAAAACCAAAACATACAATGTCCCAACATGCCGGCCGCTGAAAAGGAATTACAATCTCCTTTTCTTACATAACAATTTAAATGTCAACAAATTATAATTCAGGTGCAGTTGGGAAAGGGCAAAGCCTTGTAATGGGTCGCTTAAAGTTTCCAGAAGGGGTACTGATAGTTGCTACTCGCACTAATCCGTCAGCGCCTGGATGGATTTCTTGAATCACTGCCAGCTTCCAACAGAGTGGAGGTAAGTTGTATTCCTTCAGGATGCAAAGGGTTCCAGGTTGCACATTTGCACAGGTTGATGTCCACTTGGCCCTCTGCTGTAAGTGACTGAGATAGTCGACCATTTGCACCAAAATTGCTGGAGCTGCCGCTGTAGGAACTGCCATCTGGAAAGTAAGCTAAGCTTGACATCGATTAAGTCTGGTTCAGGAAAACTAGTGATAGCCGAGCCAATCAGAAAATGACCAGGAGTAAGAACTGCAGGGTCATTGGGATCATTTGAGAGAGGAATCAAGGGCCTTGAATTGAGACAAGCTTCAGTCTGAGTTGTTAACGTGGTCAACTCCTCGAAGGTTAAACATGCATTTCCCATGACTTGCCGTAGATGGTATTTAAAGGATTTCACTCCAGCTTCCCATATGCCACCGAAATGTGGTGCTCGGGGTGGAATGAAATGCCATGTTGAGCATATGTGTTCACCCTTAATTGGTGGTCTTCTGCTTGGAAAAGTGCCTTTAATTCTCGAAGTTCTCTTTCGGCTCCAACAAAATTTGTTCCATTGTTGCTGTAAACATTATTGCATCGACCTCGACGTGACACAAACCTTTTCAAGGCTGCCAAAAATGCTTGTGTGGACATGTCACTGATGACTTCGAGATGAATGGCTCTAGTGGACAAACATACAAATATTAGCATTTACTCTTCACTTTACTTCTGCGAGTTCCAAATTTCACATACAAGGGTCCAGCGTAGTCAATTCCACAATTAAGAAATGGTCTAGCGGGTTTCACCCTTGGGCTGGGCAATTGACCCATGAGTTGACGAGTTGATTCAGCTTTCAACTTGTGACATATTAAGCAATGATACAAAATTCGTCTAATAGTTGCCTTACCATTCATAATCCAAAAAATTTGTCTTAAGGTTGATAATAGTAACTGACCACTGGCATGGAGCATATGTAGGTGTTCGCTTTCAACGATAAGTTTTGTTAGATGATGGGATGGAGGCAATATTATCTGATGTTTTTGATCATAAGCAAGTTCAGCATGCTGCAGGCACCCTCCGACTTGGAGTAATTGTTTATTGCATAAGAAAGGGTTTAAATTCTTTAACTTGCTCTTGTTGTCAAGAGGCCGAGAATTCTTGAGCAACTGGATCTCTGATGAATATGCTGTACTTTGAGCAATCTTAACACAGGTATGTAATACCGTTTGCAATTCCTCTTTAGAAAGCGGACCAATTTTCCGATCCTCAGGGGGTAACTTGCAGTTGGATATATAATGAAGACAATATGATACAACTCTTTGTAGCTTTGTTAGTTTAGAGAGCCTCGAGATTATTTTATCTTGATAAATTGTCGTGGCCAAGCTGGTCACAGTTTTATGTTGTTCTGGCATGTCGTGTGATGCCGGAAGAATGCCTGCGGTAGGCCATGAAATTGATGGATCCAGGAGCCATGCTGGTCCATTCCACCATATTGAGTTGTGAATTAAATCATTTGGATTGATTCCTCTTGATATTAGATCAGCTGGGTTGTCCTGAGATGCGACGTGTTTCCACTCAGCTGTTGAAGTGATATCTTGAATTTCTGAGATTCTGTTTGCTATGAACGTCTTCCATCTTGTTGGTGCTGCGGAAAGCCATGCCAAAACTATCGTCGAGTCCGTCCACAGTGAGCTGTGACTGATCTTCATGATGAAACCCTTAATGATCTTACTAAACAATCGCGCAAGTAAAAGTGCGCCGCATAATTCAAGGCGAGGAAGAGAAATCTTCTTTAATGGGGCAACTCTTGATTTTGAGCATAAGAGCTTGACAATGGTCTCTCCATTCTGATTGGTTGATCGTATGTAGATGCAAGCTCCATACGCACGTTCAGATGCATCCAAAAACCCGTGGATTTGGATGTCAACTGGTGTGCCTTTCACCAGAACTAACCTGTCAATCCGAATGTTGTCAACTACTGGAATCTGGTCATACAAAGGTTGCCAGCACTCCAGTAATTCTGGTGTTAAATCATCGTCCCAGTTGAAATTTTCTTGCCATACTGCTGGAGAAACATTTTACATCGAATGACAATAGGGCTGATTAACCCTAAAGTGTCAAAAATAGATGCTATGGTGGAGAGAACCCTTCTCTTGGTAAAGGTGTTCTTTCTCGAGTTCCACAATGTAGTCTTGAGTCCATTTGCAATCTGAAATTGATCTGCAGCAGGGTGCCACAACAAACCCAGTGTTTTAATATGATCATTGTCCAGTTGCAATGGAAGTTGCGTTTCTCTGAGCTTCTCAGGGATACATTCAAGTAGGGCTGGGTGGTTGGAACACCACTTGCGTAATAGAAATCCGCCCTCTTGCAAAAGTTGCATAGCTCTTTCTGCACAAATAGAGCTTCCTCAATGGTTTGTGTGCCAGACGTACAATCATCCATGTAGAAGTCACGTAATAAGACTCCTGCAGACTTGGGGAAAGACTTGGCTTCTTCAACAGCGAGTTGTTGAAGGCATCTGGTTGCCAGAAAGTTCCGTAAGTTACGGTATTCAGCTGGTACACTCTAATAGGAGTGGTAGGCTACTTTCTACACAAAATTCTCTGAAGATAGCAGTCCTGAAGATCTACATTAATTTGCCGATACATTTTTGCAATGTCGGCTGTAAAGCACACCTGGTGTGTGCAAAATCGTAAGATGATTGAACACAAATCTGGTTGGATTGTAGGTCCAACCATCAGCAAATCATTTTCATTAATGATTAATTGACCCTGCTGAGGCGTCAAAAACCACTCTAATTTTCGTCGTGCTGCTAGACTCTATAAAGATCGGATGATGCGGTATATGATAACTGACTGTAGCAGGGTTGGTTGAGGCATAAATCGGCTGCATATGGCCCAGAGCTTCATACTCGTCCATAAAATTTGTGTACTCTTTTCGCAATTGGGGCTGCCTCTCAAATCTTCTCTCCAGTTGATGAAATCTTGTTGTTGCCATGTGGTAGGAATCGCCAAGCTGTGTGGGATCCTGACGCAAAGGAAGACGTACTACAAATCGTCCTGAAGAGTCTCTTGTGGTGAATCGTTTGAAATGCTCTTCACATTCCTTCTCTTCTTGGGTCTAAGGTGTTTGATTGATTTCCTCAACTTCCCAGAACCTTTGAAGTAGTTGTTGTAAACTGTCATCACTTCTGAGAAGAAACGACCTGGTTAGCTCTGGCTGGGATGATCTTGTAGGAGTTATTAATTACATTTAATTTACAATTCCTCTGCATTTAGAGAAAGCATTGAGTCTCATTATAAATTGTAATCATAATTGTTAAATCAAATTATACTATTATTAAAACAAGGTAAACTTTCAAACAAGAATTCCATTTTTTTAAGAAAAAGGATTAACTTGTCAATCTCTTGCTATTCTTTAATCAAAAATAGCATGTAAATATATTTTCAAATACTGTGGTTAAAATGAAAAAATATACTAAATTAACCCTTTCCCTGGCAAGGTATTTTAAACCCTTAGGTCAGTTTAACATGCACTGCACTGACCCTTCTACCCTACTCGTCGTAATATGTACTTCACACTGATCAAGGCCTCCTTCTGCCTGGCCTATCTTTCAGTGCCATCTATTTAGTTTTTGTCTAACTGAAAGTGACCTCTTATTCTGAATACCTGCAGCATGCTGCCCTCTTTCTTTTACCCTATACTAAGAAAATCATTTTTTTCTGGGTATATTTCAGCCTAACTTATTTTACTTCGCATTTAAGTAAGATGGCGGGTCCTTTGGCAGGTTCAAGTCTTTTGGAGCGTGATCTTTTGCACATATTGGATGAAAGTGACTGATATTTATTCATTAGGTTCCATAAGTAATACATCTGTCTCTGATGATGAAGATTATACCGAACGTGCTGTAATCGAGGACGACAGTGACTGTGAATTGAAAGATTCAAGTTATCATGCAGCCCTTACAAGTTTTGCTTGAAAACAAGCGAGCAATGAATACATCCTTGTAATATGCCATTTACAGGTAACAGTGGACCACAAATACTAACAGAAAGCATTTTAAATAGTTTTCTTTGCATTTTGACAAAGATGTTATGGACTTGATTTGTGCAAAAATTAACCGCAATGCACAACAACACATTCAGAAGACTTCTCTCAAGCCAAGGTCTTGCATTAGTAATTGAAGGGAGGTAACAAGAAATGTATCATGTTAAATGTGTTAATCCTCTTCCAAATCATTCAAAAACCTATGATAAAATCATTTTTCACCAAAGATCCATTCCTGGAAACCCTGATATTTTCTTCAATAATAACCAAGATTTGAAATGATCCTGGAATTTTTTGTGAATAATGATGAAGAGAAAGGTTATAAAGGTCCTTCCAAATTATTTCAAATCAATTCATCCCTAAGTTTATTAAAATTCAAATTTCAAAATGTATACATACCAGAGCAAAACATTTGTATCGCTGAATCTCTAATGATGTGGAAAGGTAAATTCGGATTCAAACAGTATATTCCATTGAAAGCAGTAAAATTTGGTATAAAAACTTTTGACCTCTGTGAATCTAAAACAGGTTATCTTTGGAATTTTGTCTACACTGGTGCTGGTTCTGATATAACTTGTGACATTAATGTTGAGGACAACCTAAAGAGTTTGAAAATTATGTATCTTATTGAGCCTCTGCTGGGTAGAGGACATACTCGATGGCTCAATAATTATTACAATTCTCCATGTTTAGCATCTCTGCTTAGTATGAATGGAGTAAATGTTGCAGGAACCCTGAGACTAAGCAGAAAAAATGTCCCCACAGCCGTAAAAAATTAAAGTTAAATAAAGGAGAAACAGTAGTCTGGAAAAGCAATGGAAACATGGTAATGAAATGGAAAGATGAGAGACCCTTTCATGATGACAAGACTGAATGATCGTTGCTTCTAACTCGTTTTCCTGGTCGAAGAATATGAAAAAATATCTCGGATCCAAGCAACAAGTCAATTTTCCCAGGTTTGTTGAATGTCGGATCTGCAAGCTGGATATCCTGTGGAATGCTCCAATCTTGATAGTTGACATGTGTTGCAGTAAGATCTCCAGATATCCTTGTTAGGACAGAGCAATTAACATGACACTTGTAATCATGAATATTGGAATGTACCTCTGCGAAGACGCTGTGTTTGGTTTCGGAGGTGACTTCACCAATACCTTGGATTGACGTTCTATTGCGTTCCCTTTTCAATTTCAATCGTTGTACACATGCTTCTGTGATAAAATGTGATTGGGAGCATGAGTCCAACAAAGCTCGACAAGTTTGTAATTTACCACTACCGTCTCGTATCTTAACTAAAGCAGTAGAAAGCAGTATCTGTTTCTGCGATCCAAACTTTAACGAACAATAAGTGACCATGTCTGAATGGGGTTGCTCATTATTGTTGCTAGATGATGCCATTGGACCATCGCTACTTGCAGGTTTTTGTTCATGCTGCTGGATTTGGTTGCTAGATTTGGTTGCTGGATTTGGTTGCTGGATTTGGTTGCTAGATTTGTCTAAATGTAAGAGGCTGTGGTGCTTCTTATCACAGATGTGGCAATTACGAGAACGACACTGTCTTATGTAATGATTCTGAAGACAGTTGTAGCATAAATTGTTAGCCTTAACAAACTGTATACGCTGTGGTACACTTGCTTGAGCAAAGGCGCTGCATTTATACAAAGTGTGTGGCTCTTTGCAAAACATGCATTGATTCTTTGTTGTAACATATGACTGCCATGGTTGGCGAGTATGTTTAACATTGCTTTCCTGAGGTTTGTGGCTAATAATATTAACCTTGCTTTGACTAGGTAACATAGCTTCCATAACCTTGCACCTTGTTTCTAGGAATTCATGTAAATCGTCCAATGTCAAAAGTTGTTCTGAAGCTGATGACTGAAGTTCCCATTCTTTCCTAGTAACACAATCTATTCTTTCAAGAATCAACTGAGAAATTAACAATTCGTGCACTGGCACCTTAATATCTATTGCCTTAATTGCATTCATGTTGCCTAACGTTTGATTTAAGGGTGCTCTAAGATCAACAGCAGATTGCTTATTCACTGTTGGTAAATTCAATAAATGTCTGACATGTGCAATTGCAATTAGTCGTGGATTATTGTAACAATGGCAAATCAGATCCCATGCTACATCAAAATTTTTACTAACAACAGGTAAATTTTCTATCAATTTATGTGCTTCTGCAATCAATGAACTTAGCAAATAATGAAAACGTTGAATGTCATCTAGGGCTTCATTGTTGACAATTAGGCTAGTAAACCTATCATAAAAATGCCTAAATTGAGTCACGTCTCCTGCAAAAGTAGGTAGGTTAATAGTTGGGAGCCGTATTTCCTTCCTACCTTCCGGTAAAGAATGATTCGACAACAAATTTTCTCCATTATCTGACCCTTGATTAGTGGGAGATTTGTTGTCTGTTCCTTCTTCTATCAGAATTAACATCTTTGTTTTAAGCTCAAAATATAGCGCTTCAAAATTTTCCCTATCTTCAGCATGTGTTTCAAGATCATCAATAAATTCTAATTCTCCCTGAGCAAAGTTAAATTCCTGTTGAATATCAGGTAATGCTTGTAGACGTGTTCTTATTGCAGTTAGGTCTGAGCCTCTCTCAAATTTTCCCAAAAAAGTGGAAATGCGGGTCAATTGGCCTTTAGCAACGGCCCTTTGGTTAATGATTCTTTTCTTACTTTCCTTTTCCATATTGAAAATAAGAAGATAAAGAAAATGACAAATAAAGGAACCAGACTTAGTGTGCTTAGCTTACTCACGCCGTATCCGATGTAGGCCGGCCGCTATAACGGGACCTCTCCAGTTAGCTCGTTCATGGAGGGGGTAGAACGCCAAGGGATCCACCGCCGCCTCACCACGCCGCGACGCCGCGTTGACGAAATCTCCGATGGTTATTGCATAGTCAGTCCGCTCGTAGCTAGCTCCCACCCGTCGTAGTTTGTTAGAGACACAGATCCGGCCCGAAGGACCAAAATGTTCCGATCGCTCAATTATTAGACTAGTGGACTGTATAAATCGTATTTACTTTACCGAGGGTGGTACAATCACCGAATCCGTGTTCTAATTACAAACACCCGAGCCGGGCAGGCACGTCCAGCATCACCGTTTTTATCTCTCTCCTCCCGAGTGGGCAGACACGTCCTCTCCTCACCGTGTTTTCGTCTCCACTGGCCCACCGTCCAAAGGCAACGTTGTCAAACTTCACCATTCAACCACACGGCGCCCGCCAGGACGCCGCCACCCGTCAACAAAACAAACAAAACCAAAACATACAATGTCCCAACAATCGTATTTCCCAATAATTATAAAAAAATCAAGCATACTTCAATATTTAATAAATTACAATGTCATTTCTTCTGATATAATGTATTCCAACATCATATACACATGTTTGTGCCTTCATGGAGGTTTATTTAAAGATATGCCTCATCTAAAAGCAAAATAGTAGGTACTTATTATTTGTTATAATTTTTATAAATAATTACAAATAAATGTACAGATCTTGTGAAACAAATGGCTATTACTGCAAAATAAGGGAAAGAATCAAATTAACAAATGAATGTGTTCAACATTTATACAGAAAATTTTAATATAAACGACTATATCTTTAATAAACAATGTGAAATTTTGGAGTAAATACGATGAGTAGATATTAAAATAATATTAAATAAATAGAGCCATGCAATTTTGCTTCCATGGAGGCAATTTAAATACCACTTTTGAGCAGTGGCATAACTAGGAGCAGTAGGGCCTGTGGTAAAATATTACTTAAGGCCCACCTCCCCCAATAAAATATAAATGAGGGCCCTCCCAAGCCCTTCCTGGACCCCTGGAATTTGATCACCCAAGCCACCCTAGTTATGCCACTGCTTTTGAGGTCCCTTCCAAGATATTTAAATGCCAGTTTGAGGGGTTAATGCTTGACAACTTAAATGGAAGGTTGTTCTGTTAATTTCATTTAAGTCAGCCATTTGAAATATAAATTTTTCCTACAGCCATTTAGTAAATGGCAGAAAAACAAAAATCAGCCTCTTGAAAGATGTCAAAAGCCAACACCGTCAAGTGAAAAGTCTGTACTGTCGATATTGGCAAAACACATCATTTCCAGGGAAAGGGTTAATTACTTACATTAAGTACTAAATAAGTGCTACACATTTATTTGATAATAACTCCTGTTAAATTATCAACCTCAAGAAATCATCTTTGGTTCAATGATGAATTATATAATATTAATACATTCTTAAGGAAATGCTTTTCAGTTTTGAAAAGAAATATTTCTGTCTAACAGAGACCTTATCCAACTGTATGGAAGGGAAGTTAATTGCCCTACCTAGAGCTTGTTCAGTATGTTTATAATATTGAAAAATTATTTTTGTAAGTATTATTGGTAAATAAAATTGAACATAATTATATGCTATTCCACCAGAACTCACAGCATTATTGAATGACAAATAGATTTAAATCCTGAGAGACTTCTCATATATATAATTAATTCTGAATTAATGATACAAAATTAGTACTTGCTACTATCAACATAGATGTTTGAAAATGGTTCAAACCATTTTAGTGGAATCATTCTTATGTTATATAGGTTTGATTTATATATTTATATACACAAAATATAAGTATGAATGATGTTTTCAGTCTTCATCAGATTCTGAATCTTCCTCATCAGATGATTCTCCTGGCAACTTTGGAAAGTATTCTACCAAGTGGTCCAGGTAACCACTATTGTATAGCTTTTGGATAGTTTTACGATTACCAACATATGTCTTGTTTGCAAATATCCAAGGAGCCTAAGAAAATGGGAAAATTATTTGATCTAGGGTACAAAAATTTGGAAATTTTGGTTTTTGGGATTTTAATCAGTCAGTCACAAATTGTCAACATAATGCAAAAACAAAGAGTCAATATTAAGATTATTTATACACATTTTCAAGCAGGTGGTAAAAGGTATAAAAAGGAGGATAGGAGCATTAAAAAACGAAAATATCATATAAAAGTCTTATAATTTAGAAAAGCCATATGTGAGATGAAAGAAAAATGAATACTTTTAATTGAAAATAATAGGAAATATGATTTTCTATAATGAAAGAGGTCAAATGATTTAGTAAACTAATAGATGTGAAAAAATTAAAGAATAATTCATAGAAATTAATGAAGCAATCATGGACTATTTTTATGAGAGTAGTGGCTATGATACAGATGATATGTTGAACCAAAAGTTACAATTACTTACATTATCCTCTTCTGTTAGTTCAATCAATATTTTTTCAATTAACTTGTCATCTTCCATATGATCAAGATCGAATGCTCGATATGGTTCGTTTATGAAATCAAACATCTATAAATAATACAAATAACTGGTCAATATCAATGATTTGTTTACAGTATCATTTTTATTATTATTATGAAATGTATTACCTTTTTGCATTCAATGGATTCTGTACATTCTGTTCGAGTAAAAAGAACCACTCTTTCACATCTGATCATTTTCTGTAATTGTTTCGCATTGTATTTTACTAAATATTTGTTTCCCATTTTCTTGGTTAGAAACTACACAACATTTGCCCTACTTAAAATTCTAGTCAGTTCTAAGAAAATGCTTGGAATGGAGTATTAAGTCAATATATCACATTCTAATATTTAATAATAGTTTCTGTATCCAATCAACGCTCGAGTAACGGGCGAAGGAGAGGGGAGAAGCTCAGTCTCTCTCTCGCCATTGTGCTGTTGACATCTCTCTTAATTCGACTGTGTTGCCAGCTCTACTGCGCCCACCCTTACGTTGCGATCTCTTTATCGCTTTCACTTTTCACCTTGTTACCATTCTTTATCTGTTGCTGCTAGTGTTATTAACAATCTGCAATGGCAAGCAGGAAGGAAGTTTTACACCGGCAAGGACGCAAAATAATTTACAGTGTTTAGGGATATTTTAAAAGGGAGGCAGAAAACAACGGACCGCTAACTAACATCACGAAAATGCAGGAAAGGGTAGCAGAGTCCTGCTCAGTGAGTAGAAGTACTGTGCAGCGGATTGTAAAAGAAGGACACAATAGTTTTGAAGCCTCGGGATCCACTGTATTCAGGTCTTCCCGTAAACAGATGAAGAGGAAAAGAAACGCTTTAAGAATTGACGACTTCGATAAGGACATTATTCGCAGAAAGGTACTGTGTTACTACGAAAAGGGAGAATATCCTACTTTTAAAAAATACTGGCAGATATGAAAGCAGAAATGAACTTTCAGTGGCAAATTACGTCACTATGGAGGAATTTAAAATCAATGGGCTTTAAATATAGGAAGACTAACGATGGAAGGAAATTCCTTCTGGAAAGAATGGACGTAGTTATGGCTCGAGTTACGTTTTTACGTACAATGAATGACCTCCGAAACAAAATCAACCCCAATGATCACAAAAGGATCACTCTTGAAATCATTCCAATCTCAATTATTTTTCAAACATCAAAACTCAACTTCATTTCCGCTATCAATTAATAATTTCACAATTTTCGTGAAAGAAACGTCTAGGAAATGCATGCAATGTCAACATCGTACTTTACGCCAACATTACATAAAGACAGAATCCAATAAAGAGCAATAGCCAATGCCATTTCCTGCTGCCACCTGTACCACCAGCAGCTCATTCATATATGTACTTTTGTTGTTCGCAGATCATTCTGAACAAACTAACAAAACTTGAATTTATGGCTCTACATTGGAAAGACCTAAAGCAAGGCGATTGTCTATACAAGATGTAATGAATGTACATAAAGTTTTAATGTATTAACTCATAATGTTAAACAAATTTCAATGTTGAGAAGGAGAAAACTTTAAAACTTGACCGGGAATCGAACCTGGGTCTCTCACTTTCAGGACAGGTGCTTCAAATAATTGCCTCAGCAGTCAAGTTAAGTGTTGTAAGGTTTACAACGCAAGCTCTTCCTTACCTGAGATATCTCATTTGCAAACTGACCCATGCTTGGGAGTTTAGTTCCTGGACGAAATGAGGGTGCTTCGGGTTCGATTCTTCCAATTTTTCTCCGCCTCTACGTTGATACAAGATGTGTTTGGTTATTCCTGTATGTAGAATGCACTGCACAGGTATATTGAAACTTTTCTTAGCTGCACACGAATTGAGCACTTGTAATCAATGGCGGAGTAAACACTTGAATAACGCATCAGCTACCGTAGAAAATTTGTATGTGTGCACGGAAAATTGCATATTATTGATAGGAGAAAATTTTCCTTAGATAACATTTAATTGTGAAAGGAGACTTTTATGATCAGCATTTTCAGTATGCCTATACCTTTCTCTCGCTGGTTTTTGTAGTTTTTTAGCGAAAAAGGTATTAATGGGAAATATGTATAACATCTGACATGATCGAAAAATCTCGATGTAGTTTATTTATTTTTTATTTATTAATTGGTATATTTATTAGGTAGGTATATCAGATGTCGTTATGAGAGCTGAATAAAATATTAATATTTACCTGTTTGTAAAAAAAATATCTTGATTGTAAATCGAAAACGATGGTTTTATCGAAGTTAATGTTAGAATATCAAACAAAGCGGATGTTACTTCTTGAAAACGGATGGAAAATGTCAACGAGATCAATGTCATTCATCTCAGTATGTAATGCTGATTTAATTATATTGTTTATCATAACCTTTTAGTGAAATGGATTCGCCATGTCTATAAATAAATAAAAGATTTTTAACAGGAATTAATGAACGAGACCAAATTTTTGCGATTAGGGTTAGATAGGTACTACAAATGTCCTTTAAAATTATGATGTTGATATTACATCTATTTTGAAATTTTTGGCTTGTGACAGTAAAAACAAGCCAATAAAACCATGGCCATTGGAAAAGTTATCATCTTAGATAATTCTCAAAGTCTAGAATATGTAATAACTGATGTTTAAACGTATACTAAATGTTTTTCAACTCCAAAATGTATGTTTGTAAGGATCGTTTGGCTAGTATTAAAATCCTTTTACTATGAATGATTGATACTGGCGGAAACTGAATGAAACACCTGATCTGATTCGGAAAAAACTTAGTTACCATAACCGATTAGGGAATGTGTATTGTTAGATGTAATTCTTTTGAGTTATTAAATGAGTAAAATGGTATTATTGATCATCTTCGAGTTGTTATATAAAATCGAAAATAAAATTATATAGGCGTTAGACCTTAATCGTAATCATTTTGATTCTTCTGTTAGTCGATGAAAAAATTCGTTTTCCTGTGCGCCTATTATCTCATGCATTGTAATTAACTATAGTATGTTTCTCGTCTTATGAAGCTTGACCTTCACATAGCAAGTAGCCAATGAGAACCTTTTCCCTCTCCCCTTCTTCCCTTTTCCCTCTCCCCCGTCACCCGCGGCTTTCGAAATTCATGGAAAAACCTAATAGCATTGCCAGATATCCGCTCTTGAAATGATCTGCTTGCGAATGAAAGGCGACGCGTCGCAGAAAAACTTACGGTCATTGTTTATTACTACCGGCCATTTTCCATTGCGTTAAAATATTTCCCATCCTTCTTTTTAATCAGGGCTTTGGACCTGCAATGGCGAAGTTAAAAATATTTTTTTGTTTTTCATTGTTTTTGTAATTTTTTTCTCATCATTGCAATATTTTCTACCTACATTATACTACTATTTATATAAAATTTTATTTACATTCAGCTTTCGTTGTTTTAAAAGCGATGCGATGTCTGATTCATCGCTGAAGTCAGTGCCACTGCTATCGTCTTCGAGATTTACAATTATTGGCTCCATTGTGGAATCCAGCGCTATATCTCTTAGAAAATCGTCATTTTGAAGCTTTTCTGCATTTTTCACCCAGTTTTCCCAATCACTTCTCGTTACTTTCTCCAGTTCTTCATTCATCAACACCTCGACATCGGCCAACCAGAAGGTGTTCTTCCTTTTTCCTACTTGGTCTTTCACCTGCGCCCATATCAGTTCAATAGGATTGTAATGGCAGTGATAGGGAGGGAGAAATACTACCGTATGACCTCTTGTCCGCGCAATGCAATCCAATTCATAAGAGTTGGTTCTTGGCTTCAGTAATTTAACCAAATAATGCGTTATTCAAGTGTTAACTCCGCCATTGATTACAAGTGCTCAATTCGTGTGCAGCTAAGAAAAGTTTCAATATACCTGTGCAGTGCATTCTACATACAGGAATAACCAAACACATCTTGTATCAACGTAGAGGCGGAGAAAAATTGGAAGAATCGAACCCGAAGCACCCTCATTTCGTCCAGGAACTAAACTCCCAAGCATGGGTCAGTTTGCAAATGAGATATCTCAGGTAAGGAAGGGCTTGCGTTGTAAACCTTACAACACTTAACTTGACTGCTGAGGCAATTATTTGAAGCACCTGTCCTGAAAGTGAGAGACCCAGGTTCGATTCCCGGTCAAGTTTTAAAGTTTTCTCCTTCTCAACATTGAAATTTGTTTAACATTATGAGTTAATACATTAAAACTTTATGTACATTCATTACATCTTGTATAGACAATCGCCTTGCTTTAGGTCTTTCCAATGTAGAGCCATAAATTCAAGTTTTGTTAGTTTGTTCAGAATGATCTGCGAACAACAAAAGTACATATATGAATGAGCTGCTGGTGGTACAGGTGGCAGCAGGAAATGGCATTGGCTATTGCTCTTTATTGGATTCTGTCTTTATGTAATGTTGGCGTAAAGTACGATGTTGACATTGCATGCATTTCCTAGACATTTCTTTCACGAAAATTGTGAAATTATTAATTGATAGCGGAAATGAAGTTGAGTTTTGATGTAGATTGGAATGATTTCAAGAGTGATCCTTTTGTGATCATTGGGGTTGATTTTGTTTCGGAGGTCATTCATTGTACGTAAAAACGTAACTCGAGCCATAACTACGTCCATTCTTTCCAGAAGGAATTTCCTTCCATCGTTAGTCTTCCTATATTTAAAGCCCATTGATTTTAAATTCCTCCATAGTGACGTAATTTGCCACTGAAAGTTCATTTCTGCTTTCATATCTGCCAGTATTTTTTAAAAGTAGGATATTCTCCCTTTTCGTAGTAACACAGTACCTTTCTGCGAATAATGTCCTTATCGAAGTCGTCAATTCTTAAAGCGTTTCTTTTCCTCTTCATCTGTTTACGGGAAGACCTGAATACAGTGGATCCCGAGGCTTCAAAACTATTGTGTCCTTCTTTTACAATCCGCTGCACAGTACTTCTACTCACTGAGCAGGACTCTGCTACCCTTTCCTGCATTTTCGTGATGTTAGTTAGCGGTCCGTTGTTTTCTGCCTCCCTTTTAAAATATCCCTAAACACTGTAAATTATTTTGCGTCCTTGCCGGTGTAAAACTTCCTTCCTGCTTGCCATTGCAGATTGTTAATAACACTAGCAGCAACAGATAAAGAATGGTAACAAGGTGAAAAGTGAAAGCGATAAAGAGATCGCAACGTAAGGGTGGGCGCAGTAGAGCTGGCAACACAGTCGAATTAAGAGAGATGTCAACAGCACAATGGCGAGAGAGAGACTGAGCTTCTCCCCTCTCCTTCGCCCGTTACTCGAGCGTTGATTGGATACAGAAACTATTATTAAATATTAGAATGTGATATATTGACTTAATACTCCATTCCAAGCATTTTCTTAGAACTGACTAGAATTTTAAGTAGGGCAAATGTTGTGTAGTTTCTAACCAAGAAAATGGGAAACAAATATTTAGTAAAATACAATGCGAAACAATTACAGAAAATGATCAGATGTGAAAGAGTGGTTCTTTTTACTCGAACAGAATGTACAGAATCCATTGAATGCAAAAAGGTAATACATTTCATAATAATAATAAAAATGATACTGTAAACAAATCATTGATATTGACCAGTTATTTGTATTATTTATAGATGTTTGATTTCATAAACGAACCATATCGAGCATTCGATCTTGATCATATGGAAGATGACAAGTTAATTGAAAAAATATTGATTGAACTAACAGAAGAGGATAATGTAAGTAATTGTAACTTTTGGTTCAACATATCATCTGTATCATAGCCACTACTCTCATAAAAATAGTCCATGATTGCTTCATTAATTTCTATGAATTATTCTTTAATTTTTTCACATCTATTAGTTTACTAAATCATTTGACCTCTTTCATTATAGAAAATCATATTTCCTATTATTTTCAATTAAAAGTATTCATTTTTCTTTCATCTCACATATGGCTTTTCTAAATTATAAGACTTTTATATGATATTTTCGTTTTTTAATGCTCCTATCCTCCTTTTTATACCTTTTACCACCTGCTTGAAAATGTGTATAAATAATCTTAATATTGACTCTTTGTTTTTGCATTATGTTGACAATTTGTGACTGACTGATTAAAATCCCAAAAACCAAAATTTCCAAATTTTTGTACCCTAGATCAAATAATTTTCCCATTTTCTTAGGCTCCTTGGATATTTGCAAACAAGACATATGTTGGTAATCGTAAAACTATCCAAAAGCTATACAATAGTGGTTACCTGGACCACTTGGTAGAATACTTTCCAAAGTTGCCAGGAGAATCATCTGATGAGGAAGATTCAGAATCTGATGAAGACTGAAAACATCATTCATACTTATATTTTGTGTATATAAATATATAAATCAAACCTATATAACATAAGAATGATTCCACTAAAATGGTTTGAACCATTTTCAAACATCTATGTTGATAGTAGCAAGTACTAATTTTGTATCATTAATTCAGAATTAATTATATATATGAGAAGTCTCTCAGGATTTAAATCTATTTGTCATTCAATAATGCTGTGAGTTCTGGTGGAATAGCATATAATTATGTTCAATTTTATTTACCAATAATACTTACAAAAATAATTTTTCAATATTATAAACATACTGAACAAGCTCTAGGTAGGGCAATTAACTTCCCTTCCATACAGTTGGATAAGGTCTCTGTTAGACAGAAATATTTCTTTTCAAAACTGAAAAGCATTTCCTTAAGAATGTATTAATATTATATAATTCATCATTGAACCAAAGATGATTTCTTGAGGTTGATAATTTAACAGGAGTTATTATCAAATAAATGTGTAGCACTTATTTAGTACTTAATGTAAGTAATTAACCCTTTCCCTGGAAATGATGTGTTTTGCCAATATCGACAGTACAGACTTTTCACTTGACGGTGTTGGCTTTTGACATCTTTCAAGAGGCTGATTTTTGTTTTTCTGCCATTTACTAAATGGCTGTAGGAAAAATTTATATTTCAAATGGCTGACTTAAATGAAATTAACAGAACAACCTTCCATTTAAGTTGTCAAGCATTAACCCCTCAAACTGGCATTTAAATATCTTGGAAGGGACCTCAAAAGCAGTGGCATAACTAGGGTGGCTTGGGTGATCAAATTCCAGGGGTCCAGGAAGGGCTTGGGAGGGCCCTCATTTATATTTTATTGGGGGAGGTGGGCCTTAAGTAATATTTTACCACAGGCCCTACTGCTCCTAGTTATGCCACTGCTCAAAAGTGGTATTTAAATTGCCTCCATGGAAGCAAAATTGCATGGCTCTATTTATTTAATATTATTTTAATATCTACTCATCGTATTTACTCCAAAATTTCACATTGTTTATTAAAGATATAGTCGTTTATATTAAAATTTTCTGTATAAATGTTGAACACATTCATTTGTTAATTTGATTCTTTCCCTTATTTTGCAGTAATAGCCATTTGTTTCACAAGATCTGTACATTTATTTGTAATTATTTATAAAAATTATAACAAATAATAAGTACCTACTATTTTGCTTTTAGATGAGGCATATCTTTAAATAAACCTCCATGAAGGCACAAACATGTGTATATGATGTTGGAATACATTATATCAGAAGAAATGACATTGTAATTTATTAAATATTGAAGTATGCTTGATTTTTTTATAATTATTGGGAAATACGATTGTTGGGACATTGTATGTTTTGGTTTTGTTTGTTTTGTTGACGGGTGGCGGCGTCCTGGCGGGCGCCGTGTGGTTGAATGGTGAAGTTTGACAACGTTGCCTTTGGACGGTGGGCCAGTGGAGACGAAAACACGGTGAGGAGAGGACGTGTCTGCCCACTCGGGAGGAGAGAGATAAAAACGGTGATGCTGGACGTGCCTGCCCGGCTCGGGTGTTTGTAATTAGAACACGGATTCGGTGATTGTACCACCCTCGGTAAAGTAAATACGATTTATACAGTCCACTAGTCTAATAATTGAGCGATCGGAACATTTTGGTCCTTCGGGCCGGATCTGTGTCTCTAACAAACTACGACGGGTGGGAGCTAGCTACGAGCGGACTGACTATGCAATAACCATCGGAGATTTCGTCAACGCGGCGTCGCGGCGTGGTGAGGCGGCGGTGGATCCCTTGGCGTTCTACCCCCTCCACGAACGAGCTAACTGGAGAGGTCCCGTTATAGCGGCCGGCCTACATCGGATACGGCGTGAGTAAGCTAAGCACACTAAGTCTGGTTCCTTTATTTGTCATTTTCTTTATCTTCTTATTTTCAATATGGAAAAGGAAAGTAAGAAAAGAATCATTAACCAAAGGGCCGTTGCTAAAGGCCAATTGACCCGCATTTCCACTTTTTTGGGAAAATTTGAGAGAGGCTCAGACCTAACTGCAATAAGAACACGTCTACAAGCATTACCTGATATTCAACAGGAATTTAACTTTGCTCAGGGAGAATTAGAATTTATTGATGATCTTGAAACACATGCTGAAGATAGGGAAAATTTTGAAGCGCTATATTTTGAGCTTAAAACAAAGATGTTAATTCTGATAGAAGAAGGAACAGACAACAAATCTCCCACTAATCAAGGGTCAGATAATGGAGAAAATTTGTTGTCGAATCATTCTTTACCGGAAGGTAGGAAGGAAATACGGCTCCCAACTATTAACCTACCTACTTTTGCAGGAGACGTGACTCAATTTAGGCATTTTTATGATAGGTTTACTAGCCTAATTGTCAACAATGAAGCCCTAGATGACATTCAACGTTTTCATTATTTGCTAAGTTCATTGATTGCAGAAGCACATAAATTGATAGAAAATTTACCTGTTGTTAGTAAAAATTTTGATGTAGCATGGGATCTGATTTGCCATTGTTACAATAATCCACGACTAATTGCAATTGCACATGTCAGACATTTATTGAATTTACCAACAGTGAATAAGCAATCTGCTGTTGATCTTAGAGCACCCTTAAATCAAACGTTAGGCAACATGAATGCAATTAAGGCAATAGATATTAAGGTGCCAGTGCACGAATTGTTAATTTCTCAGTTGATTCTTGAAAGAATAGATTGTGTTACTAGGAAAGAATGGGAACTTCAGTCATCAGCTTCAGAACAACTTTTGACATTGGACGATTTACATGAATTCCTAGAAACAAGGTGCAAGGTTATGGAAGCTATGTTACCTAGTCAAAGCAAGGTTAATATTATTAGCCACAAACCTCAGGAAAGCAATGTTAAACATACTCGCCAACCACGGCAGTCATATGTTACAACAAAGAATCAATGCATGTTTTGCAAAGAGCCACACACTTTGTATAAATGCAGCGCCTTTGCTCAAGCAAGTGTACCACAGCGTATACAGTTTGTTAAGGCTAACAATTTATGCTACAACTGTCTTCAGAATCATTACATAAGACAGTGTCGTTCTCGTAATTGCCACATCTGTGATAAGAAGCACCACAGCCTCTTACATTTAGACAAATCTAGCAACCAAATCCAGCAACCAAATCCAGCAACCAAATCTAGCAACCAAATCCAGCAGCATGAACAAAAACCTGCAAGTAGCGATGGTCCAATGGCATCATCTAGCAACAATAATGAGCAACCCCATTCAGACATGGTCACTTATTGTTCGTTAAAGTTTGGATCGCAGAAACAGATACTGCTTTCTACTGCTTTAGTTAAGATACGAGACGGTAGTGGTAAATTACAAACTTGTCGAGCTTTGTTGGACTCATGCTCCCAATCACATTTTATCACAGAAGCATGTGTACAACGATTGAAATTGAAAAGGGAACGCAATAGAACGTCAATCCAAGGTATTGGTGAAGTCACCTCCGAAACCAAACACAGCGTCTTCGCAGAGGTACATTCCAATATTCATGATTACAAGTGTCATGTTAATTGCTCTGTCCTAACAAGGATATCTGGAGATCTTACTGCAACACATGTCAACTATCAAGATTGGAGCATTCCACAGGATATCCAGCTTGCAGATCCGACATTCAACAAACCTGGGAAAATTGACTTGTTGCTTGGATCCGAGATATTTTTTCATATTCTTCGACCAGGAAAACGAGTTAGAAGCAACGATCATTCAGTCTTGTCATCATGAAAGGGTCTCTCATCTTTCCATTTCATTACCATGTTTCCATTGCTTTTCCAGACTACTGTTTCTCCTTTATTTAACTTTAATTTTTTACGGCTGTGGGGACATTTTTTCTGCTTAGTCTCAGGGTTCCTGCAACATTTACTCCATTCATACTAAGCAGAGATGCTAAACATGGAGAATTGTAATAATTATTGAGCCATCGAGTATGTCCTCTACCCAGCAGAGTCTCAATAAGATACATAATTTTCAAACTCTTTAGGTTGTCCTCAACATTAATGTCACAAGTTATATCAGAACCAGCACCAGTGTAGACAAAATTCCAAAGATAACCTGTTTTAGATTCACAGAGGTCAAAAGTTTTTATACCAAATTTTACTGCTTTCAATGGAATATACTGTTTGAATCCGAATTTACCTTTCCACATCATTAGAGATTCAGCGATACAAATGTTTTGCTCTGGTATGTATACATTTTGAAATTTGAATTTTAATAAACTTAGGGATGAATTGATTTGAAATAATTTGGAAGGACCTTTATAACCTTTCTCTTCATCATTATTCACAAAAAATTCCAGGATCATTTCAAATCTTGGTTATTATTGAAGAAAATATCAGGGTTTCCAGGAATGGATCTTTGGTGAAAAATGATTTTATCATAGGTTTTTGAATGATTTGGAAGAGGATTAACACATTTAACATGATACATTTCTTGTTACCTCCCTTCAATTACTAATGCAAGACCTTGGCTTGAGAGAAGTCTTCTGAATGTGTTGTTGTGCATTGCGGTTAATTTTTGCACAAATCAAGTCCATAACATCTTTGTCAAAATGCAAAGAAAACTATTTAAAATGCTTTCTGTTAGTATTTGTGGTCCACTGTTACCTGTAAATGGCATATTACAAGGATGTATTCATTGCTCGCTTGTTTTCAAGCAAAACTTGTAAGGGCTGCATGATAACTTGAATCTTTCAATTCACAGTCACTGTCGTCCTCGATTACAGCACGTTCGGTATAATCTTCATCATCAGAGACAGATGTATTACTTATGGAACCTAATGAATAAATATCAGTCACTTTCATCCAATATGTGCAAAAGATCACGCTCCAAAAGACTTGAACCTGCCAAAGGACCCGCCATCTTACTTAAATGCGAAGTAAAATAAGTTAGGCTGAAATATACCCAGAAAAAAATGATTTTCTTAGTATAGGGTAAAAGAAAGAGGGCAGCATGCTGCAGGTATTCAGAATAAGAGGTCACTTTCAGTTAGACAAAAACTAAATAGATGGCACTGAAAGATAGGCCAGGCAGAAGGAGGCCTTGATCAGTGTGAAGTACATATTACGACGAGTAGGGTAGAAGGGTCAGTGCAGTGCATGTTAAACTGACCTAAGGGTTTAAAATACCTTGCCAGGGAAAGGGTTAATTTAGTATATTTTTTCATTTTAACCACAGTATTTGAAAATATATTTACATGCTATTTTTGATTAAAGAATAGCAAGAGATTGACAAGTTAATCCTTTTTCTTAAAAAAATGGAATTCTTGTTTGAAAGTTTACCTTGTTTTAATAATAGTATAATTTGATTTAACAATTATGATTACAATTTATAATGAGACTCAATGCTTTCTCTAAATGCAGAGGAATTGTAAATTAAATGTAATTAATAATGTTCTTATTTTTTGTATTAAAAATTACAAACACTGTATTAATTGATGTTCTAACTGTTAACTTTTACTTTATAAAATAAATCTCAAAATTTAAGATTTATTTGACGATAAAAAAATTCATAGTTATTTTATTGTAAATGAATAACAGTCCTTGCTTTAAAAAATTTCAAGTTTTATTGGCAAGCATTTTAGATTAAATAAGTTTTTATGCTGAGGATTAGGTAATTCAGCATGGTCCTAGGTAGTTGAAAATAGTTTTAATATGGTGAATTTGATGTCTTGAGTATCTTTTTATAAAACTGATTTTCATAAAATCTCTTAAAACATAAGACCACTACCAGATCTACTTGTTCTTTGTCCATGCCATGAATCTGACATTTTAAAAATATTTTGTTTAATGTAAAGATGATATTTTTTAATACAAAAAACCAATACAAATTCATTCTCCATTTATGAGCATGCACATGGCTGAATGTATTTTATATGAACAGAAAATTAATGTTCCCAAATTTTGATAAATTATTATCAAACCTCAAGTTTCAGTGAATACTCGCCTGAAATAAATATTTTTTTCTATTCTAGCATGGCACTTTTGCCATTTTAACCTCAATTTACTGCCTTTTCTTTTGTTCACTGTAAAGCTATAACAAACTTATCAAGCTTAAGTATTTTGATATTTTTGTCCTTTTACTTTCTATAGCTACTCAGTAGATGATAGTAAGACATACTGTATAAGCCAGCATATAAGTCGACCTTTGAAGCTAAAAAAATTCCGCAAACTTAAGGTCGACTTACATCCCAAATATAAAATGTGACCCTTAAATAACATTAAAAACATTGAAATTTCCCCCCTGCGGGTAGGGGGATTGAGAATACTCCCGCAGACCCTCTGCTGGTCATAAGAGGCAACCAATGAGGCGAGGAGCAGACCTCGTTAAAAAAACCCCAGTTTCTGCCAAGGGCAATGTCCAGGTAGTATGTGGGTTACTACCTACGCTTAAAGCCACAACATCTGGCTATGAACCCACCCGTGTGTTTTCCGTGCACGGCGACCCGTAAGGGGGAGAAGGGGATCCTGGTGGTTGAGCTCCTTGGTTCCGGAAGAAGTCGGATGCTTTGGAAGGGCCATGGAGTAATATACCACTTAGGCCCTGGATTCACTGTAGACGGGCGGTCAGGTGCTAGCCACTCCTGGCCAATCGGCTTCCGTCACGTTTCGGCATCCCGGTGGCGAGCGCTTTGGGCTATGGAGGTCTGTGGAGGGGGGTCGAAGGTGCATGGGGTTGGAGGCCCATGTACGGTGGTTGGAGTGGGAGCTGAGACCTAACCTGAAGCAGGCAGCCTAGCTGCGGGTGCTATATCCTTTGGTTAGCCCTGGCGACCACACCGGTTTGCGGTGTGGCATCCCAAATGTGTGGCTCCGTGGTGGGTGGGGAGACCAGGGGATGAATTTTCTGTATTTAATGGCTGAACACATACTTCCTCCACCCCCAAAAAGAACCCGCCCAGATGTGGATGGGGGAGATAAGTCAACCTGCACCTGCAGGAACTATCTAATTATGAGATGTGCAAACGAAGGCGAGAACCTTACTAAGGTCTCTCCCTTCCTAATACAAAAGGTCCTCTCGGGAGCAATCCCAGGGGACCTAGAATCTGTTAAAAAATTAAAAGACGGAACACTATTAATAAAAACAAAAAATGATAAGCAAAGTGAAGTGCTGCTGGCTTTGAAGAAGCTGCATGACATTCCTGTCACTGTGGAGCCGCATAAGATTTTGAATACCTGCCATGGGGTCATATCCTGCTATGACCTTCTCTATGTCGAGGTCGCAGAGATTACGAGGGAGATGGCTCCCCAAGGGGTCATCAACTGTCGTAGATTAACGACCAAAAGAAATGGTGAAACCATAAACTCCACCTCTGTGGTTCTCACCTTTTCGCTCGACAAGCTTCCGGAGAAGGTCAATGTAGGGTATGAGAAATGTCCTGTACATCTGTATATACCTACTCCAATGCGTTGCTACAATACCCCTGCGGGTAGGGGGATTGAGAATACTCCCGCAGCCCCTCTGCTGGTCGTAAGAGGCGACCAATGGGCGAGGAAGCAACCTCGTTAAAAAACCCATTTTACGTTTAGGGTAGCTTCCAGACAGTATGTGGATCTGCTGTCTGAGTCCAGCCATATCACCTGGCTGTCGATCCACCCCATGCGTGGAGACCCGTAAGGGGGAGAAGGGGTACCTGGTGGTTGAGCTTCCTGGATCCCGTCTGGGTTTTGGATGCCCAAGACGGGCACAGGGAGCAACACACCACTTTGGCCTCTGATTCGCTGTAAACAGGAGTGGGTGCTAGCCACACCCGATTAATCGGCTTGCCGTCACGTCTTGGCGTTTCGGTTGGCAAGTGCCAAGGCAATGGGGGTTTGTGTAGGGGGGTCAGAGGTGCATGGGTTTGGAGACCCCATGCACTGAAGATCTGACCTGAAGCAGGCAGCCATGTCAGAGGTGCTATATCCCTTTGGTTCGCCCTGGCATCTGCATCAGTTTGTGATGCGGCGTCCCATTTGTGGCTCCGTGGTGGGTGGGGAGACCAGGGGATGAATATAAATTACTTGGATAGCAGGAAAACTTTCTCCACCACCAAAAAGATCCCATCCGGACTCGGATGGGGGAGACAATGTTTTGAAATGTACCAAGTACTTGGTCATGAAGCGTTCAACCGAAGGTGAGAACTTTACCAAAGTGTCTCCCTTCTTTATATATAACTCCTTGTCGATACAGGTGCCTGGATCTTTAGAATCCGTTAAAAAACTTAGGGATGGTACTCTTCTTATTACCACCATGAACGAGACCGAAAGCAGGAAAATTTTAAACATCTCAATGCTAGGAGAAATGCCGGTAACTGTTGAGACCCATAAAACCCTCAACACCTGTCAAGGGGTCATATCCAACTATGACCTTCTATATGTAGAAATCGAGGAGTGTAAGTGGGAGATGGCCTCTCAGAGGGTCATTGACTGCAGGAGATTGACGACTAAGAGAAACGGTGAGGTAGTCAATACTACCTCTATGGTCCTCACATTCTCCCTCGAGAAGCTACCAGATAAGGTCATGGTTGGTTATGAGGCATGTGCAGTTCGGCCATATATTCCAAACCCTATGCGCTGTTTCCAATGCCAAAAGTTTGGGCACACTGCTCTACGTTGCAAGGGCAAAGCAGTCTGCCCTCGATGTAATCGGGATAAGCACGATGGAGCAGAATGTGCAGCAACCGTGTCATGTGCGAACTGCAAAGGTCCTCATCTGGCATTCTCTCGGGACTGCCCAAAATTAAAGGAGGAAAAAAGGTTATGGAGCTTAAGACGCTTGAGAAACTGTCTTACTTTGAGGCACAGAAAAAATTCAGAACGCTTGTTGCTCCAGTTTTCTCAAGGTCTTTTGCAAGAAGAGTACCATCGCTACCCAAACTGATGAGGTAGCACCCATACATAAAGTGGGAATTAAGGAAATGGAAGGAAAGAAAACAAAAGAAATTATAATAAAAAAACAAAAGCATCCAAAAAGAAAAGTTCCCCAGAAAATTCTCCTTCCTCTCGGCGAGAGGAAGCACTGCCATGCAGCACTCCCTGTGCTGTACAAGCATCAGGTGAGGAGGGCATGGAAGAAGAACTAATGGACGAGGACCAATTACAGGGCTTCGTCCTTAATAGACACAATAGGGGAAAGACTAAGCACTAAGCTTCATCACAATTTTATACATTTTGTAATTTATGCAAATATTCTATCTTCTAGTCAGACATTTTTAACGTCAATTATATTGAGGGTTTTAAACTTTAATTCCACATTTTAATGCCCCTATTCATACAGTGGAACTGCAATGGTTTTTATACACACAGAGGAGCTGGCGATTTTATTAAAGGATTTTAACCCTGCTTGTATTTTACTACAAGAGACCCATTTTGAAGAAACAGACAAGGTTAAATTGAAAGGTTTTAATGTTCTTCGTGTTGACAACATTAGTGGAAACGGAGCCCAAGGGAGGGTCGCGGTGGCCATCAGGGAGACCCTTTACAACTCCCAGGTGGACCTTAGGATGCCCTTCCAGGCCGTAGCTGTTACTGTAGCAGTTCCAGAGGTAATTACGTTATGTAACGTATACCTTCCGGAATGGGCTCAGGTGAACAGGGTGAACCTTGAAGACCTGATTAATCAGCTACCATGGCCATTCATGCTGCTGGGCGACTTTAATGCACACAACACACTCTGGTTATTTGTATATAGTTATTTGTAGCAGCACCATTGCACCACTATTTACATTGTCTGAGCATAATGATCTTTGTGGTAGTGACCACTTCCCTCTCCTAATTCAGCAGAAGGATAACATTTCTGTTAGAGCCCATTGGCTGGATTTTAAATCAAATTTTAAATTCAATTTGGACAGAGTCGAGGGGGAATACGCAATGTCGAGGTTTTTACGGCAGCTGTACTCAATGCTGCTAGTACTAGCGTTCCAATGTCATCTGGGAAGATGCGCCACACTCCCGTTCCCTGGTGGAATGAGGAATGTGCGGTGGCCATTCAGAAACGCAAACGGGCATTCCGAATTTTTAATAGACACCCCACATGTACAAATCTTGCGGCGTTTCGACGACTGAGGGCAAAAGCTCGCCAGGTCATCAAAGATGCGAAAAGGTCCTCTTGAATAAAGTATGTATCCTCCATTAACCACAGGACTCCAGTTGCACAGGTTTGGAATAGGGTTAATAAAATCTCGGGCAAATACCACCCTACAAGCGTGCCAGGGCTAGAAATTGGAGGCCAACTTATAACATCTTCTGCTGCCATTGGCAAAGCGTTAGGCTTCCATTACGCCAAGGTTAGCAGCACAGCCGAGTACGAGCTTTCTTTCATTCGAATGAAAGAGAGAATGGAAGGAACTGTACTAAACCTTGGCAATATCAGCAGTCCAGCATCCTACAATGAACCTTTTTCATTGTGGGAGTTGAAGTCAGCAATTGGGGATGATAAGGACTCTTGTCCTGGCTTGGACAGTATCCACAATGCTTTCCTCAAACACCTGCCCATAGATGCTGAACAGGATCTGCTGAAAACCCTCAATCAGCTTTGGGCTGAGGGGGCTTTCCCTGAATCTTGGCGGGAATCAGAAATTGTCCCTATCCCTAAACAGGGAAAGGACAAGAGCCAGCTATAGCCCAATCTCCTTGACCAGTTGCCTGTGCAAACTGATGGAGAGATTGGTGAACAGACGTCTAGTTTGGTGCCTTGAGAGCGGTAACCTTCTCTCAAATGTCCAGTGTGGTTTCCGACGTAGCAGGTCTACAGTGGACCACCTGGTCAGGATCGACAGCTTTATCCAAGAGGCCTTTATCCTACGCCAGAATGTCATAGGAGTCCTTTTTGACATAAAAAATGCGTATGACAATACCTGGCGATAAAAGATTTTACGCACTCTTAAAGACTGGGGTTTTAAAGGTAGACTACTAATTTTTATCCAAAACTTTTTAGCGGGGCATACTTTTAGAGTTCATTTGGGCAATCACCTATCACAGTCTTTTACCCAAGAAAATGGTGTTCCTCAGGCCTCTGTTTTAAGTGTCACGCTTTTCGCAATAGCCATCAATGACGTTGTAGACTGCATTAACCCACCAGTTATAGGCTCATTGTTTGTCGATGACCTAGCTATCTTCTGTAGGTCATCAAATTTGAGGATGGTTGAAAGGCAAATTCAGCTGACCCTGAATCGGCTCCATAAATGGTCTGGCGAAACTGGCTTCCGCTTCTCCGAAGAGAAGACCAAGTTATGCATTTCCACAGAGGACGGGGATTATTTCCTGATCTCTCTCTTACACTTGGTGAAATTACCCTACCGGTGGTGGATTCTGTACGGTTCCTTGGAATGACACTCGACAAAAGATGGAACTGGAGAAGCCATATTGTCATTTTAAAAGATAGGTGTTTTAAAGTTTTAAATGTTCTGCGATACTTGTGTAATTTGTCATGAGGTGCTGACTGCAAATCGATGCTTCTCTTATACAGGGCATTGGTATGATCAAAGCTCGACTATGGGTCCTTTATATATTCCGCTACACGAGTGTCCCATCTCCGCCCGCTGAGTACCATTCACAACTCTGGCCTCAGGTTGGCAACTGGTGCTTTCAGGACCAGTCCAATTCCTAGCATCTACTGTGATGCTAGAGAACTGCCTCTTGAGATGCGGAGGATGATTTTAATGTGTAATTATGTCAGTAAGATTTTATCCCAAAAGACACCCTTGTTTTAAACTTGTTTTCAGACACCGTTATATTGAATTATTTTATAGATGACCTAGGGTGACGAAACCCATAGGAATTCGTTTTAAAAATTTCATTGATGATGCCCGGATTCAGCTCCTCAAAGTGCATCCTGCTGGTTTTAATAAAGTCCCACCATGGCAGATGTCTTATCCAAAAATTTATATGGATCTGTCTCGCTGCAACAAATCTGGCACACATCCTAACGTATATCTCCATCAATTTATGGAAATTTGGGAAAAGCACCATGATGCCACTCACATTTACACTGATGGCTCCAAGTCAGACACTGCCTTTGCATGCGCTGTAAGATCTTCCCAAAATATCATCTCCGTGGTGAAGCTGCACCCGCTGTGTAGTGTTTACACATCGGAACTGTATGCTATCAAGACTGCCTTGGATGAAATAGAGTCACGAAACATGTCGTATTTGATATGTAGTGACTCTAGGAGCGCATTGGAAACAATCCTTACCTTTGATTCCTATCACCCACTGGTCCAGTTGATTCACTCCATACTCTTTTTTTGGGTTCCAGGCCTTTGGGAATCAAGGGGAATGAGAAGGCCGAATGCTGCCAAGGAAGGCCTCGGGAAGCAGGAATTAGACTTGCGGTCCATGACAGCAGCAGACCTAATAAATTATTTTAGGTTGATTGTAGTGAAACAATGGCAGGACTCATGGCTGGGTTTACATAATAACAAATTGCGGGACATAAAGGCTGTTACGACTTCTTGGTCCTCCTTTGTCAGGAATAGTAGGCGGGAGGAAGTAGTGCTGACCCGATTGAGGATAGGGCACTGTGCCCTTACTCACTGTTATCTGTTCACACAGGAGAAAGAAGTACCACACTGTGACCATTGTGACTCCCGTCTCACTATAAGACATATCCTGACAGAATGTACCCACTACCAGGGTATGCAAAACAGTCTTTCGATGCAAGGCCAGCTTAACGATGTTCTGGGAGATGACCCTGTTAAGATAGATGTGGTTTTCAAGTTCCTCAGGGAAGCTAAATTGCTTCCATACATTTAAATAATTTTTAACATTACATTTTTTCTATACACATTACCTGTATAAAATTTTATTTTAATTTTTATCACAATTAGTAGGGAGAATTAATAACTTTTATTGTATTACTGATTTGAGTACGGTGTGAAATGACCTTGCTGTCGACACACTTTATAAAATCAACTTTACTACTACTTGACAAGTCATAACTGCCGCAAAACGGGAATTCTGGAGGAAGTATGTGTCCTCAATCAATTGTAGGTAGCCCATCGCACAGGTATGGAGAAAGGTTAGGAGTATTTCCGGGACTGCTCACCTTCCTCTCTTAAGACCCTTGTCTCACTGCTGTCGATGTTGGGTTGATTGTGGTCATGGACCTGACTGGTGTGGAAGGTCCGAAGACCCGTCTATTTCGATCCTTCAGTAAGCGTCGAGGGAAGTGCCAACCTCATCTTTGTGTGGTATGAGAGATTGAGCCGGTTTGGGATGTCTGCAATTTTTTTACTGTAGCCAACCAATTCGGGGACTAACGAGGCTCTGGCTATTTGGGAAGGGATGCTCTTCGAAAGGGGGGCATTTTTCCCATCTTTTCTACCGCCGCATGTCATCCAGTCTGATGGGGGGAGAAGGGCCCTCCCTCAGCCGGTCGGTGTGCCTTTTCTTCCCCTTCAGAACCGTCGGGATAGCGCCCCGATGGTTTCAGTCTCTTTTTCTCTTGCTCCATACAGAAAATCTAGGCCTCGGATGAATACAGATGCTGTGAGAGGTGGGGCCCCACAGGGCCCAGCCGGTGGTAGAGGAGCCATCCCGAGAGCCGTTCATCCCCCCCCGGCCCGGACGCCCCTTCTGCTGTTCTGCTGCCTACCCAGTTCCTGTGTGATTCCTGTGTGATTCCTGTCTCCGCAGCTTCCGTTCCAAAATTGGACTTGGGGTCCATCGCCGAGCAGCCCACCCTGAGGAGGCGAATGCAGGGATTGTGACAGAGCAGATCAAGAAAAGGTGGGGGAGGGAGGAGATGGAGCTCCTTGCGGCGCTGGAGGTCCAAGGGATTCAAGCCGGGGTGTCCAATATGAATGCCTTCATATTGGAACAGTTCCCCGGCCGAACCCTTGAGGCCATCAAAGAGAGGCGCCGCCAGCCGGCCCACAAGAACTTAGTGGCCGGCCTTTTGGAGCAGCCTCCCCCATCTGTGGCGACGCCCACCCCTCAACCACCTCCCGAAATTCCAGCTTTCCGGAAGGTGCTGAGCGGTCTTCGGGAAGATGTGAGGGGACTTGGTCCCCCCTGGAGGCCCGATTTGCTGAGGAGAGTGGGAGATCCTGACATCTCTCGGCAGGCATTATTGGAGGTGATGAAGGAGTGGATGAAGAATGTCCTGCCGGGAAAGCCACTAACCGCTCGCCGATCTCGACGTAGACCTTTCCCTGTTCAGTTTGAGGAGATGTCCAAGAGGCGCCGCCCCCGCCACGAGTACGCCCGCGTCCAGGAGCTTTATAAGAAGAGTTCCACTGCTGCGGCTCGCCTTGTTCTTGTGGGAGAGTCGGTCCCTGTAACACCTTCAATGTATGATTTCATTGCCTTCTGGACTCCTATGTTCAATCTGGAATCGACTGACTACCCTCAAGTGCAGGGCGATGTTATTCCATCCCTGCAGTGGCTGATGCGGCCGATAACAATTCCGTAACTCCGGGAATCGGCCGTACCAAACTCTAAGGCTCCTGGACCCGACGACGTTTTACCATCCACGTGGAATGCTAGACGGAAGCTAGACGGAGGCTCAGGGAACTCCATCTGGTATCCCTCGACGTCTGAAAGGCCTTCGACACGGTCAGTCATCTGGCCGTGTTGGGGGTTCTGCGGGCGATCGGCTGTCCGCCATATTTCACCGAATACCTTGGGCGCTATTATGAGGAGAGAAACACCGTTCTCCAAGCCGGGGAGTCAGTGAGTGAGCCGATCCAGGTGCGCAGGGGAGTTTGCCAGGGGGACCCGTTAAGCCCCTTACTCTTCAACCTGGTCTTAGACACCGTTCTGCAGCGTCTGCCTTCCGGTGTAGGATTCGACATCGGGGACGTTAGGTGTAACGTCCTCTCCTACGCTGATGATCTCGTGCTGGTGTCTTCATCCCAGTACAGGATGGCGCTGCAGCTGGGCCGGGTTGAGGAGGCATTGGAGCGTGTGGGTCTTGGGGTGAACCCCGCAAAATGTGCTACTATCCCTAGTGCCATCGGGCAAGGAGAAGAAGATTAAGATCTTGGAAATGGCCACTTTCGCGATCCAGGGAGCCCCCATTCGTCAGGTGGGGGTCCTAGGATCGTGGAAGTATCTGGGGATAGATGTGGCCGATCGCGGATACTTTTCCCCCAAGCCTCTCCTGGAACATCTATTGCAGAGGACCAAGAGTGCGCCACTCAAGCCACAGCATAGGATGTGTATTCTACGGAATCACATCCTCACTCGCTTTAACTATGGCTTGAGCCTTGGGAGAACGTCAATCGGGAGGCTTAAGGAGCTTGACTCCATGGTTAGAGCCTCCATTCGGCGTTGGTTACACCTTCCCAAGGATGTGCCTCTTGGTTACTTCCACGCTCCCATAAGGGAGGGAGGACTAGGTTTGGCAGCGTTCGCAACGACCATCCCCCCCTTCGGAGCAGGTTCCTCCAAGTGGTGAGGGGGGTACACAGAGAGGGCGCTCGTGCTTCATCACCTTTTTTCATGTATCACCAGCCATCTTATTATTTCTTTTCATTCATTTCTTGCCGGCCCTCTCTGTGCGCGGAACGCCTGACCATGTGTTTGCTGTGCATGGATACCCGTGTCGTTGGAGGAGGGGATCCTGGTAGTTGAGGGATTCTATTGACTGCAGCCGTGGATACCAACACACTACTTTGGCCCTGAATTCAGCTAAACGGGTGACTAGGAGCTAGCCCACTCCTAGTCAATCGGCTTGTCGTCACGTAAGTGGCGATGGGATGAGTTTGGGGACCATGGTCTTCCAAGCTATATCTCCCAGGTAGCCCTGGCACTGAAGTTCAGCGTCCCCCTAGTTGGGCTCCGTGGTGGGTGGGGTCCTGGGAGATGAAATAAATATCTTACATAACATGGGTTCTAAATCTCTAGAACAAATGTGTTCGTGTATAATGAGCAAAAGACCGAGATCTGAAAGCCCGGTAAAGAATGGGGGTAATTTAGACAGCTGTGCTGCAGTTACATCTAATGCATCTGCTCCTAAATATTTTGTAGTCAAACGTACGGAAACTGAGGAAGACTTCCACAAAGTTTCCCCATTCTTAATTGCTAGGGCAATTAGGGGAGCTATTGGAGAAGTAAACGACATAAAGAAACTTAGGAATGGGACTCTGCTGATCGAGACTGTGAACGACATCCAATCCAGAAAACTGCAATCAGTAGAAGCTCTGAGTACCATCCCGGTTAAAGTTGAGGCACATCAGAGCCTCAACTTTAATAAGGGTGTGGTGTATTCCTATGACCTTTTGGGGATAAGTGAGGAGGAGTTAACATCTGAGCTAGCCTCAGAAGGAGTAATCAAGGTAGATAGGATCAAAGTAAGGCGAGATGGTATGTTAAAACCCACTCCTACCTTGATCCTGACTTTCTCAACTCCCAGTGCAGATCGCTGCTGGGTATATAAAGCTGTGCGTAAGACCGTATGTGCCAAACCCAATGTGGTGTTTTAACTGTTTACGGTTTGGCCATACTAAGTTGACATGCAATAGAGAGAAGATCTGTGCCGACTGCGGCCAAAAGGCCCATGAGGGGGCACCCTGTTCATCTGGGCCTCATTGCGTCAACTGTCAGGGTAACCACACAGCTTGGTCAAAGGACTGCCAAACCTTGGCTTTCGAAAAAAAGGTACAAGAAATCCGGGCAATAAGCAAAGTCTCGGTTGCAGAAGCAAGAAAGCAGGTGAAGCTGATGGCTCCACCTCCACCTATACCTTTTGCCAAGGTGGTGGCCAGTCCTAGCCCAACCCAAGCTGCTTTTGACAAACTTCAAGAGATCATCAAGGATCTGCTTGAAGAACAGAAACGCCTGAGGGAAGTGATAGCAGAGCTGCAGAAGCCCAAGACCACTTCCCAAGAGAAAGCAGCAAGCAGTGATCCCTCAAAAGGTCATAGGAAGAAAGAAAATGTCCTAAAACCAATCTCCTCAGTTTCTCAAGGGGAACTGCAGAAATTCGAGAATGAATCCCCAACTAAAATAAGAGCTAAGCCGATAGACTCATCTATATCTCAACCGGAAGATATGGACTTGGCATGCCTATCGGATAGTGATGCCAACCTCTTCCGAGTACAGGGAAGAGGGAAAGGAATGAAGAAACTGGCTATAAAAAGGTAGAACCATGTCCACTAATCTCATACTCAGAGAATGGACAATATAATAATACAATGGAATTGTAATGGTTTTCGATGCCACTTTCCTGAACTCCGTATTCTCCTATCAGAGTTATCACCAGTGTGTTTCTTTTCAGGAAACACGATTCAGGGAGACTGACATAGTCACTCTCAGAGGTTACTCATTGTATAAGAAAGACCTCGTGAGTGCCCAGCATGTTCATGGAGGAGTGGCTATGTTGGTCCATAACTTGAGATACTCAGAGGAGGTAACTCTCAACACAGAACTGCAGGCTATTGCAGTTAGAGTTGCTCTCCCTCAGCAGGTGACCATTTGCTCCTTGTATTTGCCCCCTAATGAAAATGTTACAGAAGGTCAATTCTTGACCTCATAGATCAGTTGCCACCCCCACTTATTCTTATGGGTGACTTTAATGCCCATAATTCTGAGTGGCGGGCGGAGAAAACAGATCGTAGGGGACATCGCCTGTCTGATATTTTCTCGAGCCTGGATCTGGTGATACTTAATGATGGTAGTGACACTCACTTCAGTGCTAGCAGCAGGTCATTTTCAGCGATTGACCTAACAATCTGTTCTAGCACACTCGCTCCATTATTTGAGTGGGAGGTGCACCAAGATCTATGTGGCAGTGATCATTTCCCGATTATCCTGAAACAATTATCACCCAATAGTTCTGATTTGCATTGCTCTAAATGTGCAATGAAAAAAGCAGATTGGGCAAAATTCTCCAATGCCATTCAGTTCAGGGAAGACCAATTCTCCTCGGTGGAGGAACAAGTGGAGCATGTCACGCAAGCTTTGATACTTGCAGCAAGCATGAGCATCCCAAAGTCTTTTCCTCGATTCAGGCGAGTTCCAGTCCCGTGGTAGAATGAGGAATGCTACAGGGCGATACGTGACAAACGACGGGCTTTTCATGTCTTCCGTAACCACCCCACCGAGGGGAACATGTTGAAGTACCTTAAATTGAAGGCACTGGCACGCAGGATAATCAGAAAATGTAAAAGGGAATCTTGGAAGAAATATGTATGAACCATTACGAGTTCTACTCCAGTCTCTGAAGTATGGGAAAAGGTGAGGAAGATAGCCGGTCGAACATCTTCCCACATGATTAGTGGACTGTTGGTCAATGGCACGGTTTCCGTATGCAAAACCGAAATAGCCAACGAGTTAGCATCTTTTCTGTCTAAAGCATCCAGTTCACAACAAATGCCACTGAGATTTCTTACTCAAAAAGATGAGCTAGAACGGCAGACTCTCAGATTGTCTTCCCAGAGCAATGAGAGCTACAATGTCCCATTTAATATGTGGGAACTGGAAAGTACTTTGGCAGAGATGTGTGACAGTGCTCCAGGGTTGGACACCATCCATTATGACATGATACGTCACCTAGATCCCCCTGAGAAGGATTATCTCTTAAGGATGTACAACCAGATCTGGGTAGAGGGCCACTACCCCACGCAATGGCGAGAAGCCATTGTAGTGCCTTTGCTAAAGCCCGGGAGGGATACGAAACTGCCAGAAAGCTATCGACCTGTGTCGCTCACTAGCTGCCTTTCTAAAGTCATGGAACGAATGGTCAATAGATGACTGGTTTGGTTCTTGGAATCAAATAGTCTATTGACCAACATTCAGTGTGGTTTCCGCCGCCACCGTTCCACCACCGATCATCTGGTGCGATTGGAAAGAGCAGTATGTGATGCCTTTATAAAGAAGCATCACCTTGTTGCAGTTTTCTTTGACATCGCCCGGGCTTATGACACCACATGGAGATTCGGCATCCTTCGCACACTACATTCATGGGGTTTACAGGGTAACCTTCCCAATTTTATCAAGAGCTTTCTAGAGGAACGTTACTTCAGGGTGCGTATCGGGAACGAAACTTCTCGATCATTCGTTCAAGAGAATGGTGTTCCACATGGGTCTATTTTGAGTGTGACATTGTTTGCTGTTGCCATAAATGGAGTGGCCGAGTGTATTCGGTCCCTGGTAGAGGGAAGCCTCTATGTAGATGACCTTGCCATGTATTACAGCTCGCAAAACATGGCAGCGGTTGAACGCCAGCTACAGCTGACGATTAACCAACTTAACCATTGGGCCACAAACAACGGATTTACATTCTCAGCGAACAAGACAGTATGTGTCCACTTCTGTCGTGTTCACGGCCATCACCTGGACCCATCGCTGTCACTAGCTGGAACCGAGCTGCCATTTGTCGAAACAGCATCCTTTTTAGGAATGCTTTTTGACAGAAAATTAACTTGGCGTCCTCATTTGAAGCTTCTGAAGGCAAGATGCCAATCTTCCCTGAATCTATTACGCGTTCTCAGTCATAAATCCTGGGGAGCTGATCGAGCAGTTTTACTGCATCTGTATCGATCACTTGTCCGCTCCAAATTGGACTACGGGAGCATCGTATATGGTTCTGCCAGACCATCGGTGATCAGAACCATTGATGTAGTTCACCACACAGGGATACGTCTGGCTACTGGTGCTTTTAGAACTAGCCCCATAGCGAGTATCCTCTGTGACTCTGGTGAACCTTCACTGTACATACGCCGGAAACTGTTAGCTAGCAATTATGTTGCAGTTTTAAGCTCTAAGCCAGATCATCCGGCTTACGGAGCAGTTTTTGGTGACCGTTATGTGCAGTTGTATGACAACCGTGTCCTTTCTGTAAAACCCTTGGCTTTGAGAACTCGTAACATATTCAGGGAGGAATCCTTCGAGATGCCTGCGATGCCAAGAACAGAAAATAGTATATTCCCACCTTGGATGTTGGCTCGCCCCAACATCTTATACTCTCTTGCCAGATTAGATAGGCTTCGCACTCTACCTGTTGAATTTGAAAGGCTCTATGCAAGGTATCAGCCATTCACTGCTATCTACACGGATGGCTCCAAGCAAGGTGAGCATGTAGGATGCGCTTTCACTATCGGAAACCGGTCACACAAATTCCGATTACATCCGCTGAGTGGGATATATACAGCAGAATTATATGCTCTGTTGAAAGCACTGCAGTTTGCATATGCATACCCCAGCAGGGAATATGCCATATGCACAGATTCTTTATCTGCTTTGAATGCAATACAGTCTATGTATCCTACTCACCCATTGGTGCAGCAGATTCAGACATCCCTAATGGATCTAGGTTCTTTAGGGGTGAGCGTGATTTTTATTTGGGTGCCAGGTCACGTTGGTATTCCAGGTAACGAGAGAGCAGACAAGGCAGCCAAAGAGGCAGCTAATAAGGAAGCAATAGCCTTTTCTCAAGTACTTGTTAGCGATGTCAAAGTATGCCTCAGACAGCTATTTTATCGAAAGTGGCAAGAAGAGTGGAATGGGGTTTTCTCAAATATACTCAGGGCAATAAAATATACTGTACAGCCATGGCAATCCTCCTCTAGGCCTTCGCAATCCTCCTCTAGGCCTTCGCGACTGGAAGAGGTCGCCATTACCCAACTACGCATAGGTCACTGTTGGTGGACACACAGTTACCTATTGCGATCTGAGGAAGCCCCTGTTTGTGAGACATGTGGTACTACACTTAGAGTATCACATATTTTATTGGACTGCATTCAATTCAGAAATGAGAGGGAGAGGGTGCATCTACCTATGACCCTTTCTGTTGCTCTGGGAGATGATCCACAATTGCTAAATAGAACCATCTCATTTCTGAAAGAGTCCAGAATTTTATCTTTTATATAGTTTTACAAAATTGTTTTTAAATGATTTTAATTATGATAGGATATGGCCCGTGCATAACTCTCCTATCTATTTTATATAAGTATAAGATTTTAGCGACCATAACGGGTCATTTCACATCCTTGTTTTAATTTTATTTATTTTATTGTTGGGAGACCCTCATACAGCCTCGCCGACCTTTTATTTCACAGATTGTGAGAGGCCCTTTTACAGTCTCTCTCAATCTGGTTTTAATGAATTTATTATATTTATTTATTTATGTCATAGATGAGACATGGGGATAGTTTTATTTTATTGTATTTTGTCCCATCCAAAAAATTTGTGTCGTGTGGAACTTTGATATTCCACAAAAATGAATGAATCATTACGGTAACGGTATGGCGATAATAGCCCTAGAGGCTGATTTGCCATTCAATACACACAAACACACTTTTTAAGTTAGCATCTAATATTTTTCATCATAAGTTTAAATAGTAAAAAAGGATGTAATTTTCGGCATATTATAAATATTGACATTTTTAAATGAAACTCTTACATCACTCTTTTAAATGTATCCATTGGAATCTAAATACCATAGCAATTTGACATGCACCATCATCCATTTAAGAAGTACAAGAACATTCTCTTTAACAGTCGGAAATTTTACACGTTCTTTTTTCTCCTTGAGCTCGTATTTCCATTCTTCTTTATTCACAAAATTTTATCCTATAGTAATATATTTCCATGCTTGAAAGTGTTTTACTGATCATACATCTCTGCAAAACATGTACATATTGAAATTTTTTCATTTTTTTTATTTTATGTGACCATAAGGTTCTTATTTTGAAGTTTTATTTTGGATTTAGTTATCATTACAATTATTATTAGTACACAATTGAGCAAAACAATATAAATATATTACAAATTTTATTAAACAATTATTAATCATATAAAGTAAAATTTTATTGGCAATGTATTTCTTAATGAGGTGGATGGGGCTGTTTTTTTTCAATTATTTCATGTATCCGTGGATGAATATTACTTATTGCTAGAATGAGACAGGGTTCAGCATCAATTCTAGTTCTATTTTTCGTTTTTATTGATGTAAGTGCTGAGAAACCTTGTTCACATAAATAGGTAGATTGGAATGGAAGGAGTTTTGTTACAGCAATGTCAGCAAATTCTTTGAACTCCTTCCGGGCTATATGCCAAAAGTCACATAGTGATCTACCATCAAAAATTATTTTTAACCTGTCAGCTGACAACTCGATTAGGTCCTTCAATTTCGTTGAAAGCAAAGAATTGGGAACAACCTGATTTGCAAAAGGATTTGTTACCCAGTAATCAAAGCCATTCCCTTTCTCAATTTCTGGAATGTATACCAAAAAGGCTTTACCAAGATTTATCAAATGACTGTTAATTATACCTTTTACTCTTATATATATATCGTCTCCACGAGTGGTCCCGCCGAAATGGCTTCCGTTTTTCGGAAGAGAAAACATGTTGTGTCCATTTTAATAGGCGCAGGGGTATATTCCCCAAATCTATACTTCGGCTGGGCAACCACCAGTTGAATTTTGTGGACTCGGTGCATTTCCTGGGTGTTCTGTTTGACGAGCGGCTAAATTGGCGAAGCCATACTCAATCCCTTAAGGTGAAGTGCCGGATGTCGCTCAGTGTATTACGAGCGTTGACTGGCCGCTCGTGGGGTGCGGACCGAACATCAATGCTTCTCCTTTACAGGGCATTGGTTCGGTCCAAGCTCGACTACGGCTGTTTTATATACGGTGCTGCCCGGGCATCTTATCTGCGTGCACTGACATCACTGCACAATGCCGGACTACGGTTGGCGACTGGTGCCTTTCGAACCAGTCCCATCCCCAGCATTTATTGTGATGCTGGAGAGCCACAGTTGGAAATCAGGAGGAATGTCCTGATGTGCAGTTATGTCAGCAAACTTTTAGCCCTTCCTTCGCACCCGTGTTTTAAAATTGTTTTTAACCGTAGTTTAATGGACGTTTTTAACAGAAGACCCCGGGCCCTGAAGCCCCTTGGTATTCGTTTTTATAATTATATTATAGGCAATAATTTAACTTTACCCCAGATTTATAGATTGCAAGTTCCGCGTAACCCTCCTTGGAATACCCCGAGGCCAGAAATCTTATTTGATTTAGCTCGAAGGCCCAAGAATGAGTGTCCTCCTGCAGAACACGAGGTTGCATTCGCCGAAATCCTGTCACGCTGTCCAGGATTCGCACCTATCTTCACGGATGGGTCGAAGTCCTCAACAGAATGCGCATGCGCCTTTGTATCCCTGCACACATCCTCCGGGTTCAAGCTTAATCCGTTATGTGGTATCCACACTGCGGAGCTCACAGCTATTAAGCTGGCCCTGGAGAGCATTGAACGTCGGAATATATCTCACTTGATATGTTCCGACTCAATGAGCGCATTACAATCCATTGCCTGCTATAATCCAGTACATCCTTTGGTCCAGGATGTGCACTCCTCCCTCATCATCTTGAAGAGTCGAGGTGTGCAAATTAAGTTCGTGTGGGTGCCGAGCCACGTAGGTATAGCAGGCAATGAGGCAGCTGATGTCGCTGCTAAGGATGCCCTGGGAAACCCAGAGGTGCAAATGGATCTCGTGCCTTGGAGAGACCTTCGTGCGATGTTTTGTGGCGCACTGCAGAAGGAGTGGCAAGCCTCATGGCAAAACCTCGAAAACAACAAATTACGCACAATCAAGGTCAGTACCGGTGCATGGCAATCATCTGTCAGGAATAGTAGAAGGGAGGAGGTGGTCATCACACGATTGAGGATAGGCCACTGTGCCTTAACCCACTCGTACCTTTTTACTACCCCACGTGTACAACCTCGATGTGATGACTGCGACACTTTTCTTACCATAAGACACCTCCTGACAGAATGCCAAAGATACCTTGAGTTGCGTAGGAAATGCAATATCAGTGGATGTATAAGAGACATCCTAGGTGATGACACAACTAGGATGAATGAAGTTTTATTATTTTTAACGGAGGCTGGACTTTTCCAACGATTTTAAATTCTATTCTTTTCTATTTTTATTTTATTATTTATTTATATATATATGTGTGTGTATATGTATATATAATCATTAAATTGTAAATATTAACCCTTAGAAGAAGGTGCAAAATGACCCTCGATGTCGACGCACCAGTATAAATGAAGAACTACTACTACTCGTTTTTATTGATGTAAGTGCTGAGAAACCTTGTTCACATAAATAGGTAGATTGGAATGGAAGGAGTTTTGTTACAGCAATGTCAGCAAATTCTTTGAACTCCTTCCGGGTTATATGCCAAAAGTCACATAGTGATCTACCATCAAAAATTATTTTTAACCTGTCAGCTGACAACTCGATTAGGTCCTTCAATTTCGTTGAAAGCAAAGAATTGGGAACAACCTGATTTGCAAAAGGATTTGTTAACCAGTAATCAAAGCCATTCCCTTTCTCAATTTCTGGAATGTATACCAAAAAGGCTTTACCAAGATTTATCAAATGACTGTTAATTATACCTTTTACTCTTATATATATATATATATATATATATATATATATATATATATATATATATATACTCGTATACTCCTTTACTTAGAGACACCTTGTTTAACCCAATATACTCAGAAAGGGATGAAAAAATCGAAATATTGTTAATTTCCATACAACTTTGCCAATACAATATTTTTTGATAAAACGCTTTTATCTTATCATGCCCCTTAAATACATTTTTGTCAAAACCTTGGAGCTGTAGATTTAGCTTATTTAATTTGTGGAAAATGTCCACCATATAACCTAATTGGCAAATCCAGTCCTCATTTTCAAACCAATCAGCCAAATCAGACTTACTTTCTGCTAGAAAAAGTCTGACTTCATTTTTAAATTCAAATTCCCAAATTAATATAGGGTTTAAAGCGCGGGTACGAGCAATAAGGCCGCTCTTGTGCCCAGTCATTGCAGCGGCTCCATCCGTAGAGATACATATGCACCATTTCTCAATGTAAGCCCGAGTCAACTCGAATAAAAGTATCTCAAGTTTTGAAAATCTCTTCACCAGTTGCATTCCTAGGCAAGTCTTTGCATGCCATAATCTCATCAGTAATGCCGTTTCCTTTGCTGTAATAGCGGACATAAATTATTAACTGGGAATGATTGGCAACGTCCGTGGATTCATCAATCTGTAAGGCGTATCTTTTATCAACCGCAATTTCTGCCACAATCTGCTGGAGAGCGTCTTCTGCCATTTCATGTACTCTACGAAGTACAGTGGTGTCTGAATAGGGAATCGATTTAATAGCAGTAATGGACTTGGCATCTAACATCTTTTCAGCTATCAACAGTGCACCAGGTATAATAACCAGTTCTACAGTCGTGTACGATTTCCTAAATTTTGCAGTGGGCAATGCTAATTCGTTTGAAGTTTCCAAAGCCAACTTTGATGACTGCGTGAAAATGTGAAGCTTATTTACATTTTGACTAATATCCACAGCCTTCCTCATCAAATAATTGACAGTTTTATTTTTAGAGCCTGGATGTTTTGTAAATAATTGTCGTTGCAAGAGATATGGTTTCATACTATTGTTTGACAATGTTTGGTGACAAAGAACAGGCAGTGGTAAAGGAGGATCACTGTTATTGGAAACAAATCCATATTTTATGCAGGACTGGTCGTAGCATCGGTGTTTTTCTTTAAACTCAACTTTGGTAGTCCTGGGAACTTTATTTGTTTGAAAAATCTCCACTATATTCGAATCACAGCTTGAGTCTGTTTCATGAGAAACTGCAACTGCCTCATCTCTGTTTTCTTCAACATCCCGATTCCTCTTTATTAGAAATTTATCCATGGGCTGACGAGTTTTAAAAAATTTAAATCGTATACAACGCCGATTCCTTCTGCCCAGAAAGCAACAACTGCAATTCTAAACTGAAAGCAAATTTGTATGAAATACACCTAATTAAAAAATTATACCAAAAAGTGAATTTTTACTATCAAAGTTTTAATAATATTAAAATACTATTGAATTCTTCAGATGAGGTAAAAATTACATCAAACAAATTTCTACATTGTAACTAACTGAAAAAGAATTTTTATTTTATGTAGTTCAGTAACAACGTATATTTTATTAGTGAATAATTTATTTTATATGTTCAAGAAATACATCGCAATATTTAGATTAAGATTTTCGAGGAATATTATAAAAACCACTCAGAAATAAAACTTGTAAGATAGATTACTAAAAGCAGACGTCAAAATTAAAACGAAGGATATCTAATATATTCAATTCATTCGTTTTTATGATAAGTTATAAAAACTAGATAATATATCAATATGCCGTTTCTCATTACTTAATTTGTAAAAATGCAATGTAAAGTGTAGATAAAATTATAATTAATTCAACCTTTGAAGGCGTGTTGTGGTGGAATAATTCCATATTGATTACTAAATAAAAGTCTTGTAATTTTCCAATATTTTATTAGGACAAGACCTAGGTTTCGACGCTTAGCGACAATCCCTGATTTTACTGTGTAGTTTGTAAAGTATGGCGACTTTGAATGAAATATCAGCTTGCTCGCTTCTAACATTGACTTTGATACCAACTACGCAGGAAATTTTATAAATTTCTATAATATAAAAGAATCATATGTGTACATTTTGTGTAAATAGTAAATTTATTTTGTGTATTCCTTCATAAAACAAACAATAATAATTTTTCACCCGAGGTATTGCAAAGAATAATTTCCTCGATTAAGTCAATAAAAACTGCAGCATCCTATCATACGCATAATAATTGCTATAATTAATTCACAATAAATATTTCTTTGAAATTTATATAACTCGGCCAATATAAGTTTCATATCATTAGCATTGATAGCTATGCAAGTATTGGAAGTTGCTCATTATCTAGGTCATGAAAATTCGAGGAGGAGGTGTTGAGAGACAGAGGGTGGGTAAAGTTATCTATCTACCAAAAAGTACAACTTCTTTAATATAGCCACTTGATCAAGGAATAATTCATGCCATTAAAGTTAGTGACGTTACTGCCATCTGCGAATAAGGAAATCTAGGAATTTTTGAAATCTTAACTTTACAAGAAATGACGTGCAATGCGGGAATTACCTGGGATTCCATGACAAAAAACAGTCAACAATTGCTGGAAGAATATTTTCATGTTACCATTAGCAAATCAAAATGAAGAAATTTCTAAAAAGATATCGGAATTCCTGAATATGAATTAGGAATTCTACAAGCTGTTTTAGGAGAGCCTAAACTGACTGAGGAAATTATAAATCAGTGGATTTAAATAGATGATAATGTTTCAGTGCATCATATACTACATGTCGAAAAATCATAGAAATGGTAAAATAAGTAGAAAGTAGTACATAGTGTCGACAGTAATAAGGAAGATAAAATTAACGTTGAGGCTCCTACTACAGACGAAGCATTAAAATCCATAGATGTTCTGATATCTGGGATGGAAAAACAGAAAAAAGTCGACCCATTAAAATTGCTATTGAAAAAATTCATTTTAAATATAAGATGAAGTATACCAAGCATCAAAAGATTACCTCGTTTTTTAAAACTAATAACTATTATAATTATTGGAGTTTCTAAATTCATCATTCCTTTAATGAAAAAAATTCAAGTTTTTTATAAGAGTGATTATTTACTGAACATGATTTTTATTAGAACTTTAAGGCTATTCAGGTATGCAGCGCTGTAACTAGCTATTTTAGCACCCGGGGCCAACTCCCAAATATGCGCACCTTCCATAAAAAATTCTCTAATGCCTATATGGATTTAGGGTTAATAATTAAAAATAAACTATAAATGACATAATTTCTTACTATAAATGTACATAATTTAAATACATAATTATAAATATAATTACATACAAAATTACACACATAAATAATTGAAACACAGAAAGTATAAATATTTTAATATTAAAGAGTTATTCTATTTGATTTTAATGCAGCAAACTCATCAATAGCATCATTGGAATTTATAGTTTCTGCTATGCGTAATGTCTGCAACAAGTATAGTAGTGCTTTTGAGGTCCCTTCCAATACATACTGTCTGGAAGCTACCCTAAGCGTAAAATGGGTTTTCTAACGAGGTTGCCTCTTACGACCAGCAGAGGGGCTGCCGGAGTATTCTCAATCCCCCTACCCGCAGGGTAGTAGGTACTTAGTTTTGTTATAATTTTTATAAATAATTACAAATAAATGTACAGATCTTGTGAAACAAATGGCTATTACTGCAAAATAAGGGAAAGAATCAAATTAACAAATGAATGTGTTCAACATTTATACAGAAAATTTTAATAAAAACGACTATATCTTTAATAAACAATGTGAAATTTTGGAATAAGTACGATGAGTAGATATTAAAATAATATTAAATAAATAGAGCCATGCAATTATCTTCCATGGAGGCAATTTAAATACCACTTTTGAGCAGTGGCATAACTAGGAGCAGTAGGGCCTGTGGTAAAATATTACTTAAGGCCCACCTCCCCCAATAAAATATAAATGAGGGCCCTCCCAAGCCCTTCCTGGACCCCTGGAATTTGATCACCCAAGCCACCCTAGTTATGTTACTGCTTTTGAGGTCCCTTCCAAGATATTTAAATGCCAGTTTGAGGGGTTAATGCTTGACAACTTAAATGGAAGGTTATTCTGTTAATTTCATTTAAGTCAGCCATTTGAAATATAAATTTTTCCTACAGCCATTAAGTAAATGGCAGAAAAACAAAAATCAGTCTCTTGAAAGATGTCAAAAGCCAACACCGTCAAGTGAAAAGTCTGTACTGTCGATATTGGCAAAACACATCATTTCCAGGGAAAGGGTTAATTACTTACATTAAGTACTAAATAAGTGCTACACATTTATTTGATAATAACTCCTGTTAAATTATCAACCTCATGAAATCATCTTTGGTTCAATGATGAATTATATAATATTAATACATTCTTAAGGAAATGCTTTTCAGTTTTGAAAAGAAATATTTCTGTCTAACAGAGACCTTATCCAACTGTATGGAAGGGAAGTTAATTGCCCTACCTAGAGCTTGATCAGTATGTTTATAACATTGAAAAATTATTTTTGTAAGTATTATTGGTAAATAAAATTGAACATAATTATATGCTATTCCACCAGAACTCACAGCATTATTGAATGACAAATAGATTTAAATCGTGCGAGACTTCTCATATATACAATTAATTCTGAATTAATGATACAAAATTAGTACTTGCTACTATCAACATAGATGTTTGAAAATGGTTCAAACCATTTTAGTGGAATCATTCTTATGTTATATAGGTTTGATTTATATATTTATATACACAAAATATAAGTATGAATGATGTTTTCAGTCTTCATCAGATTCTGAATCTTCCTCATCAGATGATTCTCCTGGCAACTTTGGAAAGTATTCTACCAAGTGGTCCAGGTAACCACTATTGTATAGCTTTTGGATAGTTTTACGATTACCAACATATGTCTTGTTTGCAAATATCCAAGGAGCCTAAGAAAATGGGAAAATTATTTGATCTAGGGTACAAAAATTTGGAAATTTTGGTTTTTGGGATTTTAATCAGCCAGTCACAAATTGTCAACATAATGCAAAAACAAAGAGTCAATATTAAGATTATTTATACACATTTTCAAGCAGGTGGTAAAAGGTATAAAAAGGAGGATAGGAGCATTAAAAAACGAAAATATCATATAAAAATCTTATAATTTAGAAAAGCCATATGTGAGATGAAAGAAAAATGAATACTTTTAATTGAAAATAATAGGAAATATGATTTTCTATAATGAAAGAGGTCAAATGATTTAGTAAACTAATAGATGTGAAAAAATTAAAGAATAATTCATAGAAATTAATGAAGCAATCATGGACTATTTTTATGAGAGTAGTGGCTATGATACAGATGATATGTTGAACCAAAAGTTACAATTACTTACATTATCCTCTTCTGTTAGTTCAATCAATATTTTTTCAATTAACTTGCCATCTTCCATATGATCAAGATCGAATGCTCAATATGGTTCGTTTATGAAATCAAACATCTATAAATAACACAAATAACAGGTCAATATCAATGATTTGTTTACAGTATCATTTTTATTATTATTATGAAATGTATTACCTTTTTGCATTCAATGGATTCTGTACATTCTGTTCGAGTAAAAAGAACCACTCTTTCACATCTGATCATTTTCTGTAATTGTTTCGCATTGTATTTTACTAAATATTTGTTTCCCATTTTCTTGGTTAGAAACTACACAACATTTGCCCTACTTAAAATTCTAGTCAGTTCTAAGAAAATGCTTGGAATGGAGTATTAAGTCAATATATCACATTCTAATATTTAATAATAGTTTCTGTATCCAATCAACGCTCGAGTAACGGGCGACGGAGAGGGGAGAAGCTCAGTCTCTCTCTCGCCATCGTGCTGTTGACATCTCTCTTAATTCGACTGTGTTGCCAGCTCTACTGCGCCCACCCTTACGTTGCGATCTCTTTATCACTTTCACTTTTCACCTTGTTACCATTCTTTATCTGTTGCTGCTAGTGTTATTAACAATCTGCAATGGCAAACAGGAAGGAAGTTTTACACCGGCAAGGACGCAAAATAATTTACAGTGTTCAGAATTATTTTAAAAGGGAGGCAGAAAACAACGGACCGCTAACTAACATCACGAAAATGCAGGAAAGGGTAGCAGAGTCCTGCTCAGTGAGTAGAAGTACTGTGCAGCGGATTGTGAAAGAAGGACGCGATAGTTTTGAAGCCTCGGGATCCACCGTATTCAGGTCTTGATGAAACACCTGATCTGATTCGGAAAAAACTTACTTACCATAACCGATTAGGGAATGTGTATTGTTAGATGTAATTCTTTTGAGGTATTAAATGAGTAAAATGGTATTATTGATCATCTTCGAGTTGTTATATAAAATCGAAAATATATAGGCGTTAGACCTTAATCGTAATCATTTTGTTCTTCTGTTAGTCGATGAAAAAATTCGTTTTCCTGTGCGCCTATTATCTCATGCATTGTAATTAACTATAGTATGTTTCTCGTCTTATGAAGCTTGACCTTCACATAGCAAGTAGCCAATGAGAACCTTTTCCCTCTCCCCTTCTTCCCTTTTCCATCTCCCCCGTCACCCGCGGCTTTCGAAATGCATGGAAAAACCTAATAGCATTGCCAGATATCCGCTCTTGAAATGATCTCTTTGCGAATGAAAGGCGACGCATCGCAGAAAAACTTACGGTCATTGTTTATTACTACCGGCCATTTTCCATTGCGTTAAATATTTCCCATCCTTCTTTTTAATCAGGGCTTTGGACCTGCAATGGCGAAGTTAAAAATATTTTTTTGTTTTTCATTGTTTTTGTAATTTTTTTCTCATCATTGTAATATTTTCTACCTACATTATACTACTATTTATATAAAATTTTATTTACATTCAGCTTTCGTTGTTTTAAAAGCTATCGTTGATGTCTGATTCATCGCTGAAATCAGTGTCACTGCTATCGTCTTCGAGATTTACAATTATTGGCTCCATTGTGGAATCCAGCACTATATCTCTTAGAAAATCGTCATTTTGAAGCTTTTCTGCATGTTTGACACAGTTTTTCCAATCACTTCTCGTTACTTTCTCCAGTTCTTCATTCATCAACACCTCGACATCGGCCAACCGGAAGGTGTTCTTCCTTTTTCCTAATTGGTCTTTCACCTGCGCCCATACCAGTTCAATAGGATTGTAATGGCAGTGATAGGGAGGGAGACATACTACCGTATGACCTCTTGTCCGCACAATACAATCCAATTCATAAGAGTTGGTTCTTGGCTTCAGTAATTTAACCAAATAAAGCAGCTCTGCCAGGGTTTGATTCGCATCATGGTGTATATTTCGTGTTGACTGCCATGCCAGAATGTCAGCCTTTCTTGTTTTGGAAGACGGCGTTTTGTCGAGGATAACAGAATGATAACTTGCATTATCCATAACAATTGTCGCACCTTTTATTTCTCTCTCATCGAGAATATCTAAAAATTTCAAAAACCAGGTTTTGAAAACACTAGCGTTCATGTCTGTGTGATAGTCATCACTGGAAGACTTGACTTTTGGCCGGAACACAAGTTTGCATCCTTCTAAAAAACCAGTCTCTGCTGATCCCACATGGCACACAATAACTCTCCCACCCTTTCCAATCGGGACTTTCAATCCACCATCACCATCTTCATTCTGCCATATCTTTTTTGGGGCGTAGTTCTGGTTGACCCATGTCTCATCCAAATAAAATGCGATCCTTTTGTGATCATTGGGGTTGATTTTGTTTCTGAGGTCATTCATTGTACATAAAAACGTAACTCGAACCATAACTACGTCCATTCTTTCCAGAAGGAATTTCCTTCCATCGTTAGTCTTCCTATATTTAAAGCCCATTCATTTAAAATTCCTCCATAGTGACGTAATTTGCCACTGAAAGTTCATTTCTGCTTTCATATCTGCCAGTATTTTTTTAAAGTAGGATATTCTCCCTTTTCGTAGTAACACAGTACTTCTACTCACTGAGCAGGACTCTGCTACCCTTTCCTGCATTTTCGTGATGTTAGTTAGCGGTCCTTTGTTTTCTGCCTCCCTTTTAAAATAATTCTGAACACTGTAAATTATTTTGCGTCCTTGCCGGTGCAAAACTTCCTTCCTGTTTGCCATTGCAGATTGTTAATAACACTAGCAGCAACAGATAAAGAATGGTAACAAGGTGAAAAGTGAAAGTGATAAAGAGATCGCAACGTAAGGGTGGGCGCAGTAGAGCTGGCAATACAGTCGAATTAAGAGAGATGTCAACAGCACGATGGCGAGAGAGAGACTGAGCTTCTCCCCTCTCCGTCGCCCGTTACTCGAGCGTTGATTGGATACAGAAACTATTATTAAATATTAGAATGTGATATATTGACTTAATACTCCATTCCAAGCATTTTCTTAGAACTGACTAGAATTTTAAGTAGGGCAAATGTTGTGTAGTTTCTAACCAAGAAAATGGGAAACAAATATTTAGTAAAATACAATGCGAAACAATTACAGAAAATGATCAGATGTGAAAGAGTGGTTCTTTTTACTCGAACAGAATGTACAGAATCCATTGAATGCAAAAAGGTAATACATTTCATAATAATAATAAAAATGATACTGTAAACAAATCATTGATATTGACCTGTTATTTGTGTTATTTATAGATGTTTGATTTCATAAACGAACCATATTGAGCATTCAATCTTGATCATATGGAAGATGGCAAGTTAATTGAAAAAATATTGATTGAACTAACAGAAGAGGATAATGTAAGTAATTGTAACTTTTGGTTCAACATATCATCTGTATCATAGCCACTACTCTCATAAAAATAGTCCATGATTGCTTCATTAATTTCTATGAATTATTCTTTAATTTTTTCACATCTATTAGTTTACTAAATCATTTGACCTCTTTCATTATAGAAAATCATATTTCCTATTATTTTCAATTAAAAGTATTCATTTTTCTTTCATCTCACATATGGCTTTTCTAAATTATAAGATTTTTATATGATATTTTCGTTTTTTAATGCTCCTATCCTCCTTTTTATACCTTTTACCACCTGCTTGAAAATGTGTATAAATAATCTTAATATTGACTCTTTGTTTTTGCATTATGTTGACAATTTGTGACTGGCTGATTAAAATCCCAAAAACCAAAATTTCCAAATTTTTGTACCCTAGATCAAATAATTTTCCCATTTTCTTAGGCTCCTTGGATATTTGCAAACAAGACATATGTTGGTAATCGTAAAACTATCCAAAAGCTATACAATAGTGGTTACCTGGACCACTTGGTAGAATACTTTCCAAAGTTGCCAGGAGAATCATCTGATGAGGAAGATTCAGAATCTGATGAAGACTGAAAACATCATTCATACTTATATTTTGTGTATATAAATATATAAATCAAACCTATATAACATAAGAATGATTCCACTAAAATGGTTTGAACCATTTTCAAACATCTATGTTGATAGTAGCAAGTACTAATTTTGTATCATTAATTCAGAATTAATTGTATATATGAGGTCTCTCAGGATTTAAATCTATTTGTCATTCAATAATGCTGTGAGTTCTGGTGGAATAGCATATAATTATGTTCAATTTTATTTACCAATAATACTTACAAAAATAATTTTTCAATATTATAAACATACTGGTCAAGCTCTAGGTAGGGCAATTAACTTCCCTTCCATACAGTTGGATAAGGTCTCTGTTAGACAGAAATATTTCTTTTCAAAACTGAAAAGCATTTCCTTAAGAATGTATTAATATTATATAATTCATCATTGAACCAAAGATGATTTCATGAGGTTGATTATTTAACAGGAGTTATTATCAAATAAATGTATAGCACTTATTTAGTACTTAATGTAAGTAATTAACCCTTTCCCTGGAAATGATGTGTTTTGCCAATATCGACAGTACAGACTTTTCACTTGACGGTGTTGGCTTTTGACATCTTTCAAGAGACTGATTTTTGTTTTTCTGCCATTTACTTAATGGCTGTAGGAAAAATTTATATTTCAAATGGCTGACTTAAATGAAATTAACAGAATAACCTTCCATTTAAGTTGTCAAGCATTAACCCCTCAAACTGGCATTTAAATATCTTGGAAGGGACCTCAAAAGCAGTAACATAACTAGGGTGGCTTGGGTGATCAAATTCCAGGGGTCCAGGAAGGGCTTGGGAGGGCCCTCATTTATATTTTATTGGGGGAGGTGGGCCTTAAGTAATATTTTACCACAGGCCCTACTGCTCCTAGTTATGCCACTGCTCAAAAGTGGTATTTAAATTGCCTCCATGGAAGATAATTGCATGGCTCTAATTATTTAATATTATTTTAATATCTACTCATCGTACTTATTCCAAAATTTCACATTGTTTATTAAAGATATAGTCATTTTTATTAAAATTTTCTGTATAAATGTTGAACACATTCATTTGTTAATTTGATTCTTTCCCTTATTTTGCAGTAATAGCCATTTGTTTCACAAGATCTGTACATTTATTTGTAATTATTTATAAAAATTATAACAAAACTAAGTACCTACTACCCTGCGGGTAGGGGGATTGAGAATACTCCGGCAGCCCCTCTGCTGGTCATAAGAGGCAACCTCGTTAAAATTCCCATTTTACGTTTAGGGTAGCTTCCAGACAGTATGTGAATCTGCTGTCTGAGTCCAGCCATATCACCTGGCTGTCGATCCTCCCGCGTTTGCCATGCGTGGAGACCCATAAGGGGGAGAAGGGGTACCTGGTGGTTGAGCTTCCTGGACCACGTCTGGGTTTTGGATGCCCAAGACGGGCACAGGGAGCAACACACCACTTTGGCCTCTGATTCGCTGTAAATGGGAGTCAGGTGCTAGCCACACCCGATTAATCGGCTTGCCGTCACGTCTTGGCGTTTCGGTTGGTGAGTGCCAAGGCAATGGGGGTTTGTGTAGGGGGGTCAAAGGTGGGTTTGGAGACCCCATGCACTGAAGATCTGACCTGAAGCAGGCAGCCATGTCAGAGGTGCTATATCCCTTTGGTTCGCCCTGGCATCCGCATCAGTTTGTGATGCAGCGTCCCATTTGTGTCTCCGTGGTGGGTGGGGAGACCAGGGGATGAATATAAATTACTTGGATGGCAGGAAAACTTTCTCCACCACCAAAAAGATCCCGTCCGGACTCGGATGGGGGAGACAATGTTTTGAAATGTACCAAGTACTTGGTCATGAAGCGTTCAATCGAAGGTAAGAACTTTACCAAAGTGTCTCCCTTCTTTATATATAAGTCCTTGTCGATACAGGTGCCTGGATCTTTAGAATCCGTTAAAAAACTTAAGGATGATACTCTTCTTATTACAACCATGAACGAGACCCAAAGCAGGAAAATTTTAAACATCTCAATGCTGGGAGACATGCCGGTAACTGTTGAGACCCATAAAACCCTCAACACCTGTCAAGGGGTCATATCCAACTATGACCTTCTATATGTAGAAATCGAGGAGTGTAAGTGGGAGATGGCCTCTCAGGGGGTCATTGACTGCAGGAGATTGACGACTAAGAGAAACGGTGAGGTAGTCAATACTACCTCTATGGTCCTCACATTCTCCCTCGAGAAGCTACCAGATAAGGTCATGGTTGGTTATGAGGCATGTGCAGTTCGGCCATATATTCCAAACCCTATGCGCTGTTTCCAATGCCAAAAGTTTGGGCACACTGCTCTACGTTGCAAGGGCAAAGCAGTCTGCCCCCGATGTAATCGGGATAAGTACGATGGAGCAGAATGTGCAGCAACCGTGTCATGTGCGAACTGCAAAGGTCCTCATCTGGCATTCTCTCGGGACTGCCCAAAATTAAAGGAGGAAAAAAAGGTTATGGAGCTTAAGACGCTTGAGAAACTGTCTTACTTTGAGACACAGAAAAAATTCAGAACGCTTGTTGCTCCAGTTTTCTCAAGGTCTTTTGCATCCTTGGCAGCTATCCCTATCAAGAAGAGTACCATCGCTACCCAAACTGATGAGGTAGCACCCATACAAAAAGTGGGAATTAAGGAAATGGAAGGAAAGAAAACAAAAGAAATTATAATAAAAAAAACAAAAGCATCCAAAAAGAAAAGTTCCCCAGAAAATTCTCCTTCCTCTCGGCGAGAGGAAGCACTGCAGCACTCCCTGTGCTGTACAAGCATCAGGTGAGGAGGGCATGGAAGAAGAACTAATGGACGAGGACCAATTACAGGCCTTCGTCCTTAATAGACACAATAGGGGAAAGACGAAGCTTAAGCGCTAAGCTTCATCACAATTTTATACATTTTGTAATTTATGCAAATATTCTATCATCTAGTCATACATTTTTAACGTCAATTATATTGAGGGTTTTAAACTTTAATTCCACATTTTAATGCCCCTATTCATACAGTGGAACTGCAATGGTTTTTATACACACAGAGAGGAGCTGGCGATTTTATTAAAGGATTTTAACCCTGCTTGTATTTTACTACAAGAGACCCATTTTGAAGAAACAGACAAGGTTAAATTGAAAGGTTTTAATGTTCTTCGTGTTGACAACATTAGTGGAAACAGAGCCCAAGGGGGGGTCGCCGTGGCCATCAGGGAGACCCTTTACACCTCCCAGGTGGACCTAAGGACGCCCTTCCAGGCCGTAGCTGTTACTGTAGCAGCTCCAGAGGTAATTACGTTATGTAACGTATACCTTCCGGAATGGGCTCAGGTGAACAGGGTGAACCTTGAAGACCTGATTAATCAGCTACCATGGCCATTCATGCTGCTGGGCGACTTTAATGCACACAACACACTCTGGTTATTTGTATATAGTTATTTGTAGCAGCACCATTGCACCACTATTTACATTGTCTGTGCATAATGATCTTTGTGGTAGTGACCACTTCCCTCTCCTAATTCAGCAGAAGGATAACATTTCTGTTAGAGCCCATTGGCTGGATTTTAAATCAAATTTTAAATTCAATTTGGACAGAGTCGAGGGGGAATACGCAATGTCGAGGTTTTTACGGCAGCTGTAGTCAATGCTGCTAGTACTAGCGTTCCAATGTCATCTGGGAAGATGCGCCACACTCCCGTTCCCTGGTGGAATGAGGAATGTGCGGTGGCCATTCAGAAACGCAAACGGGCATTCCGAATTTTTAATAGACACCCCACATGTACAAATCTTGCGGCGTTTCGACGACTGAGGGCAAAAGCTCGCCAGGTCATCAAAGATGCGAAAAGGTCCTCTTGAATAAAGTATGTATCCTCCATTAACCACAGGACTCCAGTTGCACAGGTTTGGAATAGGGTTAATAAAATCTCGGGCAAATACCACCCTACAAGCGTGCCAGGGCTAGAAATTGGAGGCCAACTTATAACATCTTCTGCTGCCATTGGCAAAGCGTTAGGCTTCCATTACGCCAAGGTTAGCAGCACAGCCGAGTACGAGCTTTCTTTCATTCGAATGAAAGAGAGAATGGAAGGAACTGTACTAAACCTTGGCAATATCAGCAGTCCAGCATCCTACAATGAACCTTTTTCATTGTGGGAGTTGAAGTCAGCAATTGGGGATGGTAAGGACTCTTGTCCTGTTAGAGGCCATGGGGAATAACATACTCTTTGTTTGGGTACCAGGGCATGTGGGAATCAAGGGGAATGAGAAGCCTGACTCTGCTGCCAAGGAAGGCCTCTGCAAGCAAGAACTAGACTCACGGTCCACGACAGCAGAAGACCTAAAAAATTTTTTTAGGTTACTTATAGTGAAACAATGGCAGGACTCATGGCTAGGTTTGCAAAATAACAAATTGCGGGACATGAAGTCTGTTACGACTTCTTGGTACTCCTCTGTCAGGAATAGTAGGTGGGAGGAAGTAGTGCTGACCCGATTGAGGATAGGGCACTGTGCCCTTACTCACTGTTATCTGTTCACACAGGAGAAAGAAGTACCACACTGTGACCATTGTGACTCCCGTCTCACTATAAGACATATCCTGACCGAATGTACCCACTACCAGGGTATGCGAAACAGTCTTGCGATGCAAGGCCAGCTTAACAATGTTCTGGGAGATGACCCTGTTAAGATAGATGTGGTTTTCAAGTTCCTCAGGGAAGCTAAATTGCTTCCATACATTTAAATAATTTTTAACATTACATTTTTTCTATACACATTACCTGTATAAAATTTTATTTAAATTTTTATCACAATTAGTAGGGAAATATAATAACGTTTATTTTATTACTGATTTGAGTATGGTGTGAAATGACCTTGCTGTCGACACACCTTATGGCAATCTCACCATTTGAGAGGGAGTAGTTTCTTTTGATGATACTCTTAGAGGACATCTGTTGGGGCAGTTTGATACTAGCTTGGCTAGTTCCCGTCCCACCAAGGAAAACATCCGTGTTCAGAAACGAGAGAAAATGTTCTGCTACGATAGTTCAGAGGTAGAATATCCGCCCGGCAAATGGAAGACCCGGGTTCAATTCCCAGTCATAGCAGACTTTTTTAGCGCCCCGACGGTTCCAGTCTCTTTTTCTCTTGCTCCATACAGAAAATCTAGGCCTCAGATGAATACAGATGCTGTGAGAGGTGAGGCCCCACAGGGCCCAGCCGGTGGTAGAGGAGCCATCCCGAGAGCCGTTCATCCCCCTCCGGACTCCCCCGGTCCGGACGCCCCTGCCACTGTTCTGCCGCCTACCCAGTTCCTGTGCGTTTCCTGTCTCCGCAGCTTCCGTTCCAAAATTGGACTTGGGGTCCATCGCCGAGCAGCCCACCCTGAGGAGGTGAACGCGGGGATCGTGACAGAGTGGATCAAGAAAAGGTGGGGGAGGGAGGAGATGGAGCTCCTTGCGGCGCTGGAGGTCCAAGGGATTCAAGCTGGGGTGTCCAATATGAATGCCTTCATATTGGAACAGTTCCCCTGCCGAACCCTTTAGGCCATCAAAGGGAGGCGCGGCCAGCCGGCCCACAAGAACTTAGTGGCCGGCCTTTTGGAGCAGCCTCCCCCATCTGTGGCGACGCCCACCCCTCAACCACCTCCCGAAATTCCAGCTTTCCGGGAGGTGCTAAGCGGTCTCCGGGAAGATGTGAGGGGACTTGGTCCCCCCTGGAGGCCCGATTTGCTGAGGAGAGTGGGAGATCCTGACATCTCTCGGCAGGCATTATTGGAGGTGATGGAGGAGTGGATGAAGGATGTCCTGCCGGGAAAGCCACTAACCGCTCGCCGATCTCGACGTAGACCTTTCCCTGTTCAGTTTGAGGAGATGTCCAAGAGGCGCCGCCGCCGCCACGAGTATGCCCGCGTCCAGGAGCCTTATAAGAAGAGTTCCGCCGCTGCGGCTCGCCTTGTTCTTGAGGGAGAGTCGGTCCCTGTAACACCTTCAATGTATGATTTCATTGCCTTCTGGACTCCTATGTTCAATCTGGAATCGACTGACTACCCTCAAGTGCAGGGCGATGTTATTCCATCCCTGCAGCGGCTGATGCGGCCGATAACAATTTCGGAACTCCGGGAATCGGCCGTACCGAACTCTAAGGCTCCTGGACCCGACGGCATTTTACCATCCACGTGGAATGCTAGACGGAAGCTAGACGGAGGCTCAGGGAACTCCATCTGGTATCCCTCGACGTCTGAAAGGCCTTCGACACGGTCAGTCATCTGGCCATGTTGGGGGTTCTGCGGGCGATCTGCTGTCTGCCATCTTTCACCGAATACCTTGGGCGCTATTATGAGGAGAGAAACACCGTTCTCCAAGCCGCGGAGTCAGTGAGTGAGCCGATCCAGGTGCGCAGGGGAGTTTGCCAGGGGGACCCGTTAAGCCCCTTACTCTTCAACCTGGTCTTAGACACCGTTCTGCAGCGTCTGCCTTCCAGTGTAGGATTCGACATCGTGGACGTTAGGTGTAATGTCCTCTCCTACGCTGATGATCTCGTGTTGGTGTCTTCATCCCAGTACAGGATGGCGCTGCAGCTGGGCCGGGTTGAGGAGGCATTGGAGTGTGTGGGTCTTGGGGTGAACCCCGCGAAATGTGCCGCACTATCCCTAGTGCCATCGGGCAAGGAGAAGAAGATTAAGATCTTGTAAATGCCCACTTTCACGATCCAGGGAGCCCCCATTCGTCAAGTGGGGGTCCTAGGATCGTGGAAGTATCTGGGGATAGATGTGGCCGATCACGGATACTTTTCCCCCAAGCCTCTCCTGGAACATCTATTGGAGAGGACCAAGAGTGCGCCCCTCAACCCACAGCAGAGGATGTGTATTCTACGGAATCACATCCTCACTCGCTTTAACTATGGCTTGAGCCTTGGGAGAACGTCGATCGGGAGGCTTAAGGAGCTTGACTCCATGGTTAGAGCCTCTTGGTTACTTCCATGCTCCCATAAGGGAGGGAGGACTAGGGTTGGCAGCGTTCGCAACGACCATCCCGGCTCTTCGGTGGAACAGGAGCCAATGCCTGTTCCAATCATCGTCCAACAGCTCTGGATATTATGAGCTAGAGATAGCAGATGTAATTGGTGAGCACTATGCTGCAGGAAGCAGCAGCGCTCAATACACAAGCACTTTTCTTGATGTTAAATGCCAAATAGATCGTCTAAGTTTAGACTTCAGGTCAGGCAATGTGAATGCCCCGTACAACGACCCATTCACTCCCTGGGAACTTCAGTCTGCCATAGCAGATTTGAAGGACACGGCTCCAGGAATGTACACCATCCACAACGCGTTCTTACATAACCTTCCTGGTGCTGCCATGAGGAATCTTCTGCATACGTTCAATCGTATGTGGAGGGACGGTGAATTCCCAGACAGGTGGAAAGAATCAGTGGTGGTACCCATCCCTAAGCAGGGAAAGGACAACTCTGTTCTCGGAAACCACCGCTCGATATCCCTAACATCCTTCCTGTGCAAGCTGATGGAAAGAATGGTAAACAAGAGGCTAGTTTGGTGTCTTGAAAGCCAAAACCTTCTTTCCGAAATTCAGTGTGGGTTCCGTCGCCAAAGGTCTACAATAGACCATTTGGTGCGGATTGATAACTTCATCCAGGAGGCATTCGTTCTTAGGCAACACGTGGTTGGTGTCTTCTTTGACTTGGAAAAGGCATATGACACCTCATGGCGGCAGAAAATTTTAAGTACCCTCCATAAGTGGGGTTTTAGGGGCAATCTGCCCATTTTTATTAAAAACTTTTTATCGGGACGTGTTTTTAAAGTAAGAATAGGAAATAGTTTATCCAAATTTTATTCACAAGAAAACGGAATTCCCCAAGGCTCCGTCCTGAATGTGACACTTTTTGCCATAGCTATAGATGATGTAGTTGGATGCATACAAACGCCTGTGGAAGGATCTTTGTTTGTAGATGACCTAGCTATTTTCTGTAGGTCATCATTAATCCCCACGGCAGGGAGACAGCTCCAACTCACATTAAATCGTCTATACAAGTGGTCACAGTCGAACGGTTTTCGTTTTTCTCAAGAAAAGACGAAATATGTCCATTTTTATAGGCGAAGGGGATGCTTCCTCCTGCCGATGCTTAAACTGGGTTGCCATGTTTTAGAGTTTGCTGACTCTATCCATTTTCTTGGTTTGATCTTGGATAGACGACTGAATTGGAAAAGCCATATTCAGTTTTTAAAGGAACGGTGTTTTAAAGTTTTAAACATTTTAAGATATATCACAAACCGTCTGTGGGGAGCTTACCGCAAATCTATGCTAATGCTGTTCAGAGCATTGGTGCGGTCAAAGATCGACTATGGGAGTATTGTCTACTCCTTGGCCCAGAAATCATACATGCGTCCACTGACATCGTTACACAATGCCGGAATCAGATTGGCAACTGGTGCTTTTAGAACCAGTCCCATTCCTAGTATTTATTGCGATGCTGGGGAGCCGCCATTGGAGATCCGGAGAAATATACTCATATGTAACTATGTCACAAAAATTTTATCTTTGAAAGGACACCCGTGTTTTGATGTAATTTTTAAATCCCGTTTTACTGAAATTTTTAACCGACACCCAAGGGCCACAAAACCGCTTGGAATACGTTTTAAGTCTTATATGGACGATATTGGATTGCAGCTTCCCAAGATTGCTCCTACCGGCTCTCTTAAATATCCGCCATGGCAGATCCCATGCCCTAAGGTCTTATTGGACCTTGCCCTGTGTACAAAACATAATACCCTCTCTTGTGAGTACAGGTTGCTATTTTTTGAAGTACTTAATGATCATCCTGGTTGTGAACTGATCTTCACAGATGGCTCTAGATCCTCTTCCTCCTGTGCGTGGGCCTTCACTAGCAAAAATCTCTCTTCTAAGGGAGGGCTCAACCCGCTGAGTAGTATTTACACGGCAGAGTTGACGGCCATAAGAATGGCCTTGGAGAGCATTGGTGTTTCGAACAGTCCATATATGATTTGTTCGGACTTCATGAGTGCTCTTCAGTCCATTACCTGCTTCTTCCCTGTCCACCCAATAGTTCAGGATGTACAGGAAGCCCTTTACCATTTAAACTCCAGAGGAGTTGACATCATTTTCCTCTGGATTCCTGGACATGTTGGCTTAGCAGGTAATGAGAGGGCGGACGCACTTGCGAAGGAGGGTTTGAACCTCCCTGTCACAAATGGCGACTCTGTCCTCCACCAAGACCTAAAGGGTATGTTTAGGACAGCAGGGCTTAATAAGTGGCAAACTTTGTGGCAAGAGATGTCGCAAAATAAGCTACATGATATAAAAAGAGATATTTCTCCATGGGCATCCTCTGTAAGGAATAGTAGAAGGGAAGAAGTCATGGTCGCGCGTTTGAGAATAGGGCATTCAGCCCTGACCCACTCGTTCCTCTTTACCATCGAGAAGGAACCACCACGATGCACCGACTGCGACTCCCTTCTAACTGTAAGACACCTCCTGACAGAATGCCGGAAATTTAACGTGCTACGAAGCAAGTTCCACATTACGGGGGAACTTGCTGATATTTTATCAGATGACTCCATGGAAATGGATAATATTTTAAGGTTTTTAAGAGAAGCTGGACTTATCCACCTTTTATAGAATTTTAAACATTTACTTTTAATGCATTTTATTATTTATGATTTTATTATTTAATACATTGTAGGAAATCGTTTGCAATGTCTCTTGACAGGCAACGAGAAAGGTGCAAAATGACCCTAGCTGTTGAAGCACCTAAAATCGAATACCTACCTATATTGAAATTTACAAAAACATTTGATCTTACACTGTAGGTGAATGCCATTTTGAATCAGCTGCTCCATTGTTTACATATTCCGTCATTTATTTTAGAAGATTTAAGATAATTATTTTTAATAGTTAATAAAAATAAAAATTTTAACTTGTTTTTATTACTGAATCTCAAAAATATACACGATCTATTTGCAATTACAGAAATGAAGGATAAGTAGAAATACATTCCCCCAATAGATAGCAAGACGGTATATGACTGATCTTTCTTAACTATTGAAAATATAAAATTATTGCTTAACACGTTCAACCCGGCGTGGGACACCGGTGAGTCACAAATACATCATTCTGTATGGCGGCATGACCCAAGCCGGGTTGAACGTGTTAAGATATGCTCTAAAATAGAATTTCATGCTAAAATTATTATTTCGTCTCTAATAAGGTTACAGTAATCCTTTTTTGTCAGTGTATATTGGATATGTTGAATTGAATAAATTAAATATCTCCTAAATGACATGGTCTACAAAAGTTTATTTCAAACAAAAGTTGTAGATAATATTCTTTTCTACAACTTTGCTCTTAACAATTATTATGAATAACGAAGATATAAAGGAGTTATTTGAAAAAATTGAAAATGTTTCTAAGAATAAACCCCCACTTCTAATTGACCAATCTTAGCCAAAAACTAATCAATTCTTGATATTATAACAAAAGTTATAAATATAAATTTTTGTGCTGATCTGATAAGACGTTTTTAAGTTAGAGCAACTACAAAATTCCAATCACAGCTGACACAGACATCACGAAAATCGTCAAAACATGTTCCGAGGACCTTAAAACATATTTCCGTTGAAATCTCAAAGTAAATTATTTTCATGAAAACACTTTCTCAATATACTTTGTGTATGGAGAAAGTAAAAATACCATGGGAATTTTTTTAGCGAAAAAGTTGGGGGTCGACTTCTACGGCAAATGTCTAGTCGTGTATTTACAATGCGAAAAATTGAGGTCGACTTATATGCCAGGTCGACTTATACTCCAGCATATACCCACTGAAATTTGCATGGCAAGAAGAGGGTTGAAGTATCACTTTTGAGACTTTTGAAACACCCAGTAAAGCATGTATTTATTTGTATCAGAAAAAAATAATTAACATTCTAATTCAATGAAAATTTTATAATAGAAACAATAAAAATGATTGAATATGGTATTTTTGGGGTATAAGATGTACCCTCATTTTTTAGATTTTTTAGAAAAAACTATTTGGTTCACCAGAGCATTTATGAAAGGCCACATCATGCATCATTTTTAGCTGTGATTTAGTCTGTATCTAGCAACATTAAAAGAAAATGTTATGGCATGATAACAGTTAAATATAACATTTTGATATACTTTATTTGTGAAAGTAAACAAGGATCGTTTAAAACAAATAATTGCTTTGAAACTTGTGTAACTAAATGTGCCCTGCAAGCACTTGGCATTCCTATTAATTATGCTGTTGAAGTGCTTAAACTTAAATGCAAGATCAGATTTTAATTCCTAATAAATGAAATGCATATGTAACAAAGATAGGTATGCTCAACTAGTGCTTTTTCAGCTGCAATTCTTTTTGTCTCATATCTAACCATTTTGATCGATACAGCAATAAATAAATTAGGATAGAGTGAACAGATGTCCTGGAAATTCCGGGAGTCTCAGATTTTGACTTAACATCTTGATGTACCAAAAAAGCCCTTTGGGACATCCATATGTCCCTGATTTTTCTGTTTCTGCCTTACAAAATCTTCTTATCACTAAATTTCATAAACATGTTCAATCAGAACCACATAATATTGGAAAATGCCAACCAAGACAAGATGGTATGTATAAAATGAACCTGGTAATAAAATAATTTATAACATTCATATCTGAAATATAATAATAACATTTATTTTTCCATGTGGCATTACAAAGTACAGCATAGGACATGTCAAAAAAGAAAAAAAACCCCAACACAAATTCAATTAAACTGTAAAACACTTTGTCAAGAGAATCTCATGTACCTATTTTTGGAATGATTTCTCACTCCTAATATCTCTTATGGTGAGAGGTAAAATTTAATACATCTAACCATATCTGCTCAAATACGTGCCGATGTATTTTGTCAAAATCTATCATGAAAAAATCACCGTTCGTCTAAAATGCGAGTCCAAGATGAAATTTGGGGTTAGGGTTGTCTCGTAGTCTCCCATAAATGGCAGCACACATCTCATTGGCATCACGTTCAAATGATTACTATATTTTTCATGAAGTAAATATTTTACCGATGAATATTAATGAATAAATAATAAAGCTAGAATATTGAATTTAGCAGTACCTGTGTTTTGTTACCGTTGTTACATGTTCTCTTATTTCTAAATGCTATTGGATATTTTCTTTTGTTTCTCAGGGTTATGCATATGTATCATTAAGAATGCAGTGAAATCCTATGAGACCATATTTAGGGTTTTGGAGATAAAAATTCAAGAACCATCGAATCCTTCAATACCATTTTATATGTATTTTCCATAATGAACGCCTTTTAAATCTTTTTCTATTCCAATTATGGAGTACGGTTTTCCTTCTTGTTATACCTAGAGAAATTGATTGTTTGTCTGTATGGAAGTTCTGGCTAATCAATCTCTTGGATTGTTATAGCCATTACTCCTTCGACACCCAACACATACACAAAGGAGGAGAGAAACCTGGTGTCGGAATTAGCCTACTCTTTATGAAGAACACCAAGGGGGCCACCTGCCAAATGTCCCTTCCGAAGGACGGAGTGCTGAGACGTGCGGCCTCTTCAAATCACACAAGTAGGGGATGGGATGATCCCAGGTTGAAAAATACTACCTCTGCCGGATTTGAACCTGGGACCACTGCATAGAAGACCAATGCTCTAACCACTCTGCCAATGCCACCCTCTTGAGAAATCAAATTACATTTATTTGTCCGACATTCTAGTGAGAACAGTCTCAAGGAACCAGAGACATAAGGTGTTTTGTTACATTTATTTCAAAACAGTAGCAGGTGCTGCGAGGAAGGAGACAGTCACTCAGAGAAATATAAAAATATATAATTGGTGCTTTTTGGAGAGATGTGTAATAGAAAAAGTGACGATTAAATATGCGAGTCTAATTCTTTTGCGCTTCGTTGCATTGCAACTCCTAGAATACTAATAGGTTTTAAGTCACTAAACATCATATTTGTGGCATGTGATACAGTGTCTGAAGGTAAGCTCATGCTAAATGTGTATGGAGTTAGATTAACTAGTGAACCGAGTGGGTCTGGTAAGTGGTCTTCAATTTTTTATATATTTCAGTAGAGTACATAATTTTAGATCAGAATAACAAATTTTAAATTACCTGTACTAGTAGGGGATATTATTTAGCCAGTTTAAAATTTTTATCCACTATTTTTTCTTTACAATTACAATTTTATTTTTCGCAATAAATATTTTAATATTCTGTACTCTCTAAGGGGTGGTCAAATGCATGTAACCTTAGACATGTCTGCATCTTATAAAGTTTTTAAATCATTGACAGCACATAAAGGAGAAGAGAGATTATTATGAATCTCTGGCTAACGATAAAGCTCACATAAATGATGGTCATGATGCACATAGACATGTAAGATAACAGAGCAGCCATAGAGTTTTTTGATGGTAGAAATGAAAATGCTGATTAAGACCTACAGGACAGTAAGAAATGTAAAATATAAACATTTTTACCAATAATAAATAGATTCTCTTGTATATAACTTAGACAAAAAAGCTAAGGTATATGAAAATTATTTTGGTTTGGTTTCCTGGAAACACTTCATAGCACGAATCGGTGGAAATTATGAATCATCGTGAAAAACTGACCATTTTCTACTTGCTATAAGGATCTGAACAGTGAAGCCGTCACATCTGTATGTCTTCACTTCAAAACATATATTGGAGATGAAGACTGGTTCCAAACAGGTAGGGATGTACATGGGTTTCCCGTGTTACAGAAACGCTTTTTGCGGTGGCCTATGCCAAATTATTTTCCGCCACATTTTTGGCCATTTTTTTTTCGAAAATAATCGCTCGTGTATATGGTTTGTCCACCCGTCTGTATGTGGATCATAATAGTTAAATTCATCAAAAGTCTGCGTAATATTATTTGTTTTTATTGTCGCCCGGAAATGTCGCCGCCCCTAGACCATTGCCTACTTTGTATTTCAAATCCGCTACTGGATTTTCGTCAAATCCGCCATAGTATAATCGTATACTTTCTAAATTCATTGTGACAGAAAAATTCAAACCTATGTATTATGGTAGCCCCGTTTAGTCGACCCGTCTGAAATACACTATTTTTATTATTTATTTATATGAATATATACAGTGTCCTGGGTTTAACGTCGCTTCGACTTAATGTCTTCAAAAATTACTCCCATATTCGAATTGACGTCGTCCTGACTTGGCGCTTAAATAAAGGACGAAATAAATTTTGCGTAGATGACACTCGCGCGCATTTGTTGCAGCGAATCGTATCATCTGAGTGGAAAATGTGTTTTGGATTGACGTATTTTTATTAAATTGGCATTATTTGCATGGTGACATTTTGTAGCTATGGGTCCAAATCGTTCAAATAGACGTGGTATAAATGGCCATCTTTTTTTTTGAAGTCCCCCCAGCAGTCATTAAAGTCGTTTTAATCCCCATGAAACATTACAAGGTTTGTGAGTTGTGCAGTAAGGAAGATATGCCAAGTGCTCTATTTGTAAACTAATTTTGGGATAACTTGGGTTTAACGCCTCCCTATTTTATTGCCGTTTGTATCCAGTGTTGCCAATCCAGCAAATTCTAGATATAGCGATTTTCGGTACGACCTAGCGCGTAAAATAATACTATAGCGACCATTTAAAAAGCTAACAAATCGATTTAACAATCTAGCTAATTCTAATTACCGTGGGATGGACAGACGTACCCCATTTATTGAATCGATGTTTAGAAATACCCCTTCTCGTCTTATTTGCGTACTCCAATTCTAAATTTTTGATCTGGCCACCCCAAATTATCTGCTATAATTACCGCATCTGCATTCATACCACGGTTCATACTAAACAAAAAATTGAATAACGTAAATAAACAGAATATTCTTTTCGTTTTCTCTTACTGTTTATTTTATTGTTGTCTTTTTGCAATTTGAGCAATTAACTACAAGACTGGAAGAGTGGATATCATTTACGACAATAGTGATATTGTTGGCCATAAGGATAAAGGAAGAGGGGGAGAGCGCTTGAGCTAAATGAATTGGGGATCAGAGAAGAATGTTTTCGTCGGAAAGAACGAGTTACTCTATTATATTTGTATGCATGCCGACTATATTTCTATGGAAAAATTTGCTGGAACAACACCAGCCTAATATCATATTCGGAAAAGATTTCGTCGTAAGATAGCAGCCATATTTTCAAAAGTCCCAAAATTTCATTTTTGCCGCACGTTTTGCGTTAAACATAATTTACGAAACAATCTATGGCCTAGTAAAAAAAGGGGCGAGAGGAGGAGAGAGCGCGCGCTGTTGATACCTCCTCCGCATTCATTGCACGCCCGGTTATGTAAATCAGCGGTCTTCAAACTTTTTCGCTCGCGTACCCCCTAAAAGAATTTTGAAGACCTATGTACCCCCTCACACCTTTTTAAGTTAGCATCTAATATTTTTCATCATAAGTTTAAATAGTAAAAAAGGATATAATTTGCGACATATTATAAATATTGACATATTTAAATGAAACTCTTACATCACTCTTTTAAATGTATCCATTTGAATCTAAATACCATAGCGATTTGACACGCACCATCATCCATTTAAGAAGTACAAGAACATTCTCTTTAACAGTCGGAAATTTTACACGTTCTTTTTTCTCCTTGAGCTCGTATTTCCATTCTTCTTTATTCACAAAATTTTATCCTATAATAATATATTTCCATGCTTGAAAGTGTTTTACTGATCATACATCTCTGCAAAACATGTACATAAATTGAAATTTTTTCATTTTTTTATTTTATGTGACCATAAGGCTCTTATTTTGAAGTTTTATTTTGGATTTAGTTATCATTACAATTATAATTAGTACACAATTGAGCAAAACAATATAAATATATTACAAATTTTATTAAACAATTATTAATCATATAAAGTAAAATTTTATTGGCAATGTATTTCTTAATGAGGTGGATGGGGCTGTTTTTTTCAATTATTTCATGTATCCGTGGATGAATATTACTTATTGCTAGAATGAGACAGGGTTCAGCATCAATTCTAGTTCTATTTTTCGTTTTTATTGATGTAAGTGCTGAGAAACCTTGTTCACATAAATAGGTAGATTGGAATGGAAGGAGTTTTGTTACAGCAATGTCAGCAAATTCTTTGAACTCCTTCCGGGCTATATGCCAAAAGTCACATAGTGATCTACCATCAAAAATTATTTTTTTAACCTGTCAGCTGACAACTCGATTAGGTCCTTCAATTTCGTTGAAAGCAAAGAATTGGGAACAACCTGATTTGCAAAAGGATTTGTTACCCAGTAATCAAAGCCATTCCCTTTCTCAATTTCTGGAATGTATACCAAAAAGGCTTTACCAAGATTTATCAAATGACTGTTAATTATACCTTTTACTCTTATATATATATATATATATATATATATATATATATATATATATATATATATACATATATATATATATATATATATATATATATATATTTATATATATATATACTCGTATACTCCTTTACTTAGAGGCACCTTGTTTAACCCAATATACTCAGAAAGGGATGAAAAAATCGAAATATTGTTAATTTCCATACAACTTTGCCAATACAATATTTTTTGATAAAACGCTTTTATCTTATCATGCGCCTTAAATACATTTTTGTCAAAACCTTGGAGCTGTAGATTTAGCTCATTTAATTTGTGGAAAATGTCCGCCATATAACCTAATTGGCAAATCCAGTCCTCATTTTCAAACCAATCAGCCAAATCAGACTTACTTTCTGTTAGAAAAAGTCTGACTTCATTTTTAAATTCAAATTCCCAAATTAATATAGGGTTTAAAGCGCGGGTACGAGCAATAAGGCCGCTCTTGTGCCCAGTCATTGCAGCAGCTCCATCCGTAGAGATACATATGCACCATTTCTCAATGTAAGCCCGAGTCAACTCGAATAAAAGTATCTCAAGTTTTGAAAATCTCTTCACCAGTTGCATTCCTAGGCAAGTCTTTGCATGCCATAATCTCATCAGTAATGCCGTTTCCTTTGCTGTAATAGCGGACATAAATTATTAACTGGGAATGATTGGCAACGTCCGTGGATTCATCAATCTGTAAGGCGTATCTTTTATCAACCGCAATTTCTGCCACAATCTGCTGGAGAGCGTCTTCTGCCATTTCATGTACTCTACGAAGTACAGTGGTGTCTGAATAGGGAATCGATTTAATAGCAGTAATGGACTTGGCATCTAACATCTTTTCAGCTATCAACAGTGCACCAGGTATAATAACCAGTTCTACAGTCGTGTACGATTTCCTAAATTTTGCAGTGGGCAATGCTAATTCGTTTGAAGTTTCCAAAGCCAACTTTGATGACTGCGTGAAAATGTGAAGCTTATTTACATTTTGACTAATATCCACAGCCTTCCTCATCAAATAATTGACAGTTTTATTTTTAGAGCCTGGATGTTTTGTAAATAATTGTCGTTGCAAGAGATATGGTTTCATACTATTGTTTGACAATGTTTGGTGACAAAGAACAGGCAGTGGTAAAGGAGGATCACTGTTATTGGAAACAAATCCATATTTTATGCAGGACTGGTCGTAGCATCGGTGTTTTTCTTTAAACTCAACTTTGGTAGTCCTGGGAACTTTATTTGTTTGAAAAATCTCCACTATATTCGAATCACAGCTTGAGTCTGTTTCATGAGAAACTGCAACTGCCACTCTACTGTTTCCAAAGGGATTCTCATCTCTGTTTTCTTCAACATCCCGATTCCTCTTTATTAGAAATTTATCCATGGGCTGACGAGTTTTAAAAAATTTAAATCGTATACAACGCCGATTCCTTCTGCCCAGAAAGCAACAACTGCAATTCTAAACTGAAAGCAAATTTGTATGAAATACACCTAATTAAAAACAGCTAGCATAGGAATACAAACAGAGAATCAGGGACAGCAACCAAGGAAAAAAACGGAAAAAAAGGTAGAGGAATCTTTAGAAAAAACAGGGAAAAATACTGCCACATCCATGGATGTGGATAAAACCATCTGTGTGATATCTTCCAAGAAGACTTCTCCAAAGGAAAATGACACAGAGACAAAAGCTCACGTCCTGAGACGTGAGATAACTCCACCCCAATCTCCTCCTCGTGATGCGATGGCACTGAGCGAGGAGGAGATGGAGGAAGGCGAGTTGGAGGAGGACCAACTCAAAATCCTCCTCCTGAACCAGAAGAAGGATAGGAAGTTGAAGCTTAAGCGATAAGCTTCCCTTCCACAGAGATGGGTTTTAATCGCGAGTCTTTTACTTTTATCATTTTAAATATATATTTATGTTTGCCATTCAATGGAATTTGAATGGCTATTTTAAACATCTAGAGGAGTTGAAGGTTTTAATTGCACATTTTAACCCGTCCTGTATTTTCTTACAAGAAACTCATTTTAAGGTTACCGACACGCCTAAATTGAAGGGGTACAGCATCCTGCGGCTAGATGACCTTAGCGGTCGACGAGCACAAGGTGGTGTTGCTGCTGCTGTCCGGGAGACCCTATACACCTCCCGGGTAGACTTGCAGACACCCTTGCAGGCCCTAGCTGTGACGGTAGCTGTACCGGAGAGGGTTACATTCTGTAATGTATACCTTCCGGAGTGGGCTCCAGTCACCATGAGGATCCTGCAGGATCTGGTGGAGCAATTACCCAAGCCATTCGTCCTTTTGGGCGATTTTAATGCTCATAGCACCCTTTGGGGAGGAACTGTGAGTGGTTCTAATCGGCGAGGGCGTGTTTTAGAAAAGTTTTTAACAACTTTTAATCTTATTTTAATTAATAAAAAAGAAAAGACTCGTTTTAACTCTTTTACAGGAGAATACTCCTCAATAGATTTATTGATTTGCAGCAGTAGTATTGCTCCCCGTTTTAAACTCCAAGTCCATGATGATCTCTGTGGAAGTGACCACTTCCCCCTTCTTATCCGTAAAAAATTTTTTTGTGAAAATTTTAACAGCCCCCAGAAATGGCTTTTGAAGAAAGCCAACTGGGAGGATTTTAAAAAGAACCTTGATTTTAATTTTAACTCGACTCGTAGTGGCGTTGAAAACGTAGAGGACCTTCGTAATGCAGTAGTGCATGCTGCAGAGAAGAGCGTTCCTGTTTCAGCTGTCAAGGCAAGTCGTCCACCAGTGCCTTGGTGGAACGATGAATGTGCTGAAGCAATCAGGAAACGAAAGAAGGCCCTACGCATTTTTAACAAGTACCCTACATGTATGAATCTAGCGGCATTCCGGCACCTGCGAGCGAAGGCTCGTCAGGTGGTGAAAACTGCAAAAAGGAACTCATGGATGAAGTATGTCAGTTCGATCACCCACCGAACACCTATTGCACAGGTTTGGAGGAAAGTGAAATGTATCTCCGGTGTTTATCATCTCCCAGGCAACCCATCTGTTGTTGTGAATGGGTCCATTGTGATGGAGCCAGCCACAGTAGCTGAGGCTTTTGGAAATCACTATGCTTCCATAAGTAGCTCGGCCTACTACGATCTGGCCTTTGCGTTGCATAAGCGTCGTGAAGAAGGAGGCTTCCGCCCCTTCGAACCAGGCCTGGCCGGAGCTAGCTACAATGACCCCTTCACACTGTGGGAGCTGGAGTCAGCCATTGCTGATCTGAGGGACACCGCTCCAGGAATGGACCGTGTCCACAATGCCTTCCTGCGATGTGTGCCGAACTCTATCTTAGGAGAGATGTTGAATGCATTTAATAAAGTCTGGCAAGATGGAGATTTTCCCAAGAGTTGGAGAGAGTCTATAGTAGTCCCGATCCCTAAACAGGGAAAGGACAAGACTCTCCTCGGGAACTACAGGCCAATTTCTCTGACCTCCTGCCTGTGCAAGCTAATGGAGAGAATGGTGAACCGAAGGCTAGTTTGGTGTCTTGAGAACCGTAATCTTCTCTCCAACATCCAGTGTGGCTTCAGGCAGCATAGGAGTACTGTCGACCACTTGGTAAGGATTGACAGCTTCATCCAAGAGGCATTCGTCCATCGCCAGCATGTTGTGGGGGTCTTCTTTGACCTGGAGAAGGCCTACGACATGACATGGCGTTTTAAAATTTTAAAGTGTCTTAGGTCGTGGGGTTTTAAAGGCAATCTGCCTACTTTTATTCAAATTTTTTTATCGGATAGAGTTTTTAAGGTCCGTATTGGAAACTCATTTTCCAACACATATCCTCAGGAAAATGGAATTCCGCAAGGGTCCATATTAAGCGTAATGCTGTTTGCAATAGCGATCAATGACGTAGTAAATTCCATCACACCACCTGTGGAAGCCTCTCTGTTTGTTGACGACCTGGCAATATTTTGTCGATCGTCAAGGGTAGCACTGGCGGAGAGGCAGCTACAAATTACGCTCAATCGTCTTCACGAGTGGTCCCGGCGAAATGGCTTCCGTTTTTCGGAAGAGAAAACATGTTGTGTCCATTTTAATAGGCGCAGGGGTATATTCCCCAAACCTATACTTCGGCTGGGCAACCACCAGTTGAATTTTGTGGACTCGGTGCGTTTCCTGGGTGTTCTGTTTGACGAGCGGCTAAATTGGCGAAGCCATATTCAATCCCTTAAGGTGAAGTGCCGGATGTCGCTCAGTGTATTACGAGCATTGACTGGCCGCTCATGGGGTGCGGACCGCACATCAATGCTTCTCCTTTACAGGGCATTGGTTCGGTCCAAGCTCGACTACGGCTGTTTTATATACGGTGCTGCCCGGGCATCTTATCTGCGTGCACTGACATCACTGCACAATGCCGGACTACGGTTGGCGACTGGTGCCTTTCAAACCAGTCCCATCCCCAGCATTTATTGTGATGCTGGAGAGCCACAGTTGGAAATCAGGAGGAATGTCCTGATGTGCAGTTATGTCAGCAAACTTTTAGCCCTTCCTTCGCACCCGTGTTTTAAATTGTTTTTAACCGTAGTTTAATGGACGTTTTTAACAGAAGACCCCGGGCCCTGAAGCCCCTTGGTATTCGTTTTTATAATTATATTATAGGCAATAATTTAACTTTACCCCAGATTTATAGATTGCAAGTTCCGCGTAACCCTCCTTGGAATACCCCGAGGCCAGAAATCTTATTTGATTTAGCTCGAAGGTCCAAGAATGAGTGTCCTCCTGCAGAACACGAGGTTGCATTCACCGAAATCCTGTCACGCTGTCCAGGATTCGCACCTATCTTCACGGATGGGTCGAAGTCCTCAACAGAATACGCATGCGCCTTTGTATCCCTGCACACATCCTCCGGGTTCAAGCTTAATCCGTTATGTGGTATCCACACTGCGGAGCTCACAGCTATTAAGCTGGCCCTAGAGAGCATTGAACGTCGGAATATATCTCACTTGATATGTTCCGACTCAATGAGCGCATTACAATCCATTGCCTGCTATAATCCAGTACATCCTTTGGTCCAGGATGTGCACTCCTCCCTCATCATCTTGAAGAGTCGAGGTGTGCAAATTAAGTTCGTGTGGGTGCCGAGCCACGTAGGTATAGCAGGCAATGAGGCAGCTGATGTCGCTGCTAAGGATGCCCTGGGAAACCCAGAGGTGCAAATGGATCTCGTGCCTTGGAGAGACCTTCGTGCGATGTTTTGTGGCGCACTGCAGAAGGAGTGGCAAGCCTCATGGCAAAACCTCGAAAACAACAAATTACGCACAATCAAGGTCAGTACCGGTGCATGGCAATCATCTGTCAGGAATAGTAGAAGGGAGGAGGTGGTCATCACATGATTGAGGATAGGCCACTGTGCCTTAACCCACTCGTACCTTTTTACTACCCCACGTGTACAACCTCGATGTGATGACTGCGACACTTTTCTTACCATAAGACACCTCCTGACAGAATGCCAAAGATACCTTGAGTTGCGTAGGAAATGCAATATCAGTGGATGTATAAGAGACATCCTAGGTGATGACACAACTAGGATGAATGAAGTTTTATTATTTTTAACGGAGGCTTGACTTTTCCAACGATTTTAAATTCTATTCTTTTCTATTTTTATTTTATTATTTATTTATATATATATATGTGTGTGTATATGTATATATGTATATATAATCATTAAATTGTAAATATTAACCCTTTGAAGAAGGTGCAAAATGACCCTCGATGTCGACGCACCAGTATAAATGAAGAACTACTACTACTCGTTTTTATTGATGTAAGTGCTGAGAAACCTTGTTCACATAAATAGGTAGATTGGAATGGAAGGAGTTTTGTTACAGCAATGTCAGCAAATTCTTTGAACTCCTTCCGGGCTATATGCCAAAAGTCACATAGTGATCTACCATCAAAAATTATTTTTTTAACCTGTCAGCTGACAACTCGATTAGGTCCTTCAATTTCGTTGAAAGCAAAGAATTGGGAACAACCTGATTTGCAAAAGGATTTGTTACCCAGTAATCAAAGCCATTCCCTTTCTCAATTTCTGGAATGTATACCAAAAAGGCTTTACCAAGATTTATCAAATGACTGTTAATTATACCTTTTACTCTTATATATATATATATATATATATATATATATATATATATATATATATACATATATATATATATATATATATATATATATATATATATATATACTCGTATACTCCTTTACTTAGAGACACCTTGTTTAACCCAATATACTCAGAAAGGGATGAAAAAATCGAAATATTGTTAATTTCCATATAACTTTGCCAATACAATATTTTTTGATAAAACGCTTTTATTTTATCATGCCCCTTAAATACATTTTTGTCAAAACCTTGGAGCTGTAGATTTAGCTTATTTAATTTGTGGAAAATGTCCACCATATAACCTAATTGGCAAATCCAGTCCTCATTTTCAAACCAATCAGCCAAATCAGACTTACTTTCTGCTAGAAAAAGTCTGACTTCATTTTTAAATTCAAATTCCCAAATTAATATAGGGTTTAAAGCGCAGGTACGAGCAATAAGGCCGCTCTTGTGCCCAGTCATTGCAGTGGCTCCATCCGTAGAGATACATATGCACCATTTCTCAATGTAAGCCCGAGTCAACTCGAATAAAAGTATCTCAAGTTTTGAAAATCTCTTCACCAGTTGCATTCCTAGGCAAGTCTTTGCATGCCATAATCTCATCAGTAATGCCGTTTCCTTTGCTGTAATAGCGGACATAAATTATTAACTGGGAATGATTGGCAACGTCCGTGGATTCATCAATCTGTAAGGCGTATCTTTTATCAACCGCAATTTCTGCCACAATCTGCTGGAGAGCGTCTTCTGCCATTTCATGTACTCTACGAAGTACAGTGGTGTCTGAATAGGGAATCGATTTAATAGCAGTAATGGACTTGGCATCTAACATCTTTTCAGCTATCAACAGTGCACCAGGTATAATAACCAGTTCTACAGTCGTGTACGATTTCCTAAATTTTGCAGTGGGCAATGCTAATTCGTTTGAAGTTTCCAAAGCCAACTTTGATGACTGCGTGAAAATGTGAAGCTTATTTACATTTTGACTAATATCCACAGCCTTCCTCATCAAATAATTGACAGTTTTATTTTTAGAGCCTGGATGTTTTGTAAATAATTGTCGTTGCAAGAGATATGGTTTCATACTATTGTTTGACAATGTTTGGTGACAAAGAACTGGCAGTGGTAAAGGAGGATCACTGTTATTGGAAACAAATCCATATTTTATGCAGGACTGGTCGTAGCATCGGTGTTTTTCTTTAAACTCAACTTTGGTAGTCCTGGGAACTTTATTTGTTTGAAAAATCTCCACTATATTCGAATCACAGCTTGAGTCTGTTTCATGAGAAACTGCAACTGCCACTCTACTGTTTCCAAAGGGATTCTCATCTCTGTTTTCTTCAACATCCCGATTCCTCTTTATTAGAAATTTATCCATGGGCTGACGAGTTTTAAAAAATTTAAATCGTATACAACGCCGATTCCTTCTGCCCAGAAAGCAACAACTGCAATTCTAAACTGAAAGCAAATTTGTATGAAATACACCTAATTAAAAAATTATACCAAAAAGTGAATTTTTACTATCAAAGTTTTAATAATATTAAAATACTATTGAATTCTTCAGATGAGGTAAAAATTACATCAAACAAATTTCTACATTGTAACTAACTGAAAAAGAATTTTTATTTTATGTAGTTCAGTAACAACGTATATTTTATTAGTGAATAATTTATTTTATATGTTCAAGAAATACATCGCAATATTTAGATTAAGATTTTCGAGGAATATTATAAAAACCACTGAGAAATAAAACTTGTAAGATAGATTACTAAAAGCAGACATGTCAAAATTAAAACGAAGGAGATCTAATATATTCAATTCATTCGTTTTTATGATAAGTTATAAAAACTAGATAATATATCAATATGCCGTTTCTCATTACTTAATTTGTAAAAATGCAATGTAAAGTGCAGATAAAATTATAATTAATTCAACTGTTGAAGGCGTGATGTGGTGGAATAATTCCATATTGATTACTAAATAAAAGTCTTGTAATTTTCCAATATTTTATTAGGACAAGACCTAGGTTTCGACGCTTAGTGACAATCCCTGATTTTACCGTGTAGTTTGTAAAGTATGGCGACTTTGAATGAAATATCAGCTTGCTCGCTTCTAACATTGACTTTGATACCAACTACGTGGGAAATTTTATAAATTTCTATAATATAAAAGAATCATATGTGTACATTTTGTGTAAATAGTAAATTTATTTTGTGTATTCCTTCATAAAACAAACAATAATAATTTTTCACCCGAGGTATTGCAAAGAATACTTTCCTCGATTAAGTCAATAAAAACTGCAGCATCCTATCATACGCATAATAATTGCTATAATTAATTCACAATAAATATTTCTTTGAAATTTATATAACTCGGCCAATATAAGTTTCATATCATTAGCATTGATAGTTATGCAAGTATTGGAAGTTGCTCATTATCTAGGTCACGAAAATTCGAGGAGGAGGTGTTGAGAGACAGAGGGTGGGTAAAGTTCTCTATCTACCAAAAAGTACAACTTCTTTAATATAGCCACTTGATCAAGGAATAATTCATGCCATTAAAGTTAGTGATGTTACTGCCATCTGCGAATAAGGATATCTAGGAATTTTTGAAATCTTAACTTTACAAGAAATGACGTGCAATGCGGGAATTACCTGGGATTCCATGACAAAAAACAGTCGACAATTGCTGGAAGAACATTTTCATGTTACCATTAGCAAAGCCAGTAAATCCACGCACCAGCAATTAAAATAACAGAGAAAAATCAAATACCACACACGGGTCATGGCTATCATTTTTACCAAAAACTGTAGAATTGAGGAATTTGAAGAAATATCCCTTCCGCGACGTATCGTCGTCGGTTTACGTCTTCGCTTGACAGGAGGAGATCCCGAGATTCTAAGCGTCGAATATGGAATATGCTGTTAATATTATCGTCTCGTACTTATTATAGTTATTTATTTTAATGTTATATTAATTGTTGTAGTTATATGTTTCAATGTAATGGGGCCTTTGTGCTGTGTTTGAAACTGAATAAATTAATAAAAGTCGTACTTCGTTATAATAGTGTTTTCTCTCTTCCAGACAGCTATACAAACTAAAGCACAGGCCGAGGGCTTAAACTATTGTTTATCCAGCCGGGTGACATTATTCCTCAGGGTGTCGCAAGAGTTATTAAGGGGAGATGCTAATATTTGATAAATGCATAGTGTAAATATCATATTCTGGCTCATAAAAAAACTTTAAACCAATGAAAACCTGCCTCTGATTCTTTAAATAAATGACTTTTAATCTTTATATAATACATAAAGCCCAATTTTTAAGTTGACTGGAAGGAAATGAAAAAGTGAACGGGATGACGCAGAACTGAAATGGGGTGACACAAAATATAAAACTTTTGAAGCACTAACTTAAACTCTCATTGAAGAGCGTGCGAAATCGAACGGGCGACTAGGTGATCGAGTGTGAAGGAGAACGTGTTATCCACATACAAGGATTGGGTGATTAAAGGTAATTTCTTAGTTCATTATACGTGTGATATACTCATGTATGAAGAAATATTTTATCACATGCTGGCAAAAATCTGACTTTCATTAATTAATTTCTTAGAAAAAGCTTTGGCACATTTAAAGAATCCTCTAACGTATTAACGTATCACTATAAACCTGAAATTCTTTCTTTTCTTAGTTAATCCAGTGAAAATTTCCGTTGAAAAAGAAGAGAACCAAGATAATTGACCTTCCATCCAAGATGTGGAAATAATGTAGTAGGTCTCACCAGAGGCGGATTTAGGCTGTCAGAGGCCCGAGGCGCAAAGAATTCGAGGCCCCCTCCAAAAAAGTATTCATTGATAAAATACGACAAAATACACGTTGTTAACAAACATATTTAATTTACTGTAAATATAATATATACCATTTTTAAAACAACATTCATCCCATTAAAATAAAAAATACATCGATCCACAAAAATAAATAAACGATCAATCGCCATAAAAAATACATAAACGTTAGTATGTGACAAATGAGCTAACGAAATTTCTAACTAAAAATTGTTAAATTTTATGTAGTCTCCGTGGATGAAGTGATGAGAAAAAGGTTAGAAATTCGGTGTGCTAGGAAAATCGTGAACGATAAATTTAAATGGCCGGAATCTGAGGATAAATTTGTAATAGACTACTACCAAATAGAAAGAAAACTTGAACCACAAGAGTTAATTTCTATAAATAAAAAGGTGACAAGTTTTAAGTTTAAAGGAGGATTTCAAGGATATAATTGAGGCTAAATTTGTACGTATCCAATCCAATGTTTGGTTGCCTTAAACAGTTCTTCTGGATGACTTTTTTCCTTGATTTTGTTTACATAAATTAATAGATTGCATTTACCTACTTTATGTAATTTATAGGGTTAGTCTTTCATTTAATACGGCAACATACGATATATAATTCAAGAGATAAGTATGTAATTCATTTTCCGCACACTTACCGTCTGCAGCGCAAACGTTTCTTTTATTTACTATTTGTAGTTTTCATCATTTAAAACGTTTTTTTTCTTTAGGTAATCTCGTTTTTATGTAAAATCTAGACATGCAACATTAAAGAGATTGCTTTCTTGTAACAAGCCGAGTTTTTATTTGGCGTACCTTATTGTAACTGCACCTACCATCTCCATACGATAACCAACGGCCTTCTACCTGCTTATTTCCGCTAAAAAAAACTCCGTTCTGCGCCATTTGGCCCGGGCCTCAAGTTCGGGGGCGCCTCAAAAACTGGCCATCGTCAATCGTGACTTTATCCCAAAGTTCATCATCCGACTCCTAGCTGAAATCCATGGACCCCCGGTTATAGGTGAATCCAATGGGAGGGGGGATGTCAAGGGGTGAGGGACCTCCAAATCCTGAAGCGGTCTGTGTCTCTAGGAGGCTCTCGGAGTGCCTGCCCTCGATGCAGTCTCTACTTACAAGAGAGAGATATAAATTTACGACTGAAAATGGCCCTTGGCCCGCAATAGTTATTGGGGTTGGTAGGGTCGAAGAATGGTACCGCCATACCCAGCTCCAGTCTTTTCTTCCTAGCTGAGAACCATAAACAGCTTAAAGAATGAATTATGAGAAAAGGACACATCCTGGCTGCGAAAGCACCCCATCTGGCGTCACAAGACGAGCGTTCCTAGGGTGTGCATCTCCCAAGAGGCTGAGCCTTTTACTGTACTGGTTGCATAAAAAATTATGAGAATTTGAAAGAACTGTAATTTCTTGAGAATTCTTCAGCACAATCTCTATTGAGGCCCTCTTTTGGCGAGGCCCCCAGACAGCGCCTCATGCGCCTAAGCATAAATCCGCCCCTGGGTCTCACAATAGAAATAATTGAGCTAGTTTTCCGAAAGGAATAGTTGATAATTTATTTCTCTGGTGTTTGTATGGAACCGCCTGGATTGATTTTCATAATATCCTTCCTTAAGTGTAGTATATTTCTGTTATTTCATAATTTAGCAATAATTCGTTACAGACTTGATGATGATAATTATTCAGCAGTTTTCACGAATCGACCACTGAAGGATAACGAAATATTTTAGGTAAAACTTGACAAAATTAAGGAAAAACTTGGCATCTCTATAACCATCGGAGTCGTCAAACGCTCTCCCAACGATATCGAAATTTTACCGGAATTGTTCAAATCGTGAGATTTTGTTTACGCGAAAGAAATAATTCCTTTCTCTTTATAATATTTATATTTCTAACTAGTTAATATCTCAATCGAATGTACCACATTATTTAAGTGACGGAATAATTTATTCCAAAATTTACAAATATCGAATTTTCAACATGAAATGTTGTAATAAACAAAATATCCGAAAAAGGATAAAATGAATATTTCATTTACCGCATCATTATAATGGTACCCGCACAAAACTTTGTTAAGTCAGTCAGATGCTTGTGCGCTAAAAAATTACCTTGGAGAGGAAAATAATGACACAATTTCCCCTTAGTTTTTTTTATTTTCTGCGATTTTAGAGCAAAGTATTAGAGAAGTGCCATCGTCACAACGTCACACAGTTACTCAATATTAGCCTTATATCGCGGTATATTCAAAAGGAAACAAGATGGAACATTATACTCCATAAATCCAATATACAAAAACATCAAAGGCGTTCTAAATGAGAAATACGTATAAAACGGTATCGAATTTTTATCTCCGAAAATATAACACGTAATTACTTGCTCTCGCAGACTATCATGTAGTATATGTTGTTTTTTATCCGAATAATTTTTTTAATCTATACCTCACGATTTTATAACAATATATTTATTTAACAGTAAAAGTATTAAGCTATAAATCACATATCCATCTAGGGAGTAATATATAACATATCCATTTCTAATAACCATTCATCACTAATTTAATCACAAACACAAAAATCTAACTAAATAATTTCTTAATATCCCTATGAGTACAATTAAAAACATCAACATAATTATACTTATTTCCTACTTGCATTAGTCTATTAATTGGGGAATTAACAGCATAATTTGTTCGATGAAATTGCACTGAAAAAGTGTCATTAAAATGACTACTATGCTATGGAACATGAAAATCAGTTAAACAAATTAAATCAATACAATCATACTCTGATCTTACTATTTTAAATAAGTTCATCAAATCAAATTGTGACCGACGAGCTTCTAAAGATTTTAAATTAAGAAAACACATAAGTTCTTCATAGTCAATCTCCTTTGTCGGAATATTTATTTTACGAGCTATCAGTCTTAAAAATTTGTGTTGTACTCTTTCCAATTTAGAAATATGTACTTTATATGAAGGTAACCATATTGATGTAGTAAATTCCAGCTGACTGCGCACTTCCACAATGTCTAGATTCAACACTGTTTTTGTCTAATTATGTTATAATATAGGGCATGGGTTGTTCTCAATCTATATCCCCTATTGCAGTAAGAGAACGAATATTAATTGTGGAAAACAACATTAATTTGACTCATGTAACTTGTAGTAATTTTTAAAGGGGTACTTCATCTGATTGATAAGGCTCATAGGGGTACGCAATGAAAAACGTTTGCGAAACCATGCTCTATTGTACAATCCACCACATGGAATGCCGAACAATAAATCATTTTTCATTTATAAAACAGCTCCTAAAACTCACATTGCATGATCGAATGCTAAGGAACAGAGCCGCAATGATTACATCATCATTCTGACTATCGAGTTCATTACCAGGGTGCCACGTTTGCAGGCGGATCAACCCTTTAGAGCCTCTCCGTTGGCATATAATCACCGACCGCGGAAGAAACGCAGGTACTACGGCCGTACAACTGACAGAATCCATTTTCTCTTCTCCATAAATCCAACAAGCAGAAATGAATCGAAGAGAAGAAACGGAAAATTTGAGTAAGAAACTTAAAGGAGGAGGGAGAAAGAGGAGAAAATGGAGTGAGAGTAGGAGGGGAAAGAATAAAAGGAGAGAGGTTAGTGGACACTTTCCATCTTGCAACGGAAGTGGTCGTAAATGAAAAGCGAACTGCCACTATCTCTCAACAACCAACGCCACCAATTTGCATCGCTTCTTTGTTCGTATGAGCGACCTTCTATGCGTGATGGCGTGGCTATATCCTACTATCATTCCACCTCCACTCCCATCCATTCATACTATCGCTGTCACCTCCTCTCCCCCCGTATCCTCGCAAACGACTTCAGATGCGTGTTTGCTGGTGGAAATTGTCTAAGCGAAGAGTTCCCAGACGAATTCATCCTCAAGAATAGTATCGTGTGCTCATTGAGAAGAGGTAGGAAGAAACAAAAGAAGAGGGACGACGCGAAACGCTCTTCGGAGCGAAGAAGACGACAATCATTCGTATGACAGAGGAAAACCGAGAAATCCCTGGCCTCTGTTCCTCCTCCTCCCCTTTCTTCCGACATTTCGCTCCAATTCCACCGCCCCCCAATAATCACAGGCATAAGCGTTCCGATACACTGAGAACTCATTCTTGTATAGAAAACGATAAAAATAAAGGGCAAAATGAATAATACTCGCCCTCATACAATCCATCACTCTGATTGAAATCACATGATGGACCAGGAATGGGCCGAAAAATTGGGAAAGGAGAGTAGGACTCGTCCCAGCGCCCTCTTTATCTTTACGTCACTATGACGAGCATGACTAAATCCGAGTACCAGTACACTGTATAAGAAATTCGCTTTTTCTAGAGTTTTGATGAATGTGGAATGAGGTTATTTTTAATAGTAATAATTTTCATAATATTGCGCATATTTTAATTAAATATGCATCGCATTTCGAGAGAGCCATAACTGATAATGACACGATAATCCACGCTAAGTAACTATCATTCTGCCGGTGGCAAACTATGATAGGAAAATCAGACGCGCGTTTTCGCAGCAAAGCAGCGATCACCGTTGATTATTTTCTGAAAACATATTTTTGAAAAGGCTTTGTAAGAAAGGATTAATTGTTATTATTCATCCACAATGATATTTTTGATTAAAATACTGATAAGTGAGCATCAGTAATAAGACCTCCTAAATAGATATCGTCATACTATCCAGGTGCACTACGTTATATCCGTGTTCAAATCGAATCTGACTCCATATCCACACAAATACAGCAGCATTAAGTTTGATTCACGCTCACGACACGGCAAGGACGGGACTGCGATGACACTACAACAGCAATGTATGGTATTCACACGACGACGCGACAAAGACACGGGCCAGAAACGACACGACAACTACCCGACTCTTTCTCATTGACGATTCTTTCCGACGAGGAGCTGATATGTATTGCGCTGATTTTGGACGAAATGAACGCCAGAACAGAAAAAGGAGGAGGGTGCACGAAAATTTATTAAAAGAAAAGAGGAAAGCAAAACCCACACGTTATCCAAACCACTTACAAATGATTCAATCAGATTCAAACAATATTTCAGAATGTCGAAACCAAAGTTCAATAAGTTGCTGACTTTGGTATAAAAAAGCTTGGAGAAACAGAAAACCACTCACACACTCAATTAGATGCTCCACGTTCACGGGGCTGGAATGGCATTTGAAGGAATATATTTGAATGACTGTAAAAAGAGTCTGTGCGTTCCCGGCCTACTAATTCACGCTGGACCCGCTCGCAGGCAAAGACACGACACGACTGTCAGAAGATTCTTTTTGAGCATTGTCGCTGTAGTGTATGTGGCGCGCCGTGTCGTTGACGCCCTAGTGTGGACGGGGGCATTGGTTGTCTCGCATATAATCCGAGGCCGTCGCGTCGTCTTCCCGTGTCTTTGCTTCCTTTAAGTGTGAACCAACATTTATGGAGCCGTTGCTAAGCAGTACTTCAGGGACTATGGCAGAGTTATATATAAATAAAATCCTTCCATTATATGCAATAAATTGCGCTAGTGGTTAACTCCATCATTTAAAATACCATTCAATTATTTGGGATCGATCTTTATCGCACATCCATGATTCAAAACGGCCTGCTGAGAAAAATTTACATCAGCTACCAAGATAAATCGAAATTAATAGCTATAAAAGAGAATCAACAAAGGTGAAATACTCCTTTAGCCAAAACAACTAGAGGGCTACAAAACCCAATGCATTTCGCCCACAAGGTGGGCATCGTCAGGGGTAAGACCTGTTTCAACAGTGACTGGGAGCCAACTGCAGTCACTGTTGAAACAGGTCTTACCCCTGACGATGCCCACCTTGTGGGCGAAATGCATTGGGTTTTGTAGCCCTCTAGTTGTTTTGGCTAAAGGAGTATTTCACCTTTGTTAGTCTTGGCCAAAGTTATTGAGCTACTATCAATTATAAAAGAGAATATTTAAGACACATTAATGGGTCGTACACGAACAAATAAAACTATCATTATTTACTGAAATTGGGATTATGCGGAGTGTATGAAATAGTCGCTCATATCATGGAAAATGGCTGGGTTGATTTTATTAAATAAGATTAGAAAGATAACAGAAGCAGACATGAAGCTATAGGGATATATGGTTAATGGAGAAATAATTGGATACTGAAACATACCATGAAGCATTTAAATAGTAGAAATATGAACGAGTCTCAGTATGTACACGATTCTTTTACCGTTAACCTGTCAAGTCGATTCTTTAAGACGCTACTACCTTAATAGTAGCCACTATAACAAATTAAGCCATTCTACTGTATTTACCATTTAGAGAACTCTGGTTAACCTCTCCTGGAAGAGAAACCAAAACAATATTAAAATGGATAAGTATGCGGCTATCAAAAAAATGGCGGAATCATGAATATGGATAATATTTTTCTTGAGAAGTTATAGGCGAAGTAGCGTTGACGATTAACATATGGAGGACTGGAGGAAGTAAAGAGAGAGTTGAACTAATTTCTGATGAGAGAAGAAGAAAACGGAATGATGGAATAAGTGAACAAGAAGGGGTTTGAAGAGAAGAAAGGTTTCTCTGAATAAGGTAAAAGAGGAAGTGAGTTGATAACTGCAGACGTTAGAATGTGTTGAACAGTGTTGGAGAATGTTACGCGTAACGTAATGAAATAACGGAATTATTTTGGATTAACGTAAAGGAAAACTTTAACGAAATTTTTCAAATAGCTGTAACGGAAAACGTAACGAAAACGAAAAAATAAATTTCGTTATTTCGTTAAAAGAAGGTCAAGGTTTATGCTCTCTTCGTTGTAGTGGCATTCGTCCCAGACGGCGTGTCTTGAGCAAGGGAAAGTGGCCTGAAATCATTTTACATCCGTCTTGCTTCTCCCCCGCTGGGTCAGTTTTGCCACCTTGTCGAGAAAGAAACGCTATCCATCGCCATCGCCATTGTAAAGCCCGGGGTGCTTCCCCGGTGTGTAAGCCGATCCGGTCGCTGACCACTTCGGCTAGAAAAGCTGTAGCCTTTGTTTATCGGTATTGTCTCTTACAGGATGAAAGCGTCTTCACCTACGGGATAATTCCCCGCCATATCAGGGATTTATACGCTGCACTTTGTCTATAATTTTCACAGCAATGTTTTAATAGTGATACTGACGGTGTTACTAAGCTAAAAAATATTAAAATTAAAACACACTGTGCAAATGTCAGGCCAATCGGGCCGAATACAAGACATTATATTAATTCTAAATATAAGATTAATGCTATGTTGGTTTTTATGCGTGGGAGTTAGTCTGGTTCGGGCGGTTGAAAGAACTTCCGTGCGGGGCTTTGTAAATAAGGGTTGCGATCGTCAATATTGACGTCGCCTGTCATAGGCATGAAGGGTCGGTAGGCGATCGCTCGGGAAAAGGGCGAAACGGGGCTAAGGCGCACGGAAGTTTGGTCATGACGCGTGCGAATTTACGTACTTGCACGCATCTTTTAGTAGGAAACGTGGATGGTAATTGCGATCGAGGCATCTTATGCTTGTGTGCGAGTCCTTCATCGCTCCACAATTCGCGGACCAATTTACGCTCGGAGAGACGCAGCCTTTCAAAAAATCTATTTGCGCACTCTAATAGAAGTGTTCTATTTCGGCTATATTTAATTCCCGGTGGATCTGATCGTTCCGCATGAACCATCTTGCCCCGGATATCATGCGAAGGAACCTGTTCCGCAGCACTTGCCCTTTGCGCAGCCTCGTTTTCGAGGCTATTCCCCAGACTTCTGCCCCGTATAAGAGGATCGGTCTGAGGACGGACAGGAAGATGGTCCTCTTGTCCGCTAGGCCCAAGTGGCTTTTCCTGTGAAGGAGTGGCCTTAGGGCATGGAGGGCGCGGTTGGAGAGTGCAAGAGCATGCCTAACATGGTCCTCCCAAGAAAGCTTTCGGTCCATAACCACTCCTAAAAACCTCTCGGCGTTTTTTCCGCGGAATTTTGGCGTCGCGCAAATAAAGGGGAGAGCAGTGAGTTTTGTTAATGCGGGCGAAAGTGACGAAGGGGCATTTGTTCGGATTAACGGAGACCTTCCACTCATCTAACCAGTCCTCGATCAGGTCCAGGTGTTCCTGAACGAAATCAAGGGCCTGATTAGCCCGGTGATGAAACGCTATCCTGACCATTACCGATTGTCCTTTGGGTTTTCCTTCCATTTGTGAAAAAAAAGGTTCCCTGGTGTTAATCCTTCTCCGGGAAGCACGAGACAAGGAGCGTGTAGGATGAGGGAGGAAGATTCAATAAATGTTCCGCTTGTAGTTAACCTCTACCATTCCTTATCCTCCCCAACAGTGCCTCGTACCTTGACAACATTCTTTTATATATGACACAGGAGTGGGTTTTTCTCTTTTAAAGTTTCCAATCCCATCATTCCGCCCAATCTCGAATTCTATCCACTGTTCGTCAGTCTAACTTAACAAGATATTTGGGAAAGGTCGAAGTGAATCTACAATTCAAACATGATGCTATCGTTCGTTTGAGATAAGTACTTCTTGGTATCTATTATTATTATGAGACGTTTATAGTAACGGTGGATAGGTATTGGCCCCTGGAAATTATGAATAATCGGAGCTTAACACAATTTCAGTTTATTTCAAATTAGCTAAGACGGTCACAGGGAGACTTTTCCCCAGCCGTAAGAGAAACGAAGTTCATTCGTGTTGAAAAATAAGTCCAATTTTCATACATATTTCAAATTTAAATTTTGTTTAGTATTAATTAAAGTCAAGTAATTTAGTGGTGGCGACTTTCTTCGTCATTATATTTAAAAATGCCGTTTTATATTCCATTGCGTACTGGGTTCGATTCTGAAGACAGCAATGACCACCATCTGCATAAGATGGAAGTATCTGATATTATAATGAATTAGTATAAACTCAGCAGCGCCTAATGAAATGTTATTTTATTATCTTATCCCTTATTTGCAAACAAGTGCCCATAAATTTTATTATATTTTTTCAACGGAATTCTATCTTATGAAACCACATTAAATGTCTAAACTGTTACGCTTCTGTTCCATTTCCATTTCTCTCTAACCCACACGACTTCCTCCTGCAGTCTTAATTCTCCCTCAGTTTACATCACACGTGTCAGCTACCCTCCCCATGCTCTCCCTCCCCCCGTCTCTCTTCACCAATCCACTTCCTCTATAATACTTCACATTCCTCCATCACGTTTTTTATTTCAAACTTCATCACATTTATTGTTCTTGCTGTAAATATGGACAATTTTGGTCAATATAATTTTCAAAGCTGGCACCAAAATAATGCTCTGAAACAGCATCGAATCATGCGTATTACCGTATTGTACCGCAATGGAAAATTGGGTTATTGTTCCGTCGTTCAGTCTTTCTCATCCCCTATTAGCTTTAGAACCGATTGACCGATTTCATGGTATTTGAAGGAGAACTTAGACCACAGGGAACGACCTGTCGAGGAAATTTATTTCTGATATTTGATGGCGCGTGCTCGATTTCAGAAATTATCATCTCATTCGGTTTACAAAAGAAATGCACTGTCTTTTTCTTTAAATGCTCAAAGAAAGGAATCGTACTAATGGCGGAGGATCTGTACTATTTTCTGCGAAAATAAATTAAAATTTAATTTTTATCACAGAATTTTACTTATCGAACGTATTTATTCAAATTCCACGTAAGCAAGCATAAGTAGTATTTCTATTCAAATGCAAAATGAAAGAAGAATTCAAATTTATTATATAAAGTATATTGCACGTGACGTTCACATAATATTAAACGTCTTTTAGTTATAGCGGGAGCGAGAGAGATCGCTACATTGCTTAAACGCGTTGAGTGATCAAGAGAAACGCCTATTCACTGGCGAAGTTTTTAACTCGGGAATATCTAGAATATTTCCTCCCTCCGATACACTGAAGCCTATTGAGACGTAAGCGGCGCGTTACATCATCTACTTCTGTAGTATGGCTCAATATTCGGGCGATTAAATTTCCCGAAAAACTGTCGACACCTGTCTTACAAATAGTGGCTGGAAAAATGTTCCACACATAAAATATTGCTATATATGTTTAATGATCCTTATTTTTGGAGTCTGAAAACATTTTCAATTAAAACTAATTTCTCCAACAAAATAAAGAGAGGGAACGAAAGGGTGGGAAAAGGTGAGGGGTGATACGAGAGGGGGAGAGGAATGGAGAGAGGATGTGGAGATTAGGAGACGGAGGGGAAAGGAGAGAGGGGGAGGGGAATGTTGAGAGGGAGAAGTAGAAAGGGAGAGAAGTAGAAAGGGAGAGAAGTAGAAAGGGGGAGTAAGAGAGGGGGAGAGAGGAAGAGGAGAAGAGAGAGTGCGAGATGGGGAGGCATACACCGGGAGATGGGGAGGGAAAGAGGGGCTGGGAGACAGGAGCATGGAGAGAGGGGCATGGAGAGAGGGGAATGGAAAGACGGAGAGGAAGAAAGAGAGAGGAAAAGAGAGAGAGAGGGAAAGAGGCGGAGGGATAGGGGGCGGTAAGGGGTGATAGGGGGTAAGTGTGGGAAAGAGGGGAAAAGATGCGGAAAGAGAGGGTGGAGAGGAAGGAGACGGGGGGAGGGAGAGAGAGGAGAGTGGGATAGTGTGGGAGAGTGAGGGATGGAAAGAAGGGGAGGGAGAGATGGGCAGGTAGAGGGCCAGTGGGAGCGGAAGGGATAGAGGGGAAGGGAGACAGGAGACCTGGGGAGAGAGAGGGAGAGAGGGGGAAGAAGAGAGGTAGAGATAGAGTGGAAGACAGAGAGGTGGAAGATAGAGAGGTGGAGGATGAGACGGGAAATACGATAGGGAAGGGGGGCGTGAGAGGGGGGATAGGGGAACGGAGAGAGTGCGAGATAGAGAGGGTGAGGGATAGAGTGGAGAGAGAGAGAGGGGCAGGAGGAGAGGTAAGGAGAGAGGCGAATGGCAAAAGGGGGAGTGAGATAGGGAGAGGGCGGAGTGGGGGAGTGGGAGAGAATTGAGAGATGGGGAAGGAGAGAGTGGAAGGAAAGACGGGGAGGGACAGGGGGAGGGAAATAGGTGAAGAGGATGATATGGGGAGGGAGATAGGTGGGCAGGAAGATAGGGGGAGGGAGGAAAGGGGGAGGGGAGGGAGGTATAGTGGTTGTGACGGGTAGTGAGAGGAAGAGAGGTAGGGGGTCCTAGGGATTGAAGGTAAGGCGGAGAGGTTGAAAGAGGGAGGGAGTGAGGGGGAGAAGGGGAGAGAGAGGAGAAGGGGGTGGAGAGAAGGCGAGAAGGGGGAGGGCGAGAGGGAATAGAAGAGGACATGGGGAGGGAGTGAGGCGAGATGGGGAGGAGGGAAAGGGGGAGACGGAGAGAGAAAGACGGATAGAGGGACGAGAGGGAGGGAGAGAAAATTAGATCAAAAGAAAGAGGGGAAAGGAGAGAGGGCGAGGGAGGGGAAGGAAAAGAGGAAGAGAGACTGGGAAACGGGTAAGTGAGAGTGCGTGATGGCGAGAGAAAACAGGGAGAGGGAGGGATGGGATAGAGAGGGAGGAGATGAGGGCGATGAATAGATGTGGAGGGAGAGTGGAGGTGAAGGAGTGGGTGAGAGACGGGGAGGGTGGCCTGGGGTGTAGAGAAGAGGGAGGGGTAGGGCGAGATGGAGAGAGGAAGGTTGGAGGGGAAGATGGAGGGGGAGGAAGATACGGGGAGAGGAGTAGTGATAGACGCTGAGACAGGAAGGGTGGGAAGAGGGTGGAGAGCAGAGGGGGGAGAGGGAGGGATACGTAGAGAATAAGAGTGGGAGGGAGAGACTGCGAGAGGGGGTGGGAGTGTGTATGGGAGAGTGAGGGAGATAGGAGGAGAGGATGAAGGAGGGAGGGGAGAAGGAAAGGGAGAGAGAGGGAGAGGGGGGGGCGGGAGTGTGGGAGGGAGATTTAGAGGCGCATGGGAAGGGAGAGAAAGAGAGCGGAAGGAAGAGTGTAAGAGGGAGGGGAATGAAGAGAGGGGGAGATAATGTAAAGAAGAGTGGGTGAATGGGGGGAGAGGGGGTTGATGGAGGGGAGAAGAGGGGGTAGATGGGGGGAGGAACTAAGCAGGAAGAGAGGGAGGGGGTAAGGGAGGGTGATAGGTCGAGTGGGAGGGGGCGAGAGAGACGGGTAGGGAGTGAGTGTGGGAGGGAGATAGATGGAGACGGGAAGGGAAAAATGGGTAGGAAGAGAGGGGAAGGGAGAGATGGGGAAGAGGGAGAGTGGAAGGGAGATAAATGAAAAGAGGGAGGCGGGGAGGGAGAGAGCTTGGGAGAGGGAGGAAGAGAGGGAGGTAGAATGGTTGAGAGAGGGTTGGGCACGGAGACGGAAAGGGAGTGGTTGAAAGGAAGAGGAGGGAGTGGTAGGGATAGATGGGAGGGAGAGGGAGATAGGGGCGAGAGAGGGAGTGTGGGAGGGGGAGATTGAGAGGTGGAGATTAAAAATTGGAAGGGGTGGAGAGAGAGAGTAAGTGAGGGGAAGTGAGAGTGTGAGCGAGCGAGAAAGGTGGAGGTGGATAGAGAGTGAGTGAGTGATGGGGAGGGAGGGATATGGAAGGTGAGATGGGGAGGGAGTGGAAGGGAGAGATAGGGGGAGGGTTATAGTTGGAGAGTAAGAGAGGAGAGGAAGAGTGGGAGAGAGGCTATCACTCTTCATCCATCTCTCACCCCCTCTCTCATTCTCTGCCTTCCCCTCTCGTTCCCCATCTCTCCCCACCCCGCCTTTCTCCCTCTCCAACAATCTGCTCCCTCATTATCTCCCTCTCTCTCTCCACCTTTTCCCCTCTCCCTACCCATATCTCCCTCTCTAAATCCCTTTCTCTACATCCCCCTCGCTCCTCATCGCCTCTTCTCCCCCTCTACATCACACTCTCTTTGTCCCTCCCACACTTCCTATATCCCTATCTTCGTCTCTCCCTCACCCCCTTCCCCATTCCGCTCTCTCCCTGCCGTTGTTTCCCTGGTTGGAGATAGAGAGGGGGAGAGACGGGAGATTGGGAGAAGCAGGGGTGGAGAGAGAAAGATAGAGGGGCGAGGGAGAGAGGGGATATGAATAGGGAGAGTGGGGAAGGGAGAGAGGATGTAAGGGAGGGGGAGGGAGAGAGGGGTGAGAGTGGGAGGAAGAGCGGGAGAGGTAGAGGGTAAGGAGAGAGAGAGGGGGAGAGGCGAAGGGAGATACGGCGAGAGCGGGAGGGGGCGAGTGAGACGGGTAGGCAGAGATTGAGGGAGGGAGAGGGGAGGTGGGAATAGTGAGATGTAAAAAGCGAGATGGAAAAGGAGAGATGCAATTGGAGTGATGGAAAAGGAGAAATGGGTAGGGAGAGGGTGGAGAGGGAGGGAGATTGGGGAGGAAGAGAGGTTGAGAGTGGTTGGTAGAGAGGGAGGAAGAATGGTTGAGAGAGGAACGGGCAGGGAGACAGGGGAAGTGAGTGAGGTTCATAGGTGGACGGGGGAGATGGAGAGGGCATGAGGGTGAGAGTCAAGTTGATAGAGGGGGCGAGAGAGATGGAGAGGGAGGGAAAGAGTGAGGCGGAGATTGAGAGGGAGAGCGGATGGAGCAGGAGAGAGTGAGGGGGAGATCTGGACGAAGAGAGGGCAAGGGAGAGAGGGGGAGGAAGAAAAAGGGAGGAGAAAGGGAGGGGGAGAGGGAAAGGGAGAGAGTGAGCGAGGGAGGTAGGTGGAGTGGGAGAAAGGGAGCGTGAGATGGGGATGGAGCGAGAGATGGGTAGGAAGATATGGGTATGGAGAGAGTGGAAGGGGAAGAATATGGGAGGAAGATGGTGAGAGAGGGCACTGCGCCTCTTTCTTTGTCCCTGGGGGAAGATGAAGACGGAGATTGAGATCGTGAGAGAGACAGGGGAGGGTAGCGGGGATGGAGCGAGAGATGCGTAGGAAGATATGGGTATGGAGAGAGTGGAAGGGGAAGAATATGGGAGGAAGATGGTAAGAGAGGGCACTGCGCCTCTTTCTTTGTCCCTGGGGGAAGATGAAGACGGAGATTGAGATCGTGAGAGAGACAGGGGAGGGTAGCGGGGACAGAGAGAGACAGAGAGGGGGAGGGAGAGAGGGGGAGGGATATAGGGCGAGGAGGAGTGCAGTAGGGAAATAGGGGGGCCCTCACGCAAGCCCACCTTTCCATCCCCATCTCTCCCCCTCTCTCTCTCTCCGACACTCTTACTCTCTCCCTCCCCCTCTCCTTTTTCTCTCTTATCCCTCTCTCCCTCCCACCATCTCGCACCCTCTCCCTCTCTCCGTCCCAATCTCTCCCTTTCCATCTATCACCCCAAACTTTTCTTCCTCTCCATCTAACTGCCTCCCCCACGCGCATTACTCACATCGCCCTCCCCATCTTACCCTTCCTATATCCCCCTTTCCCCCGTCTCCCCTTCTCCCCCTACGTACATTACCCCCTATTTTTCCCTCCCCCATTCTTCCTCTCCCCATATCTCCGTCTCTCTCCACCATCCCCTGCCCCTCTCTCCCTCCCCCTTTCCCTGGGGGGAGATGGAGATGAGGATGGAGAGTGTGAGTGAGAGTGGGAGGGATTGAGGGGAGGGACAGTGTGAACGAGAGAGTGGGGGATGAATTGAGGGGTGAAGGAAGGGATGATAGTGGGAGGGAGATAGGTTAAGAGGGAGAGTGGGGAGCGAAAGATGGAGAAGGAGAGACGGGGAGGAAGAGAGTGGAATGGAGAGACAGATAGGAATGTGGGAGAGAGGGATGGAGATAGATGGAGAGGGAGAGAGTGGGAGGATGAGAGAGGGATGGAGAGGGGGAAATAGAAGGGGAGGAAGATAGTGAGAGGAAGATAGGGGGAGGAAGATAGGGGGAGGAAGATAGGGGGAGGAAGATAGGGGGAGAAAGATAGGGGGAGGAAGATGGGCGAGAAAGTGAGGGATAAAGAGAGGGGGAATACGAGAGGGAGAGGGGGAGTGTAATGGAGAGAGGAGGTGGAGAGGAGTATGAGATTAGGAGAGACGGAGGGGAAAGGAGAGAGTGCGAGAGGGGAAGGGGAATGGTGAGAGGGAGAGGTATAAGGGGGGTAGGAAGAGAGAGTGGAGAGAGGAAGAGGGGAAGAGAGAGTGCGGGATGAGGAGGCAGAGACAGGGAGAGGGAGAGAGGGGCTGGTAGACACGGGCATGGATAGTGTGTAAGAAATTGACGGGACGCAATTAACTTTTGAACCAATCAACCAATTTTCTTGACACTTGGTTGAAATCTCTTGTTACTGGGGTCGAGCTCCCAAGGATAGTTTCTGTTTCGAAGATTGAAAGGCCCCGGTTCGATTCCAGGAAATATCCTTCCAATTTGGTTTGCATGAGAAATCTGAAATACATCGTGCTGGATAATTTTTCTCTTGCTAATTAAAATATCTTCGAATTGTAATATCGGAGTGAGATTTACACTGTTCTCTGAAGAAAGGAATGAAAATTCTAATTTTTATCATAGAATGGTGCTTATCGATCGTATTTCTTCGAATTTCACGTAAATACTAGCGCTCTTGCAGTTTTTATCACTCATCACGATAGTGCTGCCATTGCAACGACTATTTTTGGACTCGGATTTGGTAAAGTCTAGTACATTCACGCGTTATTTTTGCCACACAAATGTCCGTGACCAATTTAGATTTTCGTTCAAATGTATTTGCAATATTTTATAACGCTAAATTATGAAATTTGGGAACACAAAGAGCAACTCATCCGCGGTGATTTTAAAGCTATTAAATCCAATATTAGTAATTGTTGCACCGCATTTAAATTGAAATAATTATGTGGAAAGTAAGCATCATATAAGTTCTGTTTGGATCATCTTGTTTTGAGGAGTTAGGCTTAGCTAATTTGGGCTATGTTATGAAAATTTGTTCGCAGTTTTTTAATCGCTTATAACTAACATAGAAGAGAATAAAGGACTTTCATGCGAAATGTATGAATTGATGGAAAAATTAAGAAGCAATTTAACAAATCGAAATTTTTTTTTACAGTTCGATTGGGCATTTTATTTAAAAGAAAAACGATAATAATGATGCGGTGAAGCTTTTAAAAATTGATTCTTATAATTTCCTGGATTAAAGTATTAAATATATTGAAAATAGTTCAACTTTGAAAATAATATTTTCAAAACATTAAATAAAACCCAATGCATTAAAAATGGAACTAAATTTTGATATTTTGTATATGCAATTGAAAATTTTCATATAAGAAACGAGGACTTGGACACTTTGTTTGAAAATATTTTAAGATTAAATGTTTTTCTCAGAATCATGTTTAAATAAAAACAATCGCAGAGAAATTTGTTGAATTTTTAAAATTAAATTCAGAAGCTATAAATTGTTATAAGTCGTCAGCTTTGTTTTATCATTATTTCATAGGAATGTGGCGAGTGAAATAATATTTAGTTCGATGAATGTTGCGTAGAGAAATGACAGATCAAACTATTGATACCCAATTTAGAAGCTGAACTTACGATTAAGGAAAACTTTCAATTGAATTGTACAGAATTTCGATTATATTTAGAATCAGAAGCTGGCAAGAAAATATTAGAGGAAGCCAAATCAAGCTTAAAGTATTTAAAATTAATTTAATTTCAAAATCATTACTTTAATGTTTGTTTGAAATTTAATGTTTGTAAAAAATCGATTAAATCAATCCTTTTTCATTTAGTTTTCTTATAATTATGCCTTGAATTTTGTGTAATATAATTGTCCCGACTTAATATTTTAAAATGCTTGATTTAATATAAACGTCCCAATTTGTGATTTTAAAAATTTGTCAATCCTAGGCTCGAGTGGGCCCTCGATAACGTGCACAAAAAACACACTTGGCAATCTGTGAACGAATACTTAAAATTTATTTGGGAAATAATCCAATACTGACGCGGGACTAGTGCCCCAACTGCTCTAGAGCCCACATAAGGTGATACAAGATGATAATGCTGCACAATTAATTTGGATAGCTGCTTATCCTTGGGAAGCGACAGGAGTTCTTCAATTGACGGCAAAGTGAAAAATGCTGGAGTCGACCGCACACACTAACGAGTCCTTGATGATTCAAAAATGGACGGAGATGGCTTATGTTAGACTGATTGGAAGACAACTCCCTTTACTGATTGATTGGATATGTTCCGCTAAATGAGACGCTTGGATAATCTTTATCAATCGAAATAGGACAGAGGACCACTCGAAGCCAGACAAGGTGAAGGGGCGCGTATATCGCTCTTCCTTAGAGGAACCGAGAAACCTTAAGATTAAGGCCATTACCTTAACTAGCTTAACATAGGAGGAACAACTCTGCATCCATACGAATGTATCCTCCTGACCTTGAATGACTCCAATTGTAATGTTTCGTGGTTTAAATTCCGGAATAGAGAACTCATTTAATTGGGGATGATTTCTGGAAGGCCATTGGGCTTCGTCTAATGTGAGAAATATTGGTTCATGCCAATATAAGTCTGCGGATAAAAATTGATGTCGCAAAAGACCACGAGAAGCACAATCGGCGTGATTCTGGATACTATTCTATGTAACCGCGCAAAGACAGAATTGAATGATTTGGGTGACTATTCGCAACAAATGTTTTTAAAGGATGTGGCGACAACTTTAACCATGAAAAAACAACCTTGGAATCTGCCCATGCAAAAATTTACTGTGAAATATACCACGCAAGGAATTGAGTAGGCGACTCAAATCTTTGAATGCAAAATGGCTGCTAATAATTCCAGCTTGGGAATTGATTGCATTTTAAATAGATCGACCTCAGTTTTGTATGGCAAAAAATATCTGTATTTCTTCCGCAAGTGATACAGTTCGTAAATATACGATAGCGCTCTATCCGCGGTCATAGGCGCCACAAAAGCCAAGCAATTGTAGTTATGACCTCGCAGGAGGAGATATACATCGAGGTATATGAACTTGCGATAAAAAGGAACTTTGAGATAAAACATTAGCCCATTGTGACATAAACTGATCGGGTTGAGGATCATTCCAACCTAATTTTAAATGCCCAAGTGATTGCATAAAAAATTTTGCCCAAAAAACTATCGAAACCAATCCGCCAATTGGATAAAAAATTATAGCAATATCCGAGGAAAGCATACTCTTAGACATAACTGACAAATCAAGTGCGACAAGGTAAGAAAAAGTACCAGGATTTGAAGCCCAAAACATGCCTAAAAGTTTGAATGACGAAAATTTAAATGCGTCAAAATAAAACACCGTTTCGCACTGTTCCTCCGGAAATTCGGCTAATAATTCTGAGGCATAACTTGCCCATTTATTAAGCGGAAATTCTACTAAGGATATGTGAATTATTTAGCATTGCAAATTCAGCTCAGCAGACACGGAATCAGCTCCTGTGACTATGTCATACGTGTCGCGGAGAAGCACGGCTTGCGGAAAATTATGCCCCTCATCGTTCGCTAATTGTCGCAAGACACAAATCTGTTATGAATGTAGCTGAAACTATACCATATGTGACTGTATTCAAGTCGAACTCTTTTAGGGTCTGAGTGGACTAATCATGCTAGAATGTCCTGATAGCGACTGTGCCCTGGCGTCACTAAAACTTGGCGGTACATATTTGAGATATCCGTGGTAAATGCAATCACGTGAGTACGAAAGGTTAACAGGAAGTGAAAAAGTTCCTCTGTAACTTCGGACTTTTAAGTAATATCTCATTTAGGGATTTATCGGATTTACCGACGCGTCGAATACAGCAAGAATCTTTGAGCCCAAGGACGACGTTTTAATTACGGTATAATGGAGTAGGTAATAAGTTCTGGAGTGGTTGACTTCTGTCTTGTGACCGATAAGTTCATATTCCTTCAAAAATTCATTATAACTTGCCTTAAATTGAGGCTGCTTAAATATTCTGCCCTCTAAAGTCACACATCGGATGGCAGCTTGAGAATATGATTCTCTGAGAGGAGAGGGAAAATGTCTGAAGGGAAGAGAAACAGTAAACCTTCCTGACTCATCCCTAAGATACGTTTCGAAAAACAATTTCTCACACCGGATGTCCTCAGGGTTTCGATAAACTTCCTTTATATGTTGGTTCTTCCAACTCCCAAAATAGTTTTAACTGCCTTTTAGGGTGCGTTTCCTCAAACACAGAGCACTGATCAAACGTTTTCCGCCCACCATGAAGAATTTTAGGAAATAAATCCATTCCCAGGAGAAAATCATTTGGCGCTGGTAGATCAGACCCCGAATCAACCAAAACATGATTAGAAACATTTTCCATTATGGAGAATGGGAGGAGGAGATTCCTCGTCAATTTCGAAAAAAACTACAGCCTTTATGGATAACATCGGTGATGAGGCTTGACTTGGAGAGAGGAAGGAAGGCGCGCAACATTCCGGGCGCTTAAAAAGGGTCTCAGGTAAGCTATAAAGAGATCCGTGATAGGGGGAAATCGACTCTTTTAACCCTAAACTACTTAAATCTATTCTTATTTTTTTAAAGTTAACTATGTTAAAAACCTTGTAGCTGAAAATCTCAAAGTCACTCCTGAACACAATCGGAACATTTTTTTGGCACATGTGAGACAAATTGGCAGTTTTGCATTTAGCACAAAGGTTCCACTTCAGTTTTGGATCGCAGATGGAACAGTAAACCTTTTTTTTCAAGAAGCTCCTCGCCCATGCCATCCTTGAAAGGAATGTGTAAAATAGCACATTCTCCTCCTTGCATCACTAGTAATCCGATAGTTTGTTGCTCTTCTATCCAAGCGGGGAATAACTAAGTCCCTAGCCAATTTTTTTAGAAAATTTGATCGCGTCATTTTTGTACCATTTTTGTACGACTGGTGCATTATGTAAGCACAATTGCTAACGTGGAGTCAGCCTGACTCCACACAAAAATTACTATAAGCTATTTCACCAACAGCTTGCGGTACACTGATAAGATTTGGGGGCTACATAAGTCATCACTTCATTTAAAGGTACTGATGTCACCGGAGCAATATTGTACATATACATCTACCTTATACCCTGCAAGTCACCTTTTTGGTGGATGGCAGGGGGTGCAGTGCACCAAGGATCCATAGTTTTCCTACGTTATCTTTTTCTATTATGGTCTCTCTTATGGTCCTGCCTTCCGAGATACGTCGGGCTTCTGATAAGTCCTACTACCTCATTCGCTATTACCTCCGACATAAATTTTTCCAGTAGTTTAATTATAGCCTGCAGCCTACGTTCCTCTAACGATGTCCATTTCAGATTTTCTATTAATGATGTTACGCTTTGTTTACTATCGTAATTCCTCTTTACAAATCTAGCTGCCCGGCGCTGAACACTTCCTGCAATTCCAAACAAAACCAAGTCAATGTTATAAACCTTACAGATACGACCTTCACCAACGAAGAACTCTCCCTACTCGGAAAAGGACTTAAATACGCACTTCCATATAAAAACCCACCTATGGATGACATTATGGCAGACATTAAATCTTCTATTAAAACCTTAACCAATATCAGCAAAAATATCATCAGATCCACCGCATTATCGCAGATAACAGAAAACATTGCCAAAAAACGAATAAAAAACAACATAAACATTCCGAACACAACACAATCAAGTCTCTTAATAATAAAAATTGTTTTTATCTAAAGGCAGACAAAGGAAACACTGTAGTCATAATGCAAAAAGACCAATACTTCGACAAAGTTGAGCAAATGCTAAATGAAGGCCCGTACACAAACATACTAAAAAATCCAATCAATAAAAGGATATCAGAAACCACCAAAATTGTTAAAACATGCACCAAACTCATCACGAAACAACTCAGTCTCCAACTTCACACCTCAAACCCCAGGGTTCCTAGGATGTATTGCTTACCCAAAATCCACAAAGACGGAATTCCCCTCAGACCCATTGTTTCGTCTATCAACAGCCCGACATATAAAATTTCACGTTGGCTTAGTGACCATTTAAACAATTTCCTATCAAACATGACTCAAACATAAAAAACAGTCCTCATTTCATTAACGAAGTTAAAGACAATACTACAGGACAGTGAAATTTTAGTTTCTTTTGATGTTTCTTCTCACTTTCCTAGCGTTCCCATCAATGAAACATTACAATGCTCGGAAGAATGGCTCACCGATCAAAACTTCCCATTAAAAACAGTAGATGAATTAGTACGACTAACACGCTTATGCATGAACCAAAATTTCTTTCAAGTTAACAACAAGTTCTACCAACAAAACTACGGTACAACAATGGGAAACTCCCTTTCACCTTTCTCAGCCAACCTATTCATGGTTAATTCGAGAAACAATGCTAAAACACTTTCAAATACTTCCCACGCTTATGGCTAAGATACGTTGACGATATTTGCGCGATTTTCGATACCTCCAATAATAACATAACTGATTTTCTACAGCAACTAAACGATCAATATCCTTCCATTAAATTTACACATGAAGTTGAAAAACAAAATACATTGCCATTTCTTGACCTTCTCGTAAAAAGAGAAAACAACCAAATCTAGTTCGGTATTTACCGCAAACCCACACACACGGACACGTACATTCCCTCTGATTCCAACCACCATATTTCACATAAATTAGCACCATTCCACTCAATGGTACATAGACTCTTACAGGTTCCTCTTTCTAAAGTTGATTTCCTCAAAGAATTAAAATATATCAAAAAATGCGCTAAAATCAATGGTTACGACCCTCAGATGATAGAAAATATTTTACACAAACACAAGCGCAGTCTTTCTTTGAAAAAACGGATTACTCTCACAAGCACGCCCCCCAAAAAACCAAAATACGTAAAAATCCCCTTCGTCCCAGGCATCGCAAACGGCTTATCAAACATCTTCTCAAAACAGAACCTTAAAGCAGTACTTGTGAATGAAAGCAAACTCTCCAACTTACTACACAATTCAAACGAAACGATCCCGACTCTACAAAGATCCGGCATATACAAAATCGCTTGCACAGACTGCGAGAAAGACTACATAGGGCAAACTAAACGGAAGCTAGAAATCAGGTTCAAAGAACACCTTGCACACTTCAAACACAATAGATTTAACAGGTCTAGCGTCGCAATACACATACAGGAAAACAATCACCCGATTAAAATCGAAAACATGTCTCTCTTAAAATCAACACAAACCGACTGGAAACTAGACGCTTACGAGAGTATTTTCATAAACAAATTCAAAGAGACGGTCATGAATAACGACCGCGGACCTATCTCTTACTCACCCCTCTACTCGCTAACCGTTAAGAATTCCCCCACCCCTCTGCCCTCCTTTCACTTTTACCCTGAACATATAAATACACAAGACCAAAAACAAACAATTCATACGACTTCAGCTACTGAAGATGGGAGCATATCTCCCGAAACACGTATCTAGCGAGTTTCTCAGAGATTTCCAGAGTGATTGTGCGTGTGTGTGTGTGTTCTTTTTCTTCTTTTTAGGCTAGTTTTTGACAACAGGTCCCTGTAGGCCATCATCGTCCTGCAAACTTGTAAGTATAATTTTCATTTTCTTAATTTCTTATTGACGTGTGAGTGCTCTGTGGTTACGGTTCAGGAGTTTCAAATTTTAATTCCAATCTGTACACCGTAGTCTCCAATTTTTTTCAACAAAGTGACATATTTCGACCGAATTGACTAAGCAGGGGTGCCAAAATTGCAAAATTAATCTTTTCGTTAATTATAAATTTGGCAGGAATTGGATGAACCGATATCAACAAAATTTTGTATGAAGGAGATGTGCAATATAAAAATCAAGATGATTAGCACATATATCAAAACCAGGGCTGCCACAATACAAGTATTTTAAAAAATTATTTTTTACAAGTATTTGTGTTGAATTGTCTGAATCAATTTTAACCAAATTTAATATTTATAATGGACACATATATAGAAAACCATAATAGCATATTTAAACTGAATCAGCCAAATAGGGGTGCCACAGTTACAAATTAAATTCTTTCACTTATTATGGAGTTGGAAGGAATTGGCTGAACGAATTTCAATTCAATTTTGTATATACGAAATATACAACATACCATAATGAAATCAAGATGTTTAAAGCGTAACTAAAGAGCAGGGCTACCACAGTAAAAATAAAATAACATTTCTTTTACACGTACTCTAGAGAACGGACGACCTGGATTTTAACCAAATATGATATACATAATCTTCATATAAATAAATAATAAAATTATTATATTTCAACCGGTTCGACTAAACAGGGCTACCACAATATCAAAGTTAGAATTTTTCTGTAACTATTAATTTTGAAGGTATTGGCTGAACGGATTCCAAAGTAATTTCATTTGTAAGGCGGTTATAGAATGGCAAAACGAAATGAACATGTTTAAAACGGATCTAAAAAGCAGGGTTGTCGCAATATAAGGAAAAATAAATTTCTTATTTCAAAGCAAACACATTAGTATACGATTATACTAAGGCCAATTTGACGAAAAGCACTTCTGTACCACGGGAATCCCGTGTACTATTATCTTCGTGATGTCCGTCCTTAGGGTCCGTACGCATTTATCAGGGAAGAATTGACTGAACCGATTTCAACCAAATTTTTTACGTAGGATATTCACATAAATTAATGTCCAAAATGGAATAATTGGACCGAATCGACTAAGCAGGAGTGAATTTGGAAGGAATTAGCTGAACCGTTTTCTGCGAAATTTGTTATGAAGGATGTGTGGAACATAGAAAAACAAAATCAATATGATCTGCGTAGATATGAAAATCAGGGCTGCCACAATAAAAGTAAAAATAATTTTTTTACACTTATTTGCGTTGAATGGGCTGAATCAATTTCAAAGAAAATTAATATTTATAATGCATACATATATACTAAACGATAATAGCATATTTGGATCGGATTAACCAAATAGTGGTGCACCAATTACAAAGTAAACTATTTCAGTAATTATGAATTTGTAAGGAATTGCCTGAACCGATTTCAAAGAAATTTTGTTTTAAAGAGGCATGCAACATAAAATAACAAAATAAAGAGTTTTGTATAGATATAGATAGCAGAGATGCCACAATACAAGTAAAAAATAAATTCTTTGTGAAAGTATTTGTGTTGAACTGTCCAATTCAATTTTGACCAAATTTAATGTTTAAAAGATACTGTGACAAGCACGTCTCTGTCTGATCGTCAGGGGGTAGGTTACACGATTTTGGAGTGAAAAACCACATGTGATGTTCCTTTTTTTGAGCAACAAATGTATTCACAAAATGAAAGAAACAAAGATACAATAAAACAATATGGCTTCCTGTGGGGTTGTAGAACCGTGATCCCGTTGTGACCAGATCCTTTGGCCTCGTCCGAGCAGCCCGCTCGATCCAACCACTCTCTCTCTCCGCCTCCGCCACCATCTACCGTCTTCCAAACCCCAAAACCCTCTAACTTCCTTTTCCCCTCCTTGTCTTTCACATTCACTTCCCCTTCCTTGCTTACTCTTTTCCCCTCTTCTCCTTCGCCAATCACGACTGCCCACGACCCCGTATACCTCCGGGATCGCTACACAGCCCCCTGAAATAATTTGAAGCCTTTTTTTAAATCAAATCTGCAAATTATTTCACTTTGTCTTTGGATTGTCCATCTTCCCTCACTCAATAGGCACAACATCAATCTGGTAGGTGACGCCATTAGCAATAAATTATAACATTTTTACAAGTACGTTAAATAGCTTGTATAACTAACAAATCATAACCCTTAGAAACTAAATAACCTTTTATGTTTGATTCGGACTGACATATACAAATTAACACAAGTTAGTCATTTTAATGAGAAATCAATGAACAAACTACCATTGCACATTCTTATCTAGGAATAAGGACACAGCATGATTCAACACATTCATTGTACAAACACTACGATACTACGGATGTTGCCATATCATTTTGATCTTCCAGATTATCTTCTTTTGTATATAAGACTAGCAAAATTATAGCTACCAAATTCGTTTCCCATTTCATCCTTCAAATAACATGCGTTCTCCCCCACTATTCGCGCAATCTCATAAGGACCCGTGTACAAGTGAAAGAACTTACAAAAAAGTTTTAGATTGGAATCCGAAGGTAGTGGCGTGCGAAGAAGAACAACGTTTCGTTCCTTAAAACAGAAAGGCTTTCCTTTCTGTGCCGTTCGCCTCTTTTTACCAGCCCCCTTTAACCTACGGTAAGCCATTATAATTTTTCTCTCGTGTGGGATACTCGACCTGTTGGGGTACTTTATCAGGTCATCCCAATCACGAAGTGGAGGTTCGCCAAAACTTGTAAGGAGACAGGCCAGTACTTTCATGAGATACTTCATTGAAGCATTTATTAATGAACGGACTAACTCAGGCCATTTACAATGTTTTTCACTGTAATACACCCTGAATATGCGTGAAAGTTCTTTCAATCCTTTCACTAGGATTTGACTGTGGGTGGCGGATAGATGTGAACACTATTTCCATACCTACCGCCTCTAACTCTTTTTGCCAACGAGTGCTGGTAAATTGAGTCCCATGGCCGCTTAACACTCGTTTTGATTTACCACCTAACACAAAAAACCTCTCTTTTAGATATTTCAAGCAGGTCGCCGTGTTAGGCTTATTTATCGGATAGACCTGCATGATCCCTAACCTTGATTTTGGCAATGGACCGAAAAGGTCAAGAGCATACAAGATTTTTGGCGCATCGGGGATAATATTTTTCATTAACCCTGAATACCTTCTGTTTGGATGTTTAGTTCGCTGACAAGTATCGCACTGTGATAACAAGGTCCGAGTACGTTTACGCATATGCTTCCAATAGAAGCATTCCTGAGCGACCGACAAACACTTCAATGGTCCGAAATGACCATATTTGGTATGAATGTACCAAATCAATTTATTCTGTAGACTTAAAGGGACACAAACTTTCCAAGCATTCGCATTCTTACCGGTTTTCCAAAATAACGCGTCCTCAAATATTTTACAATTTTTCGATTCCTTCTCCGCTTTCTTATAAAGAGGGTCGATTGGGAGGAGTTTTCCAGTTAAATAACCGTAAACGTGCTGCGTCTCGGTGTCCTCCCACTGAATTCCCAAGGCCCACCTTGTTAAGCGATTATTCCCCAAGTGACATTTGCTCAAAGAAGTGAGCGCACGGTGATCAGACAACACCGTTAATTTAATTCCTGACTAAAGGAATCCAATTTCTTGAGGTCCCACACAACCGCGAGTGTCTCTTTTTCAGTGGTCGAATACGCTAGCTCCGCACCCTTGAGCGTTCGACTAATGAATGATATCACTTGGTCTTGACCCCTCTCATCATTCTGAAAGAGAACTGCGCCAATCCCATACCCACTGCTGTCAGTCTGCAGCGCCATGGGTCTCTGAAAATCGGGATATTTTAACACCACGGATTCCAAAAACTTTTCTTTAACATTTTCAAAATGAGACTGCATTTCTGCATTCCACCGCCAATTCGCCCCCTTTTTTTAACAACTTATGCAGTGGTTGGACGAGAAATGCATAGCAATCGCAAAACCGGGCATAATAATTACATAAGCCTAAAAATCCCTTTAATTGCTTGGGGTTGCGCGGTGCCTTATACGCCCTGATTGCCTAAGTTTTTTTTTGGGTCAGGTTAGATACCTTCTGGTGTTAGCAAGAAGCCTAAAAATGGGATTTCTTGACAACAGAACTTAGACTTTTTAAAATTCAAAGTCATATTGGCGGCCCTCAGACTTTCAAAAACGCGTCTTAAGTGCATCAGATGAGACTCAAAATCCAAGGATGTAACGAGCAGATCGTCCACGTAGGTAGTAGTGAAGGCTAATAAATCAGGTCCCAAGACCTCGTTCAAACATCTTATCAGCGCGGCACCACTATTCTTCAATCCGAATGATACCCGACGAAACACATATGTGCACGAGTTATATAAGAAGGCAGTATATTTCCAATCATCGAGGTGCAGGGACATTTGCCAGTATGAGGCAGTAAAATCGGTGTGAGAGAAATACTTCATGCCATTGAATTTTGGCTATAATTCCTCAACGCGAGGAGGTTCGTCACGGTCGGGGATGGTAATACTGTTCAACTTACGTGCGTCTAAGCACAAGCGTACGCTGCCATCCTTCTTCGTAACTATAACCAAAGGATTGGTATAAGGGCTCGGCGATCTTTCAATTATGCCTACTCTTAAAATGAATTGAATTTGCTTGTCTACAGATTCTCTATGCGCACAAGGAATTGGGTACGTTTTTTGTCGGAATGGAGTTTCATCTGACAATATTATCCGGTGAACAAAGCTACTAATAGGGCCTGGCCTCTCTGAAAACAGGTCCTCAAAATCGTTCAACAGATCCGTTAATTTTCCTCTTTCGCAACTTCTTAATCGCGATGTTTCAGCAATAGAAACGCTTTTGTTCTCCCCTTCGCTAACATTAGTTTCAAATTCGGCACTGCCCTGGTTAACGCAGGGAAGTTCTTTGGAGATACTCCGATGAGCAATACTATCACATGAAAAACCCACGGTGACTTTTTTCATAACAGCGCGGTTTTCCGTCAAGAAATCGATTCCCAGTATTAAAGGTTTTATTAAATTACTAATCACCAGACAAACGATCTCAATTACCTGTTCCCCTATAAACAGTGGTAGAAAAACTTGCTTAGAAATGGGTGACGACCTCTTGCCATTAGCGTATATTATGTGAGCGCGACAGATAGAAAAACGGGAATTTGAGAGTTATTTTCACTAATTATTTTTTAAAATTCTTCAGATACGGCCGAAACTTGGCTACCTGTATCCAATAATGCTTCTACCTTCCTTCCGTAACAAACTGTGGTTATCACGGGACATTTCCGCATCGAGAATTCATGATCGTCTTCCCATAAAAGATCCTCGTATGGATTACCGTCTAATACGTAGGTAGTTAGCATAGGGAGATTCGCTTCCGACTTGGTGTTTGGTATTAGGAATCTCGTCAAACCAAACCCATCTAGTTTAACGGCGGCGATTGAGCAGAATCTCCGACAGCCTGTTGACGTGCAGCGAAGTGAATATCACGCGTGAAATGCCCTTCGTTACGCGGAGGTGACGGCTTCGGCCGGTAAGGTCTGTTTTCCGACCCAACGGGACGGGACTCCCATTCTCTATTCGAAGGACGTGCGCGGCGAGAATCTGTATGCGAGTTTGAACTCCATTGTACTCTAGAACGTTCCCGTTCAGGTCAAAAAATCCCGCAGCTGTAATAACTTCCTCCTCGTCGGGTATCCCAAAACACGGCGAAAGTGGTATCATAATGACTTAGAAGGTTATGCATTTTATTTATGTCTAACTTGTCGGCGCTATGAAGCAAATTTTGAATATCGGGTGGAAAATGTCTAATGAGAGTGAAAATTATTTCTTTATCACCCATAAGGGGCTCGCATAATTTCGCGGCCTTCACCCTTTCCATAAAGTAGTCGGACATTCTATGATGGGACTTTCGATCAAACGACCCTGTCATAAGGGACAGTTTGTGCTGACATTGAGCCTCTAGATCCCAATATCTTTCGAAAAATTTGGATTTAAATTCCTCAAAACTTCTAGGCGGTGGGTACAGAGTATCCCCCCATGCTTTCGCACTATCTTCTAACATACTCAAAACCAGAACCACTCATTGTTGCTGCGAGAATGTGGACATGCAAAAATATTCTTCAACTTGATGAATAAAACTCATTGGGTGTTCATTAAATTGGGCACGGAACCTTGGTTTGGGAAGACACATTGGAGCGGGTACAAAGACAGTATGAGTAAGTTCACTAGGATTGGAATCGCTGGCATTACCAATTTGGCTACGCTCCACAGCTTCTAGTCGGGTCCTTATACCTTCAATTTCCCCCTTTTGATTCAAGATTTCAGTTCTAATCTGTTCAGCTCGACGCTTTGACTCTCCGCGAAGTTCATTTAATAACCTTTCTTGTTTTTCGAACATAGTACCCAAAAAATGTTTAAGCTCGGGGTCAATAGCTCCCGAATTTCCCAATTGTTTCGATACCCCGCCTTCCTTTGTATACGCGGTAGGGGTGGAAAACTTGTTATCGAGAGAAAGACTTTCCATCGCGGCGTTCACATCAGTGGAATTAGGAATGATCTCTTCATCAGAAGAGTTTCCCAAAATTTTGCTTCACTGAATTTCACGGTAAGACGTAAAACTTTCTTCAGCCATATCGATCTCCTTAAAAAACACTATAACGGCACCAAGAGAAACATTAATTAATCCTTAACAGTCCTAAAAAAGGATGGGTTTTAAGGAACTACGCTTTGGCTCAGAGGTCCGTCAGAGAGACTTGAATACGGGAAACGGGATGGACCATGGAATAGGGAACAATGGGATTGGAAATAAATAAACTAAGCTAACTACCCTAATCACGCCCAAGACCAAAACTAACATGCGGTACACGTTGTCAAATCGTTTCTCTCTCTTACCGTTACGTTTCACCCAGGACTATTAATCGAGTGATTAGACCACCAGTCAAGACAACTACAATTATAAGAGCTCAACAAAAATCAACTATTGCTGGAACAAAAATTACTCTATAATTCACACGTAGGCTCCAAAATCGTGCCCTGAAGGTTGGGCGCCAAAAAATGTGACAAGTACGTCTCTGCCTGATCGTCAGGGGGTAGGTTACACGATTTTGGAGTGAAAAACCACATGTGATGTTCCTTTTTTTGAGCAACAAATGTATTCACAAAATGAAAGAAACAAAGATACAATATGGCTTCCTGTGGGGTTGTAGAACCGTGATCCCGTTGTGACCAGATCCTTTGGCCTCCGCCTCCGCCACCATCTATCGTCTTCCAAACCCCAAAACCCTCTAACTTCCTTTCCCCCTCCTTGTCTTTCCCATTCACTTCCCCTACCTTGCTTACTCTTTTTCCCTCTTCTCCTTCGCCAATCACGACTTCCCACGACCTCGTATACCTCCGGGATCGCTACAATACACATATGCAAAACCATAATAACATATTTGGATCGGATCGACTAAACGGGTGCCACAATTAAAAGTTAAACACTTTCAGTATTTATGGATTTGAAAGGTATTGGCTTAACGAATTTCAAAGTAATTTCGTGTGGAGGGTGAGTATAGAATGTGAAAATGAAATTAATATGTTTAGAAAGGATAAAAATAACAGGGCTACCACTATATTAGAAAAAATAATTTTCTGATTTCAAAGCAAATACATACATTAGTATACGATTATACTACGGTGAATTTAACGAAAAGCACTTTCGTACCACGGGAAACCCGTGTACATCCCTACTTGTTCTTTAGAAGCTCCAAGTCTAATTCCAGCAGTCGTTAAGTGTTAATGGTCTTCTGGAAGCTATTTTGATCCATAGGTTTCCGGATCTTTTAGAAAATGTATTACAATGGTTCTGCTTTGTGTAATATTATCCTCGATTGCTTTATATTCAAATTGCTTTTTTCCCCCATCAAAGCTATTTTTCGAAATTTTCATCGTAAAATTAGTACAAAGGTTAAACAGATGATTGCATCATGGACGCCGAACCCTTAGATCTCCCCGCAGGGTATATTAAATACAATAAGAAGCCCAAGCAGAAGGGGAAGACTAAAATTAAATTGAAGCGGTGATCCCAATAGCTGCAAAAATAATCCAGTGGAATTGTAATGGTTACCGAACGCACTCCGCCGAGCTGCAGCTTTTGCTGCAGCTCCAGAAAGCATCAGTGCTCTGCCTACAAAAGACACACCTTCGTCCGGAGCATACCACCCGGATTCCCAGGTGCGTGTGCTACCGGAAGGACTTCCTGGGAGGTGAAAGAGCCTGCGGCGGGGTGGCCGTCGTGGCTCGGAGATCGCACTGAACACCAACCTTCAGGCTATTGCTGTCCGCGTAAGCCTAGGATCAGAACATGGGCGTCGACAGAAAATTTTACAGGGGGCAAAACACAAAAAAATGCCTAACACACACGGGCAGACACGATTTTTCAAACCCGTGAAAATTTTACTTAACCGGCCTCCAGGTGACGACAAATCTACACCAAATAACCAAATTCTATTGAATATTCTATTGAAATTAGCTTAGGGTACGTTTGTCTTGAGTTTTTCACTTTGTGTATGATGATTGCTTTTCCCTTGAAGCACGGTAAAATGTACTCCGATAGGCTTTGCTTTGATGCAAATAAAAAATATGTATTAATCTTTGATTTGCCTAATTTTAACGGAAAGATTAACGTCGAACATAAATATTGCATGTTTATAATATATTTAAATTACCCACCTTTAACGAACAACCATAAATGTGTACATTTGCATTGGCAGAAAAATTTTCAGGTTAAAATACATAATGAGAAAACAACTAATAAAATTCGTACAAATTCATTTATTTAAAAAAACTATTAACAAAAACAGAATAGTCGTTCTCAAAATCAAAGAATTAATTTTTAAACAAAAATTGCAAACACCTTGTAGCAGCACCAAACTTTTCTACTTCTTGGTCCATAAATATTTTTTTGTTTTCATTTACATATTTCCTATGTATGCTTAACATGCATAGCCCAGACAAACGATCATCACCCATAGTTGACCTTAACCATGTCTTTACTCTCTTCATTATACTAAAACTTCGTTCTATCGTACAAGTAGAAACAGGCAAAGTTAATACAATTTAAACTGCTTTCCTAATAGCCGGGTAAAGGTCTGTGTGATCAATCAAATCAGTTATGCCATTCTCCAACTCAAAATCCGCCTTACTTGACCACATATCATACCATGTCATCGCTTCATTTTCCAAATTATCGATTTCATAAATTATGTTAAGATTCAAAATTCTGTTTTTATACTCCTGTCATCCCAATTGACTCATTAGTTTTGGACAGAGTATAAAAAGATTGAAATGCTTCTCATTTTCTGGAGAAAATCGACATTCAAGCGATGAGATAATTGAGTCTAAATATGGAATAAAAACAGAACGATGATAATAATCCTCCACAGGCAAATCTTTGAAATTGGATCGATAGGTCTGGCGTGCACATGCTCTTGGTAGCATTAGATTAATGTTCAGTTTTTCGGCTAGATCCTTAACTTCCAAAAAATGTCGTTAAAATGACTATCAACATTTTGTCTGTGATTTCGGAGCACTATTAAAAGCTTTAGTATATGCTCATGAACTTTCAAAATATCCAACTAAATGGCCTGAAGAGCTTGCGTTACTAGTGAAGGGGTTTTTCCATACAGAAACGAACGAAATGGATTTTGTGCTGTTTAATGATTAACAAACATTACAATAAATAACAACGAAACGATAACAATCAATAGCAGTGGCAGATGCTGGCTGATACTCGTCCGGCGTGTCACGTTGACTCATCCGGACGCTGGCTGATATTAGTCCGGCGAAGACTCAGGCGGAAGAGGAAGTGTCGTCCCTCGCCGGCGTACCTTCTCTTCTCTCTAACGCCCCTGGTGGCGTCGCCGGGAACTGCGGAGACAATTCCTAAGCGCTATGCGCCGCGAAGGCGTTAATGGCTATGACCGCTACATCACCCCTCTGGCAGTGCTTAAGGCTATCTGTAATAGAAAGGAATGATGGCAAAACAAGGAGAAATAAAGGTAACAAAACAATAATGCAGGTGAGGTAAGGGTGAATTAGGTGGAAAAGTTCTGTAAATGTGCAGGAAGGTGAACTCTTCTCCCTGCCCGCGTCATCTGCTGTCCAGGCAGGGCTGGAAAATCCATTGCATCTCCTGGGCGGTTGAACACGGTGTCTGCTGGTGACATCGTAGTGGCAGCTGGGGCATCATCCGCTGCGAGAAATGCTGGCTTGAGCCGATCAACCGAGACTCGCAACTCACGGCCACGGAGTCGCACCACATAATTCTTCTCACCTCTCTGCAGGACTTCACATGGGCCCTCATAGGCTGGTTGCAATGCGGCCCGTGTGGCATCATTTCGCACAAAAACATGCGATGAGGATGGCAAGGCCTTGAAGATAAATGTTGGACGCTCACCATGTCGAGAAGCAGGCTTGGCACATAAATGCCCCATGCGCTGTCTCAGCTGCACGGCGTAATTTGTTTGCGTCACGAGGACCGGGCCAGCTGGCGGCGAAAAAAAATCACCAGGGAGCCGGAGTGTCTCTCCATACACCAATTCGGCAGACGTGCACCCAAGATCCTCCTTCCACGCAGCTCGGAATCCAAGCAGTATTGCCGGCACGACGTCCACCCAATCTGCCGTTTCATGACATCGGATGGCGGCTTTCAGTTGCCGATGGAGGCGTTCTACGAGCCCGTTGGCGGCTGGATGGTAGGCTGTTGTACGCAGATGTGTGGCGCCGGAGAGATCTGCCAACTGCCGAAACAGCTGACTTTCAAACTGACGTCCTTGGTCGGTAGTTACACGGAGCGGCATGCCAAACCGCGACATCCATTCGCGGAAGAAGGTTCTCGCCACCGTCTCTGCCGTGATGTCTGCGATGGGGATAGCCTCCGGCCAACGGGTGAAGCGATCGACGCATGTCAGACAGTACTGGAAACCTCTGGAAACGGGCAAGGGGCCAACCAAGTCTAGGTGCACATGGTCGAATCTGCCTACGGGAGTAGGGAAGGTGCCTATGGGTGAGGAAACATGTCGCGTCACCTTGGACCGCTGGCAGGGGATACACGCCCTCGCCCACTCTCTGCAGTCCTTCTGCACTGCGGGCCAAACAAAACGTGTGGAGACGAGCCTAGCGGACGCCTTGACGCCGGGATGGGAAAGGTTATGCACAGAATTAAAAACCTGCCGTCGCAGTAGGGCAGGCACAAACGGGCGAACAGTGGAGGTGGACACATCGCAATACAGTTCTACTTCCGAGTCGGGAAGAGAAACCTTCCGGAGGACGAGGGAAGAATCCGATTGGAGCAATGCCTTTAGTTCGTCATCAGCAGCCTGCGCCCTTGCTAGTGCTTCGTGACCGATCGCGGGCGTCAGTGAGTCGACGCGGGAGAGGGCGTCGGCGACGACGTTTTCACTCCCGGCGATATGGCGAATGTCTGTTGTGAATTGTGCTAAATAATTCAGGTGACGGAATTGCCTCGGAGAGCACTTCTCCGGTTTCTGCCGGAAGGCAAAAGCTAACGGCTTGTGGTCTGTATAGACAATGAAATGACGGCCTTCGAGCATGTGTCGAAAGTGACGTACGGCCTCGTAAATGGCTAACAGCTCGCGATCGTAGGGGCTATAATGGCGTTGTGCTGAATTCAGCTTCCGGGAGAAAAAGGCTAGGGGTTGCCAACCTTGCGGGGTATGCTGCTGGAGAGCGGCGCCCAACGTGAAATCCGACGCGTCTGCGAACAACGCCAACGGAAGAGTGACGTCCGGGTGGTTGAGGAGGGTAGCAACGGCGAGGCTCTGTTTACAATTTTCGAACGCTAAATCTAAATCCGGTGTCCACTCTATGGGTGTGTTCCCTTTAACTTGTCGGCCCTGTAAAACAGCGTGCAATGGTGCCTGAAGCGCGGCCGCGTGAGGGATGCACCTCCTGTAAAAATTTAACATACCAAGGAATCGCCGCAAGGTTTTTACGTCACTCGGCTTGGGAAAATCGCGCAACGCGGTCACTTTCTCCTGAGGGGGCGCTACACCGTCCCCGGAAACCACGAAGCCTAAAAATGTCACTGTAGGGCGACCCAGGACGCATTTCGCGGTATTCACCAGTACACCGTACTCTCGTAGGCGCGTAAAGAGTTCTGCTAGGTGCCGTACATGCTCTTCCTCGGAGGTAGAGGCCACCAGCACATCGTCGAGGTACACAAAACAAAAATCCAATCCCCTTAATATCGCGTCCATAAATCGTTGAAAGGTTTGAGCCGCGTTACACAATCCAAAGGACATAAAGGGGAACTCAAACAAGCCAAAGGGAGTGGTAATAGCCGTTTTGTGGATATCGTCTGGATGAATAGGAATCTGCTGGTACGCCCGAACGAGGTCGATTGTCGAGAAAACAGTCTTACCTACTAGATTGTGGGAGAAATCCTCCATATGGGGTACGGGATAGCGGTCGGGCACCGTCCGCGCGTTCAGGGCGCGGTAATCACCGCAGGGGCGCCAACCGTCGCCTTTCTTTGGTACCATATGGAGGGGGGAAGACCAGCTACTCTCGGAGGGCCGTGCGGTGCCGGCGGCTAACATTGCTCGGAACTCACTCTTGGCAATGGCAAGCCTATCCGGGGCCAGGCGTCGTGGCTTGGAAGAGACGGGAGGACCGGCAGTCGTGCGGATGTGGTGCACCGTGGAATGTTTCGGCTCCCTTGGCATTCCTGCAGGCCGCGTTATTTCGGGAAACTGCGAAAGAAGGGTATGGTATTTACCGCCGCCGGTTACGCATTTGATGTGACCCATAGGGGCACGCGGGACCCTGCCGCCAACGTGGAGCGTGGTGATGCTGTCGAAAAGGCGTTGATTTTTCATATCGACGAGAAGACCGTAGAACCGGAGAAAATCCGCGCCGATGATTGGCTTGGAGACATCGGCGACCACGAAACGCCACGCGAATTCCCGCCGGAGGCCCAAATTGAGATTCACCACTAACCAACCGTACGTGGAGATGACGCTGTTGTTCGCGGCGTAGAGTTCGTAATTGGACTTCGCCCTTGGTCCCTTCACTAACGTCCGAGGAAAGACGCAAAGATCGGACCCGGTGTCGATGAGATAGCGCGTCTTCGTCGGGATATCGGTCACGAAAAGGCGGCTTGATGACGGGCAGTAGTCGGTTGCCGCTTCTACCGACCGCCCTCCGAGTTTTCCGCGACGTAGGAGCAGGGCTGAGTGCACTTTTGGGCCTTCGGACCGAACTTCCGATGGTACCAACACACCTCCCTGTCGCGGCGATTGAGAGAGGGAGCTCTGCGGAAGTTTCCGCGGGGACGGCTCCGGGACCGTGGGCGCGCGCGTGGTGCAGCTCGGCTCACCGATAATGCGGCGACCTGCTGGCTCAACTCATCCATGCGTTTCACGAGAGCCTCGAGCGTGGAATCCGGAGACGCACTGGCCACCTGGTGTCTGGACGTCACCTCGTGGATTCGATCGGCGAGCTGCGCCACTCCATCCAAGTCCATCGCGTCCTGTGCGGTGAGAATTGCCTGTAGATAGGTCGGCAATCGGCCCAGCCATAACGACCGCAGGAAACTGTCGGGGACGGTAACGCCGGCGAGGCCACGCAGATGGCGAAGAAACTGCGATGGTTTCCGGTCGCCAATCTCCTCGTGCTCCAAGAGTTGGCGTATCTTTTGCTCCTGCGAGAGCGAGAGGCGCCGGATCAGTTCCTCCTTCAACTTCTCGTATTTACCCGTCGGCGGAGGGTTTGCAATTATGTCCTCCACCTCTAACGCGTACTTGGGCTCCAACTGGCTAACAACTTGCCAAAACTTTGTAGCGTCCTGAGTGATTCCACCCAAGAAAAATTGTCCCTCTAACTGTGTAAACCACAGGAGTGGTTTTTCGGGCCAGAACGGAGGCACGCGCACACTTACACGATTGATTTCGTTCCTACTCTCACCCTCCATTGCAAGTTTCACGATGTCCGAACCACGTGGGCACGCGATCACGTCGGGGTCACCACTGAAGGGGTTTTTCCATACAGAAACGAACGAAATGGATTTTGTGCTGTTTAATGATTAACAAACATTACAATAAATAACAACGAAACGATAACAATCAATAGCAGTGGCAGATGCTGGCTGATACTCGTCCGGCGTGTCACGTTGACTCATCCGGACGCTGGCTGATATTAGTCCGGCGAAGACTCAGGCGGAAGTGGAAGTGTCGTCCCTCGCCGGCGTACCTTCTCTTCTCTCTAACGCCCCTGGTGGCGTCGCCGGGAACTGCGGAGACAATTCCTAAGCGCTATGCGCCGCGAAGGCGTTAATGGCTATGACCGCTACACTAGTTCTAGTATTGATGAATAGGTCGAAATAATAATGAGACTGGGCAAAAAACTTGTTGTTTGTGACATTGACTAGTTGATGCGCCTCTTGGGATGCTTTACCAAACTCTGTTTCAGCTATTTGGTTTAATTTTTCGTGAATTTTCAAAAAGATAGGCGTGAAAATTCTAATAATTTTGTACTTAGCACTCCGACGAGTTTCGCCTAGCATTGGTATAGACGGAATCAAAGATCTTCTTTTAGGATTGCCACGAAAATAGTTTATAATGGCTTTGACTTTTGTCTGTGTGCAGAACAATGCACGAAAATGGCTTTAGGACATATTTCTTTAATAATGCTCTGCACTCCTCCCTCCTTCCCAGCCATTGTTGCACACCCATCATACCCTTGTCCAATTAAGTTTTCAAGGCGCAGCCCGAATTGTGTACATTTATTCATTATAGTTTCAGCAATAGACTTAGCATCAAAACTAGTAAGGGTTGCAAACCCCAAAAATTCTTCTCGTATCATGTCCTTACTGTCTACAAATCGCACACCAAGAGACAATTGTTCTTTACCTGATATGTCAGTGCTTTCATCTGCCAATATAGAAAATCCGACTGATTTATGACTTCTGCAACGATTTTCTGCCTAATGTTCTCTTCACAGAGTCCAATCAGCTGATGTTCTATTTGCACCGATGTGTATCGAGCATTAGTTGGAGAATTTTCTAAATGTTTACGGAGTGTGTCATTCCCTGCTTTGATCCGAAATTCGTAAAGGCTTTGCACATTCCCAATATTGCTGGGTTTTCCACAAAGTGCAATGTCGTGTGTGCCACAAAATATGAGAGTGGATAATATGGGAAACAGCATCTTTTTATTTTCTTCAACTTTTAGCCTTGATGAACCGTCAATTTGACAAACAATATTCTGTTCTGGGTTTTTCTTTATTTTAAAATAATTACTGTCATATATTTGGGCATATTTGTGCCAGAAACTCCAAAGATGATTTTTAGCACTCTTTGTATTTTGTGAATGGCTTATTGATGAAAGCTCCTTGCGCGCCTCGATGAACAGCCTGTGGAAATAATATGCAATATTTGCAAACTGCACCTTTGAGTTTTATTGAGTAATTAAGGAATACATATGTCATTATTATACTTTGTTGTGCTTAGAAAATCTTCAATTAGTAGAATGATAAAAGTGAATGAAACATTGATAATTTTAGCTTATTAACCAATATTTCTTGGTCTATATCTTGAACATAGATTTTTCTCGATAAATTTTATTAGACTGGAAATCCTATGCTAAAATGCATGTATTTTAAAAGAAAAATGTGCTTGCACCGTCGGGCCTGAACATCCACTCATCCTCTGTCCTCTTGGGGGAAGGGAAATCCGCCACTGTTCGGACGTTGGAAAATTTTATAAACAGACTTAAAGGCCCCTCTGCACTGTTCCGAATGACAGATTTTATCATTTTGTTCTGCTATCTCGCGTGCATCTGTTTATTAAGATAGGAATATTTTTGACTGCTCCTAATTTCGGGCCTTCCTGATACCCGTATTCCCAGAGTACTGCGCCCCGGGGATGTTGCCCCAGCATCCATGTTCTCTCGGTGACCCTACCTAGTGGAGTTGATTTCAATAATTCATAGAAGTTCTTAATAAATATTACTTATTTTAAAAAATCTTGTATAACGTGCTCGCAAGCTTTGTATTTAGTAATAGATAAACGAACCTAAGATTTTGTTAATAAAAAAGATATTTGTTACAATAAAGTGATATGTTTCGTTCGTTTCGTTTCGTTCGTAGTAAAATTAGGCTTTTCGCCGATGACACCGTTCTATATAAAGAAATAAAAAACCAGGAGGATCACCAGTCACTGCGTGAAGACTTAAGAGCCATTTCAGCGTGGTGCAAAGAATGGCAAATTAAAATTAATTATACTAAATGTGCCGCAGTCACGTTTTGGAAAAGTAAGAACAAAGATTTAGATTTCGAATATAAAATAGATGAAATGAGCACTCGACAAGCTGAGTATGTAAAATATTCAGGAGTAACCATTTGTCGAGATCTTTCATGGGACGTGCACATTCGTCGAGTTATAGGCGCGGCCAACAAGAAACTGGCTTTCATAGGTAGAATACTACGGAACACTACAGAAAAAGTACGTGAAACGTGTTACTTATCACTGGTTAGACCACAAGTGGAATATGCCTTATGCATATGGGATCCGTACGAGAAGGGACACATAATTCAATTAGAAAGAGTACAGCGCAGAGCAGCCAGATTTGTAAAACAAAAGTACGAACATAAGGAAAGCGTCACCTCTTTATTGAACGATTTGAACTGGGTATCACTGGAGGACCGTAGATTGGACTCAAGGTTGAAACTTCTGGAGAAATATAGGTCGGAAAGTCTAAATGAGGAGGTAGTGGGAATAATTGTGGCACCAACGTATATAGGTAGAAATGATCGAGACGATAAAATATGTGAGATCGATTGTAGGACGGAGCGTTATCTAGGCTCGTTCTTTCCGAGGACAATACGAGATCACAATAGGAAATTTCGAATTGCGTTAGAAAATCTTTAGGTAGGATTTGGGGCATTGCACCCCCTGCCACCCACCAACTTGGTGAATTGCAGGGTAACTTGTAGATGTAGATGTTTGAATGGTAAAAATTCTCGCCATCCATAACGTGTTAATTTATTAGGCATTTCCAGTTTATTCCCATTTAAAAGTAAATTTTAATGAAATATTTACGTTTTTCATATTTCCAGAAGGGGGCGGGAAACTGCCCCTCTTGCCCCCCCCCCTGCCGACGCCCATGGATCAGGACTTTCTGTATGCTCATTATATCTGCCACCCACAGGGAGGGTGCGTTCAAGGGATTGGAGGAATTATTTCTCCAACTCCCGGCCCCCTTCCTCCTATTAGGCGATTTCACTGCCCACTCTCCGCTCTGGGGCTCCACGTTCTGTAATGGATCTGGAAGGATGGTAGAAAAATATCTTGAGAAGACAGAATCTATTCTCCTAAATACAGGGGAATGCACACAACTGTCGCCTGCTACGGGAGCATTAACAGCTATCGATCTCTCAGAGTGCTCCCCAGGTATCACGGCACACGTGACCTGGGAGGGATTACAGGACTCACACAACAGTGACCACTTTCCACTGGTTATCGCGGTGCTGAATGCTGTCATGAATTAATCTCGTTCTCCTAAATGGATTGTGGATCGTGGCGACTAGCAGACCTTTTGGGAAAATGTGATTTTCCCAAGACCAGCTTTGCGTGATGCAGATGCTTTGATGAAAGATCTTATAACTGGTATCATTAATGCTGCATCTGTTGCTATCTCACGGTCATCAAATATCGCCCGTCGCATTCCCATTCCATGGTGGAATGAGGAATGCCGCAAAGCTGTGAGGGAAAAACGCAGAGCACTCTCCCTTTTCCGTCGCCGGCCATCCATGGAGAACCTTGAGAGGTATAGGCTCATGCGGGCAAGATCTAGGCGTGTGGTTCTCGAGTATAAGAGATCTTCATGGCAGCGTTTTGTATCCTCAATAACTAGTCGAACCTCCTCAAGTGCAGTCTGGGACAAGATACGCCGCCTCTCTGGAAGGAAAGTTCGCATCCCAACCACAGGCTTAATGGTAAATGGAACATTAATTACTGACAAAGCTTCTATAGCTAATGCATTTAGCAGACAATTGTCTCAAATATCTAACACCGACAATTACCCAGTCACCTTTCTCCACCACAAAATCTGCCAAGAGAGCAAAACCCTGGACTTTACATCAAATAATGAGGAGTCCTATAATGTCCCATTCTGTCAATGGGAACTATCACATGCTATCCGTGTCGCCCGACGAACATCACCGGGGCCGGATGAGGTACGAATGGAAATGCTCTCCAACCTCAAAATGGAGGATCTGACGTACGTCCTTGATTGTTTTAACTATATCTGGCAATCCAACACCTTCCCGTCTACCTGGAAGGAGGCGTACGTCATACCCATTTTGAAACCAGGCAGAAAGAACACTGACCCATCTAGTTATCGTCCAATATCCCTGACGAGCTGCATTTGGAAGTTAATGGAGCGTTTAGTCAATAACTGCCTACAATGGTACCTGGAGAAGAACAATCTGCTCTCCGATTACCAGTGTGGTTTCCGGAAGCGGTGTTCGACTCTTGACCACCTGGTAACCATTGAAACTGCAATACAGGATGCCTTCATCCAAAGGCATCACCTAGTGGCAGTGTTCTTTGACTTGGAGAAAGCATACTATTTGACCTGGCGATGGCATATTTTATGCCAATTACACAAGTGGGGCATACGTGGCCATCTTGCCTATTTTATAAGAAATTTTTTAAGCGAGCGTTCCTTTCGAGTAAAAATTGGAGCGCAACTTTCAGATGTTTCCACTCAAGAAAACGGGGTTCCTCAGGGCAGCATCTTGAGTGTAACTCTCTTTTCTGCTGCAATTAATGAAATTACGGACATTATAAGGGCCCCTGTCCGTTTCTGTTTATATGTGGATGATCTTGCAATATATTGCTCATCCACCATCTCTGCAGCCGAACGTCAGCTACAGCTGACGATAAATAAATTAGAAAAATGGGCTAGCAGACATGGTTTTCATTTTTCTAACGAGAAAACCACATGTGTTCATTTCTCAAGAGCAAGGGGCCACATTCGTGACCCCTCATTGACCATCGCAGGAGTAGAAATTCCTGTCAAGGAACCTGTTAGGTTTCTTGGCCTGGTATTCGACAGACGCCTAAGTTGGAAAGCCCATATAATGGATCTGAAACAGAGGTGCACCCAACCCCTAAATTTAATGCGCAGCCTCACCAACGAGAACTGGGCAGGGGATCGATCGGTCCTAATGAGACTGTATCGAGTCTTAGTTCGGTCCAAATTGGACTATGGTTCGATTGTTTATGACTCTGCTCGCAGGTCATATATAAAAGCCCTTGATACCATTCACCACCAAGGTATCCGGATTGCTCTTGGCGCCTTCCGTACCAGTCCGGTAATGAACCTATACGCAGAATCCGGCGAACCCCCGCTCCATCTTCGAAGACGGCAACTCGTGCTCTCATAATATGCTACTCGAGTTAGAGCTACACCGAGGAACCCAGCCTATTCTGCCACATTCCAGAGTCGCCTAGATTATAGGTTCATTAACCGTCCATGTGCCACTCGTCCCATTAGGCTACGACTATGTGATGCTTCTGCACATTTATGGTACACAATACCAGAAGTGGTTAAGATGCGCTCAAACAGCATTCCGCCTTGACAAATCCCAAGGCCTAGAATGCTTTTAAAATTAACAAACCTGCCGAAACCTAACACTTCGTCTTTTATGTACCGACAGCTGTTTTTAGAAATGCATGATATATATTATAACTGTTTTTATTTATACAGATGGATCAAAAACCTAGGGCGGAGTCGGATGCGCTGTGGTGGAAGAGGAGGTCGTATCCTCCACGTGCACACTCCCAGCTACAGCAAGCATCTTTAGGGCGGAGATGACTGCTATAAACATGGCCCTAAAGCTAGTCCTTCGACATAAAAAGCGACGTTTTATGCTTTTGCAGTGACTCATTGAGCAGCCTTCAGCTTTTGGATGCTTTGTACCAAGCACAACCGCTCCTACTAGATTTTCAACAGCTCCTGTACGAGGTCTCTCGTCGAGGAAAATCAGTGACATTTTGCTGGATACCCGGTCACCAGGGTATCCAAGGAAATGAGATGAGTAAAAACTGCAGCATCAATGCCTTCGCAACTCAATGCTCTCCAGACAACCGACATTTTATCTTGTATTCGCGAGGCCTCGAGGAAGAAATGGCAGGCTACTTGGGACCTCATACGGGATAATAAGCTAATGAATGTTAGGAGGACTCTTGAGTACTGGAGTAGCTGCTCAAGAAAGGATCGCCGGGAAGAGATCAAGCTGGCCAGAAGTCGGATCGGTCACACGAGACTCACACACGGGTATTTACTCCACAGGGAGGATCCAGCGATGTGTGACACGTGTCATGTATCTCTGTCCGTCAGACACATTCTGACGGAATGTGTGGATCTGAGAGGACAGCGGCTTGCCTTTCAGATTCCCGAGCAAATCCATCAAGCCTTGGGCGACGATCCATCTGTGACTAGCCGAGTGTTGGAATTTTTTAAGAATACAGGCCTTTTTAAGACTATGACAATGCCCTAACTATTTATTGTGAAATATTTGAAGGCCTGCAAAAGTATCTTTTATACACAGTGGAAGTGTAAGCAGCAGATACTGGCGCTTATAACTCAAACTGTTGATGCGCCATTAAACACACACACACACACACTCACACCCCCCTGCGGGTAGGGGGATTGAGAATACTCCCACAGCCCCTCTGCTGGTCGTAAGAGGCGACCAATGGGCGAGGAGACAACCTCGTTAAAAAACCCCTTTTTCGCTTTGGGTATCTTCCAGACAGTATGTGGATCTGCTGTCTGAGTCCAGCCACGTCATCTGGCTATTGATCCACCCGCATGTTTGCCGTGCGTGGAGACCCGTAAGGGGGAGAAGAGGTACCATGTGGTTGAGCTTCCTGGATCCTGTCTGGGTGTCGGATGCCCAAGAGAGGTACAGGGAGCAACACACCACTTTGGCCTCTAATTCACTGTAAACGAGAGTCGGGTACTAGCCACACCCGATTAATCGGCTTGCGGTCACGTTTTGACGTTTCGGTTGGCGAGTGCCAAGGCAGTGGAGGTCTGTGTAGGGGGCTCAAAAGTGTATGGGTTTGGAGACCTCATGCACTGGAAATCTGACCTGAAGTAGACAAACATGTCAGAGGTGCTATATCTCTCTGGTTAGCCCTGACGTCTGCATCAGTTTGTGGTGCGGCGTCCCATTTGTGGCTCCGTGGTGGGTGAGGAGACCAGGATATGAATACAAATTATTTTGGATGGCAGAAAAACTCCGGACTCAGATGGGGGAGATAATGGTAAGAAATGTACAAAGTACTTAATTATGAAGCGTTCAACTGAAGGTGAGACCTTCTTTATATACAAGTCTTTGTCGGTACAGGTGCCCGGATCTTTAGAATCCATAAAAAATCTTAGGGATGGTACTCTTCTTATTACCACCATGAACGAGACCCAAAGCAGAAAGATTTTAAACATCTCAATGCTGGGAGACATGCCGGTAACTGTTGAGACCCATAAAATCCTCAACACCTGCCAAGGGGTGATATCAAATTATGACCTTCTTTATGTAGAGATCGAGGAGTGTAAGCGGGAGATGGCCTCTCAGGGGGTAATTGACTGCAGGAGATTGACGACTAAGAGAAACGGTGAGGTAGTCAATACTACCTCTATGGTCCTCACGTTTTCCCTTGAGAAGATACCAGAGAAGGTCATGATTGGTTATGAGGCATGTGCAGTTCGGCCATATATACCAAACCCTATGCGCTGTTTCCAATGCCAAAAGTTTGGGCACACTGCTCCACGTTGTAAGGGCAAATCAGGCTGCCCCCGATGTAATCGGGATAAGCACGATGGAGCAGAATGCGCAGCGACAGTGTCATGTGCGAACTGCGAAGGTCCTCATCCGGCATTCTCTCGAGACTGCCCAAGATTAAAAGAAGAATAAAAGGTTATGGAGCTTAAGACGCTTGAGAAACTGTCTTACTTTGAGGCACAGAAAAAATACAGAACGCTAGTTGCTCCAGTTTTCTCAAGGTCTTTTGCATCCTTGGCAGCTACCCCTATCGCTACCAAGACAGATGAGGTAGCAACTATAAAAAAGTGAGAAGTAAGGAAAAGGATGAAAAGAAAATAAAAGAAATTATAATAAAAAACAAAAGCATGAGAGCCCTATGGAAGTGGAAGTGAGCAAGTCTCCAGTAGCTCCTAAAAGGGTCTAAAAAACGGGATAAATCCCCTGTAAAATTAAATATAAAGCCGCTGAGGCCGTCCATATCCAGTCAGGAAGATTTGGATATGGATACTTTGTCAGATAGTGGTATCAAATTCCTCAAGATGCCAGGAAGGGGGAAAGGATAGAAAAAATTAACAATTAAAAGGTAATCCTCTGATCTCACCCTCAGAAAATGGACAAAATAATTCAGTGGAATTGTAATGGCTTTCGATACCACCTGCCTGAACTTCGTATCCTTTTATCTGAGTTATCGCCAGCATGTGTTTCCTTTCAGGAAACACGGTTCAGTGAAACTGACACAGTCATACTCAGAGGGTACTCCTTGTATAGGAAAGACCTTGTAAGTGCCCAGCAAGCTCACGGAGGAGTGGCTCTGTTGGTTTATAACTCGAGGTACTCGGAGGAGGTAACTCTAACTGCAACAGCCTGCAGCTGTGTGTTAAGAGTTGCCCTCCCTCAGCTGATGACCATCTGCTCGATCTATTTGCCCCCTAATGAGACCATCACAAGGAGGTCAATTCTTGACTTTTTAGATCAACTCCCACCCCCATTCATCCTTATGGGCGATTTTAATGCCCATAATTCAGAATTGGGGTCAAAGAGGACTGATCCTAGGGGACGTCGCCTGTCTGAGGTATTCTCGAGCCTGGATCTGGTTATACTCAATTATAGCAGCGACACACACTTCAGTGCTAGTAGTAGGTCATTTTCTTCTATCGACCTAACTATCTGCACTAGCACGGTCGCCCTATTGTTTGAGTGGGAGGTGTATGAAGATCTATGTGGCAGTGACCATTTCCCGATTATCCTGAAATGCTTATCTGCCAGCGTTTCGGAGTTGTGTTGCACCAAGTGGGCCATAAAAAAAGCAAATTGGTGCAAGTTTTCAGGTGCCGTTCAACTCACGGAGGAGAGAGGCCATTGTAGTGCCACTACTTAAGCCGGGGAACGATAAGAAACTGCCTGAGAGCTACCGACCGGTATCGCTCACGAGTTGCCTCTCCAAACTCATGGAACGAATGGTCAATAGGTGTCTGGTTTGGTTTTTAGAACCAAATGGTCTATTGACCAACATTCAGTGTGGCTTTCGTCGTCACCGTTCCACCACCGATCATCTGGTGAGATTTGAGAGAGCTGTGTGTGGTGCCTTTGTTAGGAAGCATCACCTCATTGCAGTTTTCTTTGATATTGCCCAGGCTTATGACATCACATGGAGATTTGGTATACTTTGTACATTGCACTCGTGGGGGTTAAGGGGTAACTTACCCATATTTATCAAAAACTTTTTATGGGAACGTTCCTTCAGGAGAATGGTGTTCCACAGGGGTCTATTTTGAGTGTAACCTTGTTTGCCGTTGCCATAAATGGAATAGCCCAACGTATCAGGTCACCAGTAGAGGGGAGCCTCTATGTGGATGACCTGGCCATATATTGCAGTTCGCAAAATGTGGTGGCGGTTGAATGCCAGCTTCAGCTGACAATTAACTGTCTTAATGAATGGGCCACAAACAATGGGTTTGCATTCTCAGCGAAGAAGACAGTTTGTATCCACTTCTGTCGTGTTCGTGGCCTCCACCTGGATCCAGCATTATCACTATCGGGAACCGAGCTACCATTTGTTGAAACAGCACTATTTTTGGGTGTGCTATTAGTCCGAAAATTGACTTGGCGTCCCCATATGAAGAGGCTGAAAGCAAGATGCCAATCCTCCTTGAACCTCTTGCGCATTCTTAGCCATAAGTCATGGGGTGCAGACCGGACAATCTTATTAAGATTTGTCTGCTCAAGACTGGACTATGGGAGCATTGTATATGGGTCGGCTAAACCATCAGTGCTGAAAACTATTGATGTGATTCACCACACAGGGATTCGCTTGGCGACTGGTGCATTTCGCACTAGTCCAATACCAAGTGTTCTCTGTGAATCGGGGGAACCATCGCTGCACATGCGCCGGAAACTGTTAGCTACCCGATATGTTGTAGCTTTAAGTGCTAAGCCAGATCACCCGGCTTACACAGCAGTTTTTGACCATCGTTATGTGCAGTTATATGATGCCCATATCCGCTCTGTAAAACCTCTGGCTGTGAGAATGCATAATTTTTTTGAAGAGTTGTCTTTTGAATTGCCTCAGACATTCAGAACGGACCACAGCACAGCTCCACCCAGGATGTTACGTTGCCCCAACATTATTACTTCTCTTGCCAAATTAGATAGGCTTTCTACCCTACCTACTGAATACCGACGTGACTTTGAGGGACTCTATGCATGGTTTCAGTCATTCACTGCCATGTACATGGATGGCTCTAAGCAGGGGGGCATGTGGGATGTGCTTTTACTATCGGCAGATGCTCGCACCATTTCCGGCTACATCCGCTGTGTGGGATATTCACAGCAGAATTGTATGCTTTATGGAAAGCAATGCGGTTTGCATATTCGTACACCAGCAGTGAATATGTCATCTTCACTGACTCACTGTCTGCCTTACATGCCATAAAGTCTTTGCACCCTTCTCACCCTCTGGTTCAGCAGATTCAGTCATCTGTGATGGATCTGGACTCCATAGGGGTGACGACAGTGTTTATATGGGTACAAGGTCACGTAGGTGTTCTGGGTAATGAGAGGGCAGACAGGGCAGCAAAACTATCTGCTAATGGCGATGGTATTAATGAATCAAAAGTTCTTGTGGGGGACATAAAAAACTATTTAAAAACTTTAATCTACCATCAATGGCAAGAACAATGGAATGGGGTTATCTCCAATAAACTGAGAGAAATAAAAACACAGTGAAACCATGGCAGTCCTCGTCCAGGTCATCCCGAATTGAAGAGGTTGCCATTACAAGACTACGCATAGGTCACTGCTGGTGGACGCATGGTTACCTATTGCGGTCCAAGGAACCTCCAGTTTGTGAGACATGTGATACTGTGTTGACAGTGTCACATGTTTTACTGGACTGTATCCAGTTTAGGAATGAGAGAGAGAGGGTGCGTATGGCTGCGAACCTCACGGTCTCTCTTGGAGATAATCCGGATTTTATAAATAGAACACTGTCATTCCTAAGGGAGGCCAGAATTTTAGCATTTATTTAATTTTTAAGTGTTTTTAATCATTGTACAATGGGGTAGAAGGGTGAAATATTATTAATCCCCTATCCATTTTAAAAGTTCTTTGTGCTACAGGCATAATAGTTCCTTCTTGTGTCGTGAGAAAATTTTATATATGTCAGTAGACCCTTATACAGTCTCAATGATATTTTATTCTACAGATTGTGATGGGCCCTTATACAGTCTTTTACAATCTGTTTTTAACTTTATTTATTTATTTATTCTTTATATCATGTTAGGTGATGTAGGTAGTGCATCACAAATAGGTTGTTTTAAAATGTATAGATACGGCGATAATAGCCCAAGAGGCTGATTCGCCTAAAATCACACACACTGTACTCTTCCATTATTCTCCACCAGATTCGATAATCCCTATGTACTTTGTATCGTTTTTACGGTATGATCTACAGCAGTAATCGTTTCTCGAAAAGTTGCGAGTCGTGTTTTGCCGACCTTGGTAGAGGGGTGGTTAGCGTGTCTAGCTCCCAATACAAGGATCACGGGTTTGAATCCTACCGAGGGCATGGGCATATGTGCTTGTCATAAATATATTATAACACATGTATTTGGGGAAAACCTCTTTGTGTTAAATTGATTATTGTTAATGTTCTGTGCGACAAGGTCTATCGACTTTCTGCAAGGTGCGAAAAGAAATATTTTCCCCAAATTGAAAAATGAGCACCGATAGCCAGATGTCACTATAGTATTTTCACAGACATGCTGTCATTAATATTTATGGGAGTCTTACCCACAATGTGGGAGTGTCCCATGCTTATTTTCGCTTGCATTGCTGTAGAAGTAGCATTGTTCCGTGTACGCACTCTGGGTTTTTTCTGCATTCATCGTTATTTGTCACTCAATATTCTTATATACATTTGCCTGCACATTATGTTAAGAGGTGTTATTTTTATATATAATCTTTTAGTAAAATAGAATTAGAAGAAACTTGACTGTATGGGCCTTCACTTGGTGGTATTCCATCTTCGATGCTTAGCATCGTCATCATCAGGATGATGATGTAAGCATCGTAATCCGGGTCATAGGTTTTCTAAATATAAATTGTGGTGTTGGAGAAGTTAATTTTGTTGTGTTTTTAGGCTGGTTTCCAAAGGAAACATCCTTATGAAATGGTCTGTATGTGTGTCCCCTACTATCAACTTTTCCATTAATGGACCGACTTATTATGAGGCTCGTGCAGCCAGCGGCCACCTCCGGGCTATATTTTATTTGGCGAAGATTTGAAGTCCCGGGTTCGATTTCAGGTACGTTTTCTCCCTATTTATTTTATAATAGGAAGTCTCAAATCCATCCTGCAGAGATGTATTTTATAATACTGAAAAATATCTTAAAATTGTGACATCGGATCGAGGGTTATACTGTTCTAAAGGAAAAAGAATGTAGATTATAATTAGTATCCCAGAATCTTGATGGTTTATCGTATATTCTTGAATTTCTACTAAAACAGCGTTTTTGCGTTTCGAAATTTTTTTCTTAGCTAGGATTTTGTGCAAAAACGACTAGAAAAAATGAAAATCTTTAAAAAGTGCAACATTGCGGCCGTTAACAATTCGCAATTGTTTAAAATATTTCCGAATGCGCTACAGAGCTGAAATTTATTTTGAAGTAGGATTTGTAAAAAAAAAGAAATAGGGATTATAGAAATTTTGATATTTTAATGTATGTTGCCGTTAAAAATTCTTCAAGTTTAAATAAATAGATAACTGTTTAGGTACTACGGGATGAGCTAGGAAGCTGAAATTTTCAAATTATTTACAGAGTAGTGCATTTGCACAAATAAACATTTGAATCTCTCCATAAACATATTGCGGCGGCCGTTAAAAATGTTTAAAATTTAAACAATTAGAAAAATATTGTTCCACTTCTAGAAGTGCTACAACTTTAAGATTTGGCAAAAATGTGTAGCATTAGTACCCCATAATGGAGAAAGTATAAGATTGTTAAAATTACAAAGTTTGGGGAGTTTTAATCTATTGTTTTTACATAAGGGAAAAACGAAAATTGTTGCGGAGGTAAAATCTTTAGAATTAAAAAGTTATTTGTAATTATTAAATATTTGTCTGAAAAATGAATGTTTTTTCAAGGTGAGATGATATGCTTGCAGAATGCAGGCACCTTCTACTAGTATGTTGTATCCTCCTCCTCTGTAAGGAACATCTATATATAATGATATATATGTTATATTCTCCTCCTCTGTAAGGAACGTCTATATATAATGAACGTTCTTAATTGGTGCCAGAAAAATCGAGTGCTAACTGTGACAGAGCTATTCGGAAAATAAAAATAGGTGTTATTATATAAATAATGAATGAATCGCGCAGGAGCATTAAGGAATAGGAATTAGAGTAGAAGAAGATACCTGCATCTACTTATATATACAGGGTGAGGCAAGTCACTATAGAGCCACAATTTTATTAACATAAAGAAAATTGGGAATAATTTTGAAATGAGAAAAAAGTCTGCTATGACCAGGAATCGAACCCGGGTCTTCCACTTGCCGGGCAGATATTCTACCATTGAACTATCGTAGCAGACCCGGGTTTGATTCCCGGTCATAGCAGACTTTTTTCACGTTTCAAAATTATTCCCAACTTTACAGCTTATGCCTGTCTGCATAGGATCTTCGGATCACTTTATTCCACCAATAAAGAAAATTGGAACATAAAAACATAAGCATCATGACTGAAGATACTGTTATATTAAGAGAAGGCAACCAATAAGACAAAAACAAAATCATATATCGAAACAATATAAATAAAGGAACATGGAATGAGACCAAATAAAGGAAGAATTCAAATATCTTGCTATTACATTTTTAAAAACTGAACAATCGAAAAGGGAGCAATAAACAAAAAACAATCAAATGTTGGCACTCTCCAGCTTTTAGTCGCCGTAAAACCTGTAATTTAACCTCGAGAATTAAGTTTATCCTCTTTTTCTCCTCGGACCGACGGTTATCTTTCAAGGTCTTTTTATTTAAAGGGAAAATATAAAATTTATACAAAGTTCACTCTATATTTTGACCTACGAAAACATGGACAAGTGTACAAAGAACCATCAAGCAACTGAAAATACTGACGTCTTGTGTGTTGTAAATGCACAGAGGCACTGTGCAGTGGACTTCGTAAATTACACCAGAAATTTTGAAGAGCATTAATGTGGAACGAGTGAGCACAATTCGGTAATGGGTATTAAATTATTTTCAGCATTAATACAGAACAGCGTTAATTGGGAAAGCATTAAAAGCTTCAGATGTATTTTCAACTTTATAAGGATCTTTTGACTGAGTACCGCAGCTTTTGTTAGAAGGAAATCAGGAAAATAGCAAGAAAAAGTGAATAAATAATGTACCTACCTGATAAAAATTGTACAACTGGTTGGGTTGGATGTGAATGTGCCTCAAAGGAGCAAAAGATGTATATTCGTATGTGTCAAGTGGCAAACAGATACTGAACTATGTTCCACTCGGGCACCAAGGAAAGTAGGAGGGGGCTAGTGTAACTCTTGTGATTTACTACTGCGCAGTAAACAAAACAATATTGGTTGGGGTGTGAAAACACCCCACGTGGCTAATTAAGGGTTAAAATAACAATTTTGAAAGTTAACATTTTTTTATTTTCTTAATTAAATAATAAAACATAAAAGATGCTATAGCTGATATTTTTATGTCCACTTGTATTTTTCATTTCTCCACACTTCTGAGTAATTCAATTTGCTTGGGCTTACTAATTACTTCATAAAAATCCTGGCATTTCATGCCAAAATTCACATTAGTGCAAATTTCTACCTTAACAAGCTCTACCCTCATTCTATTCTTCCTATTGCTCCATATATTTCCCATAATGGAAAAATTCTTTCTAGTTGGGCATTACTAATAGGAATGGATAAAATTTTGGCTACAAGTTTTGGCAATTCATTAAATTCTTTACCACTGGAAAAAATTCTAACCTATTTTCTGTCAATGGGTACATCAAGTACTTGCAATCATGGTAGAAGTTTGTTCAATGATTGAATATCATGGTATAAATTATTTTTACCTAAATTAACTTTCACATATTTTGCTGCATTCAAAAAATCTTCATATTTAAGGTTTTTATTCTTTAAGTTAATAACCGAAAAATATTCAACTGCTCTGCAATAAACATGAGTTGCTTCTTTTAAAAAGTTCTATCTCTTGGATCAAGAATATTCAAACATGAATTTACTCTATAGCCAAAGAACTTATCTTTCAGCCTGCATTCAAGCTTTTCTTTTAATGTATGCATTATTTCATGTACCGTATTTTCCGCCAGATACCGCGCACCAGCAGATAACGCGCATCTTAATAATTTTATCGAATTGAAAATTGTATACATAACGCGCAGACGAAATTTTTCTGTTTCTGATCGAAAACTGAATCAGCGCAATTTCTTCTTTCAATTTGTTAATCCAACTTCAAATTCATCATGTGATTAGTCGTTCATTTGTTCTGGTTTTGGTGAACGGTGTGAACACGTGCTCAGTTATACTAATTACTAAAAGTTTTATAATAAAGCCCATGGAAAACAAAAATAAATTAAGACGAAAATCTTATACTGCAAAATTTAAATTAGAAGTAGTGAAAGTAGCCCAAGAAAAAGGAAATCGTGAAGCCGAAAGAATTTTTAGTGTAGGAGAATCCAGCGTCCGAGAATGGAGAAAAAGTGAAGCAATTCTCAATTGCTTGCATGAAAGAAAATGTTCAATGCGTTTCGGAAAGTGCTTCTGGCCAGGATTGGAAAAAAAACTATACGATTGGGTTATTAAAGAGCGATCGAATGGTATTAGAATTTCAACTGTTCGTGTGTTACTCGAAGCAAAGAAAATAGCACGAAGCGAAAACATTACAGAGTTTAAGGCTTATCCATCATGGGTTTTTAGATTCATGAGGAGAAATGGATTAAGTATGCATTGTTCCACCAGTGTCGGACAAAAATTACCCTTGGACTGGGAAGCAAAAGTGGCAAATCTAGATTGTTCGTCAACGAAAACCTTTGTGGAGTAGATCGTCAACATTTCGGAAACATGGACGAGGTTTTGGTTAGTTTTGATCTCCCTATTTCTAGGACTGTCAATCTTAAGGGAGCCAAAGATGTGTCGGTTGCAACAACTGGACATGAAAAATCTAACTTTACGGTAGTGTTTTGTGTGACGGCAGATGGGTCAAAACTTCCACCTATGGTGATATTTAAAAGAAAAACTATCCCTAAAGGTTCATTTCCTAAGGATATTATAGTTACCACTAATGATAAAGGGTGGGTCAACCACGAGGTGATGAAATTTTGGGTGGAAAAAGTTTGGAGTAAACGAAAAGGAGCATTTTTTAATCCTAAATCATTGTTGAAAATGGACTCATGTCGTGCACATACAATGCCAGAAGTAAAAGAAACCATCAGTAAATTTTCTAAACTAGCCATTATTCCAGGAGGATTGACGAAACTAGTTCAGCCTCTTGATCTGACAGTAAATAGATCGTTTATAACCAAGTTGCGGGCGAAATGGTAGGATTGGATGATGAGTGGTGTTCAAGAATACACCAAGACTGGGAAAATGAAAAGGCCATCGTACAGTGACATGTGCAGTTGGATCATTGATAGCTGGGGTGCAGTTATAACAACGTGTCAGAAACGGTTTCCTGAAATCACTAGGCGATTCCTTGATGTCTGAAGACCAAGAAGTTGTAGAAGATAACGATTGTACTTTGGAAAATGAACAATTTGTACCCAATGAAGTATTATCTTGTATTGATTCCTTTTTTGTCGATTCTGAAGAAGAATTTCATGGTTTTGAGTAATTTAATATTCAATAAATCTTTTAAAATATCTTTGATTCCAGATGTTAGTTTGATTTAACGGTGCTTGTGTGTTATCTCCATGACCCTTCTAGTCGTTCTATTCGTTTATTTTATGCTTGTTATTATTTACAATACAATCAACTCAACTGTGAGTATTTTCTGTAAAAGAGAAAATGCGTAAATGAAATGATTGGACACGGAGTTGGGTTGTTTCGGTTGGTTGTATTGTAAATAATAACAAGCGTAAAAAAAACTAGCGAGTATGTTGAATTACGTTAGAACATTTAGTGATATTGTTTCATATGTTGCTTTATAGACTGATATATTTATAGGTATTACTAATTGAAATTGTATAATATGGAAATGCTTTAATTACGTGGTAAAACATGTATTTTTTTAATTGAATAATTATTTTCGCTAGGAAATAATTTAAATTGCCATTTGATGAAAAGAACGTCTGCAAGTGTTTTTAAAATGTGACGAATTGTCATAAATTTCCATTACTCTAAGAAAAGCATAACAATTACAACGAAATAACGTTCGCTTTGAAATACAATTTTTTTCCTGCGTATAACGCGCATAGTCACATTTGCTCGATTTTTATATTTTTTGTATAGATAACGCGCGCGGTATCTGGCAGAAAATACGGTACTTCTAAACTCATAACTGCATCACCTTCTAGTAACAAAATAGCTTTGGTAATAATGGACATAAAATAATGTGCAAAGTAAAGGTAACACTCAGGTAGTGACAAATGAGCTTTGGTATCATCCTGAAGCTTATCTTTCTTAAAATGAATTTTGAAAGTTTTGAGGAAAAGAGAAGGGAAACAATAAAATGGTAACCACATCTAAAAGAAAAACAATTGTATTTGAGAAAAAATAAAGAATATTTAAATAAGGATTTTATAATTTTTAATAGAATGAAGTATCCAAATCCTAATTGTCTAAGAAAAATTGATATTTGCTATGAAAATTTATATAATTATAATAAAATTCATGTCTATCTTCAACCCAAATCACAAAAGAAATTATACATTTTCTAATATGATAACAAGCTATTGACTAAGACAATGAAATAATAACCAAATATGTTGTAAAATAAGATTTTCTTTACCTACAAATAGAGTTTCTACCTTTTCATCATTGTGACCTGAAGGATTTATCAATAAATCCCAGAGATTGAGTTTTAAACCTAAGGTTCAGTTTCAAACAGGGAGCTATCAGAAGAATAAATGCTAATGATACATTTGGGTATTCAGGAACAAGTTGGATACTCATAATTTTAAAAAATCACAATGCTTATCCTATATTGCATATTTACAAGGTAAAAATCAAAAAGTTATTTTTCTTGTACTCACCCAGTAATAAAAATTTTTAATTAATAGTGATTGAAAATGAAATCTATCAGCAACTAAATCTTCAAAAGGAACTATTTCAGAGTTCTCTTGTATATTAATCTATAAAAAAAGAACTGAAATAATTTCTACAATATTTTCTCTCTTGATAAGTCTACTGTCTAAATATATCAATTTTATTTACGTGATCCCTGGAGTTTTATTTTTGAATGAAAGTGTGGTGCTACCATTGTACCAATTACAAAGAGTCATAACTGAATGACTTACAAGAAGTAGTTCTGAAAACCAGTTTGAAACTTTCCAATGAAAAATTAGAAAATAATCAGATTTTTAATGTCTAATATTTCTTATGATCTTACCAAATGAGAAACAATGACCAATCCTTAAACACGGAAATTATTATACAAAACCCCGAAACTTAGCAGTAAATCCGGAGAGGTGGTAACTCTAGTCCAGAGCGAGCGCTGTTCATATTTTCACATATTACTCCTAGATTAATTGCATGACGTTGCTGTTAGCAAAAGAGAAGCTTACATTCTAAAAACTAAATAATATTAATCGTAATATGGCATACCAAATACAAAAATTTTCGTGGAGATTTATACTGTTGACCTGGAGACAACTGCCAAAACCAAGAGAGCTGGCAACTCTATTCTGAGGTGACACAAAGGCTTTGAAAACAGTAATCCTAGAGGATGAACTTTTGCTTCGAGTGTTCAGTTTGTTCTTTTCTGAATTTGATGTAGAGCTCTCTTTCCTTAGCTACTGACACCGATATCACAGTGGCATAAGATACACGATGAAATCATGCTCCTTTGACCATTCTGACTTGAAGGATGTGTTTTGCTTGGGCATTTCGAATAAAGGGTGACCAAACAAATGTCCAAAATATAATGGACATTTTTAGCTGTCACTTTAACAACTTTTTCAGAAAGATTTTTATCGTTATGTTATGTGAAGTAGTTTGGTCGACTCGGTTGTCACCAAGCCTGAGATAGAGAGAGCCATTATATTATTCAGCACATTTGTTAAATTAACAAGAGTGTCATTTAACAACTTGGACAATTTTTTATGAATTATTTAGCGATTTAATTCATTTTGAATATTTTTCCTATCATCATCATGCTTCTGTCCGAAGACAGGTTTTAACTGAATCGCTGCCTCCATTTCTCTCTCTCCCTAGAAGCCTCTTTTATACCTCTATAAGTATTATATCCCTGCTTTATACTCTCTAATATTCCTATTCTTTTTCTCCCTCTTCCTCTTCTTCCATTAATTTTTCCTTCTAAGATCGTCCTTTGTAAACACTGTCTTCTCAAAATATGCCCTATCCAATTTGCTTTTCTTTTCCCGATTGTTTTTATTAGCATCCTTTCTTCTCCCACCATTTCTAATACTTCTTCATTTCTCTTCCTCTCCATCCATTTGACATTCATCATCCTCCTCCATACCCACATCTCAAAACTTTCTAAATATTTTTCCTCCTTTCTCCTTACCGTCCAGGTCTCTGCACCATAAAGAGCTACGCTCCATATGTAACATTTTGCTAATTTCTTCCTTGTTTCTAAATTTATTTTCTTGCTTGTGAGAAGCTCCTTCTTCTCGTTAAATGCTGCTTTTGCCATTGCAATCCTACTTCTGATGTCCTGTGTACTACTTCCATCTTGTGCTAAAATACTGCCAAGACATTTGAAACTACTTACTTGTTCCAATTTTTGGCCTTTTACCATTATATTTAATTCTTTATGTTCCTTTGAAACCACCATGACTTTCGTTTTTTCAGCATTGATCTTCATTCCATATTGTTGGCCAACCTCAACTAGTCTGTCTGTCATCCTCTGAAGCTCTTTCTCGTCTTCTACTATTAATCCCTGATCATCTGCGTATTTAATGGTGGTAATACTTTCATCTCCTATCTTAAATCCTTTCTCTCTCATCAACGATTCTTCTGTTATTGTTTCTGCATAAATATTAAATATCGCTGGTGACATAGGACATCCCTGCCTCACTTCCCTCCCTATTAAAGTACTTTCTGTTTCTTCTCCTTCAACCCTGACTCTAATCTTTTGATCAAAGTAAAGGTTTTTAAACAGTCTTTTATCTTTCCAATCTATTCCTATTTTATTTAAAATACCCAACATTTTATCCCATTTAACTCGGTCAAAAGCTTTCTCCCAATCTACAAAACAGAAGTACATATCCTTATTGACTTCTAGTGCTCTTTCTATCATCATCCTCATACATCCTATGACATCTCTAGTCCCTCTTCCACTTCTGAAACCAAACTGATTATCTTGCAGCTTCTTTTCTATTTTACCTTCAATTCTTTTGGTTATTATTCTGGTTAGAACTTTAGCTGTATGAGAAATTAAACTAATTGTTCTGTAATCCTTACAATTTTTTGCATTTTTTCTTTTTCTCCAGTGGTACCATAACAACATCTAAAAAATCTTCATGCCATATGCCAGTATCATATACTTGGTTAAAAAATTTCGTTAGTTGCTTAAATGCTTTCAACCCCAAAACCTTAAGAACGTCCACTGGTATATCATCACTCCCAACAGCCTTCCTTCTTTTCATGTCATCAATTGCTCTTTTAACTTCAGACTCGAGAATACTTGGTCCTAGCTGATCTTTATCCACATCCTCTATTTTATTTAATTCAATATTTCTTGGCTTTCCTTCTTTGTCATACAGCACCTCAATGTATTATTTCCAGACACTCTTTACATTGTCTGGCTCCGAGACTATTTTACCACTTTTGTTCATGATTCCTTTACGTCCTATCTTTCTTGCCTTTTTCTTTAATAGTTCCCTTGCTTTGCTATACATGAGGTCTCTTCTACAAATTCTTTCACTCTCGACAATCTCCTCACATTTCTCATTTATCCACTGTTCTCTGGCTTTATCTGTTTTCCTTCTTAAAGCATTATTTAACTCCTTGTGATTTCTTTGGCCTTCTTCAGTGTTTGTTCTTTCACTATCTCCACTCTTCCATTTTTTGCAGCATGGCTTCTGTGACCCAGGGTTTTTTGTTTCTTTCACCCATTATCTTTCCTACCTTCTTTTCCATTACATCTTTAATGTTGCTATGGATGTATCTCCACTCATCTACATTCTTCCTATTTTCTTCAGCTCTATTCTCCAACCTTTCCTCCAGCTCAGTCATGATAGCCTCCTTGTTCTTAAGGAGTTCCTCTAAGTTCCATTTCTTGTTAACTCTTATGTTTCTCTTAATGCTCTTCAGTCTACATTGTGTATTTGCCACCAAAAGGTTGTGGTCGGAATCGATATCTGCCCCTGGTAGTGTAGTTTCTCCCCTCTTTCATTTCTCTTCCCTAGTCCATATTTTCCAACTATGTTATCTTCCTGTCCCTCTCTGACTACACTGTTCCAGTCTCCCATTACTATGGTGGTGATCCTTCCTTTTCCCTCCTCCTCCAATATCTCCATAATCTGTTCATACATTTCATCTACTTCATCGTCACCAGCATTAGTTGTTGGCATATACACTTGAATTATAAGCGTTTCCACTGGCTCCATCTGAAGTTTTACAGCTATTAATCTATCATTAACTGTCACTACCTTGCTAATTCTTTCAGCTATATCTTTTCTCATTATAATCCCCACTCCCCTTTCCTTTTTATCTCCTCCCGAGTAAATAATCTTAAATTCGTCTGAATTTATCTTGCCTTCTCCTTCCCACCGAACTTCACTTAGACCTACTATACCTACATCATTCCTTCTCATTTCCCTTTTTAAGTTCTCTAGTTTACCCCCTGAATTCATAGTTCTAACATTCCATGTGCCTATTCTTAATTTCTCACTACTTGCTTTCTTCTTATTAATGTTACATTTCCTCTGTGCATCCCCTAGGGTAGTCTCCACCCGGAGATCTGATTGGGGGACTATATTACCTCCAGAATATTTTACCCCAGAGTGATCCATAGAGGTATTTGCAGCTTTTCAGCCTATCATGGGAAATATAATGAGGTAGTTTCCCCTTGCTTTCCTCATTGCAGTTTCACAAGAGTGATTACCCATCTGTAGCTGTTCAGATCCACATGATCACCACCTACAGAGGTACTGTGCAAGCCTGCCCTTACACAGGGGGATGTAAAACCCCCAAGACTGCTTCTTAGTCTGACTCTTCCCCTCAGACCTTTCCGGCTTGGATGTTCCTACCAGGAGAATTATCTCCCGCCGGCATAGCTCTTTGGTTCGTAAGAGTACACAAACCCTCCCACCTCTGTAAGGTTATGCAGTCCTTAGAGAGGGATTTTTCCTATGTCTCATTATGTGTTTCAAAAATTTACATGAGAGAGCATATGTGCATTGCTTCATATTGGAAATGTTAATATGATTTAACATTTTATAAACCTCCTCAAAATCATCTGTTGCACAAACTAGGTCATATCCATATGAATATTTATGGCAGATGGTACAATATAAGATGTGCACAAGACCATTCTGGAAGATCTTCCACATCAACATGTGAAGACAGTGCTCCCAATGTGTGTTCAGCTTTAAAGCAATCACCTAGTATGTCTGTAAGATGAGAACAGCACAGTAATCTCCTGACATACGAATGTTTTCCACAAAAATATTTGGTTTATGATCTTGCGACTCAATCTTATGAACCTTCATTCAATTGCACCAAGACCACATAATGCCATCATTTGAAAGGAAAAAAGGTTTAAAACCCCTGGTGTATAATATATACAGATTTTACATACTGTATTAAAGTACATTCTAAATATTAGGTTAATCTGGTAAAATCTTTTAAATGTTCTGAGAGTTAGATAAAAATGTATTAATAAATTTTATTAGACATGTTTTAATAGCTCTTAAGGTTTTATTTTTGATACTCTTTATGGAATTTTTTTATGCAATTCAAGGAACTCCTCAGAATTGAACAAATATTTAATAAAACATTCATTTTGGCATTTTTATATCAACCAGCAAGAATTTTACAGAATTTTATCAGCAGTATTAATAATTTAAAATTACATATATACAACCAAGTATATTTTACCAAATGCATACATACATATTTACATACAATAATATATAATACATAAAGTCATCACATTATCATATTAGAAAGTGTTCTTAGATATAGATTAACACAAAATAGGACCAATAAATTCATTTCTAATATGACAGAGGGTTAGAAAATATATGTAAAACCTCTGCATAAGAAGAAGCATTAAAGCTGAAAAGTAATAAACTTGAGACTGCTTGTTTTAAATATCTCACATTTAAATGCTATTACAGGAAGATGGATTTTTAGCCTGCAGTCAAGACCCAATTTAGCATCTCCCTATATAGCACCAATGAATCCTTCTGCATAATGATTACATAGAGAATCCCTCAGTAAAGCATCACCCCATGCCATATGCCACATCTGTGAATGCACAAATGTACAATTTTGCATAGCAAAAGAATTCGATTCAACACCATATCTACCTAAGCCAAGCTTTAACTGAAGGCCAAGGCATTAATATCATTGCTTTTTATTTGACAGATTTAGGAGGCCTCAGATATTTTTCAAACCATCAAGAAATTCTAAATTGGAAACTTATTTCAGATCTCGTAAATATAGAAAGTGAAACAAGGGACTTCCCCACTGCTCATTTCACATTCCCACGCATTCCTCTCACTTATCTCATGCTGTGTGACCAGTGGTTTTGCTTCCCCAATTCCGATAATCCGCGAGGGCATCCTCTTGTTCACTCCATTTATTATGCAAAATATGCTCTTTTGTCTATCGTTAGGTATTATCTACCATTTTCCTCCATGAGACGAAAAGATTGATTTTCTTTGATGAGAACTCTTTCAACCCTTTGGATGTCAAAGGGGAGAAAAGAATTTTGATAGTGATTAGAAAAGGAGCTTCTACATATAAGTACCATTGGTTGTTTGGAAGTCCTGTTCCATTAGCAGTTCCTCTCCAGTGTGCATCCCATGGTGTGTATCCTTGGAAAAAATACAGACAGTAACTGATGAAGTAATTAAGCTGGCAAAATTAATGGGAGATCAAATGGGCATCACAGACTTTGTTTACAACAGTGGGTGATTGCATCGTTTTAAGCAGTGCCATGAACTGATGCAACAAAAGAGACAGAGCAAAACAGCTGAGGTTGCAAGGAAGCAATTGAAAGAGGTTGAAAAAGAATTTTTGAGATTTTAAAAACATTTGATCATAGAGATGTTTATAACATGGATGAGACTACTCTCTTTTATAGAATGCAGCCAGAAAAATCCATCTCAAGTGGGTCTGTGAAAGGATGTAAAAAAATAAAAGCCAGGATCACCCTTGCATTCTGTACAAATGCTGATGGGAGTGACAAAGGGTTTGTTACTGTGATTGGAAGGGCAGTAAAGCCTCGGTGCTTTAAGAATTTCAAACCATCACATTACATGAATTATAGACACAATAGTAAAGCATGGATAACTACATTTGAGTTTTGTGAGTGGCTATAAAATTTCAACTAAAAGATGAAAATTAAGAACAGTAATATGCTTTTGCTTCTAGATAACGCACCTTGTCATAAAACCTTGGACTTTATTCATGTGAGACTTGAGTTCCTACTGCCCAATTGCACTGACTTCCTACAGCCTCTTGATGCTGGAATTATTAAGAGCTCTAAGGCACACTATAGGCGACATCAAGTGAAGAAGATAGTAGAGAGCATCAAAAATAATTGTTCACTTGAGTTATCCTTGAAAGATGCATTGTACATGATCAAACTGTCATTGGGTGAAGCTTCACCATGAACAATAAGTAACTGATGGGCACACACTGGACTTATCGAAAAAGTTTAATTAGATAGACTAGAAGAAGAAGAAAATCCTATCCAGGAGTTGCAGATTGCCATAGAAAAATCTTCCAATTGCGAATGCACCTTTGTCTTCTGAAGAATTTCTTGCAGTCAATGAAGAACAACCTGCTTTTGAAGAAATGACAACCGAGGAAATTGTGGAACTAACACAAGGATATGTGCCTTCATTTGACAGTGAAAGTGAAGAAGATGAAACAACAGTTTGTGAAACAGTGACTGCTAAGGAGGCTGAAATATGTCTTCACAAAATTCGTTGATATCTTGAAGAGAACTCAGAACACAAAGGCTTAATGAAGCATGTTGTAGCCTTGGACATTTCCATTTGTAAAATGAATAACAGTAAGAAAATTCAGACAAAATTAGAAAAATATTTTAGCCAGAAGTGAGTTTGAATTATATTTCTAACGACATTGTAACATCCTGTATTGCATTGTTATTTTTTTCAATAAAATGTGCAAATATAGTAAATAAAGCAATTTTTCTTTCCCTGAAGTACTATTACCTTTATTCTCTGTGTGTATCCAGATAATCTCCAAATATGTTTCTATCTGCATTTTCTTTGTTTTATATCATTGTTGTGCACCAATACGTGTTTACAGATTCCTTCTTTCCTCTAGACAATAGAATAATATAATTCTTTAATATTTTTACTATAAAATGTTTATTATTTGAAATTTTTATCAATGGCTCATAAGGTATGCGAATAATTAGAAATAAAAAGCCAAATTATTTAAATATCCCAAAATAAATCCGGTAGATGAACCTTACAGGCAGCATTTAAATCTAGTGGATACGGGTTAAACCCTTTCATTGCAAACTTTATATCCATTAGGCTGCCAAATAAAATCTTGAAGTACCTCAATTTAGTGCCACCTCTGCTTTAGTGCTAATGTCAGAGGTGAACAAATGGTGGCGCTAAATTGGGGTTTGACTGTACTTTCCAAAAAAATGGAAAGTAGTCTTATGAGATCGCCTTGCTGTCTCTGTGTATATGTGTTCCCAGCTAACATCTTCTTCATGAATTGACCGATTTCCATGAAACTGTGATAATTTGTAAAATATGATAAACACAGCAGTACTTCAATTTATCTAGCTATTACACTTATATGAAGAATATTACCAATGTAGTAATCCTACAAACATAGGAGAGCCTAGTACTATTCTGAAATATTAAATTTTCTTAAAAGCATCTGAATGAGTTCGATAATTTCCAGATTACCAATGCATTTAGCCAACTGACTGACAGTATATCCTTTAATGTCAGCAAAGTGAATCAACTCCACAAGTTTCTCATGTGGCAATGCTTCTGAACAAATCTTAAATATCTCCCATACAATTGACTCATCTTCATGGAGGACTGCGTGATGGAGAATTGTTTGTTTGTCCTCATCTGCCTTCATCAGAAGGTCTATCCTTTCATCTTGGCTCGAATTTGCATTAAAAAATGACCACACACAAATAAGTATGTCCAGGTTCCTTCTTGCAATTGACAAATGTAACAAGGAATGATTTTCACTTCCATGTTGTAGAATGATTTCTGCGGTCTTTTTCCTTCCTACTATTTCACTTGCATGTTCAAAAACCAATTTTATTTCATCTCTTGTCTGTGTATATACAGCTCTGTGGATAATGGTGTCATTGTATTTAGTTTTCAAACGGAGCAAAGTCTCATGTCTTTCTCTGTCGAGGAAAATTTTTAAGTAATCATGTACGATTTGCAATATCTCAAGGTCCTCTGCAAATACTGCTGTGTGATACATGGTGCCCTCTATGTTATCGGCTACACAGATTAATTCTGCGATTTCCTCCTCGGATAGTGCTTCCCTACAAATATTTAACACTTCCTTTATGATGAAGACATTCCTACTCTGGACTGCATAGTGGAGCGCAGAGCGATTGCCTTCATTTAGGTTCAGCAGAAGGTTTCTTCTGTCATCTTTATTCAAAATGTGCTTAAAATGTGACCAAAGGTAGGATAGAATAGCAAAGTCTTTAGATAATATTGCTGAATGAAACAATGACTCAGTTGACGTACCTTGTTGTAAGATCATTTTCAACATATCTTTCCTTTCTAAAATTTCGTTTGCATTCTCAAAAACCTCTCTTATTACAGAAATTTTCCCTGTTTTTAAGGCTTTGTGGAGAATGGTGCCATTGTATTTATTTTTTGTACAGAGGAAAGACTTATATCCCACCAGAGTGAGGAACTGCTTCAAATAATCCTGTATGGTGTGGATTATGTAAAGGCTCTCTGTGATTACAGTCATGTGATAGATGGTGTGCCCTTCACTGTTAGTGGCACAGATTAATTCTGCAAATTTCTCCTCTGGCAATGCTTCTCTACATATTTTTAACACATCCTTTATGATTGATACATCTTTACTGAGGACCGCATGGTGGAGTGCAGTGTTCCTGTCTTTGTCTGCCATCATGAAAAGAGATATCCTTTCATCTTGGTTCAGTATCTGGTTAAAAAGTGAGCACAGATAGTGAAAACTAATATTTGAAAAAGAAAAGTTAGAGCTTAATCCGCTTATTGCCAAATGAAACAATGAATGTCCTAACTTGTCTTGTTGCAGTATCATTTCTTTGATATTTTCCCTCTCCAAAATTTCATTTGTGTGTACAAAAATCTTTTTAACTACATCGATATTACATGTTTCCACAGTGAGGTGAAAAATGGTGTAATTGTGTTTAGTTTTTGAGCATAGCAGACTCTTATGTCCTTCTCTGGTAAGTAAAACCTTTAGGTGACCGTGTATGATTTGCATTATCTCAAGATTCTTGACCAATACTGCTAAAAAATAGGCATTGTGCCCTCTTTCGTCAGTGATGGAGAATAATTCTATAAATTTCTCCTCTGGCAATGATTGTCTACAATTCTTTAACATATCCTCCACGAATGACCCCTTGCGACTCAGGACTGCATAGTGTAGTGCAGTACGATTAGAATCATCGCGCATCATCAACAGATGTATCCATTCATCATTGCTCAGTATCCGTTTAAGAAATGACCACACATAGCAGAGAATAGCTGAATTTAATTTGGCCATGGAAAAGTGAAACAATGAAAGACCTGTCTTATCTTGGTGTACAACCATTTCAACCATCTTATCTCTTTCTAAAATTTCATTTGCATGTTCAAAAACCAGTTTTATTATACCAACCTCCCTAGTATCTAGAGCTTGATGGAGAATGGTACCACTGTATTTACCCTTTGAAAAAATGAGATCTTTGCATCTCTCTATTGTAAGAAAAGTTTTAAAAGAATCCTGTATGATTTGTATTACATTAAGCCTCCTGGTCAATATGGACAAATGATATATGTTATGTCCTCTATAACCAAATTTGAGGATTAATTCTGCAAAATTCTCCTTACTCAATGTTTCTTTACTTATATTAATGACATCGATAATTAATGAAGCGTCTTCATTGTTGAAAGCATGGTAGAGTGCCGATGTCAAAACTGTATCTCCTTCCTTAGTTTTTTTGATAAGCATTTTCTTCAATAATTCACAATCGATAATTTCATGCAGGTGATCCAACATCAGCCTGAATTCATCCCCTCTGCAATTTTCAGCTGTGATATGAAGGAAATTCCTTCCACCATCATCCACACTTTTTATTAGTTCAATAAGAGAATTCTCCTCCATAATCAACACCATTTCATTCAATAGTGTGACAATGTGTTGTGTGCCATTCTCTGCACTAAAGTGTAAGATGGTTTTACAATCCACTGCTCTCCTTGTGAGGTACTTGTTTACCATTCCATCTCCCACTATTCCCTTGGTGAATGACAAAACGACAGGAAACACTTTTAAATCAATGTTCTTGATAGCACAATGGAAAATATTCATCCTATATTTAGCCTCTGTCTCAAGCAGCTGCAAAGTTTGTTCTAAGATGTGCGGATGCCTGGCTATATCAAATGACTTATCCACCTCATTCCTGCTGATACATGAGGTTCCACTTGATGAATGGTATTGGATGCCACTGTATGCCTTGCAATACAAAAGTCTCTTTATTACACACAATAACTCGGGCAAATATCCTATGGGAACCTCGCATGTAGCATGTACTAAAATATCTTCTGAAAATGAATCTAAAATTTTGAAATACAACTCATCACCCAGACTGAAGTCAAGTAATCGAAGGACCATTACCAACCGATTTCCATCGAACTGCGTAAAATTATGGTTTAGAATTGAAATAAATTTCCTGTCCAATTTCTCATAGCATAATTTTTCAAAGCTTTGAATCATGTCCTTCCAGAAATTCTTGCAACTTTCCAAATCTTCTGTAATTATATCTTTAATGTACCTAACAAATATCCTTTTCACATCAAATCCCTTGATGAAATTGTCACCCAATGAAGCCTTGTTCTTCTCACTTTGAAATGCACAGTCCATGAATCTCCTAACCAAATGGAATCCAGGATCGAGCAGAACTTTCTCTAACAATTCCTTCTCCATTTCTTCCTGCCTTATCCTATCTAACATCCATGAGCTGAAGAAGAACTCTGCAAACGTTCTATGAAGGAATTCTATATGACCCTCTAATTTAGTCACTATGCCAATGTCATGGATATCCTTCATCAACTTATCATGTTTGATCGAATCCAATGGAAACCTGTCTGGCATTAAAGCAAATTGTGAGAGTTTTTTGTGAAACTCCATGATCTCTTTCATCTTTTCATCCTGGACATTGTTTATGGCCTTAGTTACATGAGTAAACCCACACTTTTCTCTGAAGTAGATTTGTATTTTTCCTGCTATGAAATTGAAATACAGACTATAAATGTCAGAACAAATATTAATTTTCAGGTTTTCATTGAATGCTACTTCACCCAACATGAAGATATGGAGAGGTGACCCTGTAAATAGATTACCATGATCCTTCATAGAAGCTCGTGTATTATCTAAGAGCATTCGAGCAAAAGAAGTAAAATCCAGAGCATCAATTCTTGATCGAAAATTATCCAGCTCATCCATAGAAGACATTTTTAGTTCTTCTCTCCTTTTTTTTTCATTTACCTTTTTAAGTGATTCAATGACCTGTGAATCATGTCGCCTTTCAGTATCCAGATTGACTTCTGAGAGGATTGCTTCGATTTTATTGTTGATATTCATGATTATTTTCTCTCCTTCATCTATTGAATATTCCAAGTCTGGTGCTTTTAGCTTTTGCTTCCATAATCCATCCAAATATTTCTCTTGATCTTTGGTGGTTAACTGCCCCAATCTAAACGAAAAGATGTCCATTTCCAATTCCAAATCCACTTCTTCATGTTTCCTTGTGCATATCCATAGCTGCAGATTCGTCTCGTTCTTTAGTGTTCGCAATAGATTGAGGACATTTTTTTTGTACAGAGGACTGATCTCATCGAATCCATCGATGAAGACTTTCTTTTCCTGGTGACGTCTTAGTGATCTCTTAAACAACTCCACCCCTAGCTTGGTTTCCAGACTGAACATTCGGCAGAAAAAATTTATGATTCCATCAGAATCACTGTTCTCCTTGATGTTTGCCAACCCTAATGGGTTTCTTTCATCATCAGCGAACTCATTCAAATTTATTCTTCCAATCCAGCAATGAGGCTGTATCTCCTTGATTTTGTAGATCACGTCGCTTAAAAAGGTTGTTTTTCCTGTCCCGGGGTCATCAGATATTAAAATGACCCTATCCTTGCGGTGGTGCAATAGTTCTATCAATTGTGCTTCTGAGAACAAGTCCTCCTTGAGATGTTCCCTTAAAAATAGGCCATTCCCTCTTGACGATTTCAAAAAAAATTCCCCCTTGCAAAAATGAAGCCAGAGTCCCTCGGTAAAATAATTTTTTTCTTTTTTGAAAAAATCATCAAAAATTTTGCTTGCTTCTTTCTCATGTTTTAACAAAAAAATACTTTTTTCCTCGACTACTTTGTCGCTTGCACTTAAAATCCACTGCATTTTCTCTTCCCGAATTCCAACTGTATGGGTGTCTGTCACACTCAATCCTGTGACAAATATTGCGCAAGAACGAGGCGACAAATGAAATAAGGATCTCCTGATGGTTGTTTTTACAATAGATCTTTCTATGAAATGCTTAGTGTTGTAGCCTTTGGACAGCAGATTTTTGGCATCGTCAAATACAATGTCATCACCATCCATTAACTGTAGCATATCCTTTGGCTGAATGATCTTCATCAATTGTCCTTCGTCAATCAAGAAATTTAGACTGCTGCTATTTCCCTTAAACCGTACCTTCTTTCTCATTAGTAGTTCTTTATAAGAATCAGATAAATCCTTCCACTGATAGTCGAGAACTTTCTCCTTCCACTTATCTAGCAAGCCCTTTTGCAAGCAATCTGCATGCACAATCAAAATTACTTTTTTCTTCTCATCAAGTTCAATGTCTGTAAATTCTAGTGATATATCACTGAAATCTGGTGACTTGTCATTTGTTACCAGGACTAAGTTTTCACAAGCTTTACATGCAAAGGCCTTTAGAATGATTTCAGAATTCTTCTTGAAACATTTCAGTTCGAAAAATAGGCATCTTTTTTCAAGGTGAAATTGGTATAATTCTTTCAACTCGAAGAATACGTGCAGGCAACTCAGTTTTGTGTTTTTTGTGATCAATATCGACATATTCTCAAATGAAATCAATGAAACATTGAAACTCATAATAGATTTCTTAAGAGGTGGGTTCTCCTTATCTATATATTTAATGTACCCGAGATATTTCTGCAGAGGCTGAATGGAGCAAAGGGGTTTCTTAAAAAAGGTGTCTTTGGAATAATTCGAGCAAGTGGGAACAACCTCCTTAATATAGTATCTCAACAGCTGTGGGACCTGCTCATTGAGTACTTTTCTTCCATTGCTATCTCCACGCATTGCTAAAATATGTGGCACTCTGACTATTAACTCAGAGTGCCATTTTTCCTCATCGTAATCAAATACTCGTGCAATTACTTCATCAAGTTCCTCCTTTCTACCTTCAATTTCCAGTGTTATACGATTGAACACTTTTGCCTTGGCAGCATCTTCATTTTTATATGGCCTTGCCATGTCCCCATGCAATACGCTAAGTGCCATGTGGCACAGCTCGTGTGCCAATGTGCCAGCAATATTCGTAAAAGAAGTATCTTCTGAATCGCATCCTTTCGCTCCGATGTAAATTCTACGTTTTATCGGAACAGTCAAACCATAGACTTCACCTCTCGCGGTATAACAAATGCGTTCTACGCATTCTGACCCAAAATCAAAAACAACTTCTACATCTTCGTACTCCACTGCTTTCATTAATGGTGCCACCAATTTCAATGCATTCAGACGGTCGTAAAGTTTCTTCATGGTGTTTAATTGCCCATCAGTGCAATCCCCACGTACTTTTGTGGAAGTCAATAATCTGAAGACGTGAGAGTTCTTGTGCGTGATGAAATACTCTTCCAAATAAAAATCCAGTTCATCCTCCTGCCATGAGTCAAACTTTTTTTCACTCTTTCTTTCTTCCTTCTTGTCTTTGAAAGATGCACCCAAGGACCACAAGAATGCAAATACTTCAAGCTGTCTATGTTTGGCTGCCCAATATAGCGCTGAAACATTTTCATTACTTAGGTAAAGTGAAGACTTGATGCTTTTCGTTGCCTCTTTTACGGAGTCCAAGTTCCCCGATGAGATGTGATCGTGCAGAATACACCTTTCTTCTATAAAATCCCTTAAATCCTTACCTCCTGTTTCCGCCTCATCCACTTCATCCTCATCGATGTCATCGGGAAACAGCGAATCACTTCGTAGCAGACTGAGTAAGCTGACGTAGTCTTTCCTGGACCATGCAATATCTGCAGCCGTCTTCCCACATTTGTTCACGGCGTTCACTTCCAATCCATCGCACCGTGTAAGGAATCCCACGACGTCTGCTTGCCCGCGCTCTGCAAACCTCATCAGAAGAGTGTTTCCTTCAGGATCATGGGGGCTGTTCAGGTACTTCAATTGGTCTTCACCCAGTATGATGATTTCAGAACCACATGGAATTTTAACTCCTAACTTTATTGCCAATGTCTCCAACTTGTCGCTTTCTACGTCGATTCTTAAAACGGGACATTCTCCACTGGCCCCAATTCTTTGGTGCAACCCGGGCATTAATGCTTCTGTGGACGGCATGTCTGTTTCCTGCTTAAATAGAATAAAGACAATTGTATAGTTAAAGGAGTATAGCATTTGATATTAATTCACTCAACTTTCGGATGGATAGTAGACCAGAATCATGCATCTAAGAATAACATATTACAGAATAAACTGTTGCATAAGACAAAGAAGGGAAAGAAAACAAAATAGAGAACTTGTACATTTTATGGTAGTCGTGAAAATTTCAATAAAAAGACCTTGAAAGATAAATTTTGCAAGGAAATGATTTTTTGCAATTGTGGTCCAAAATGAATATTATTTAGTCGAGGAGACATTGCTATCTTAAACAATATTATTATGAAAATTATAACAAAGTTTAAAAATTTACTTGCAGTAGATATACAGTAGCCCGTCACCAACCGAGTGGCTAAGGCTTATGGGAAATTGGGGGTTAGAAGGAGTTAACCCTGACAGACATACCTAGTCATATATGTAATGTCGATATTGCACCGACTGATTAACTGTGCTGATTTTGCGCCAATTTACGACTATTAATAATTTTCTATTTAATATGTTGCCTCAATACGATAATTAGCCTCACTGGTATTTCTTTATATACTCAATATCTGTCGCTCTCATTTTAAACGCTGCTTCTCACCTATTTACTAATAGGACGAACTTTCAAGTATTCGTGAAAAATAATCCAAACACTTGCATAGATTAAAATGCTGGTGCTCAAATTTTTAGCAAAATGTATTCTCGACTTAGCTGCATTATATGGGCAATAAATGTTAATTGTACTGAATTGAGCTGAAAATATGGACACTTTAGCTACTAGGAACCTTTTTCATATTGGGAGGTTAGCGCCTTGAAAACTGATTTGGAATTGTCGCTTGGAAAGGAATTTCTTCACACTCGTCAAAATGGAGACTAATTCTCAACTGCTGCAACACCAGTGAAGAATGTAGCATTCATTATTACTCACCATAAATGATAAGGCATCCGGGGAGAACTACCTTTGATCAGAGGCGGATGGTGGATTTTTCGGGGCCTTGGACTAATTTTTTTTCAGGGCCCTCAACATAAACATATTAAAAGAACAACAAATAATAATAATAATAAATGATAACAATAATAATGAAAAAGAATATTTTGTATATTATCACAAAACAATAAATATTCAATTACATCCATGTTTTCTTACATAAAAATACAATTATAATTTATAAAATATATAATAGGAACTTTATAGGAACAATTGTAAAATTCAACAAAATATATCTATAATATATATATTTATATAATTATCGATTTATTTATATTATCCTTCTTGTCTTTAAATTACAAGTTTTTATACTATCTTCGTATGTTATATCGCTCTCCCTTGATAATAAACAAGTAATTTAATCTTTTGTTCAAAATTGTTGATCTGAATTTATTTTTAATATGTCATTTTTGAAAATGACCTTTCACCTCACAATTCGTTATAGGCAATGTTAAATATGATTTCAAGACAATATAAAGATTAGAAAAACATTCATTAATTTCTTATAAAATATCAATCTGTAAATATCTGAGCATCCTAGAACAACATGTTTTCATTTAATTTTGTCCTTTAGAAATACCTTAAAATGTATAGATTCATTTTTAAAATTCTGATCCAAATCGTCCGAGTATCGATCTAACATTATATTTATACTTTCTGTATCTTCAATGTCTTTGTATTCATCTAAAATGTCAAAAAGAAATATCTTGTATGCTTGCTCTTCTGTTTAATTCAGTAATTAATGTGTCAAGAATGACATTTAAGTTTTCAACATGAAATTTATCCCTTTCTGCTATTTATTAGCTTTCAGTACCTTTGTCTGAAAATCTTTGTCATAATTCTTTTTTTTGGATTGCTATATTGGTCGTTTATTTTATGACACCCTTGAAGCAAAATTTTCATATCCTATTAATTTCTCTGCTGAATTTGATTGAATATTTTGAATCTTTATTTTTAATGAGGATAGTAATGCAAAACCTTGATTTAAATCTAACAGTAAGCCAGGTTTCTGCAAAGCTTTGCTAACACTGTCGAATCTCGCTAATATTTCCTCAAAAATAGGTACTATTAAAATTGTAGTTTCCAAATTATTCATTTTTTAATGTAAATTTTTAGCTTCTCTTCTGCAGCTTGGTTTTTCTTCAAAATTTTCATTTATGGTTTTAAGAATATCTAATATCGATTTATAGCTAAATTTGAAGGCTTTTACATCTTCATAATGGCTAGCCCATCTTATTCTATTCAAGTTTTTTAATGACTGCAATTTTAAACTCTGAAAATGTTCAGATACAATAGCCCGGATCCAGGACAAAATGTCCCTGCACAAAACCATTCTTCTTTAAAGTAGTCCCCGTCCAAAGATTGATGTTCAGTTTCTTCTAATTTTAATTTGCAAGAGAATGAAAGCCTACACGTCGAGAAATCGGTTTTTACGTGTTATCTTACAGGAAACAGAAATAATATATCCTGGAGTCAAATCCGAGTCCTTTTCAGAGATCTCTTTATCGCCATTAACTTAAATGCGTGAATGAATTATTCCTGCCAAATTTCTTCATAGTCTGCATGTTTGTTAAAAACACATTATATGTAGAAACATCTATATGGAGGATAATGTTACTGATTTACGATTTCAGAACAAAATAAATACAGAAAACTGTTAAAGGCGTTATAATTATCCGTAAACGCCGTCAGATGTACTATTACGTCCTCCGTCAGCCATAATATCTTTTGACACTAGAGACTTCTTTAAATCTAAATAACCTTTATATATTTTGAAAGAGGAAGCTTTGAACTTCCTATCTATGCATGTCCTGTATTTTTTCCTGTTTAGAAAATATATAATCAACGTTGAATTTTGCGATGGAATTTTCAATTTTGCTATGATATGACTGTTTTTCCATATAAAAATCGCTTTTTAATGCGGCAAGGAACCTTTCCTTAGTGTTTGAAATGCAATGTAGCAATTGTGTATCTTTTCAAAGGAGAGCACGATTTTTCTCCTCTTTTTTCCTGGTGGAGCCATTTGGCTTATGCCATGCGACAAAGGTCTGCGTCAGAATGAAAAAAAGAAAGGAAAACGTCTTATTAGAAATGTTTACGATTCAATTCATGAAGAATGGAATTGGGTTGAGTAAAATCATTTTGGTAAACATTCGCTTTCATGACCGCGCGATTCTTCGTTGCTCGCTGCATAGGAGACCGTCAATGCCAACCATTATCTGTTATTTCGTCCTCTTCGAGATGGTTCGGATTACTTAGGGTTTTTGCATCCCCAAAGCAAGTTAGTTGAGATGGAGCCTTTGTTCTTTTTGGAGAGGAATTGTGAGAAATTGTGTATATCTAGGGTTACCTGGATTTGTCCGGATTTTTTGTCTAAAGATTTTTTGTCAAAAATTTCTGTCCAGGAGGATTTTTATAAAATTGTTGAAATGTCCGGATTTTTACTTCCTGCGACGTTTGTTTTCAAGCACAACGAAGAATGCTGCATTACGTTATCTGATATCTCTTTCGGATACAGAGAGACGATTGGTCAATTCAAATTTTTCGCGGGAGCCAAGCAGGTGGGAAAGACCCTGACGACGCTAACTTCATTACATCGAAGCATTGCTAACCTATGCTTATTCCAGAATTCACTCATATATAAATAGATTTTTGTAATGGTATAACCTGCCAGGTGTTTCAGGACCCTGTTTTCTCGAACAATACAACAACATGGAAATGTGGACTTGAGCCACTGAGAACACCATTGATCCATAGTTGTGTTCTGTTGACTAATTTCGGAATGCTATTTAGCAGAAGACCAACCGATGGTGCAGCCACTAATACATTTAGTACTGAAGTTCAGCTTTGTTTAAAACCACAGTTCTTCACTGTAAATACGAAAATATTTATTTTTCACTTTTGTAGTTCTAGACAATACGATTTTATGATTCATTACTTATAATATAAAATTGGTTATGATTATTTCATATATGAAAATTAATATTATTAAAGACTATCATTCCTTTAAAAATGCCTAAAAGGAAGTGCTCGTTCACAGAAGAGATGAAAGACAAATTTCCATGTTTTTCATCTGGCTGGTGATTTGAAGCATCACATAGAATCAGACAAGCTTAAGAAAGCACCTCTTCGGGAAAGGCTACAGGTTTTTTTGCCAAAGCTGTCATTAAACCAGAATACGATCTAGCTGCTACAGAGGGCGCCTTTGCTTTTCATACTGTGAAACATCATCGCAGTTATAAATCGATCGACTGAATGCCTGTCATGTAAAGAAATGCATTTTTTTATTCAGAAATAGCAAAAAAAAATTTCCTGTGCTAGAATCAAGACAGAAGCCATTGTAAACTCTGTACTTGCAAACCATTCTCTTAATATTGCTTTATCAACTTTTAAAGAAAATAATATTGCATACTGTGGGGTTTCAACTGATGGAAGCAATCATGGTTCTGAAAAGGTATTTCCAGTAATTATTCAGTAATTTGATGTGAAGGCAGGAGGGTTACAAACCAAATTAATTGAATTACAGAAAATTCCTAATGAGACAGCAGATACCATTTCTACTTATGTTAAAGAAACTCTTGAAAAAAATTGTTTGTATGAAAAATGCATTGCATTCACAGGGGACAATTGCAATACAATGTTTGGAGGACTCAGACAAAATGATGAAGGTAATAATGTTTTTGCAAAATTAAAGAATTTGTTGCAGAATAAGACCTTAATTGGAGTGGGCTGCCCTGCACATATTTTGAACAAATGTCTTCACAGTGCCGCAGAACTTTTGGATGTTGATATAGAGAACATAATTTTTAAAATTCACCAGTATTTTCACATTTATACAGTCCGGACTGAGGAGCTTAAGGAATACTGTGAGTTTGTTGAGATTGAATATAGACAGCTTCTTTCCTACAGCAAGATGAGGTGGCTATCATTATTTCCAGGTCTTACTAGACTTATACATATGTTTCCAGCTTTAAAGGAACTTTTTCTGTCCCAAGAAAAACCTCTCATTCTGATCAAAAGGTTCTTTGAAAATGAATTTAGTGAAATTTATCTTTAGCTCACGCAATCACTTATGAGTGTGTTCCATACACACATACAACAAATTGAAAGGGAAAGTAACTCAGTTGCAGAAGTATTAAATATCATAAAGGACTTCATCATGAATATGAAAAATTTTGTAGAGATACAAAAAATCTTTATGGTAATTGCATAGAATATTTGGATAAGTGGCTTAAACCTATGGAATCCATTTTGTGTTTCATGTGGATGACACTTAGTACAAAATCAAATTGGAATGATGTGGAATATTCTGTTCACTACTTGATCGACAAAGGGGTACCAATTGATGACGTTAAGTGTTTTGACCAATTGAAGAATCTCAAGAAATTTGTTGAAGGTCAAATTAATAATGAAGACTTTAAAAACATGCTTTCATATCAAAAGTGGGTCAAATATTTTAGTACTTCAAAGAATATTGAATGCCATTCAGAAATGTTGAAAATTGCCCGGTTTTTCTTTGCAATTCCACCTCACAATGCAAATGTAGAAAGAGCGTATTTACTAATGCAGTCAGTGGACAAGAGAAAGGAATAGGTTTAATGTTAAGTCTGTGAAAGGTATTCTGTTTTTGCAGTGCAATTTCAAACATATGTCATGCACTGATACATACTTGAGAGGCAATCCAGAGATAATGAAAGAAATTATTTCACAAGACAAATATGAATGGGCTAATCCAAAACATTAGTAAATATTGTTTACATTGTTTGCATTAATAAATTTGTCCTCTTTTTTAAATTCCAGACGACCTTTTTGTCCTCTTTTTTTCACCCAAAAACATGGAAATGTCCCCCTTCTCTGTGTACAGAAGATGGTAACCCTAGTATATCTGTTTGTATGTATTTGTTAACATATAATATACGTTTAGTTTTGTGATAGAATTTTAGTTTTTACCACTTTCGGTTTCTAAAGTTGACACATAAATACCTGAGGAAAGGGAACCCACAAAATTGGGTTCTTTTTCTTTGTCATCTGAAAGAAGAAGTAGGGTTTGTTTTCCTCCTCAGATAAGGGCTCTCTCTGTTGTGCTATCTAGTGGGACCAAAGCAGCGATGAAGCGAGTGAGAAGTGGACACGTCATCAAAAATCACGAACAGTGAAGCTCTTCCATATATTTACACATTATTTTACTAGAAGTGTTTACTAAACTATAAGGCATTTCTTGCTGAATCCAATTATGCATGTGTAAATTTCCTAAAAATATTTGGAAAGGACTCATAAACTAGTTTAACTTTTGAAAGTTTTCCGTGGTTTGCGTCAACATTCATTTCTGACGGATACATTGTCATATCTCCCTTTCCAATGAACGAAATGTAATCGTTTCTTCTATGTGACCTTTGTAATGACCAAGAATAATGACTATATAACTAAAACGTTTACATCATAAATACATTGTCTTCTTATAAATCAGTAATACTACATTTACTTAAAAATTTCCAGTCAAGACATGAAAAAGTTGAGATACATAAAACTTTTCACCTAATTGTTTTAGATGGGTAGATTCGTAGAATAAAATAGGTACTAATTTAAGTTATTCTTTTATTAAGATTGTACATCAATATCTTTCATAGATTTCCCGGTGCTGAATGTTTTATATCAAGTGCAAACGCACGCCAGAAAATTAGCGATTGGTGTACATTCTCTTCTACTGCAACAATGTTTGTTTGTAAAATATGATACGAAAAATAGATATTTACAAATTTCATGTTTTTCTTAAATCCACATAAAATCAGAAAAATCGAGATAAAACTTATAAAGTTATGATTTTTTAAAATTTTCTCGAAAGTTTTTGCAATGCAATCGTGAAAATTTAAAAACCTCATCCTGCCGTACGGGTGGGATTTAATAAATCTCCTCCGGGCTTGAGGGGTTAATCATCTGACTGAATTTGAACTGTATATCAAAATCTGAGAGGGAATAATTAATATTTATTCCGGTGCGTGGGGACATTTTGTCCAGTCCCCATAATGAATGACACGAAAAAATGTAAATCTGTTGAATTGTACCAAAATAATTCATAGCGTCTGCCACAGCATTTGCAACACAAACACCCACCAAATTTAATGAGGGAGCTGCACAAGGTACATAATCAGCTAATTTGTTATGTTCTTTTAAATGAGTCTGTAGCCATTATACCTCCCTAACATAGGCATTGGCGGCGTTATCATGAGATAGGCCACGGCAATTTGTTCTTCTAAAATGTTCTTTAAATGTTTGAATAAGAAAATACCAGAATGACTTTGTATTTGAAAAAATGTAAAAAAAATCTTTCGTATATATTTCCTTGGGAACAATAGCATAAACTGGTCAGTATGCTATACATCTGGCGTTGAATCCATTATTATTAAATATACTTAATATCTTCGGTATTAATATCATTAAGTATTTTTTAACACCTGTTTACCCATTAATTCGATGATTTCTTCATAAACAATTTTCGATAGGTAAGAAATTTTATTTGATTCTCGACTTTCAATATATTGTTTAATGAAAGGATCGAATACATCTATTAACTCTAAACAACCAACTTTTGGGAGCCCTTATACAACCGGGGGCCTTGGCCCAATTAGCCCATACATATATACATCCGCCTGTCTTTGATCTTGAGAGGAATGGCGGCGAACAGAGCACTCGTCCTTATGACATGAAATAATCACACATTCATCATAAAAGAATCGTACTAAACGTAGATACAAAAACAAACGATGAATGAGCAATAAACTGGACTTACGTGCTGGAGACATTTAGCGGCGTTAATTGAAAATTTCCGAGTGATAACGGACAGTTGCACAAATCGAAAGGATTAAGACCACTAGTGGACGAGCATATCGTTGATTTGAGTGATAGAGAGTTGAGAACGCTTTTGGTTTGTAGGCGTGTCTGTGTGTTGCAGCTGGCGGGAATTTTGGGAGGGAGAATAGCGGGATAGGTGGGAGTGAGAATGGCGGGATGATGGGGGAATGGAGGGATAGGTGTGACGTCACGTTTAGTTCCAAGTCGGCAACGCGCCCTGGCGCTGTTGTCGCTCTATGAAGTTTCTTCGGCAGGCAACAGCAGCCAATGAGTGAGCGCCGAGACAATATTGAAGGAGTAGGCGCGTTGTAGTATACTTGCCCACCATCCGCCATTAAGTGGTAATATAGTTGTGAACGTGTATTTACTCTGATTTCATCGATATTTTGTAAATGAATGAGTGTATATACATGTTTGTCTCTGTACTTATTATTTATAACCATTGGTTTTCATCATGCTTTTCATGTTAATTGTATGTTTAGAATCGTAGTTACTGTAATTTAATTGCTGTCAATCAAAATATTCCTGTTCTAAATATATCTGTAAAACTTCCTTGGATTTTTATTTGAGTCAAAGGTTTTCACTGCATTTTTGACTGCTGTTTGAATAATATTGGTTTACTTGACTATCATGTTTAAATTTTATGGTCGAAAGTATTTTGTGATAAAATTAATAAACAGACTACTGTTCTTTAAAACCTTAATTAAACTTTTACTGTATCTACACATTACCCTGACGTAGGCATGTGGGGGGAGGAGATATGAGAACACCAGTCATTTTAAAAGAAAAGATGTTTTCCCACAAAAGGCAAACAGGTGAGAGAATACCAAAGATTTAATAGGTATGTTCTGAGTCATTCACTTTAACCACCCTCCAAGTCTTATTGAAAATGTGTCTGACACCTTCTGCTAAAATCGTTTTTCTATAATTTAAAATGTTTACCTAAATCTCTGTCTGTAGAATCTTCATTGAATGTTTAATGGCAATATAGTAATAGCTTTCTTCATGTTTTAAATTAAATTATGATTTGAATCTGGACACAACGAATCTTTACTTTGTGTTTGAACCGATAGTCTTTAATAATGTAACATAATAATTTATAAAAACATCAACTGGAAGTTTAAGTTACATAAATATATTAATTTCATTTTGCTAATAATAAGAAACAATTACTGTAAAAGTATCTATATAATTTATAAAAACATCAACTGGAAGTTTAAGTTACGTAAATATGAATTTGATTTTGCTAATAATATGAAACAATTACTGTAAAAGTATCTGTATAACTCTTTCAAATGAACGAGATTCGTGAAAACACTGAATCACTGGTTTTTTTTAAAAGTGTACTTAATTAAAGTTCGATCAAGAATAACTATCATGTCATCAACAAGCCGTGTTTAACACATTTATATTGACGCTAATTCATTAATAAAGATAACTAGCATATGTTATGAGAAATAAACATGTACACTACGTAGTTCTATTTCTGACCACTCACTTAAGGCCCCTAAAATACAAGATTACCGAAAAAAGAATACACCTTGCACTTCAAAATAATGACAATAGGTTACATTTTTATTATTAATTAGTAACAGAACATTGTGCATATCAATATTTATAACAAAAGTTTAATATTAAACATATTAGTAATTAATAGTATCGAAATATTTCACTTTTTCTAAGGCATTAAATCTACAATCGTCATTGTAAATAAAAAAGAAGTACTCATTAAGGTTTGCCCAATCTGTCAAACCTAAAACGAATACATGAAGATATAAAATTCGTTCAAATGTATCATCTTTTTATTGGGACCGTTTTCAGTATACTTTGTAAGAACGATAAAATTTAAGCGCAAATTTGAAATTTGTCTATCTTTTAAAATCATTTTTATTATATTTTATAATATGAAAATAAGTGGGAACAAAAAAAAACAAACATCATATTATCACTCACAAATAAAAATTATCACAATGCAAAAATATAAGATTTCAATATATAAAAAAGCTATACAAGCAAGTATTAATACAAAATGGACTTAAACAAACAAGATGATCCAAAGAGAACTTATGATGCCTCCTATCCATTTAATCATTTATTTAATATTTATATTGGCTTTAATAGCTTTTAAGTCATCGCGGTTATGTAGCTCTTTGTGTTCCCAAACATCATAATTTAGCGTTATAAAATATTACAAATACATTTGAACGGAATATTAAATTGATCACGCGTATTTGTGCGGCAAAAATAACGCATGTACGTATTAGAATACAAGTATTTGGTGATTGCATTCTGCAAGAATTTCATCTGACCCTGATAAACATTAATATTTCAGAGAGATATAGCATTATAAGAAATATTTTTTTAATTCAAAATATTTCACCTCTGCACCCAATTTCTATCTTTCCTTATTGAACAATATTTGATTAAATCAATGCCTTAAATTTGCAATTTTAAGAATATTGAAGGGGTTTTTCCATACAGAAACGAACGAAATGGATTTTGTGCTGTTTAATGATTAACAAACATTACAATAAATAACAACGAAACGATAACAATCAATAGCAGTGGCAGATGCTGGCTGATACTCGTCCGGCGTGTCACGTTGACTCATCCGGACGCTGGCTGATATTAGTCCGGCGAAGACTCAGGCGGAAGAGGAAGTGTCGTCCCTCGCCGGCGTACCTTCTCTTCTCTCTAACGCCCCTGGTGGCGTCGCCGGGAACTGCGGAGACAATTCCTAAGCGCTATGCGCCGCGAAGGCGTTAATGGCTATGACCGCTACATCACCCCTCTGGCAGTGCTTAAGGCTATCTGTAATAGAAAGGAATGATGGCAAAACAAGGAGAAATAAAGGTAACAAAACAATAATGCAGGTGAGGTAAGGGTGAATTAGGTGGAAAAGTTCTGTAAATGTGCAGGAAGGTGAACTCTTCTCCCTGCCCGCGTCATCTGCTGTCCAGGCAGGGCTGGAAAATCCATTGCATCTCCTGGGCGGTTGAACACGGTGTCTGCTGGTGACATCGTAGTGGCAGCTGGGGCATCATCCGCTGCGAGAAATGCTGGCTTGAGCCGATCAACCGAGACTCGCAACTCACGGCCACGGAGTCGCACCACATAATTCTTCTCACCTCTCTGCAGGACTTCACATGGGCCCTCATAGGCTGGTTGCAATGCGGCCCGTGTGGCATCATTTCGCACAAAAACATGCGATGAGGATGGCAAGGCCTTGAAGATAAATGTTGGACGCTCACCATGTCGAGAAGCAGGCTTGGCACATAAATGCCCCATGCGCTGTCTCAGCTGCACGGCGTAATTTGTTTGCGTCACGAGGACCGGGCCAGCTGGCGGCGAAAAAAAATCACCAGGGAGCCGGAGTGTCTCTCCATACACCAATTCGGCAGACGTGCACCCAAGATCCTCCTTCCACGCAGCTCGGAATCCAAGCAGTATTGCCGGCACGACGTCCACCCAATCTGCCGTTTCATGACATCGGATGGCGGCTTTCAGTTGCCGATGGAGGCGTTCTACGAGCCCGTTGGCGGCTGGATGGTAGGCTGTTGTACGCAGATGTGTGGCGCCGGAGAGATCTGCCAACTGCCGAAACAGCTGACTTTCAAACTGACGTCCTTGGTCGGTAGTTACACGGAGCGGCATGCCAAACCGCGACATCCATTCGCGGAAGAAGGTTCTCGCCACCGTCTCTGCCGTGATGTCTGCGATGGGGATAGCCTCCGGCCAACGGGTGAAGCGATCGACGCATGTCAGACAGTACTGGAAACCTCTGGAAACGGGCAAGGGGCCAACCAAGTCTAGGTGCACATGGTCGAATCTGCCTACGGGAGTAGGGAAGGTGCCTATGGGTGAGGAAACATGTCGCGTCACCTTGGACCGCTGGCAGGGGATACACGCCCTCGCCCACTCTCTGCAGTCCTTCTGCACTGCGGGCCAAACAAAACGTGTGGAGACGAGCCTAGCGGACGCCTTGACGCCGGGATGGGAAAGGTTATGCACAGAATTAAAAACCTGCCGTCGCAGTAGGGCAGGCACAAACGGGCGAACAGTGGAGGTGGACACATCGCAATACAGTTCTACTTCCGAGTCGGGAAGAGAAACCTTCCGGAGGACGAGGGAAGAATCCGATTGGAGCAATGCCTTTAGTTCGTCATCAGCAGCCTGCGCCCTTGCTAGTGCTTCGTGACCGATCGCGGGCGTCAGTGAGTCGACGCGGGAGAGGGCGTCGGCGACGACGTTTTCACTCCCGGCGATATGGCGAATGTCTGTTGTGAATTGTGCTAAATAATTCAGGTGACGGAATTGCCTCGGAGAGCACTTCTCCGGTTTCTGCCGGAAGGCAAAAGCTAACGGCTTGTGGTCTGTATAGACAATGAAATGACGGCCTTCGAGCATGTGTCGAAAGTGACGTACGGCCTCGTAAATGGCTAACAGCTCGCGATCGTAGGGGCTATAATGGCGTTGTGCTGAATTCAGCTTCCGGGAGAAAAAGGCTAGGGGTTGCCAACCTTGCGGGGTATGCTGCTGGAGAGCGGCGCCCAACGTGAAATCCGACGCGTCTGCGAACAACGCCAACGGAAGAGTGACGTCCGGGTGGTTGAGGAGGGTAGCAACGGCGAGGCTCTGTTTACAATTTTCGAACGCTAAATCTAAATCCGGTGTCCACTCTATGGGTGTGTTCCCTTTAACTTGTCGGCCCTGTAAAACAGCGTGCAATGGTGCCTGAAGCGCGGCCGCGTGAGGGATGCACCTCCTGTAAAAATTTAACATACCAAGGAATCGCCGCAAGGTTTTTACGTCACTCGGCTTGGGAAAATCGCGCAACGCGGTCACTTTCTCCTGAGGGGGCGCTACACCGTCCCCGGAAACCACGAAGCCTAAAAATGTCACTGTAGGGCGACCCAGGACGCATTTCGCGGTATTCACCAGTACACCGTACTCTCGTAGGCGCGTAAAGAGTTCTGCTAGGTGCCGTACATGCTCTTCCTCGGAGGTAGAGGCCACCAGCACATCGTCGAGGTACACAAAACAAAAATCCAATCCCCTTAATATCGCGTCCATAAATCGTTGAAAGGTTTGAGCCGCGTTACACAATCCAAAGGACATAAAGGGGAACTCAAACAAGCCAAAGGGAGTGGTAATAGCCGTTTTGTGGATATCGTCTGGATGAATAGGAATCTGCTGGTACGCCCGAACGAGGTCGATTGTCGAGAAAACAGTCTTACCTACTAGATTGTGGGAGAAATCCTCCATATGGGGTACGGGATAGCGGTCGGGCACCGTCCGCGCGTTCAGGGCGCGGTAATCACCGCAGGGGCGCCAACCGTCGCCTTTCTTTGGTACCATATGGAGGGGGGAAGACCAGCTACTCTCGGAGGGCCGTGCGGTGCCGGCGGCTAACATTGCTCGGAACTCACTCTTGGCAATGGCAAGCCTATCCGGGGCCAGGCGTCGTGGCTTGGAAGAGACGGGAGGACCGGCAGTCGTGCGGATGTGGTGCACCGTGGAATGTTTCGGCTCCCTTGGCATTCCTGCAGGCCGCGTTATTTCGGGAAACTGCGAAAGAAGGGTATGGTATTTACCGCCGCCGGTTACGCATTTGATGTGACCCATAGGGGCACGCGGGACCCTGCCGCCAACGTGGAGCGTGGTGATGCTGTCGAAAAGGCGTTGATTTTTCATATCGACGAGAAGACCGTAGAACCGGAGAAAATCCGCGCCGATGATTGGCTTGGAGACATCGGCGACCACGAAACGCCACGCGAATTCCCGCCGGAGGCCCAAATTGAGATTCACCACTAACCAACCGTACGTGGAGATGACGCTGTTGTTCGCGGCGTAGAGTTCGTAATTGGACTTCGCCCTTGGTCCCTTCACTAACGTCCGAGGAAAGACGCAAAGATCGGACCCGGTGTCGATGAGATAGCGCGTCTTCGTCGGGATATCGGTCACGAAAAGGCGGCTTGATGACGGGCAGTAGTCGGTTGCCGCTTCTACCGACCGCCCTCCGAGTTTTCCGCGACGTAGGAGCAGGGCTGAGTGCACTTTTGGGCCTTCGGACCGAACTTCCGATGGTACCAACACACCTCCCTGTCGCGGCGATTGAGAGAGGGAGCTCTGCGGAAGTTTCCGCGGGGACGGCTCCGGGACCGTGGGCGCGCGCGTGGTGCAGCTCGGCTCACCGATAATGCGGCGACCTGCTGGCTCAACTCATCCATGCGTTTCACGAGAGCCTCGAGCGTGGAATCCGGAGACGCACTGGCCACCTGGTGTCTGGACGTCACCTCGTGGATTCGATCGGCGAGCTGCGCCACTCCATCCAAGTCCATCGCGTCCTGTGCGGTGAGAATTGCCTGTAGATAGGTCGGCAATCGGCCCAGCCATAACGACCGCAGGAAACTGTCGGGGACGGTAACGCCGGCGAGGCCACGCAGATGGCGAAGAAACTGCGATGGTTTCCGGTCGCCAATCTCCTCGTGCTCCAAGAGTTGGCGTATCTTTTGCTCCTGCGAGAGCGAGAGGCGCCGGATCAGTTCCTCCTTCAACTTCTCGTATTTACCCGTCGGCGGAGGGTTTGCAATTATGTCCTCCACCTCTAACGCGTACTTGGGCTCCAACTGGCTAACAACTTGCCAAAACTTTGTAGCGTCCTGAGTGATTCCACCCAAGAAAAATTGTCCCTCTAACTGTGTAAACCACAGGAGTGGTTTTTCGGGCCAGAACGGAGGCACGCGCACACTTACACGATTGATTTCGTTCCTACTCTCACCCTCCATTGCAAGTTTCACGATGTCCGAACCACGTGGGCACGCGATCACGTCGGGGTCACCACTGAAGGGGTTTTTCCATACAGAAACGAACGAAATGGATTTTGTGCTGTTTAATGATTAACAAACATTACAATAAATAACAACGAAACGATAACAATCAATAGCAGTGGCAGATGCTGGCTGATACTCGTCCGGCGTGTCACGTTGACTCATCCGGACGCTGGCTGATATTAGTCCGGCGAAGACTCAGGCGGAAGAGGAAGTGTCGTCCCTCGCCGGCGTACCTTCTCTTCTCTCTAACGCCCCTGGTGGCGTCGCCGGGAACTGCGGAGACAATTCCTAAGCGCTATGCGCCGCGAAGGCGTTAATGGCTATGACCGCTACAATATTATACTTTATCCAATGTAAGGTGCTAATTCCACACATGATTGTCAAATTTGAAGTTGTAGCACATCTAGAAGTGAAATAATAAATAATTTAATTGTTTAAATTTCCAAAGTTTAATGCGGCCGCAATAACACTTTGTTGGAGCTTTTCAAATGTTTGTTAGTATAAATGCACTGAGCTCTACCTAATTTTAAAATTTCAGCTTCCTAGCTTGCCCCAAAGTACCTAAACATTTATCTATTAGTTTAAACTTTAAGAATTTTTAACAGCTAAAGAAATTAGAATATAAAAAAATTTATAATTTTTTATTTCATTTCTTCACCAGATCTACCGGTAAAAAAATTTCAGCTTCGTAGCACATTCGATAATACATAACCTCAAAAATATGTTTGTCGCATCCCGACGTCTTCGTCGGCATGTAGAGACAGAATCGGGGTTGGGAAAACGACAGGGAAGTGACACGTTCAGCTCTTAGAGAGAGAATCCCTTTTTATTCACACAACCGCCCAGCACACCCGAACAACTCAAACGTTCTCCTTACATTGCCCCAGAGACACAGACAGGGAGCGTCTGCTAATCCTTTGGTCCAGACTTGGCTGGTCCTATCGCATTGCCTTGCCATGCACTAAATGCGATCTTGCTGTTATCTGTAGTTGGTATTTCTGTCAGGTCCCTGGTTAGGGAATTTACCCAACCAACCGCGGACGTTTGTTGGGTGGAAGAGTTTCAGGGGTGTCCAGGCTGGCAATAGGACGCTTGTACCTGTCCCACCACCGAACCTGGATCTCCCCGAGTTGACGGATTTCCTGATGTGCCGACCTTACTGCGCCGGCGTAAAATTTCCTCGCCATCGAGGGGAGGAGAACGTCCAATGGTGGCACGTCACTCTCGGCGTGGATGACGGCGCAACCGTCGAGCCTCGTCCGCGAGACCACCATCCGCAGTGCATTGTTCTGCACCACCTGCAGGCGGTGCAGCACAGTCGTGGCTACTCCAGACCATACCGGCGCGGCGTATGTTATGACTGCCAACACACACGCTTGGTATAGTCTTCTCTTTGTTGCCATGGAGAAGGAGCTGGAACGTAGCAGCGGACGAATCCGCATTAGTGCCTTGAATCCTTTCTTCCTTGCCTCCATGACCTGCTGTTTCCATAGGAGCTTGCGGTCCAGCAGCACACCAAGGTATTTCACCTCATCGGTCCATGGGATGAGGTTCCCCAGCACAGAGATGTTGAAGTTCAGAGGAACGCCTAAACCCTGACGGAAGATGATGGTCTGTGTCTTCCGTGGGTTGACGGTGATCCTCCAGCGACGATACCAAGAGACCAGGGTCTCCACCGCTCGCTGTAAGTTGTGAGCCGCCATACGCCGATTGGACGATCGCACAAGAAGCGCCGCGTCGTCCGCGTATAGGGCCACCAGTGAGTTCCACCCATGGTCCCTCGGCAGGTCGTGGGTGAAGACATTGAAGAGCACCGGCCCCAGGACTGAGCCCTGTGGAACCCCAGCGTGAGCTTGCTGGAGCGCCGACTCATCCTGGAGCCAGGATACCCTGAATGTCCTGTGCTGGAGGTAGGACTCGATGAGGCGTATCATCCACGTCGGGAACTGGAGTTGGATGAGCTTCGCCAGGAGGCCTCGGTGCCAGACGCGGTCGAAAGCCTTGGAAATATCGAAGAAGGCGCCGGCAACCGCATGCTTCCTGTTGAAGCCATCACTGACGAAGGACGCAACTCTGGTGAGCTGTTGTACCGCTGAGTGCCCCTCCCGGAAACCAAACTGCTCGTCAGGCAGAAGATGGTTCGTCTCGAGTTGGCGTCGCAGGTGTGGGAGGAGCAGTCGCTCAAACACCTTGCCCAATCCCGCCAGAAGGGAGATGGGTCGCAGGTCCTCAGGCCTCAGCTGCAGGTTCGGCTTTTTGGGGAGACATATAATCCGTGGTCTCTTCCATCTGGCCGGAAAGTAGGAAATCTGGAGGCAGCCGTTGTAGACCGCAGCTAGAAAGTCCACCGCTGCCACCGGTAGCTGCTGAAGAACCACATTGCTGATTCCGTCGTCTCCTGGGGCTCTCCGCAGGTTGAGGTGGCGGATGATCTCCACGATATCTCGCTGCCCAATTCTCGGAAGAGAATCGGGATCAAGCGAGCCTCGATCCAAGGATGCGAGAAGGGGAGCGATATCCTCCTCTGCCTCCTCAGATTCCGGTGTGGCGTCGTTGGGCTGGAACACGGAATGGTAATGCTCCGCCACGATCGCCGCCTTCTGCGACGGAGTAGCAGCGACCCGATCTCCTTGTACGATGAGAGGATCCCTCGCTTGCGGCTTTGTTAGGAAACGGCAGGTCCGCCAGATAGTGTTATCGTCTAGCGAGAGCGTGGAGAGGTGCCGTTCCCACATCTCCCCTCGCAGCTCCCGCAGAAGATGGCGGACTTCCCACGTCAGATCGTCCAGTTGTTGACGAAGGTCCGGTGTACGATGGCGCTGCCATTGTTTCCGGACATAGTTCCTAAAGGAGATGGTCTGCCGTATGCCAGCAGAGAGAGGAATCCTGAAGTCCTGATGGACGGGCTTCAACGGGACGTGCAGTTCCGTCGCTTCTTGAATGGCCATGGAGAGAAGTTCCACCATGGCATCCGCATCTTCCGGCGAGGTCGGCGGAGTGGGCTGAGTGGGGAGGCTTCCAGCTATGTGCAGTCGGAAGCTCTCCCAATCGGCAGTGGCAAAATCTCGTCGCTTCCTGGGCGGAATCCGGACCGGCCGGCCTCCCACCAGTAGCAGCGTCGGGTTGTGGTCGGAGGACATCGCACACACGGAGTGCATGCTGAGTGATGCCCTCACGTTACGCACAATAGCGACGTCCAGGACATCAGCCGTGGGCAGATAGGTCGGATCCGGCGGCGCCAGCACCTCCAGTTCTTCCTCATCAGCCAGATTTCGTAGCAGCCGACCTCTTGCGTTATCCACCCTCGAATGCCAGCTGGTGTGTTTGGCATTAAGATCGCCAAGGATGATGGAAGGGCCAGTACCCTCGCCCAGCAGAGCAAGCAGACTGTCGGGATCCCAGGCGACTCCAGGACGGTAATACGCTGAAGTCACTCGGATCCAGCCGGCTGTTGTTCGGACATCCGCAGTGACAGCCTCGATCCCCGCAAGAACCCGCACCGGATGGATTTGATGCTCCACGGAGTGGTGGATGAGCAGGGCCGAGCCACCGCTCGCACGCCCGCCGCCCTATCAGCCCGGTAGATTCTCCATCCGGGAATTTTCCAGGTGGTGTCCGGCCTCAGGAACGTCTCATTTACTGCAGCTACCGCCGCTCCTTTCTCCTGTAAGAATGCCCGCAGCTCCTCCGTCTTCTCACGGACTCCGCGGGCATTCCACTGCACGATGACGCTGCAGTCTTTATAGTCCATTGGTGGTGCCATGGACGCTCTGCTGCGTCGCTAGCTCCTCCAGGAGAGAGAGGAGCATACGACCTGTTGTCGACGTCATGTATCGGCGGAGGGTGCGACAGATGGAGATGATGGTACTCCAAAGATCGCCGTCCGCCGACACAGCATCACCGCTCTGTTGCGCCTCAGCAGGCACCGAAGAGGACTGCTCTACCAGCGGCAGGGGCGCAGGGATCGAGACGACCTCGCGTTCTGCTGCAGCAGGCGCAGTAGTTGGGCCAGCAGAAGCTGGGCCAGCAGAGGCTGGACCGACAGGAGTCAGGGCAGCAGTTGGGCCAGCAAGAGCTGGTCCAGCAGGGGCAGGTCCGGTCAGAACCGGGACTGCAGTTGGGCCAGCAAGGGCTGGGCCAGCGGAGGCTGGTCCGGCGAGAACCGGAGCGGCAGTTGGGCCAGCAGGAGCCGGCTGAACGGAGATAGAGCCCTTCTTCCTTCCCTTCCTCGAAACGGCTCCTGGTTCCCGTCTTGGAGGAAGAGGGGCTGGTGGCACCGGGGGCTGCGGAAGGGATACCGCGGCAGCGGAAGGCGCTGGTGTTTGCGCCGCCGCAGATGATCCGGTCACGACGGAGGCATAGGGCCTGGAGACTTCCGCGGCAGCGGAAGGCACCGGTCCCGTCTTGGGAGGAGCCGCAAGGGGCGGGAGGCCTCTGCTCTTCCTGTTGGCAGCTTCCTGCCGCTGAAGGACACGGAGATATTCCGGGCACTCCCGCGACGAGGAAGGATGCTCTCCCTTGCAGTTTGCGCAGCAAGCCGGCACGTCAAGAGGCTTATTGCAGTCCTTCGACGTGTGAGGGCCGGCGCAGCGGAAGCATCTCGTCGGCATGCGACATCCCGTCGCAGTGTGGCCGAACCGCTGACAGTTGTAGCAGCAGACTGGCCCCTTACCACCCCTGTAGAGCTCCACAGTCACGTGGCAGTGGCATACGTGAGTTATAGATTTAAACTCCGGGCTCCCGGGAGTTCGCTCTAGACAGGCGACGAAGCGGTCGACGGGGACTCGCTCTCCCCCCCTCTTCCGCTCCACGGTCAGCTGCCGAACATTACGGACAAGGAAGCCCTTGCCCGCAAGGTCAGCCGCCACATCCTCTGCTTCCATGTCGGCAGCCACTCCTCGCAAGAGGAGGCGAGTGCCCCGAACGGTCTCAAGCGGGAAGGAATGGTACTGGATTTTGTCCTCGTCCAATACCTCCCGCACCCTTCTGTGTTGTGCCGCAGTGGTGACGACGATCCTGGTGGAGATCTTCCTCACCTGCAGCTCAAAATGATCGCCGCCAATCGCACCAAGCGCAGCAGAGATGCGCTTGTGCGATTTCACGCCATAGGCGATGATGGGCGATACCTTGACACGCGGCTGCGTGTCCTTTGCTCCTTGTGTTGGAGTTGATGGTGGTGATTTCCTGGCCGAAGTCGAGGGCAGCTGTTGCTGCGCCTTCCTCTGCTTCTTTCGGCCGACGACGGTGATGAAGTCACCGGATGCTGCTTCAGTAGTGGCTCCAAGAATAGGGGCCGCTCTGGAAGCCAAGTCGTCAGATGGAGGCGGAGACGGAGAAGAGGCCTTCCGCTTTCCCAATACGCCCTCGGAGAAGTCCATTGGTGAGGCTTCAGTTTCTGCAGCAGTTGAAGCAGGAGCCGTGGGCGGAGCAGGTGAGACGATTGGCTCAGCCACCGTCGAAGCAGATTTTTGGCCCTGTAAAGGGCCGTTTTTCGCGTTATCGCCAATAAAAGTCGAATCCTTCCCGCAAGGGCCGGGAGAGGGAGCTGCTGAGGGCTTATGAAGCCTCCGCAGGGAACTGGCCGAAGGGTCGGCCGCTGCAGCGTTTTTATGGCCCTGTAAAGGGCCTTTTGACTCAGCGTCAGTCTCTGGTGAGGCCTGCCGTTGAAAGCGAGACTGCCGCTGGACCTCGACAGTCGCCGCCATCTTCTTGCAGGCAGCTCTCCAGTTGTCCAATGCGTCAGGAGCAAGACGCTCATCCGACGACTTCTCAATTTTCCCGCCCGTCGAGGACGAACGGCGATGGGAAAAATTCCCAGGCGCACTCATTTTTGCTGCGGGGCAACAAAAATAAGTTTCCTGCAATCTCTGAGGGTAAGATCTAACTTGCCACTCAGATAACAGGGCTCTCGGCGAGCATGACAGGGAGCGTGTGTTCTATCGCCGCTATATAGTGTCCGCGGCAATCAAAGTAGTCATTTCACAACAATGTTATTTCCGCCCTCCTCCTGCACAGTCACACACAACACTCATCTTTGTCCTTCGAACGGGGGTATTCATGCTTCAATTGTATCACAATGTCACCGAACCTTATGGCGTCTTTCCGGCGCCTATAACATGTTTAAATAATTGCGAATTTTTAGCGGTCGAATTTTTGAATTTTTCAAAATTTTCTTTTTTTCTATGTATAATTTTCTACAAAATGATTTAAAAAACTCGAACCTACAGCATCCAATTTTCAAGATAAAAATTGTTAAACTTTAATGTTGAAATTCAAAATTAACAATTTTAAAATTTTTTATTTATACAGTTGGTTATGAGAAATATTCTATAATCTTGCAAAATTTCAGCTTCCTAAACTTATTAGACTGGTCTACACACTGGATTACGTTTTCCCATGCTAACTTATGGGAGATATTCTGGGGTCTCGGGAGTCGAACCCAAGACACTGTAAGCAAAGGTGACAATAATTCCTAATAGATATTGCGGCCATCTAGCAACCCTGAAAATTTCATTTTTCTAGCTTACCGGCAAGTGCCCAAAATTAATTTACAAAAATGGCGCAATGCTTTTCTTAAGTGAAAAAATGCAACTTTCGGAATTTCTGGAGTCGAACTCATGTCCCTTAGGTAAGAAGTCTCATTTTAACTGTAGGTTTCTCCATCATATCTACAAAAACTAAAACTTTCGGCTGTCTAGCTCTTGTGGTTTGGGCTGGACATTAGTATCCTCCTGTTATCATTATATATCGACGTTTCTTACAGAGGAGGAGGAGGATATAACATACTAGTAGTTGGTGCTTGCAGTCTGCAAGCATATCATCTCAACATAAAAAACTTTCATTTTTCATATTTCATCATTACAAATATTTTTTTAATTCTAAATATTTCACCTCCGGAGCGATTTTCGTTTTTCCCTTATGTAAAAATAATGGATTAAAACAATCCCAAAACTTTGCAATTTTAAGAATTTTATACTTTGTACTTTCTCCATTATGGGGTACTAATGATACACATTTCTGCCAAATTTTAAAGTTGTAGTACTTCTAGAAGTGGAATAATATTTTTCCAATTGTTTAAATTTTAAGCATTTTTAACGGCCGCCGCAATATGTTTATGGAGATATTCAAATGTTTATTTGTGCAAATGCACTACTTTGTACATAACTTGGAAATTTCAGCTTCCTAGCTCATCCTGTAATGTCTAAACAGTTATCTATTTTTTTAAACTTTAAGAATTTTTAACTGCCAAACAAATTAAAATATCAAAATTTGTATAATCCCTATTTCGTTTTTTTACGAATTCTATTATAGAAAAAATTTCAACTCCATAGCACATGCGGAAGTACATAATCCATGAAAATTTGTTTAAACAACTGCGAATTTTTAGCGGCCGCATTGTTGCACTTTTTCAAGATTTTCGTTTTTTCTAGTCGGTTTTGCACAAAATCCTACCTATGAAAAAAATTTCGAATCTCCATTAAATACTTTTAAATAACTTGTTCAAGAAATCTTTATCCCCCCTTATAATAAAAGGCTATGTTGGTCCGTTGGTCCATATCACGCACTTAAAACGCGAATAACTCGATCAAATATGCGGATAGAAACTAATTTCGCAGAGATAATCTACTCGGATATGAAAATGCTTTGATGTAGGATAATTTACGAAAAACGTCCAGGGTTTGACTCCAGGGGATGATTTGCATTCTCCGTAAGATAACACGTAAAAAGCGACTTTTCTTCTTTTTGAGATTAAAATTAGAAGAAACTAACGTACGATGTTCAGATTTAAACCATTTTAAAGAAAAAGTTATAAGGTTTCTCACTCCGTTCATGTTTTTTCGCCTATTGTTAGTATTCCTCATCTTAAACGTTTAATTCGCATAATTTGGGGAAATCTTGCCATTTTAACGGGATGTTGCCTTGTCTATCAATTACATTGCTAAACTTCGGAATCCTATTGTTATTACAATCCTTATGGGTTTAAGCGTGCTTTGAAGGCTTTCAATACGAGAAAGTGAGAATGACGGAAGGAGAAGGAAATGATTTTCATAGCAATCAATTCATCTTCTTCATCTAAAGGCTAAGCCTTGTCTCTGCAACCATGAACTCCTGTCCTCTGCCATTCTCTTCAACATCTCGTACTTCTCAACTCCCATCACTGACTCCACGTCATCTAGGTATTTCTTTCTTGGTCTGCCTCTTCCTTTCTTCCCTAAAAGTTTCCCCTCCAAGATGTTCACAATTAATCCATTATGTCTAATCACATGGCCTAAAAATTTTGCCTTCCTTTCTTCCATTCCTCTGATCAGTTTCCTTTCTTCTTTTACTTCTTCCAAAACTTCAAGGTTTGTCTTTCTCTCTGTCCAACTTGTCTTTATCAATCTTCTCCATATCCACATTTCTGTCGCTTCCAGACGGGACCTCTCCCTCTTTCCTAACGTCCAACTTTCACTACCATAAAGTATGGTACTCCAGACAAAAGCTTTTGCAAAGGATTTCCTTACTTCCAAATTCATGTGACTGCTTGTCAGTAGGCTCCTTTTGCATTGAAAAGCTTGCTTTGCAAGTGCTATTCTTCTTTTCACTTCCTGTACACATCTATTATCTTCAGTAATTGTACTACCTAGGTAGCAAAACTGCTTCACCTGCTCAATTTCCTGATTGTCTATTTTGATCTTTGATATTGTCCCTGCATTACTTTTGCCTATAACCATCAATTTGGTTTTCTTGATATTTATCTTTAATTCCCACTGTTTTAACGTGTCCGATAATACTTTCAGCATTTTATTCATTTCTCTTTTTGAATCGCTGAATATTACAATGTCATCTGCAAATCTAATGCAGTGTATTCTAACTCCATTTATTTTTATGCCTTTTGTCTTTTCCTTCATAACTTCTATACTTTCTTCAATGAACATATTAAACAAATATGGAGATAGCGGACATCCTTGTCTTACTCCTTTCCTTATCTTTGCTTCACTCTCTAATCCATTTATATTTATTCTTGTAGTTTGATTTTGATAAAGCTTAAAAATTAATCTTCTGTCCCTCCAATCAATACCTATTTTTTTCATAGTCTTAAACAACAGTTCCCAATTAACTGTATCAAAGGCCTTCTCCAAATCAATAAACGTTAAATATAATGTCCTGTTCATTTCTAAACATCTTTCCATTATCACCCTGAGGGCTAATATAGCTTCTCTCGTTCCTCTCCCACTTCTAAATCCAAATTGATCTTCACTAATATAATGTTCTATTTTCCTTTTTATTCTGTTTTTCACGATATAAATTAAAACTTTTGAGGCGTGCGAAAGTAGTGAAATTGTTCTGTAGTTACTGCACTCCACTGCATTCCCCTTCTTTGGTAAACTTATAGTTTTACTTTTTATAAAGTCATCAGGTAATTTTCCTTTTTCGTAACAATCTTTTATAATTTTAAAGAAATGTTCTTTTGCTTCCTCCCCTAAGTTCTTCAAAAGTTCTGCAGGTATACCATCAACACCTGTTGCCTTGCCTGAATTAAGATTATTAATAGCTTTATAAAACTCTTCTTTGGTTATTGTTGGGCCTAGCTCGTCATTTCTTATTTCCTCTTCATTTTCAATAAATCTACATCCATCTCCAACATCTCTTCCACTATATAATTCTTCTATGTATTCTTTCCACCGAGCACATACTTTTTCATTTTCCCATAACATATTTCCTTCCTTATCCTTAACTATTGCCGATTTAGTTCTTGGTTTGTACTGGAGAGTTTTAATTTTGAAGTATGCTTTGTCTTGCCTTCCTCCCTTTGTATCTTCCTCAATTTCCTTCACTATCTCTTTGGTCCATCTCTCTTTTTCTTCTCTGCATTTGTTAATAATCTCATTCTTAACTTTTTTATAAGTTTCATCATTTCCATTCTTCCTCAACTTGTTCCTTTCTTCAATTAAAATCAGTATCTCCTCAGTCATCCAAGGTTTTCTAGGCTCCAATTTTCTCTTTCCAATAACTTCCTCTGTAGCTTTAATAACCCCTTTTTTAAATTCCTCCCAACTAAGTTGTCCTTCATAATTTCTCATCAACTCATTTGTTTTTTCTTGGTAATTCTTAGCCGTTGGTAACTCTTTCAGTCCCTGTAGATGCCAGTTCTTTTTAACTGTTCTCTTTATTTTCTTAAACCTAATATTGCATTTTGCCATGACTAGCTTGTGGTCACTGTCTACATCTGGACCTGGGTAACTATAACACGATTTTACCTGGTTCTTATATCTTCTTTTTACTAAAATATAATCTATTTGAAACCTTCTTTTGTCTGGCACCTCCCATGTGTATCTTCTTCTTTTGGGAACTTCAAAGAAAGTGTTTGATACCATCATCTCATTCTGTTCACAAAACAATTAATCTTTCTCCCCTTTCATTTGTTTCACCTAAACCAAATTTTCCTACCATTCTACTATTTCGACTAGATCCAATCACAGCATTAAAGTCTCCCATTATTATTACATTATCTTTATCTTTTGTCATCTTTATAAGTTCTTCTATTTCTTCATACACCTTTTCTACTTCTCCTTCTTCTGCACTACTTGTTGGGAAATACGCTTGTATTATCACTGTATCCGTTGGCACGGTGCTCATTCTTACCATCAACAACCTATCATTTATGTGATATGTATTGCAAACACTGTTTGCCCATTTCTTACTAATAATGACTGCTATTCCATTCCTTCCTCTCTTTTCACCTCCACTATGAATTATTCTAAATTTATCACTGTAAAAATCTCCTTTCTCTTGCCACCTTGTTTCACATAAACCTAAGATATCAATCTCATTTTTCTCCATTTCTTTCTTTATTTCTTCTAATTTTCCTATTTTTAGTAATGTTCTGACGTTCCAAGTACCTATTTTGACGTTTTGACAGGGATTTCGTTGGATAACGACCTGAGAAGCCCTGCTACATCCCCTGCCGGATCTTGGGTTCCGAATACCATGATCAGTAACAAATTCCTTTCTAAAACCTTCCATGGTTGCTACCCTCGGGATATCCAATAGGATCTTTAATGGAGTGGTTTCCTGTTGCCTTCTCCATCCTATGCCGTTGACTATCAAAATAGTTCCTCCGCCTTTAGGGGCAGTTTCCCACTCCAAGGGCAAGAGGGTGCCCTACCCCTCCACCTTCTCATCCGCCCCTAAATAGGCCGTTGGCATTTGGTAGAGGGGGGACTCCTTATCCCGGGAGTCACTCGGACGCCAGAGCCTCGTCTGTGAAGCAGGGTGCACCACGTGCAGGTGAGGTTGACATTTGAGTGGGAGAGGCTATATAATCGCATCCCACCCCAAAACACCCCAATCAATTCATTCGTTGCGTTATTTACCAGAAGGAATACCTAAAAATCTGAAATATTATTAAAAAAGATTAAAAATCATAATAATGAGCTAAATTCAATATGAATGAAATAGAAACGGTATGAAAAACTGAGGAAGGTGTTGGACGTTTTAATAAACAAATCGAGCATGTGAAAAATTTATGGAGTGAAGCATTGGGCGACAGGTTACGGGAGTAGAAGAATGGAGGACTTGAGGACGCTTTGAGAAATAGAGCTTTAAAAGAATCACAAAAATAATAATTAAAGGGTATGTTGTCCGTACGCTGGTCTGAGTGTAATGTAATTAAAACCAGGATAACTCGATCAAGGATGTTGATAGAAAATTGAAATTTGGCAGAAATTTATATAATGAGGTAATCAGAATTTTTTTATTTAGGGTTGACAAGGTGATTTAAGAAATAAATGTCCGTTTTTGGTACGATTTTGAGAGGGAATATATTGCATTTCCTCCTAAAAAAATTTATAAATTTTAATTTAATGAAACAATATTTTCTGTAAACTGAAAATTTAAAAAAATGTATAATTCACATTGTAGTATGTTCCAGAGAGTTCAAATAATTTTGGCAAGCTGAAGTTGTCTAGCGTAATCTTTAAGAAATTAATATTGTTTTCATGAAAAAAATCGAATTCGAGATTTCAACGGAAATACAGGTTTCGAGGTCCCCTAAACACGTTTTGACCATTTTCTTGATGATGTCTATGTGTGTGTGTGTGTATGTGATAGCTTTTTGTATGTGCTCTAACTCAAAAACAATTAATCAGGTCAACGCGAAATTGTATATTTAACATTTTTATAAGTTTCAAGAACTGATTAGTTTTTGGTAAAAATCGGTCAACCGAAAGTGGGTGTTTACTCTTGTCACATCCGTTATTTTAAAATATTTGCTTTAATATTTCATAAATGTAAAAATGTATTGGAATAAAAGTCGTAGGAAATTTAATTTTCTACAACCTTTGTTTAAAACATCTTTCCATATAATGCATTGTTTAAGAGATATCTTTTATTTTTAGCTGTCACCACCACGCCACCTACCGACGACTATTGTTAACAATTGACGCTTAGTTACGTCTTAGTAACGCTCCTTTTTTCTTTTCTTAATTGTTGGAGCTTTGTGGCTATATCCAATATCAGAAGGCTATCGTTTGAGTTTATTTCTGTTCTTTGTAAATTCTAAAATTTTCTCGCGGTTTCTTAAATATTTATTTATTTATTTAAAATATTTACTATTGTGTAACCTATTTGGAATTTTTAGAAATATTACAGATATGGAGAAAGTCATGTGGTGGCCACATCAGATTTTTCTCCTAGTTCCTTAAAATATTTATTATCATTTAACCTATTTGGAATCATTAGAAATATTACAGGTATGGAGAAAGTTGTGTGGTGGCCACATCAGATTTTTTATGTAAGATTTGTATCTATGTATATCACCGTGAGAGAGATAGCTACATTTTTGAGGAATGACAAGGAGAATGTGAGGGAGAAAGGAAGGAGAATTGGAGGGAGAAAGAGAGAGAATGGGAAGAAGTGAGGTTGAAGAAAAGGAGGGAGAGAGGGATGGAGAATGGAAAAAAGGACGAGATAGGAAAAATACGAGGGAGAGAGAGAATAAGGGGAGAGGGAGAGAAGAGAATGGAGGAAGACAGAAAGAAAGGGAGGAAGAATGGAAAGTGACTTAATTTCAATACATAATCTGCGCATACCCATATTTGACGGGCAATTGCGCTAGTTACTATAATAATTGTTATACTAATTATTATTTTACTTGTCATTTATTCGCACCATTGCCAATAAGTCTTTATTTGTTAAACAATATTGATAAAAATTATCACAAGTTAGTTCTTTAAAGTTAAACAACCATTAATAAACTTCTCACAGATTCGGGTAAAAGACGTTTTCTATCTTCTGTCCACTGAGCATTCATTAAACTAAACACTTTCTGTATTTCCATTTTGTGCCTGTATGGCGAAGAAAAATTACAATTTTTTAAATATTCCGACGATGTGCTTTCATTATGTTGTTTAAAATATTTTACCTATTTTGCATCTGATAATAAATTTTTAAACTCGTTACTTTTGTCCGTTTCAATTAAAATACTCTTTAAATTGTTACTTTGATCAAATAATAATGAATCATCAATGTCCGTACCTTTCCCTTTTAAATATGCAAGAGATACTTTAATGTCACTCCAAGATGGTTTATAATTCAAGCTCATCCATTCAAATACTTGGAAATCCTCAAAATACGTGGTCCATTTATTTAAATAAGGAATTATACGTTCATAAACACTAACAAATTCAATTTTTATTACACTGCTTCCCGGGTTTGTGTCGTTTTTCTTATTATTTCTCTTGCATTTTACATTAAAAATTCTTGTTTTTCTTTCGATTAATATTTTTTCGAGAGAACTTAAAATTGACGTGATTTCTATTTTAAAGATTTTGTTCTCTTTCCATGACTTCCACTTTTGTGTAGAAAACTGGCATTAATGAGTAAACGAACCACAAGTACCTAACTTTAATTTAAGGAATTTTCAAAAAATATTTTTAGAACTACCGGAGCTTGAGTTTAAAAAATATGATTTTAGGGTATTGGGGAGTTTTGCTAAAATTGGTGGACTGATTCCAATTCTGGTTAAATCGGGTAACAATGACGACAACTTTACATGAAGACCTACATGTAGTTTACAATGTTCCTTCGTTTCAACTCGGGAACCGTTTGATATATTTTGATGAAATTTGGTATTGGGGAGTTTTAGTAAAATTTATCTACCGATTCCAATTTTGGTTAAAATCGGACAACAATTACGACCAACTTACATGAAGACCTACATGTATTTTACAACGTACCTCGCTTGCTTCTCGTTAAATTCTCATCTGGACGAAAAATATTGAGAACATTGTGAAATTTCAAAGAACGCATTTGGAAACTCGGTGTACTCCGACATGGAGTACACCTTTCCAATCTTGTTTTGGCTATTTGAAGGCTTAATAGACGCTAATTCAACCGGAGGCAACAATGTGGGTCGCCTTGGCAACACCGGGAAAGAGTACGAAAAAGCTATAAAATTTCGAAAAGAAATGCGTGTTTCTGAGAAATTATTCCGTTTAACATCAAAACATTGCAATAATAAGATATTCTATAGTTTTAGTCATCAAATAAAGTAAAAACGGAGAAATACGGTCCATATTTACGTTTTTAATGAATGAAAGAAATAAACCTTGCACCTTGAAAAATCAAAACTACTGTGTAAACTATGAAATGATATAATCGTCTCCCGGAGTCGAATCCGGGAACTGCCGTAAACGAAAATAGTTTTTCCGGGGCCTCCTAGCTGGCGGAAAGAAAATGGCTTTTACAGCATTTCTCTATGACAAACTGTTCAAGAGATAAAAGGGGAGACGGACGGACAGACATTGAGTAATTATATATAAAGACATTTTAAGATGTACAGTATTAATATTACATACTAACAAAAATAAAGACTGGGTTACGTTTCTTTTTGACATTAATCTTACTGTGGTTTTGATTATGTCTGTGAAATGAAATCCAGTTTGATAATTGCAAACATTGTTATATTGGCCAACTCAGCTAATTTCTTTTTAATACTTTAATAATAGACGGAATGTTCTCTCGGGTGATGTGTTTGTTTATTCCTAAATAATGCTGTGGCCATATCCTATCTATTGCATAATAAGTAATGGAATTACAATTTTTAAATTGAAACAAAACTCTTGTTTCAAGATACATCGAGTATATCATGGACTACCTGTATTAATAGGGTCAACAGTTTGTTCTGCTTATACTTAGTATACAGATTATTCACATATCGAGGTATTACTGTAGTTAGATACTTACCTCAACATTTTAAATTTTAATAATAGTGACCATTTAACGAGATATTTAACTATGACTTCTTTTCCTGTAATGCATATCTTCACTTTAGGCTCTGCAGGAGCAAAGTTGTATTTGATGCATATGTTGAAGTATTATTAATTCTATAATTTTATTGTTCCAGGTATTTATTATGGTTGTATTTGTCTAGTGGCTAACTTCTGCATATAGTTAATGGTTTCATGTGTCACTTGGTGGAATGTAATATAAAGAGACTTGATGTAATTCCACATAAATTTATTTAAAATGACCTGCTTCATAAACAGTAAAACAACCTCTCTCTTTTATCGTTGGTAGCTCACAATAACTTTGGCTCAGTTTATTAGATGTAAACATCTAATAACCTTTCTCTTTGCCAAACATCTATTAGAACATGGACACAACAGCGACTTTATTCCCAAAATCCTACATTATAAAAGAAAGGGACCCAGGATTGATATTCTGGAGCAATTAGAAATTATTCAGTGTGTAGCCTCAAAAAACTGTGAAGTTTTTAATGATATTTTGTATCCTTTTCACTCTCCACTTTTTGACCTACAACTGATGTAATTAATCCTACCAATTATCCCCATTGTCTTCTCATTATCCAACTTACTGGACATCACCAAACTCAACCATTTTCTCTCCCTCCCCTTCCCACTAACATACATTCACTCCTTTCCTCCAATGATGTTCGCTCCACAATTCCTTTCTTTATTCTCCACAACTCACCCTCCCCCACCCACCCATTGTACATGTTATTATAAATTGCTGCCGGATTTGAATTTATTCACCTGATGATGTTGCATTGCGATGAAACCTAGGTCGTTTTAAATAAATTTATGTGGAATTACAACGTCTCTTTATTTTACATTAGCTTCTGCATGTTGCTCTACAAAACATGATCTGCCTTGCTTCAAAATTATTCTTTTGACTGTTACAAACATTCTGCTGTAATGTTTTTTTTTAAATGTGTGCATGTTTCCTATATTAACTGAACAATAATTGATCTATGTGGTTCAATTCCATTTTCTATCTGCTATATGTCAATATGCACAATATTTCTGCAATAAAATTGTTGTTCCTTCTATTCTCACCAATTACTCTTTTGGTTATGTTAATAATAAAAAAATTTGATTTGCTAAATAAATTAACGCCATTTATCAGAAAATAATGAATCAAGTTAAATTGGCGCTAAGCTTTTTGAAAAGTGTGCTTGCGGTCTGTAGCAAGCTGCCATTGGCTGCTGAAATTCGTCTGCTAGCTGGTTGTACTGAGCTGTGATTGGCTACTGAAATGATGTCATATATCATGTAGCGACAGCAGCACCTAACGATTTGCCGACTTGGAACTACATGTGATGTCATAGGTCCTAGCCAGCAAGGGACACATTTTTAGTTCCGTAGTACTGGTGGGGGGAAGACTGGCGGGAAAGGCAGGAGGGAGAACACTGCGAAAGGTGGGAGGGAGAATGGTGGGATAGGTGGGAGGGAGAATGGCGGGAAAGGTGGGATAGAGAATGGCGGGAAAGGTGGAAAGGAGAATGGTGGGATAGGTGGGAGGGAGAAAGGCGGGAAAGGTGGGAGGGAGAATGGCGGGAAAGGTGGGATGGGGAATGGCGGGAAAGGTGGAAAGGAGAATGGTGGGATAGGTGGGAGGGAGAAAGGCGGGAAAGGTGGGAGGGAGAATGGTGGCATAGGTGGGAGGGAGAATGGCGGGATAGGTGGGAGGGAGAATGGCGGGATAGGTGGGAGGGTGAATGGTGGGATAGGTGAGAGGGACAATGGTGGGATAGGTGGGAGAGTGAATGGCAGGAAATGTGGGAGGGACAATGGTGGGATAGGTGGGAGAGAGAATGGTGGGATAGGTGAGAGGGAGAATGGCGAGAAAGGTGGGAGGGAGAATGGTGGGATAGGTGGGAGGGAGAATGGTTGTTAGGTGGGAGGGAGAATGGTGGGATAGGTGGGAGGGAGAATGGTGGGATAGGTGGGAGGGAGAAAGGTGGGATAGGTGAGAGGGAGAATGGCGGGATAGGTGAGAGGGAGAATAGCGGGATAGGTGGGAGGGAGAATGGTGGGATAGGTGGGAGGGAGAATGGTGGGATAGGTGGGAGGGAGAATGGCGGGATAGGTGGGAGGGAGAATGGTGGGATAGATGGGAGGTAGAATGGTGGGATAGGTGGGAGGGAGAAAGGTGGGATAGGTGGGAGGGAGAATGGCGAGAAAGGTAGAGGGAGAATGGTGGGATAGGTGGGAGGGAGAATGGTTGTTAGGTGGGAGGGAGAATGGTGGGATAGGTGGGAGGGAGAATGGTGGGATAGGTGGGAGGGAGAATGGCGGGAAAGGTGGGAGGGAGAATGGTGGGATAGGTGGGAGGGAGAATGGTGGGAAAGAAGGGAGGGAGAATGGCGGGATAGGTGGGAGGGAGAATGGTGGGATAGATGGGAGGTAGAATGGCGGGATAGGTGGGAGGGAGAATGGCGGGAAAGGTGGAAGGGAGAATGGTGGGATAAATGGGAGGTAGAATGGCGGGATAGGTGGGAGGGAGAATGGCGGGAAAGGTGGAAGGGAGAATGGTGGGATAGGTGGGAGGCTGAATATTTGGATAGGTGGGAGGGAGAATGGTGGGATAGATGGGAGATAGAATGATGGGATACGTGGGAGGGAGAATGGCGGGAAAGGTGGAAGGGAGAATGGTGGGTTAGGTGGGAGGGAGAATGGTGGGATAGATGGGAGGGAGAATGGTGGGATAGGAGGGAGGGAGAATGGCAGGAAAGGTGGGAGGGAGAATGGTGGGACAGGTGTGAGGGAGAATGGTGGGATAGGTGGGAGGGAGAATGGTGGGATAGGTGTGAGGGAGAATGGTGGGATAGGTGGGAGGGAGAATGGTGGGATAGGTGGGAGGCTGAATGGTGGGATAGGTGGGAAGGAGAATGGTGGGATAGGTGGGAGGGAGAATGATGGGATAGGTGGGAGGGAGAATGGTGGGATAGGTGGGAGGGAGAACGGTGGGATAGGTGGGAGGGAAAATGGTGGGATAGGTGGGAGGGAGAATGGTGGGATAGGTGCGAGGGAGAATGGTGGGATAGGTGGGAGGGAGAATGGTGGTATAGGTGGGAGGGAGAATGGTAGGATAGGTGGGAGGGAGAATGGTGGGATAGGTGGGAGGGTGAATGGTGGGATAGGTGGGAGGGTGAATGGTGGGATAGGTGGGAGGGAGAAAGGCGGGAAAGGTGGGAGGGAGAATGGCGGGAAAGGTGGGATGGGGAATGGCGGGAAAGGTGGAAAGGAGAATGGTGGGATAGGTGGGAGAGAGAAAGGCGGGAAAGGTGGGAGGGAGAATGGTGGCATAGGTGGGAGGGAGAATGGCGGGATAGGTGGGAGGGAGAATGGCGGGATAGGTGGGAGGGTGAATGGTGGGATAGGTGAGAGGGACAATGGTGGGATAGGTGGGAGGGTGAATGGCAGGAAATGTGGGAGGGACAATGGTGGGATAGGTGGGAGAGAGAATGGTGGGATAGGTGGGAGGGAGAATGGCGGGCTAGGTGGGAGGGAGAATGGCGGGAAAGGTGGGAGGTAGAATGGTGGGATAGGTGGGAGGGAGAATGGTGGGATAGGTGGGAGGGAGAATGGCGGGATAGGTGGGAGGGAGAATGGTGGGATAGATGGGAGGTAGAATGGCGGGATAGGTGGGAGGGAGAATGGCGGGAAAGGTGGAAGGGAGAATGGTGGGATAAATGGGAGGTAGAATAACGGGATAGGTGGGAGGGAGAATGGCGGGAAAGGTGGAAGGGAGAATGGTGGGATAGGTGGGAGGCTGAATATTGGGATAGGTGGGAGGGAGAATGGTAGGATAGATGGGAGATAGAATGATGGGATACGTGGGAGGGAGAATGGCGGGAAAGGTGGAAGGGAGAATGGTGGGTTAGGTGGGAGGGAGAATGGTGGGATAGATGGGAGGGAGAATGGTGGGATAGGAGGGAGGGAGAATGGCAGGAAAGGTGGGAGGGAGAATGGTGGGACAGGTGTGAGGGAGAATGGTGGGATAGGTGGGAGGGAGAAAGGTGGGATAGGTGTGAGGGAGAATGGTGGGATAGGTGGGAGGGAGAATGGTGGGATAGGTGGGAGGCTGAATGGTGGGATAGGTGGGAAGGAGAATGGTGGGATAGGTGGGAGGGAGAATGATGGGATAGGTGGGAGGGAGAATGGTGGGATAGGTGGGAGGGAGAACGGTGGGATAGGTGGGAGGGAAAATGGTGGGATAGGTGGGAGGGAGAATGGTGGGATAGGTGCGAGGGAGAATGGTGGGATAGGTGGGAGGGAGAATGGTGGGATAGGTGGGAGGGAGAATGGTAGGATAGGTGGGAGGGAGAATGGTGGGATAGGTGGGAGGGTGAATGGTGGGATAGGTGGGAGGGTGAATGGTGGGATAGGTGGGAGGGAGAAAGGCGGGAAAGGTGGGAGGGAGAATGGCGGGAAAGGTGGGATGGGGAATGGCGGGAAAGGTGGAAAGGAGAATGGTGGGATAGGTGGGAGAGAGAAAGGCGGGAAAGGTGGGAGGGAGAATGGTGGCATAGGTGGGAGGGAGAATTGCGGGATAGGTGGGAGGGAGAATGGCGGGATAGGTGGGAGGGTGAATGGTGGGATAGGTGAGAGGGACAATGGTGGGATAGGTGGGAGGGTGAATGGCAGGAAATGTGGGAGGGACAATGGTGGGATAGGTGGGAGAGAGAATGGTGGGATAGGTGGGAGGGAGAATGGCGGGCTAGGTGGGAGGGAGAATGGCGGGAAAGGTGGGAGGTAGAATGGTGGGATAGGTGGGAGGGAGAATGGTGGGATAGGTGGGAGGGAGAATGGCGGGATAGGTGGGAGGGAGAATGGTGGGATAGATGGGAGGTAGAATGGCGGGATAGGTGGGAGGGAGAATGGCGGGAAAGGTGGGAGGGAGAATGGTGGGATAGGTGGGAGGGAGAATGGTGGGATAGGTGGGAGGGAGAATGGTTGTTAGGTGGGAGAGAGAATGGTGGGATAGGTGGGAGGGAGAATGGTGAGATAGGTGGGAGGGAGAAATGTGGGATAGGTGAGAGGGAGAATGGCGGGATAGGTGGGAGGGAGAATGGCGGGAAAGGTGGAAGGGAGAATGGTGGGATAGGTGGGAGGCTGAATAGTGGGATAGGTGGGAGGGAGAATGGTGGGATAGATGGGAGATAGAATGGTGGGTTACGTGGGAGGGAGAATGGCGGGAAAGGTGGAAGGGAGAATGTTGGGATAGGTGGGAGGGAGAATGGTGGGATAGATGGGAGGGAGAATGGTGGGATTGGTGTGAGGGAGAATGGCAGGAAAGGTGGGAGGGAGAATGGTGGGATAGGTGTGAGGGAGAATGGTGGGAGAGGTGGGAGGGAGAATGGTGGGATAGGTGGAAGGGAGAATGGTGGAATAGGTGTGAGGGTGAATGGTGGGATAGGTGGGAGGGAGAATGGTGGGATAGGAGGGAGGGAGAATGATGGGATAGGTGGGAGGGAGAATGGTGGGATAGGTGGGAGGGAGAACGATGGGATAGGTGGGAGGGAAAATGGTGGGATAGGTGAGAGGGAGAATGGTGGGATAGGTGCGAGGGAGAATGGTGGGATAGGTGGGAGGGAGAATGGCAGGATAGGTGGGAGGGAGAATGGTGGGATAAGTGGGAGGGAGAATGGCGTGCTAGGTGGGAGGGAGAATGGCGGGAAAGGTGGAAGGGAGAATGGTGGGATAGGTGTGAGGGTGAATGGTGGGATAGGTGGGAGGGAGAATGGTGGGATAGGTGGGAGGGAGAATGATGGGATAGGTGGGAGGGAGAATGGTGGGATAGGTGGGAGGGAGAACGATGGGATAGGTGGGAGGGAAAATGGTGGGATAGGTGAGAGGGAGAATGGTGGGATAGGTGCGAGGGAGAATGGTGGGAAAGGTGGGAGGGAGAATGGCAGGATAGGTGGGAGGGAGAATGGTGGGATAAGTGGGAGGGAGAATGGCGGGCTAGGTGGGAGGGAGAATGGCGGGAAAGGTGGGAGGGAGAATGGTGGGATAGGTGGGAGGGAGAATGGCGGGATAGGTGGGAGGGAGAATGGTGGGATAGATGGGAGGTAGAATGGCGGGATAGGTGGGAGGGAGAATGGCAGGAAATGTGGGAGGGAGAATGGTGGGATAGGTGGGAGGGAGAATGGTGGGATAGGTAGGAGGGAGAATGGCGAGAAAGGTGGGAGGGAGAATGGTGGGATAGGTGGGAGGGAGAATGGTTGATAGGTGGGAGATAGAATGGTGGGATACGTTGGAGGGAGAATGGCGGGAAAGGTGGAAGGGAGAAAGTTGGGATAGGTGGGAGGGAGAATGGTGGGATAGATGGGAGGGAGAATGGTGGGATTGGTGGGAGGGAGAATGGCAGGAAAGGTGTGAGGGAGAATGGTGGGATAGGAGTGAGGGAGAATGGTGGGATAGGTGTGAGGGTGAATGGTGGGATAGGTGGGAGGGAGAATGGTGGGATAGGTGGGAGGGAGAATGATGGGATAGGTGGGAGGGAGAATGGTGGGATAGGTGGGAGGGAGAATGGCGGGATAGGTAGGAGGGAAAATGGTGGGATAGGTGAGAGGGAGAATGGTGGGATAGGTGCGAGGGAGAATGGTGGGTTAGGTGGGAGGGAGAATGGCAGGATAGGTGGGAGGGAGAATTGTGGGATAAGTGGGAGGGAGAATGGCGGGCTAGGTGGGAGGGAGAATGGCGGGAAAGGTGGGAGGGAGAATGGTGGGGATAGGTGGGAGGGGAGAATGGTGAGATAGGTGGGAGGGAGAATGGCGGGATAGGTGGGAGGGAGAATGGTGGGATAGGTGGGAGGGAGAAAGGTGGGATAGGTGAGAGGGAGAATGGCGGGATAGGTGGGAGGGTGAATGGTGGGATAGGTTGGAGGGAGAATGGTGGGATAGGTGGGAGGGAGAATGGCGAGAAAGGTGGGAGGGAGAATGGTGGGATAGGTGGGAGGGAGAATGGTTGTTAGGTGGGAGGGAGAATGGTGGGATAGGTGGGAGGGAGAATGGTGGGATAGGTGGGAGGGAGAAAGGTGGATAGGTGGGAGGGAAAATGGTGGGATAGGTGAGAGGGAGAATGGTGGGATAGGTGCGAGGGAGAATGGTGGGATAGGTGGGAGGGAGAATGGCAGGATAGGTGGGAGGGAGAATGGTGGGATAAGTGGGAGGGAGAATAGCGGGCTAGGTGGGAGGGAGAGTGGCGGGAAAAGGTGGGAGGGAGAATGGTGGGATAGGTGGGAGGGAGAATGGTGGGATAGGTGGGAAGGAGAAATGGCGGGATAGGTCGGGAGGGAGAATGGTGGGATAGGTGGGAGTGAGAATGGTGGGAGTGAGAATGGTTAGATAGGTGGGAGGGAAAATGGTGAGATAGGTGGGAGGAGTGAATAGTGGGATAGGTGGGAGGGAGATTGGTGGTATAGTTGGGAGGGGAGAATGGTGGGATAGGTGGGAGGAAGAATGGTGGGATAGGTGGGAGGGAGAATGTTGGGAAAGGTGGAGGGAGAATGGTGGGATAGGTGGGAGGGAGAATGGCGTGATAGGTGGGAGGGAGAATGGTGGGATAGGTTGGAGGGAGAATGATGGGATAGGTGGGAGGGAGAATAGCGGGAAAGTTGAGAGGGAGAATGGTGGTGTAGGTGGGAGGGAGAATGTGTGGGATAGGTGGGAGGGACAATGGTGGGATAGGTAGGAGTTTGAATTGTAGGATAGGTGGGAAGGAGAATGCTGGGATAGGTGGGAGGGAGAATGGTGGGATAGGTGGGAGGGAGAATGGTGGGATAGGTGGGGAGGGAGAAAGGTGGGATAGGTGAGAGGGAGAATGGCGGGATAGGTGGGAGGGTGAATGGCGGATAGGTGGGAGGGAGAATGGTGGGATAGGTGGGAGTGAGAATGGTGGGAGTGAGATGGTTAGATAGGTGGGAGGGAAAATGGTGGGATAGGTGAGAGGGAGAATGGCAGGATAGGTGGGAGGGAGAATGGTGGGATAAGTGGGAGGGAGAATGGCGGGCTAGGTGGGAGGGAGAATGGCGGGAAAGGTGGGAGGGAGAATGGTGGCATAGGTGTGAGGGTGAATGGTGGGATAGGTGGGAGGGAGAATGGTGGGATAGGTGGGAGGGAGAATGATGGGATAGGTGGGAGGGAGAAAGGTGGGATAAGTGGGAGGAGAGAACGATGGGATAGGTGGGAGGGAAAATGGTGGGATAGGTGAGAGGGAAAATGGTGGGATAGGTGCGAGGGAGAATGGGTGGGATAGGTGGGAGAGGAGAATGGCATGATAGGTGGGAGGGAGAATGGTGGGATAAGTGTGAGGGAGAATAGCGGGATAGGTGGGAGGGAGAGTGGGCGGGAAAGGTGGGAGGGAGAATGGTGGGATAGGTGGGAGGGAGAATGGTGGGATAGGTGGGAGGGAGAGATGGTGGGTTAGGTGGGAGGGAGAATGGCAGGATAGGTGGGAGGGAGAATTGTGGGATAAGTGGGAGGGAGAATGGCGGGCTAGGTGGGAGGGAGAATGGCGGGGAAAGGTGGAAGGGAGAATGTTGGGATAGGTGGGAGGGGAGAATGGTGGGATAGATGGGAGGGAGAATGGTGGGATTGGTGGGAGGGAGAATGGCAGGAATGGTGTGAGGGAGAATGGTGGGATAGGTGTGAGGGAGAATGGTGAGATAGGTGTGAGGGTGAATGGTGGGATAGGTGGGAGGGAGAATGGTGGGATAGGTGGAGAGGGAGAATGATGGGATAGGTGGGAGGGAGAATGGGTGGGATAGGGGGGGAGGGAGAATGGCGGGATAGGTGGGAGGGAAAATGGTGGGATAGGGTGAGAGGGAGAATGGTGGGATAGGTGCGAGGGAGAATGGTGGGTTAGGTGGGAGGGAGAATGGCAGGATAGGTGGGAGGGAGAATGGTGGGATAAGTGGGAGGGAGAATGGCGGGCTAGGTGGGAGGGAGAATGGCGGGAAAGGTGGGAGGGAGAATGGTGGGATAGGTGGGAGGGAGAATGGTGGGATAGGTGGGAGGGAGAATGGCGGGATAGGGGGGGAGGGAGAATGGCGGGATAGGTGGGAGGGAGAATGGTGGGATAGGTGGGAGGGAGAAAGGTGGGATAGGTGAGAGGGAGAATGGCGGGATAGGTGGGAGGGTGAATGGTGGGATAGGTTGGAGGGAGAATGGTGGGATAGGTGGGAGGGAGAATGGCGAGAAAGGTGGGAGGGAGAATGGTGGGAGAGGTGGGAGGGAGAATTGGTTGTTAGGTGGGAGGGAGAATGGTGGGATAGGTGGGAGGGAGAATGGTGGGATAGGTGGGAGGGAGAAAGGTGGGATAGGTGGGAGGGAAAATGGTGGGATAGGTGAGAGGGAGAATGGTGGGATAGGTGCGAGGGAGAATGGTGGGATAGGTGGGAGGGAGAATGGCAGGATAGGTGGGAGGGAGAATGGTGGGATAAGTGGGAGGGAGGAATAGCGGGCTTAGGTGGGAGGGAGAGTGGCGGGAAAGGTGGAGGGAGAATGGTGGGGATAGGTGGGAGGGAGAATGGTGGGATAGGTGGGAAGGAGAATGGCGGGATAGGTGGGAGGGAGAATGGTGGGATAGGTGGGAGTGAGAATGGTGGGAGTGAGAATGGTTAGATAGGTGGGAGGGAAAATGGTGAGATAGGTGGGGAGGGTGAATAGTGGGATAGGTGGGAGGGAGATTGGTGGTATAGTTGGGAGGGAGAATGGTGGGATAAGGTGGGGAGGAAGAATGGTGGGATAGGTGGGAGGGAGAATGTTGGGAAAATTGGGAGGGAGAATGGTGGGATAGGTGGGAGGGAGAATGGCGTGATAGGTGGGAGGGAGAATGGTGGGATAGGTTGGAGGGAGAATGATGGGATAGGTGGGAGGGAGAATAGCGCGGAAAGTTGGGAGGGAGAATGGTGCTGTAGGTGGGAGGGAGAATGGTGGGATAGGTGGGAGGGACAATGGTGGGATAGGTAGGAGTTTGAATTGTAGGATAGGTGGGAAGGAGAATGCTGGGATAGGTGGGAGGGAGAATGGTGGGATAGGTGGGAGGGAGAATGGTGGGATAGGTGGGAGGGAGAAAGGTGGGATAGGTGAGAGGGAGAATGGCGGGATAGGTGGGAGGGTGAATGGCGGGATAGGTGGGAGGGAGAATGGTGGGATAGGTGGGAGTGAGAATGGTGGGAGGTGAGAATGGTTAGATAGGTGGGAGGGAAAATGGTGAGATAGGTGGGAGGGGAAAATGGTGGGATAGGTGAGAGGGAGAATGGCAGGATAGGTGGGAGGGAGATGGTGGGATAAGTGGGAGGGAGAATGGCGGTCTAGGTGGGAGGGAGAATGGCAAGAAAGGTGGGAGGGAGAATGGTGGCATAGGTGTGAGGGTGAATGGTGGGATAGGTGGGAGGGAGAATGGTGGGATAGGTGGGAGGGAGAATGATGGGATAGGTGGGAGGGAGAAAGGTGGGATAAGTGGGAGGGAGAACGATGGGATAGGTGGGAGGGAAAATGGTGGGATAGGTGAGAGGGAAAATGGTGGGATAGGTGCGAGGGAGAATGGTGGGGATAGGTGGGAGGGAGAATGGCATGATAGGTGAGGGAGAATGGTGGGATAAGTGTGAGGGAGAATAGCGGGATAGGTGGGAGGGAAGAGTGGCGGGAAAGGTGGGAGGGAGAATGGTGGGATAGGTGTGTGAGGGAGAATGGTGGGATAGGTGGGAGGGAGAATGGCGGGATAGGTGGGAGGGAGAATGGTGGGATAGGTGAGAGGGAGAATGGTGGGATAGATGGGAGATAGAATGGTGGGATACGTTGGAGGGGAGAATGGCGGGGAAAGGTGGAAGGGAGAATGTTGGGATAGGTGGGGAGGGAGAATGGTGGGATAGATGGGAGGGAGAATGGTGGGATTGGTGGGATTGGTGGGAGGGAGAATGGCAGGAAAGGTGTGAGGGAGAATGGTGGGATAGGTGTGAGGGAGAATGGTGGAATAGGTGTGAGGGTGAATGGTTGGGATAGGTGGGAGGGAGAATGGTGGGATAGGTGGGAGGGAGAATGATGGGATAGGTGGGAGGGAGAATGGTGGGGATAGGTGGGAGGGAGAATGGCGGGATAGGTGGGAGGAAAATGGTGGGATAGGTGAGAGGGAGAATGGTGGGATAGGTGCGAGGGAGAATGGTGGGTTAGGTGGGAGGGGAGAATGGCAGGATAGGTGGGAGGGAGAATGGTGGGATAAGTGGGAGGGAGAATGGCGCGGCTAGGTGGGAGGGAGAATGTGCGGGAAAGGTGGGAGGGAGAATGTTGGGATAGGTGGGAGGGAGAATGGTGGGATAGGTGGGAGGGAGAATGGCGGGATAGGGGGGAGGGAGAATGGTGGGATAGATGGGAGGTAGAATGGCAGGATAGGTGGGAGGGAGAATGGCAGGAAATGTGGGAGGGAGAATGGTGGGGATAGGTGGGAGGGAGAATGGTTGGATAGGTGGGAGGGAGAATGGCGAGAAAGGTGGAGGGAGAATGGTGGGATAGGTGGGGAGGGAGAATGGTGGGATAGGTGGGAGGGAGAATGGCGGGATAGGGGGGAGGGAGAATGGTGGGATAGATGGGAGGTAGAATGGCAGGATAGGTGGGAGGGAGAATGGCAGGAAATGTGGGAGGGAGAATGGTGGGATAGGTGGGAGGGAGAATGGTTGGATAGGTGGGAGGGAGAATGGCGAGAAAGGTGGGGAGGGAGAATGGTGGGATAGGTGAGAGGGGAGAATGGTTGTTAGGTGGGAGGGGAGAATGGTGGGATAGGTGGGAGGGAGAATGGTGGGATAGGTGGGAGGGAGAAAGGTGGGGATAGGTGGGAGGGAGAAAGGTGGGATAGGTGAGAGGGACGAAATGGCGGGATAGGTGAGAGGGAGAATGGCGGGATAGGTGGGAGGGAGAATGGTGGGATAGATGGGAGGTAGAATGGCGGGATAGGTGGGAGGGAGAATGGCAGGAAATGTGGGAGGGAGAATGGTCGGGAAAGGTGGGAGGGAGAATGGTGGGATAGGTGGGAGGGAGAATGGCGAGAAAGGTGGGAGGGAGAATGATGGGATAGTTGGGAGGGAGAATGGTTGTTAGGTGGGAGGGAGAGAATGGTGGGATAGGTGGGAGGGAGAATGGTGGGATAGGTGGGAGGGAGAAAGGTGGGATAGGTGAGAGGGAGAATGGCGGGATAGGTGGGTGGGGTGAATGGCGGGAAAGGTGGAAGGGAGAATGGTGGAATAGGTGGGAGGCTGAATAGTGGGATAGGTGAGAGGGAGAATGGTGGGATAGATGGGAGATAGAATGGTGGGAAACGTGGGAGGGAGAAAGGTGGGATAAGTGGGGAGGGAGAACGATGGGATAGGTGGGAGGGAAAATGGTGGGATAGGTGAGAGGGAAAATGGTGGGATAGGTGCGAGGGAGAATGGTGGGATAGGTGGGAGGGAGAATGGCATGATAGGTGGGAGGGAGAATGGTGGGATAAGTGTGAGGGAGAATAGCGGGATAGGTGGGAGGGAGAGTGGCGGGAAAGGTGGGAGGGAGAATGGTGGGATAGGTGGGAGGGAGAATGGGTGGGATAGGTGGGAGGGAGAATGGTGGGTTAGGTGGGAGGGAGGAGAATGGCAGGATAGGTGGGAGGGAGAATTGTGGGATAAGTGGGAGGGAGAATGGCGGGCTAGGTGGGAGGGAGAATGGCGGGAAAGGTGGAAGGGGAGAATGTTGGGATAGGTGGGAGGGAGAATGGTGGGATTAGATGGGAGGGAGAATGGTGGGATTGGTGGGAGGGAGAATGGCAGGAATGGTGTGTGAGGGAGAATGGTGGGATAGGTGTGAGGGAGAATGGTGAGATAGGTGTGAGGGTGAATGGTGGGATAGGTGGGAGGGAGAATGGTGGGATAGGTGGAGAGGGAGAATGATGGGATAGGTGGGAGGGAGAATGGTGGGATAGGGGGGAGGGAGAATGGCGGGGATAGGTGGGAGGGAAAATGGTGGGATAGTGTGAGAGGGAGAATGGTGGGATAGGTGCGAGGGAGAATGGTGGGTTAGGTGGGAGGGAGAATGGCAGGATAGGTGGGAGGGAGAATTGGTGGGATAAGTGGGAGGGAGAATGGCGGGCTAGGTGGGAGGGAGAATGGCGGGAAAGGTGGGAGGGAGAATGGTGGGATAGGTGGGAAGGGAGAATGGTGGGATAGGTGGGAGGGAGAATGGCGGGATAGGGGGGAGGGAGAATGGCGGGATAGGTGGGAGGGAGAATGGTGGGATAGGTGGGAGGGAGAAAGGTGGGATAGGTGAGAGGGAGAATGGCGGGATAGGTGGGAGGGTGAATGGTGGGATAGGTTGGAGGGAGAACTGGTGGGATAGGTGGGAGGGAGAATGGCGAGAAAGGTGGGAGGGAGAATGGTGGGAGAGGTGGGAGGGAGAAATGGTTGTTAGGTGGGAGGGAGAATGGTGGGATAGGTGGGAGGGAGAATGGTGGGATAGGTGGGAGGGAGAAAGGTGGGATAGGTGGGAGGGAAAATGGTGGGATAGGTGAGAGGGAGAATGGTGGGATAGGTGCGAGGGAGAATGGTGGGATAGGTGGGAGGGGAGAATGGCAGGATAGGTGGGAGGGGAGAATGGGTGAGGATAAGTGGGAGGGAGAATAGCGGGCTAGGTGGGAGGGAGAGTGGCGGGAAAGGTGGGAGGGAGAATGGTGGGATAGGTGGGAGGGAGAATGGGTGGGATAGGTGGGAAGGAGAATGGCGGGATAGGTGGGAGGGGAGAATGGTGGGATAGGTGGGAGTGAGAATGGTGGGAGTGAGAATGGTTAGATAGGTGGGGAGGGAAAATGGTGAGATAGGTGGGAGGGTGAATAGTGGGATAGGTGGGAGGGAGATTGGTGGTATAGTTGGGAGGGAGAATGGTGGGATAGGTGGGAGGAAGAATGGTGGGATAGGTGGGAGGGAGAATGTTGGGAAAATTGGGAGGGAGAATGGTGGGATAGGTGGGAGGGAGAATGGCGTGATAGGTGGGAGGGAGAATGGTGGGATAGGTTGGAGGGAGAATGATGGGATAGGTGGGAGGGAGAATAGCGGGAAAGTTGGGAGGGAGAATGGTGGTGTAGGTGGGAGGGAGAATGGTGGGATAGGTGGGAGGGACAATGGTGGGATAGGTAGGAGTTTGAATTGTAGGATAGGTGGGAAGGAGAATGCTGGGATAGGTGGGAGGGAGAATGGTGGATAGGTGGGAGGGAGAATGGTGGGATAGGTGGGAGGGAGAAAGGTGGGATAGGTGAGAGGGAGAATGGCGGGATAGGTGGGAGGGTGAATGGCGGGATAGGTGGGAGGGAGAATGGTGGGATAGGTGGGAGTGAGAATGGTGGGAGTGAGAATGGTTAGATAGGTGGGAGGGAAAATGGTGAGATAGGTGGGAGGGAAAATGGTGGGATAGGTGAGAGGGAGAATGGCAGGATAGGTGGGAGGGAGAATGGTGGGATAAGTGGGAGGGAGAATGGCGGTCTAGGTGGGAGGGAGAATGGCAAGAAAGGTGGGAGGGAGAATGGTGGCATAGGTGTGAGGGGTGAATGGTGGGATAGGTGGGGAGGGAGAATGGTGGGATAGGTGGGAGGGAGAATGATGGGATAGGTGGGAGGGAGAAAGGTGGGGATAAGTGGGAGGGAGAACGATGGGATAGGTGGGAGGGAAAATGGTGGGATAGGTGAGAGGGAAAATGGTGGGATAGGTGCGAGGGAGAATGGTGGGATAGGTGGGGAGGGAGAATGGCATGATAGGTGGGAGGGAGAATGGTGGGATAAGTGTGAGGGAGAATAGCGGGATAGGTGGGAGGGAGAGTGGCGGGAAAGGTGGGAGGGGAGAATGGTGGGATAGGTGTGAGGGAGAATGGTGGGATAGGTGGGAGGGAGGAATGGCGGGATAGGTGGGAGGGAGAATGGTGGGATAGGTGAGAGGGAGAATGGTGGGATAGATGGGAGATAGAATGGTGGGATACGTTGGAGGGAGAATGGCGGGAAAGGTGGAAGGGAGAATGTTGGGATAGGTGGGAGGGAGAATGGTGGGATAGATGGGAGGGAGAATGGTGGGATTGGTGGGATTGGTGGGAGGGAGAATGGCAGGAAAGGTGTGAGGGAGAATGGTGGGATAGGTGTGAGGGAGAATGGTGGAATAGGTGTGTGAGGGTGAATGGTGGGATAGGTGGGAGGGAGAATGGTGGGATAGGTTGGGAGGGAGAATGATGGGATAGGTGGGAGGGAGAATGGTGGGATAGGTGGGAGGGAGAATGGCGGGATAGGTGGGAGGGAAAATGGTGGGATAGGTGAGAGGGAGAATGGTGGGATAGGTGCGAGGGAGAATGGTGGGTTAGGTGGGAGGGAGAATGGCAGGATAGGTGGGAGGAGAATGGTGGGATAAGTGGGAGGGAGAATGGCGGGCTAGGTGGGAGGGAGAATGGCGGGAAAGGTGGGAGGGAGAATGTTGGGATAGGTGGGAGGGAGAATGGTGGGATAAGGTGGGGAGGGAGAATGGCGGGATAGGGGGGAGGGAGAATGGTGGGATAGATGGGAGGTAGAATGGCAGGATAGGT